>CM077833.1:23654805-25029341 GCA_039720395.1 Liquidambar formosana
AATTCGTATAATAATTAAATAAAACCAATCCTAAATAGGAATTCTAAAAAAATGGAAACTATAATTCGTAAAACCCTAACAATGTTAACATATAAATACAAATAGAAACATATTATAAAATTATAAAACCCTAACACATGAAAGAACAACTACTGCTTCCTTCTTCTACGTCTTCTATGTGCCTTCATTGCGTCTCCTTTCTTCTGGTGCTTTGTCTGGTATGTAGTTTTCGATAAACTTGACTCATATATACAAATTATGTTAAAACATTTAAATTTCTGCCTACATAAACATTTAAATCTCTACTTGCATTGCATGATTAGACTTTTAAATCTCTATTTGAATTGCAAAATTAGTAAGAAAAAGAAAAGTATCAAAGATGAATCAGTTGAATGAAAATAAAAAGACGCATGCTTAAACAAAAACAAATGAAAACCTAGATTAAGAAGCCAAAAAAAAAAAAAAAAAATTGAATTGCATAAGTAAAGTTTTGAATAGTACATATAATCTTTGATTATTTTTTAAGGATTCGCATATCAGAAAAAACTTGAATTGTATTATTGAACATTTAAATTGCTGTTGTTTCATAATTTTTATATTTTGTTAAGAATTCATATATAATCTCTGATTTTTGAAAATAATCAAGTCAAATTATCAAGAAAAAGAAGAGAATCAAAGATGTTTCAATTGAAAGAAAATTAAAAAAGAAACAAGCTTGAAAAAAAACAAAACAAAACCCCCCAAAAGAAAAAAATCCATTAACGAATGCACAAGAAAAAAAGAAAATAAAAAGGAAAGGTCTAATGAACCACCAAAAAACCATATCAAATTGTGAGGTTTATGAAACTTTGCAATATCTACCCGGAAACCCAAAATACCAAATTAAACAAAACAAAACCAAAATGAACAAAAATGAAAGAAAATAACTTAGATCACAACCACCAAAAAGAACAAAAAGAAAAGAAAATAACTTAGATCACAACCCAAAAAAAAAAAAAAAAGTTCAAAATCTTTTTCTTTTTTTTTTTTTAATGTACAGGCCCAAAAAAATAAAATCACAAGTAGTGATCCACCATGCATCGACGAAGAAAATATATATATATAGCCTATCTTTACGGGATGAAGGGAGTATTATTTTTTAATGAAAAATCAATGGTCCTTGAGTTTATTAATCGGTCACTTTAAGGTTTGCAGAAGTCTTTGGTTCCAGACCCTTCGTAAGTTATGTGTGTTCTCCTATCGTTTCCCAAATAAAAAAATCATCAAAAACTAATTTACCCATAAATAAAATGGGAACATCCTGATCCTATAAATACTAGATTTTTAAAAGGAAAAAAAAATCCTAAACATGTATATATTAGGAATATTATTATTTCAATCAAACATCAATAGAAGTTCTGGATTTGCGTAAGTCTTGGTTTCGATCCCGCGTGGAGTATCTATTTTCTCCTATATTTTTCCAATACATATATATCAAAGATTACTTTACTTATAAATAAAATGAGAACCTCCCAATCCCATAAATACTAGATTTTTTAAAGGTGGTAGTGTAGGTCTTATTAGGAACTTGAGTTAACTTCTGTGGCATGAATCTATGGAAGGGGTATAGATTGTAATACATCATAATAAATAAATAAAAAGGATGGCATGTCCGCAGGATTTGCAAAGCCGCGCAAGTTTTGGTTTTGATTTTTGTAAAACTAATGTACTAATAATTTGCTATTAAAATTTTCAACTATGGCGTTAATATGTTTTAATTGGAGAAAGAGACAAAAAGTGAAAGAGAGAGCCTTTTGTTTCAGCATTGAAAGTTTCACAAAATCTTCAAAGAACCTATGTATAATGAAGTTTTAAAGATAATTTTAACCACTATGATTTGGGAAAGATAAATGAAAAAAAAAAAATAGTAATCATCTCAAAAGAAGTAAAGGATTGAGTGATTAAAGTGCTTTTCATCTTATGCAAAGGTACGATAAAATTATTAAATTAAAAAAATTATTATTATTATTGAAAAAAATAATTTAACTCAAAAAAATTCACGTGCAACGTACGTGTGCACCAACCAGTAAAATGAAAAAGGCCAAAAGTGGGGAAAAACCAATTGATTCAATAAATTCTAACCTTTCTTTAAAATATTAAAAATTAAAAAATTAAACGGGTGGAAAGAGTATGGTATATAATGATGCCCCGAAGCTCAATATATATTACAAATTTTATTCTTTTTTGTCAAGTAATGAGATATCCGAATTGTCAGAACCCGACTAAAAATAAATTCCAATTTTAGAAAAACAAACCAAAAGAAAAAAAGATCCAAATAAAAATATATGTCGGCTCCGCTATAGTTAGTTCTTCATTATTAAAATAAATAAAAAAAATTTCTTTTATTTCCCCTTCAGTCCTTCACACCAAAAGAGGTGAAGAAGTACAGCCCTCCAAAATCCAAATAACTCCACCCCTCTTATCGGTATTTTTTTTTCTTCCCCTTTCTCCCCTCCGTCGATGCAATTTTTTGACAAATGACCTTTTTTTTTATCAAATAGTCGACATAACACATTCTAAACAGCTTTTCAATCACCTATTTATACAGTTTAATCTCAACGGACTGAAAGTTTCGATCAACTATGGTTGCAGTTAAGCTGGAGGCTGAACGACAACGTCCAAGTATGGACTATGGAATCAATGATGTGCGATATTGGCAATGCAACAGCAAAAGGTACCAAATTTGAGGCTGCAAGGTACTTGGTAGTTGGTACCGAGGCCTGTAGCAATGCTTAAAGCATTATAGAGGAGGCCTCTATTGGCATAAGAGACTTGCTTTTCATCCCTACTTATTTTACGTTTTAGGTTTTTATAAAAAAATATTCAAGATTTTCATAAAAACTGACCGCGGCAAAGTCCACTAGAAAACATCATTTTGAACAACTTTGTAGAAGAAAGTTTTTTCAAAAGTTATTGTTTAAGTAGTCTTTTTGGCCATTTATAGTCTTTGTTTCATAAATGGCTAAAAAGTCTATTTAAACGATAGATTTTGGAAAAACTATCTTCTATAATGTTATTCAAAATGATGTTTTCTGATGGATAGCATGGTCAGTTTTGATGAAAACCTTCTATGTTTTTTATAAAATCTCAAAGTGTAAAATCTTGGGATGCCAGTCGCATGGGGAAGATTCAGTGGAAAGCAAAATGGCACAAATACAGATCACATATTTATGTTGCTACTAGTATAATTAGAAATCTGAATAACTTAACTAACTTTAAAAATTTAAATATGATAGAACAAAAGTTATTAGAACAAGTTGACTTATTTTACACGAGTTAAGCATCCTATTGATTTAGAGACCTAATAATAATATACAACCAATCAACCATAGGTCTCCCTTCTCCCTTCTACTTATATGTTTCTCCTCTTTTCTCTATATTTTTCATCTTTTCTCCTTTTATTATACATTTAGTCTTAATTTACATTCTCCGCATATTATCTAGTGGATCTCACAAATAATCAATGATGGTGATTCTTGGCATCTCTCCCCACCCCTCTCCCCCTCTTCTTTGTAGGCAGCATTCAAAACTATGAGCAAGTTTTGAGAACTACCCTTATTTTTTGTGGTTGTCTTTTATAATATTTATTATTTATTTTATAGGGGTTTTTCTTTTCTGTTTCTTGACTTTGTATTGGATGGGCTTAGGCATAGATAGTTAGCATTCAGAATCTTAGAATTAAATACCAGCGTGTTTAGTTTTATAATGCTTATTGAGTAACCGTCAACCAGTGCATCAGTTTGATATTAATTCTTTTCTCTTCTCTCTTATAAATTAAGTATTTAATCTTTCTCTTTTTCTCTCTTTACAGACTTAAAAACCTGTCATAAAAAGGTACCAATTTTTTTTCTTTTCTAGATTCTTCGTTTTGATATGTTCAATATGTCCATAATATAATCTTGGAGATTCTCCCTTCGTAAGAGATTAATTTGCTTTATTTTTTGTACATTACAATTTTTATATTTTATATAATATTTTAGGTATTTTTTTTTTAGTGATTTGTTGAACAAAATATGTTTGTAAGAAATTATCATTGTTATGGTTATAAGTTATTGTTCCCTATAAATTTCACTATTTTTTTTTTTTTTTTTGTATATCATTTATAGGATCAATTATAGTCAATAATTTTGTTTCTTGAAATTTGTTATAGCATACCAATTGTATAGTGGTTTTTTATCTTCCAGATCAATGAATTGTAAATGCATCTTGATTTTTATCATTCTCTTAATTCAGTGATCATGGGCGTGCTTAGTGGCTGGTTTTTTATTTATTTATTATTTTCTCCATATTCTTAGAAAACTTCATTGTCTTAACAAAGGTTCTTCAAGTCTTTGTGTTATATCTTATAATATATATAGGCACATGTAACATTATGCAAGTTTATGAATCTCCTTATAGTTGTATAGCCATCTTTTAAACTTCTTTTTTTTTCCTTTTTTTTTTTTGCTTAAGTTCATTTGGATGTTAGTTTTAATATTGCATTTCGATCTTATTGGAATGAGAAATAAGTAAAATTCAAATAAATATTATTCTATCCAAACAGGAAAAGAAAAAAAAATTGTTACATAAGTGAAAAAGATTACAATTTACAAATTTGAGTTATAGTGGGAGAAGGATAAAAGGCAATGTGTGGAAACTAAAATTTGAGGAATTCTATTTATAAGAAAAAATTGTTACAGATAAATTTTGGTAGTTATATGAATTAGAGTTGTACTGGGAGATGAACAATGAGTGAGTATAGAAATTTAAATTTGATTTAAAAATTATTTTTTACAATGCAAATATTGTCATGTGCAACGTACGTGTGCATCAACTAGTATATATATATATATATATATATAGAGAGAGAGAGAGAGAGAGAGAGAGAGGAGAAAAAAACTATGAAGTTTATGGTGCGTAATTGGTCATTGACCCTTAACCCTCTCATGTCGTGGAGATTCCACTGCCGTTGATTAAAGATCCGATGGTTCTGATCGATCTAAGTTGTATAAACAGTCTGGCAAATTAAATTACACATGCCTTATGGTATGGATGCGACCACATGGCAGGAACGTGCCTAATCCATGTGTACATATTTCAAACGAAGAAAATTGGGTAAATCCACGCGTAAATCAAAATTATATCCAATAGTTTGATGGAGGTGTTTTTTGCATAATTAATATTATTATGAGCGACCCATGTCACGGTTGGTAGGAGATTGTGAAATAGTGGGAATAATTTTAGCGAGTGCTAGCGGCCACTTTGCCTGCCATGACATTGTCGACTCTGCGTGCAGGGATATATATGTAGCAAAATTGTGCAAGTTGTCCACCATTTTAATACTATCCTAAAGTGAGGTCAGTGATGCCTCCATTCGTTGGTCATCACCACTGGTCTTAGGTCCTTTAATTTTATCTACTTAATTAATTGGGCCCTCACTAAAGCAGTTTCTTAGAGGTAAGAGGCAAAAGGCTTAAAAGCCCCTTCAAAACTACTCCCACATACAATACAATATAGGGAACGGCTATTGCAACCCCCCATTCTTATTACCCACCCCTTATCCTTTAAGTTTTTAAGGTTTTATACAAAATATAAAAAGTTTTTATGAAAACCAACCGTGATGTCTATTAGAAAACATCATTTTGAACAACTTTGTAGAATAAAGTTTTCCCTATATCTATCGTTTAAATATATTTTTTAGCCATTTATAGCTTTTATTTCATTTTTTACAAAAAAGTCTATCTAAACGATAGATTTTGGAAAAACTTTCTTCTGCAAAATTGTTCAAAATGATGTTTTCTTATGGATTAAGTGATTGATTTTTGTAAAAACCTTTTATATTATTCATGAAATCTTAAAAACCAATAGAAAAAGGGTGGGCTTATAAGAATGGGGGGTTGCAATAGCCGTTCCCTACAATATATGCAAACAATCTCTGTCCGAGGATTGGTGGCCCAAGAAGTTCCATTTTGTCTATTTATGTATTTCTAGAAGAAAAATTATAATTAAAAAAAAAAAAAGAAAAAGAAAGAGAGAGAAGGGTCCCCTTTTATCAACCAAGACGATCTACAGGAATTAATTTAACCAGGATTACTAGTGTCAATTGCTATTTGCTAATACTCTTACTCTCAATCTTTTTCGATCCCTATAGACATGACACATGTTCATATTTTGAATGCGATAGATATATATATATATATCCATCTTTTAGACATGCATGCATGTACATGTGGCGAGCCCACACAAAATAGAAACCTTTTTATAAAGTGGACACATGTTCAAATGGTAGACATATATCTGTTGTGTCCATATGGAGAATGCCTTACCAAGTGATCTAACATTTTCTGTTCATTTAATTTCCACCTTACAACAAAATTTTCATATATCAGTCTTTTTATTATAGGGTGTACCTTATGTAAGTTACATTAGATGCTGCATTGGTGGATTATACCACGTACATAGACTTTCTATTTTTTATTAGATAAAATAATTATGAAAATTTTATACATATTATCGAATCTTTTTAAAAATTTTATTTATTTAATTTTGGCAATGAACAAAAAATATAGATATACAAATCCTACACCCTATCACATAGGATAGGCCCTCAACCAAAATTAATCCTGTCATAGGGCTCAAGACTTGAATTTAGAGCCCTTTTTAAAGTAAAAAAAAATTGAAATCTTGTTAATCAGGCTACTAATTCCATAAAGGACATGAGTTAATATATGTTTGAATATAATAGGGCAAATTGAGAGAGATTCTTCTACTAAATTATTTTTTTAAATAAGTTTTGTGATGGAGGCAAACTGACAAGATGGGAAGCAAGAGTTAAAAATAAATAAATAAATAAATAAAAAATAATGAAGGCCAAATGCAGGCGGGATCTCATCTTATGTAACTACGTACCACATCAGCTGTGTCGTCATTTGGGCACTTGGGCAATTAACAAACTTATGCAAATGAGTCGAGAGAATTTAGCACCGGTCTACGTTGGACCCTTCTACCTTAACAATTAACATAATCTGGGAGGGAACGGCTATTGCAACCCCCCATTCCTATAAGCCCACCCATCATCCTTTATGTTTTTAAGGTTTTATACAAAATATAAAAAGTTTTTATGAAAATCGGCCGTGCTATCCACTAGAAAACATCATTTTGAACAACTTTGCAGAAGAAAGTTTTTCCAAAATTTATCGTTTAGGTAGACTTTTTGGCAAAAAATGAAATAAAGGCTATAAATGGTTAAAAAGTATATTTAAATGATAGATTTTGGAAAAACTTTCTTCTGCAAAGTTGTTCAAAATGATGTTTTCTAGTGGACATCATGACCGGTTTTCATAAATACTTTTTATATTTTGCATAAAACCTTAAAAACCTAAAGGATAAGGGGTGCGCTTATAGGAATGGGGGGTTGCAATAGCCGTTCCCAATCTGGGATAGGCCAGTATTGTGTTGGACTAGCCCAATCTTCAGCCTTCTTCCTCGTAGCCACACTGGTTGAACTTGGGAAACACAAAAGTAATCCGTCTTTTTTCTTAAAACCAAAACTAAAACTAAAAGGTTATACATAAACCATGAAACCCACACTTGATTAATACTAGAAACATGCAAGTTGCAGAAGACTATAGTTGGGGTCACAAGTGATTTGAAAAATAGTTGGGGTCACAAGTGATTTGAAAACACCCAACTCTGGTAGAGGGGATGTCGGCGAGATCCTCCCTATAAGGTACATTATCCAACTCGAACTCCCTTTCGGATTTGCTAACCCTTTTTCCATGTGGATTTGGGCATTTGGATTGTTCTTTGTTGGATCGATGAATGTAACGACAGTATCTCTTCGACAGGTGAGATAGATGATGGCAATGATATAGATGGCCATGCAGGGGAACACAATGATCCCAATGAAAACATTTGCGACTTTGGGTAAATTTTTTGTGAATAAGCCAACCCACAAAGCCTGTGCATAGGTAATAGACGTTGATGCCGATCATTGCCAGCCCTAGGATCCATGAGATCACAATTATCTGCAAACATATGTAATTGGTAGATACTATTAGTCTCCAAAAAAAATTAAATAAATAAATCAAACATTAGGTTTAAGTCCACCTACGTATATAGAGTTCTTGTGTGGTACTGCTACTGAATTTAAGGAGTGGGATAAGTGCAAATGGAAGTTCAATTAAATGACAATATCATCTGCAACAAAAAAAGGAAAAAATGGCCATTATAATTAAGAATTAATTTGAGGAACAATTCCAATATATATATTGGACGAGTTACAAACCGATGCAATGATGATGAGTCGGCCCGACCCGGAAGATCCACCAATAATGGAGACAATGAGACTAGGCGCAATGGCTACGCGCCTAGTCACGGGTTCCTCAGCCATTTCTTCATCTTAAGGTCCAAGAAACCCTTTAACATCACGCCCACCAAAATATAAGTTAGTAGACTACAGAAAATTATAAATCAAATCAATTACACAAAAAATAATTAAAAATGTAAAAATAAAAAATCTTGAGAACAACGAGTTCAATCCAAAACCTCTATGATAAATTGTCCAGCATAAGTTCCTGTGATGGTAGAGCTTTGGCCCAAGGCTGGTAATGCGATGGCATAAATGGTTGAGCTAGACTGTCTTAACACATTCTGCATAAAAATTGCGAGTATTTTGCGTTAGAGATTGTGCTTATATAAATTAATTATATGATTTGATTTCATAAGACATAATGATTTGAACCTTGAGAAGGAATGAAGCAGAGTAAAGGATGAGATAATTGCATCGATCAGAGTTGTCTTGTGAGAGGTTTGTGGCTGAACAAACAGTGCCCGATACGGAGACAACTGAAACATTGATCAAAAATGCTATGAGCAGTGCAAGTCTGCTTTCCATCAAGTAAAACCGACATGCATCCTATAATAAGTAAGGGAAAACACAAGCGAGTGAATTTCACACATAAGCATGCATGTAGGCCAACAAATAAATTACCAAAAAATTAGCATAAAAAACACATTCTCTTTCATGAATTAAAAAAAAAATTATAGTTTTGTTATTGGATATTATCATTGATGAATTGTGGGTCTCACATTCTATTAGCGTATGAGTCAACAAAATGGGTTATTAGTATGAGTGAAAAGGTATTTTCTTTGTGCATAAGATGGGTCAACATATGAGTCAATAAGATAGGTCGAGTTCCCATTCCCTATTACAGTATAGTCCAGCTACATGTAAATAATTACAATTCAATACAAATGACCACCAATGTTCCAGTAAATAACTATTAACTTAATTAAGAATGACTAAAAATCTGCAATTCCCCATTTGTTTGTCTTACATTAATGCCGTGGAGAGATGGGGGTTATCTTTCTAGAGAGAACGAGAGCAGGGTGGAGAAAGAGGTTGTGCCTATAAAGAAAAGTAAGCGAGCAAATAATGCGGTTAGGATACAATTTAGAAAATTCCAAAAGTGATCCGCTAGCTCTTTATCAACTACCATAGGTATCAATTAAAGGATCTCAGGACAAAAATAAAAATTAAAAAGTATTAATTACATTTTTTTTTAAAAATGTTAAAAGGGTCCAAATGGCATGACACCACGACAATTCATTATGAATAGTTATATTTTCAATGAAACTATTCAATTATTAGTCTAACTGTTATTTGGGCAAATTGAAGGATTAGGACTTTTTTTTTTGGGTAATTACATGACAAAGTTAATAGGGGTAATTTTGAAGGGAAATGGTGAGAATTGAACACAAGATCTCTTACTTGACAAAAAAACCTAAGACCACTCGACCCACCCCTTAGGTCTAAACAAATTATTTTGATTTATATAGCATTACTCTTGAAGTCTTAATAAAATCTACAGCCAAAAAAAAAAAAATGTCTTAATTAAATCAAGCAATATGAGGTCAAGTATAAAATAAGAACGTACGGCATGATAAGGGCACCCAAAAGGGCAATGGCGTCTCCAGTTGCACAAATCGCAAATCATTTTTTAATGAATTTTTGTATGTGAAATTCTTAAAGAGTCTTTTATTCAATGGTATAGGCATTGACTTGAAATTAAATTTGTATATTATCCCGAAAAAATGAAAAATTAAGGGAGAACTCATCAATTTACTTACCAATTTAAACCAATGAGACATGCTACTTCAGTTGTTATATCAATATGAAAACCAATTTAAATGTCATGTCAACTATCATATCATATCAATCAGGCAAATGGGTTGCTTAGCATTTTCCATCTGTCCAAAGTATTTGTTATGTGAACCTCAAATTTAGACACAACAACATATACCATCTTCATCAAGGCATAGACCCAAAATTTGAAACACGAGGTACCGAGAATAGGTGGTAACACTGCACGCCCGCCTGCATTTGTTTGTTTGTTTGTTTTTTTTTTTTTTTTTCCAAGTTCTTTATTTGCTTCAAAGTGAGAACGGAAGATGAGATCCCAGTGGCTCATAGAATATATAGTACTGAGATTAGGATATATATGAAGACTATATATAAGAACATGCTCACTTAGTCAGGCATTCTCCTAATGGACACAACAGATATATATCTACTATTTTCATGAACATGTGTCCATTTTATAAAAAGGTTTCCATTTTGTGTGGACTCGCCACATCTACAAGCGTACATGTCTAATTAAAAGATGGATATGTATCGCATTCAAAATATAAACATGTGTCATGTCTATAGGGATCGAATAGATTATGAGTGAGGATACTAGCAATTAATTGACACTAGCAATCTTGGTTGAATTAATTTTTGTAGATCTGAGCAGGCCCCCCTCCCCCAACTTCTTAAAAAAAAATATAATTAAAATTTGAGCCCTTTGACAGGATTAATTTTGGTTGGGGGCCTATCCTATGTGATAGGGTGTAGGATTTGTATATCTATATTTTTTGTTCATTACCAAAAATAAATAAATAATTTTTAAAAAAGATTCGATAATATGTATAAAATTTTCATAATTATTTGATCTAATAAAAAATAAAAAGTCTATGTACGTGCTATAATCTACCAATGCAGCATCTAATGTAACTTGCATAGGGTACACCCGATAATAAAAAGACTGCTATATGAAAATTTTGTTGTAAAGTGGAAATGAATAGAAAATGTTAGTAAGGTTATTTTCCGCTCAAAATTGGAATAGAAGGACATTTTGTTTTGCATTGGCTGGGTTTTTTTAAAATTGTTTGGCCTCGTTAGTAGAACTATAAGACGAACCAAAATGCTCATTCAATGCCCACGACATAAGAGGGTTAAGGGTCGATGACTAATTACCCTAATTTTATAGTTTCTTCACCTTGGATAATCAGCAATGCATGAGAATTAAAATTTGAGGAATTCTATTCAAAAGTATATCAACTAAAGGCGGGTTGGATCAAACTAGCCTGCCCAATCTACCTATTCTCTCAAAGTGCTTGAGGCAATGTAAAATAAAGCAAATTGATTTGATTTGGTGCCTTGGGCAGTTTTTACACATCCCTACCCAGAGGCAAACTGTCATGGTAAGCAATGAGGCCAAGACTCGCTAAAATTATTCCAACCATTTCACAATCTCTACCAACCGTGACATAGGTTGCTCATATTAATATTAATTATGCAAACCCCTTCATCAATGATCAAACTATAGAATAATTTTGATGAGGTAAGGCTGTCACGAGGGGCTCCTAGCTTGTTAGTAAATTGATGAGTTCTCCCTTAATTTTATATTTTTGAGGGATAATATACAAATTTAATTTCAAGTCAATGCCTATACCATTGAATATATAGAAGACTCTTTAAGGATTCCACATATAAAAATTCATTAAAAAATGATTTGCAATTTGATCACATGAGCATGTCAAAGTTATTGAAAAATTTCAGTCTATCAAGTAAAACACCAAACTTTGACCGGCTAGTGTGGTCAAATCACGTAGTATTTGACCCTGAATTTTCATACATAAAATCTTTGAAAAATCCTCTATCCAATGATACAAGTTTTATTTTGAAATTTGTATATTATTTCTTGAAATTAAGTAAGAACTCATCGAGGGCAATTGCACCAAGGTGCAAGTGTGCGCCTGTGCAACCACTCAAATTTTTTTCTTTTCTTTTCAAATTTGTATGAGTAAATTTATTTAGTACTTTAGCCTTTATTGAGAAAAAATAGTTAATTTTTATTAAATTTAGTTAAATTATTATTAAATTTATTAAAGTACACCACTTTTGTGAACTATATAAAGTCAAGGTTTAGTTTATTCTTATGTGCAACCATTAAGAGGAATCATGTCCCATATTGGATAGAGAGTGTTAAGAGTGATATATAAACAAAGTTTCTCATGTTTAAAAGTCACCTATGTTTTTAGAGTATGACATGCTTGTCAATTTTACATCCTACTTTATCACCTATATTCAGAGTCATGCCAATGTGTGGTCTTGTGATTTTTCCTTTTTTCCTTTTTCCATCTTCCTAGGACCTTATCTTACATCAAGTAAATAGTAGTGTTAAGAATAATATATAAATAAGTTTTGTATCTCTAAAAGTTGTCTAGACATTTTTAAATATAGATACCGATATGTATAGCCTTAGTTTCTTTCCCATCTTATCCTTAGCAAAAAAAATTACAATTATTATTATTTTATTTTTTAAATGCAACCACTGAAAAAAAATTCTGAATCCACCCTGGAACTCATCAATTCACCCATAAAGACCCCATATGACAGCCTTACTCGTTTCCATTTGCACGTGGATTTACACAAATTCTTCATTAAGAAATGTTGACATATATGCAATAGGCACGTTCCTGCCATGTGGTTGCGACCGTAGGGCACGTGTTCTTCTCAAGCTTTTTGATACAACTCAAATTAGAACCGTTGGATCCTTCATCAACGGCAGCGAAATGTCCACGACATAAGAGGGTATACAGTTAAGGGTCAATGAGCAATTAAATTACCATAATTAATTAGGGTTGACAAGTAAAAGTGAGATATGATAGAAACGGGTTTGGTCTATAGATTGAATCATGCTTAGTTTTTAAAACTCATGACAAAACAAAGTTGTTGGAGTTAGGGGAGTCGCATGGGTCACACACCATTGGACTAGCCTTCCATATAAGGCTAGGGGACCCCATAGTCGTCGTTTTCCTACTATCATCACCAACAAAAATTATTGTCCTTAATCACCGCAAATAAAAAACGTCTGCGATATTGACAGCTGATGATTATAGGGGTGGTCCATTAGATGTAGCTCAATTTTAAAGTATTGTTCAATAAAATTAATAGTAAGTGATAAGATTGTGAGAGAAGCATGAATTTTGTCCAAATTAAAGGGAGAGGCACGCACGGATCATGCTTGTCCTGATATACTATTAGCTTTATTAATAATCTTTTTAATTAGCTGTAAAAATTCTTTACTTACATGTTAATAAGGATGGTGTACTCCACCTCCGTGACAATTTGGACATTTTCTTGCAATTTACATTTTTCATTACCTTTTCATCAGTCAGATAATACTGCAAACTTCTTGCATGCACCTTGTAATTATTTGAGTCTTTTGTTTGAAAGAAAAAGAAATGGTCCAACGGATAGAGAGGAAATGCAAAAATTTCATTTCTTAAAAGGAAATTTTAAAGAAAATGATTATAATGCCCACCCCTTCCCTTACAATTTAGGGGTTAAACCCATACTACTTTGGCAATCGGAAATTGATTTGCAATATTGGTAATGCTTCAGCCCATAGTTACTGAGGAACTTTGCTTGCATAAAGCTAAAAGGAAAAATGCATTTTTGACTAAGGACACATGTCCAAAACAAAAAAGAAAAATGAGCAAGGGCCACCGGCTCACATGATGAGGCAATGTCCCGTGTCCAAGTGTTCTTTGTGTGTCCATACAATGGTATGTCAATATTAATTATTTTACTTTTTGTGCTTATTAATTTATTTGGGTCACTGTCGCCATTGCACTGAGTAACAGCCATTTGGGTGAGTAGAAAAACAAAAAAGGCACTATAAATACAGGAGCTAATTAACCAAGTCATTTAAGTTAGGAAGAGAGAGAGAGAGAGAGAGAGAGAGAGAGAGAGAGAGAGATGAGAAGCTAACAGCAGGAAGAACAAATGAGGGGTAGTGCTCCACCGGCAAGGCTTGGAGGGAGCAGCCGCATAGTGTCTGTGGATGTATCCCCAGGTCCCAATATTATTACTACAAACACTGACAAAAACTTTGATAATGAGGACTCAAGTCACCAGGTCTCTCCATCTTTTCATGTCTTGGCATTTTGAGTTTGTGTTCCTCACTTTTATGTTTTGTTTTGTTAAAACTCGTACGTGAATATCAATTTCTGGGTGTCTCACGTATTCTTATGATTTTTTTTGTCATGGTTAGAAACGCAGGTGGAGAAAGTTTCTAGCATTTGTGGGCCCTGGTTTTCTTGTCTCACTCGCTTATCTCGATCCTGGAAATTGTAAGCCTCCCCCCCCCCCCCCTCTCTCTCTCTAAATTAGTACTATGCATTGAGCCTCTCCCTCTCTCTCTCTCTCTAAATTAGTACTATATATTGAAGATTGTATTCTATACATATAGAGGTACAACCCTTAATATATGATGTTGATGCTAATAAAATAACACTTGTTGACCTGAAAATTCCTGCACATATATATCTATACCTATATTACTAATAAAAGTTTCTTAAGGAGAAAAACTTTTGATTAACTATTTTATAATCATTTAAAATTTTAAAGATAGTATTACTTTTATTCATTAATTTAAAAAGCTAGATTACTCTTAATTCTTGTAGATATGTGTTCATATGTATTTTATTATTATTATTTTTTTTTGGATACATTGGGAGGAGTTCAAACTCTTAACCTATCCTAGTTTTACCTTTTTCCCCACCCTCTCTTATCACTAGGCTAGTCCCTTATCAACTTCTGAGTGTCTTCCATGTATTTTAATGATTTTGTTTATTTATTTTTCTAATTAGAAAACCAGGTGGAGAAAGTTTTTGTCATATCTAGGCCTTGGTTTTCTTGTCTTAATGGCTCATATCAATCCTGGAAATTGTAAGCCTGTCTTTATCTCTCTCATGTTAATTAGCACGTGCTAAATTTCTTAAAGTAGCATCATGCGTTATTAGAAAAATTGTATCCCGTGCATAAATAGGTTGTATTGTACAACCTATATATACATGCATGAGGTACAACCTCCCAATGTATAAGCTGATGCAAGAAAATTAATATGTGTTAACCTAAAAATCCTATATATATATATATATATATATATTTGTGTTTGTACGCATGTTGGGTGTTGACTAATGAGACATGCTACTTCAGTTGTTATATCAATGTGGAAAACCAATTTAAATGTCATGTCAACTATCGTATCATATCAATTAGGCAAATGGGTTATTTAGCATTTTCCATCTATCCAAAGTATTTGTTATGTGAACCTCAAATTTAATCCTGTCAAAGGGCTCAAAGCATTTAAATGTCAACCAAAATTAATCCTCTCAAAGGGCTCAAAATTTTTTTTTTTTTTTTAAAAAAAAATGGTTTTTGGGGGGGGGGGGGGGGTGAAGCAGCCCCAGCTCACCCCAATGTGGCTTCGCCACTGTCTAAGAAGTTCCATTTTATCTACTCCATATTTATGTATTTTTAGCAAAAAAAAAAAAAAAAAGGTCCCCCTTTCATAAACCAAGGCGATCTACGAAAATTAATTTAACCAAGATTGCTAGTGTCAATTAATTGCTAGTATCCTCACTCATAATCTGTTTCAATCCCTATAGACATGACACATGTTCATATTTTAAACACGATACATATCCATCTTTTAATTAGACATGTAGATGCGGCGAGTCCACACAAAACGGAAACCCTTTTATAAAGTGGACACATGTTAAAATGGTAGATATATATCTGCTGTGTCCATTAGGAGAATGCCTTACCAAGTGAGCATGTTCTTATATATAGTCTTCATATATATCCTAATCTTAGTACTATATATTCTATGAACCACTGGGATCTCATCTTCCGTTCTAACTTTGAAGGAAATCAAGAATTTGGAAAAAAAAAAAAAAAAAAAAAAAACAAACAAATGCAGGCGGGCGCGCAGTGTTACCACCTATGCTCGGTGCCTTGTGTTTCAAATTTTGGGTCTATGCCTCGTTGAAGGTGGTATATGTTGTTGTGTCTAAATTTGAGGTTCACACAACAAATACTTTGGACAGATGGAAAATGCTAAACAACTCATTTGCCTAATTGATATGATATGATAGTTGACATAACATTTAAATTGGTTTTCCACATTGATATAACAACTGAAGTAACATATCTCATTAGTCCACTATCAACTGTTTTTTTCTTTTTATTTAAATTAAAATTTTAATTGCGTTACGTAACTACGTACCACATCAGCTGCTGATGTGTCATCAGTTGAACACTTGGCATGGGCAAGCAAACTTATGCAAATGAGTCTAAGAGAATTTAGCTTTGGTCTACCTTAACGATTAACATAATCTGGGATAGCCTAGTATTGTGTTGGACTCTTCAGCCTTCTTACTCGTAGCGACACTGGTGGAACTTGGGAAACACAAAACTAATTCATCATTTTTCTTTAAACAGAACAAAAACTAAAAGTTTATCATAAACCATGAAACCTACACTTGGATACTAGAAACATGCATTTTACAGAACACTCTATGGTGGGGTCACAAGTGATTTGAAAACACCCTACTCTGGTAGAGGGATGTCGGCGAGATCCTCCCTATAAGGTACATTATCCAACTCGAACTCCCTTTCGGATTTGCTTAACCCTTTTTCCATGTGGATTTGGGCATTTGGATCGTTCTTTGTTGGATCGATGAATGTAACGACAGTGTCTCTTCGACAGGTGAGATAGATGATGGCAATGATATATATGGCCATGCAGGGGAACACAATGATCCCAATAAAAACATTTGCGACTTTGGGTAAATTGTTGTGAATAAGCCAACCCACAAAGCCTGTGCATAGGTAATAGACGTTGATGCCGATCATTGCCAACCCTAGGATCCATGAGATCACAATTATCTGCAAACATATGCAATTGGTAGAGATTATTATTAGTCTCCAAAAAAAATTAAATAAATAAATCAAACATTAGGTTTAAGTCCACCTACATATATAGAGTTCTTGTGTGGTCCCATCTTGGTGGTACTGCTACTGAATTTAAGGAGTGGGATAAGAGCAAATGGAAGTTCAAATGACAATATCATCTGCAAAAAAATATATATATATATATATCCATTATAATTAAGAATTAATTTGAGGAACAATTCCAATATATATATTGGACGAGTTACAAACCGATGCAATGATGATGAGTCGGCCCGACCCCGAAGATCCACCAATAATGGAGACAATGAGACTAGGCGCAATGGCGACGCACCTAGTCACGAGGTTCCTCAGCCATTTCTTCATCTTAAGGTCCAAGAAACCCTTTAACATCACGCCCACCAAAATATAAGTTAGTAGACTACAGAAAATTATAAATCAAATCAATTACACAAAAAATAATTAAAAAAGTAAAAAATAAAAAATCTTGAGAACAACGAGTTCAATCCAAAACCTCCATGATAAATTGTCCAGCATAAGTTCCTGTGATGGCAGAGCTTTGGCCTGAGGCTAGTAATGCGATAGCATAAATGGTTGAGCTAGACCGTCCTAACACGTTCTGCATAAAAATTGCGAGTATTTTGCGTTAGAGTTTGTGCTTATATAAATTAATTATATGATTTGATTTCACAAGACATAGTGATTTGTACCTTGAGAAGGAATGAAGCAGAGTTGAGGGTGAGATTATTGCATCGATCAGAGTTGTCTTGTGAGAGGTTTGTGGCTGAGCAAACAGTGCCCGATACGGAGACAATTGAAACATTGATCAAAAATGCTATGAGCAGTGCAAGTCCGCTTTCCATCAAGTAAAACCGACATGCATCCTATAATAATTAAGGGAAAACACAAGCAAGTGAATTTCACACATAAGCATGCACGTAGGCCAACAAATAAATTACCAAAAAATTAGCATAAAAAACACATTCTCTTTCATGTATTTAAAAAAAATTATAGTTTTCTTATTGGATATTATCATTGATGAATTATGGGTCTCACATTCTATTAGTGTATGAGTCAACAAATTGGGTTATTAGTATGAGTGAAAAAGTATTTTCTTTGTGCATAAGATGGGTCAACATATGAGTAAATAAGATAGGTCGAGTTCCCATTCCCTATTACAGTTTAGTCCAGCTACATGTAAATAATTACAATTCAATATAGATGACTACTAATGTTCCAGTAAATAACTATTAACTTAATTAAGAATGACTAAAGATCTGCAATTCCCCATTTGTTTGTCTTACATTAATGCCGTGGAGAGATGGGGGTATCTTTCTAGAGAGAACGAGAGCAGAGTGGAGAAAGAGGTTGTGCCTGTAGAGAAAAGTAAGCGAGCAAATAATGCAGTCAGGATACAATTTAGAAAATTCCAAAAGTGATCCACTAGCTCTTTATCAACTACCATTGGTATCAATTAAAGGATCTCAGGACAAAAATAAAAATTAAAAAGTATTAATTAAATAAAAAAAATGCTAAAGTGTCCAAATGGCATGACACCACGACAATTCATTATGAATAGTTATATTTTCAATGAAACTATTCAATTATTAGTCTAACTGTTATTTGGGCAAATTGAAGGATTAGGACAATTTTTTTTTTTTTTTTTTTTTTTGGGTAATTATATGACAAAGTTTATGGGGCAACTTTGAAAGGAAGTGGTGAGAATTGAACACAAGATCTCTTACTTGACAAAAAACCTAAGACCACTCGATCTGCCCCTTGGGTCTAAACAAATTATTTTGATTTATATAGCATTACTCTTGAAGTCTTAATAAAATCTACATCCAACAAAAAAAAAAATAAAGTCTTAATTAAATCAAGCAATATGAGTTCCTAGCTTTGCATGTTAAAGCATTGGCAATGAGGTTTGCAGTGGATTTCACTAGGAATTTGGGTCTGAGATATGTGTCTTTCGAAGGGGATAATGCTGAAGTGATAAATGCTATTAATTCGGCAGAGCACAATCTCTCAGATTTGGGTTTAATTTATGAAGATATACAAACTGAGGCAAACTTCTGTTTTCATTCACCAGTTTTCTTGCACACCCGGCGACAGGGCAATGAGGTCTCTCATAGCCTTGCTAGATATGCCAAGAATATAACTGATATTACTGTTTGGATGGATGAGATTCCTGAGTGTGTTTGGGATAAAGTCCAAACTGATTTGTATCTTTTATCTCATTAATATATATACCGTCTTTCTATCAAAAAAATCAAGCAATATGAGGTCAAGTATAAAATAAGAACGTACGGCATGATAAGGGCACCCAAAAGGGCAATGGCATCTCCAGTTGCACTCTGTCCAGAGAGCTTGGGAACAAACAGGCCATTCAGCACACCAGATGCAGGAGGCTTTACATAACTCATTTCCCCAAAATAACATCCAGCCAATATGAACACCAGCACTGCTATCAACAATTCCAGCTTCCTCACCTAGACCACCATAATATAATTATCTATATATTTTTGTAACATATTTTAAATTGTATTTTCTGAGATCACTTGGGATTAGGCCACGTGCTTGTGATCAATTTATATCCATCAATTTTTTCAAATAACACTCGCCCCTTCTTGGTCGTGAATCCATACTTTGATATTGTACTTGCAATTAATTTTTAAATTTAATTGTGCTTTTATTAAACAAAAACATTTAATAACAAATTTACCCCGTATTTCTGCAGGCCAAGAAGAAGGAGAGTGCTGAAACCAGTGCAAAGAACTCCAGCCCATAGTGGTATATGGAACAGTATATTTAGTGCAAAGGCTGTCCCAATTACTGCCACAAATAAAATTGAGAACAAGTTATAGATATAATACATAATTAATCAGAATTAAGTCAGCAGCTTTAATTTTAAGTTAATAAGAAATCTGCCTTCAGGAATATCAGCCGCTATGACGGCAAGCTCTGCCAGCAGCCATAGGCAATACTTGATATAATTCGGATACTCAGCCCTGCATAGCTCTGATAGATGTTTGCCTGAAAAAAATATTTTTTAAAAAATTAAAATTAAAATTAAATAAATCGAGGAGCAACATCAATATTAAGCATTGTTAATTTGTAATGTCGGTAATTTTGAGCTGGCTAGATAGTTTTTTGTTCATGTCTTACCAGTGCTTACACCAAGATTTGCAGCGAGCGACTGGATTATGAGAGCAAAAACCAATCCGATGAGGACTACCCACAGTAACTGATAATAACAAATATATGACATGGTTGCTGGTTAGTTCAATTCTAGTTTCTTGCATGCTAATTTTCTTATCAATGTTTTAAAAATGAAGATTATATGTATGGTCTAGCCTCTTATTTTTTCTTATCAAATAAGTCCGGCTAACATGACGGCCACCCGAAGATTATATGTGGGTGCCGTGTGTTTTTACAGGTTCTTGTTCGAGTGTCATATAGTTATTTAAGTCTTTTCCGTATCGGATTAATCCACGTACTCATCCTTCTTCAACAGATTTAAAGCAGCAGATGTTCAACTTTCTATTGATTATTGATTTGTTATTATCATATCACTTGGTAAAAAAAGTCCGTCAATAATATCTTTGACATTTTTCATTGCATTACCTCATATCCGTGATTAGCTCCGGCTTGCAGATCAGTTTCCACTGTTGCAAGATACAATGAAATTTTTTGTAAGTCAACACCCACACATGCGTACAAACACAAATATATGTGTATATATAGGATTTTTAGCTCAACACATACTAATTTTCTTGCATCAGCTTATACATTGGGAGGTTATACCTCATGTATGTATAAGTTGTACAGTACAATCTATTTGTGCACAGGATACAATTTTTCTAATATCGCATGATGCTACTTTAAGAAATTTAGCACGTGCTAATTAACATGAGAGAGATAAAGACAGGCTTACAATTTCCAGGATCGATATAAGCCATTGAGACAAGAAAACCAGGGCCTAGATATGACAAAAACTTTCTCCACCCGGGTTTCTAATTAGAAAAATAAATAAATAAAATCATTAGAATACATGGAAGACACTCAGAAGTTGATCTTCACATGTCTAACAGAAAAAAAACTGAGAATCCAAACTCTAAAAGCATGTCATGAAGAGAAGGACCTGCTGATTTGAGTCCTCATCATCAAACTCTTTGTTGGTGTCACTAGGAATATCGGGCGGTGGGGATACATCCACACACACTATGCGGTTGCTCCCTCCAAGCCTTGGTGCTGGAGCACTACCACTCATTTCTTGTTCCTGCTGTAGGCTCCTCATCTCTCTCTCTCTCTCTCTCTCTCTCTCTCTCTCTCCTCTGCAACTCAAATGACTTGGTTAAGTAACTCTTGTATTTATAGTACATGAAGGGTGAACTCATGAAACTTACAGTATCCTACTCATCCAAATGGCTGCTACTCGGTGCAATGGCGACAGGTCACTAGCTATTCAGTAAGAAAGACCAAATAAATTAATAACTATAATAATTAAAGTAATATTGACACATGAAATTAACTCTAGAAAATATAGAAATAATGTTTCCTCTAACTTCTCTGATATTTCGAGTATTTTTTTTTTTTCTTATAATGTATATTGAAAAATCTAGTTTAAAACCAATTAATTGCTAGTAGCTTAAGCGTAGGATTCGCAAACAACACCTAATAAATTACTGATTGCCAAGAATTAAAGCTTCTTCCTTTTATTAACTCTATGCAAGCAAGGTTTCTCAGCACCAATGGGCTGAGGCATTTAGTAAAGCACTGAATATATATATATATATTCATGACTGGTTGCCAAATTTGTATGGGTTTTTGGTCTTTCCCCTTAAATTGAAAGGGAAAGTACTAAGTTCATTTTCTTTACAATTTCTTTTCTAGAAATTAAATGAAATTTTTGCATTTCCCCTCTGTCGTCAGAAAATTTCTTTTTACTTTTTTTAAAATTTTTTTTTTCTAAATGCACTATCTGAAGGATTTCATACTAAGAGTAAAGACTAAAGAGCAATGTCAATTGTGAGAAAATCTCCAAAATATTATGGGTGCGGGGAGTGGGCAATTTTGAAAACAAATACGTAATTAATAACAGATATGGAAATACGAATAATAGGAGTGCAAATAGCAATAACAATCCCCCCCCCCCAAAAAAAAAATTTGTTTTCTTTTTTATTTTAAGAAGGGAAAATTGAGTTGTTTATTGACCTCAGCTCTCTCAAAATCTTATCAGTTATCACTTATAATTACTATTAATTTATTGAACAATAGTTTAAAATTGTTGGTGGGTGGATGGATGACTGGATTGGTGCACCTTATTGCTTGTGGACACCTTATTGCCTGAGTATGGAGTTTCCTATTTCGTGAGGAGTTTCTTTTTGTTTTTCTATAAATGAGATGAGAGAGTAGAAGGGTCTCCATACGCGTCCTTGCGAATCACCATATAGATGCATGCATGTAGGCATATCAATTTTATATATATTTAATATATTAATATCGCATGCTTATGATCGATTCTAATTAATAATAAATTGTTGTACGGTTAATTAATTTATCACCGTGCATGGTTCTCCATGAGGTCACTACAACATGAGTCCAAAGAGGAAAATCTCAAGTTGCAATTATTAGATGGCCGGTTGGATTCAGGGTGTGGAGATGAATCCATTTCTTTGAATGCTCGTAATTAATTGATAAATCAACTTAATGCACCACCTACTTGTGGGTTGGATCGATTATCTCCCAAGTATTCATGCTGTAATTTGGATCATAAATAGGACCGTATTGTGGCCGGCTGCTCCGACTAATAATTGATGGCAGCTCTAACTAGCTATATTAATTTTCCGGTGATTTTCTGTTCTTCCAACTTTGAGGAGAGAGAGAGAGAGAGAGAAGGAGTGGATTTTGTGCATTTAGTTACTTTAAATGCACTGTAAAGTTACCGTGCGATGAGCGACACGTGGAGAGAGTTGAGATTGGAGGATTGAAATTGGAGACAACCATTTCATGCCCAACCAATCTCAGCCCTCCAATCTCAACTCTCTCCACGTGTCGCTCATCGCACAGTAACTTTACAGTACATTTAAAATGAGTAAATGCACCAAATCCAAATCCAAAGAGAGAAAAATAATAGTGTCGGTCGCATAACACGGGCATTTCCCCCATATACACAAGGCCATGCAAATACCTACCTGTTTTATAGGAATTATATTAATTTTTGTGTGGGCCCCACGTTTTTATAAGGCGATCGTATATCTTAATTGAAGATAAGACGTGTTGTGTTCATATGGAGAAAAGCCAGTGAGAGTATTAGCTATTGATCCTATCATTTCTCATCAAATTAATTTCGTGAAAACTTTGTTTAATAAATAGGACCTTTTTTTGGGTTTCAAAATTTAAAATGAGGCTAATTAGATGGTAATATGGTAAACCACTCCAAATGCTTATTATGCTAAATTGTCTTTTGGAGTAAATGATTTTTTCTAAGAGGCAGTTTAAGTGTCTCACCAAATACTTGTAAAATAATGAAAGTGACTTTTATCATTCAAAATGCCTTTTGAGGCCTTCCAAACCAAACACCCGGATACTAAACTTAGATGGACTATGCTATTTAACTCATCTAATTCACTCATATTCTCCCACGCATTCATATGTGGCAACTTTTTCTTATTCTATGCTAGACTCCACATTCAATTATACACTTTTGAGACATAAAATGGGTGGAAAAGGTGGGTGGCAAAAAAATGGATGAAGTAGCATTTTCCAACTTGGACAGTTGGATTCGACTTCTCACTTATTTTTTTGGTCAACCATCAACCAAGTTTACTCTGAATGTTAATTGATGTGGAGTGGATGGTAGCTTTACTAGTATTTCCATTTAAGGAATTAGTCACATGAAAGGTTTGGAAACTCCTGTTAGGAAAATTTTAAAAATGAAAGAACATTAATGACCATCCAATTAACCCAAAATCAACCAATTGATTAAGGAAAATATATTTTTTAAAAAAATTTAAAAAATTCAATATCGAAGACATTAATTTTCTTCTTCTTTTTTTTTTTTTTTTTTTGTGACTAAGGAAAATATTTTTTGTTGGTGATGATAGTAGGAAAATGACGACTATGCGGTCCCCTACACATGGAAGGCCAGTGGCATCCAAACGTCCAATGGTGTGCCATCTGTGACCCATGCACCTCCCCTAACTCCAACGACTCTGTATTGAGGGTTCCTTTCATGAGTTTTAAAACCAAACACGACTGATTCTATAGACCAACCCCGTTTCTATAATATCTCACTTCTACTTGTCAACTCTAATTTGTTTATCTATCCGTACGTTCCCCATTTATTTGGAACTCTATAGAAAAAAAAAAAAAAAAATTTATAAAGTTTAGGGTTATTGGTCATTGACCCTTAACCCTCTCATGTGGTGGACATTCCACTGCCGTTGATTTAGGATCCGACGGTTCTGATCTGAGTTGTATAAACAGGCTGGCAAAGTACAAATATGGTCGCGACCACATGGCAGGAACGTGCCTAATCCACGTGTACATTTTTTAAACGGAGAAAATTGTGTAAATCCACGCGTAAATCAAAATCATGTCCTATAGTTTGATGAAGGGGTTTTTTCATAATTAATATTATTATGAGCGACCCATGTCACGGTTGGTAGGAGATTGTGAAATAGTGGGAATAATTTTAGTGAGTGCTAGCAGCCACTTTGCTTACCATGCCATTGTCTCTGCGTGCAGGGATATGTAGCAAAATTGTGCAAGTTGTCCATCATTTTAATACTATCCTAAAGTGAAGTCAGTGATGCCTCCATTGGCTGGTCATCACGACTGGTCTTAGGTCATTTAATTTTATCTACTTAATTAATTGGGCCTCACTAAAGCAGTTTGTTAATATATTATCAGAGTTAGCAGTCTTGTGTTCGAATCCCTATATGTGCTTATCCCTACAAAAAAATAATTAAATACTTACATGATTCGGAGATCAAATTCAATATCAACAATAAAGATTCGGTGCAATAGTTCTCAACCTCGGCCTAATGATCCTCTTCCCTCCAAAAAAAAAAAAAAAAAAAAAAAAAAAAACCCCATTTGCTAGATCTTTCAGGAGTCCCCAATAAATTAAATAAACAAATAAATAAAACAAAAATGCAAGACACCTCACAACACCATCTTTGTTGATATTTTCTCTATATATTGTAGGCGGAGCAGTTTTGAAACGACACACAGGTCATACCATTATAGGACAAGATTACAAAATATATCAAAGTCATAGGCAGAGAGAAGTTTAAAATGCTGTTAGGTCTTACCATTAATATAGAACACAAGACAAGATTACAAATATGTCAAAACAATATAGAGGTAAGAGACAAAAGGCTTAAAAGCCCCTTCAAAACTACTCCCACATACAATATTACAATATATGCAAACAATCTCAGTTATGGTACGTGGAGTTGTTTTGAAAGGGCTAGCTTTAAAGCCCTTTGTCCCTGCCTATGTGAATTTGACCTATTTGTAATCTTGTTCTATAATGGAAAGACCTGTGTGTCGTTTCCTAGTGATGTCTCTTGCATGCACTCTTTAGCAGAGCATGATTGAGATCGAAGGAGGATGTGCAAGAATGAAATAATTAATAGCCGTCCTCGTTCGAGGATTGGTGGCCCTAGAAACTTTCATGAAGAGGCTGAAAAATGGGTGTGTATGCATGATGTAGTGCATGAAAGCAATGGAGATTTTTAGGCACAATGGAAAAAGTAATTGGGATGAGAGGGGATGGTCTACTTTCTTGTTTAGTAAAATGGTAAGTAATTTTCCTTACTTGGCTATGACGATTGTGGTTAGGAACTTTGCCCAATCAACATGGTGCTAAACAAGAGGAGGTTTGCTTACTTGGCTACGAGTAATTTTGTCAAATATAATCTTCCTTCTATTGTTAGATAAGATCGAATAGCTTAAAAAACTAATAATAATAAAGGTTGAATTCACCTCATGTACTTTATAGTCACTTGGCTATGACGGTTACGGTTAGGATAGCTCTTAATATTTTCTTTTTGTCATTAGATAAGATTGAATTCATGTCGTCTGCTCTATACTCATCTGGCCATGACGATTGTGATTAGGAGCTTTGCCCAATCAACAAATCATCCTATAGTTTATTAGGTAGATAACTTCCCTGTGTTGGTTGAAAAAAAAAAAATTAAATCAAGATCGTCATAATATTTTGCACTTTTCTTAAGATATTTAAGTAATGTTTTTATCTTAATTTGAAAGAGAAGGGGAGAGAGGAGGGGGAATACGTACTCATACACTTGGTTTTTCTAGTGAAAGGATCAAATATTTTAAGTAATTAACAGTCACACCATTCAGAACCCGCATGGTGCTAAACAAGAGTTGACCCATGCACACAAATAAGGGAATTTGATTCCAACAATGGCTGCCCTTTATTTATTTATTTTTTTAACATCAAATTTGAATGTTGAAATCACCTAGTCTGCTCTACAATAGCCACAAATTAATATAATCACAAACTAAGAGAAAGAAAAGAAAAATTAATAGGGCAAAAGCCCCAGAAACGACACTAACACATCATATTAGGCAATCTAAGCACTTGAGAAATTGAGATAGCACCATGCTATTTAAGAGGAAAGCCTTACCAAAAATGGAACTTAAGAAGAATGATAGAGATGACAGTACAGTCGTACTGATGTGAAGTGCACTCTATGTTTCTAAAGAAAGGTTTCAATTCATTATAGATTTCCAATCAGCCAAACAGACCTTGGACCTTGGATAAGTTGAACTTGAACTAACCCAAGCCTAGCCTGAATCAACGAGGCTTGGGCTGAACATAGAAACTTAGGGCCGCGTTGGGCCTGAACATTCTCAACCCCAACCAAGGTTGGGTTAAGGCCTTCATACATATTAAATTATTAAATAATTGAGAGACTAAATAAGGAAAATGCTATGGATCTTTAAATTTCTATCTCTAATATTTTTTCTAATGATGTGACTTCTGATATAGTAAACATTTAGAAAATACTAAAAGAATCATGTGTTGATATGATTGATGCCACGTCACTAGGGAAGATATTAGAAATGGAAATTTAAGGATCTGTAGCATTACTCACTAAATAATTTTGTTTCAAAACCTTGTAACTTCCTCAAATAATATGATCAGAAGTAGTTATCAGAAGTAGTTTTAACTCCCCTTTTTTTTTATTTTTTGGTTAATAAGCTTTAATTCCTTTGTCTACTTATGTTTTCCACCTAAAAAAACGAGTGGATGACAATAATGATGAGGTAATAATCTTGTTGTCCATCAAAAACTTTTATAAAACCCAACTATATTGCAATACAGTTGCACCAAGTAATCTTTCAAAATTAAAAAAGGAAACTATTTTATCAATGAAATGATCCTTTTTTAATATATCATGAGGTTTCAAGTGCTTTGTATCCGACTAATTCCTTAAAGTATATATAGTCTTCTCATCCTACATGCATGAAGCAATTATAGGACAAAATTTATGAGGGTAGCTTAGAGGAAGAGTGGTAAGAGTTAAACTCAAGACTTCTTACTTTGTAAGAGGTGCTAAAATCATTTGATCCACCCCTCAAGGTTAATCAATGGTGGGAACAACTAAGTTCTTAACTTCTTTTGTTAGCCACACAACAAATAAATAAAATCTTAAAAGCGGTGTTCGTAACACCGCTTTCATTCATTTTTAAAAATTTTCTCCATACCGAATTTTGTGGCCTGTGACTCTGTGAGTAATGAGTATATGGGTGTAGATAAAAATGGGGCCTTTTGCTTAAACCCCGAGGTTTTGAACTCTCTTCCTCCGCAACAATGTTGGGAGCTCAGCCCTCGTCCTCCGCCTTGGGACCCATCCTCCACCCCCGCCTTCGCCACTCCATCGACATTCGAGTGAGCTTCAATTCAAAACCCTAACCCTAATCCTAACTCTCCGTCACACACACACATGTTTATTCTGCTGGAATTTGGGGAGTTTTTCTATTTTATTGTTTTTTATATAGACCATTGTTGATTGTTGATGCTTTCCTCCTGATATGGTTCCTACGTATATAAGAATTTCTGGGGACATTTTATAATGTAGGTAGCCAGATTGGGATGCTGTGGAAACCGAATTATATCAGAATTCTGTCGCTTCTATTACCATGAAGGAAAATGCACAAATATGTGAACACTATCTTGGGTGGGACAAGTCACCATCTGCTATATTTACTGCTATGGCTTTTTACATATGAGAATCAATTGGGTTATCTTTGTGATGTGCTATACTGCCATGCTCTTTACACATGGGAGTCAATTGGGTTCACAGTAGCTACTGGAATGGTGATTGGATGGTGTAGGGTTGTCTGTCTCTCTGTCTGTGTGTGTCTTTTTTTTTTTTCCTTTTTTTTTTTTTTTTTTTTTGGCCAAACAATAGGCACACCCACAGTGCAGAGTCAAAAGAAAGTTATCGGCAAACCCCACACCATACTCCTATTAAGATGGAACATGCCATTAGATCTAAGACCATTGGTGGGTGAAGCAGGGTTGTTTAGTGAAGAAAAATGACCACGCCCCTGCAGGAGCTTCAACTTAGCTCAGGTTCATACTTCTCAATACAATATATTTGAGTCTTTATTTGAAATTTACAAATTCAAAACTCTATAGTACTCATAGGTGCTTTGACTTGTACCATAACACGAGCTATCAACGGAGCCATCTTAGATACACCAAAATACTCTCAATCATTGAGGAGACTTTTAGGTGCCCCCTGTTTGGTGATTGCCAAGTACATTCATAGAGGTTTGGTCCATCCACTTGGACTTTGTCCCCCCTTCTAATAAAAGCCTATACATTAGTAACATAAACATATTATTTGGGTTCACCACGCTATTAATGATCCAGTATGGTGACCATGCATCATGATCCATAGATGTTGATTATCAAAGTAATCAAATTCAACGCTTCTTAAAGCCATTCCAGATGCACAAATTTTTGCTGGACCCGAACCTGAACCGTCAAACGAGTGCCATGATATGGATTCTCTAAAAAAGTCCATATCCGGCCCACTCGGCATCACTCACGGGCCTCGGCGATGACTGGTAGGAGGAGTACGAGGACTGCGGTGAGTAACGGAACGGCGAGAGGGACTTGTGGGTCGACGTGGACCATCGGGCCAGGGTTTCTAGATGAGAAGTATAATCGGGCTCGGGCCCAGTTCTGGCTTTGTGGATCATGCTCTTCTTGTTACCTTTCCGCCCCAGCAGAGGGGACGAGGGGAAGCACCCGGGAGAAACACTTATGGGCCCATCAAGGATGGGCTGATCGAAACGCCACCGCTCAGAGCGGGAGTGGGAGCGGGAACGAGGAGCTGACCGGAAGGAGCGGGTTCGGAGCTCCGGCGGAGGGTGGAAGTAGGATCCGGACGGTGGGGGTCTAAGCTTTTGTGGTGGATTTGAAGATGTACGGTGGTGATTACTGGGCTCTTGTGGTGGTGGTGGTGGTGGTGGCCGCGGTGGTTGTGGTTGTGGTTGTTGGACCTTGGGGACACCGGGCCTGATCTCCCACTTGAATGGGACAGCTCCCGGTTTCTTGAACGAATCATCCACTGTCATACTAACCGAAAATAACTAACAAAATAACTGTAACTCCCTCCCTAATAAAGCAACTATGGCACACTCCACTCTCTTCCTCTCTTACTTAAACTATATATGTGTATATCTATATATAGTTGAAATGGGATGAGGAAGAGGTTAGTCTAGGCGAGATTGATGGCGGGAGGAGGGGTTGGTGGGCCAACATAGAGGGTGATGGGTCCAATCACGTAGTTGAATTAGCATGAAAAACGCCAAAAGTCTCAAACAGTAGAAAGAGGTATTGGATTAAAAGAAGATCCTATTATCTTTGAGGTTTGATAAGGAGACAAGTAGCACATGTTTTTAGGAAGAATTTGAAATGAGATAACGACTTCCCCTAAGAAGTCAAGATGAGGGGAGGCAACAATGTCCACATGTATGGTTGTTGGGTCCCAGAGTCATCTGTTTGAACTTTGAAATGTCTTTGTAACAAGCCTCCTTCGCATGTTGCATCAAGCAAATCCCACTCATGATGGCACAGACTTCGCAATTTCGCAGTTATGGCTGCGAACCCATCAACCCCTTTGCCCGCCTACGATTTGAATAAAGGTGGGCCTTGCTAGACAAGACCTGCAATGGCTCTTGCGGTTTAACTATGATGAACTGTAACGCCTGTTGCTCGAATGACCCTTCAAATTAAGAGTGCTTTCAAACTTCAAACTTCAAAATGGAAATGTTTTATCCTACGTTCAAATTTTTTTAAATTGCAATCATACCGGTCTCACTATTATGGCGGCCACAAGGAACTGTGATTCATGAAATCTTTGGTCCCATGTATTATTATTTCTTCCACTAAGAGCGCACAAGGAAACATAAGATACAGCCATCGATTCATTTGGATGCTGTTAGGTACAATTTCCTCAAGCATTTTGGTGGTCAGGATATGCTCTTCATCATCTCTAGACTTATGAATTGATGATGGCTTTAAAACCTATGCCTCTCTAAAGGATTGATTTCGAAACACGCCCAAAAAGCATGACACAGGGAAGAAGTCCTAGACTCTAATTGTAATAAAGGAAAATAAATTTACCATAGCATCCATCTCCAGTTCTTAGTGGGAGATTTGTTTACACTTTCACAAGACGTGCCATATTTCAAAAGATCGAGACTCAAAAGCTTAAAACCCTCCTATACTGTAAAACCCAAAACTTGTAAAAGCATTCCATCCGGTGCAATCTGGCCTCTTTTACAGATCCAAGACATTTTGAGAAAGTTGAATAATTTGTTTCTGCATGGACCTGGTAAAGCGCTCCATCTGAATCTGGGCTCCCTTGCTAATCTAACTCTCAAAAGAGAATTCTTGCGGCATGTTGCAAAGAGCTCGCATTGTATTGCTGGCCACTTCCAGCAGCTGCAAATACTCATCCGCTCCATCAACAAGACACTGCAGATCCCACAAGAGCATTATGCCTAGTAAATGCTTCCAGTAAAATATTGCTTCGGCCTGAATCTTTTATGACATGAAAACTATGGAAATAAAAATAAATAAATAACCCTTCACCACAAAACTACTGCATGGACGAGTGAATAATCTTCAATATTTAGAGGAAAAATAACAAATTTCCAATAATCAATAAAACATTATTTTGGCCACCTTGACTTAATACGTTTGATGTTAGAACAGTGACACCTAGGTAAATCATTTTAAAATAGCAGTCAGTGTAGAGCGGTATACCATTTTCCCAAAGCAAGCATGGGTGGCTGAGGCACAGATAAAAATCTGAAAGTTTCACTAAAATAAGTATACTACCAGATTTGTTTTGGTTTTGGGAAATATCAAATTTTCAATGAACACTAGTTAAGTTAAATATGATATCTACGGTTTCTTAATTGAAATGCCATACATAGAGGTAATTCTCATTTCAGTTTCAATTACAGCTTATGCTGATCATAGACCCAAGATTTACAACCTAAGAGCAGATTCTATGCAATAGAAATAAGCTTTATTTAAGAAGAGTAACCTTATCTGTTTCACCCAATCTCTTGCAAATTCTTGCCTTCTGTTCATCTGATATATCATCGGCTTCAACCACCACATCGAATAACTGGAAGAGACACTACATCAGTATCAACTATACTAGCAATTGATAATGGTGATGAACAGGAAACAAGTAAAAATAAGACCTGAGAAAGCATCTGAGAGACTGGATATCCTTCTGCAATTACATTATTGACTTCTTTGTTTGCCAAATCAAAATCACCACTTTTGCAAGCTGCAAAAAGAGCCTGAACAACCTCCTGTGGGATGACCTGATAAATTGAGATTCCAAGATTAGTAGATGACAGGGACTTTCAAAAAAGAAAAAGGTTTGCCTGAAAGAAAAGTGCCTTGATCTGTAAAATTTTTCTTCAGTTGAGTTACAGCAAAACAAGACAAAGGAAAAGTGGCAGTGAGTTCTATGACTTGTATTGGTTGTTTTGCAACACTTGGCAGCACAGAAAGCACACAAGACTGATGTTCAGGGATGCAACTTCAAAAATCTTGCACTTAGTAGGAACTACCCTTAATAAGGAACTTGCAAAATGATGGATCTGTTTATCATAAAGAGATTCGTTGTTCCTGACCATGCTTCACCTTAATTGTTTTTTGAACAAGTAAAAGTTATGTCTTGGTCCAAGTGGGGATATCATTTCTCTTCTGCATGTTCATGGTCAGCCATATGGCAGAATTCGTTCCCAGGCCTTGTACACACCACCTGTCACACTATGGGAGCTGGCCATGCCCAAAGTCGTTACCTTAACCGCAAGGAAGGGGATGCCGATGGCAGGGCTAGTGACTGGAGTGAGTCGTAACAATGAAATTCCCTCTGCCCCTACCATACTCCAGCTCGGGGTGTGAAGCAATGTCAAACCAAAATACCCAATAAGCATTAGCTCTCCCTGAAAAGGAGGTGATCTGCACCTTCCAGTACTGCTTCATCGTAAAATACTTGCACAAATAGCTATATCCAGTATCAATGATCAGTACCAGCGAATTGGATAGAATGGAAGAACTCCATTCACTAAGAGTCTCAGACATCATATTCTCTAGCAAATAGACTTATCTTATTCATCGCAAGTTTACAGTCATTCATATGCTTAAATCTTGACCATCAAGGCTCAAAGAGGATAGTTTAAAACGATCTACATATAGAAGCCTAATTTTAGCCACAATCAAATATAATGTGACTATGAAGCCAATTGCAGTAAAAGTAAAGAGCTCATTTTGACACTGCTCTGCTCCAAAACAGGAATCACAGCTGAGTGCTGGACCGGCTATGTATGGATTGAGAGAAATGGAGAGAAGAGAAGAGAAGAGAAAAGAAGAGAAGGGAAGAGAAGAGAAGAGAAGAGAAAGTAACTTTCTCTCCACCCTGTTTGGTTAGTCAAACCTCATTAATGAAGAGAAAAGGAGAGAAAGTAGTCACAATTACATTATTACCCTTGTTTATATATTAAACAGAAGTTATGTAGGGATATATTTGTCATTTCATCACTAACTTATTACTTTTCTCTCCATTTCTCTCCAAATCTCTCCAATTTGGAGAGAAAGGTAAATAGGTCCATTTTCTCTCCATTTCTCCCCATTTCCTTTCTCTTCTCTCCTAAATTAACAATCCAAACAAGGGAAATGGAGAGAAAATCATTTTCTTTTCTCTTCTCTTCTCTCCAATTCTCTCAATCCATAGATAGCCTAAGTGTTAATTTTGGCATTTAATCATAGTTGAGGTTAAAGAAGAAAAAGGCAATGAAACAAGAAAAAGAAGAAGAGGAAGGAAAAAGGAAGATTGCTTCCAGAATGGTGACAACAATCAGAAAACATAGTGCTTAAGCATGCAACTTCAACAGAATGTTTTTGTCTTCCTTATAAACCATCAGCAGTAAGGCATAAAAAATTACAATTATGTTTTTTAAAGATTTTAAATAAATAAATAAAATGGAAGAAAACACTCAAAGTCCATGAATCTCCAAGGTTGGGCCAAAAAGCTTCACAAGACTAAAAAAAAATTGTTCACAGATCTTTTCACCACTACTTTCATGGTTGCACTTAGTTATAGATGCTAGCAAGCAAACCTAACCTTGGTGTAACCTCCATCAATCGCTCTTCAAATAAAAGTAACTTAAAATAAATTCTAAAAAAATAATCTGTAACTGGATTACAGGACATAAAATTACTTAAGTAAAATGTTTGGGGTGGTTGATTGAGTTCTCAGTCAAATTTTTTTCCATCCAGGTAAAGGAAACATAGATGTAGCCGTTGTGAACATCATGGTAGTGGTACAAAAATGGAACAGGCGACTCCAGACTCAAGTAATAGAACATGTAATGACTTCATTTTCCACAAGAAACCAAGTTATTTTACTGAGTTTGGGACTTTCTGATAAACAAAATTACTTTGGCACAATTTTAATCTAACAAGAATGCATTGTTGTAGAGGGGAACTCAGACAAGGAAGTGTCATTAAGGTTATTATTTATAAAGAAATCAATTATCATGGAATTTCTATTGGTACGATAAGATCATAAGAACCAAAGTGGTTGTCTTACGGTAATTATTTATAAAGAAATCAAATCTCATGGAATTTCAATTGGTATCATTAGATCGATAAGAACCAAAGTGGTTTGTTTACCACATCCATCATTCACGTTTAATTTCTTGGGAGAGAAAAACGGTTTTAATAATATTCGAGAAATCCAGGGTTAAATACATATTGAGAGCTTTCGGTTCTTGTAAATGCCCATGAGGGGATCTAATTTCCTGTATGTGAAGATCTAGTTATTCAACCTTCTAGAAGGTAGAAGGAAAATGATTTTGGGATTTTGAAAAGAATAGCCAAAATGATAAAACATGAGCAACAGGAAATGCAAATGTAAAAAGTAAATGGTGCAAGTGCGCAACCACATTTTCTTCAGCAAAAAATTATCTCCATCTGCACACAGATGGGCAAATGGACATGAGAAGTTGTGTAGAAAATATACCATAACCTTTAGTAAAAAGGTAAGACAAAAAATCATAATAAAATGCCAGATCTCTTTCATTAGTGGCTGAATAAACTTTCTCTAAATGCCTTTTTTTATAATTTGTTAATTCACTCATATGAAATTCTTTAGTCCATCAATGTTACAAACCATAATGGAGGCAACAAAGAGAGTATTCTAAGGAAAATTCAAACAGAAACATTAATTGCCTTAAAATCATATCATATCTTACCCCAGACACACTGATTAGGTCCTTGGAAGAAATATTTGAACCGAATAAGCGAGCAGCTCCCTGCAAAACTCAAAACACAGCTTCATTTTTTGTTCGAGGATGAGAAACTTGGTCATATAACTATATGCGTGAAACCCCATCATTAAGCATTGGCCATAAAGCAAGTAATGAGGGGGAAAAAAATCTGCAGTTAAAAAGAGAAGTTACAAAACAAAACTAAAACTTCTTGTACTGTTATAAAGCATAATATACACAGATAAATAGATAATGTATTTCATTTTCTTCAAGTTTGGATATCAAAACACTTTCATCTATTTGTTCTTGTGAAAATTCAATTCCTGGGAGCAAAAAATCTCACGCAGAGACAAAGTTTGAATCCTTGACTAGAACAATTACCCCACGAACAACTGTTATATACTTTCTTATAGAACATGCGTCATCTTTCCTGGTTGTCAATTAGCAAAGGGCTACAAAATACCATTTCTAACAGGCCCATCCAAGGCCCTTTATTCACCGCCAATTCACATGGGCCGATCACCACAACATACATCCTCCCAAAATCTAATGGAACTTCTATCCCCAGCCTTAAACCGAATCTCTTTGCCAAAGTCCTCCACCCCTCGACTAATAGATTTCTATAAGGCAAACTACAAAATTTCTTCTCATTTATTCCTGATATGGTGTTCCAATAAGGCAAAGATCCATTGAATTGAAACCTATGAAAATTTAAAGCTTTAAGAAGAGAGGAGAGAAGGGGGGGGGGGGGGGAGGTAATGGACATATCACAACAAGAGCCCGACATAAATAGGAAACACTTGGTTCTGTGTTTTTACCTGATTAGTTGCAACCTAACATGTTTTTAACTATGAATATAGAATTTGCACATTTTAAAGACGATATCTTATTAAAGGGGGAGTTTTAGATTGATCAGGCTATGGGAAAATAATTACAGTTATGTATAAAAAGCTACTAACTTTCTAGTAAATGACTACTAACTTGACTAAGAATGACTACTAACTGTAATAATTTTCCCATATGCTGACCAATCTAAAACTCCCCCTTTATTAGACCTTTCTGGCTTAGAAAGAAAACCCATACCACATTAAAAAGTTTACCGCATTCCAAATGAGTGACCTAAATGAGCCTAGCCCCACCACACCACACCACACCACATTGCAAGAATAAGTTTTGCTTAACAAAAGAACCCATGTGCCAGTTTGTTTTTTTTTTTTTTGTTTTTTTTTCCCAGAAAGAGAGCTAAAAGCATCAAAGAGGAACAATGAATCCCAACTAGGTTGGCACCCAAAGCACTCACCATCATCTGCCTTCAGCCCCAAATATTATTGAAAAAAAGAAAACTAAAGTAAATAAGAAAGCATACAAGAAGATAAGGAAATAAAAACCAAACTGTCTGGTAGGGGTGCAAGAAAACCGACCAAACCGGTCAAACCGGACCGGACTGAACCGATTTATCCGTTTTTGGTCGGTTTTTTCACTAATTATGGGCGGTTTGGTTCAAATTTTATGTTATTTTTGGTTTCGGTTCGGAATTGGTTTAGGCAAAAACCGGACCGAACCGATTCAGGTATGTTATATTTTTTCCCCTATTTTGCAACTAAACCTGTCCAAACGACACCGTTTTATCCCTTGCATATATATCCACACTTACACGGCTCAACCCTAAAATCCTTCTCATTTCATCCTCACCCAACCTCAGCGCCGTCAACAATGAAGGAAGCCTTTCGTTCTTCTCTCTGCCTCTCACTGTTCGACTGAGTCCGACGCATCAAATCGACGGCGACGAGGTTTGCTCTCTCTTTTTCTCTCTCTCAACCCTTCGTTCTCTCTCTCTCTATCTGTGTATATACATATATATATATATATATATACACACACACACATAGACTAATCTCTTGTTGCCTTCTTCTCTTACAATCACAGGTAATCGTCTATTCGTCGCCGTCAAGCCCCATTCTTGATGCCGTCAAGCCCTAATCCCAGATTTGCTTCTGTCAAACACTCAAACCCTCTTGTTCTCTTGGTCTTTGTTAATATATTAGACTAATCTCTTGTTGTCTTCTTCTCTTACAATCACAGGTAATCGTCTATTCGTCGCCGTCAAGCCCCATTCTTGATGCCGTCAAGCCCTAATCCCAGATTTGCTTCTGTCAAACACTCAAACCCTCTTGTTCTCTTGGTCTTTGTTAATATATGTGTGTGTGTATATATATATATATATATATATATAATATTTGATTTTACTTCTTCTTTAATGTAGATTCGATTTTTCTGGTTCTTTGAGGAGTTATATATATATATGGGTGTTTGAAGATTTTTCTGCCTCTCACCGTGATTTATTTTTAGATCTGTGATATTTACACTGCAATGTACTCTGTTTTCTTTGAGGGTTTATTCTGTGATATCGATTTTTTTGGTTCTTTGAGGGTTTATTTTTCGGTGGAAACCGAAAACCGCACCATCTCACTTTTGGTCGGTGTAGACATGTTTTCCTTTGGTTTTGGTGCGGTTTCGGTTGCATGTGAAGAAAACCGATTTGATCGGTTTGGTGGAAAATCACCCCTAAACCGCCCAAACCGGACCGACTTGCACCCCTACTGTCTGGTCTTGGTGGCTTATAATGCCACAATCCAGCTCACATAGGAAGAATAAAAAGGCATTCAAAGACTCTCCAACAAGAAGAAAACCAGCTTCAAAAAAGAACTTAAGAGACAAATCTATAAAAAGGAAGCCCCAACATATCGCTAGCAAGCTCAAAAGGAACAACACCAAAGTCTGCATGCCACTAAGTAAGATCAGAAAAATTTGAGAGCCAAATTAGCTATTTTTTCTGCAATAGAATTACCTTCTCTGTAAATATGAGAAAAAATCACATTCATCTTCTTAATGAGAGAAAGACAGTTTCGCCATTCATTTAACAAGGGCCAAGGAGGCTTAAATGTATAATTCTACAAGGAGGAAATAACAGTCGAGGAATCACTTTCAATCCATAAACTATGCCAACCTTTCTCCCAAGCAAAAGAAACTGCAAGAATCACACTCTTGAGTTCAGCAAAAAATGCAGTCTAAATACCCAAACGAAGCCCAAAAAAACCTTTCACAAAACCCCGATAGTTTCTAAAAACTCCACCACTCGCAACAATGCCAAGATTTCCCTTAGATAAGCCATCAGTATTAACCTTAATCCAATCAGCTATAGGGGGATGCCAAAATACCGGAATGACTTTAGGGGCCTTTCGAGGAATACCTTTTAAATGCAAACTATGTAAAATCTGAACATCTAAAACAGAGTTGCCCATTGGAGCTTTAAGAAGCAAGCTACCTTCTCTAATCCAAGCCATTACAGTGCCAATAGCCCTTTGAACAGGAATGACAAAATTATTAAATTTCACATCATTTCTAGACTTCCAAATAATCCAGAGAATGCTCATTACAGCAAGAAGCCAAATATGAGAAAGTTGGCGACTAAAATTATGATCAACAAGCACAAGCAAACCCTCTTTCACCATAGAAAAGTGAAGAGAAAAATTAGAATGGAAAATATCATGCAGCCAGACCCAAAGTTGTTGAACAAAGTTGCATTCAAAAAAAAGGTGCCACGCTGTTTCAATAGTGCAAGGAGAAGTGCAAAGACTACAGCAAGAAACCAATGGCATACCTCTAGATTGAAGATTGTCTTCAGTAGGCAAGTTGTTATACATCAGACGAAGAAAAAGGAGAGACCTTTTACGAGGAATATAATTCTGCCAAATCAGCTTACCCCAAGAAACAATAGGATGTTTATTGCGGAAAAAATCAAAAGCATCTTTAAATGATAATAACCCAGAAGAAGAATAGGGCCAAACCAACATATCACTACAATCCTCAACCGGCAAAATTATATCATTAATACCAGCAACAATATCTGGGAAACTGATGGAGCCATGTCAGTAAATACCAACGCTGATCAACAATAAACTCAGAAACATTAAGAGATAGATCAGTATCAATATCCCCAGTAAAAGTAACCTTGTCAGATAAGGCATCTCCATAATACCACTTACCAAGCCAGAAGTTAACTGTTTTTCCATCCCCTATGATCCACTGACCATGAAAACTCAATACCTGAAGAGCATCTTTTAACCCACCCCAAACAGAAGAAGATTTATAAGATCCTAAGGAAACCATAGAAGAGATTTTGAATCTACATCGAAGAAATAGAGCACATGGAGAATCATAAGTAATAATAAACCATCCCAATTTTAAGATAGCAGCCTGATTAATTGCTTTGAGATTTCTAAGGCCTAAACCACCTTCAGACTTGAGAGAACAAACTTAATCCCAATTAATAGACACTAACTTCCTTTTAGAGGTAGAGCCAGCCCAAATAAAATTTCTAATCCACTGTTGCATCTCCTTCAAAAGGGAAGAAGGCCATATGTAGACTGCCATAGTATGCAAAAGCATTGGAATAATCACTGACTGGACCAATTGAATTCGACCAGCAATAGAAAGAAGTATGCATTTCCAACCCATGTACCAGGTCACATTGGGCAAAACAACGTTTATTGTGATTGATTCAACATTGACAAATATTTAAAACTGAAAGAAGTTTTTAGGGCCAAAAGAAAAAAGGTTTCATTCTCCATCCAACAAGAAAATTTAAAGGATATATTGGAAATAGAACAATAATTCAATAATTTAAGGCCAAACTGTTTCTGCTGCATGGTTGAAATTCAAGGATGCCTCACTTCATTGGCTGGGACCGCATCACTGATGAAGCAGTGAATAACCACTAAAAAATGGGGGAGTAAAACAGCCTGGCAAGAATAGCCCATTAACACCATTTTTTTTCCTTTTTGATTAAGTAAAGGCCCAGTAACACATACAGGTGGATACGTAAAGAAAATGATACTTTTCAATGTATAACAGTAAGGAAATGACCAATGGTTTGTTTCAGACTTTCAGGTAATCATCATTCAAAATAGAGAACAATACAACAAGAATTAAAATGATTGTACACTAAAATACATGCATTTTTTGCAGGGTTTGGAGAGGGGGGGGTGTGGAAGTGGAAGCAAACCTCCTCTTACCTGCAAATATGTAATAGCCCGACGAAGATCACCCTGGGAGATAGAACTTAAAGTTGAAAGAGCCTACAATAATACACAGGCCATATCATCATCTACAAAAGTACAAATTTATTAAAGTCTACCGGATACAAGGAAGAAACCATTGTCACACAAACTACTGTTTCCAAAACAAGCATCGAGCCATTAGATCCTCACCTCTGAATCCAGGTTGAGGCCTTCTTCATTACAAATGTGCAATATACGGCTGCTCATGATTTCTTCTGAAAGTGGCTTAAATCTAAACTTTGCACATCTAGAGGCAAGTGGCTCTATGATCCTACATGAAATACAATCATGTAAATCATGAAGCCAAATTATTACCTTTAATTATTTAATTCAAGGCAGGATGAAAAAAAAATTGAAACTATTTATGATAGAATTGGCAAGAGAAGGTAAACCTGCTAATGTAGTTACAGATGAAAAAGAATCTTGTAACTTTGGAGTAAGTTTCCATCGTACGTCTCAGGGCATTCTGTAGAACAAAATATAATAAATGTGCCGCATATATTACCCCCTACTGAAATTGATTAACATTACTGGAGAAAGAACAAATAACAAACATGCCTGAGCATCTTCAGTCATTGAATCTGCCTCATCTAGAATGATGATCTTATAAGGTGGACAAGGATAACCCCTGAAGTATTGTAGAGAAGGATTACATTTGAATAGAAAGGATAAAGGAGTAAATGTGTAGTAAAATGGGCAAAGTAATAATTTCAAGACATAAGTATATACCCCTGACGGTGACCAGAACCTACAGCCACAGCAGCAAAATCTTTGATCTTTGTTCGAACTACATTGATCCCACGGTCATCACTTGCATTCAGCTCCAGAACCCTAGACTTGTAGAGTTCAGGCCTGTAAAAGATTGTGATTAATTCAAGGAGACCAAAGAATAAGCTGCATGCCCACCAGTTAGACTAAAATTAAAAATTTATCTTGTAAGGAATGTCTCAAAATTTAGGCCATCCAAGCCACAAGCTGAGTCATTTAAGGTTGTCAAAATGACTGCCTGGGGTGGCCAATAACACATCTAAGCTGCCCTATTAATCAAAAGAATAGCGAAAGAAGCCACCAAGCACTACACTTTGTGCAAGCACCAGCTCAAATATAGTCACACTCAGCAAGAAGATATTTTGCCAGATGACTGAGCTCTTGAAGGAAAATTTTCTGCCCAATAGTCAAATAAAATTATATAGTTGTGCAAAAGGTTCATACTTGGGGCTATAAGATAGGTTCTATATGCTATTGCATCACGGATCTACATACACTTGAGTATAAAAAGAATAGCGTAATTGTTAAACATACTTTCAAAAAGAAGCAACCATTTTCCCTCAGTTTTCTCAGGAATTTGACAAAGGGTACGCATAAAAATTGACCAGATAAAAGTATCACAAGCAATTGATTTATTACAATGGGTACCCAAACATAAAGTATTATTACCAAATTGAATTTGATAAGTGAAGAAAAGTACAAAAATTATTGTCAGAAGCAAATTACTCAAAAATTGAAGCGAATATGTGTGTGTATATAGCAGAGTACCCGTAAAGCTGGTGGGCGATGGCGAGGGCAGTGGTGGTTTTTCCGGTGCCGGGCGGACCGTAGAAGAGCATATGTGGGCACTGCAAAAAACCATTGATAATAATAATAATAGGGTTTTGTTTTTTATTTTATAAACTAAATAGCATCAAGAATAATTGGGGTAAATCGGAATAAACGTTACATTGGTTGTTTCGAGGGTGTTCGAGAGGACTTTGACGACCTCGTCCTGGTGAGCTACGTCCTTCACTTGCTTCGGCCGACTGATAATCACCAACAATAATTAGAATATATACAAAAATGACAATAATTAGCCAAAGAAACAAGGGGAAAAAAAAAAATTTGAAGCAAGAGGGTGAGAGATTTTACTATTTCTCCACCCATGGCTGAGAGCTCTGCAACATTGGCGCCATCACTCTGTCTCCCTCTCTCTCTCTCTCCCTGTGTGTGTGTGTGTGTGTGTGTGTGTGTGTTTTTCCCGCTTTTATTGACTGAAGAAATCGAAGGGACCGTCGAATACAGCGACAGCGGACAAACACGGGTGCGAAACGCTGCGTTTACCCTAGCGTAGGGAACGGCTATTGCAACCCCCAATCTTATCACCCCACCCCATCCTCTAGGTTTTTAAGGTTTTATACAAAATATAAAAGGTTTTTATGAAAACCGGTCATTACGTCCACTAGAAAATATCATTTTGAACAACTTTGTAGAATAAAGTTTTTCTTTAATCTACCGTTTTAAATATATTTTTTAGCCATTTATAGCTTTTATTTCATTTTTTGCCAAAAAATCTACCTAAATGATAGATTTTGTAAAAACCTTCTTCTGTAAAATTGTTCAAAATAATGTTTTTTAGTGGACCATATGGCCGGTTCTTGCAAAAACCTTTTATATTTTTCATGAAATCTTAAAAACAAAAAAAAAAAGGGGGTGGGGTTATAAGAATGGTGGGTTGCAATAGCCGTTCCTCCTAGGTATTGCAGCTGGACCTTTGGGCTTTAATAAATGGGCTCCAAGTCGCCTTTGATTTGGACATACAGAAATTGCAACCTTGCAAGTACTATAGGTTTAATAGTATCAAGTCAACACCAGGCTTTGGAAATTGTATTCTATGCATTAAACTAATATGTCTCGTAATCCAATAATACACGAAACACAACTCTCAATGCGGGTGTTGATATAAGTTATATCAGTACATGTTCACCTAATCATTATCTAACCTAAACCTTTTATGTAATTAATCAATAGAAAATTTATTTCCTAATATTTTTCCTATTTTGATGGGTAAGTAGATTTATGGTAGAAATAGAAAACTGGTTTTCCCTTTACCTCCGTAGATTTTCCTCCATCAATTATAAATTGCACATAATGTAAGAAGAGGATCAAGAGGGACAAACATTTTTTTTTCTCAAGAGAACATTAACCACGTGAGGTTTGCAATTATGGATTGGGTGCAGTCCATTATGTTTATTTAATTTTGTACTTCATGTATATGTGAAAATCATGATAGCTCTAGGTCTTAGGTTGTATGTGATTGTTAATCATCTAGCAATATTAAGAATGTTATCAATCAATCTCGAGTTGTTTTGTTAGTCTTAAAAAAATAATAACAATAAATAAGGATATTCCAAGCCTCATTCCCATCGAGATTTAAACATAGGCTAATCTCATAATGGCTCATGTAAGACACCTTCATACCTACACATATAACAAAACCTATGAGTAGTCGAATCAATGACCTTTGAGTAGGGGTGTAAATGAGCCGAGTAGTAGGTTACTCAAGCTTGGCTCGTTAAATTAACGAGCTCAAAAGTAAAGTTTGAGTTCGCCTAATTTTGCTTATAAACGAGCTTGAACGAGCCTTTAATCGAGCCGAGCTCGAGTAGTACTTTAAATAATCTTTAAAATAATACTCAAGCTCAACTCGTTTATCTCATGAACAAGCTCGAACAAGCTTTATATTGGGCCGATCTCGAATCAAGCTTGAGTAGCTTGACTTGTTTTACAGCCCTACAACTTTGAAAGTATATCTAAGGCGTGCTTAACCGCTTAACCAACCTCGTAAGGGCAAGTTGTTTTGTTCGTTTTGTAACATTAAAAATAGTGCAAGTTAGTGATTTTACGAAGAAAAGAGATTATATAAATTGTATGTTTTGAGCAAGGTGTCATAAAAGGCGACAATAATAAAATATTGTCACTTTATTGGAGTGACAATGGTGCAATGAAGAGAGAGACAAAAGCACTTAGGCTGCGTTTGGTTTCAAGGAATGGAATGGAATGAGAGTGGGAATGGAATGGGAGTGGGAATGGAATGAGAATGGGAATGGGAACGAGAATGAGAATGGGAAGGAATGGTTATTCCCTCCAATGAGGGAATAGACCCCCACAAGGGAATAGCCATTCCATTCCCTTGTGTAACCAAACACTCACTTTTTTTTTGGAAAATGAAATCACCATTTCATTCCCTTCTTCATTCCCTTATAACAAACATAGCCTTAGGTCTAAACTTTTCCATTAGAGCTCCTAATGAAATTTGTTCTTGAGTTAATCTTCTCAATCTTTATTGGCGAGAGACTTTTGATTTTATTTTGGTTCTATAAATTGACTCTTTTAATTATAAATGAATTGCAATATTGATATTTTGTCACATTGCCTTTTATGATATGACTAAGAGACTCAACATATTATATTGGAATTATATATCATTGATATTCTTTTTCTCTCTTTCTCTCACCCTTCCAGTTATCCGCATCCTTCTATGCTTTGCTTCACACCTCAATAAGCAAAACATTGGTCAAGTATAATCATATTGGTTTCTTTCTCTCCACCTGTCAATTACGTTCTTCCTCACATATTTGAGTGTACCATTTTTATTTTTCATGGGATTTGAAAATACTTGGCCAATGCTCACATAGGTGTAGTTTAGTAAGCATTGGCCAAATATAATAAGATTGATTTCTCTCACCCTTTTTTTTGGGTAAATTGGGGGCAAAGCCCAACAAAGAGAACACAAAAAAAACAAACTACACGTACCTAGGGGTAGCTACACCCCTATCATCAGCAGAGAGGAAATCAGCAACTTCAGGAAGAGGGGTCCTAAAAATTGACAACCCACTCGGGAGCCCATGGCTCAAAGAGGCTAAACAATCAGCAACAAAATTACTTTCCGTGTAGTTGTGCTCCACGACACACTGCCAATCCCTCTCAAGGATATCCTTGCACACAACAACAAGGGGATTTAGAGGGGAACTTATCTCTAGAGGGTTACGACGAAGCAGAACCACAACAGCGGAATTAATGGCCACTAACACCTTACGCAATCCCTCAGCCCACGCAATGGATAATCCTTGGAAGAGAGCCCACAACTCAACGAGAGTAACTGAGCAAACCCTAATATTAAGCCCAAACCCCACCAACCATCTACCAGCGTCATTATGGATCACGCCTCTATTGGTAGAGGCACCAAGATTACCCTTTGAACTGCTATCCGTGTTAAGCTTAACCCATCCTAAAGGGGGAAAAGACCAAGCCACATAGTGGATCTGCTTGGGCGTCTTCACTCCCTCAAACCTTTAACTATCACCTCATTCCTTCATTCTCAGCATAATCAACTCAATGGGATTCGCAGGCATAATAAAGTCACACTGAAACAGTTTTTTATTTCTCCAATTCCAGATCAGCCAAGCAGCCATAGCAAAAATAGACTGCCAAGAGCACGATCCCATATTATTAATACGACTAGACTAGATATTAAAATCAATCCAGTCATGAAGATTTAGAGAGAAAAAATCCCTATGAAAACCCACAAGAAGGAGACTTTTCCAAATATGGGTAGCAATCGGACAGTCGCGAAGCACATAGATGGCGTTTTCAGCTCCATGCCTACAGGAGCTACACGAACTATCCAGGGTGAGATGGCGATCCCTGCGAACACAATTAGTGAGGAGCCTATCCTAACGAGCCAACCAGAGAAAATGCTTGATTTTAGGGGGATATTTGCTCTTCCAAAGAAGAACCCAATCCTTCTCTTGAAGATCAGGAGAAAAATTAGCTGCAACAGCATAAGCAGTCTTCATATTAAACTTACCATTGGGGGAAAATTTCCAACAGAGGGCATCCTCCAAATTTCGCTCTTTAAAAGAATGAATGGCACGAATTTTTAAAAGAATATAAGCAGGAAGAAGGTGCTCAAACTTATTCCATAGCCAGTACCCAGAATCATCAATATAATCCTTAATTCTAGCATTTATCTCCTCATCAGGGATAGCAGCTAGGGAACTGTCAGCAAGGATACCATCATTAACCCATAAATCCAGCCAGAATTGAATGTTCTTCCCGTCTCCAACCACCTATTTCAGACCCTCCTTCACAATAGCATTACCTTTTAGAATACCCTTCTAAGAGGGAGACGCAGGCCCAGGAGCAGAGCAATCCAGAAAATCCTTTTCTTGAATATATTTAGATTGAAAAATGTCAGCCTAGAGAAACTTAAGCTCAGTAATCAACTTCCAACCCAGCCAAGCCATGTAACTGTTATTAACAGCACTCATGTTTCTAATTCCCAAACCCCCTTGAGATTTCGGCCTACAGACTTTCTCCCAAGCCACCAAATGCACCTTATAGCTATTATCTTTATGCCCCCAAATGAAGTTACAGTTAGCTTTATCAATTTGATCACAAAGATTGGCGGGAACTTTATAAGTTTGCATAGTATGACCCAGAATAGCTGAGGAAACTGATTGAACTAAAAGAGCCTTGCCAGCCAAAGAAAGTTGATCTGCTTTCCAACCAGCAAGTCTAGATTGAACATTCTCTAAAATATGGAAATAGGTCTCTTTAGAAACCCTGTTATGAATTAGCAGAACCCCCAAATATCTCCTCAAATCAGCAGTAAAAGAAATATCACTTTTCATACTAATATCTCTAGCAACACTTCTAGGAACATTAGGGGAAATAAAAATTTTTGATTTATTTAAATTTTTTATTTCTCTCACCCTTTCAATTACTTTATTTCTCACATATTTGAATAATTGCGATTTTTTTTTCACAGGATTTGAAAATACATTTTTTTTTTTTTTTTGGTTAAAAACACTTTAGTACCACGAACTTTGTCCAAAGTTTCTATTGAGTCCACTATTAATTTTTTTAACATATTGATCTGTATGCGCTCACGTGAGTTTCATGTGCACCTACCGTTAGTGAATAAATGGACTTCCACGATTGGACTACATTAAAATTGTGTAAGAAAAAATACTGGTCAATGTGTTAAAAAAAAATAATAGCGGACTCAATCGAAACTTTGGACAATGTTCGTGATAGTGAAGTGTTTTTAACCTTTTTTTTTTTTTGGCCAAACGATAGGAAAAACAGACAAACACCCACGCAAAATCGAAATCAAAACTTCTACAAACATCACACTAGTATTAGAATGAAACATGTCATTAGACTCAAATACCATTAGCATGGGATTTGAAAATACTTGACAGATGCTTACTAAGATGGAGCTCATTCTATTTAAAATACTTGTGGTAGTAATTTGAATAATAATAATTTTCAATCAGGTAGTTTGAGCTCTTGGCATGTACCACCTAATCCTCCATTGTCCGATTGGCTGCACTGACAACGGACAAAGTGGTCTCGCCCAACATTAGGACAGATCCCTCTGGACCGTTTAAATTCAAATTCAAAACCGCATGATGGTCTACCCTCAGTCACGGCTTGTGATTTTGGAAAACCAATGAACGTCCACTAGAATTTATTAAAACGAAAGACAACGTGAAGCCACCTACCATTGAGAGGGCCCTCTGGCAGTCGTCCAAGCAACATGATTGGTCGTTCATTGTAAAACTTCTGACCCCAGGTAATCTCAATTCAAAACAGGAAGAGAGATGTGGACTATAGAGAGAGGTGTGGGCCCCCCCTCCTGTCCGCTCCTAACGATTACCGAGTTGATCAGACGGTCAGGATCTCTCCCAATTCAAACCGTCCCCTTTCCCCGCCTCAAAAGTATCATTAACAAATATTTATCACTCTCACGCAATCTCTCTCTCTCTCTCTCTGTCTCTCTCTCTCTTCACTTCAGCTTTCGCTCTCTAAAAACCTCTGGACAATCCTTCAAAATCCATGAATCCCATACCAAACCCTAACCCTAATTTCACCAAAGATTCAATCTTTTACTAAGCTCCATCTCTGTATACACCTCTCTCTCCCTCTCGCTCTCTTCCCTTATCTTGTTCAGTTCTTGAAGTAGCAACGAAGGCTGAAGCAGAGAGGTTTCTTCTTTGCATTCTTAGAGTAAAGCTGGAATTAGGGTTTTAAGCCCAAGAAAAATGTCGACCCAGAATCGCCGTTCGTCGTTCTCAACATCGTCATCGTCCACTTTGGCGAAGCGGCATGCGGTGTCGTCGTCGGCATCGGAGAATCACGGCAAGGTTACGGCGGTGCCAGTGCATTTGGCGAAGAAGAGACCGCCTCTCAGTAACCTAACCAATCAGAAGAGTGTTTCCTTGAATGGTGGGCGAAGCTCAGCTGCTTCAGGGACCATGGTGTGTATTCAATTTATAATAATAAGTGGGCAATTTAGATGATCAATTATTATAAATGTATATGTTTAGTAGGTTTTGGGGTATAATCTTGCAAGTATTTCCATATTTTCAATGTATGACTTGTGGGTATTTTTGGATGATTTGGTTTCTTTGGGTTACATTTTATTTTTCCTTATTGATGGATATTCTTATATTGCTCTGTTTGGTTGCTGAGAAAATTTCAGTAACAGAAAAGAAAAGAATATTTAAAATTTTGGACTTTTCATAATTTGAAACCTGAGAAAAGAAAGATTAACCTCCGCTTAACTGTGCCTAATACAACTATATGACGAAGTTTAGCTGAATTTTTTTAATTATAAATATATGGAAAACCAAAACAACATGGAACACAAGATTCAATCATGTTTCTCGGCAACCAAACAGAGGATTATATGTGTAAATCTTTTGCTAACTGGGTTTTGATGCTTTTAAATGACGACGTTGTCTCTTGATTGAATTTTTTTGATATTTATTCTGTTTGATTGAACAAATTGAAAAGGTTAAAGAAATTTACAAGAAACATAAATTATTAGAAGACAAAAAAACAGAGAAAGAGACTAACTATAGTACAGTTAGAAAGCACGTTTATTAACATATAAACAGATGCTATTCATCGTGTGATTTTCCACACTATGCATCTTTATTGTTGATCTTAATTGATAGATAATGGTATGGGCTATAAACAGTTTCAGGAGTCATCATGACACTTGGATTGAAAACACTTAGGTTGAAAATAAGGTCTGATTGCTTTAGAAGCTATATATTAGTATTTATCTGCTTTTGAATAATATGTGGAAAACGAGTTGGGAAGAGATCATTTCATTGCTGTTTTCAAATGCCCCTGTGAATGAAATATTGTACTAATGTGCACTTTGATGTTTCACAATATATGGATGTTCAGAATAATTTCTCAATTTTGAGCTTACTTCCAGCTTTAGAGGGTACAATTTTTCATTTTGGCTATGATGGTAGTCGAGTAGGTATGTACTTGGTCTAATATTTGAGAGAATGACTAACTGAGATTTCATGTTTGAAGGTGCCGTGTACATCAAAAATTGCCAAGGCAAAGAAGGCATCTTCTACTTGCATTCGTAATACAAGCCTCTCTGGGAATATTTTGCCTCCATCCTTGAATGTGAAATCAACTGTAGTTTCTCGTTCAGATACATCTTTCCCGAGAAGAGATGACACTGTTCCCATTAGTTCTGCCCTTCCTGTCCAATTCAGCATGGATCTATCTCCAAGTCGGTCAGATGAAATTTCAGTTTCTTTGGACGAGAGTATGTCTACTTGTGATTCTTTCAAGAGCCCGGATGTTGAATACATGGACAATGAAGATGTTTTAGCAGTTAATTCTATTGAGCGGAAGACATTTAGCAATCTCTGCATTTCAGAGCATGTGGAGCCAACAGGTTTCCTCTTCTAACAGATTCATTTTTCTCCGTGTCCATCTTGCTTATTATTTTAGTTCCTTTGCTTATACATTGATTAAGTATCTGATGTATTTTCGTGTCCATGAAAATTTTAACATAAATATGTTGATTATTCTTTAACTTCCATGGACTGTGAACTTCTGCAATTTATTCTCATAGGCTCTTGAATTAATTTTTTGTTGTTTTGCTCACAGGGAATATTTGCAATAGAGATATACTTGCAGAGATGGAAACGGATGATAAAATTGTTAATGTTGATGACAATATTATGGATCCACAGTTTTGTGCAACCATTGCTTGTGACATTTACAAGCACTTGCGTGCATCTGAGGTTTAACATCCTTTTTCACATTAAATTATAGAATTTATTTTCTATATGCTACTCTTTTCTTTTGTGACATTTGTTTAGAAGAATCTTTAGAATTCCTTTAAATATATTAAGACAATATCTTATGAAGACATACATTGTGCATTTCCAAAGGTTGCTTTGTGTTTTTTTCTTCCTTTTAAGAATTGAAAAAGAAAAAAATGGCAGATAGGACTGAAAATTTTGTTTCACCGCATAGTTTACCAACTTAGGGGATATTTCTTGGCAAGTTTGAATTTTCGGTGGAATTGTATGACTATGTGCTATGGAACAACTACTAGGATAAGATCAGGCACCCAGCAGGATAAGTTTTTTTAAACTAGAAACATGAACTGTTGAAATCATCTTAGGCGAAGGGCATACCTGAAAACCAGTTCGCTGCTTTGCAGTGAGGGTGAGTTTTCCTGTAGAGGGTGTTAGTCTAGTCTAGGATAAGATAGAGGTATACATTATTTTGTTCGTTTTGCTGGGATAATTGAACCATCTTCCATGCATAGTTAGACAAATGATTCTGGAAAACTTTCTTTCAGAGTTACCTATTGCATGATTAGAACTTTTTGAGAAAGCTTCAGTTTACATTACTATATTAATCTCCAAGTTTCGGTTCTTTTGTTTCAACTTTTCTTCATGTAATTTCTTCAATTTTCTGGGGTTTTAGGCAAAGAAAAGGCCCTCCACAGACTTCATGGAGAAGTTTCAGAAAGACATTAATGCCAGCATGCGTTCTATTCTGATTGATTGGCTTGTGGAGGTAAATTTTTGTTTGACAACAGGGTGTGTTCCATGGGATTATGATAATCCTGTCTGGAAATTGTATTGTCTTAATCCAATGGTAAAGGTGTGAACTTTCACCTCTAACTACAACTGCAGGTTGCTGAAGAGTACAGGCTTGTCCCTGATACATTATATTTGACTGTCAACTACATAGATCGGTATCTTTCTGGAAATATGATGAATCGGCAACAACTACAATTGCTTGGTGTTGCTTGCATGATGATTGCAGCGTAAGACAGCATTTAAACCTTCTTGTGTTCATTTATTCTTTTTCTTCTTCTTCTTTAATCTATGACTTTCAATATTTCTATCATCATTGGAATGTGGATAATAACAAAAAACTTAATTATATTGCCAGAAAATATGAGGAGATCTGTGCGCCTCAGGTTGAAGAGTTTTGTTATATAACTGATAACACGTATTTCAAGGAGGAGGTTTGGTTCTATCCTTCTTTTGCTGAAGCATGCATTTCTAAATCATTTGTAGATGGTTCTTTGAATTATTCTGATTCTTTCTAAACCCCAACAAGCACTGAGCAATTTAATTGCTTCAGGTTTTGCAAATGGAATCTGCTGTTCTAAACTACTTGAAGTTTGAAATGACAGCCCCAACGCCTAAAAGTTTTTTGAGGTAATGGCCAGCCTTTTGATTTTTGTTGAAGATATTTTTTGGTTATCAAATAAGCTGCTCTGGGTGGTGACCTGTTATTTATTGATGTGACATGAAGGCGGTTTGTTCGTGCTGCTCAAGGTGTCAACGAGGTATCTGTCTTGGACTGAAGTATCAAGTATTTTGGCTTTACTTCATTCCTTCATTGTGCATGTTTTGTATAATGCATTTTTTTTTTTTGGTCAGAGTGGTAGAGTCCCTGACCATTAATCCATTAAATACTGTAGCATCATTGTAACATTTGCAATTCCTTTTTTTTCCTGGTAGATTTTGATATTTGAGTTGGTAAAAATAACAATTTTATTCAGGCTGACACATACTGTAACAATGAAAAATTGAATAGCAGCAATCATGACCATCACTCCCATGAATAATTCTATAATTTATGCAGCATCATATTCTTTTGTAATGTAAGTCACTGAGAATGCTTAATGTTAATAACTATTGTATTTGCAATGTGTCTTCTGTCCCATTTTCTCAGGTTCCATCATTGCAGCTTGAGTGCATGGCCAACTACATTGCAGAGCTCTCTCTCCTAGAGTACAGTATGCTTTGTTATGCACCATCACTAATAGCTGCTTCAGCAATATTCTTGGCAAAATATATACTACTCCCTTCAAATAGACCTTGGGTAATGCATTGCTCAATTTGTGCTACTTGTTATGGTTATCATGACTAAAAATATCCAGAAAATATAGTTCAATACTGCATTTGTTTTGGTACAGAATTCTACCTTGGGGCATTACACACTTTACCAGCCATCTGATTTGAGTGACTGTGTTAAGGCACTCCATCGGCTTTGCTGTAACAGTCTTAATTCTAATTTACCTGCAATAAGGGAGAAATATAGTCAGCATAAGGTAAGCAAATTCTCTCTTGCTTTGCTTCTTCTCTCCACACGTGTGTGTGCACACACATGCTAGTCAGCTGACCCCAAATAAATGTGAAATACTTGTGATAAGACAATTGTATTGCATTGGGCAAATGCTGAATATGCCCAAATTAACATACTCTGCCAGTTGTTGAAGAGAAAGGACATTTTATATAGGTTTGGAGCTAGATATAACATGTAGCAAAATTGTGTGGATAAAAAAAAATATATATATAGCAAAATTGAAGAGAAAATAAACCTTGTTATGATGAGTGAATCGTATGATGTTTGCAAGGCACAAATCCTTTCTCCATTTATTAGTTTATTAAGAAACTTTAAACTATAAGGTCCCATAGAAGCCCTGCATGCTGTGATGTCAAACGCTGTGATTGATGAGGAATCTTAAGAACTAACTACAATATAAAAACCAGAAAGTACTCCTTACGTTAAATCATTGAGTCAATCTTAAGAACTAACTACATGCGGATGAAAAGCAGTGGACTTGTAGTAATAAAACTATAAAAATGGGGTGGCCAAATGATTTTGGACATCTGATTCTGCCTAATATGTTTGGGATTTTTAGGGCATACATGAAAATTAAGTTAAACCATTGTGTCCCAGACAAAATTTAAACACACATTTAGGGAAAGCTGTAAAAAAGAATCAAAATATCAGCAAAACAATAATTGGGGTTATTTTATGAATTCTTAAAATGCCCTTATCCTAAAAAATGGTTAACAAAAACAAATAAATATATATATATTTAAAGTTATGAAGATGGATTCATTTCAATTAATTTCCACATTCAATGGACTCGACAAATTTTCAATACATGGAGGACCAAATGCCTCATCAGTGCATGTCCAAAGTACTCCATACGTTAAATCATTGAGTCAATATGATTTTGGTCGAAATCTATTTTAATTTTAGTTTGTCCTAATCACAACCGACATGTTTCTTTTGGTGCCATTATAAATTTGTATGATATTTGCTGAAATCTATTTTAATTTTATAGTGTGCTAATCAAAATCGACATGTTTCTTTTTGCACCAGTATAAATTTGTGGCGAAGAAGTACTGCCCTCCTTCAATACCACCAGAGTTTTTCCACAACCCAAGCAACTAGAATAAACAGAACTCTTCCAATGCTCTGTTGGATGGACTTCAGGTGGTGTATCTGTTGTTAGCTACTAGATTTGGCTCTAACTGATGGGAATCATTTTTTTTTTCCTTGGTTTCTTTTCTTTTGTCATGCTTAATGTAATGACATTTTACGCCAATAGTTTTGTGCTACTGTTGGGGTTTCCAGCACTTCATTCTATTTCGTTAAACATGAACATGATCCTGTTGATAATCTGTATGATATATTTCTTTTTCACCATCAAATCTTCTTTTCTTATTTTATTTTCGTGCTCACTTTGTGTTTGGAACTCATTTCTTGTTTCTTTTTCTCCTGTAGAAATTTCCCCCCATCCCTTTTTTTTTTTTTGGGGTTGGGGGGGGGGGGTTGTTTGGTGATTCAGTGGAGATTAAATTTTGACAAAATGACACTTCACCTGTCCAGTACTATTGAGCAACCTCAGTGTCACATCATGATACTGAATGATAATGCTTTAGTAATTAAAGGGAAGGTAATTGAATTAGTCTACTCCTTTTAATTTTTTTTTTGAAATAAGAATTCAAATCAATAAAAAGGTGAATAGGGACACACTTCTGCATGGGTAGTGAATTCATTTCCTGTTAAATTTTTAGGAAGTGAGTATGCGACCTAAGGGATGATGGGCTGAATTTTAAATTAGGCATAGATTTTTGCCAATATTCGAGGAATGTGGTGATATTGTATTGTAGTGCTCACTCCATGCCCTTCTTCGGATACAATTAGGTTTTTAAGGGATGATGGGCTGTCTTTGCCTTCAGGCATAATGGGTGATTGGATTTATTTCTAATGACTCTTGAGTTCATGACCTTATTGGAGACTGCCAATTCTATTATAAGGTATAGAATCATAAAAGACAATACCTTCATTACTATTTTCTCTAAGACTACTCTTTCAATTAATTTAATTTTAGCCCTAGATTAAAGATGCCATGCAGAATTAAACGGCAGAAAAGAAATACGAGTAATTTTTGAGACAATGGGATTACGGCCTATAATTTAGTAACTGATGTACTACATTTCTAGATAGTACATAAAAGACATGATGCCTTGATGAGAGAATTTGGTGCTAAACAGTAGCTAGAAGAGGAAACTGGGAACAAAAATGGCTAAGGCTAGACCGATAGTTTCCATATCTTTTTAGTGTTGCTTTATTAATAAATTTCTTTCCTGCTGTTGAAAAAAAAAAAAAAAAGAGGTGCCTATTTGGGAGGAAGTGTTGAATTTAAAAGCCTTCCCATGGTTCCATGGTTTTCGAATTATTACCATCATTTTGCTGTACAGCATAGCTTTTTATGATTCAAAATCAATGTTATAAGATAATTGTGAGTAATCACCATCGGTCTTATCGGTCTTATAGCCATGATGATATCTCTCCTCTTTTGTCAACGGAAAATTAGTGATATATGAACAAAATGGGTTAAGGAACCTATCCTATAGAATAGGGTACAAGGTTGACACCCCAAAAAAAAAGAAAAAGAATGATTATAATTGTAAATTTGTAACCATTATATACCCATTTCATCCTCATGTACATTACAAACATAAACACCGTACAAATACATGCTGCCATTATTTCTCTTATTACAAGCATTTTACCAGTCACTCAGTCTCATACAAGCGAGGAAGTAGTAAGTAACTACCAATATACAGAAGTAGAGATAATGCCACTGTAAAAAAAGCTACAACTTCGTTAACCACATTGAATCTTGGGGTAGGCCAAGGGTGCAACCTCAACACCATGGTTCGGAGTTTCATTGAGCCAGTGACAGTCTTCGAAGGAGCATGGTGATCCACTTGACCACTCTACATCGGCAGGCCTTATGAATGTGGGACCCCAAGCAGGGGTCCCATCCTCATACGAATTATGGGTTAGCCTCTGAATCCCTGAGCCGTCTGATCTAATCGTGAATATATCACCATAGGGTTGATAATGATGTGGGTTCGAGATGGGCTCGGCCGATACGGCTGCATAGTCTGAAGTAAACACTATATTTTTCCCATCTGGGCTAAACGATGGGTGGTTGGTTCTCCCACCTAATCCGCTCTGAACCACCTTCTTGAGACCGGTTCGGTTCGGGTGAACCATGTATAATTCAAAACTGCCCCCACCCGGGTTCTCCCGGTCCGATGCAAAAGCGATCCAATCGCCATCCGGTGACCAACTAGCCATCGTGTCTGACCACGGACCCTCCGTTAGCCTGTGGAGCCCGCCCCTCTCTCCATCCACAGCATCCATTATGTACAAATTCTTGTGACCCGACCTGCCCGACCGGAACACGACCCATTTCCCATCTGGCGAAGGTGATGGGAAGGCGTTGTTCTCACCGCCGGTGGTCAATATTTTGTAACCCATCTGGTCATCATCCTCATCATCGACGTTGACGGAGATCACATCGACTTTGGTGCTCTCCGTTGCGAATGTGGGTCCCGCGCTGGTGTATATGATACCTTTTCGAACTGGGTCCCAGGCGGTCGAGAAGGCGGTGCCGGTGAACACCACACGCTGGCCCGAACCGTCCCGGTTCACAACATAAACACCCGGGAAATTTACGTAAACGATCCGATTCCCATCAGGTGAAAACGATGGGAACGACCCGTCTATCCGAAACAGAGAGATTTCGGGTAATGGGCTTTGGAGATTTTCAAGTAAAAGACGGGGACTTTTTCCTCCATTGCTATCACCTCTACACCTATGGTACCCGACCCGAGTGGCGTCGTGCGAGATGAACGGGTTCAAGTGGTGAGTTCGAGGCGAAATTAGACGTGTCAACTCAGTAAACTCGTTGGAATCCACGTGAAAAAGCTCTATATGTCGATAGTCTGAGTCGGGTCTTCTCGTTGCCACAGCAATGAAGCTTTTGTTTCCTGGTGAAGCAGCTGGAGTGAAAGCGTGTAGACCCGGCGGGGTGACTCGTTGAATCACCACTGACTCGGCAAGGCTCGGTCCATAACTCAAAACCGCTCTGTACACACTCCACCACCCATCATCACTCCTCCGATGAAAATACAGAGTAGAATCATCGGCCCAACTCGGCCACCCACCGTGTTCAACCACCTTGATCCGATTCGATCCGTCACGAGTCAAGAACACATATATATCAGTACCCAATTCTTCCACTTCCCCATCCCAACCCCTCTCTCCATCCGACGCCACCGCCGTCCAAACCCCCGACGGCGACACCGCGGGGCTAAAATCCGCCACCCCATAAGGCGTCAGCCTACGAGTCACCCCAGTTTTCAACTGAGTCGAGTAGATAGCCGCCCAACTCGTCCTGGGCACGCCCGAGTTCTCATGAGTCGACACGTAAACCACATACTCACCAACAATACTCGCCTTATCTTTCATCGAAACTCGACTATTACCCTGTTGACTCACCACCAGAGGAACCTGAACCCGGTGTTGAACTTCCATGGCAGATCTTCTTCCGGTGCTTCCCGGACCATCATAATACACTGCATCGTAGAATATATTTGACGATCCGTTCCGTTCAGTCACATAAACGAGGTGTATCGACGGTGGGAGGGGGGATTGGGTTAGGGTTTGATTGGGTAGTAGGAGAGAGAGGATTGAGGAAGACGGGGAGGAAGGGAAGTGACCGTTGAAGTTAACGGATTTACCGTCGGTGATTCGGAGCTCGTTTGCCTTGGTTGGTGGGGCTAAAGCTGGAAGGGCGTAGACATCGAAGGCGTAGTCTGATCTGCCAAGTGTAGCGAAGATGATGCTGGTGCTACCGGGGCCGTCACGGTCCGCCGTTGTAGGGAATAAGGTGAGGAGCAAGTATAGGAAAAAGCAGACAGGTGGCAGGGGCTTCTTCATCTCTATGGTTACTACTGTGAGGACTACTCTGAGAGTGAGCTCTCTCTGGTTTTGGGGTGTGTGTTCAGAGTCTAGACTATAGACTGTAGATGTATTTGAGAAAGATTTGTGTGTTGTAAGGGATGACGTGTTTGATGAGGTGGTGGGTCCCATGTTTGAGGATATGGGACACGTGGCGTCCTTGAGGATGAAGGGTGATTTTTGGGTGGGGCCATTGAGTGGATGTAAATTTGTAAGGGTGTGTGGATGTCCATTTCTATCCATTTGTTTGGGGGCCCCCATTTTTGTTGTGCGTCTCTTAATTTTTCTCGAACTTGTCTTATTTAATGACATGGGGGCCTGATTCTATTCTATTTTATTTTTATTTGGGATTTTTGGACAAAGGCCTCAAGTATAAGAGTACTTTTACAATAAGTCTTAAGTGAAAAACAGTTTTATGAAAACCTCTTTTGACCCTGTAGTGACAAAAATACCCTTAATTACAATTTAAATCAAATTACAAACCGTGTCATTTTTTTCCCATGTTCTCTTTTTCTCTCTTGTAGTTCCATCGCCTCCCACATTTGGCCACCTCCGATCAAGCTACAAATGCTATTCCAGCAACTATGAAGTGGCTATCCGAATCACACAATACTTGCTGGTGAGAATCAAACCTAGTAGAAGAGGCACGAACAAGCTAGGAGAAGAAAGAAAGGATCTTAATTTACCTTTTATTATGCTATCATCAAATCTGGTTTCCAGATTTGCAACAAATCATCTTCTCCTTCCCCCTTCCACTCGATTTACCTTCTCTATCCCACCATTGACAACGATGGCGAAGGTGCACAGTTTGCTGTTGTGTGATTTATAAAATTTACACAGCCAATAGTAACAGTTTACTGTTGGGTGTGCTTTGAAAAATTTACACAGAGGTGCTTTGAAAAAATTACACAGACAATAGTACCAATTTACTCTTGTTTGCTTTGAAAAAAATACACAAAAATTACACGGATAATAGTACCAATTTACTCTTATGTGCTTTGAAAAAAATACACAGACGATAGTACCAATTTACTCTTGTGTGCTTTGAAAAATTATATACCACAAAATAACAGCATAACCCTTAATCCCCAAAAATGGAGTGAAATCAAAAACCAAGCAACAAGCCCCAAAAATGGAGTATTTTCGATTACATATTATTTATTTATTTCTTGAGTTGGGGCCTAAATTGTGTACACGTACATACCACTTTTGTATCAATGTGTAGGGATGGCAATATACGACCCGATCTACGGAAAATAGACTGTATTTACCCTTCAGAACTTGGAATTTGCCTTCCTTGTATTGCTCTGTTATGTTCTGATAGTAGGAATAACTTATGCAATAAAAATATGTAGTGTAATCATTAGTGGTTGTTGTAGAATTAAATAGCTTTGGAAAATCGCCGGTAGGAATGAAGCTCTTCCTTGGATAGAATCTTTTCCTAATATAATAGTTATTGTCACGCCTCGACTCGGAGAGTCGACACGTGGATAAAAGTCAAAGTAAAAAGGTGTACACGTGGATAAGTCAGAGTATAAAAGTTGCGGAAGACTTAGTCAAATCCACGTGTATTTTTTTTTTTTTTTATATAATAATTGTATTAGCTCATCAATAAAACCCAAATAATTAACATGAAATGTTATGCTCACACGTCATGCCCAAAATAATATATGATCCCAAAATAATGCCAACATCCCTGGCACATAGGTTGGATTCAAACCATTCAAGGTTCATTAAGTAATAATGGTAATAACAATAATAATAATAGTAATGTCCATACATCAAAATAACATAGTCTCTATGTAATGCACGTGCATCTATCCTCACCCATGACTATGTTAGTATGCAACCTTCACATTCCAACCTCAGATCATGCCACTAGGCATCCGCCATCGGCGAACCTTCATTCATTACCTGATCATCTGAAATAATAATAGGATGAGCTGCAAAGCCCAATAGAAAATATGTGTGGATTCTATACGATTAATATATGTGCAGATACATGGTATATGAATTAAAATAATTTAATAACTTAAATCAAATATCAGTCACAAATCAATACTTTGTGTGGGTTTTGAGTTAATTTCCCAAAATTCTCATAGTATCTCCAATTCCCAAGACTATGGGATCAAACCATGCATCAACCGTCGCTAATCACAGGTTACGTCGTCACGTCAACCCCCGGCTCAGCCAAGCACGAAAATAACCAACACCTACGCGGCGTTCTTCCTCGAGGGCTTCAGGGTCTTTCACCCAAGGGCACTTTACCCTGCTTGCTATTCGCGGAGTATTCTCAACGCAGGACACCACTTCATTGTGATGCCCCCACCCGTTTAATGCATACCAAGACCCAAGGTCCATATATCCAAAGCATTTTCCATCATTCAAATAAATATCCGAGTGTCCAAAAGTATCCATAAACATGTTTGATAAATTTCTAGAATTTCAGTAACATTTCTAAAGCATTTCCAAGTAACCAACATTTATAAAGCATTTTTCCAAGATCCAAGTATCATGAAAATTCCACACATTTAACAGATATTTCACAATAACATTTAAACGAGTATATAATCATGTATCTTTAAGGAACAATATAAAACAGTCGTATCAAATGATATATTGAAGGATTCCCTAAATTTTGAACAAGTAATAAAAATATTTGATTATAAATCAGTGGGAAAATCCAAAAATATCATTAAGGCATATAAAATCACATTCATAAAATAACACCATATTAAATGTAAAGAAGCCACATTTCCTACCTCAATTGCAAGCAATACCAACCCAAAACCACGTGATAGACACTGACAATGCGAATGCAGCGTTAATGCTCCCTAGGGTCCTCCCGAGGACCGATAAAATCTGATAATTATGCATACGTAATCTTTAGGTAAATTTCAAAATAAATATAACGCACTCAAAAATTACTATTGGCCTTCTAACAGTGAACTGTGGTCCCAAAATCATCAAAATAATTTTTAAAACACTCTCTATAATTTCTGGGAATTTTCTGTAATTTTTGGAATTTTCTGATATTTTCTGGAATTTTTAATAAATATTAATTTGGCCAAAAAGTCAAACTACAGTCAAACTTGGTCAAAATGGTCAACTAAGGGTCCCACATGGTAGGACCCTCCAAGAGGAGTCCAACGGTCAAATTTGGGGTTCATATGATTATCGTATGGCTTTTAAATGCGTGAGAACACGGTAAGGTACACAGAGGCACCCACACAGGATCATAGACCTATGGGGTCATCTTCAACCTCCCGCGGGTTGAATTGTGTAACCGGGTTACACCGTGTGTTCAACGGGCCAACTTCGACGATTAATATCTCCCTTGTTTCTTAACCGTTTTCAGTGATTCAAGTGTTGAATCGAAGCTCATGCGGAGTACTACGTGCGACTATAAATTGTTCATTCAGAATCCTATAAAATCATATTCGTTTTTAAGCCTAAAGTTTCGGGTTTTCATGATCCAAAATTCTAAAATTTCTAAAACTTCAACCTACAGTCAATTTCTCTAAAATTTGACACTACCATGGTGTTCCTTAGTCCCAAAAACATAAAATATAATCATCCTTTCTAAGAATAACATAAGAAAATAAAATTGCATATACCTATATATATATATATATACACAGTACGTGATATATATATATATATATATATATATATATATATATATAAAATCAACGATAGAGGAGGTGAGGATTTTACCTCACTAAGAGAGCTCCACGAACTCAGCCAAAAACCTCCACCAGACCACTCTTTTTTTTTCTCCTCTGTTCTTCCTCAATTTCTCTCTCTCTGTTGCTCTTTCTCTAACTCTCTGTCTCGATCCCTCTATACATATAAATATATCCAAAGCAGATGCAAGTGGTGGGTGCAGCTAATGATCCCTCTATACATATATATATATATATATATATATATATATATATATCCAAAGCAAACGCAAGTGGTGGGTGCGGCTATGGGTGCGGCTAATGATCCCTCTATACATAAATATATATCCGAAGCAAATGCAAGTGGTGGGTGCGGCTAATGATCCCTCTATACATATATATATATATATATATACACACACACACATCCAAAGCAGATGCAAGTGGTGGGTGCATAATTTTATGCTACACTTGCCTAAGTTATGGTGAAGTTGCACACATAGGATCAAATAAATATCATAAATATATTTATAAAATTCAGGTCATCACAGTTATAATAATATTTTGTTGAATATTATATAATAGCATGTTTTAAATGGTTTATGTATTTCGCATGATTTAAGTTGTGTGTGTTTGCAGCATCCATCCGTAGTTTATGTTGTATATGAATGTAAATTATTAGCTGAAGTTCCTGCGGCTTCCTGTTCTGTGTGTGTGTTGCTTTTTACTGGTATCAGAGCATCTAGGTTAGCTGTTAACAGAACCTTAAATTAGCAAAATTATCTTGTTTATTTGTTAATCGTTTAGAAAACTAGTTAAGTTATTTTAGTTTATCTGTAAACCTTAAAACAACCTTGAATAGGGAGTACCGAGGCCTTGACTTTGTTGAGAGGTAGTTGGGAAAACATAAATCCTTCTCATTTGAGTCGACAACTTTGTAGGAAAACCTAGTCATGGAAGAATTAAGGTGCATAGGTGAATTAAATAATCAAACTAGTGACTATAAACATTTAACACATGTACAAGATGAAGATGCTAATATAGGTAATGTTAGCCGTACATTAAACTATGTAGTTGATAGTTTATCAGGAGTATTTAGTAAATTAGTAAAAATTGAAAAAACCCCAAAAAAAAAATAGTGATAAAATTAATATGATAAGTGAAATACAAAATATAGACTTAAAGGATGAGACAAAAGGTCTAATCCAAAATTTAGAAAATAGTCTGAAAAACAATTCAGAAACTACACTTATGATAAAAAAAAATTATAGGGAAGAAATTCCTAGACTATATTTTGGAACAGAAATTATGATGTTTAAAACAAATAAACATCGTAAAGATTTTGAAGCAATTAAAGAAATATTAGAATATTGGAAAACCCGATATATAAAAGAAGATGATTATGAAGAACGTAATAAACTACTTAAACAAATGCAAGAATTATATTCAGCCAATGAAGAACTTATGACTGAGTATAATTATGAACTAGCTCTTCAAATAGAAGATTCTAGTGAATCAGATAATGAGTCAGAAATTTCTTTTATGCCAAACAACGTAAAAGAAGAAAGCTCAGAAAATGAGCAAGAAGGTAAAAAATTCGGTTTATCATCAAGTGAAAACAACTCTGAAGGTACAAATAGTACTTCGGTAGATGAAGAAATAATCATTGATTCTGATAAAGAGAACAATGATGACACTAAAGGTAATAATGACCCTCAAGACTCTAAAAAAAGAAAAGAGATTGAGACGGATGAGGAAGAAAAAATACCTCCTAGAGGTCAAAGGATTAATTTTGAATCACCTATATATGATGACCCTTATGATGATGATCCGGTCCCGATGCAAATTGAAGATTTAAAACCTTTAAAAGATGAAGGTTCTACTTCTACATCAGAACCAAAAACTTCAACAACCATACGCTAAGGTTTAAACAAAATCAATGTAACTACAGGAGGAGTCTATTTAGACTTAAAAAATGTTGATTTTAAAAATTATGATCAAGCATTAAGAGAATGGGCACAATCAATGTCCATTGTCATAAATACGTATAAAAGCAGTTGGTTTAAAGAAAAATTTTTAGACTACATCTGTGCAACTCTCCAAGGAGATTGCTTAAATTTCCTTAGAAGATGGGAAGTCTCTGATGAAGGTAAACATGAAAAAGCTAGTTTACTTAATGAATTTAATTCATTTGATAAGATATTAAATGATTTTGCACAAATTCTAAGGAGAGAATTTTGTGGAATTAAATTTGAAGAACAAGAAGAAATTCACAATGAATATATGCTAACAAAGGCAAGAATATGTAATATATGTGAATTCAAACCTTTCGCAAAATTTTATCAGGAATATTACCATAAACTTAACCCTCCAAAAATAGAGTTTTGGTTAGGTCAGTTTTTCTACAAATTACCCTCACCATGGGATGAAATTTGTAGCGATGGATATCAAGAATTCTTAAAAAGTTCTAATGGTGGAAAAGACACCCTAGGAGCAAGAATTCAATTTGTTGAAAGAACTATTACTAAACATTGCATGACACAAAAGGCTGCCAAGCAAGTGAAAGGTCAACTTAGCGAAAAATGCTGTACCAAAATTATGCAAGAACAGTGGGAATTCGGTTGTAAAAAATCAACCCCTTACAAGAAAAGAAGTAAATTTAGGAAATATAAATTTGTGAAATGGAGAGGTAAAAAACCTAAGCCTCAGAAAAAATATGTACGAAAATGAAAACAAACATTTAAAAGAAAATCTAAATGTAAATGTTTTATATGTAATGAAGAAGGCCATATAGCTCCACAATGTCCTAAAAAAGGGAAAAGTGGTAAACAAATGTTAAAATTTCTAGAAGAAAAACAACTAGAAATTTTAGTTGGGGAAGAAGTCTCCGACACAGATTCAATAATCTATGAGGTTCAATCAGAATCCGAAAGTGAAAGTGAAGATAATTCATACATGATTTTTATGATGTCTGAAAAAAGCGAAAATAAAGAAATTTTTGAAGCTATTCCAAACAAGGAATTTAATCTCATAAAATTAGGAGATGTTTTAGGTGAAGAAGCATCTATAGACGAAATAAATTTTGAAAAATTTGATAAAATTAAAGCTATCAAAAAAGAAGAACTCTATCAAATTTCAAAATTTAATATCTGGCAAGGAAGAATGTTTGAGCAACTTAGTGGAAATGCAACCGCTAAAGCCACTGAAGATGAAATGATAGAAATACCTCTATTTGATAAAGATAAAATTAAAAGGCTTAAACAAAAGCATCCAAAAATTCGATATATACATATAGGAATTATTCAAATAGAAATAACAGCACTATTCAGAATAGGATTAGATACTCCTATTCTAATAGTCGTCTTAGATAAGAGATTTGAAGACCCTGTTAAAACACTAATAGGTGGAATACAATCAAATCTAGTATTTGGACAAGTTTGGTTTAAAGTTAAACCAAATTATTTTATATCAATTGAGGATCCAAATATTTGTGACACGATAAAAATTCGCATCCAAACTAGAGGAATAGATATGAAAAGAAATAGCTATAATTTATCAGTTCAATGGAAAGCAATTCATGAACTAACAAATTTTACAAAAACATCAATAAAAGAAATTGATAAAAATATGATCGAATTATTTGAACCACGAGCATTCGACACTGAAATTCAACCAAGATTAATAAATTGGATAGATTTGGAAATACCAAGCTCTTGGTTAGTAAAGGAATTTACCGATAACACTAAAGAAAAATTCTATAAAACAATAGAATTCCAATCATCAGGAAATAATCTTTATTTCACTGATAAACGTAGAAATAGTATAGAAATACTAGACAGAGAATCAATGTGGTCAACATCAACATCTAAAAAAGATGATGAAAATAAGAAAAATGAAAAAGGCAAGGCCATTGCAATAAAAAATGTGCAAATGCCTATACTTCCGGGTACGAATTACCTTGAAGAACAAAAATCTGTAGCATTTCAACAGATTAAAATTGAAAGTAAATATCCAGAACAAATAATCTTTAGTTACCAACAAGGTAAGAAAAGATACGTGTATGTTCTTGGAGATTTTTTCCAAAGTTTTAATGGATCTTCTGAAAAATTTGGATGTAATTTTTTATAAATCCAATGAGTTTCATCTAGAGATTTAATTATTGGTGTCATTTCACCACGCTTGATTGGCGCAAATCCTTTTTCACAAACATGTTTATGTTGTGGTAAGATAGGAATTCTAACGGACTCTTGTTTAAAAGTTATAATCACATGATCACGGTTGACAATAAAGGGCATATAATTTTCAATAAAATTATTTCCCAATATTATGTCACCATGCATTTGCGGAAAACAAAATATTTTGGTATAAAAAACTTTGTGTTCCCTAACCAAATGGGAATATTTTTTGCTTTAAAAGTAATAAAGGTTTCGTTACCATCAATGCCTCTAGCAGCTATGGGATTTTTCATTTTTACCCATAGATGTTCGGGTAAGGCATTATACCTAGCAGCACTGGTTGTGGCACCAGTGTCTAGTAAAATAGACAAAACATATGGTTTATAGTTTTTGAAATTAAATTTTCCAAGAACATACACGTATCTTTTCTTACCTTGTTGGTAACTAAAGATTATTTGTTCTGGATATTTACTTTCAATTTTAATCTGTTGAAATGCTACAGATTTTTGTTCTTTAAGGTAATTCGTACCTGGAAGTATAGGCATTTGCACATTTTTTATTGCAATGGCCTTGCCTTTTTCATTTTTCTTATTTTCATCATCTTTTTTAGATGTTGATGTTGACCACATTGATTCTCTGTCTAGTATTTCTATACTATTTCTACGTTTATCAGTGAAATAAAGATTATTTCCTGATGATTGGAATTCTATTGTTTTATAGAATTTTTCTTTAGTGTTATCGGTAAATTCCTTTACTAACCAAGAGCTTGGTATTTCCAAATCTTTCCAATTTATTAATCTTGGTTGAATTTCAGTGTCGAATGCTCGTGGTTCAAATAATTCGATCATATTTTTATCAATTTCTTTTATTGATGTTTTTGTAAAATTTGTTAGTTCATGAATTGCTTTCCATTGAACTGATAAATTATAACTATTTCTTTTCATATCTATTCCTCTAGTTTGGATGCGAATTTTTATCGTGTCACAAATATTTGGATCCTCAATTGATATAAAATAATTTGGTTTAACTTTAAACCAAACTTGTCCAGATACTAGATTTGATTGTATTCCACCTATTAGTGCTTTAACAGGGTCTTCAAATCTCTTATCTAAGACGATTATTAGAATAGGAGTATCTAATCCTATTCTGAATAGTGCTGTTATTTCTATTTGAATAATTCCTATATGTATATATCAAATTTTTGGATGCTTTTGTTTAAGCCTTTTAATTTTATCTTTATCAAATAGAGGGATTTCTATCATTTCATCTTCAGTGGCTTTAGCGGTTGCATTTCCACTAAATTGCTCAAACATTCTTCCTTGCCAGATATTAAATTTTGAAATTTGATAGAGTTCTTCTTTTTTGATAGCTTTAATTTTATCAAATTTTTCAAAATTTATTTCGTCTATAGATGCTTCTTCACCTAAAACATCTCCTAATTTTATGAGATTAAATTCCTTGTTTGGAATAGCTTCAAAAATTTATTTATTTTCGCTTTTTTCAGACATCATAAAAATCATGTCTGAATTATCTTCACTTTCACTTTCGGATTCTGATTGAATCTCATAGATTATTGAATCTGTGTCGGAGACTTCTTCCCCAACTAAAATTTCTAATTGTTTTTCTTCTAGAAATTTTAACATTTGTTTACCACTTTTCCCTTTTTTAGGACATTGTGGAGCTATATGGCCTTCTTCATTACATATAAAACATTTACATTTAGATTTTCTTTTAAATGTTTGTTTTCATTTTCGTACATATTTTTTCTGAGGCTTAGGTTTTTTACCTTTCCATTTCACAAATTTATATTTCCTAAATTTACTTCTTTTCTTGTAAGGGGTTGATTTTTTACAACCGAATTCCCACTGTTCTTGCATAATTTTGGTACAGCATTTTTCGCTAAGTTGACCTTTCACTTGCTTGGCAGCCTTTTGTGTCATGCAATGTTTAGTAATAGTTCTTTCAACAAATTGAATTCTTGCTCCTAGGGTGTCTTTTCCACCATTAGACCTTTTAAAGAATTCTTGATATCCATCGCTACAAATTTCATCCCATGGTGAGGGTAATTTGTAGAAAAACTGACCTAACCAAAACTCTGTTTTTGGAGGGTTAAGTTTATGGTAATATTCCTGAAAAAATTTTGCGAAAGGTTTGAATTCACATATATTACATATTCTTGCCTTTGTTAGCATATATTCATTGTGAATTTCTTCTTATTCTTCAAATTTAATTCCACAAAATTCTCTCCTTAGAATTTGTGCAAAATCATTTAATATCTTATCAAATGAATTAAATTCATTAAGTAAACTAGCTTTTTCATGTTTACCTTCATCAGAGACTTCCCATCTTCTAAGGAAGTTTAAGCAATCTCCTTGGAGAGTTGCACAGATGTAGTCTAAAATTTTTTCTTTAGACCAACTGCTTTTATACGTATTTATGACAATGGACATTGATTGTGCCCATTCTCTTAATGCTTGATCATAATTTTTAAAATCAACATTTTTTAAGTCTAAACAGACTCCTCTTGCAGTTATATTGATTTTGTTTAAACCTGAGCGTATGGTTGTTGAAGGTTTTGGTTCTGATGTAGAAGTAGAACCTTCATCTTTTAAAGGTTTTAAATCTTCAATTTGCATCGGGACCGGATCATCATCATAAGGGTCATCATATATAGGTGATTCAAAATTAATCCTTTGACCTCTAGGAAGTATTTTTTCTTCCTCATCCGTCTCAATCTCTTTTCTTTTTTTAGAGTCTTGAGGGTCATTATTACCTTTAGTGTCATCATTGTTCTCTTTATCAGAATCAATGATTATTTCTTCATCTACCGAAGTACTACTTGTACCTTCAGAGTTGTTTTCACTTGATGATAAACCAAATTTTTTACCTTCTTGCTCATCTTCTGAGCTTTCTTCTTTTACGCTGTTTGGCATAAAAGAAATTTTTGACTCATTATCTGATTCACTAGAATCTTCTATTTGAAGAGCTAGTTCATAATTATACTCAGTCATAAGTTCTTCATTGGCTGAATATAATTCTTGCATTTGTTTAAGTAGTTTATTACGTTCTTCATAATCATCTTCTTTTATATATCGGGTTTTCCAATATTCTAATATTTCTTTAATTGCTTCAAAATCTTTACGATGTTTATTTGTTTTAAACATCATAATTTATGTTCCAAAATATAGTCTAGGAATTTCTTCCCTATAATTTTCTTTTATCATAAGTGTAGTTTCTAAATTGTTTTTCAGACTATTTTCTAAATTTTGGATTAGACCTTTTGTCTCATCCTTTAAGTCTATATTTTGTATTTTACTTATCATATTAATTTTATCACTAATTTTTTTTTTTTGGGGGTTTTTTCAATTTTTACTAATTTACTAAATACTCCTGATAAACTATCAACTACATAGTTTAATGTACGGCTAACATTACCTATATTAGCATCTTCATCTTGTACATGTGCTAAATGTTTATAGTCACTAGTTTGTTTATTTAATTCACCTATGCACCTTAATTCTTCCATGACTAGGTTTTCCTACAAAGTTGCCGACTCAAATGAGAAGGATTTATGTTCTCCCAACTACTTCTCAACAAAGTCAAGGCCTCGGTACTCCCTATTCAAGGTTGTTTTAAGGTTTACAGATAAACTAAAATAACTTAACTAGTTTTCTAAACGATTAACAAATAAACAAGATAATTTTGCTAATTTAAGGTTCTGTTAACAGCTAACCTAGATGCTCTGATACCAGTAAAAAGCAACACACACACAGAACAGGAAGCCACAGGAACTTCAGCTAATAATTTACATTCATATACAACATAAACTACGGATGGATGCTACAAACATACACAACTTAAATCATGTGAAATACATAAACCATTTAAAACATGCTAATTCAACAAAATATTATTATAACTATTATATTAGGAAAAGATTCCATCCAAGGAAGAACTTCATTCCTACCGGCGATTTTCCAAAGCTATTTAATTCTACAACAACCACTAATGATTACACTACATATTTTTATTGCATAAGTTATTCCTACTATCAGAACAGAATAGAGCAATACAAGGAAGGCAAATCCCAAGTTCTGAAGGGTAAATACAATCTATTTTCCGTAGATCGGGTCGTATATTGCCATCCCTATCAATGTGGCCTGTACGTGTACATTTTGAATTTTCTATTCTCTGTGTTTTCTTGGTAATTCGATGATCTGGACAGGAAATAAAAGCAGTGAAAATAAAATTTGAGATCCTTATCAAAAAGCCAAACTAATCAACTCAATAAAATTTCGGACGAATATTTTGACAAGTTAATTTCATTTTCTAACCCTCTATTTGATTCATGGTTTCTACTAAGGCAAAAAAAAAAAAAAAAAAAAAAAAAGGAAGGAAAAAAAAATGAGGAGAAAAAAAAATGAAACAAAAAGATAAAATTATATCAAACCAAAATTATTCAAATTATTCTTTTTCTTCAAATTTTTCATTGCAACCAAATAAAAAAAAAAATATAATACCTTATATATATATATATATATATATATATATATATATATATTTTTTTTTTTTCCTTGATAAAATTCACAAACCAAATAAAGCCTAAGAGTTGAGCTCTTTTGGAATTTGACTGTGGGTTACTTTATAAACGCTTAAATCCTTTTTGGGTTATGTCAAATATGCGTGTTTTCTTCTTTACTTGTTTGTGTGCTTATGTTATCTAAGTATGTCAAAAAAAAAAAAAAAAAAAAAAAAGAATAAAAAAGAAAGAGAGATAATAGGAACCGAATTGATTTTCCCAACTTTCCACCTTTTGGAAAATTGGAAACACAAATTTCTTCCACTCTTATAACTAGAATAAGGCGCACATACACCACACACATTAATGCTAGAAATGTAGGACTGTGAAGCCGGCGGGAGGTGTAGGATTTAGCTTACAAGGTGGCATTAATAGAAACCAAAATCATTTACTTATGTTTTGTAGAAGAGATTTGTGGGACGATAGAAAGGGAAGGAGGGAAAAGGGAGGGAAAAGGGTCAAGAGGCATGTTTGGTAGAAGGGAAAGGGAGAAGGAAGGAAAAAGGAGGGGGGATAGTGAATCCCTCAAGTTACCTTTTTTTCATCCCTCCAATTTTGGGGGAAGGGTGGAGGTAAAGATGAGTTCTTGTTAAAATGACCATATTACTCTTACATTTTTATATATTTTTTTTCATGTGAGGGTAAAAATGTAAAATCATATTTTTAATATCCATCTTACTAAACACAACGAAGGAAAAGAAGAAGAAAGAAAACTATAATTCTATCCATCCTACCAAGCACACTCGATGCGTTTGGTTCACGGGTTAGGAATGTGAGTGAGTCCGGGTAAGGGTCATTACTTGGGAATGGGAATATATGCTTAGTATTGATACCTATTCCCACGTTTGATTGAGTCAAGAAAGTGTGATGCCTAAAATGGATCAAATTCCCACAATGCCCTCACAAATGCCCTTGTTCAAATCATAGGATCAGGGCTGTAAAACACTCCCATTGCTCAAATAATGGTTGTAATTTCTTTCATTGGGCAAAAAATGATAATAATCGAAGGCCAAGTTAAGCATTTATTGGATGAAATCGAAAAATTAACAAGAAAAGTCCCATGTAATCCATAAAATTTCTGAATGAAGACCACATAAAGGACATGAAAGAATTGTTACTCACTTAAATAGTCAAATTCAGACCTTTGCAACTAAAGCAATCTAAATTCCCCCTCCACAGCTTTTCATGAAAAGCTGAAGCTGAATGAAACAAATCTTCGCAATATATTAAAGGCTGTATCTGGTCAAATTAAATTAGAATTGGAGGTCCAGTCCCAATTCTATTGTTTGGTGCTTCATATTGGATTCATTATCTACCAATGATTTCCAAACGGAATTTAAATTCCATAGAACTTAATTCGAAAAAGAAAAGAACAATTAACACAGTAAAAGCACAAACTCTAGAGAATTAGAATCCCAACTCACCTTCATCTCCGCCCTTGGCATCAGTCGCCGAATTGTTATAGAACCTCTGCGTCGAATACCTCAAGTAACACCCCGCATTCAACACCCTCCCATCTTCTTTCGAAAGACAAGAACCGATTTTCGACAACGAATTTGCCAAACACTTCTCACAAGTACTTCCATTCACCAACTCCCAACACTGAGCCAACCCATAAACCAATAAATTACCATTACTCACAGAACCGACAAAGAACCCACCATTCTTAGGCGCTTCAGCACTCAAATTCCTCACTAACTTAATAGCATTAGCGTTGAAAACAGTCTGATTCCCACCAAAATCCTTACTCCCACAAACCATCTTGTCACCACCACCGACGCACCTTCGCCTGCGAGAGGCTTCCCCCTCCCTTCTTCCTCTTCTTCCTTCCTCAGCAACTTCGTCAAAGCGTCGAACACCGAAAATTCTAGTATACATACAGTAGTGCTTCCATCACCGTGGAGCAACAATATTCATGGAGCATAAACAATACCCCAATCTCCAGCAAGGGCCAAGCACAAATACGATCAGAGGCTTCAACCTCAGCGTCGTCGACTACTGCAATCTACGTCGCCGGTGATCATCGTTGGGCTTCTTTGCTATCGTGGTGTGTGAGAAGAGCAAGGGTTTGCTCTTTTTTTTTTTTTTATTTCCTGTGGATTGTGTTTTGGGGGTTGAGAAGGGGACACGGAAAGGGATTATAAATTTGTTGTATGCAAATAAAAGGGTCACGGTGGATATTTTTTATTATTGTAAAGTGGATTCCTAGGTTTGGGGAATGAAACCCACACAAGATTTGGGAATGAAAAATGGTGTTTTAGTGGGAAAGTTGGGTAGCGGGAATGGGACATTTCTGGGCATGGGTGCATAATAAACATCAGAAAGGAGAATGAAATCCTTTTTTTAGGCATCAAACGCCACAACCAAACGTGGGCATCTCACATGGGCCATTAGGGGATTAGTCTGGGCCGAAACCTCAGTGGGAGTAAGACTTAGGATACCTCTAATAGTTAATTAAAAAAAAAAAAACCCCTCAACCAAACGTACCCTGGAAGGAAAGAGGGATCCCTTCCCAAAGGATAGAAAGTTCATCCTTCCTATCTTTCTTTCCTCCCACTTTTCCATCCTCCCTACCAAACATAGCATTAGTTTTGGTTCTGCTTTTGTTTCCTTCCTCGTGGTAACACCCCACCAAATAAAAATCTTATTATAACTCTAAAAAAAAAAAAAAAAATCAAGCATTTTGAATAAAAAACGGGCAAACCAATTTGGTTGATTGGACCGAATCTCATTTAAAAAACATTAATTCATAATATACTTTTAATATCCAATGCCATTTATGATACGTGATAGGCAATGAACAAAGATGAAGAGAAGTTCATGATAATGCATGCAGTTAAGTAAATGTATATTGCAATTTAGTTTATCATTGTAATTAAAAAATACTTTCACATTTAATTTGATTCTTTTTTTTTTTTTTAAACATATACATTTGTAAAATCAAATATACATGCATCTCTAAATAAACTGAAAATTTAAAATTTAAAATTTAAAATAAAAAGATTTACATTACTAAAATTGCATGTAAAGTTGATATCTTGTTTCAAATTTGGGGAGGTGTCTGTGGATGTATTTTTCCCGTCCCATTCAAGCTAGCTTGTACATAGTAGAATTTTCTAGAGTAGGTTCTAAAATAGTCCTACATCTAGATAGTTCCTTTGACGAGGTGGAAAGTTATTAGAGAATGCATTAGAATTCTCTTGACCGTTGGATTGTTGACACATGGCAAAATCCTAGTCATTCATTGTATTCTAGAGTAATCCTTAAGAACGAGGTCGCTAGGCCTCCTTTGGCCAAACAATTCAAGGAAGTTTTTTGGAGAGCAATGTTGGGAGAGTGAAGTTGGGAGCGCTTTGTTCCTAGACTTTCCTAGTAATAGGCATCCTTTTGAGTTTCTGCAGTCGGGGCAATGTTGGTGGGATCTACAAGACAGTTGATCAAAATTTACATGTAGGAAAAAAGAGCGATTGATTTCCTACAAGATTGATGTAAATACCTTTCTTGGTAAGTCCTTATCACAAGGATAATATGACATTGGTTTTGCTCCAACGGTCTACATCTTTTACATTTACACTATGGAAAAAAATTTAGAAAAGTAAATGTTTCTTTTACCTTTGTTTTTAGTCTTAATAGAGGAAGAAGCATGACAATAGTATATATATATATATATATATATTTGAAAAAGAGTTGTACTAGTACTATTGTGATGCCGACGGCAGTTGTTTGGATGAGGAAAGAGAAGAGCGTTGACTAAAAATCAATGAGAATCCATTAAAATGCAAAGGTCTGCAATTTGATTTTGAGTGTGTATAAATAAACAAACCAAAAATAAAATAAAAAAAGGGGAAATTACACTGAGAAATTGATCTTAGGTCAATCATTGGTCTTCCACACTTTTTCTTTTTCTTTCCCTGAGAGATTGATTTTCCACTTTTCATTGGACCAAGTGAGAAAGTTCTCTCTCTTTTTCTCTCACGTTACTTGTCTCGGCCTTTTATAATTACTCCATAATAATCATTATTCCCTTTTAACCTTTTCCACTATCCACAAGAAGGGTTCTTTATGTCTCCACCATATTCTCCAAACCTTAACTCCCAACACTCACTTTCAACAACACTTGAATATATGCTTCCACTCCTATAGGTATGTCTCTAAACAGTCATTTTTAATATCCCATCAATATTCAAATATATTAAGACATCATGCTCTTTAGGGCTATAAGACACAGTTTTTGGGCCTGTATTAAAGCTGCAATAATCAAGCCATTTGATTAGGCCCACGTTAACATCTCTTTGAGTTGAGTACTCATACAAGCACAAAAAGCTGCCCTTGACATAGTACATAATATCACCACTGGCAGAAAAAGCAGGATGCTCTCTCTCCAACTTGATACAAGCATGCCGTCATCAAGACCAGCCGCCAAATGGCTCATCTCAGGATGTGATGCCAAACTCTAGCATATTTCATATTTGGAAGCAATTGTAGCAATATGAGTCAGCTTCATTGTATCCCAGATACAAATAGTTTTATTTCCTGAGCTGGACAACATAAAATTTCTATAGAATAAAATACATGGCACATTGTTTTTGTGCCCTCTCCATGCTCTGAATTCCCAAGCCTTTTACCTAGAAAGACAAAAGAGAAAAAAGGGGAGAAGGGTAGTTAGCCTACACTTAAAATGAGTAGTGATAGTGCACGTGCAACGCACACATGCGTTGCACGTGGATTTTTTTATGAGAAATTTTTTTGAATTATTTGTAACAAAGTCATTAGCATAAAATCTTTTTATATTTGGATTTTTGAATTATTAGCTTCAAGCATAAAAAATCATATATATATGTGAGTGCAGTGCATGGAAAAAAAAAATTATAAGAACGACTCCATATACCAAGGTTGTTGTTTAAATTGGTTTTAAACTCCTTTTTTCTCTCTCTCTCTCTCTATATATATATATATATACCTATTATCGATGATGGCCGACAGCAAACTAAGGTGTCGATGGAGAAAGGAGATGATGAGGGTTGGGGCTTAGGGCTTGTAAGGTAAGACGGTACCATTTTTTTTTTTTTAATTTTTAAATAAAAGATGATTTATAGGATAGTTTTAATGGGACTCCATGATGGGTTTGAAGTTTGAACCTAGAGTTCCAAAACGCTGAAAAATGGAAGAGATCAGAAGAAAAGCTAACACGAAGGAGAAGAGTCCACGAAGAAAACAAAAACGTAAAGGTTATTAATAACTCAACAACCATAGTTTTTGTTATATAGATATAAATAGATAAGGATAATATTGTATTTGTAATTTTAACTAGGGTTAATATAGTTAATTAAAAGTTTTTCTAAGATTCAGATTTTGTTGGAAGTATAGATAGATATAAATATAGATATAGATATTGCAATATGTGCTATTTTCACAAAAAAATTCTGTTAGAAACAACCTGAGCCTAAAAGGAAGAAGAAAGATATTTCTCGCATACATACATTCCATGCATTAACCAAAATTTCATTTCAAGAATTGCTCCCCTCGAGACAATCAAAGGGAGAGTGGGATGGAATGAAGCCCACTTAACTCCCCGACAATGACCCTAGCTTTATGTGTGGCGTATTTTCGAATAACCAATGAACCATTAACACATGGCTGCCTTCGGTCCTATGACCTGAAGATCGAAGAGGAGCTCAGGCCACGAGATCAATGATCTCGAACGAATACGCCCTCGGTGGAGAAACCCCTCGGTTCCTAACTACGCTAGCCCCCGACGACGTCATATCCATATTCTCGGTTTCCTTTCTTTGGCGGAACTAGTGTTTGGCATTCATTCTTGCCCACGTGATTAGCATAAGCCTTTGGCACGTTCGACAAAAGAGGTTCAGTCGTGATCAAAGCACGCTCTTGACAACTGAGTCAGGGCTGAACAACTGTCGACGATTAGGCCTGTAGCCCCAGAACATCCGCGATCTGGTCTGGAACCCCTATTTAACTTTGGTTAGTTCGGAACCCTAAATTGACCGCGATCAGGTCAGAATAATGGTCCAATCCGAAACCTAGCTCTTCCTTATAAAAGGAACACTATTCATTCTAGACAAGAGAGGTACGCCGCTCTCCCAAAACCCTAGCTCTCTCTCTCTTTCTTTTTTCTCTACATGCTGAGAACTAACTTGACCGTCGGAGGTCTTCGGCCGGGCAAACCTTGGCCTCCCCTGACATGTCTTTGTGCTTTTCAGGTTACTGTTCACTAGAGAATCGAACGGCACTATTCATCCAGCCATCTAGCGCCACTATTCATTTGAGAGCCCAAACGCTATCTCAGCTTTTGCAACTTTCTCCAACCACTGAGCTGCAGCGCTTCAGGTCGTCGGACTACCTTATTTGAAGCGCTCCGCCGACTGTCCGGATTTTCCCCCGTACAGTTTACGACTAACATTGTGGTGGAGTGCAAAGCTTTTTTTTTAATGGAATAACAACTTATAGAGATATGGGTTTAGATCCATATAAATTAATTATAGAATCTAATTCAAAGCTTATGGTGGATTGTATTAATGGTTTATGTGCTATTCTTTTGTATTTGTGGTATCTTTGTGCTCGTATTCGTTTTATCTTGTCATCATTGGAATGTAATGTTCAACACACCTACACGGAAGGAAATGCGCGCTGTTGATTTTTTGGCTTCTAAGGATGCAAATGGGGTGATTTTTGCTGCTCTTTGGACTTCCTAAAGCAACCTATTGACTTAAGTTTCATTGTATTTTATGATAATTTTTAGTTAGGTTATTTGCGTATGTGATACTTATCATTTTGATTAATAAACCTGGTAGGGGTTTGCCTTAACCTTACCCCCTTAGCACATGGTGTTTTTCCAAAAAAAAAAAGAAAAAAGAAAAAAAAAAGACATACTTAATAATAGGTGCAATTGTTTTCTCTCTCAATCCACTAATATCCCAAACACAAACAGTCTCCATCCAAAAAAAACTTTCATACAACTGTGACATAGGTTACGTGATGTCATAGGCCAAAGAAGATAAAGATAAACGGAATTGTCTTTAACCCTACAATCCCACTTACGTTGATCCTCAGTGACTCGTGACACAGCCACCATGTCACAGTTACATTGAGGTTTTTCCCGGACGGAATGAGACAGACATGACGTGACCGGTGTGCCCACTTAAAACAACAATACAAGTGTGGGACTGCCAGTTCCATATTCCGAGGGTCTGGTCATCAATTCTCATGAAGGAATTGAATCGTACGTACGGATGCAATCAACATGTCCACGTAGATTAAACAAACACCTATGCAACGTGTAATTCCACACTTTGATCTTGCAATCATCTCCTGTGAAAAACCAGCAGCATTTTTAAAAATAAAAATTACCAAATGCTTCCGAAGCCTCACCAAATACTTCAAAAATATGCGGTCTGGTGCATATTGTATAGTGTGTATAGTTCAAGAAGGAAAAACAAAATCATTTATGCATAGGACGATCACAACTTCCACAAAATCATGGAAGTAAACTTCGAAATATTTTTTTTTATAAAAAAAATAGATATATGAAATTGCATTGGATAAAATATCAAAGGATGCAATTTATCTATTAACCACCCTCAAAAAATTTAAATATAAAATAAAATAAAGATAGAATGAAATTGAATGTTATCCAACTGCAGAAGTGACATACGAAATCTACCAATTTTAATAACAAACTCATGCAACATTGTTGATGGGAATTAGGACATTCATGAGTCACAGAACCCCAAACATATACAAGCGACAAAAATTACAAATGCACAAAAAGGAAAAACAAATTTCATAAGTAGTAGAATATAAATAGTAGAATATAGTACCCTCAGAAACAAGAAATGTCTCAGAATTGTGACTTACAATTTATTCTCACTGAGATTTGAAGTTAGGCTAATTTTTCGCAATGCACCAACGTATGCATGAAACTTCTTTTTTTTTTTTTTTTTTTTTTGGGGCGCTTAGGTCGTGTGCATGTTCCTTCACCCCCATTGTCCAATACCAAAGGAAGAAAAAGGGAAAAAAAAATCTTTTTGGGTTGGATGAATTTTTATGTGTACATGTACAAAGGTACTCAAGAGGTGCGCGCAAGTGTCCAACAGTCCAAGTGATAATTCATTGAGGATAAAGCTAAACAAAAATTAGCGGGGTGGAAGGCCAGCCTTCTGTCTATGGCAGGCAGGACCACTCTTGTTACCTCTGCTTCGTCTGCTATATCAAATTATTACATGCAAACCACTGCCCTCCCAGTGGACATTTGCAAAAATCTTAATAAGTCGAGTCGGGACTTCATATGGGGCTCTACTGCAGATCATAGGAAAGTTCGATTTACTGAAACTACCGACAAAGTGTGTTTAGACAAGTTGAATTGGAATCTTGCTCATGATAATAAAACCTTGGGCCCATATTTTAAAGACCAAATACCAATGGGGTAGGTGTGATGTTGACCATGCTAAACGTAGAGGGTCGTGTATCTGGGGGGCATAAAAAAAAGGTTTTGACGTGTTTAAAAAGGGCATTAAATGGAATGTCAAAAATGGGAACATGTGAGATTTTGGTGGGATAACTGGAATATTCACGGTGTTCTTAGGGAGGCTATTCAAGGGCCTTTAAATATTGGGGAGGAATTTGTGAAAATTATTGATGTTATCAGTGAAAATGGGTTATGGTGTTTTGATAGACTATCATTTGTCCTACCAGGCTGTTTTGGATCTTCTTGGGCCTCCTCCTATCCAACGATTTGCCAATGGGACTGATTGCATCTCATGGGCTGGCTCCAAGACAGGTGAGTTTTGTTCTAAGTCAGCTTACATGATTGCTGACACTAATGTCCCCCAAGCTACCCCATCCTCTTTTTGGGGGAAGATTTGGAAAATTAACACTCTACCTAAAATTCAGCATTTCCTTTGGCTTTGTTGCCAAAGGAAACTTGCTTGCAATGGTGTCTTATTTAAGATACACATAACTTTTTCCGATCTTTGCTCCATCTATTTTAACTCTCTAAAAACAGTTGACCATATTTTAAGAGAGTGTGAGTATATCAAAGAATTTTGGACTGCGATCAACCCAAACTTTAATCTTCACACGGATTTGCCTTTGGAAGAATGGATTATCCTAAATGTGGGTTCCTGTAGCAGACAATTGGATACCCAAATTCCTTTTTCAGTTGTATTTCCTCTCGCTTGTTGGGTTGTGGCACAATAGGAATAAGTTTATGTTTGAGCAAAACTTGTTATTGCCTAAAGCTAACTGTGAAGTTATTATGGCTAAAGCCATTGAATAGTTTCATATATCTAGTAAATTCAAGACTCCAAGCACCCCAAGTCGGATTTTGGTTAAGTGGGATCCTCCCATTTGGCCTTTTTTTCAACCTTAACACAAATGGGTCAACAATTGGTAACTCAAGGAAAGCTAGTGCGGGAGGGCTGATTCACGATCACAGGGGACAATGGATTCGGAGATTTACTCGAAACATTGGTACTGCTACTAGCATTGAACCCGAGTTAGAGGGGCTTTGTGATGGCTTAGATATGGCCATAAACATGAACATCCGACATTTGTGTGTGGAAATGGATGCTAATGTGGCCATTATTCTACAGGCGGAGAGGTCCCAGTACCATCCCCTAAGCTCCATTTTGCGTTATTGCAGGTGGCTAAGGGAAAGGTTTGAGGAAGTTTGTTTGGAGCACAAATTTCGGGAAGCCAACAGCAGTGCTAATATCCTTGCCCAGAAAGGAAGCTTGTTTGGTTTTGAATATAATTTCTTTGAAGACCCACCAAGTTGGTTGGTTGATCAATTAGCTGAGAATGCTAGGGTGTTTCTTATCCCCGTAATGTTGTAAACTCTATTATTTCTTAGCGTTTATATACTATCCAGTTTACCAAAAAAGGAAAAAGAAAAAGGGTGGGTGGTGGCGGCTTGGTGCTAGACCGGTGCCATTTTGGGTGGTTGGTCGTTAACGCGGTTTTAGAGAAAAATCATCTCTCACACACACACATACACACACACACGTCTCTCTATCAGTATACTTAGTCACCAAGGAACCCCTCGGTATATTCCCATTTCCACACTCTCTCTCTCTCTCTCTCTCTGTGAAAGTAGACTGAAACAGAGACACCCCCATGGCGAGCTCAACACCCTCAGGCTCTTCTTACCGATACAACCTCTCATTCGCCTGAAACTATACACACACACACACACACACACACACACAATATTATGCCTGTTGCTGTTGTTCACCTACTGTACCTTGTAATCCTCCTCTCTACTTCTCCTGTAAAATCATTCTCTCTCTCTCTCTCTGCATTCAATCGATATATTCCTTCTTCTTCTTCAATCTGCAAGAACCCATCTTTGATTCTCGAATTGGAACGGCGCAGCCTGATCACTACTCACTCCCTCACTCTCTCTCACTCTTCTCACAGAATCAACGGCTTATACGATCATCTTCTCCGTCGTATTCGAATTCTAACCGTCCGATTCAAACCCTTTGAAGCTTGAAACCCCCCACCCACTTCAATCCTCATCTGATTTCGTGGTTGTTGTTGTATTCTGTGTATACCACACACACATATATATATATATTCTGTGTATTTTTGTAATTTCAGTAATGAGCTTCTTGAGACCCTCTGCATTGTACTTGTTTCTCATCGATTGCCCGTGGCTAAGATGGATGCCGTGCCAGAATTGGGCGTTTCTCCGATGGCCGACTTCCGACGGGTTCTTGCGCGTATTGGTGCTGGTACTTTTGTGGTCCATGTTTGCGGAGATTCGGTTTATACCTTCGTCTTCTATGTTCCCAACTCTTCGTGTTGGAGATCGAATCATCGCTGAAAGGGTAAAAACAGTAATTTCCTTTTCTTTTTCCTTTTTTTTTTTTTCAAAAAAAAAATTAATGGATTGATCTAATTTATGTTTATGGTCAGTTTTAAGTATATTTCTATCATTTCATGATCTTCTGTGTGGACTATGAGATTGCGTTTATGATTGCATTGTGTTCTAGCAACTCTATATATGTGTAATATCCATAAAGATCTTAGCTTTAGTACTTTAATTAAATTTTTTCCATTGACTTACATTAAGTTCATAACTCACATTCCCCCTGTGGTGTGATAATAGGATAATTTTCTCATCATGATGTTAAAATTACCTATTGAAGGAATATAGAAATTTAGGGAACGAGAACTCAAGAAATTGCAGGTTGTCCTCAATTTAGGAATTTGGGAAAATATTTAGAATTCTTGTATTAAAATGATTCATTGCTTATGGGATTTATGTCTCATTTGTTACTGGTTTGCGGTTTTCGTGCTGGAAAACATCATGATTTCCTTGCAATTTTTCCATTCGAGAGCATCTAGCTTTGGAAATGATATCCTTGTCAACAGAGTAGACATACCTGGTTGTTACCATATCCTTTTATTGAGAGTGAGCCCTATTTTCTTGCTTCTCTAATATTGCTGTCTTTGCAAACATTAGCCTTCGAACTGTTGGCCATTTCAATTAAATCCCAACTGTTGTTTTTATGATGCGACTTCATCTCCTTCATCAATGCAGTTATCCATTTAATAATCGTATCTTGAAAGCAAGATGGATCTCCATTATTGAAACTAATGAAAAAGTAATCATATCCTAAAATTTGTTCGTGATTGGTGCTCTAGTCTGTGTCCTTTTCCTTCCGCCTTTAGCAAGATTGTAGTGATTGGTCTTTCAGCTCATCACCAATGCTAAATATACCCCTCCGGAGGACAATGTTGAAATGTGTTCTTCACTTGATGACTGTAGCTTAGTTAAGGTTGGACTAAATCACTCCTTGCGTGGACATCCGCTCGCTAGTTATCTTCATTTCTATCAGCCCTTACATGTAGACCTTAACTGATGACTAACTTGTGTGCAACTAAATCCTATAGCTTGTAGTACTTGAGGGATGGCAATGGAACTATGACAGTAGGAATAGGGACAGGATGGCCTTTCACTAGTTACCTGAGCCGAGGTATGGTATGCTATGTATTTAATGTAATTTGGGTATCTTGATCAACAAAAAAATTAGAAAAAAAATGTAATTTGGGTAGGTGATTTCCTAGGTGACCCTAAGCTTTTTGATAATTAGGCTAGTGGTACACTGACCTAAAGCCCTAACTTTCTGAAGTGATTACTAACCATTAAGGGTAATAGCTCACTGAATTGGGAGGTGACAATGTCAGGTGAATTTATGATTCGTTTTTTCTAGATCTTCAAGTGGCCATATGTTCATTTGCGAACATTCTCTTGTAATTCTTTAAAGCAGTACATAAACAGCCCAGTTCACCGTCAAACTCTGGATTAGTGCGCTAGTAAAGGCAGGTGTAAGAGTTGAGCTGCCTTAAACTTGTTAAGCAGGTAGTTTTCATAGGACTAAGCCAGGTCTGCTATCTGCTTCTATTTGATTTTTGATTAGCAGGGCATGATTCCATAGAAACACAAATAATTGCTCAAGGCATAGTTGCGTAGCTATGTGAACTAGTTCTTTAATGGCATGATCATTACCTCGAATCTTGCATAAGTTCAAAGTAATTTTGTTATATTGACTAGGGAATTTACTAGAATATTACAGGGGATGGAGCAAAAAGTCTACTAGCAAACCATGGTGGCTACTCTATATATGTGAATGGAGATTACTGAAGATAGATATTAAGAATATAAAAGGCCAATTGCGATGATAGAAATTTTTTATGAGTTCATAAAGTTATAATTGTTGTGCTCACTTGTGATGCAAACTTGATGGCTCACCTTGTCGCATTTGTTGAATTAGGGCTGCCAATAGGAACTTAGGATCATTTTTCTAAAGCCTATGGAAATGTGTAGTGTGAAGATTTTTCAACTTGAAGCATTTGTTTTTGGTATGGAGGATGAAGTATGTGTTGCTTGATTACTGAGAATCATGTCCACCATGTTCCAAGTGTGGGTTCAAGTTGACAAGAGTGATGATGGTAGTGCACTTCATATTTAGCTTTGCCTTAGGTGAACTTTACAAACATGGACTATATATTTTCCGGGAAATTTTTTATTTTATTTTTATGATTCCAAATCTTTTCAATAATTTTTAATATGTTGTTAGGACATGTTCCTTTACATGAGAGTAAACCATCTTGAGAAGTGAATGACTTTCTGGGTTGGCATTTTATCAAACTTCTTTCTTTGTGAGTTAAGCTTCATGACTTGCAACAGTTTCTCTCTCTCTCTCTCTATATTTATATATATATATATATATATTATATTGTTGTGAAGAATTTTCTTTTGGCAGATACCAATACATAGAAATGAAATCTGTGACTTGTGAGTACTCTCCTTTCCTTGCTAACGTAATAAATAATTTTAATTATATTTTTCGGGGTCTTCATTAATGTCCAATATCAGCTAAACAGATTCCTATTGTTCTGGGTTTTTCTGATTGTACACTAAACTGAGCAGTTATTAGGCAATTAAGTCTCAGAGCTGGTTTCAATGCATCATTGATACTTTAATGAGGCGGAACAAGTTTAAGGGGTAATGGACCCTGTAATGCCTTCTCGAACAACAAGTTGATGATTTACTCTTAATGCTCCCCCCCCCCCCCCCCCCCACCACAAGGAAAAAAAAAAAAAAAAAAAGGGCTCACAAAACCTTGTACTGCAACTTCCAACATTCTATTTTACAGTTTCACTTCCACAACATGTATTTGGTTTTCGTTGTATGGGAATGCACTTGAAATCAAATTTTGAGTTGAGACCTAATAAGCTTTGATGAACTTCTAAAGAGACACTAATGAGCCAGCTTCACTTAAGGATGCAATTTAGGTGGGCTCAACCCACCCAGCCCAAGCCCAAGAGAAATTTGGGCTGGCTTGGGCAGCAATTCTTAATTAGTGGGCTGGGCCTGGGTTGTAAAATGCTAACCTGAATTTAACTTGGACTAAGCCTTGGCAGACGTCTTGGAAACCTACCCAACCTGAGAACCTGAATTCATGTATTATTATATATGAATTAATATGATTTAACATTCAGCGCTCTATTAAATTTAACATAAGTTTAACTTAAACTTAGTAAAAATTATGGTAAGTGAAGCATTTTAGAGGCCAGGCCCAGCCCAAGAATCTTGTGAGAGAGATACTTGGGCTGCAAAGATTACAAATCCACTAATCCAGAAGAACATTCTATTCAAAAAAAGCACAATGAGGAAGTAACTTTATTACTTGAATGAATCATTCTATCCAAAAAAAGAAAGAAAAAGGATATGCTTTCATAATAGATATTTCAAACTTTTAAGAAGATGATTTTATTGATGCTTGTTAGTATAACGAGATGAAACTCTAGAGACAACAACATTTGAATCAGAAATATCATTTCTCTCTGGGATGAGAAAACAAGTACCATATTTGTAATCAGTTTAGCTGTAAAACAATGTTTGGTCTTCTCAGAAAAGTTTCAGAAATCTTTGGGCTGTTTTCTATTTCTGAACTCCATGAATGGTGAAGTTCCATCAAGATATTGGAGTCAATATAGTCTATATGCACTGGCATTAAAAATCTACCAGGATTCTGTTATATTAAATTATAACTAACATTATTATGTCTGATCATTGTTATCACTACCTTTATTTACTTGCAATTATAACATTATGGTTACTGTATTACTCGACAGGCCTCATATTACATCAGAAGTCCTGCTATACATGATATTGTCTTATTCCGAGCTCCTACGCAGGTTTGTTGGTAGTGGGAAACTTGCCTGCATATCAGTGCTTTCTGATTGGTCCTCTGCTAAATTCTGTTATCTTTTTTGGTTGTGAACAGCTATGTAGATGCAAGGAGGAAGATGTTTTCATCAAAAGAATTGTTGCAAAAGCAGGAGACTTGGTCGAGGTACGTATGGCTGCTTTTCACTCTCCTTGCAGCCTTGCCTTCATCAATATGCATTTTGTTTTAAGTTCAACGGTTCTCAAGAATCTGATCAATCTGACCATCTATCTTTATTTGGTTGCATTGCTTTCCTAGATTTAAATTTAGGGTGGCGATAATGCCAGAGAGCATATCTCTTCTTCCACGCCTATTAAATTTATATTGTTTCAAATGGACTATTTTATCCTTGTGTCAAAAAGACTAGTTGATTACCAGATGGTCCAAATCTTCTCTCTGGCCCCTCTGCGTTTCTTTCTTCTCTTTTTGTCCCTGCCATTGTTTTCTCTCTCCTTCCTCTCTCTCTGTCTCTCTCTCTACAAACCACCATGGCCAGTCTGAACCTCAACTTGTTACCCCATTTTTTTCCTCTGCTTCTTTTGAATTTTTCTTCACCCAAGTTTAAAAAGACCTCATTCCACAATAAAGCTTTCTTTATTGCTTTTATTTCTACCTACTCTGTTCGACAAATTCCATTAATAAAAAAAAAAAGTACCACCTGCTTATCAATAACTGGCCACAATCGTTGTAAGGTATGGAAACAAGTATACATCTTAGCAACGCTTGCACTTCCCCCTAGCACAGAACCAGACCCCATCAACACCTTTCCATAACGCACTTTCATCTAATTTATGGGTGAGATCGATTAGGGTATGAAGTCTCTACATAGTCCTGTATAGCAGCTTTAGGGGGAAAATTAGAACTTAGCCCAAGGGTTAGAGTGTTAGACTACCCAAAAGAATCCAACCAAAAAAAAATAAAATCAATTCCATGAAAATGTTTTTCAGATAATAGTAAACATTACAAAAAACCTTGATTTATCGAGAAAATAAAAATGTGATAATTGTTATTGCAAGTCCCTAGCTATTTTCTTGGCATTCACCGTAGCCACTTCCACTTCTTCTACCTCTATATATTTTTCTCATCTCTGCATGTAATCCTTCGAGCGACTTCTCTAAACTCATTTTTGTAAATTGTAATGGCAAGCACATGTGAAGATTTTCTTCAACAGGTCTTCATCATCCACTAAAACCAAACTTCACCCCATTTTTATGGACGACTCCTTCACCCAATTTCTTCACATTCATCCACAACCTCGCCCTCAAATCTACCATCCTCAACATTTGCGACAAATGTTATGTAAACCCTCTCAAATCTCTTGATTTCGCCTCAGCCGAGATGCTTGTCCGTACATGACGAAAGAGATGGAAAAAACAGGCCCGTTTCGAAGGAGAAAAAGATGATCAATGGGGTTCGATTGGGGTTGTTGATGTCAGTTTGAGGGAGGAAAGTCGTTTGGTGAAGATGATGAGAGAAGAGCACTTATTGAGAAAAAAGAAAGAAAGAGAGAGACAGACAGAGAGAAGAGGTAGAGAAGAGGGTGGGGGACAACTACAGTCTCTCTGCCTGAAAGCTGACAGACTTTTTGGACTTTGAAAGGGCAAAATAGGCAATGTACTGTGCAGAACCGTGGAAGTAAAGTTTTGCACTCTGGCAATAACGCCACCCTAAATTTATTATTATTATTAATATTATTAGGGTTAGGATTAAGGGACACAATTTTTGCACTCAATTTTTTACATGATTCTTAAGCAGTTGTCATCTCGAAGATCCAACGGTGTCATTATTATGTTAATTATTTTTTCATTTAGCTTTTTGGGAGACTTTTGGATCTACTAGAGAAATCCGGCGGCTTAAGAATCATGCAAAATATCGAGTGCAAAAAATTGTCCCTTGATCTTTTCCCTTATTGTTATTGTCATTATTACTATTTATTGTAGTCTTTTAGTCTTATGATCTTACTATGTTGAACTAAACCTGGCTGCTAGCTGTGTATTAATTTCTAAAAGCGAGGAAGTGCATGTAAAGTCATTTTTTTTCTTCCTCATCAGAAATGTTTTATCTCCCATAACTCCATTCAGACGGATGTGTAAATGATGAATTTCAGACTGATGGACATTGTGTTCATCCAATTAACCTATTCATTGGTTTCAAGCATTGGTGTCGGGCTTATTCTGTGAATGTTTTCTTGTTAAACATTGCAGGTTTGTCATGGGTTGCTTTATGTCAACGGAATTGCCCAGAATGAAGATTTTATAGCAGAGCAGCCAACATACAGACTGAATTTAACTGTGCGCCCCCTATCTGTTATTTCTTTGTGTTTTAATCTTACTACTCTTTTTCCAGCATTTTGTTATGCCAGTGGAGCGTGTTCTTGAACAACATTTCGGGGTAGAAACTGCCTGGGCAAATGATTCACAAAAGGCCAATTATTCCTCCTTGAATTTAGTGCACCTCATCTAATGATGAGGTAAAAGGATGTGTCGTGTGAAGAAGCCCAGTGGACTCCATGTTGTTGACATCTGAAAGCTTCATGGTTCCCAGCAACTAGCATTTGGGTTCATCATGAGCCTCAGATGGTACACCATATGCTTGGTCTGCCCCTTCCTTAATCCTCTTGGTTTCTCTTGAGCCTGCAATTGACAATTGTATCTTTATACCAATGTCACATTTCCTTGGTTGCAGTATGTGCCTAGAGGTCATGTTTATGTGTTGGGTGACAACCGTAATAACAGCTACGACTCCCATGTTTGGTAAGTATTCTCAAGTCAAGTGCCTTCATTCATGTAGGTGCTGATATTTCCAAGTGTATTGGAGAATCCAAGGAAAAATTCCCTATAAGGTTTTCCTTAGAACAAAAAAAAGAACTTTTTGACTTTCAATCTTAAAGGATGATGTCCCTTTCAAAGGGAGTTTTTCAGTGGATGCCCAAATGCTTTGTTTCTTTTATTCAGTTATATGCAGATAAATTTGATATTTTATCAACTTTTCTTTACTCGTAAATTTTATATTTTATTTACTTTTCTTTACTCCTTTTTGTTTTTTTTAACATTCTTTTCTGATTGATCAACAGGGGACCCCTTCCTATTAAAAACATTATCGGAAGATTTGTCACATGTTATTTTAGACCTTCAAATGATTGATTCGATGACAATTGGATCAGATGAGGCAGAGGTGGTTGAAACTCTTTATAAGTGGGGATGTTTTTTGAAGGGCTGCACTATTAACATGGATGGAGTTTGCTGCAGCTGTGCTTTCTTATCCAAAATTTTGATTTACCAATTGGCTATGCTGATTAGATCGATTATCATTAATCTAGTTATTCACGTGTACCCATATGCTTTTAAGAGGTCTTCTGGAGAATGATGGGTTGGAAATTTAACATCTTGTGAATACTTTACAGTGGACAGTGTATGTAGGTCTTGTTTGTTCTGTTTATCTGCCTCTAGATGGTTTGGGATATGAACGGTTTGTTTCCAGCTTTTCTTGCCAAATTTCTTTCAACCTAACAGTAGGACAAACTGCAGAGGAAACGGATGATCTCTGGTTTCCTCTGCCATGTATTAGCTCTTATGAAATATTATTTGGGTTGGAAGAGGCTTGGAAGCATCCTTGGCATGTTCTTCTTTTCAAACTGTTGTAGATTTAGTTTGAATATAATGTGTGTTTTAGCACGTGTGCATCGCTGCATCTTATACAAACTTGTACCCAAGATACTTAGATGTTTCAATCACCAATAACTGTGTATTTTGTGTGTACATGGGGCATGATTGTGTCACGTTGGGTTTAGCAGCTTGATTGTATGACATTGAGAGAGATGATCTTCTAGTAGTGATAAATTTAGCAACTTGATCATAAAAGAGGGTGATTGAATTGGCAACTTCTTGGTGGAACAAATAGAGAGATGGAACTTTTTAAATAAGGATTGATAAGGCTGGCAACTTGGTGGCATTAAAAATGTCCAACAAGTACAAAGCTTTTTTTTTTTTTGTTTTTTTGTTTTTTTTTTTTGGGGACAAATCACTAATTGAGAGAGAGAGAGAGAGAGAGAGAGAGAGAGAGAGAGTTGTGGGGTAGGGTCGATGACACTGACACTGATAACTTATCACCAACTTAGTGGTTCTTCGTTTATAATATTTTGAGGGGTGTCATTGTAATGGCTAATAAAACGTGTTAGGGGGGATTATATATTGAGTGGTGTCATTGTAATGGTCAGTAAAACGTGTTGGTAAGCCGTTGGTTTAATATTTTGAGAATTTGGGTGGTGCCATTCCAAATCAGTAAGGTGCAAAAGCATCCTCCTCGCTCGTCATTGTAATGACATATAGTAAAAAGTGCTAGGAAAGGCCTTTGTGTTATCTTTTTATGATGAGTGGTGCCATTTCCAATCTTGTTAGGTGCAAAAGGTTTCTCCCAACTATATCTCCAGAAGGTACCAATAGTGATTTGGCTGAATCCTAAAATATCTTCTTTACAATCACACTCTTTTTGAAAGTGAAAAATAAAAAATAAAAAATTCCAAGCATATCTTACTCACCAATGTGGCAAATGCACAGCCTACCTTCCTAGTCAAAAGATTGGCAAGCCTAAATTGAAGAACGAGGTAACATGTTTGCTGGTGTGTCAATGTGAGATATAGGGGTTGAGAGGTCTCACTATGGGGAGGCGTGGAGTTCAAAATATCTTTTAAGAATGTTGATAGTATTGTCGGAGGTGATGTCTAACACTAACACACATTAGCTGAAGAATATATTTCACCAGTCATCACATGCATACATTACTAGTGAAGTACTCGAATTTTTTATCCAATTGATTTACCGAGACGTATAAGATCACTATCCATCCTGTATCAATTAAGAAAAATAAAAAAATGAAAAACAATAAATTTGCCTCATGGGGATAGTTAAATTATAGGAGTAAGGCTCTTACTTCATAGAGTTGGGGGATACTAGGGTGAAGAGTTGGGGGATACTGGGGTGAAGGGTTGGATAATGTGAAAAAGCGTATAGAAAGCAAACAAAACGGGGCCAAATTATGAAACCCACAAAACAATAGCCATGCGCATATGAACTTGAGGGCATGTCATGACTGGATCTATGTAAAATCATAATTTTTTCCCTTTCCAGTGACTTTTCCATATTCAAACCACTCAAGTCCTCCTAAATTTTTTTTTAATTTTATTTTTTGCTAAACCAATCAAGCCCTCTTTAAAATATATATATAAAAAAAAAAAAATCGCAACCACTCAAGTCCCCAAGATCACTACGCTTACCCCATCCTACTATCACGTATCAAAAGAAATTGGTTGGTGTTCAAACCGTCCCTTAGGTCCACTGTCAAGCTATTTCCCTTTCTCACAAGTCATCTTTCTTTTATTTTCTCTCAATGCAACTTTTCTCTTTTTTAGTATTTTCCTTACAAGAACTCTCCTCTCCAAGTCTCTCTTTCTCTCTATATTTTCTCTTAGGCTCTATTTGGTTCGCGGATTTTATCAAGGAAAAAAAATAAAATAGAAGGAATTATACTTTTCTTTATTTGGTTGCAATGAAAAATTGAAAGAAAAAGAAGAATTGGTATAATTTTGGCTTGATATGATTTTATCTTTTCCTTTCATTTTCTTTCCTCCTTATTTTTTTTCCCTTTCTTTTTTATTCCTTGATAAAATCCATGAACCAAATAGAGGGTTAGAGTCTCAGCATTCCCTCTTGAAACTCTAATTTTTGGTCTCCTTGAACTCTCCCAAGCTCTTGCTATTTACGGGGAAGAATCAAAGGGCAAGATTATTCACTTACCTAATTTTCCCCACCATTCCCCACTTCTTTTATTTTTGCCATCCTACACATTTCCATTGCCTAATTTCCCCTACCATTCCCCACTTCTATCCCTTCTTGGAGTGGGTTTCTCACTTAAAAAGAGAAGCTGTTGAAACGGTGACGTTACCAGTCATTTGACATAAGTTGACAGTCAGAAGAAGTGAAGTTGACAGTCATTTTGAAACAAAAACAACAGCAGATTTTTATCACTTAAGATAAATGGTGGATGAATCACTTGTGATAAATGGTGGATATACCATTTGGTAATGGCGGATGAATCACTTGAGATAAATGGTAGATACACCACTTAGTAATGGTGGATGAATCACTTGAGATAAAAGGTAGATACACCATTTGGTAAATGGGAGATGAATTCACCACTACTTCAAATATTAGGTAAATGTAAGCCTATATAAAGAAAGTTTTGGTTGGAGACAATGAACACAATTGAGAGGGAATGAGTTGAAATGAAAGAGAAATGAATGAGAATGGTGAAAAGGGTGTATAGAGAGGGCTCTACCCAATTGGTCTTATATACATACACACACACATATATATGCACCTAACCTAATTACTTGCTTTGCTCGCAGAAAAGAGATCCAGGTTGACAATAAACATCACGGACCTCATCATTGGGAACACACCATCAAGTAATTGTATTTAGGGTGACACCATTTAGGGCTTGAACAAATTTCCCCCTGTTTTCTCAATGTGTTTTGATGTAACTATTTTGTGATTGAAGTGGGTTGTAAAGTGTCTTAATGCCATTTGTTGTTTTTTCGAAGTAACTGTATTTAGGGCTTGTTAATGCCTCCTAAAAAAATCGTCTTCTGATTCTTTTGAGATGTTGGTGGTTTATGTCTTATACGATTGAAGATGTAGTGGTTTTAGACATTGGACATTCATTCACAAAATTCCCCCGTTTTTTTCAAAGTGACCTAATGTTATTGTCTTGTTTAACTATTTTTGTGAATGAAGTTGGTTGTTTGTGTCGTAATGTCATTTGTTGTTTTCGAGTTAACTGTGAGAAGATCTTTAGGTTTTTGGATTTGGGTAAACTTGATAAAAGGTAAGCAAAATGTTGTGTACAAACTGACACAATGCTAGTTCAATGTCACGCCTATATTGTGTGCAACTCTATTTTTCATTATTGATTTTAGGGTAAAATGCAAAAAACCCCCCTCTATTGTTATCCTTTTTGCAGGAAACCCCCCTCTAAAAAAAACTCAACAAAAAACCCCCTATATTGTGTTAGGGGGGTATGCCGTTAACGGCGATGCTAATTGTCTATTATACCCCTTGTCTTTTTTTTTATTGTTAAAAAGTGGTTTTATTAGATTTATGAAACGATGCCGTTTTGATTTGGTTTTTTTTGCTCGATTTCTCCCCACTGTTACTATGAAAACGCAGCGGCATCATCGCCGGCAGCTCGCCTTCTCTCCATCAACGGCAATTCATGGCACCAGTACCAAACCCCATTTACATAGTTTTGGCATACTCATTCTACTCTCTCTCTCTCTCTTTGGTTTTCAAATGATATATTCATCTAATTAAATTTCCACTGTAGAATTGGGTTCGCCGGAGTATGGATTAGAGAAAGGGGACCCTCAGTGTTTGCCGCCTTTCTTCTCTGGTAACGTTTATGACGGGGAGGAAGGGAGGAAGGGAGGGGTTAGGGTTTTGAAGATGACTAGTTTTCTATTCGTTGATTAAATCCGGCCATGGATAGCGATTTGATGCTAAGCTCAACGATGACAGGGACGACGGGATCTGAGATATACTTGCCGACGATGATGGGGTGCTCTCACTGGTGATGGATCGATCGGTGACGATGGGATTTAAGATATGCTTGATGGCGCCATTTTGGATCAGAGCGATCAGCGAGGAAAATAGCAGGTCAAGACCCGATTTGGAGAGTGACCATGGGTCCGTTTTGGATCAGCGAGGAAGATATGCTTGACGATTGCCACCGACTGTTGGCTACCCCACCTTACCCCAAAGGTCGCCGGCCATGGCTGCTATACCAGATTTGTAGAAGAAAAAAAAAGGGATTTAGCCTTCGCAGTTACCACCCACCCTTACTTTGCGTCCACCATCACTGCTACAATCTCAGGCAAGCTGCTGCATCATCGTCGGCGACGGAGAAAGGGGATCCAAACAAACCCACCTCATCGTGCCACCGTTTCTCGACAACTGTTCAACCTCTTTTTCACCACTGATAGAAACCTAAAATCGGCCATTTTACTGGAGGTTTTCTCTTCCCACAGTTGTCGGCGAGGCTTCCTACAATCATAGGCAAGGATGAGGAGAGAGGGCGGCTGAGGAGGTTCTCTCTTCCCACAGTTGTCAGCGAGGATGAGGAAAAAGGGGGAAAATGCATTCTCTGTCTTCTTTTTTTCTTTTTCCTTTGGCCGTTGTGATCGGCCATGGCTACTTTTGGGGTTTGCGTTGGCTGCCACTGTGATTGGCTATGGTTAGTTTCCCGTTGTTCAGAGGAGAGAGAGGCAAATCGTGGATAGACGGGAGGAAGAGAAGGTCAGTAGAGAGAGGAAAAAAAAAAAAAGAGGAAAGGGCATTTTGGTCTCATAAATTACTAAACAACATCACGTGACTTGCACGTGAGATTTTTCTATTAACTTACCTAACGGCATACGGACGGAAAGGGGTATTTGTCAACCCTACATAATATGGGGGGTTTTTTGTTGAGTTTTTTTTTAGAGGGGGGTTTCCTGCAAAAAGGGTAACAATAGAGGGGGGTTTTTTGCATTTTACCCTTGATTTTACAACCGTTGCGTTAACTTATTGCAATGTCATTGATTGCAATGTAAGTGGTTGCAAGTTTATTTTTACATCAATGTTCTATTTAGTTACAATGTTGTAATCTAACTAACTATAAGAAAACTAATTGTAATGTAACTGAATGATGTTACATATTATGTCAATGTAGCTGTTTATAAATAATATGGTAGAATATTCTCATGTTTAGCTATTTATGAGTAGTAGTTACGTGTTAATATGGAAAATGATGTTGCAGAGAGTGCGAGGAAGAATCTGTATGCCATACAAGCTTCAAAGTTGAATGAAGCGTCATCTTTTGCAAAGAAGAGAGTCCAACAAGAGAAGGGATTAGTGACGGCACGCCAGAAACGAGCACGACACAGTACTCAATTCAGATCGAATTTGGGTGTAATAACTAGACTGTTGATCTGTGTGAAATTGTAGAGAAGACACATTGTTGAGTTGAAGAGAACACCATTTTGGTGTATTTTGGATGCTTTCATATCAAATAGGGTAGGATCTCAAGCTACTAGAAAGCGTGATAACAATGTAGTTGAGATATTGCAATGTTTTAACGTGAGGGCAAAGGGGTTTTTGATTGGTGGGAAGACCATACCATTTCAGATCAATGACATTTCTATGATATTTGGGATTCCACTTGGGCAACATTCCATGCACTTGAATCCAGCAAAGAACCCGGGCACTCCGTTTGTTTTAAGAAGATTTAAAAATGTAGGTAGAATGGCAAGACCAAGAATTGAGAGACAAATAATGATTGTAGTTCAAGGAAAAAGACTAGTGGATTATCAAGATGTATGTAGCTAGGCTGTTGATTTTGCATTTGTGTGTCACGCTATTATTCCCTATTAAAGGTCACACAATTGTGTGGATCTTCATACTGTACGTAGAAGACTTGGATAAGGTGAAGTCATACAAGTGGCTCGAAGCAATTTGGATAGCTTTAATGTCATCCATTGAAGAAAACATTGGTACACCTGAGGATGTAATTGGTTGTGTCATGGCACTGTTGGTATATGTTTTTTATGCACAAATGTTATTGTGTTAAAATGTTATTATACTGCCACTTAAAATATAACGTGCGTGACACATGTTGTGTTGTTTAAAAATTATAGTACTAGCTATGTAAGCACACGAGCATCATAGAAGCAGTGCGGGTGCCACATGTCCTAGGTTTTTTAAATGGTATCTTGGGAAACTCTCCAAATATTGGAAGACAGAGCCATAAGAAATACAGCTCCAGCTGAGGTTTGTATTCAGTTGCTTATTTCATTTCAATATTGTTAATAGGGACAATGAATGAATGTATTATTGAAAGCAATAATTGAATCTAATTGGTACGAAATTTAATTACCATGTACATATTACTTGTTTACTATTTTTTTTATTTTGTTGTGAATGTGTTTATTCGTAAACATTAGTTAATGTTGTGTATTTCGTTTTTCCCTAAAATACACATTCATAGATAATGGGTGGAGAGTTGGAGATGACTCAATTGGAGGCAAAAATGTTTCGAAATGCAAAAGCTAAATTAGTGAAAGTTGAGCAAAATCAAGACATTGATGGAAAATCTAGAGTGAAGAATGATGAAGTTGGGAATTTTGAGTTGCCAAATGGGAAAAATGATCATAATTTTGTGTATGAGGATAACCACGCTGAAATACTGAATATTCAACAAAATAACAATGAAACATTGTCAAATGGAGATGTCGTGGGAGGAAGAAGCATACAGGATGCAAGTGGGAACACCTATCCTAGGTATTTGAACGAGAGCTTAGGAATTTTTTCACTGAAGCTTAGTGTGGATGATGGCGTAGATGATAATGAACAGATCATTTGCGAGAAGTCACTCAATGTGGGAGTAAATATTGATGTTACTGAAAAGACAGCTATTATTGGGCATCAATTTGAAGTCGTTCGGCGTGAGAAATTGAAAAGTTTTGATCAGGTAATCCATAAAACAAAGGAGCAAGACTATTACATTCTCATGCCTTTCTAAACAAAAGTTAATTGTTTTACTTTTTCCGTTCTGTTTGGGATCATCAGTGAAGGGTAATTTATCTCTCACTTACAAAAAATTGTGTTACTAACCTTATAATAACGTGATTGAACTATAACTGTAATTGTGTACTTTTTCCAATTATGTGGATAATATATGAGATCATAAAATAGGCATACGAAATGTAATTTTTTACTTTTTTCCTTTCTCATAACTTTTTTAGTTATTAATAAACTAATGTTAAACTATGAACTGTTTAATAAATGTTGTATGAATTCATCCGAATGATTCAAAGAATTGTTTGATTTAAGTATTCCTCTTTGAATTATAAAAATGTTTGTTATGAACAGTTAATATATTAATAACATTACATTGATATGATAGTTGAAACAGGGAGTGGAAGATGTCATTGTATTTACTTCATTTAGAGGTTTTAATGAGTCGATGCCCACATATGATGAGGTTGTGCGCAAGGAAAGATACAATATACAATTGGAAGTTGAACAAGGTGTAAGAGATGAGTATAGAGTACAAATTCTGTTGATGGCGGCCCATATTGGTGCTTTGCAAGAAAAATGTTTGCAAAAGGATCAAGAAATTTTCGCGCTAAAAGCAAAGATTAGGATGCAAGATGATGAAATTATTTTGAACAGGGTTCATCAGGTAACTCTGTGTTTTGGTGATGGAGTGCTGAGCGTGGAGGACTTTAATGAGATTAAAAAAGACTCCATATGGAGTTATGAGCATGCTGAAATGTCACAGCTGAGAAAAAGAATTGATGAACTGGAAAATGAAAACAGTTACTTGATTAAAAAGAATGCTGAAATATCAAACTTGAATGTTGAGATTGTTCAGACGATATTGAAGTAAATTGAAACAAATGCTGTCATCGAGAGCTTGAAAAATGTAGCTGATAAGCTTGTGGGAAAAGAAGCAGAGTTGGTTGCTCTTAATGCAGCTAATGGAGTTTTACAGGAACAACTTAATGATTTGGGAGAATTGAAAGTCTCTGTGGATGGTGATAATGGAATGGAGGTGATTAGCCTGAGTAATGAGGATACACCAGACGGACGAGGGAAAATAGGTGAACGATCTATGATTACTCGTGTGAAGGCAAAGACAAGAAAGCAAAACAAGATGAAAGACTTCATGACTCAGCTGAAACTAACCTTGTACTGATTTGAATATGTGATTTGAAGAACACAGCACCGATAACTTAGCCAAATGCAATTTAGGTAGCCCTAGACTAGATTTCAAATTTGAAACATCTCCAAAGAGACCATAAATCAAATTTGATACTTCACCATTTTTGTTGAATGTGATAATCGAGGTAATCCCCATGATTGCTGTTGGAAATGTGGGGAATAACGCATGCAAATGCTTCCCTTAAATAAACGTCCAGCTTTACAGAATATGTTTTGATGGCAAAAGGGCACGGATGGAAAATTGTTTTCTCATACAATTGGTAAAGTTGCTTAAATGGCAATGTTTGGCCACAAAGTGGACTTGTGGCTTTACAACAAATGTTTTAAGACTTGATACTTTAACAGATTTGGGATTTGGACCTCAGCCTGATTTCCACAAAAATGAATCACATATAAAATAATAATTTATTTTATTATTTTGTTTTGTTTTATTTTTTGTACATTTACTTAGTAAGAAGCAAAAATTTAACGAAGAAGATGACTAAAAATTAATAAGTATATAAGTTTGATCTATATATATTTTCACATTTCCATCCCCTAAACTATTTTATAGGTTTTGTCCTAAAATCATATGAAATGTGGTCTATATGGCAAAACAATAGATATAATCATCTAATCTTTAACAAACCCAAAAAAATTATATAAAGATATAAGAAATTATAATAGAAAAATTATAAATTAGATCTTGATTTAACAAAATAAAGATAAGAATAAAGATATTTTAAATATTGACAGTAATATTGTCGATAATTATAGTAAGAGTCAAATTGTCAACACTCTTGTAGTAGAATTGTCAACTACAATAAAGAGTATTTTAACATAAGTACAATATGGAATACGTCAAATACCTACGTTTGTTATAAAAAAAAAACGAGTATTTTTAATAATGTTTGAATTTTGTATGGAAAACGGTAGTTTTTTTTAAAAATACGTACGTACATGTATTATACGAGTATAGTACGAATATTTACTAACTAGGGTGGTACAAAGCCTAGTGCCTTTTTTTTTTTTTGGGATGCGATTCAAAGCCTTGTGCTTGGAGTAAAAGAAAAACATGCTTTCGAGAAGAAGACGAAACAAAAATCGATTATGGGTCTGGTTGGGTTTAGGTTCATCCGCATCTGCCCAAATGATTGAGTAGTTTCAACTCACACACTCCATCGGATTGGCCGATGGGTTGGCGAGTTGGGAAACAAAAATTCACAAATCATTCAGTTATTGTTAAATAATGAATCAGTGAATTGCTAAATTAGTAGTTTAGTACCCCAAAATAAACAAATTTTGCAATTTGGATTTTGCTAAATTATAAAACAAGAGGACCAAATTTTATTTTTTTAGTTCTTATAAAATTATTTTAATCTACGTAAAAAATTTTAATGAGCCAGGCTATTGTCACCACGTAAAGTATTCTAAGCCCCACATTAAGTTTATATTTTTTAAGATTTTATAAAAAATATAAAAGATTTCTACAAAAACTAAACATATGGTCCACTAGAAAACATCATTCCAAACAATTTTGTAAAAGAAAGTTTTTCCAAAATCTATCATTTAAGTGGATTTTTTGGCTATTTTTTATGAAACATTTTGTATAAATGAAACAGAGATTGTAAATGCCCAAAAAGTCCACTTAAACGATAGATTTTGGAAAAATTTTCTTTTACAAAGTTGTTCAGAATGATGTTTTTTAGTGGATTACGTGATTAGTTTTCACAAAAACTTTTCATATTTTACATAAAACCTTAAAAAAAATATAAACAAAGTGGGGGACTTAAGAGTATTTTATGTGATGGCAATAGCCTCCCTTATTTAACCAAAAAAAAAAAAAAAAAAATTAGTGCGTGCTTTAAGTTGAATTTTGTTGTGTACAGGGATGTGCAAAAAATCGCGTAATCCATCAAACCAAACTAATCCATTCCATTCCGTATGGATTGAACAATAAAATTGAAGGTTTGGTTTGATTGATGGGTTGAACTTTGTCAAACTGCCAATAAATCAAATCGTCCCCCATCTTTAATAATAAGGGGAAATTAGTGTGTAGTACCCTTTTTTAGACTCCTAAAGCCTTAAGTCCACACACTAATCTTATAAAGCCTGAAATTCAAAATGGAATCAAAGCTGTAACGTTTCATGCTTGAGTAAGCTAAAAAAAATTTAAAAATGGCAATTTTGCCCTTGTAACAGAAAAGCCCTTATACGGCTCTACCTTACCCTCTCTACAGTTAACATATCCATAGATCTAACTCTTTTCTCTCTCTTACCAATCAACACACCCACAGATCCAGGTTCTCTCTCTCTCTCCATTACAAGCTTTGCCTTTCATTAATAGTACTGACCACTATGGACAACCTGTAGATCCATTGATGAGAAAGGAGAATCCTTGTGCTCAGCTAAAATAGAAAAAAACTCACCGTACCTGCTTTTTTATTTCGAGATCTAATGCTCATAGCCAAAGATGAAGAGAGCATTATGCCTGCTTCTTTCCAGATCTGATGCCCATGGCCAGAGATGAAGAGAGAGACCTTTCGATGGTTTTTGGAGAAGTTGTTAGTGGTTTTCTTGCTAGCATCTTCTTCTTACTAACCTCAACCTGAACCTACTTACCCTGCTGCTTGGCCTCAGCTTGCTTACCTGTTTACCTTGCTACTCAGCCTTCTTATCCTCAACCTGCTCACCCTTCTCAGCCTCACCCAGCTCACCCTACTCACCCTGTTGTGTTATTTTATGTATTTGCATATCTACTAACTGGTTAAGAACATGGGTGTAATCTGCATGCAGCTTCTCTATGTTAGCATTTTTCTTTTCAAGCTCTTGCGTAGCTGCTACTAATCTCCCAGAAGCCACATCTAATTGCACTTGCCTCTCATTTTTTTATACTTCTAAGGCTTCAATTTTTTGCTTCAGGACTGATATTTGTGCACTGTATTGAGGAGACTACATTGTTTCTTTATCATCGTACTTTTGGGTTACTTGATGTACTTTCAAATCTATAATCTCTTCATCTTGCACTGATGTTTTGGCTTTTAATTGCAATATCTCATTGTCTTTTTTTTCACATTTCTTTTGGAAGTCGCGAATAATCTCTTCCAGATGTTGTATATTGTCTTCATATTCATCTCTTATTGTCTTTTCTATTTGAGCTCTTGTTTCCGCATTCTCTTTATGTAGTGGTTCAAGATTTAGTTGACCTTTAGTTTGTATGTTGATAAGAGATTGATCAATATCAATATTAGTCATGTCCTGCAATAGGAAAGGGAAAAAAAATGCATTTTAGTTTTTTTTAAAAAAAATAAAAAATAGTGCATGTAATTGTTTTATACTACAAAGTAACTAATAGTAATATCAACACTTTAAACCTAAGACTTTAAAAAATAGTTACATGTAACTGTTTTCATTTTGAATCTAAAATATACTGGTTTTAACAGTACAGTTACATGTAATTGTTTATATATAGGGTGCTTTAAAAACTATTTCTTTTATAGAATAGTTACATGTAACTATTACAACAAATATAAGAATTTTACGTTACTCACTTTAACCCCACTCTTTTTCCCCTTAATTGATGATCCCTCACTTTTTCTTGCACTGGGCGTCCTCCTTGCCATTTCTACAATACATTTTAGGTTAATTAAACAGTAACATGTAACTTTTAAAAAAACTGTAAGCATCAGTGAAGGTACATTAGGAAGAAAACATGTAAGTGTTCAATAGAGAACAGTTACATATAATTGGTCAATAAACAATAGTTACACGTAACTGTCTGTAAGTGTTAAGCCTAACAATGGCTAATTTAGTGAAGACTTTTTAAAATAGTTACATGCATAATTTTACAAAACAAAATAAGCCTAATAGTTACAACTGTTACATCAAGACTTAATAATTAGATGAGTACAATTAGAGTATAGTAAATCTCATTTTTTCATAACAGTTACATGAGAAAAAAATCACATTCCTAATTTTAAGCTTAACGGTTACATCAACACTTTAAATCCAAGCTTTTTAAAGCATAATAGTATGAACAGTTACATCAAGCAAGCAATAGAAATTTGAAAACTATCAGTTATATGTAACTGTTTTAGAGTTCAAGTACATCTAATGTAACAGCCCCCAAAGATAAGCCTAACAGTTACATCAATACATTAAATCCAAGACTTATATACACTAATTAACAAGAAAATAAAATGAAATCCCATTACAGTAATGAGAAACATAACAATTACACCAAAAAATAAAAAACTGATTTACAACAGTTATACTACAATGGAATGAAACTAAGAGATTGCACGAAAATGCCCTTAATCAAAACCCTATAAAGAGTTATATTCCCAAAATCAAAACCCTTGAAAGAGTTATATCCCCAAAATAAAAACCTAGTACTCATTTTTTCTCGCTATTTTCATAGCTAGGGTTTCTTCACGTTTTCTTCATCTTCTTTGTCTTCTTCACATTTTATTCTTCTTCTTTACAGTGTTTTCTTTTGATAAACTTGTAGAACCACTATATTCTATAATGAAATCGTAAAGAATGATTCGAATTGGTAGAGAATGGTGCGAATTGGTTGAAGTTGTAACGACTAGTGTGAATCCAGTGCGATTATGTATTGGTGCTCTTGAACGAAATCGTGGAAAATGGTTCGGATTAGTAGAGGTGTGAAGAGGTTGAGGTTGTATCGATTGGTGTGAATCTGTATGGGTGCGATTGCGTACTGGAGTAAGAAGAAGGCTGGTTTCCTTTGCTGTGTAATCGTTTATGTTTTGAGTGTAATTTCTTTTATGAAGCAGGGGTAATTTCGTCTTTGTAGGTTTAGTTGGACTTAAGGCTTCATAAATTTCTCCCGTGGACTTAAGGCTTGACAAGTCCACTAAAGTGGACTTGGGCCCAAACGCCCCTAATAATAATATATGTATAAAATTATAAAAAAACAAATATATCTAACTTCATCAACATTGATCAAATGTTTTTTCTCATAAAATCACAATTTTTATCTTTGGAATTAAAATACTATGTAAGTATGTATCAATCTTTACTTAATCACCTTAAATAATCATATTTTCTTGATTTATATTTTTATTTACGACATACTTATTAACTAAGGCCCAATCTATTGGAAATGCTCCAATTAGAAATGGCATGATACAATTTGCCAAACCCACCCAAATCGTTGGTGACAAACCACCTAGAAAAATAACAAACCTATCGGATCTTAACACTTACAATTTGGAGGCAAATTAGAAAATTTGTAACCCACTATGAGTGGGTTAGTTGATAATTTCTCTAAATCGTTCTAAATCGACCCACACACAATCCTAGTTGAACATTTGAATATGTATAAAGAACTCTTCACGACCGACCCTATGCACACAACAATGAAAAACCTACACAATAAAATACGGCCAAAAGAAACCAAAGAGGCCAACATTCCATACTCAGAAGACCAGAATGGTAATATGAACAGTTCCCAAATTACAATGACCACAAAATCCATTTAGCATCCAGAATAAGCAGCACCAGCATTATTTACAAGTGTTGATATCCTATTATTTTCTTTCAAAATCCTACGATCAGTTTCCCTAAGATCCTAGTTTCATGAATGCAAGATGTATTGGGGTCTTTATAGTATAAGAAAGCACTCTTAGTAACAACAATCACAATTAAAAAAAGGGTAACACAAATGAAGCCTTCTTGGGTTATGGAATAATCCTATTCGTGTTGTCACCTGCTACGTTCGTAGCAATCTCTAGACCTACACCTATTAATACACAGTCATAACTGATATAAATAGAAATAGTAAATCAAACACACACACATAACTAAGTCACCCAAAAAAAAAAAAAAAAAATCTTCAATCACATACCAGAAGGGTCAAACGATATTAGGACTTGCCAAGTCTTAAAAGGCTTCAAGGGCTTCCATCATCCCATCCACCTGTGCCAATCTCATGTGTCGAATGGATTGGACCATTCACCAAAAAAATTGTGGGCCAGTGACCTGTAGAACAAGAATACAAATTTTAAAACAAAACAAAAGTAAATTAAATAAATAGAAATGAACAATGGCATGTACAATCTGGAAAGAAAAGAAAAAAGAAAAAAACTCACCCAGATAAGTGACACAATGATGGGGCCACACAGGAAAGTGACCACGCTCGAATAGGATTCAATCTTTAGGTAATGTGCCATTGCCTGAAGAAACTGAATCAATAGGGTTCTGTACAAGTTCGACCGATCTTGCACCTCAAAGTATCTCATAAAAAGGAGATAAGAACAAATCAACAGTGTCATCGCTTAGTCGAACAGTATGCTAACTTGTTCCATTCCACCTTTGACCAGAAGTTCATGTATAATAATTGTCAAAAGTTGGACTATGAATACCCCAGCGTAATCATCGTAGTAAGACAACCATACAGTAACATGGAGAAGTGCGAAGAAAAAACTGTAAGCAATAAGAAGACAGGGAAGCAACCAACACATGAACCAATCTATGACGGAATCATCTAACACTTTAACCATGTTAGACGGACTCAAGTACATAGTTCTTGGAACAGCAGCATAAAAGGACCACATGCTGACACTTGCAGTGAAGCAAGCCAAAGATAGAATGATCCACAACAAGGACCCCCTTCCGCCAGGGATGTCATGGCCTCAGCTGAGTGATAGGACAGATCGCTCCACAATGACCTAGATCCGCTCATCAGGATCATACTCCAATTCTGGATCAGACTCCATTGCTAGGTTTCGGCTTCTTTTTCTGTCGAGCTAGGGCTTTTGTCTAAGGGAAATAAGAGAGAGAGTCGTAATCAACAAGCTAGGTAATGAAGAGAAGTACTACTCTGACTTAGGGTTCTTATATTTATAGAGTTCTAATAGGCTCTCTCTCCTAGTTAGCTAATAAGCCTGCTTCATTTTTGGCGGGATATTAAACCAAATAAGAGCCTCGATTTCTGCCATTGTTCTGATTCTCCTCACTCCCCCTTCATCACCTTACATTTTCATCCTATGTATTGAATTTTTGTCCCTCGCTATTACTAATAGTAGATTTAATTGAAAAAGCTACATACTATTGTAAAATCAACAGCCATTTTTTTTTTTTTTTTTAAATGTCAAAAGCTCTAAACCTTTTCTAAAATGTATCTGGTTTAAATGATGTATGTTTAGAGTGAGAGTGTGAGATCAATATCATCTAATTTGGAAAATTTCTCTGCGGACAAATTATCTCTCAGTGGAAGAACTTCAGCAACTTGTAAATTAATATGACTATTACATCTGTCATATTCTTGCTCTTCAATGGTCACGTACACTTGATTTGGGTGTGTGTTAGTTGAGCTTGGCATTCTTGACACGTGATTCTATCCAAAAAGAAAAACATACAAAACTTAGAACATGAAAATACATTTATAGCAATGGCTTAATATTTATGTTAAGCTATTACATGAAAGTAGAATTTATATTTGTAGTATAATATTAATTATGATATAGCTTATTCTGGATAATTAAAAACAAAAAATTATGTTTAAAATGAAAATAAGTTCTAAACATTTTGAAAGTCAATTTATTATATATAATAAAATAAAGATTAGCTCGACTCAAAAAATATCTTTTACCTACCTTCCTGTAAATGGTTCCATCCTCTTGAACATGCCAACCCGCTTCCTCACACAGAGCCTTTAGCAAGTCATTGTTATCAGAGTTTTTCGGCAGTAAGTAGTTTCCATAAGCTCGTAGCCCTGTAAAAATCTTTTGGGCTATAGCTCGCCGCCTACGCTCCCTTTGCTTGTTGTTTTGGCGCTCTCTTTCTGTGGGATAGCGGTGCTTTGTGATTACAGCACCATCTTTGGTGGTTCTATGAACTATCCAAGGCCCTTTGGTAGCCTTGATGCATCCTCTAAGAACAGTTTTCTTCACTTCCGCCATCACTTCTTCCCTTCTCCTGGCCTTATACTACCTAACTCCCTTGTGCTCACCTCCATCAACTTATTCTTGTCTTCTATTTATAGAGAGTAAAAGATGCCAAAAAAAAAAAAAAAAAACAAAAGGTACGGTTATGTATTTGTCAGACCAGGCTGGGGCATAATAGGGGCTGCTCTTTATCATTCTGATTCCTTTAATTTATCCACACCGAAAACCAAAGCGGCTCTCTCTCTCTCTCTGATTCTTATTTCAGTCTCCGTCTTTACCATGATTACATTCTAGAATGGGTTCAGGTTTCAAGTCGCCGTGGTAGGGAACTAAACACCTTGAACCAGAATGGCCCAGAATCTGTTATTCTTGTGGAACATTCTTGATTAATTTCTTGGACAAAATGTGAACCAATAGAACATTCTAGTAGAAGTTCTTTAAGACGCCTTGAAATTACCCTTCAATGACCCCACCAAATTGGTTCATCTAATTTCATTGAAAGGTTCAGGAGGTAATATTTCATTTACACTATAGTTGGGTCCTCCTGCAATTGTACCAATCTGTGCAAGCCTCATCGTACATCCAGCAACAGAACACTACCTGAGAGAATGCACAATTTTGAATCGTAGTGTCTGCCCCCAACGGTTGGATGTGTGCAGCCACTAAAAATGTGCACAAGCAGTATACACCTGATGGGCCAAATTGCCACGTTGTGTAAAATGATCACTTGTTGGAGTTTATTTTCTCTTTTTTAATTGAAGTTTTTAAAATCGATGCCTTTTATAGTATTGCCATTGGAATGACGTACCCCCCACAATCCACGATTCCCAGCCATTCTCGCACCTGAGAGATTCCATGGAAAAAGTTGGTACTGCTCAAAGGACAGAGATGATTTATTTCAGGGGAAAGCAAATTATGACTTTGGCTGCAGAAAATATTCCATGCCCCCTGGAAATCAAGACATGTTTACTGGAAACGACACAGACCCATATATTTCTGCTACGTGTCAAAATTGGAATGCAAAGGGAGCGAGGAGGGGATCAAAAGGAACATTTTTTTGGCCTCCTATCAAATAATAATAGTGATCAGGTGATTGACGGTCCACATACCCGTCGGTCGGACAATGCGTGAAAAACATAATAACATACTTGGGTGTGGTACAAACATAGACGGTCCCGATTGACATAAGGTATGCACGCTTGCAAGCATCAAATGGCTTCCTTTTTTTTTTGGGTAGAAAGCATCAAATGGCCCCTTAGGCTTCCTTCAGTTGCCCCTTAAGGGCCTAAATTGGGATTAGCAATCGGTTAGGTATCTTACAGACGGTTCCATATGACCCTTGAAAAGGAGGAATTATATGCCTTATGGTGAGGACGACTTCTTTCTAACATCTCTCGAGGAATGAAAGCATGAAGAGTATGGATTGAAATACGGAAAGGCATCGGACAACCCTTCTCCGGACCTGCGGTCTCTGGAGTCCGGACACTGGAAAAGAAGAAAGCAGCTAGTACTTTGTAGCTTTGTGCACAAGAATTGGGAGACTGCTATTGGAAGTTGGACCTTAAAATGATGCACAGCCATTGGTGCGGAACCCAGCAGGCCCACGGACCGACACCATCTTAAAATAGGCAAATAGGTACAATAAACTTGCTTCCAAAATTTATTTTCAAACAAAATAATGAAATATGTTATTCATCAGCAATAATTTAAATTTCATATTTCAAACCCAAGAACTCTAACTCACAAGAGGGGAAAGATACCACTAGGCCAATATTTAAATTTCACATCCTCTCTGGCTTAAAGGTGTATTACTTTAATTATTAAATGGGAAGAATAAAGATTGTATGGAGATACCCCCCGGGGCGAAAATCTTTGAGATGTACTGGGTAGATGCTGTTCTATGAGAGTTATTAGTTTCCTCTCTATAAATATGATTTGATAGATCTTGAGCTCAACAACGCTTGGTGTTGGGAAACAGGAGGTCCTAGAGGCATGGATTTAAAATACACTGAAAATTTTGATTCAAACTGGAAGCCCTGAATAGATTCAACCATTAATTTAAGAAATTTGGTCAGATTCGGATTTGGAATTTGAGAAAAAATGGATGTTATATATATATATATATATATATAAATTTAAAAGGATTGGGTGAAACTTTGGAACAATGGCGAAATTGGGAAAATCACGATTTGAAATTTAGAAAAATAGTCATTTAAGCATTTTCTTTATTAACTAGGTTGAGAAGATGTATGAACAATATGGAAATCTGGTTAAAATTCAGCTAAATAATTATAAAAAATTAAAGAATTAGGATTATCTTAGGCCAGCTGAAAATTCCGCAATTCCAACAAATATAGATTTGTGCCAGAAAATATTCAGCTGTAAATTCGTTACTTCAAAACCATGCCTGGATATGGTGTTGGAAAACCTCCATTAAGTTTTATTTGGCAGCACAAGAATACTGGTACTGTGTTTTAGCAATTCTGCTTCTTTTGTTTTTGATGCACAGTGACTCTTCGTTTATCTGTTGTATTAGCTACCTCTTACTTAATCACGTCATTTTATTTCATTTTGATCTCAAAAAAAAAAAAAAAAAAAAAAAAGGGAAGTGGGATCCTTTTCATTTTTGAGATGCCACTTTCAGGGATAGAGGCTGGACATATAAGCCTAGTTCATCAATGTTATGCAAATTATTCCATAATTCTTCACCACCTGAAACTCCCATTCCAAGATAAAGAAGACCCAGCTCGGCTACCTCTTTCTCTCTCCTCTCAGTGTTCTCATACCACTCGTTACCACCGTCAATAATAATACAGTCCCCTTTCTCCGTGTACACAGATAGGGTTTTGATGGTCTGATCAGCGGGTGCCCCGGCCTTACCAAGCATGATTATGACACGAGGTTTTTGGATTGAACGAACAAAGGATTCAGGATCATGGAATCCAAATAACGGTAGATTTCCTTCCTGTTTGGCTCGTTCAACCGTCTCATCAACTTTTGAGGTTGTTCGGTTATGGACAGAAATAGGGAATCCTTTCTCAGCAATGTTGAGGGCAAGATTTTGGCCCATGACAGCTAGGCCAGCAAGGCCAATTCTTGAAAGCGTAGCCATCGTTCTCCTGTCCAAAGTATAAGATTATCAGTCCACTTGATTGCAATTGTGTATCTTGCTTTCCAAAACAGCATAGAGTCGAGGAAAAATATCCAAAAACATCAGAGAATAAGTTGACGGAAATCTTCAGAGAATTTTATTAAAGAAAAGGCCACGATCTATACTGCCAAAAAAAGGAATTGATAAAAACAGAAGACCTTGCCATGGGAATCTTCAAATGAAGCCAACCAATAAAAAATAAGACCCACAAACTACTAAGTCTTGCATAGGAAGAAATGTATTTGTTATTAGCACATACCAGATTCAATGACAAGGGCATGTTAGATCTCTCAAGATAAAAAATCAAGAGATAGAAGTTCACCACTCCATGATTAGGAGAGCTGGGGTGCCAACCTAGTTGGGACGTCAGTCTTTTTAATGCTTCTACTCATTTTATCCAAAAAAAAAAAAAAAAAAGAAGGGTTCGCCATTCCATGATTCTTAAAAAGAACAAATTTAAAACTTCTAAAATTGATCCATTAACAAATTCAAAGTTTATTGAAATGTGAATTTCATTAAATTAAACCAAAAGGAAATGATAAATTTTCAGTCTTTAAAAATATATTATGCCGCTGAAAGAAAAAATACATCTGTAAGGAAATCATGTTAAGTAATAAACTCAAAAAGCAAGACCAGCATACAAAGCTCCCATACAAGCGAATATTTTTCCGTCCTAAATTTTTTTCGACAGAAATCAAAATCAATAATATATATGTCCATGGGGTTGGATGAGGGATATGGGGATATGCGCAATTCCTTGGTTCTGCGTATTAAAACACAGCCATCAGAAAATTGAAATGACTTTGGGGTGTAGGTGTGCATGATGCTCTTAATTGTAATCATGCCACCCCCATCCCCAGTATTCCCCACCCCACACGCAAAAAAAAAAAAAAAAAAAAAAAAAAACAAGCACACCAGTCTTTTTTTAACTAGTAAATACCCTAGCCTGGCATATGTTATCAGACAATCATTCTTCTTAATTATTTGAACAAATATGTTCGTCAAATGTTACAAATGGCAAAATCCAGCCCCTAGACCATGTGAACGTAGCCTACTCCAACCCCTCACCCTCCACCTGAAAAGCACAAAAACTAAATTGCCCACGGATATTTACAAAGCCATTGTGTCAATGAGATCACCAAGTTTGATCTGCTATGTATATGACCCTACACCAATATAAAGGCCGCAGCTGGCTCCAAACTGAAGAACAAAAATGCTTTTGGAGTTCCTTTACTGAATCTATTGAATTTGTTATGGCTGGATTCCTCCATGGGAATTCCAGCTACTCAGTGACTGTTGGTGGAAGAATTAAACCGCCAGACCTACAAAATGAATGTCGCAACCACTAAGGAGTTTTCAAGTACAGAGAAGGGGCTGAAGTGTGAACCAGGATCGAATTTTACACCAGAGGATGATGCATGATAGTTCACTGGAGTACTCTGGATGAACGATCCGATCTATACATCCTTTGACCTGCATGCAACCCACCAAGTCATTGCAGTGTATGAGAATCAACATCTAGCAACAGGAAGGATAAATCTTAGAACACATAAGATGAAATTTTGAAATTTATAAGCAAGTGTAAACTCCATGTTTTTATATTGGCATATTCCGTGTCAAAAGTATTTTGTGTGTCATATGTTGATTCAAGTGGCATGAAGCTTCAAAGATTGACTCGAGTGAACACTTCAAGTCAATGCGACTCACACTCATTTTTTTGGAAAGGTTTGTGTCCTATAGTTGCCCATTTCATAGGTGTTTAATTCATTGAAAATCATTTTTAATGTTTTCATAAAAGGAAGAGTGGTTTTTGAGGTTTTGGTAACACTCCCAATCGATTGGGGTTGATAGCCAATCGATTGGAGATGTTTTGTTTAAAAAATTTTTGCTACTGTTTTCTAAGATCGATCCTAGGGTCTAGAAGCATCAATCCTAGGGTACCCAGAAATGACTTTTTGCTTCTGTTTTTTAGGATCAATCTTAGGGTCCTGGAGGATCGATCCTCGCTCGTAAAAATCAGTTTTTAAAGTATTTAAAACCTTCCTATTTGATCCTAAAACGAATCCTAGTCTTTTGGGGTTTCTTAGTCTCTATATATAGAGACTATTACAATAGAGAAAGGTAAGCAAGCTTCTCCCTATTAGGTTTTCATTGAATATCTTATTTGCTTCTCTCTAGAGCTCTTCTACCTAGGGTTTTCACATACATGCTCTAGAGATCTTCAAACCACACGCTTTTCACATCCTTGAATGTTTGTGAGGCCGTTGTGATAGTGATCGAGCTTGCTAAGTTTGTGATTGAAGGCATCGCTGTGAAAGAGGTTGGTTGCGACTAAAGCCGTGACGACGGAGATCGATCGTGTGTGATCGTAGGAGTGAAGACAACTGCATGAGTCCATGTGTGGTCTATAAGTGTGTCTTGTACTCATTTATTTCATAGTGGATTTGTTTCAACTGGACGAGGTCCCGTGGTTTTTCCCATCTAGGGTTTTCCACGTAAAAAATCTCTTGTGCAATCTCTTACATACTTTTATACTTGCTATGCGATTGAATTGATTGTGATAATTGGGATTTTGAGTGTTCATAATAAAAATTGGGTAAAATAAATTTAAATACCTATTCAACCCCCCTTCTAGGTATTGTAGGCTTGGTAAAACCGGAATTTCAGCAAGTTTTCTATCTTTAATCTACTATGCAAATATCATCAAGTTCTTTGTGTTTTTTCTCCGTTACTCATTAAAATGACAATCTTAAACCGTATAAGAACCTTAACTAGATCACCTGTCCAAAACCCTGCTTCGCTACGAATATATTTAACTTAAATAAAAGGAGCATAAGTATTCACGAAAAGATAAACCCATTGTTTCTTGTGTTCATTCAATTCTATCAGCAAGTTAATTATCAGAAATTAGAACCCACCTAGGTCCACCCCATACCAAAAGAAAAAGAAAAACAAAACAATTTACACTATTAAAAGTGGACTTCAAGAAGATGCAATAGTGACAACATAGAGCAGATAAATAAACCCCTATTAATGTCAGAAAACAGAAATAAGAAGCCAATAAGACGTGCAAAGAGGCTTACATGTTAGCGAGTTTAGGTAATCTCCTTCAACATTCTAGCCTTTGCAATCACCAATAATAGATAGAACCTTCTCCCTAAGCTTCTCAATGGTCTGCATAGAGTGAAACAAGAACAAAGTCATTGAATAGGGAGCAACCAACCAACATTATCAACGTCATATCAATATGATTAAATACACACCAAGCTTGAGATCTCCTTCCTTTGTACTGAGGCAGCTGCATCTTTAAGGTGAGAACAATGTAGAAGATCATAATTAAAAAAATAATTCGAATTTTCTGTTGCTTCTGCTACCCAGAGATGATTTGTTTGGTCCTTTGCTCTCTTAATGAGATTACAAAAGCCAAAAAGGAGTAATAAAAGAAGTCTTTTCCATGTTCTCAAGGTGCCATTTTTATCTGATTGTAACTCGAAAACCTGTCCATAAAAGAGAATAGGGCGTGTCCCGCAGTGTTATCAACCAAGACATCAATGTGAGGCAATAGAAAATCATCTTTTAGGCTAGCTTTGTTTAAATCGTAATAATCAATGCACATCCTTACTTTTCCATCTTTCTTTAGGACGGGCACTACATTGGCCAGCCATTCGGGATATTCAACAATTTGAAGGAACCCTGCATTAAATTGCTTAGATATCTCTTTTTTTATCTTACGAGTCTATTCCGGTTTCATGAGCCGAAGTTTCTGCTTTACTGGCTTGATTTTTGGGTCTGTCGGGATAAAGTGCTAGATAATGTCTGTGTCGACCCCGGGTATATCTTGGTAAGACCATGCAAAGGCCTCCAAGTTATCTCGGAGTAATGAGAGCAACTGATTTCTGTCTGATTGTGTGAGTGTGGTCCCGATTTTAATTATTCTAGGCAATTCTTCAGATCCTAGGTTAATTAATTCTAATTCATCCATATTTGGTTGAGCCAGTCCCTTAATCCTTTGCTCATTGGGGTTAAGAGAGGCATCTTCCCTAGGGTCTATATCATTATCATTGGTTGAAGACGAGACATAAGCAAAGTTATTCATTTCATTGATTGTAAAGGGAACTACATTGACTGACTCAACAGGAAATTCAAAATCAAACAACTTAGAAGACTCATCAGACTCAAAAGACTCTTGACTTATTGGATTAGGGATGAAACCAAATTCTTCTTCAGTGATCATAGGTTTGCTGGCAATCCAATTCCCCAGATATTTGATGGCTGATTCAATACTTCCATATAAGGGTGCTCCTTCTGCATAGTCCATCATTAGAATCATATCCTGAAATGCAAGCTTCATTGCTTTAGGATCCATTTTATCAGTCCAGTCCTCTTCAATAACATCATTCTCTACCCATTCCACAGTAATCGGGTACCATTCAATCTTAAAGAAAATTTCAAACCTAGGCACTCTTATTTTAGTGGACTCAAGGATCATTGGCTCAGGGAAGCCACATTAAGGGAATGTACATCCTCTCTTTCTTTGATGAAGCATCCATAAAGCATCCACAATAAGGATTCATCAACGAGTAAGAGGGTTTTACAGCCCAAGGATCATATGATTTGAGCAAGGGGAGGGTTTTACAGTCTAAGGATCGTATGATTTGAGCAAGGGCATTGTGGGAATTTGATCTATTTGGAAATCACTTTCCCGACCTAACCAAACATGGGAGTAGGAATGGTAGAGGGAATCCTACTTTCCATTACCGCGAACCAAACGTGGGAATAAGTATCAATATCAAGTATTTCCATTCCCAAGTAATGCCCCATTTCCAGGACTCACATTCCCAACCCGCAAACCAAACGCACCTTAAGGCAATCTATTCCACTGTTTAAGGGAAAGAGGATTCCATCCTTTGCATGAGGGAAAGCCCATTCCTAGGCTAGAGAATGAAAAAAGGTAGTGCTCCCACGACCCCACCTCCTGACACATTTATAGATCTCATCCCCTCTTCTCTCTCTCTCTCTCTTTCTCTAAAATCACTCCCGCGTGGAGCTAGAGGACATTTTGTTGATAAAAAAAAATGGATTTTATATTTGATGGTGGTCTTTGGATTCCTTTCCCAAGTATTGATTTTTTTTCACAATCAAACATGTTGGGTGAGAATGATCATTCCATTTCAATCTCATCTTCATTCTATTCCCATCTTTATTTCATTCCCTTCTCATTTCATTCACACCAACCAAACATAGCCTAAGATTATGTGCGTGTTCCTTCACCCCATTGTCCAATACTCAAAAAATAAATAAATAAAAAGGATAATAAATAAATAAATAAATCATTTTGGGTTGGATGAATTTTTATGTGGACATGTACAAAGGTACTCAAGAGGTCCAAGTGTCCAACCGTCCAAGTGATAGCGGGTGGTGGCGGCTTGGCGCTAGACCAGTGCCATTTTGGTGGTTGGTCGTTAACGTCGTTTTAGAGAAAACCATCACACACACACACTCTCTCTCTCTCTTTCCTCTTTCTATCTCTCTGTATACTTAGTCACCAAGGAACCCGTCCTCAGTATATTCCCATTTCCACCCCTCTCTCCCCCTTTCTCTCTCTGAAAGTAGACTGAAACAGAAACACCCCCATGGCGAGCTCAACACCCTCAGGCTCTTCTTACTGATACAACCTCTCATTCACCTGAAACTATATATATATACACACAATATTATGCCTGTTGCTGTTATTCACCTACTGTACCTTGTATTCCTCCTCTCTACTTCTCCTGTAAAATCATTCTCTTTCTCTCTCTCTGCATTCAATCGATATATTCCTTCTTCTTCTTCAATCCGCAAGAACCCACCTTTGATTCTCGAATTGGAACGGCGCAGCTTAATCACTACTCAACCCCTCACTCTCTCTCACTCTTCTCACAAAATTAACGGCTTATACGATCATCTTCTCCGTCGTATTCGAATTCTAACCGTCCGATTCAAACCCTTTGAAGCTTGAAACCCCCCACCCACTTCAATCCTCATCTGATTTCGTGGTTGTTGTTGTATTCTGTGTATTTTTGTAATTTCAGCAATGAGCTTCTTGAGACCCTCTGCATTGTACTTGTTTCTCATCGCTTGCCCGTGGCTAAGATGGATGCCGTGCCAGAATTAGGCGTTTCTTCGATGGCCGACTTCCGGTGGGTTCTTGCGCGTATTGGTGCTGGTGCTTTTGTGGTCCATGTTTGCGGAGATTCGGTTTATACCTTCGTCTTCTATGTTCCCAACTCTTCGTGTTGGAGATCGAATCATCGCTGAAAGGGTAAAAACAGTAATTTCTTTTTTTTTTCTTTTTTTTTTTTAAAAAAAATTTAATGGATTGAGCTAATTTTTGTTTATGGTCAGTTTTAAGTATATTTTTATCATTTCATGATCTTCTGTGTGTACTATGAGATTGCGTTTATGATTGCATTGTGTTCTAGCAACTCTATGTATGTGTAATATCCATAAAGATCTTAGCTTTAGTGCTTTAATGAAGATTTTTGGATTGGCTTACATTAAGTTCATAACTCACATTCCCCCTGTGGTGTGATAAGAGGATAATTTTGTCATCATGATGTTAAAATTACCTATTGAAGAAATATAGAAATTTAGGGAACGAGAACTCAAGAAATTGCAGGTTGTCTTCAATTTAGGAATTTGGGAAAATATTTAGAATTCTTGTATTAAAATGATTCATTGCTTATGGGATTCATGTCTCATTTGTTACTGGTTTGTGGTTTCGTGCTGGCAAACATCATGATTTCCTTGCAATTTTTCTATTTGAGAGCATCTAGCTTTGGAAATGATATCCTTGTCAACAGAGTAGACATACCTGATTGTTACCATATCCTTTTATTGAGAGTGAGCCCTATTTTCTTGCTTCTCTAATATTGCTGTCTTTGCAAACATTAGCCTTTGAACTGTTGGCCATTTCAATTAAATCCCAACTGTTGTTTTTATGATGTGTCTTCCTCTCCTTCATCAATGCAGTTATCCATTTAATAATCGTATCTTGAAAGCAAGATGGATCTCCATTATTGAAACTAATGAAAAAGTAACCATATCCTAAAATTTGTTCGTGATTGGTGCTCTAGTCTGTGTCCTTTTCCTTCCGCCTTTAGCAAGATTGTAGTGATTGGTCTTTCAGCTCATCACCAATGTTAAATATACCCCTTTGGAGGACAATGTTGAAATGTGTTCTTCACTTGATGACTGTAGCTTAGTTAAAGTTGGACTAAATCACTCCTTGCATGGACATCCGCTCACTAGTTATCTTCATTTCTATCAGCCCTTACATGTAGACCTTAACTGATGACTACCTTGTGTGCAACTAAATCCTATAGCTTGTAGTACTTCAGGGATGAAAATGGAATGGGTTAATTGGATAACCTACTCCATCCTGCTGCTACTGAGATGGGAATGGAACTATGACAGTAGGAATAGGGACAGGATGGTCTTTCACTAGTTACCTGAGCCGAGGTATGGTATGCTATGTACTAAATGTAATTTGGGTAGGTGATTTCCTAGGTGAACCTAAGCTTTTTGATAATTAGGCTAGTGGTACACTGACCTAAAGCCCTAACTTTCTGAAATGATTACTAACTATAAGGATAATAGCTCACTGAATTGGGTGGTGACAATGGCAGGTGAATTTATGATTCGTTTTTTCTAGATCTTCAAGTGGCTATATGTTCATATGTGAACATTCTCTTGTAATTCTTTAAAGCAGTACATAAACAGCCCAGTTCACCGTCAAACTCTGGACTAGTGCGCTAGTAAAGGCAGGTGTAAGAGTTGAGCTGCCTTAAACTTGTTAAGCAGGTAGTTTTCATAGGACTAGGCCAGGTCTGCTATCTGCTTTTATTCGATTTTTGATTAGCAGGGCATGATTCCTTAGAGACACAAACAATTGCTCAAGGCATAGTTGCGTAGCTATGTGAACTAGTTCTTTAATGGCATGATCATTACCTCGAATCTTGCATAAGTTCAAAGTAATTTTGTTATATTGACGAGGGAATTTACTAGAATATTACAGGGGATGGAGCAAAAAGTCTACTAGCAAACCATGGTGGCTACTCTATATATGTGAATGGAGATCACTGAACATAGATATTAAGAATATAAAGTTATAATTGTTGTGCTCACTTGTGATGCAAACTTGATGGCTCACCTTGTCACATTTGTTGAATTAGGGCTGCCAATAGGAACTTAGGATCATTTGTCTAAAGTGCCTATGGAAATGTGTAGTATGAAGATGTTCCAACTTGAAGAATTTGTTTTTGGTATGGAGAATGAATTATGTGTCGCTTGATTACTGAGAATCATGTCCACCATGTTCCAAGTGTGGGTTCAAGTTGACAAGAGTGATGATGGTAGTGCACTTCATATTTAGCTTTGCCTTAGGTGAACTTTACAAACATGGACTATATATTTTCCGGGAAATTTTTTATTTTATTTTTATGATTCCAAATCTTTTCAATAATTTTTAATATTTTGTTAGGACTTGTTTCTTTACATGAGAGTAAACCATCTTGAGAAGTGAATGACTTTCTGGGTTGGCATTTGATCAAACTTCTTTTTTTGTGAGTTAAGCTTCATGACTTGCAACAGTTTCTCTCTCTCTCTCTTTCTCTCTCTCTCTCTTTATCTATCTATCTATATATATATGATATTGTTGTGAAGAATTTTCTTTTGGCAGATACCAATACATAGAAATGAAATCTGTGACTTGTGAGTACTCTCCTTTCCTTGCTAAACAGATTCCTATTGTTCTGGATTTTTGTGATTGTACACTAAACTAAGCAGTTATTAAGCAATTAAGTCTCAGAGCTGGTTTCAATGCATCATTGATACTTTAATGAGGCGGAACAAGTTTAAGGGGTAATGGACCCTGTAATGCCTTCTCGAACAACAAGTTGATGATTTGTTCTTAATGTTCCTCAACCACCCCCCCCCCCCCCCCCCCCCCCCAAAAAAAAAAAAAAAAAGGCTCACAAAACCTTGTACTACAACTTCCAACATTCTATTTTACAGTTTCACTTCCACAATATGTATTTGGTTTTCGTTGTATGGGAATGCACTTGAAATCAAATTTTGAGTTGAGACCTAATAAGCTTTGATGAACTTCTAAAGAGACACTAATGAGCCAGCTTGACTCAGGGATGCAATTTAGGCGGGCTCAACCCACCCAGCCCAAGCCCAAGAGAAATTTGGGCTGGCTTGGGCAGCAATTCTTAATTAGTGGGCTGGGCCTGGGTTGTAAAATGCTAACCTGAATTTAACTTGGACTAAGCCTTGGCAGATGTCTTGGAAACCTACCCAACCTGAGAACCTGAATTCATGTATTATTATATATGAAGTAATATGATTTAACATTCCGCACTCTATTAAATTTAACATGAGTTAACTTAAACTTATTAAAAATTATGGTAAGTGAAGCATTTTAGAGGCCAGGCCCAGCCCAAGAATCTTGTGAGAGGGATACTTGGGCTGCTAAGATTACAAATCCACTAATCCAGAAGAACTAAGGTAAGTGAAGTGAAACAAAAGCACAATGAGGAGGTAACTTTATTACTTGAATGAATCATTCTATCCCAAAAAAGAAAGAAAAAGGATATGCTTTTATAATTGATATTTCGAACTTTTAAGAAGATGATTTTATTGATGCTTGTCAGTATAACGAGATGAAACTCTAGAGACAACAACATTTGAATCAGAAATAACATTTCTCTCTGGGATGAGAAAACTCAACAAGTACCATATTCGTAATCAGTTTAGCTGTAAAACAATGTTTGGTCTTCTCAGAAAAGCTTCAGAAATCTTTGGGCTGTTTTCTATTTCTGAACTCCATGAATGTTGAAGTTCCATCAAGATATCGGAGTCAACATAGTCTATATGCACTGGCATTAAAAATCTACCAGGATTCTGTTATATTAAATTATAACTAACATTATTATGTCTGATCATCGTTATCACTACCATTATTTACTTGCAATTATAACATTATGGTTACTGTATTACTCGACAGGCCTCATATTACATCAGAAGTCCTGCTATACATGATATTGTCTTATTCCGAGCTCCTACGCAGGTTTGTTGGTAGTGGAAAACTTGCCTGCATATCAGTGCTTTCTGATTGGTCCTCTGCTAAATTCTGTTGTCTTTTTTGGTTGTGAACAGCTATGTAGATGCAAGGAGGAAGATGTTTTCATCAAAAGAATTGTTGCAAAAGCAGGAGACTTGGTTGAGGTACGTATGGCTGTTTTTCACTCTCCTTGCGGCCTTGCCTTCATCAATATGCATTTGGTTTTAAGTTCAACAGTTTCTCAAGAATCTGATCAATCTGACCATCTATCTTTATTTGGTCGCATTATTTTCCTAGATTTAAATTTATTATCATTATTAATGTTCTTAGGGTTAGGATTAAGGGACACAATTTTTGCACTCAATTTTTTACATGATTCTTAAGCAATTGTCATCTCACAAGATCCAACGGTCTCATTTTTTGGGAGACTTTTGGATCAACTAGAGAAATCTGGCGGCTTAAGAATCTTGCAAAATATTGAGTGCAAAAAATTGTCCCTTGATCCTTAACCTTATTGTTATTGTCATTATTATTATTTATTGTAGTCTTTTAGTCTTATGATCTTACTATGTTGAACTAAACCTGGCTGCTAGCTGTGTATTAATTTCTAAAAGCGAGGAAGTGCATGTAAAATCATTTTTTTTCTTCCTCATCAGAAATGTTTTATCTCCCATAACTCCATTCAGACGGATGCGTAAATGATGAATTTCAGACTGATGGACATTGTGTTCATCCAGTTAACCTATTCATTGGTTTCAAGCATTGGTGTCGGGCTTATTCTGTGAATGTTTTCTTGTTAAACATTGCAGGTTGTCATGGGTTGCTTTATGTCAATGGAATTGCCCAGAATGAAGATTTTATAGCAGAGCAACCAACATACAGACTGAATTTAACTGTGCGCCCCCTATCTGTTATTTCTTTGTGTTTTAATCTTACTACTCTTTTTCCAGCATTTTGTTATGCCAGTGGAGCGTGTTCTTGAACAACATTTCGGGGTAGAAACTGCCTGGGCAAATGATTCACAAAAGGCCAATTATTCCTCCTTGAATTTAGTGCACCTCTTCTAATGATGAGGTAAAAGGATGAGTCGTGTGAAGAAGCCCGGTGGACTCCATGTTGTTGACATCTGAAAGCTTCATGGTTCCCAGCAACTAGCATTTGGGTTCATCATGAGCCTCAGATGGTACACCATATGCTTGGTCTGCCCCTTCCTTAATCCTCTTGGTTTCTCTTGAGCCTGCAATTGACAATTGTATCTTTTTACCAATGTCACATTTCCTTGGTTGCAGTATGTGCCTAAAGGTCATGTTTATGTGTTGGGTGACAACCGTAATAACAGCTATGACTCCCATGTTTGGTAAGTATTCTCAAGTCAAGTACCTTCATTCATGTAGTTGCTGATATTTCCAAGGGTATTGGAGAATCCAAGGAAAAATTCCTTATGGCTCTATTTGGTTTAAGGATTTTATCAAGGAAAAAAAATATATATATAAAGAATTGTACTTTCCCTTATTTGGTTGCAATGGAAAATTAGAAGAATAAGAAAAATTGGAATAATTTTGGCTTGATAAGATTTCATATTTTCCTTTCATTTTCTTTCCTACTCATTTTTTTTTTTTCCTACTCTTTTTTTTCCTTGGTAGATTCCACGAACCAAATAGAGGGTATAGGATTTTCCTTAGAAAAAAAAAAAAAAGAAGAACCTTTTGACGTTCAATCTTAAAGGATAATGTCCCTTTCAAAGGGAGTTTTTCAGTGGATGCCCAAATGCTTTGTTTCTTTTATTCAGTTATATGCAGATAAATTTGATATTTTATCAACTTTTCTTTACTCTTAAATTTTATATTTTATTTACTTTTCTTTACTCCTTTTTGTTTTTTTAAAATTCTTTTCTGATTGATCAACAGGGGACCCCTTCCTATTAAAAACATTATCGGAAGATTTGTCACATGTTATTTTAGACCTTCAAATGATTGATTCGATGAAAATTGGATCAGATGGGCAGAGGTGGTTGAAACTTTTTGTAAGTGGGGATGTTTGTTTAAGGGCTGCACTATTAACATGGATGGAGTTTGCTGCTGCTGTGCTTTCTTATCCAAAATTTTGATTCACCAATTGGCTATGCTGATTTGATCAATTATCATTAATCTAGTTATTCATGTGTACCCATATGCTTTTAAGAGGTCTTCTGGAGAATGATGGGTTGGAAATTTAACATCTTGTGAATGCCTTACAGTGGACAGTGTATGTAGGTCTTGTTTGTTCTGTTTATCTGCCTCTAGATGGTTTGGGATATGAACGGTTTGTTTCCAGCTTTTCTTGCCAAATTTCTTTCAACCTAATAGTAGGACAAACTGCAGAGGAAACTGATGATCTCTGGTTTCCTCTGCCATGTATTAGCTCTTATGAAATATTATTTGGGTTGGAAGAGGCTTGGAAGCATACTTGGCATGTTCTTCTTTTCAAACTGTTGTTGATTTAGTTTGAATATAATGTGTGTTTTAGCACGTGTGCATCGCTGCATCTTATACAAACTTGTACCCAAGATATTTAGATGTTTCAATCACCAATAACTGTGTATTTTGTGTGTACATGGGGCATGCTTGTGTCAAAATGGGTTTAGCAGCTTGATTGTATGACATTGAGAGAGATGATCTTCTAGTAGTGATAAATGTAGCAACTTGATCATGACAGAGGGTGATTGAATTGGCAACTTGTTGGTGCAACAAATAGAGAGATGGAACTTTTTAGATAAGGATTGATAAGGCTGGCAACTTGGTGGCATTAAAATTGTCCAACAAGTACATAGCTTTTTTTTCCTCTTTTTTTTTTTATTTATTTATTTGACAAATCACTAATTGAGAGAGAGAGAGAGAGAGAGTTGTGGGGTATGGATCGATGACACTGACACTGATAACTTATCACCAACTTAGTGGTTCTTCATGTATAATATTTTGAGGGGTGTCATTGTAGTGGCTAATAAAACGTGTTAGGGGGTACTATATATTGAGTGGTGTCATTGTAATGGTGAGTAAAACGTGTTGGGAAGCCGTTGGTTTAATATTTTGAGAATTTGGGTGGTGCCATTCCAAATCAGTAAGGTGCAAAAGCATCCTCCTCTCTTGTCATTGTAATGACACAGTAAAAAGTGCTAGGAAAAGCCTTTGTTTTATCTTTTTATGATGAGTGGTGCCATTTTCAATCTTTTTAGGTGCAAAAGGTTTCTCCCAACTCTATCTCCAGAAGGTACCAATACTGATTTCGCTGAATCCTAAAATATCTTCTTTACAATCACACTCTTTTTGAAAGTGAAAAAATAAAATCCAAGCATATCTTACTCACCAATGTGGCAAATGCACAGCCTACCTTCCTAGTCAAAAGATTGGCATGCCTAAATTGAAGTACGAGGTAACGCGTTTGCTGGTGTGTTAATGTGAGATATAGGGGGTGGAGAGGTCTCACTACGGGGAGGCGTGGAGTTCAAAATATCTTTTAAGAGTATTGATAGTATCATCGGAGGTGATGTCTAATACTAACACACATGCTAGCTGAAGAATATATTTCATTAGTCATCACATACATACATTACTAGTAAAGTAATTGAACTTTTGATCCAATTGATTTACTAAGATGTATAAGATTATTATCAATCCTGTATCAATTAAGAAAAATAAGAAAATAAAAAATTATAAATTTGCCTCATGGGGATAGTTAAATTATAGGAGTAAGACTCTTACTTCATATAGTTGGGGGATACTGGGGTGAAGGGTTGGATACCTCTCATATAATTGAAAAAATAAAACAAATATCTGGATCGCACTATTTTGGGTCATCAAAACGAAGATAACGAGAAAGAGGAAGATAACTAGCGCGCGCACACACAAGAAAAGAAAAGAAAAAGAAAGGAAGTAAGGGGTTCAGCCGCCACCACAGACCAGACTCTAAAGTTTTCCGTGTTCGTACAATGAGTGAAACGTGATGTGGTTTGTGGGCATATGGGAACCGCACGCGTGACCAAAAACGAGACGACAGACATGCTCGCTTGGCTGGCTGGTCCACATAGACTTAAATGCCCGATTCCGCCGCGCCAACAGGTGAGTCAACCGAGTCTCCCACATTCTGGTCGTGACTCATGACAGGTAGTCTCCACCCAGCCCGATTCGCCTCGTGGAATAGGTGAGTCAAGCCGAGTCTCCCCACCCTCTACGTGCACCAGGACTTAATGCTACTTTCGCAAATAAATCAACCGACACACATTCAATTTTTCAACCTTTCTTTTCTTTTCTTCTCTTTTTTGTTACAGAATTTTTCCACTTTCAGTTCAACAGGGTGGGTAGGGACCAGTGAAACGACTACCCACAAGTTGCACAGATAAATATAAAATGTATGGGTGAGGTTGCTAAGAAGGCACCCTCATCCTCTTCCCATGAACTCTCTCACTTGTTAATTATTTTGGACAGATAATTTAAAACACATAGTCCAAAAAAAATTCAACCAAAGATAAGTCTAAGAGAGATGCCCAAGTAACCCAATCACCCATGAGAGTTAAAACGTCGCACTGTGATTAGTGTGTGAGACTTACGCACAGCATACACATGCATGACATGTACTAATTACATAGTGACTCTCAAATCTAATTGTTATTAGCACTCTTCTAAGCTTAAGTAGGCCTATATATGTTCGGAAAAGATTTCTATAAATTCAAAGGAATGAGAAAGAATATCAAATTTTGATTTGCACATATTAAAACAAAAAAAAAAAAAAAAAAAAAAAAAAAACCCATGTGAGGGAAGTTTTTTTCTATAAATAGATGCATAGGAGTACAACCCTTGAGGGGTGGACCGGATGGTCTAAGACCTCTTGCTATGGGTTCCAGTCCCACCACTCCCCCTTAAGGTATCCCATGGACTTTAGTCTTATAATTACTTGGTGTATGTGAGATGGGAAGACTGTATGTGTCCAGGGGATTAATCAAGTGCAAAATATTTAAAACCTCCTGATATAAAAAAAATAATAATAATAATGTATAGGAGTATATAATATAGTGTATCATAAACCATAATGCTTATGCTGAGAAAAGAAGCAATAAGAGACAGCCAGAATTGACCGGCGTATCGTAAATGCACAAATGGTCCTCTGTGGGTCTCACTCTCACACCATTCTCTTTTAAAGTCCAACCTGCAAACGTTGACTGTGTAATAACCGTCCAATGAGGACAAAATATTGGGCGGTCGTGATCGCGAGTACATCCATTTGGCCATTAATCCTCCGATGCCCACGTTAAATATTTGAAGTTTTGAGCCCTCCTATTGTTTTCAATATTTGGTACTCGCTCTTGTGAACAAAAGCACGCCACTCTCTCGCATATTGGGGGCCTTCTCTTTTTCATACGGAGTAAAATTGTTGACTATTTTCAAAATTCAGTTATAAATTTGTAAACTTTTGTTTTTAAATAACAAATTAACCAATGATTCTTACATTATTTTGGACCCATGCAACCAATTGAAATATTGGAATCAACCACTAATTAAGTTTATCTGTGGTTTCCAAGCCATCAAATTAAGTTTATTTAAGGAGTTAATTTTAGTTTGATAATCGAGCAAAGGTGGATATAATCTGACTGATTTATTTATTTATTTTTAAATGGAGAATTTCCAAACTTTTAGAATTTTCATTCTTGAATTACTCCTAATGCCAAGCTTGTAACTATGGATTCTATTTGCGTGGATTGCTTCATATAGACACATGAATATATACTTATTTCTTTCTACTCCAATATTTATTTATCAATTTTATTCATAAAAATATCTCCCTTATTAACCTCTTCTGATATCTAATAATCTATTAGACCTTAAAGCCTACCCTCCTAGCTTAATACAACTTGGGGGATTCTCATTCTGTATTTGTCTTTAGTTTCCTACCAGACATATATATATATAAATCCATACTGGTATGATCACCAAATTAATTAAAAACACAAAAGCCAACACTTGATTCTATGGTGCTTTGTTTAATTTGAGCTGGGGTTAGGTAGCTTTTAAGACCCTGAAAGTCTGTATTTGGACAGGTAATCAAGGTTAGCGAGCTAGAATAATACTATTTTTTGTTGACTTTAATTTGCGTAAATCATGATAATCAAACGTTTACCGATATCCGAGACTTACACCAATAATTTACATTTTTATTCTCAATTTTAAAATTGAAGTTGTTACCTAAATAATTCGTCTTCGAGTGCCTGACAATCAAAATAATCCCGAGTGCAATATTAGTAGTTTAAATCGTTGTGGTGTCGGAATTTTTGCTCTATGTATTTCATATTATTTCCCTTAATCTAAGACTACAATGACATAAGACAATGAATTGTTTTCAACTATTTTTCTTCCCCTATAACTTCCTTATTGTATAATGTCTAATAATTGTGAGATGTGTAGAAGTTTCAAATAATGAAGCAACAAATTTGATACAGAAAACAAGGGTGATATTTTTAAAATTTTCATGTCATGTAGGGAATCAATATTAAGACAAGTCCAAGTTAGTAACGTCGAGCATGATGTGAGCAATGCACCTTTTTGGCCACAGAGTCAACATTGTTGTAGACACGAGGTTTCAAAGGTCTAGCTTCATTTCTCACATCAAATAATGGAGTGTCAAAGGGGACCCTCTTCAAGTACATCCACAGACATTGTTTGGTCCTATCTAGGGCTTAATTTTATTTTTTTCTTTATGGTTGTTTCCCCATTCTTGATACTTTGAAAATGAGACCTCTAACACCTTCCTCTATTATTTATATATTTTGCCATGAAGAGAAATGACAGTTTGTTCCTTTCACACTTGCATTTTAACAAGTAGAACTCCCCATGGGTTTCTTTATTTTTCAAAGGGTTGGCATCCATCTATTGATCAAAGGGGGTGGTTCCATTTTAGTCCATCTTTGACGCCATTCAGTGTTTTAAAGTCAAAAAGGCACAAAAAAAAAAAAAATTCTTTAAGTGTCATAGTATGGTAATTAGTCACACAAACATATTTTGTGTAGATTGTCTATGCCACGAATCGACGCAGTAGATTTGGATAATGACCTTCATTCAGAATTGAAGATTGGTGCATTGTATCATGTGTGACACATTGAGACTCCAGGGTCCATTTATGTGGCGACCCTAGTGCATTAATTTATGGTTAAATATTCACTTGAATGTACTCGAACATTAGTGGTTTTAGTAGTTGGGATGGCAAAAAAAATGGATATGTACATTAACATTTAGTTTCAAGATCAGCAAATTTTTTTTTTAAGCAGAGTAATTTTTTTCCCACCCTCTCTCTCTCTCTTTCTCTCTCTCTCTCTCTCTCTCTCTCTCAAATGAGAGCCTAATGCCTCCTTGGGCTACACAACCGGGTAGCTTATCCTCTTTCCCTTAACTTCTTCCCTTTTACATAAGCACATAGGAAGAGTTGAAATCACATTTTCTCCCAAACCCTCCTCCTTAAAAAAAGAGGCGTGTCGTTTGGGTTACAGTCCTAAATGACAGCACGATAAGTTACTTAGTAAAGCCTCTAATCACATTGGAAAACTTAGCTTTCATTTATCAAGTAATTTGTGTGTGTGTCGGCAAGTCACTAATTCTTTTTTTATTTTTTTAATTCTTTTAAAAATAGTGAGTGAAGGAAAAGGACAATGTAAGAATAAATTTCTTTCAGACGTAATTTGTTTCTTACGTATTCATAATCATTTTCTTGCCATTACGTCTTTATTTTTCTGGGATCCAAAAAGAGGCTAATAGTCGAATTTGTTCCAGGTCAATTACATTCCCTGTTGCAATCGCGGCGACTAGTTTGAAGATCAAGTCGAATATAAAATGCTTAACGTGAGAATTTGGGAGAGTTTTGATGCAAGTAATTGGAGGCATTAGATGAGGCTCAAAAGTCCTAATTGGGATATTTATCAAGTCCATATCTGTCACTGCCGGATCGAAACTAGGCGTGCACTGTTGGGTTGTGTCCACCTAACATCTTTTAAAAGCTTTGTCCAAGGCGGGTGAGATAATGGGTTTATCTAGTTGGAACCTTTTTCTCCATGACTAGTCATGGTGACATGCACTAGCTTTTGTAGTGTACGATTAATCCTCTCAAAGCACAATATGACCCTGTCACCAATGATTTATTAGTATCTTGGAGTAGGGTAGGATCGAGCAGACTTTACTTAGGGAGAGGTCGAGAGTTCGAAACTCATTATGAGTATTAACGACACTGGCTAAACTGGTAGTAGCATGTGTATGAAGAGAAGGATGAGATGGGTTTGTGGGTGGAATTTCATTTTTTTTCTCAATATGAAACAAGTGAAAACAAAATATAAAAACAGAAAACCGGTATAGAAATAGAGCTATGGCTTGACATGGACATATACTGTCAGGCTATGTTTGGGTGAGGAATTTTTTTTTTTTAATTAAAAAAATTGAGATTTTTAAAGTAGGATTTTAAAGTTCAGAATTTGTAACTATCAAAATTGTAAAAGTTTTTTTTTTTTTTTTTTGAAAGTCGGAATTTCTAAATGGAATTTTATAATCTCCTTATTTAGAAAGTAAAATTTGACAAATTCCACCTAACTATATAGAATTTCTAAACTAAATTTGACCCTTTTAAATTTAGTGTTTTGAACTTCAGAAAATTCATTTTAAAGAAAATTTCGCCCAGAAATTTTTTACCCAAACACACTCTTAGTTTCATTTGGTTTGCAAGTGCTTTACACGGGCTTGAAAGGAGGGTTGTAATGACACTAATTTTAATTATGTTCCAATAGAGAAAGAGACAGAAAGAGATAACACGAGCCCTAGAAAGAGGGCATCATTCCCTACCCTTCAAGAAGAATCACACATTTTCAAACATTTCTGCTATATGCCTAAACCAACTTTTGACCGATGTCAGGTCATGCTTTGATATTCCTTGTCAAAATCAATATCTTAACAGAATTAATTCAAGTACCATATACCAACTTGTTACAAAGTTGTTGAAAATAACATCCATAAATTAAAACTGATTTCATTTTTCTGAGATAAAATAAACCGATTTAATTTTGTTGGGACGGAAAATGGAAGATGACTTAAAAGGCATTAAGATTAATTATTCTAGATTAAATTAGTGTTGGGCAGAAGCTGGCCAACATGTGTTACACAAAATTATCGTGACGGATCCTTTTCATTAAGTATTGATTACATGTTAGGCTTCTAAAACAGGTTGGACTGGGGTTCCCAAGTGTTTACTGATTTATATTAATAGGTTTGTGTTAGGCTTCCAAATTATCGGCATTGATCGATCATAAACGGGTTTAATTGGCTGTGGTTGCCAGCTTAATTTGGCTATGAAGGATGAAGTAGGACGTTTTTCCCTTTTTGATGAGGGTATGTACACAACTATACAATTATTATACATAATAAACTTGCTTAATTAATAGCTTTGCAATTTAGTATTAATTAGTGTGGTCTTTCGGCATAAACCGTAAAGGCACGGCTCTCCCTCTGAAGGGGAGGTCCTGGTTTTTTTCATTTTTAGTAGAGTAGGTTAAGATTGTGATGCATGTATTGATGTTCTGAATTTCTTATCCATTAATTTATGGATTTTTTTTTTTTTTATCTACTAATTTTTTTTATTGTTTTATTTTAAAAGCATTGCATTAGAAATTTTTATGAGGAATCTAAAGTAAAGGGGTTTAAAGAGATTGAAAATAAAATACGTACATTCATTAACCAAAGTGCAAAGGAATGATTCGCAAAACTTACACCTCACTAACTAAATTTATTATTAGCACTAACTGATTCTAAGGATGGGGATTTCTTTTGCTAGGATAGTCTTACTCATGATTTGGGAATTAGTCGGATTAAATTAGATTTGAATACTTTAATTGGCGAAAAAAAATATAAAAGCTTTCATTCCAGAATTTAATCGTTTAGAGATTCCAGATACTCCAATTTTCCATTTTTTTTTTTAAAGAAAAATTAAGCATTTATCTCTGTATCAAAGGATTAAGATAAATCACTGACATTCGTCATGCACAGAGTGCCAAGTTTGGCCTAACAACTGAGCTGTGTACTTGGTTGGCATCTATGTCTCAAATATATCAGCAAAAGATTTCATTGAGGGCAATCAGACAATTCTTGCTTGAGATATTACTTGATTAGTATAGTAGGACAATCGGACAGCTGATGTCTTTGTTTCCAAGTGATAAATTTAATGCAGCTATTGTCCTTTTCATACGTACACAAAACAATCGCATGCGGCTGCCAAGTTGGGCTAAACTAATCCCCATGGATGGACAATTATTCCCTAACCAATATTCTAAGACTAAGGTTAGTTAAGCAGGCTGAGCGAGACAATATTGTGATGACACTGTGTTTTTTTTTTTTTTTTTTTTTTTGCTTTTTGAGAAAAATACACACACCCACTCACGTAGAATCAATACAAAAACTCTGAGCATCCCTATTATATAATGAGACTTCATTGAATGAAATTCGGAATAAGGCAATGTTGCAATAAGGCTTCATTGATTAGGTTATATTGATTAACGAGCATGTAAATTTAATTTATCTATTTCCTTTTTATTAAGATCCTTACGAGTAAGGAAAATATTATTTCACTTACCAACATTACCAATTATTGACCATCCATCAGAGGGGCACTTTTTTTTTTTTCTTTATTTGTATATAATAACCAAAATGTCCTTATTTTTTTAACTGTCATATATGGTAGGTGATGACCCGTGAGCTAGGTATTCAAATTATTAAAGATATCTTCGTGGATAGGGGTTAAAAGATATTTTCGTAGATAGGGGTGGGTGATGGCCCGTGGGTAACAAACGGTATTGGCAATATTATAAATAATATGACAGGTGTCCTCTTTCACCCAAAAACAAAAAAATTAAAAATTATAGATATTATTAGTTGAAGATTCCGAAATAGGGAAACCACGGATAATGAGATTGGCTTTCAAATCGTTATCTTCAATCTCGAAACACCTTTCCTTGCGAGTTGGCGGTCAAAGCATAAGCTCCCCTAATTTAAAGGAAAAAATCAATATATAACAATGGCTAGAGGCTAACTGTTAGCCCCTTGGTAGTGGGAAATTCGAGTTGACTGGTTAGGTAGTGATTACTTGGCACCGCATTGAGCTAAAATTTTGGATTGAAAATTTAGCCCCGTGACACTAATCCTCTCCTGATTTAGCTTCTATCCGAAGTTTATTGTGGACATTAATGGTTGCAGAATCGGGTTGGTTTGTTGTATGTCTGGGGTTAATTTTCTTTCTTGATTTAGCTTTTATCGGAAGTTTATTGTGGACATTAATGGTTGTAAAATCGGGTTGGCTTGTCGTATGTCCGGGATTAATTAACCGAGGTCTAAATACATTTGCTGGTTCAAAAAAGAAAAAAAAAATTGCATCAAAATCATGACTATTTAACATGGTATATGAACGTTTTGGAGTTGTAAAATTTATAAATTATTAAAAAAAAAAAATCTTAAACTTAGATATATATGAACTTGGACAAATTGGTGGTCCCACATGCACTATATGGTTTAATAGTTTCTTGATAATGTGAACCTAAGGTAAATAATATATATATATAATGAATTGTAGCTGATCAAAATGGCTTTCCAAATTGTAGTCTTGGGTCCCTAATTCGCCACTGAATGAGGTGGTCAAAGAATAAAACCCCACTTGTAAATTTTGAGTGGTAGCTTCTTCTGTTAATTCTCTAACAACGGCTAGAAACCTCTCCACTGGTTAATCAAGGTTACATCAATATAATGACTGCCTAAAAAATCAGAGCTTTTTGCAATTAAAATATATAAACAAAAATCCATTAGCATTAACTACTTAAATATGAACTTCCAAAAGGTGGTCTCATGCTGAGAGTTTTAATGGGATCTCCATAATGAAAACCCACCTAGGTAAAAAAAAAAGTCAAGCAAACGTGAGTAGCTGGTTTTGCCACGTGGATCGACTAGAATGAATTGTACCCCACTTAACATGAATTAATTAATAAAAAATCTTAATGGAGCTAGCTGCCCATTTAATTTACAAATGGGTTTCCCTTTCATTTAATGACAAGACAATGTTATGCCAAAATTCGTTCTAGCCCAAGGTCGAGGTGATGCCTCAAATCGGCTCTACTAGCTAGTGATGATTTTATGGAAGGAAAATGAGGCACCCCTTTTGCAAATATACAATTTTGATCTCATTGCATGAACCACTATCCTTTTATGTTTGATGAAAGATGCTTGCCATAAACATGTATTTCAGCATGAAAATTTTAAAATTAACCTTCTTTTTTTTTAAAGAAAAAAAGAAAAGAGAGGAGAGAGAGCGCCAAAATGCAGTAGGAGCAAAAATGATTTAGGCTTACAAAGATACTCACTCCAAAAGGAGTAGCTAGGTGGTCTCTTTGTGTAATAACCTTTCTTTTCCTCAGTCATTGGGAACTAAAGATGAGAAAAATTCGATACCAATTGTCCATCCACGAATAACAATTATTTGTGCTTATAATCATGAAAGACAAAGTGGTAACACCATGTTTAGATTATCTTAATACCACACATGCACCCACAAAAAAAAAAAAAAAAAATCATTTGACCAGTATTTGATACTCTATATGGGATGGTTATGCGCTGCACTTATTGCTTATGAGAATGAATAAACGATGGGAACCATATTCTCCTTTTTAGGAGGGATGGATGAGAATTGAGAAGCCATACTCTGGAGAATATTAATTCAAAGGTGGTCTTTTAAAGAGATTGATTAATATATTAATATATTTGCTCTTGGTTCTCCTATATAAACCCGCAATATCCCAGTGAGACGCAGCAACCAAGTCGCTCCTCCCCATTTCTTCTATTCTTCTATTCTCAAATTTGCGTGCTTTACTTCGTCGAGTAAGGCCAGCTCTCCAATAGAAGTGAGGAAAAGTGCAAGGAAGCTAGAGGGTTGAACGACGACGGTAATTAAGCCTCCAACAAATCAAACATATGTTCCTAAAATTGCAAGCATAAGTATTGCTGGCACTGTTTGGTCAGCATTCTGTAAGCACATTTCAATACTTCTGGAAATACTTCAAGAAAATACTTTCGAATTGCTAACCAAAGAATGCTTCATATTTATTTTTTAGGTTGGTAAGATGTCTCTACTTTTTCTATGATGTGGGTATGCCATTTCACCTACATGTTGACATAGGTTGTCTTTCCGCATCTAGTTTCGTATTTGGCATTAAACAATCAAATTTTAAAAATTAAAAAAGAGTACCCATTCATGAAAAACAGGGGTCTGTTATTGGCTAGGTTTATTAGAATAAGCAAAAGGGTTAATTTAATATTGAGAAAGCCTAGAGACAAAAATTCAATTGTTTATTTATTTATTTTAAAAAGGTTGCTTATCAATGGCCTTTCTCTTCTAGATTTCGGCTGTTTGTAACAAATACAATTACGTATTGGTTTTGAAAACGAGGGATGTGAGAAAATGGTGGTGGGGTGTGTTATATATTATATAGAGGGAGAGAGAAGAGGGGGGGGGGGGGGGGGGGGGTGTTAGATGATTGAGTCAATGAATACATTGCTGTGGGTCCTTAGCCCAAAAAAGAAAAAGAAAAAAGAAAGGAGGGTTCATGCCTGTGGGGGGGGGGGTATTTGGGTACAGGGATTAATGGCGTCGGTCGTTGACACTCCGCGTCTTCGTTGGAGTCTTTAAGCATCACGTGGCTAGAGCTATTTACCCTTTTTCTTCCCTTTTCTTCCTCAGAGCAGCTATAAATAGACCCAACTCCCATTCGTCATTGTGTATCTCCATTCAATTCACTCTCAACTCTTATCACTCTCCTGCTCTAAGAGAGTCTCCCATACTCTGCTTCAACTCTCTCTCTCTCTCTCCATAGGTTTTGAATGTAATAGAAGCATACCCATCTAGCCAAAAAGTTCTGAATCCATTTGGGGTTTTGTGAGTTTTGAAAAGTGTGTCAATCTGAGTGTCAGTTCTCAACTGACTGAGAGAGTAAACACACCCATAAAAACAGCTAGAGATTTTATCCATTTTTCTCTCTGCGGCTTTTGTTTCTTTTGCTTTATTCAAGAATTTTTCATATATATATATATATATATATAGTGCACGAACTTCTGAGATCATTTAACAACAAGACATTACACAACTTTTTTCCTATATCTAGCTCGCACAAAGCTCAACCCTGTGTTGGTCTCTTTTTCATAACAAAAGATGGGTGAACACGCTACCACAAAGAACCAAGTCTTCAATCTCTCGATCGACATGAATCCACCAGCCGGCTCCAAATGCTTTGACGACGATGGACGGCTCAAGAGGACTGGTAAATTTCCATAATTCTGACAAAATTTTCCAATTCTACCATCTTTTAGTCTATATTGTGGTCTCATGATTTTTTCCCCCCCTACCAGGTACTGTTTGGACTGCTAGTGCTCACATAATAACAGCTGTAATTGGGTCTGGGGTCCTGTCTTTAGCCTTTGCTACTGCTCAGCTTGGATGGATTGCTGGTCCGACTGTGATGTTCTTGTTCTCCTTTGTTACTTACTACACTTCCACTCTGCTCTCTGACTGCTACCGTTCCGGTGACCCTGACAATGGCAAGAGAAACTATACCTACATGGACGCCGTTCGATCCAATCTCGGTAAGTTCCATTATATTTAAATTTTTGAATCAATTGGCATGTGGGTTGCATGTTTTAAAAAATTCTAAACTCAATCTCCTTTGTGTGAATTTTGATTTTCTCAGGTGAAGCAAAGGTCAAGATTTGTGGAATAATCCAGTACCTGAACTTGTTTGGAGTTGGCGTTGGCTACACAATTGCATCCTCTATAAGCATGAGGTGAGTGAATTTTGAATTCAAACGGAGTCTAATGATGCTTGATTTCTTGTTAATTTCAACGGTGTTTGGAAATAAATACTTTGGGCTAATGGGTTTCGTTGGATTTTGATCAAACAGGGCAATTAAGAAGTCAAACTGCTTCCACAAGAGTGGCGGCAAGAATCCTTGCCATTTTAATAGCAATCCTTACATGATCGCTTTTGGTGCCGTGGAAATCATTTTCTCTCAAATTCCAGACTTTGATCAGCTATGGTGGCTCTCCATTGTTGCCGCCGTCATGTCCTTTACTTACTCTTCAGTTGGTCTTGCTCTAGGAATCGCCAAAGTTGTAGGTCCGAATAGCCTCCCCTTTTCACTTGCATAACTCTTTCTGATAATGGAAAAGAAAAAAACTTATTTTGATTTTACGAGAACTGACTTCAACTATTTCCTTCCTCCACAACCAGAAACCGGACAATTCCGCGGAAGTCTAACTGGAATTAGCATTGGTACTGTCACTCAAACCCAAAAGATATGGAGGAGCTTCCAAGCACTCGGCGACATAGCTTTTGCCTACTCTTACTCCATCATCCTCATTGAAATCCAGGTACATTTTTTCAGTCCTAGACACATAATTAATGTGCAACTTATGTAATCTCCATTGAACAATATGTTGAACTAATTAATATTTTATGAAACAGGACACAGTCAGATCACCACCATCAGAATCCAAGACAATGAGGAAGGCCACTTTCATTAGTGTGGCAGTAACAACCTTGTTCTACATGCTCTGTGGCTGCATGGGCTATGCTGCTTTTGGAGACCTAGCGCCAGGGAACCTCCTCACCGGTTTCGGCTTCTACAACCCATATTGGCTCCTTGACATAGCCAATGCCGCCATAGTAATCCACCTTGTTGGTGCATACCAAGTCTACTGCCAACCCCTTTTCGCCTTCGTTGAGAAATATGCAGCAGCTAGATTTCCAGACAGCGACTTTATCACCAAAGACATTAAAGTCCCAATCCCGGGATTTAAGCCCTATAAACTCAACCTCTTCCGTGCAATTTGGAGAACAATCTTTGTTATCATAACCACAATAATATCAATGCTCCTCCCCTTCTTCAATGATGTGGCTGCACTTCTTGGGGCACTTGGATTTTGGCCACTCACCGTGTATTTCCCTGTGGAGATGTATATTGCACAAAAGAAGATCCCAAAATGGAGCACAAGATGGCTTTGCCTCCAAATCCTAAGTGGTGCATGCCTCATTATTACCATTGCGGCTGCAGCTGGCTCAATTGCTGGGGTTGTTCATGATCTCAAAGTTTACAAGCCCTTCGGAACTAACGACTAATTCAGTAGAATTTCGCCGGTCTCGCCATCGATAAATCATTTGAAAACAAGGGAAGAAGTGAAATTTAGATTTTCGATCTTTGGTCATGTTCATAACAAGCTTAGGGGGGTGATAATGTTACTGTTGTTGCTCTATAGTTTTATTTTGGTTTTTACTGTTTTCAAAAAAAGGCATGGCCATGGTCCATGTATGTACTTTAAGTATGAGCCCCCGTCCCAGCTTTGTGGCTTTCTTTGTATCTCCATGCAAATAGGAAAAATTTAAGCAAAAGCTTAAAGACCTTTGTTGTTCTCAAACATCGTGTTTTTTGCTCTTGATGCACAATTCCCCCCTCCCCTTTTCTTTTTGGAATTAGACTAATCTCACAGGCTCATGCAATACACTTCCGTTATCTCATATATGCCGGGTAATTATTAGGTCACACCAAACTATTTGATAGTCGTAAGGAAGTTATTGTGCTAGTGGGATTTCAAACACAACACCTATGCTTCCTGAGATGCTTTTTGTATTTGACTTCCCACTAACCTCTTAGATTCTCTATATACATACCACCATAAACATAATGAAATTTCTCCCCTTATTAAGAAGAGGTTTATTGGCATTCAAAATTTGACCATATTGATCAACAAAAATCCCCCCCCCCCCCCCCCCCAAAGGAAAAAAAAAAGGCTGAAATATATTGCTGAATAATTGTTGGTATATTTACTTCTCCTAGAAAATATAATTAGCATAATATAATTTTCTTCATTTACACCATCGAAAGTGATCATCTTTTCTGATCACTACTAATAGAGAAAAAGAAAGAAAGGAAAATTTCCACCATCCAATTAACGCGGCGGCGAAAGCCTACTTCGCCGATCGCATCTGATCTGACAGAAAGTTGTGAATCATTAGACCTCTGTCAAGCGATTGAATGGTGGGGGATTTTTCGGCTTAAGACCAGAAGTACAAAATAAGGTGACCTTTCTCGGGAGGATCCAAGACTTGGGCCTTTGTTAGAAATACAAACAGTGAAAGGGAGTTAGCATCAATGACCCTACCAGAACTGGAGGGGAAGGCATGGTGGAGAAGTACACGGTTGAAACAATACATGGATAAGCAATTAATGGTACTCCCACGCCCCCCCACGGAGGAGTGGGAAGCACTGGCAATCATTTGTGAATTAATTGCTTGTTCTCAAACCTTAATCACAGGTTGAACAATAAAAAGGGTCAGTTCTGGGTGAGTTCTCTGCTAATAGTCATCATCAGATAAATCAGACCCTTTTTTTTGGTTTGGTTTTCATCTTTAATCCCTGGCTAGGAATTAGAGTCCTACTCATTATTTAGAATGAGAAAAGCTATGAGGAGGGACTTTGTTCAATGTATTTTAGGAGATGATAATATATGATCTTTGTAATTTACTATTAGATAGAAGACCTTTGAAAATAATTTCATATACGAAATTTTATTATAAAACATCATATAGCTAGTCTAACTTTGAATGTTCTCTTCTATGTAATGATGGGAATGTTTTGTCATATGCTTGGGGGCCAATTTTAATATTTTTGTATATAGTGATTTTATATTTGTGAGAATAACTTAAAGTGATAAATATTATTGCTGCGACTTTAATAATGCTCCCAAGTGCAGGATGTCGCGAAGTAATAAATTCTCGGTGAGTCCGAGGTCGAACCACAGGGAAGGGGAATAATTAGCAGAAAAGATTGAGAAAAGATTTTAGAAATTTGGTTGCTTGGTTGCAAAGAATTAGTTTGATTGAAAACAATAATTTAAAAGCATTAAGGTTCAAAGGTCCACTCACAACAAGTATTAGATATTTGCTAACGACTCAATTTTATAACTCAACTGAGATTCATACGAAGGATGATCCAGTCGGATGATGCAACAATTAATTTTATTCAAAACAATTCTAAAAATATGGATTCATAAGATTGATTGATGTAATGCATGAGAAAACTAGTAATTTAATTCGCAGGGAATTCTAAGCATTCACCGTACCCGGAGTTAGCGATAAATAAAAGAATTATACAGAATAAATACTTTACAAAATAATCAAAATCAATCAAAACTATAAAACCTTACATTAAATCCATGAAAGAGTCATTAAACAAATAACAAATAATTGTTGTGGCTTCACTCCTAGCCTTAGCAAAACGTTTAGCTACTTATGATAATTGAAAACTAAAGAGAGGTAGAAGAAGAAGAACAAGAGAAAGGTGGTTGTAGAAGAGAAGAGGAGAAGTAATATATAGAGGTGCAGCTACCTTTTCCTTTTCATGTGCTCTTAGGGTTTCTAAGAGAAAGAGGAGAAAAATTAGGAAACAAATTAGGAATCCCAGTTTTTCCAGCATGGCTAACTTGTAACCCGTTTTTGACCTACTAAACATTGAAATCACGAAATATTCGTGAAATACAATATTGTAGGGCTTCAAATCAGCTTTCCAAGGATACCAATTTCGCATCAATTGGACTTCAGAGTCAAAAGTTATGGCCAAAATACGGTAACTGCTCCAAACTTCCTTTTTAATCTTCTTTCCAACTTTGGGGTTGCCAACTTCTTTGCTAAAATCTTCTAAAATTAATGCACTTCAACCTTGCAAAGCTTCCATATAGTTCCAAATAAATAAAGAATGCTTGACCATAGGGAATTGGCTTCCTACAAAAATAAAATACACATTAATACACAACTTTAAGCATAAGAGCATGTATCAAGAGAATTCATGTATAATGTGTAAAATGAGGAATTAAGTGCCAAATAAATGTGATAATACCTACTAAAAGTATAACATTTATGCAATTTTAAGCTATTATCAATTATGAATGATGGACAAACTCATTTTATAACATCTTCTTTTTCTTGAACAATTTTTTTTTTTTAATAAAAAATTTAATGGGTAAAATTGGAAAAAGAAAAAATTATAGGATCCCACATCGGTATGACTGAATAAAAATTATGAAATAACATACGGCTTGCAAACATACATTAAGAAAATTTGGCCACCATTCTCGTGCTAAAATAACTTTTGGCAGTTCAGTCAATTAGAGGAAAAGTGAAAACATTTTAATAGTAATAAAGGGTTTTAGAAAAGAACCAATAGTTAAACGATCACGTTCAGAGCGGAAGTTTCTCAAAACACTGGAAAGCACACGCTTGCCTTAATCAAATACTTCTTTGGGTAATGCCCTACAGTTTTGCCCTATAAATTTTGCCATACTTGCTTTTAACCATAAGTTGATTTGCATTGCCTATGCTATAAGAAAGTGGATAGGGGAGAGGATTTAGTGCTGATAAAACTCAGCATGATACTGAGGTGAAATGGACCTTTAAATTAACTTTTGGACGACTCGGATTTAAAGATAAAAAAGAGAAACTTTTGGACGGCTCGGATTTAAAGATAAAAAAGAGAGGATTTTATAATACTCGTAACACAAAGACCAATGGATTGGTGATGGGATACTTTTGGGGAGATGAATGGAGGGTAGGGTAGATATAGGGGGAAGTTAGAATTTGATATTTTTACATGATATAGATGAGATTCTTTGAGGTCGTCGAATATAGCGTGCCGTTGTAATGATGTATATAATTTTTATTATTTGGAGACGTGTAAAGAGACGGCTATCCTATTATAATTAATAGAATTTGATCTTTTATATGCGAAATGATGGGTCTTAATACAATTCAAACATTTTTATAGATTGGAAACCTTTTTATTGGACGACAAATGAAAACTCTAAATTAAACACTTCACTTTAGTGGGAAAAAACAAAAAAAAAGAAAGAAAGAAAGAAAGAGTTAAATCATTGTACTCATTAACATAGCATTGGGAAATGGCAACCATTGTGAAGTTTGGTTAAATCAACATTCTCAATATGATTAATCTATGAATAAGAGTGACTCAAAAGGATAGCTTAGATGGTAAAAGGTTATTAATCTATGAATAAGAGTGACTCAAAAGGATAACTTAGATGGTAAAAGCTTATTTCTTAAAAATCGAAGTTTTTGAGTTTTCATTCTCACTACTAGATGTATAGGCCTTATAGGTGGATTGTGTATTAGATGTATAGGCCTTATAGGTGGATTGTGTATGATGTGAGATTAGTTTGAGTTCGACTCTCGGGATACCCACATTTGACACAATAAATAAATTGAAAAAAAAAAAATCTATGTACTTATATAGGATAGTTGGGATGGTTAAGGATTTCCACTTTTCCAGTGCACAGAACATTTTTCTTAATTTAGTTGAATGATACTATATTTTCCTTAATATATTTGAATGGTCTTGGATTAATACATGCTCTCAGCAATTGATGGGTAATGGACTAATAGAGTAATAGGTAAATCCTAATGGAGTGACACCCATTATAAATCATCTCTCTCTCTCTCTCTCTCTCTCTCTCTCTTTATATATATATATATATATATATACACACACGGTGGTGGGGAGGTGGCCACTGTCGGCGCCGCCACGGGAACTCGTGCCCCATGAAGGGCGGGCCATTCGTAGAAATCATCGGATGCCCAATTAGACTTTTCTTTGGTAAATTCGTTTTCATTTGAGTTGAGTGGGTTGGTGGTGTGGGCTTTCTAAGAAGAAGTCCACCCCACTTTGCCTTTTGCTTTCTAATCCCCCACCCATCGGCTAAAAGGATACAAAGGAGAGTCCCCTTTTTCTCCTTTTCATAATTACTTAGTGCTAATGGAGAATTAGAGAAGAATCTCCAAGAACCAAGGAGAATTAGAGATTCACCCTCCAATTTGCAGTGCATTTAACTTTAAAACAGAAAATAATGATTCAGTGCGAAGACCATTTCAAGAAGAATTATGATGAGTTATTAGAGCCTAATTTGACTTGAACTACTTGAGAAAGTATATTCATGAATCATGACAGGATTATAAAACGGCTTTGATTTTCTTTAATCAATTGATGATTCATGGTGTATTGATCTCTACCGACTCCATTGATGTTGTGTGACGCATTGTGATGTAATTATAGGAACATAAACAAATACTAAAGTAGCATTAAGATTGATTTCGGCCGAATTTGAGGTTTGTGCATTTCTATAATGAGTGAAGAAAAGAATAATCCACCTGCCCTAAAACGAAACAAAAATTTTAAACGGTCAAAAAATTCATTTAAACGACAGATTTTGAAGCTGTTCAAAATAATGTTTTCTAGTGAACTACGTGACTTTTTATATTTTTCATAAAATCTTAAAAATTAAAATAAGTGGAGTGTGCAAATATCATTAATAACCACTCTCATTGTAGACTTCTCCAGTACCCAAGCTCTTCGACACAGTGGCTCATTGGGTAATCGGGCCCATAACTCCAGAACGGTTGCGTGAGTAACCACCTGGGCTTTTTGGGCTGATATTTTGCTAGGCCCACTTTTTAGCGGTGCTAGTTTAGGCTGGGACTTTAGAAAAGTTGGACCATTCCATTCTATTGGGCCTGTATAATCGGACCAGGTGGAAGAGGGCCGCTGGCAAGTAAATAATTTTCCATCAAAAGGTCAATGGTAGAGGACATCCGAATTCATACAGAGCCACAATTTTTTAATTACAGAGGGAGAATTCTTGATAATTTTGTTTCCTTCAAGTCATTTATGGCTAATAAATCATGTCATATTAATTTTTCTGATGTTGGAATTTTCGTTTTTCTTGTGAGGTTTGTTTCCTTCCCATGAACTGAAAAATCCTTCCTTGTGCTGTTTTGGGAACCTCTGCTGAGAGGTAGAGTGGAGGAAACTGATATTTTTGTTAATCCTAGCTTGGAGAGCCTTTTGAAGCAGGTGGGAAAGAAAAACATAGGGAAAAAAAAAAAACTACTCTCTTTTGATCAATATTTTTTTGGTTTCAGTAAAAGGTTTTAGTGGTGGGCTTTGGATAAGAATGATTAAAACTTCTATTACTCTTAATTCTTAAAAAAGTCCTCATCTGGGGTTTTAGGCCTTACAAACTCAAGCCCTTCCGGTTGTTTTGGCGAACAATTTTTGTTATTGCAACCACAACAATATCAATGCTCTTCCCATTCTTTAGCGACGTGGTTGGAATTGTTGGGGCTTTCGGGTTTTGGCCACTCACGGTATATTTCCCAGTCAATATGTATCTTGCGCGACAGAAGATACCAAAATGGAGCATCATATGGCTTTGCCTCCAAATTCTAAGTGTTGCATGCCTTATTATTTCCACAGCAGCGGCCATTGGCTCAATTGCAGTGGTTCTTCTTGATCTAAAGGCTTACAAACCCTTCGAGACTGGCTACTAATTCAGTAACATTTCAGCAGTATCGCCATCGATGATTAAGGAGAGACAGGAGATTAAAGTCCCTTTGTACACCTTTTCTAATACTAGATGTAGTACACGTGCGTTGCACGTGGTTATTTTTTAATAATATAAAATATAAATGAAAGAATAATCTTTAAAGAATTATATATTAATATCGGTTTGATTAGATTTTTACTTCTAATGAAACTTATAGTGAGTAGTATAATTAATTTGAAAAATTTTAAGTTAGTCACAAATAAATTTAAAATATAATAATTCTCAATAATATATAGTAACATAATATTATATTGATTAACCACAAAATTTCAACAATTTGAAATGAAAATTTAAATAAAAAAAATTAATCATTATTGAAGATGTGTGTTGTTACCAATTTACAAAAATGTCGTTGCTTAATAAGTTGAAAGTATTATATTTTGGTAATTGATGAGTTCAAGTAAAATAAAATAAAATAAGTAAGTTATTTGCACAAATTAAAGTAACATTGATGAATTTCATAAGTATATCATAATCATGAAATGATCATCATACTATGTTAATGGAAAAAAATAATGAATTTAAGCTTATCAAATTCTATCAAATTTTAACCTTCTAACGATTGAAAACCAATAAATTTTGCTATTTCCTTTAAAGTTTTGATGGAGAAACATCCATTTACAATGAAAAAGCTAAAGAATGATCTTGCATAGAACTCTAATGAAATACAAAGAAAATGTTTTCTATATAAGTTAACTACAAGAATATAGATGTCTCCTATATAAACTTTACTATAATAGTAATTATCATCTATTCAACTACGATAAAGATTAATTATGTCCATGCATGTATTCATTAAAACTCTTGGTTAAACATACTTTTTACCTTTTTTTTTTGGGGGGGGGGGGGGGGGGGGGAAGTATCCAGGTTAGTTCAAGCCCAATTGGGTATCCAGGTTAGTTCAAGCCCAATTGGGACCAATCATGTGTTTAGGTACATGCTTTTAAGTCTTGGGGAAGGCTTTTTTTGTGTTAGTATTTTTATCCAACCCAACTTCATTATTACATGTTCATCAAGAACCATACTCCTGCCATGAATCCAATAGACAATAGGATCCTATTGTTGTAGGTTCTAAATTAATATAGATAGATGTGTTTATATAATTTAAAGTGAGGGTGCAGAAGAGTAGTTGTGTATTTAAAATTTAAAACAAGAATATATTAGTCAATCAAAAGTTTTTCTCACATTCAGTTTTTTATAGATAGTATAGATAATGATGGTCTACTGACTGATGTGACAATTACTTTTCTTATTTAAGTTCTTTAGTACAAGAAACCCAATTATTTTATTAATGACTATCTTGTTAGTGCCACATTACTTGGCTAAGTAACGGTGGCCGAGCCAAGAATTTAATGCTAATGAGGTCGGGCAACTTTTCATTGTGTTTTATCTCTATTTCATAAATCATTTTTGTTCTCTAATTGACAATAACAAGATCGAAGTTTAGAGTTTGCTGGTACCTGCAAACATAGGAGAAAAGTATATCAATGGACCAAGAGTTTAAAGAATTCCTAAAGCAGCAAGCGATGCAATTTGAATTAAATAGGCTCCCCAGTGTAGACTCTCAAGGCTGCAATTGGCACTTGGAAAGAACATATATTTACTGCTGCTTGTATTTACTGTATAATGCTCAATGGTTGACCTAAATGACAAAAAGTCCATACCCTTTCTCTATGCCCTCTAGTTGCTAATAATCCTCTTTGTATGTTGACAACAGATCATATGATTCCAATTTCCAAAACAGAACTGTTTTAAAACAATAATCTTTATATTTCATGTGCCAGAATTGCCAGTCGCTCCATACCTTTTAACCTTAACATTTCACTGGATAAAGACTTTCCAAGAACAGCTTTCCCCATAGCGTTAAAACAATTTCAAAATAATTTAATTAAAAATATAATATAGTTGGTAACCCAATTAATCTATTCTATAATTCATATGAGATGCAGGCATGCAGCTTGCAGACATTCAAGTGGATGAGTCTACATATATAGTCTAATTCTTATATTTGAGATACAACCCCCAATGCATGGGGTTCACACAAACATCCTCGATCACCTAAAAACCTTCCCTATATATATATATATATATATAAAGCTTTAATCATGTGCGGGATATCTCGTTCGATCATAGGCCATCTATGAGCAACACGTGCGGACGTGTGAATGCCCATGTGTCGCTCACGGACGTCCGTGATCGAACGGGATATCTCGCATATGATCAGCCCTCTATATATATATATATATATATAGACAGAGAGAGAGAGAGAGAGAGAGAGAGAGAGAGAGAGAGAGAGTAGATCATCTCTTCCTAACATATTGGATTTTGAATGGAGAGATGCACATACGTACGGACGGTTTCAGGATTCCAGCAAACCATTTTCTGAGGGCCAACATAGTAATGGTCTTCTGCATAATTAATGACTAGCTAGGCAGGGAAACACAATTTCAGAACAGACGATGATTTGAAAGATATAAAAGCAAGACGACATCAATAAGCTCTGTTCATTCAACACCTTCCCAACCGAAAGTTCATAATAATAACAAAAATCAGCCCCTATCCCCAACTATGTATGAGGGATGGTTGATTAAATTTTCAATGGTTCTGTATGGTAACTATACTTTACATCAACCCCCCATTCCAACTTGCACATACAAACAGGAATATATCATAACACCCATATGGTTCCTAGAGCAATATCATCAATTTAAAGCATCATTAAGAAACAGAAGTTCCTCACTTTCGTTGTATCTCAGCGACTAGGGAAGGAAAGTTCCATTATCAGAGGTGACGTGTTGTGACATCAAGCCCGCTGCGTATTAAATGCTGCAGAGTAGCAATTCTGCTTGCCCGCTGCGTATTAAATGCTGCAGAGTAGCAATTCTGCTTGCACGGCATGTGGAACTTCCCTCTTAAGAAAGAACAGTGTAATTGCTGAATCAAGTGGCATTAAGAGTTCGAAGGAAAGAATCCTCCAAGGTTTGTCAAGAAAGCTAGAAAGAAAGTGTAATTGCTGAATCAATTGGCATTAAGAGTTCAAAGGAAAGAATCCTCCAAGGTTTGTCAAGAAAGCTCCTCTGAATTGAACTTGTTCCAAGCTTCCTGGTTATTTATCATAAATACAAAGAAACCAAGCACACAAATTAGAAATAACTAATTGTGAATTTGACCCAACCAAAAAAATAAGAGTTTAATATCCAGTGGCAGAATTACCATCGAGCTGTGGAATAAAAATAAAACAATAGTAAACTGGTTAACAAACATATATATATATATATATATATATATATATAGATGGAGTTATGGACACACTTCTACAAAATCAATTGTCACAGTTTCAATTCTTTTAATCTTCGAGATAGTGCTTGAAGAATTTTCAATTCTTGCTTATTTCGAATAATATGGGTATGGAATAATTGACAACCATAAACATAAACTTCTTCACCTATATGAAGCAGCGATCATATATTCCTCATTTCCTTGATATTTTAATATCATTTTACCCTAATTCCTCTTTTTAAGACATTTCAGTATTTCACTAAGCATTTATTACATGCATTTTAGGATAATAAAAATAATAATGTAAGGTCATAAAAAAAAATTTATTATTTTCTAAATATAATTGGGAAATTACACACACACCTGAAGGACATCAAAAACCTTCTCTGCAATGCATTTTTGTCTAAGATTGGCACCTTTCTGTTGAACCTTATCAGGATGGATGCACAAGTTTGCCTTTCTAAAAACCTTTTTAACTGATGCAGAGGTAATCATATCGGTCAAAGAAACTGGCTGCCAACCACATTCAGTCCCAAGCACCTGTTCATCATTCCGCAAATAATGGGATTAGTTGGTATGCTACAGTTAAAGGTTTATATCTGGTGATTTCAAATAAGAAGTCGGGAGTTCTAAGACTACCCAGGTATCAAAGAGATCAACATCATTAGAAGGAAAAAAAAAAAAATCGATGTGTTCACAGCATAGGAACAATACTTCATTCCCCCTTCCCCCCACCCACCCCACCCCACCTCACCCACAAATATGCAATAATTTGCAACATTCCTTGTTGCCAATTTTGTAATAAAAAAAAATTAAGCAACAAATCATGCTTTCAGAGAAACATTAGAAAGATCTAAATAATTAAGCTATGGGTTCAAAGTCCATCAGAAAGTAATTTCTCATACTTTTCTATAGGTACTTATTTGTTATGTTTCGGTGATAATGCTAAGCTTAGACTCATTGAACTCATCAATCTTCATCATCCTAGAAGCCTAAGAAAGAACCCTGGCTGAGCCACACTCTAATTCAAACAGCCTTCCAAGCAGATATTGGATCCACACAAGACACTTCTGCACACACCACTGTTTTGTAGGGTACATAGACAAATATCTTACATCTGCATGACCACATATCAATGCATCAATGCTCCACCCCTTGCACCAGTCTTCTAGTAAAACTCATCTCATCAACTCATTGCCATCCAAAAACATGTCGATATAATCCAAAAACCTTAGATTTCCCCAGAAACATCGCAACTTGAATTAGACATATTGTAAGATAGCATCTATAAATTAGTTTGTAATAGACAAGATATTCAAATTTTTAGTTGACATGCCATTTTGGTCGGCTTGGGATTGGAAAACACAAGTGTTAGTAGTGGGGCAGGAGAGAAGTGATAGTATGAACCAAAACCTGTATTAATGATGCAAAACACTTTTACAATATAAAGAACATGTGTAATGCTAAATTGAAATATCAAAAGTGCCCAATAACGAGAAATACAATGATAACATATACCACCAGTGTATGTATACACATAGAACTAAATATAGTACATAACTGAAGAAACATCAATTACAGGAAATTGAATGAGTATGAATTGTACAAAAATCTAGAAAAACATAAAAATCCAACTAGCTAGTTTGCATTTACAAACAAACCACACAGTCAAATCATGTGCATAAATGTAAGGGTTGAAAAACATAATGTACAGTTAAAGAACGCACAAGATGCAGTGTTGATAACAGTGCACGCAAATTTCCCTCTTTCCCTGCAGCCCAACGCTTTATCTCACCATTTAGAGTTTCAGCAATCCTCTGTGCAAATTAAGATTAAAGAGACAATAATTAGTTAAAGAAACTTTAAGAAGGTATGACAGAGATCAAATAAAAACAGAAATATACACAAACAAAAATATACAACCCCAACCCCCCACCCCACCCTCCCAAAAAAAGGCAAATATTTTAAGATTGAGAAGAAGATATTTAATCAATAATTCGGCAAATTAGCATCTAACTAATCCTCATATATGATAAACTCCAATGTAACACTGAAAATACTTACATGCCTCTCTTCTTGCTCTCGCTGAGTTTGAAGATCTCGCTGGTTCTTTTCAGACACTGCTTTTGCCTGAACATATAAAAAGTCGAACTGTAGAGCCGTACTGTATAAAAGTATATACATATATAACCCACAATTTAACTACAAATAGGGCCAAAGCCAGTTCACAAAAGGACTTCAATTATAAATTTTGTCGACTTGAGTATGCTTCTGTATTTTTAAGGAAGCTCACGATGAAAAAGCACATAGCGTTTGGGGGATATAAAACAATACAAAATTTAAGGAAGCATCAATTTTTTGGTCTGTCGATTGAATAGAATTATGGGACATAAAACTTGTCACAATCTGGTAAAAGGAGCTGATCATTATTGTCTTCTTTTGGGTTGTATATTTCTTTTGTTTTTCCAGTAACTTTCATTGGTAATTCCCTTTCGCCTCTATTTTAATGAATTTCCCTTCCATTTAAAAAGATTAGGTTCAAGAACATAATCCGAGTTACTCTTCAACTAAGAAACAAGTAGTGGTGAAATGACACAACGAAAAAACACTCACCACACGCTCCTGGGTCCTTTGGTGACGTTCCATTCTGGCTCTTCGTCTTTCTTCACTTTCCCCTTCAACTTCCTCAAATACTTCAGATGACATGCCAGCTTTTGTGTAGAAAAAAAAAATATTGCAGCAATTAGCATCAATGGAGATGAAGCCCAAAAAACATATTTGAAATGCTAACCAAAAAAAAAAGTCGCATTGAAATGCTACAAATGAATGTCACATTTCAACAACAAATTACCTCCAAAAAAAATTAAAGAAAGGTCATCAACACTTGTCATGGAAGGAGCCTTCTTCATGCCAGTTGAGGCCCCAGAAGATGTCGATCGTGCCACTTGAGGCCCTCCTACGTTGTGGAACTGTGTTTCAAACAGAGAGTCCTGAAAAGTGCATCAAAAAGCAAAAAAAATTAATCTTCTGGTGTTGCAAAACAACGCAGAAAATGGATTTGCTTGTTATAGCCACAGTTCTTACCACTGTTGTAGCTCTTGACCTTGGCACACTGCTTGGTCGAGAACCCATAGCATTTTTCCGCACACCACCCATAGCAAAGTCCTCGAGTTCATCTATTAAAGACACATCCAAGCTCTTTACTGCATCAGGATTATTTTTGTTATAAGGGAACTGAGGGAAAGAAGAATGCAAACTAACTTTCCTTGTTGCACCTAAAATGGCAGAAATACCTCTATCTTCCTTTGAAACTTGCGCTCGTTTAGGAGGAAGGGGCCTTGGTGGTGAAGCACTTGCAGGTTGCTTGAAATGTGGAATCTCTGCGAATTTTAGCCATGCATCATCAGCTGTTTCTAAGTTTTCCTCAAACCCAAGGGGTGTATCTACCTGTCAGTTTGTCTAATTAGATTGGTACTCGTATACAAGGGGCAATAACAAGTGTCACCCAAAAACATGTCAGAATGTGATTGAACAATAATACATTCAAATAGGGTCTGATTATGTTTCTAAAAATTTTCAACAGGCACCTTCTTTTGTAGACGATTGACAGAGGTTTTCATGGAAGCCTTATTAGCTTCTGCTCCCCCAGCATTTGTGTTTGTTGCTTTTGTATTTGATCTGGTCCTTAATGGACTTCCATTCATGTGTGTGGATTTTGCAAGGCCATCAAGGGGATCCATAGCATCGTATACTCCTCCAGTATTTGATGAACCATCAAGTTTTGTGCCTCCAGAATAATTGAGGTGATTAAATTGTTCAAAAGGGTCTGAAAACAGACCTGAGGACGTATTCACTGGGGTTGAAGTTGATTCCAACACTAGAAAGGGGTCTTCTGACATGGAGGAGGTTGATTTACCTTGAATGAACACTTGATTGCTGAGATCCACTTGTCTCTAAATTTACTCTGTGAAAAGGGAAAAAAAAAGCATTTGGGTATAATGGAATTGATTTTCAACATTGAACGAAACAAGTATGCTGGAATACATTGAGGAAACTATGTCATAAATCCCTTATAGCAAAAAGGTCAAACAAGATAAGAATCTGCCTAGACTATTGTTTTTTTTTTACACAACCGATACAAGCTATCTCCTCCATGAGCTTGAACCCAAGATCATTCACTTAACAAGTGACGCAAATGCTACTAGGCTACCAAGCCATCGACATCGGCCTAAACAGACACTTAAAGAGACTCTGGTCAATTAACTACTGTGAACCCCAAGAAACAGATCTAACTTGATAACGAGGAAGCCCTTTAGGCAAACCCTGGGTCCATATAAGACCCCACAACCCATATGGACCAGGTAAGTCCAAGGCCCATGAGGACCATGAAACCCTGTGTGGGTGGCCCCAAGGGGTTTAGCAAGAGTCGAACTCAGAACGTCTACTTCCTGAGGTGTGATCCCTTGCCAACCGAGCTACCTCTTGGGGTTTGAACTAAGACATAAATTAAAAATACCAGTTGTGAAAATCACTTATAAAACTAAAAGCAGTGCATGCAAAAGATCATTTTGAAAGTTAACCTACCAAGATACCATTTCTAGTACTCTAAGTTCATGTATTACAGCTAAAACTTAAGCATAAAACACTTCACTAGGCAATCAAGGTTCCAAAAAAATGTAAACTTCCGAAAATATCTTCACCCATCCAAAATCCTAGTCAGACAAAACTCCCAAATCTTTGCCAATCTTTTATCATTCAAAACTGCAGCATTTTGCTTCAATGCATCCAAATTGTACCAATATTTTCAATTTTTCACAATTCTTCTCAAGAACAATTTTTATAAGATTAATATACTTAACAAAACAGTGGAATAGACCCAACATATTCACCAAATCTTTGCCAATCTTTGTTCATTCAAAATTGTTGGATTTTGCTTCACTGCATCCAAATTGTACCAAAATTTTCAAATTTTTCACCATATCTTAAATCCAATTCTTTACAGAAAAAAATCTCTAGTGATTAATATACTTATAAAAAAAAGCCACATAGTCCCACCGGCCTTCCCAAAATTTCAGAACAATCAGCTATAACTGCTCTGGTAGTTTAAACTTCTAAGGGCCCATTTGGTTGTCCCATGGGAATTGAATGGTTCCATTCACAATTCATATAGCATTGAAGCTCCAAATCCATCATCTTAAATGGAGTGGAGACAACGCCATAATTGATGGTATAGGATCAATTTTAGGAATTTATGAAACACCACTACTCAAATTTTTACACTCGTCGTTATCTGATGATCACAACCAATTTCCCAAATTACCCCATTAAGAATGATGGATCTGTTCACAAAATTATGGGGAGAACATAATGCAATTATTCAATTTCAATAGGTCGAGTTCAGTTGGTGCAGAATACTGTAAATTTCAAATAGAGCATTGACATTCAATCAATAAAGTTTAATCACCAATCAATTTTTTATTTTTTATTTTGGGCTGAATTATACATTTATACATACCCATTCTTTGGAGGACTGCTTCCGCCAAACCCAGGTATCAAATCATCGAAACCATTCACATTCTCCTCCACATTTCCCGATCCATTCCTCCCCAAAATATTCGATTCCGACTGCATTCTACCAAAATTTCCTAACAAGTCATCGATTGGGGCAGTCTGATTCGAAGACGAAGCAAACGATCCAAAAACATTATTGTTCTTAGCCGGGGCCGAGCTCTTCAACGCCGACACCCCAAAAATATCGTCATCATCATCATAAACAAGCTTATCGTGAACGGACAACGACGATTTCGTGCTCGAATCACTGAAATTGTTAAATATAGAATCGTAATCGAAGGAAGGCCCATTCGACTGCTTCGAATTTTTTATGGGTCCGCCAAATATATCACCGAAACCATCTGAATTACCGTAATTCTGGGTTTTCTGATTACCAGACGATCGGAAAAGCACGTCGGGATCGCCGAGAAAAGACCCACCACCCGAATTTGAATTTCGATGCTGTTTGGCTGCGTCAACGCCCGAAACGAAACCGAAATTTGGGGTTCCGGTGGTGTTTGGGTTGGTGGGTCGTCTTGATGCGGCCATCGGAGCCGATTTTCCTTGGGGTTTGATCCCGAAACTTTCGGTCAGAGTACCAAACTCGTCCATGAATGTGTATGTATGAGGATTTTGAAAAGGAAAAGGGTGTGATTCAGGTATGAACAGAGGGTGTGTGTGTGTGTGTGTGTGTGTGTGTTGAGGGGTTTCAGAGGGATAGGAAAGAGAAAATAGTTGGGTTCATGTTTTGGGGTTTCAGGTGATGTAGATGAATTGGCGGGAATTGGGTGATGAAGAAAAATGGCCAGGATGATTTGCCTGGTCTCCCTCTCTCTCTTTCTCTTTCTATTTCAAAGTATTGAATCTCTCCCCTCTGTCGCTTGGTGGGTGGAAAATGGAAAAATACCTCTATAGGAAAAGAGAGGGGAAGGTTCCATCACACCGACATGGAAGCAAACCCATACTTCAGGTTCTTGTTTTGTATCTATTGAGTGCGGTCCACTTCATCGTATTAGCTATTTATTGTCATGCCACCCAATCACCCATTTTTGGTAGCTCTTTGGAAATTTCGTATTCAACTTTCTGCATTCGATTTTCATATTAAAAGAGTAATGATACAATTTTTCTCATCAAAATATAAAAAATAAAAAAATTACTGAGGTACAAATATATAATAGCATCGTTCCAAAAAAGTAATTTAACAAGTAATTTTTAAAAAACTGAATTCCTAAAATTTATTAATATTGCAAAAGACAGTGCTATACAAAACAGCTCTCAATTCCAATTCATTTTATAATTTCTTATACCCTAGTAAGATAGAGTACAAACACTTAAGATAAAATGTAAATCATATGTTTCCTTACCCAAAAAAAAATAGAACACAACAGTCTATCATTGTTTTTTCAATGGATGGCACATTAATATACAGAACTATGTCCAAAAAATACAAGATACGTTTATATTAGACACACACAGAAACTATTGTTACCATTGTGATATTGACACTCTTTTTGATTTTTTTAAAAAATTCTTAAAATGAAAATAACATAACTTTGAGTGATATATTAAAAATCGTTATTTTGACCATCTTTTTTTCAACACTTGAAATGACAGTCAACATGATAATGTCATGTCAACACAAATAATTTTAATGAAATAATAGTTGATATGACATCATAATAAGTTGACATATATTCCATAATGTACTTATGTGACATGTTGAGCTAGTCATAGAGCATATTTTGTGTTGACATACCATTTCCTATATTTCATGAGCTCGATTATGAACTCTTGGCATCAGAGCAAACTAATCGACCTCAATCCCTCTAGCCAAATAAAGAATATCATTACAAATAAATTGCAAGTTATATAGTTGCTTTATTACTCTCCCCAGACCCCAGCTACAAAATTACTCTCCCCATTTGGTTGAGCTTTCATTTTATGGATGAAAGTGAGCAGTCGTGGAGGGAGGGTAAAGGGTTTCACCAAACAGTCAAACACTAATTAAATAAAACCTGGTTAATTGTTTGTGGCAAACTAGGTTTCTATGGTAAGCCTTATTTTGATTCGGCCAATTGAATACAATCCATCGAAATTGAATTATGATGCAATAAAAGTGAAAATCATGTGTTAATAGTGTATTTTAGTTATAATATAGACTTTTGTGTTGTTGCTTTTCTATGAAATGATATAATTTGTGATAATATATAATTATAAAGTTAATCGAATGCTAGGATATCTTTGACATTTATGATAGATTACAGTGATTTGAAAATGTACATGACTTTCACGCATAAGCTAATATTTATCACGCTATGACTTCAATCCTGAGCGATTATATATAGAATGTCCGTTTTGCACCTGATCACCTTCACTTCACACAGAATTGTCTGTAAACAAAGGGAGTTTTTGAGGGGCTACCCATGAAATATTGTTTGTGATTCTCCGCTCATTGGATTTCTGCGCAATCGCGGGGTACGGTTAGAATTTTTATTATTGTTTTATTATTTGAAAAATAAAAGTATGGAACTGAGGATTCACACACGTGTGGTCCAGCCTCCCGCCAAAAAGGGGTATATCATTTCGTTCCTATTAGGAGTCGCTCCAAAGCCCTGACCCTCCTGAATCATTCCTCGCCCTTCTCTCCGAAAACCCCAAACACTCCCATGGATCCTCACTCTGTGTGGCTCTACCGACTGTGGAGGTCTCTCACCTTCTTCTTCCACGCGATCTTCATCCAGCGCTTGCTCTATTCCCATGGAAATCTCGCAAAAATCCCTGGATTTAACCCTGCAATCTCCGTAGTTGTTCTATCATTCTCTCAGTTGTTCTATCACGCTCCATCTTGCGTGCCAAGTTTGCGCGGCGGTGATCGGTGATCCAACAACTGCTCCTTCGAGCTTGGGAAGAGGACCTGGAGTATCACTTGCTGTTGGCCTTGCAGGGACTATCATTCGTCACATACCTCGGGTCAGTCTCTCGAGGCGACCGATCTGGGATGATCACTCTTCTCTGCCTGACGCTCAGTCGAACCGCTGTACGCTTTTACCTGCAAGACAAGTTGAGTAGCAGTGTGTTTTCTGCTGCCGTGCCTCTCATTGGAATTTTTAGTGTGGTAAATTCTGATTTCTGCGACTTTTATATTATTACTTTCCTTTTTCTTGATTTATATTTTGTAAACTAATGATGTATTATTGTTTTGTTCCAATTTCTGTTATTTAGATTTTGACATAATCTTAATGCGTTTTTAACTACAAGTATGCCTAATGTGATTTGGACTTCCATTTATTTTGAATTTTCATGTGTTCTTGATGAATTTTCGGCTGTTACGGCTTTTAATTATTTTTTGCTTTGATGTCTATTGTACTTTCTGTTAGGTTCAGTATTTTAGACTTCTATCATTTGGTTGACAGTTGATGTTTAACGTTTGATGTGCATTATACATTTCTTTAGCTTGGTAGAATTATAAAGGAATTCAGGGGAAAAAATGTGCTAGGAAGGAGTGTGTTCTCATGTTCCTAGTTCTTTTTTAGCAAATTACTAAGTTACCTAAATAAGACTACTAATTGGATTTGATGGGAAATCCTATAAGTTTTGGAAACTTTTTCGTTAAAGTTAAGAAGAGTTAAACAGAGAATGAATATTAGGTGGGATTTTAATGGGGAATAAATATTAGGAGAGCTTTCTTCCTAAAATTTAGGAACATGGTTAAGAATTAGAATGAAGTTAAAGAGGGGCATTGTACACAAAAGTCATCAATTGAATTTATCGAAATATAATTTACCTTTTATATGAGAAACGATTCTTAAACCTTTTGGGGTTTATGCCCTGCCTAACCCTTCCTCACATGATTTCATTTTAGTTAGTAGCGTAATACACTCCGACGAGAATTATAGTTCTTTCAAATTTTCCACAAGGAAGCACAGAATAGTGGTATTGATTCTAGATCAACACCCTTGGTGGAAGGTTCGCATAAGAGGGAAAAAATATGCAAGGATATCAATCCTCGGACCATCCCAATATTAAGTATTAATACATGGAGAAAATTTTGGATTAATTGGATTAGGTGGGTAATCTTGGAGAGATAAAATTAAAGAAGTGGAGATGTCAATGCATTAATTGCATTCTCCTTGATATGTGTTTTGTCAAAGTACTCAAACAAGGTGGGGCAGATGGAGTAATCCTTTAGTGTGTGTATGGTACGTGGGAATAGCCTACCAGGAATGGGAATGCCTAAGATAATTCCTGTACAAGGCTACCAACGTTTGGACACGTTGTGAATGTGGTGTAGGAATCAGATTCCTTTCCCACTCTATAGTTTGGTTTAACTTGTTTAGGTGTAGTAACGGAATCAAATTTGATACAGTTTTTCAAAAATACCTTTTTTTTAAATTAAAAAAAATAATGTTTTATCGCCGGTGATTGGATTAGAGAGGTGATATTGGGGTGATGGTTGTGGTAACGGTGGTGGTGATGGATGGGAAGGTGGTGACAGGATCGTGTTGACAGGTGGTGTTGTTGGTGATGATGTGGTGGGTGGTGGGTGAGTGGTGGTCGTAGTGGTGATAAGTGTCGGTTAATGATGGGTTGGTGGCAGGTGGTAGTGATGGTGGGGGGTGGATGGTGATGATTAGTATTTGGTGATATTAGGTGGTGGAGGTGGTAGCGGCAACCAATGGATGGGTAGTAATTTTGGGTAGTGGTGGTGGATGGGTGGTTGGTGATGTTTCCTAGTGGTCGATGGTGTTCATAAGTAAATGGGGAGGTGGTGGTGGTGGTGGATGGGTGGTGGTGATGAGTGGTTGGTTGTTTCATGGTGGTGGGTAATGTTGAGGGGTGGTGATGTAGTGGTGGTGGATGGGTTGTGATGGTAAGTGGTTGATGATGTTGGGTAGGGGTAGGTGGCTTTGGGTGGGTGGTTATTCTATGTAGTTGGTGATCTTAGGTAGTGATGGGTCACTGGCAGCGGCAGTGGTGGTGCTGGTAATAGTGATAGAGGTGGTGGTGATGTTGGGTGGTAGTGGGTGTGGGCGTGGGCGTAGGTTTGGAAGTGTTATTTGGCCTATGTTGCTTTTTTTCAACCCATTCCTTGGGAATGGGAATCGGAAAACCTGCCCCTAGTTTGGGAGTGAGATACCCACATTCATGTGTACCTCATTCCCTCAAAGCTTCATTGAAACATGGATTCCTACTAAAATTATATGGACCAAACGGGGTAATGAGCTGGAATGGAATGAGGTTCCCTTTTCTGTCCATCCATTCCTGCATACCAAACATCTCTTTAGAGGTTTGTTTTTGAGCCCTGGAGTTGAGTTGTTCTTACTTGTAGTAATCTTATTCTAAAATTAGATTTGTAATTTATCGTCCTTAGATTCAGTTTCCTTGGGTCCATCTATAAGTTATAGTTGTCCAGATCTCCACCTGCTACAGCATATGTATAGTAGGTTTTGATGGATTTTAGTTATGTAGTGAAATGGAGTATTTCGGATTCATATCATTTTTTTTGGTCAGAGGATTCATATCATTTTGACCGATGGTTTTATATTTTAGTTTGCAAATCTTTTTTTTTTCCTCTCATTTTTTTTTTTATTTTTTCAGGATATTGGCAGTGGGGTTAGGCCAACTGCTGCAGAACCATTTGACTGCTTTCTGGATATTTTGGGGGAGTTGGATCAGTGACGTTATCAAGGTTTGTATACTCTTCTTGCATCTAAAGTATCTTTTTACTAGTTCTTGAACCTTTTATATATTATATATATATATAAAGAACCTGCTAGGGGTCTATCTCAGCAGTGTTGTGGAAATTTAACTGATAATCTGTCATCAATCAGTAATCAGGGGACTTATACTTTAACGATTCATGTTGAAGTTAGGACTTCTACTTTTATTTAAACCAGATGTTGTTTAAGTTCTTGGAGCAATAATACTATCGTTGAAATTAGAATTCTTTTACTTTTCAGGCAAAAATTTGGAAGTTCTGGAATGTGGCATGAATCTTCTTACTGTTGAAATTTTTTACCTCTCCTCCATTCGATTTCCATTTAAATGGATCAGTTAAGCACTTCTCAGATAGTGAGGGTTTAAAAGCTTATAAGTTCAACATACAACTTAATGAGGATTGCAGTATATACATGCTTTTCAGATAATGAGGGTTAGTTCAGAACTTCTCAGATAGTTCAGCATTACTCAGATAGTGAGGGTTTACAATCTTGATTTATAAAGAACCTGCTTTCCACACATCTCTCTCTGTCAGTTAAGTCCAATTAAAATGGTATTATTTATTTATTTATTATTATTTTTTTGGTGAAAGTTATGTTCAGTGTGTTCAATATGTATAGTGTGTTCAATATGTTCAATATGGCTTTCAGTTGATGTGCTAGGCTGTAATTGTGCTGAAGTTGTTTCCCCTCTCTGCACGGTGCCTGGCTGATTTTGATCTCATCAAAACTTGGACATACCTATTTTTGTCAAGAACTTGTACAGCCCTTTTCATTTGACCAAGTTTGATCACAGGGTTGCATATTATCCCTTGGTGATGAGTGATAACAAGAGTTGTATTTGAGAAAATGAGAAATCTAACAGAAAAAATTGACTAGCTTTGAGTCACATATCCAATCTCAGGATCCAAGTTGACTAGCTTTAAGCAGGAGGTATATGCATTCCTGTCTTTGTTGTTGGCTCCTGCTAAAATATCCCCTCCTTGTATGATGGGCGGCAAGACTGGGTCAAAACTTTAGAAGGTAGAACAATGGAATAGAACTAAATTACTTCAATAATCAATAAGTTTGAATGTTATTTTCAGAAGATAGATTAGAAAAGAATATTTTATACAATTAAGATATTCTTCCCCACTGATACAAGTTCAATTGTCCTTGGCACAGGTTGCAAGTGGTGAAGCAAAAAGGGGTTATATATAGTTAGTAGTGTAGGTCTTTTCTTTGCCACCCTTGATATCTATTTTTATCTAATTATTCAAATTTAGATTTCAAAATTCAAATTTATGGGTTGTTATGTTTTCAAATCAATGGTGATATTAAATTTGAAAAATTAATTTGGGACAATTAGCATTTTCCATAAAAATTTCATCCCAATTTCCTACCACCTTTTATCCATTTGGATGGGTTGGAAATGCTTCCTAAACTTGACATTGTAACTCATTTAAAGAGGTTATTATTCGGATTTAAGTTTCAAAAAATGAAAGGTGTTAAATTTGATTTTTCATTTTCTTTTAGGCTCTATTTGGTTCGCAGATTTTATCAAGAAAAAAATATATATATATAAAGAATTATACTTTTCTTTATTTGGTTGCAGTGGAAAAATTGGAAGAAAAAGAAGAATTAAAATTATTTTGGCTTGATATGATTTTATCTTTTCTTTTCATTTTTTTTTTTCAATTTTTTTCCTTCCTTTTTTTTTTCCTTGATAGAATTCATGAACCAAATAGAGGGTTAAAGTCCGTCATAAATCAAATTTATCATGAGGTTGACTAAGCATGAAATCAGAGATGATATCAGAGATGATCCTATCCGTACCTTATGTAATTGTTCCTATCAAAGATTTGAATACTCCAATTGACTTGAGAAAATTTCCAAAAAAGAAAAAAAAACCTGCCGCGCTTTGCAATTCGATGACAAAGCACGTGTAGCCCAAAAGGTCAAAACCGTGGAAAAAGTTGGGTTTGTTGTCACTGCACGTCTGCACGTTTATCTCTTTTTTAGTGTCGCCCCTCGACTACAGTACTCCCACGGAATTCTCATGGAACAGAGGGTCTCATCATCACAAAATGGGTCAATTAGAAAAAACAGACAGACCAACAGGTAGCTTGCAGTTCTCCCATTTCTGAGTAGAAAATGCTATGCGACTCATTTCTAAGACATTCTAATTGTCCAACTTTTCAGATGGGGGTGGGTGGGAAAATCCTTGCGACTGCCTTTGGTGGAGGAGGTCCTTCCTTCCATCCCTCCGCTCAATTATATTTTTACCACTTGTCTAAATAAAAAAAAGAATCAATTGTGTGAATATATTTTTATATTTATATAATTAGGAACACATTTTATAAATCTATATTTGAGTGTCACATGTTTATATGAACATGAATATATATCCACGTATTCATATTAGCTTATTTGTCTGTTAGTGTTTTCTAATTTCATATTTTTATAAAATATTTATGACACATGATAGAAAATGAATGAAGGTAAGGAAGAACTCTTCCACCCTAGGGTGGAGGCAAGTAGTGTCTGAGTGGGTGGATTCTACAATTATGTATGATCCCACTTTTGTGAAGACAAACATTATTTAATTGTAAGAGAGTTTGCATAGAATTAGCATGCAATATTGAAAATGGTTAGACACTGCGGATCTATGATGTTGATCTGGACTGTTTGTGATAATTATCATGTTTAACTTTACGATAAATACGAAAAATCACAATCCATCCTAAACGCATGCACCGAGTGATTATAAAACAAAGTTTATAAAAATGATTATGAGAAAAAGAGATGAGAGTTGAATCTAGTCTTAGAACCACTCGATCACCCCTCAGAATTTTTATATGGGAATTTTTATATGGGAGTTCATAACGGAGTTTCTTTACCGAATACAAGTACGCACTTGACTTTGACCGCCGACCAAGATTTTAGCATTTACGTATTAAACAACACAACCAAACGTGCATTTTGAACAGCAGCAGCAGCAGCCAATGTTGATGGTTTACTGATCTCAAAATGCGAACTTTATAAAACAGGTCTAACATCTCCTCACACCATCGTTTTCAAACCCAACTGAAAGGAAACACAGATATGGGCAAGTCCCTGTTATTCTCTGCCCTTGTCTTCGTCTTCCCCTTCATCGCCTTCTCCATTGATTCTACCAATTCTTCATGCCCCATAGATCTCAGCTACGTCGAAACCTTCCCATGGGACCCCTCCTCGTGCCACGAACAAGACGAAAACAACTGCTGCCAAACCCTCCTTAGCCTCTTCGGCATGGGACTTGCCCAACACCTCAAAGACACCTCCATGTTCCAACTCCCTAATGCAGTGGCTTCATCTTCTTGCCTGTCCAACTTCCAAACTAGACTCGCTGCTTTATCAATCCAGCCCTCTTTAGTCCCTCTCTGCTTTCAGAATTCTACTCAATTTGTCGTTAACGCTTCGAGCTGTGCTGCAATTGTAACAACCCAAGATTGGACTGAAAAGGTCGGTCCAGTAACCCCGTTGGACACTTCTTGCAAGGGTGACTTAACCGGACTAACCAGGTGCCTCCCCTGATTTTTTTTTTCCCTACTTTATAACTATTACTTTTTTTGAAATTTGAGATTTGTCAGTGAATTGTCACCCTTGAGTCCTCCACTCCTCCTTTATATTTCTTTCCCATATTTTTCATTTTTAATTTTGTACCTCAAAATAGACAAAATTTTTGAACTAAATCTTTTTAGTTAGGATAAAGTATTAACAACCAACTAAAGTTCTCCCCTGAGCTAAATCATTGGATTTGTCGTGCAGGTGTGGGTCATGTGTTGATGCTGGCAAGACGGTGACCTCCCAATTGGTGGCTTTAGACCCGAATTCCACAAAATGCTTTTACTTCACTGTCTTATATGCCGCTGCCTTTGCCAGTGATTTCGGCCCCAAAGATGCTAGGACAGCCCTCTGCATATTTGGCTTGCCATTGGCCGGATCGGCAACCGACACTAAATCGGATCATTTGAGCCAAAAGAGCATACTCAAGCTGGTTTTTGCTTTCCTGGGTGCTCTCATGGGTGTCTTGGTTTTCATAGGACTAATTATGCTGTATAGGAAATGGGATAAAAAGAAGCAGCAAAATGCTCTGCATGAAGAATTTGTAAGCAATGTCAAGGCCCGTGTTTTACCCAACACGGGAGCAACATGGTTCCGTGTGGCTGACCTCGAACGAGCCACAAATGGGTTTTCTCAGAGGAATTTTATAGGCCAAGGCGCATATGGAGTCGTGTACAAAGGCACCTTTTCGGATGGCTCTGTGGTTGCGGTGAAACAAACACTTGACTTGGATTCAAAAGGGGACGAAGAATTTTCCAATGAGGTTGAGATCATAAGCAAAATCAGGCATAGGAATCTTCTTCCCCTGCGAGGCTGCTGCGTTGCGAGTGACAATTCCAAAGGTAAAAGGAGGTTTCTTGTTTATGATTTCATGTCAAACGGTAGCCTTAGTGACCATCTTTCCAATCCTGCAAAGATACTAACTTGGCCTCAACGCAAGAACATAATCCTCGACGTCGCAAAAGGCCTTGCTTACTTGCATTATGGAATTAAACCCGCGATTTATCACCGTGACATAAAGGCCACCAACATTCTTTTGGACTCGGAAATGAAAGCAAGAGTAGCAGATTTTGGGCTAGCCAGGCAGAGTAGCGAAGGCGAGTCCCATCTCACCACCAGGGTGGCCGGCACACATGGGTATCTAGCACCTGAATATGCTCTGTACGGGCAATTGACAGAGAAAAGTGATGTTTATAGTTTTGGGGTAGTGATTCTTGAAATTATGAGCAGGAGAAAAGTGCTTGATATATCAAATTCTTCTGCACTTTTGATTACAGATTGGGCTTGGATGCATGTAAAATCAGGTCATGTAGAAGAAGTTTTTGATGAGTCGATAAGGGAGGAAGGACCAAAAGGGGTGATGGAGAGGTTTGTTCTTGTTGGGATTCTTTGTGCTCATGTGATGGTGGCATTTAGGCCTACCATTGCTGAGGCTCTCAGGATGTTGGAAGGTGACATTGACATTCCTACATTACCAGACAGGCCATTGCCTCTAAGCCATGAATCGTATCGATCTTCTTTGCAATTCAGTATATCGACAAGTGATAGATCAAGATACAGCTCATGTACGAGCACAATGTAAATTGGTTCATTGGGTATTCACAGCTTTGAAAGCTTTGCTCAATTGAGAATTTTTGTTCACCATTATTATTTTTTTTCCCAAAAAAAAAAAAGTGAGAATTTTTTTTCTTGGATGTGTATTCTATCACAACTAGCACCTGTCCAGTCTAGTTGGGAACTTCAAAATCAAACCTTCAGATGTGGCTTTGAAAATTCCATTTTTCTTTTTTCTCATCTTCTAAACCTATGTTGACTTAATTATTTTTTCCATACGGATAATTGCATTTTCTAAGGGGTAGTTTTGGCTGAGCGAAAGTTGGTTAACTCCCTATTTAAAAAATAAAGTAAGCAAGTTGGTTTACTAGTTAATAAGGGTTTGAATTTGATATTATGTACGATATATAAGTCTTTGCTTATTCATTGGGTGTGATCTTGTACCTGGTAAGCCTTCACATATCTGCACCTTGGTTGTTTTGGGTAAGTAGTAACTTGTCTCTAATATAAGTTTTCGTTAAAAAAAAAAAAAGAAAATAAGAAAAAAATAACAGTAGTACTATTTGTATCAAATCAATTTTCCAAATTTAACATCTCAAATGAGGTAGCATCTTATCATCTTGGTATTAGCTCTGTTTTTGATTGACTATTTAAATTTAAAATTTTGGATTATTATGTTGTCACATCCTTTTTTGATATTAGAATTAAAAAAAAAAGAAAAAAAAAAGAAACAATTTAGAATATATGGCATTTTCCACCAAAAAAAAGAAAGAAAAGAAAATAGCCATTGGGGGAGCTGGGAAATTGGAGAATTTACATGACAAATCTAACCCTGTCAAAAATTTCAAGTTTTATAGTCAAGGGTGGTGTTTCCTTGTGAAAATTTTAGACATTGGATTGATGAACTGTAATTTGTATTGTTTAAATTTTTACCTTAAGCTTATGCTAATTATATGTACTTTTGAGAACTAACATACAAATGAATATTCCGTTTTTTTATAAAAAAAAAAAAAAGAAAAAAAAAAAGAGATTTTCTAGAGAATTTACTCTTGGTGTTCTGTTTAGATACTCCGGAGGATAATTTTAGAGTATTTATGGTTATGGATGCTGTTTGTCTATATTAAAAATTTTAGAAAATGGGATTGATATATTGTCATTTGAATTATTTTGCATGATTTGGATAGGGCCATAAAATTAATAGGGAACTTCCTTCGTCCCATAGAGAAAAGTCATTTTTGTTATTTTTTCTTTCTCAAAATGTTTGTCTATTTTGAAGAGTAAAATCATAAATTTTTTTTTAACTTTACATTTGGAAAATGAAATTTAATAAATAAGAAATCAATGTAATGATGATTTTTCTTAAACCATGTATTTTGTCAAATTTGATCTATTTTTATGAGACAAAGGAAATACTTTTCAAAAATTATTATCATTTTTAAAAAATAAAAAATAAAATAATACTCAAACTGGTTCACATGTGTGCACATACTAGCAGTAAACAAAATTTTACTTAAAAAAAAAAGTTTGAGGGGGGCTATTGCCACCACATAAAGTACTCTAAGCCCCCCATTAGTTTACACATTTTAAGATTCTATAAAAAATATGAAAGGTTTTTATGAAAACTAGTCACATTATTTACTAGAAAACATCGTTTTGAACAACTTTGTAGAAGGAAGTTTTTCCAAAATCTATCATTTAAGTAGACTTTTTGGCCATTTACAATCTTTATTTCATTTTCCATGAAAAATGGCCAAAAAGTGTACTTAAATGACAAATTTTGGAAACAAATTCTTCTACAAAGTTGTCCGGAATGATGTTTTTTAGTAGACTACATGATTAGTTTTTGTAAATTTTTTTTATATTTTTCATAAAACTTAAAAAATAAAAATTAAATGGGGGGCTTAGAGTATTTTTCGTGGTGGCAATAGCCTGGCCCAAAAAGTTTTTAAAAAAAAGTCTGAAAGCGTAATTATAAAACTCACTTTCAAAAGCGCTTTTTTTAGTAACGCTTTCTTTTTGAAAGCGTGAAATAATAGAGTTTTCAAAAAGCGCTGTTCTCTGCTGACTCTTTTCCTCGTATAGAAAGCGTTTTTCACGGTGCGCTTTCAAAAGAATTGTTCTCTAGTGACGCTTTTCCTTAATTGAAAGCGTGATTTTAAGGCGCTGTTTCTAACAGCGGTATTTAAGTATAGTTAGAATCGCCCATTCACACGATCAGCCCCTCTCTCCCGCGACTGGGGTTCTCACACGCGTCGACTCGCCGGTCCCCGCCCTCCGCCGTCGCCGTCCTTCGCCGTCACCAGGTAACACTCGTCTCTCTCCCGTTTCTCAATCTAAGGCTTTGTAGCCTTGTACGTTTAAAACCATTTTTTTTAGTTATATTTAGTTTTTTTTTTTTTTTTTTTAAATTTATTTATTTTCAACATACCTGAAATTTAGGGCTTGGGATGATAATATGATTTAAGATGAATTGTGGGGCTTATATTATGATTTGAAAGTGAAGATGTGGTGGCCTTCAATATAAGACATCCTTTTTTTTTCTAATATATATATAGTTTGCTGGAGTTTTCCCCAACTTGTGGCAAATTTTTTCCCAATTCAATTCTAAGATCCAACCCAAATCCAAAATATTTTGAATTTTTGCTAAATTTTACCCATTGTCTAGGTCCATGTCCTACAGGGAATAGTGGATTGTTCTGGGTCTTTATACCTTCATTAGGTGAGTATCCTGTGATGTAATCACTAGGTTCTCATTCATCATACATGTGTTACTTCTTTTTACATAGATTGTATGGCTAATTTATACATTTTTGTTTCTCTGAGTTTTGGTACCTTTTTTCGTGTCTTCCACATGCTTGATAAAATGCCCACAATTCAACATAGCCTATTCTTTTGTTTTCCTTAAACACCTGGACCTCAGTAATCTGGATAGTTTTAGACTCATACTTGATGTTTATATGTACTTGAACATAAACCATTTTTGTTTCCTTTGGTTGCCCATTTCTGCACTTGGAATGTTGGTAATCTGATTGGGTTTCTGACTTTTTAAAACCACGTGATAGCCTAAAAACAGTATTACAATAAGCATGTCATAATAATGACTTCAATTTTAATAATGATATTTGATACTTATTTATTTTCCAATGCTCCAGGTATTTCAGATTCTGAATTTGGTTCAATAGTATGATTAAAGTTTACAACTGTCATAACAAATTATTGTCGCAATGGATGATTTTAGCCAGAGTGTACAGTTCAAGTGAAACAATGAAAGAGATTTCAGATCCCACCAAAAGAATATGTAAAATTATGATGTCTTGCCCAAAATTAGGGCTTGATACTACCCTCAACCAAAGTGGGGTTAGGGTTTCACCTGAGATAGTTGAGGATGTCCTCAAGAGATTCGACAATGCTGGTATGCTGGCATATCAATTCTTTGAATGGGCTGGGAAGCAACAAAATTACTTGCACAGCGTCAGAGCTTACCACTCCATGATTGAGTCTCTGGCCAAGATAAGGCAGTATCAGATCATGTGGGATCTTGTAAATAGCATGAGGAACAAGAGAATGCTAAATATTGAGACGTTTTGCATTATTATGAGAAAGTATGCAAGGGCTCAGAAGGTGGAGGAGGCTGTCTACACATTTAATGTCATGGAAAAATATGATGTCCCTCCAAATCTAGCGGCATTCAATGGCCTGTTAAGTGCTTTATGCAAGTCCAAGAATGTGAGAAAGGCTCAGGAGATCTTTGATAAGATGAAGCACCGATTTGTTCCTGACTCAAAAACATATAGTATATTGCTTGAGGGGTGGGGAAAGGATCCAAATTTGCCCAAGGCGAGGGAAATATTCAGAGAAATGGTTGACATGGGTTGCAGCCCTGATATAGTGACCTATGGCATCATGGTTGATGTTCTCTGCAAGGCAGGGAGAGTTGATGAAGCTGTCAGTGTTGTTAAGGACATGGATTCCAGGGTTTGTAAACCAACATCTTTCATTTATAGTGTGCTGGTTCATACGTATGGGATTGAAAACCAGATTGAAGATGCCATCAATACGTTCACAGAGATGGAAAGGAATGGAATTAAGGCTGACATTGCAGTGTATAATTCCTTGATTGGTGCATTCTGCAAAGTAAACAAATTCAAAAACGTGTTTAGGGTTTTAAATGAGATGGACTGCAGTGGGGTCACTCCCAATTCGAGGACCTACAATATAATTCTTAACAGCTTGATAGGCCGTGGAGAGACTGATGAGGCTTTTAGGGTCTTCCGCAGGATGATTAAGGTTTGTGAGCCAGATGCAGACACATATACTATGATGATAAAGATGTTCTGTGGCAAGGATGAGATGAAGATGGCACTTAAAGTGTGGAAGTACATGAAGTTGAAGCAGTTTGTCCCAAGCATGCACACTTTTTCTGTTCTTATAAATGGATTATGCGAGGAGGGCGACGTGACCAAAGCTTGTGTGTTATTGGAAGAGATGATAGAGAAGGGAATTCGGCCATCTAGTGGGACGTTTGGGAGGGTAAGACAATTGCTGATAAAGGAGGAAAGAGGAGATGTAGTTAAATTTCTTCAGGAGAAAATGAATCTCCTGGTCAAGGAGCCTTTTTGTGATTGAGGATTCATGTTCTGTGACCTTTATAGAATAATCAACGCTGCTTATTATGTGGATCCAGTAATTAAGAGATCTGGAGTTGAAATGCATCAATACCGCTTTGTGAGAAAAGCAGACATTAGTTCTTGCAGGTCAGTGTTTTACCTTTATTTTTAGGCCTCATTCTGGATTATCACTGGTCCTTTGACCGGACTGCTTATCATTAATAGTTTTCATTTGAAACTCTTATTTAATGTTCTTTATCAGGAAAAAAATTCATGATTTGTGTAGAAACTATATGTTATACATTCTTAAATACTTTTGAGCAATAAAATTATTTTACAGCCAGAAGCAGTTGTAGTACAATTGTGCAGGCAAGGCAGGGGTGGGGTGGGGTGGGGTTGGGTGGGGGTGAGGTGAGGTTCTTATTATTGATCACCCCTCACCACATCCCACTCCCCCCCCCCCCCCCCCAACCCAAAAAGAAAAAAGAAAAGAAAAAGGTCATGTTCACTTATCCATATGCTTCTGCTGGCAAATTTTTAGCAAATAACGATAACTTATGGTCAAAATCATGAAATTACTATATTAAAAAAAAGGTCATATTTTCTGGACCAAGTGTCCATCTTTTGCCTCATGTGCCCAAAGTATATTAAGTCACATAATTTTTTTCTGAACAGGCATAAGGTGGATTGTAGAAATGGTAGAGACAAGTTTGGGAAAATATCCAGTTTTAAGGAACTTATAAATTTATGATTATATCCCTAATGATAAGAGACAAATATGTGCATTGTGATCTAATTATAAAGATAGATGATATTAGGAATTAGTTAAATAAGGATGTTGTGGTGGTTAATTTGGGCTATTCTTATTCCCAGGTTTGATTGTAAAGATATCCCTTGTTAAGAACTTTCAGTAATACTACAAAATCAGCTGTATGGTTTAATGATGACAAAGACTACAAATGCACCTAATTGCTCAAAATATTAACTGCATATGGAAGTTGAGAATTTCACCAAGAATTAAATGTTTTTTCTTTGGCTGTTGATTGGTGGTAGGCTCCTCTTGGTCTTCTTGCTAGTCTCTCTCTCTCTCTCTCTCTCTCTCTTTTTGATCCTTTGTTGGGTGTCCTACCTTGTTAGTTGAGGGAATAATATTGAACTAAATTGTATGTTTTTTAATGACGACCAAGAAACTGCTAAACTACTTTTCAAGAATGGTATGTTCTCCAAGTTCTTTTGTTTGGTTTAATGGATCCTGCCGATATGCCAGTTGCCTCTGTATGGATTTTATGTCTCAAACTAATGATAATTGTGCTAATGCCAAAAAGTATGGAAAGGTTTATGCCTTTATGGTAAGGCTAACGTCTTAAACCAAATGATATTTGTGCTAACATCTGAACCTTTTTTTTTTTTCTTTTTTTTATTTATTTAAAGAATGGTATGTTTGGTTTAATGTTTTCTGCCCAAATGCTATTGATTATGTATGGATTTTATGTCTTAGACTAATGACAATTGTGTTGATGTCAAAAATCAAGGTATGGTTTACAGTAAGGCTATGGAGAAGTAGGTTACAATGTATGCAATATTGTAGAACCAAGTGGTATTTAATACTCTTGTGGCCTAACCTGGTTATTATGGAATATTCTGCTTTTCAATTTGCTAATTGTGGGCTCCTTTTTGCAGGCTCAAAGAATGAAACTGAAGGGGAAAATGTTAATTTTAGGATGGTATCTTTCAGACGGGGCATGAGATCTTTCGGACGGGGCTTTCAAACTCAACTCTGATGTTTTGATTAGAGGATGGGAGAAAGTGTGCTACTTTAAGCATTATAGGAAAAGGCTTGGCCCCTTTTTTCCTCTTCTTTTTTTTTTTTTTTTTTGGGGGGGGGGGGGCCGTGGGGGTGGTTGGTGTGTTTGGTTGGTTTGGTTTACAAGGCTCCATAACTCAAACCCTGAAAAAAAGGAACAATCCTTGCCAGCCTGCTTCTTGAAGCAGCAAACAGTGCTACAGCCTCTATCACAGCAACTGAAACGCAATTGGATCACTGTTACTGGCCCTTAAGGAATTATATGAGTGACAGTTGTAGATGTCAACACCAAGCTAATCATGGAAAAGCTCAGTGCGCAAGAAAAGAATGGAAATAGAGAAAGTACAGATCGAGATTGTCCAAATCTTTACTTAGCAGGTATATAAAAATTAGCTTAATCAAATGATTGAACCCAAACCCTCCCCCCACCTTTGTTGTTTTTGTTTTTGGTATTTTATTTTTTTCTCGATTGGTTGGAAGAATTGAATCCCAAATAACATGCCAACATGGTGACATTAAGTGACCAGTTGCTCTTCACTGGGCTTGTCCATGGAGCCAAATCCAAATGGCACAGTTTGGATGGAAATGCAGGCCCTAAAAGCCATGCAATATTTTGAATAGTATACCGTATGAAAGCCATTCTGTTAGAGTGTTAACCTAGGCATCTCTCAATACGCTGCTCAAGATTGAGGAACCACTGAGGCGCGAAGCTTTCAGAGTGTTGATTTTCAACACAAAATTATCATTGGATTAGGCTAATAAACAAGGTGGGTTAAGCTGTTGACAGGCTTGAACGAGCTTTATTGAACCTGAACAAACCACACCTGGGCATAATTTAGTCAAGCTCAAACTTGATACAAGAACAGCCACTGCCAAACTTGAATAGATGAACACTCAGCTCAGCTTTGCACCCTTGAGCCATGGCAACTTCGTTACTCAATATTACATACAGTAGTGTGCATCAAACGTATAAGCAAGCAATCCTGTCATATGAATATTAAGGCACACCCCCAAAACCTTCTCGCTTTTTTGTCTTCTTTTCTAATCCAAACAGAGCAATGAAAAGTGTTGTGGACTATGTTTTATATATGCCTATAATTATGCCTATAATTCATAAAACATAAGCATGATCATCAGAAGATTTAGTCCACCAGGAAAAGCTGATGGATGATATTTTATCATCTTTCAAGTTTGCATTGACCAATATTTGTTCCATCTCATAATGATACTCAAAAAGGAAAGTACTAAGACAACTTCACAACAGCTAATCATCAAGTATGATATTTCACTCAGTGCCTTCTCATTTTAGATTCACCTTTGGAAGCCATTATCCCTGAAAGCTTGTTAATCTCGTAAAGCAGACCAGCTGAGAACAAGAAACTGCATATTGAAAATAATTAAAAATTAAAATGCTATAATCATGAAAATGTTTACAAATTCTATCACCTGATCTTTATAAATATATGTAAGCATTACATATATGGAACTGAGGGCACAAAATTGAATGTGAAGCACTCCCCAACCAATATGTATATTTATTTATTTATTTTCATTTTTTTTCTTCTTTCATGTTTTCTGTTCGAAGCGATTGGAGCCTTCCATTTTGATATTGAAATATTAAAAAGGAAATAACATTGCTTTAGTTTACCTTTTAAGTTGCGAGCAAACCAATACAGTTTGAACTGTTCCAGTCCAAACTTGCATAGTGTCTAACATTTAAGCATTTTGCTCAGAGTATAACTCAATTGACTCTTCCATTTTTATTCTTTAAGAAAAATCAGGCCAAAATTGAGTTTAAAAAACAATACAACAGGGATTAAAAAACAACTACACTATAGTGCTTCAAGGTTACAATGAAAAATGGAATTTTCCTCCTATTCAAGACACCAAAACCAACTTTAAATCTTGTAATTTTTACTCTCTTCTATTAGTGAAACAATTAGTAAATGTTGTGAATCTATCCGTTTGGATAAGATATTAATGATCACTTTGAACCAAACCCATCCCTTTGTGTTTTTTTTTTTTTTTTTGGATAGAAGTTTGAACGTTTTATTTTCTGGATTTCCTTTGTCCCTGATTTATTCATTCATGCCCAAAAAATTTGCTAGCTGCTACCCCGTAGCCAGTTCAGAAACCTTGGATATATTACACAGTTCAGATGTCAAATTGCTCCTAAATTATTATCAAGCTAGTAGGTCAATGTGGCTAGTTTCAGAAAAGTTTCCAGCTCACCAATCGATTGTGTTAGGCTTCATTGCAAGTTCTATATAAGCATGAACCAAAACTATCCTACTAATCAGGCCACTTGATTCATATAATTAATGCTATTTAGCTATAAAATTATTTAAAAGATTCTCTGAAGCATGAATGTTACAAGAGAAACTAAAATAATAATCAAATATTTAGCATTACCATGTTGTGATACAAACTCGATGAACAGTACCAGCAGCAATGAGAGCAACTGCTTCTGCTAATATAACTGCAAATGAAAAAAATAATGAATAAATTTGCTTTCATTTCTTTTCAAATAGTTAATACTGCAATGAGTGTATTGCTTGCGGATTCTAAAGACTTTTTCTTGGGCACTTTTTGAAAGAAATCTAGAGTTCCAAGGCGCCATTGAATCTTCAAATGGTTATCAGAACTAAAAAGCCATGTTTTTACGATTTTCAAATACAAAGATAATCAAGTCTTGAATGAAAATGTCATGAATTTACATTGAAGATCTTATCTTGATCCACACCATTATTGGTAATTCGGTACTGACGAGTGACGACTGAAGGTTCATATGCAACAGATAGAAGCAAAGAGAGGTTATTTGCAAAACCAACATTAAGAAAGTGGTTGGCAACATAAATTGATCTGTTCACCAACATTCACTAAGCTTAATATGCCAGTTGTTTGATTTTTCAGACAGATGATGTGCTAGCTTATGATAATATAAAACTCACAATTGAGACTCTTTTGTTTCACTCTTTCCATATGAACCCCCACCACCAAAAAAAGAAAAAAAAAAATCGCAGGACTCACTCGGCAACAAAAACCAGGCAAACTAAACATATATGTGATGTAAACTCCCAAAGGGAGGGCGATTCTCAAGAGATGACACACTTTCTCATTATCAGGTTGCTCAAAACATAAAACACTCAGGGTTGAGGCTTTAAAACTCTAATATTCTACTACCTTATAAAATAAAATAAAACTCTAATATTCTACTGAAGGTCACACATATAAACTTCATTAAAAGAAACTAGCTAAGAAACCTCCTAACCTTTCTACTTTAATAATACTATCACATTAAATAGGAAAAAATAACCAAATAAAAGATGGGACCAAATTGTACTTACCAGCACCCCACCCAGTCTTAACACCAGAAGTTTCCTGGAAATTGCCAATGAACTGCAATAAGAGTAACCAAATGAATGAAACATACTGCAACATTTAGTCCGAATCATACCAGTCAAATACCACAAATGACTAAGCATGGCCAGAGTTCAAACTAAGTCTGAGGCAGACTACTATAAATCATGAGAAGTCAAAATTTTAGAATGTTTAAAAAAGAAAAAAGAAAAAAGGTGATGAAGTAATAAATATATATTTACAGCAATAAATTGGTAAATGGTAGGAATCAACATCTATTTTGTGCACATGGTTGTTATCCCCTGTCCAACAAAACCAGTTTAAAGCAAGGAACCAATATCTCTGATTATAGAACAAACTTATATCTACATACTTTAGAGATTCAGAAACCAGATGAGTCATCTAGGTCATGAGGCATCAGGGCAATGCTCATGTATCAATTTATTAGTCACACACATCAATGCAGAAGTCAATATTGAGCTAGTTAAAACTCACCGTTAGCAACACAACAAATAAGAGAGAACTTATAAACCCGCCAAGTATGGTGAATAACTCCGACGATGCTAACTTTCCTCTGTACATCTCTTGGAGTGAGAGAATGACAACAAATAGAAGAAAGGAATATAGCATGGAATTTCCTGGGCCTGCCATGGACTTCATGTTGCATAGACAACATAAAAGCATTTGAAAAAGTATTAATCAATAACAACAACAAATACAAGCAGTAGCAGCATTCACTATTCAAAATTTCATGAACTACCCAAAGGGAAAACCAAAGAAAGCACCATGATGCAATGCAGTAGAATTCAGCTAAAGAAGAGGCAGATGCAAAAGCTGATCATATTTCGGACCAACACATTTTGAAAAGAATAAAAAAAAGTTCAAAATTTTTTTCATTTGTGAAAGTTAAAGCCCACAGTCCCAACACAAAACAGGCTCGCATTGTTTTCTGGTTAAATGGTATGAAAAATTGATAAATCAAAACTAATCTCTACCAAATCGACAAACCCATCCTATTTTCCTACGATCTTATGGAATTATATCCTCCTTTTTCATATGTGTACTGCTTTGCTCCGAACGACAACAATTCATAGCTAAATGGCTCGATTTAGAAATCACAAACAAAATACAGAAAAACAGCTGATCAAAACCCCAACCCTCCGTTTGGTTGCCGAGAAAATCAAATGACTGTATTAAGCACAGTAAACATGAAGTTTTTGTTTTCCCGGGTCCCAATCAATGAGAAATCTATAGAATAAAAATTTCTTTTCTTTTTCCTAGATTTTCTACGTTATCAAATGGAGCATAACTGTGGGAATGGTAACGGCTCCGTGAGAAGAAGAAGAAGAAGAAGAAGAAGAAGAATACGGGTTGTGGTCGTACCTCCAAAACCCTAGCTACCACTGTGCTTTTCCTGTAGATTCCGATCCCCTTCTAAGCTGATAGCGTCGGTCTACGAAGAAGCTTGTGAGGTCATCTATCATATATGGTAGTAGTATTTGGACATTAAGAAAAAAGGTTGGGACAAAACCGTCCAAAAGCTGGTGATAAACATTAAAACGGTGCGTTTTAGTGTGGAAACAGAAACGGCGAGTACAACATGAATAGCAAACGGTACCGTTTATCTTTGCAAAGCCGGGTGACTGTCCATGCAGCCGTGCCATTGACCATTGAAGGACGGTGGCGATGGAGTTACCGGAGTGCCCCGTGTGCCTGCAATCCTACGACGGCGACGCCACAATCCCTCGCGTACTCGCCTGCGGCCACTCAGCCTGCGAGACCTGCCTTAGGCAACTCCCACAAGGGTTCCCTCACACCATTCGCTGCCCCGCGTGTACCCAACTCGTCAAGTACCCTCACCCACAAGGCCCCTCGGCCCTCCCCAAGAACATCGATCTCCTCCGTTTCTCCACCAACCTAAACCCTAACTCTAGCAACAATAATTCCCAAAAATCCCACAAACAACCCCCACAATTACATCAATTTATACCTCGCTCGTGGTCCGATGAGTTCTATACAGTTTGGAAGGACTGGGTTCTTCCCGACGACGCCGTTTTGATTGAATCCAGTACCCGAGAAGGAGAAGGAGGAGGAGGGGGAGGTCTCTGCTCTGTGTTGCGTGGAAGAATTGCTTCTTCGTCGTCATCATTTTCAGAGTCGATGATTCGGTGTTGTATAAAAGAGAATCAAAAAGTGAGTCTTGTTCCAGTTTCTTGTTCTTCAGTCTGTAGATGATTCCGTTCTTAATTTCAGTCCCATTGCAAGACTTATGGAAGCTTTGAGTGCAATGAAAGATGAGAAGAGAGCTGAATTGGGTTTGATTCTGAGGGCATGCGCGAGACAGCGTCTTCGGGTGTGTAGAGCTTATGGTTTGTGGTATAATTCGGATGATCGGAGCGTTTATTTAGTTCTCGAAATAAACAATGGAAGTATTTTGGAGAAATGGGGTGAATTGAGAAATGGGATTGTTGGTGCAGAGGAGGATGGTTTGTTGAATTCAGCGATAGAGGATGGGGTATCATCGTGTTTTGCAATGATGGGTATGGAAATATGCGAAGCTGTGATTGGTTTAAATTCGGAAGGATTAATTATCGGTTGCTTGGGTCTTTCGTGCTTTAGTTTCGATGATTTTGGACGGTTTTATGTTGATTTGAGTGAGGTTCTGGTGACGGGACGGAAGGTTCAAAGGTGTGTTGCAGAAGGTGTTCATGGGGGAGAGAGACTTGTTGGTCCAGAAATGCAATTGATACATAGTAATATATTGAAACTTGAGGCGTTTGTTAGCCCAGAGTTATTGTTTGAGTTGTTGCACAATGAGGGCAGTTTGCCAGATTGTGGTAGTTTGAAGTATACGGTTGGGTATAGCTCAGATGTTTGGTCATTAGCTTGTATACTGATCAGGCTTCTTATCGGAGAACCTTTTATTGAAGAGATGGTCAGTTACATACATAATCTTCTCATACGAAAAAGTGAAGAAAATGGTTTTGATTATTTGGGTTTGTACAAAGGTTGGATGGAGAAAGTTAGTTCTTTGTTGGAAACCAAGTTGGGTACGAAATTTGTATCACTGCAGCATATTCTCTGTAAATGTTTGAATTCTGATCCAGAGAGTCGTCCACTGGTTACCGATGTATGGAAATGCATTAGGGAATTGATTATTAAACCTCAATTTGATGTCATGGTAAGTTTCGAGGGGGCACTTAAAGAGGAGAATAAATGTTGTTGTTTGGTTCTCGGAAAACTGTGTCAGTTGCTGAAGGAAACTGATAAAGGATCAGAAACTCCTGAAAATAGATGACAGTGGTGTAGCGATTGTTGATCAGATTGCGGAGGTGAGGGCTGACAAAGATCTTGTTAAGGGCATCTCTGTGGGAAATGTCAAATTTACAAGCATGCAGGGCCATCTTGATTGTATTACAGGATTGGCTGTTGGAGGTATGAATAATAAATGGTGCTTTTGATTTCAAAAATAAACTTATCTTAATCGAGTTCTTTTTTATGTTACTTGTTAGTCTTACATGGATATTATTTTGGGTGTCAAACTGTCAGCAGACTGCTGAAATGTAGGAGTTTTAAGTGTCTTCGTTATTGGGTGGTGTCATCTTAAATTTTCAAGCATCATGCTTGTCTGGTTCCCAAACATCAGCAGCAGCCAAATCATGTTACAGAGGGGCATTTCTGTTGTTGTGGTGAATATCCATGGCATGATATGTTTCTCTGTAATTGGGAACCTTGCGAACTTGACCCTTGTGAAGCAGAAGTGAATCTTATCACTTCCTCAGATTGTATGTCAGAGCTTATGAAATTTTATTGGAATCCAGAGTCAAATGGTTCCAAAATGAAAGCTGTAAGCTTGATTTTAACCGTTACCAGGGTCTCTTGACCCTCTTTGGAACTGTGATCCTGGGTTGCTGCACCCCGATTGCTGATTTATTCGCGGCCTAAATATTCAAGTTTGGCATACCAAAATTTAAAGTGGAGAGAGAGAGAGAGAGAGAGAGATTCTTTTGAAAGATTATGAAAATTGAAACTTTAATTAACTTTAAAGACTTATTGATTTTGGAAATTGAATTATGGATAGAATCTATTAACATTTGAGAGTAGTTTGGGAGTTCCATTACAAATATAAGCAAGGCGACCCAAATAACAGTTTTCAAGTGACCCTCAACCCCAATTAGTGAATCAACTAAGCCTACTCCCATCATACCACATACCAAGTAAAACATTGTATACCCATACCTATACCACGCCCCAGAGTGAACCGTGCTCCAGGTAACATTGCTGTAACATCACCAGGATGACATGAGTAGAAGTTTCTTTGTGATGTTGGTTTATGATCACCTAATCAAAATATATTCCATCCCTCCCATTCTTAGTTTCATTCATATCATGGAAGCTCACATCCAGTTTCTTAAGCAAAACTATCTGTATCTTACGTTGCTGTGTGTGGTTTCGATTTAGTTGTCTTCTTCCTCTGCATTTATGACTCTTTTTATTTCTTAAGTTTTGATGGTGTGTTTCCTTTTTGTTCAGAGGGAACAAAATGGTTGTCACGACACTTGTATAGTTTAAAAACCTTTTTATCTTTGTTTTTTGTTTTAGTTTCCTGTCTATTGAGTACTTTGCATTTTAAATATATATTGTCTTTTCTCTTGTAGGGGGGTTTCTGTTTAGCTCCTCCTTCGATAAAACAGTCAACTGTGTGGTCTTTGCAGGTATATAACATAAACCTAACAGTTCGAAGGTTGAACTCCAACTAGTATGACTCCATGTAGAGCAATTTTGATTTTCCCTGTGTATTCAGATGCTGTCGGTGATGATGGTTACTAGAGAAACGGAAGTGAACTAACATTTTTAGTTCCCACGTATCAACTAATTTTTAGGGATCATAAACTTGTAGGAGTAGTGTATCTCTCATCCACGTATTCGGCAAATATAGCAGTAAAATAAGAAGGAAAGTGGGGCCAGTGTTTTTTTTTTTTTTTTTTTTTTTTTTGGGGGGGGGGGGGGGGGGGGGGGTAGGGGGTTGTTGTTGGAGGTGAACAAAAGAAGATGAAGAAGAAAGGAAGGAAAATGTTTAGCAGTAAGATCTAGCAGTAAGATCAATTTAGTTGCACAGTTGTACTAAAAACTAGTGGCAGCTGGTCTATTTCCTGTACAATGGGAAAAAATAAAAATAAAAAGGAGTGCTTTTTCTTGGTTTTTGAAGATTTATGTTTTTCTTTTCCCCAATAAAGAAGAATTTATGAAATTGGTAGCAGCAGAATACTGATCTTCTGGTGCTGTATCCAGGGTGTAAGCATGACTTTGCCAGAATCTTTTGCCTTGATAGTTTTTTCCCAGTACCCATCAGAGATTGAATCGAGTTGAAAACTGTAGGATTGCTATTGTGTGTTCATGTTGATTTAAAGTTGTGTAGGTTCTTGCCACATTGAATAAGATTTTTTTTTGTGCAATGAACAGCGATATTTTACGTTTGGTTTATCAATTAAGAAAAAAATTATGTTTAGTTTGGTAACACCGTAACACCCTCTATCATTGTGGGACATGCTACTGATAGGACTTACAGCTAAAGAACCACTGGCTAGAGGATAATGCACCATAAATGTTGTAATTAATTCACTAGAAACTACAACATTGTTTACTTCTTTATGTCAATGCTGTTGAATGATTCACTTTGCAGTGATAAGTACCATGAGTTATAGCCTTGATTTGCATGCAGAACAAACTATCATCTATGTAGTGGATCTACAAATTTTAGTTTATATTACTGTATAGGCATTAGGTTCATCCAACATAAATAGATAGGGTCACTAAAATATTTGACTTGCACAAATAAACCCCTTGGAGATAGCTAGAAACTGAGAGTATGGTGTCATAATATTATTTTTGTGAATATTCATTCACCATTTCTTGTTTATTACCATTTCTTGTTTCTTAGGCTTTCTTTCTCTTTTCATTCTTTTTATTTTTTTATTTTTTTTTAATTTTTGTAATTCCTTATTTTCTTGTAAGCTTATTTGGTGTGTCTACCTCATGCAGGACTTTACTCATGTACATTCATTTAGAGGTCATGAAGATAAAGTCATGGCTGTAGTTTTTGTAGATGAAGAACAACCAGTTGTGCATAAGTGGTGATAGTGGAGGTGGCATTTTTATCTGGACCATTAGCACCCCTTTCAGCCAAGAACCATTAAAGAAGTGGTATGAACAAAAGGATTGGCGTTATAGTGGTATTCATGCCTTGATCGTTTCTGGAACTGGATATCTCTATTCTGGCAGTGGAGATAGGTCAATAAAAGCTTGGTCATTGCAGGTAATGGTTTGTAATCATCATGTGATCCTGGTATATCTTTTCAAGCAGTAAGTGAAATCCGTGATTCTTTTTACTCTTTCTTCAGGACTGCACCTTGTCATGCACCATGAATGGTCATAGATCAGTAGTCTCTTCACTAGCAGTATGTGATGGTGTTCTTTATAGTGGGAGTTGGGATGGAACTATCCGGTTATGGTCTCTTCATGATCATAGTCCTCTGACAGTGTTGGGGGAAGATGCTCCTGGAAATGTGATCTCCGTCTTGTCTCTTTCTTCTGACCAGAACATGCTTGTTGCAGCTCATGAAAATGGATGTATAAAGGTTTTGGACACTTTGAACCCTGCTAAAGCTACATTCTTGAGTACTGTTAGACTAGGTAATATCGTCTTATGGGGCATTTGGATTCACATGGAGATGAATTCTTTCCATTTTGATTTTCAAAGCATCTTAATTCATTTACTCATGCAATTCCGAGTCATCAGACTCATGGCTAAAATGTAAATCCTAAATGACCTTACCTTAAGCAACTGTTCAGAAAAACAGACTCAATTAATGCTTTGGGGGATTTTTTTTATTTTTTATTTTTTAACACAAAATTAAATTATGTCAGATGATCTGGAAAACAAAATGGAATATTTTTTGTTTGCTGTGTTTTATAAATGCACATAAGAATGAGCAATTCTTTCAACTAGGTGATTCAAGTAAATGTTCATTATCTGCCTGTGCTCTTCAAGTAGAATATCCACCATGGATATACTGATTAATTTTGTTAGTAAGCAATCATTTACTTTCTTCTATGCTTCTTCAGATCTGGAAGAATGGTGTGTTCAAGAGATCCATGCAAGGTCACAATGGTGCCATTTTTGCTCTTGGCTTAGAGGGGAAATGTCTGTTTTCTGGAGGTTGGGACAAGACTGTAAAAGTGCAGGTACATATGCAAAATATTATACTTCGTTTTTGCTGATCTGCTATAGTTATCTTTGTATCACCTTTTTTAAGTTCTGAAAATTAATTGGATTTGTGGTATTTGTCCTAATTATGAACCTAATAGAATCTCAAAGTCATAATTTAACTTTGATCCTATATTACATTCGATGATTTGATAATACATCCTTCAATTTTGGTTATTCTTTTATTTTATTTTATATATTTGGAATATAGGAGTTAACAGGTGATGAGTTTCAAATGGATGTCAGACCAGTTGGATCTATTGCTTGCGATTCTGTCATAACAGCTCTATTATACTGGCAAGGAAAACTCTTTGTTGGATACGCTGAAAGATTTATCAAGGTATACCACAGATTTTTCGTTATTATATTTTTCTGAGAGGCTTAACTAGAAGCTTTCTTCTAGATTTTACTGTTATAAGGCCATGTTATGATATTTGCATGCTCTGAAGATGAAGAGATGAACTACTTATAATAGAGTTTGTCTAGCAAAATGTATTTGTCCAAAAGTTGGCGGTTTTACAGAAAGTCTATCTGTGCTGCATAAAGAAATAAAGATTCATCAAACTATTAAGAGTCCCAACACCATTGCAGTTTAGGGTTTATGAGGGAGCTTTTGGAAGCCACATTAAGCACAATCCTGCCATTTTGGCTTCCATAGCATGTGAAGGCATGAATACTATATGTATGATATATTCATTGCCCGAAAAGAAAGGCCAGTCTCAAAAAATGGTCATGGTAAATTGAGATGAGATTATTTCTTGTTTGTTTACTTGTCTTTTCCCATTTGTTTATTTCAGATTAAATGATGAACCGGTATTTTTTATTTGACTTAATCAGGTATATTACTATGGGCAGTGAGCAAAGTCCCACTTGGAGGATCTTATGGACTGGCATTATGCAAATCACGAAGAGTCATATCTGGTGGTTTCAGACACACTAATACAAGTATACGATAATATTCAACAAGTGTGACATATCAACATATCTGTTAGTTCTTCGGATTAGGAAATACACCTCTAAATTATCTGTGTACATAATGCAAGAAAAGTTCAGTTCAGGGGAACAGTGTTTGGAGAAATGCTGGTTTACATTAGCAAATGCAAATGACATCATATATAGCTTGAAAAGTAAAATAAAATTTGATAAAATCTGGTTTGCTTGACATATGACTATTGTTTTGTGTACATTTATGTTTGCCAATGGCCTTGTGGCCTAGTGGCAGTTCTCCCCCATATAGGGGTGAGGTCCTAAGTTTGAGTCTTAGTATAGATATATGTTGATGTAATGAATTTCTTATCAATGTTACCCTTGGTAGCGGTTTGTTACCATGGGTTTGGGTAGGGTTCTATCATGTCATTTCTTTCTAATATATTGAGCCTTAACTAAATCTAATTTAATCATTTAAGGTGGTTAAATAAAACTTGATGATATAAGCTTTCACAATATCTCAATGCAAAATATGTGAATTATGACTTTATAAGAATAAACACTTGATTAATGTGTTCTTTTTTTTTTTTCCTTTTTTTCTTTTTTGGGATAAGTACTAGATTAATGTTGATGAAATTGGAGATAGCTAATATTAAATTAGCTTTGAAGATAATATTTAATTTACTATTTTGGCCTTCTATTATTATCATAAGAAGATTTATGTATTTATTTTCATAATTTTATACATGTATTATTAAAGGCATATTAGTTTGGTTATAAAGTCCAAGTCACCAACCTAATTGAGCTGTCATTTTTATTATTCTATCCATCCAAGTCGTGCTGCATAATCTTTCAAATCACTTGAATCGGTATGGAATGAGTTGGTTTAGCTAAGTGGGCGAATTTTACCACTAAATGCAACCAAGCACAACTTAGTCAAGAGGTTTGCCCATGTACTCTTAGAAGGTTTGGCCGAACGGAGTGCTACGTGATGTGCGTGGCTCAAGAGCATATATTAAATATAATTAAGAAAATTTGATGGCTCGGTGGGGCCCGTCAAAAGAAACTTCGACTTGTCTTAAGCTGCTTTCTCAAAAAAATCAAGGGAAATGACTTGTAGCGCTCACTTTGGACTTGGAGACCAACAATATTCTTCATCATTAATGCATGCCGCGATTAGAAGGTCCCTTTAATTAATCTTAATTTAAAAGGCTTAAAGTTTAATCTCAATTGTTTTAAAATGGCCATAGCACGATTTCAAAATTACAAATATAATTTTATTAAATGTCAAAACTCTAGACAAGTGGACCTGACCTGGCCCATGACCCCATCTATTGGGTCGTTGTCATCGAGTTGATCAATGTGGATCCTATGGCCTATGTGCATGAATGCATATAAGGCGTATGCTATTGGAGAATTGAACTCACACCTGATCACTAAACCCATCCCAACTACTACTCCATTACTTCTTCACTATAAGAACTAATTGTAATTAAATAAACTTATACAAATGTGGGACATTACACCAAATGTCCGGGTTCGAAACCAGCCACTTCTCTTGGCCAGCCACCAGTCAGGGCTATTAGCCTGGAACGTTAAACGACCTCATGGGGCGGTGGCCCCGCGTGGGGAGCGGGGATTAGTCGGGCTCTGGCAGTTCGGACACCTCGTTGCTTGGCCAAAAAAAAAAAAAAAAAAAAAACAACGCGTGTGATAATATGATTATCCACTACAATAACCATAATATCACCGTAAATATTCTAGTAATTCATCAATATATAACTTGACCTTCTAGAAATACGACCATTGAAAGGGCTAGGCGGCTAGCTTCTACTCTAGTAATTGTTTAGTTTCAACTATAATGTCACTTGTTCTCGATTTTTTATTTTTCAATTTTTTATTTTTTAAGTTTACCATGAAGGCTAGGGCTCGAATCTTGAACATACGACACATCTAATCCTTCTTTTTTTTTATTATTATTCTTTTTCGAAAAGGGGTCATTATGGTGACTGAATTTTAGCCCTAAACACAATCCAATTTCAAAGAAAATAATGGATTACTAAGGGTGTCTCTAGGTACGTTCATAAATATTTTTGGTCCTATACATCTGATGCTTAGCTTAAACATTTTTATACCGGTGTCTCCTTATTTTTGAAAATTTGGAAATAATATCTTATCTTTTTCTAAGTAATATCAGCATGTATTGATATAAGTTATATTAGTACCATGTACTAGGGATCGATTGTACGCTGTGCATTTGTCCAATAATGTACCTTGTAATCCACTAATGCACAAGGTTCAATTCTTAGTGTGGATGTTGATATAAATTATATAAAAACAGTGCTCACTTGATCATTATTCTATATCAGTCCTGATCAAGTTTAAATTGATATATAACTTTGATCATGCATGAGATATCAAGTAAGGTCACAATACATGTTTATTTTTTATTTTTATATTTCTTTTGGCCTTTGTGTTTTTTTTTTTTTTTTTTTTGACAAAAAGGTTTATTCCCTTCATACTAGCATTTTAAACAAGTAGAAGTATTGTACGCCCATGGGTAATGGGTGTTTTGAAAGACTCGGTATTCATCCGTTAATAAAGGAGTTGAGTACTTGAGTGGTTCCAAAATTTCAGTCCATCTTTGATGCTTTTTAGTGGTTGAAACTTGAAAGTCAATAAGACTGTACCCAAAAATTTTCTTAAATTTTCTTAGTTTGATAAGTCATGCAAATATATTTTATCTAGACTCTAGAATGACTGTGCCATCCATGAATTGACGTAGTAGATACGCTTAGAAGTATGATGCCCTAATTATTCCTTAAAGATAAAAATAAGATAAAAATTATCATGATATTTTTACTTTAAAAAAAAAAAAAATCAGCTATAAAATGATACTGATATTATTATTATTATTGAAATTTTTTTTAAAAAAATTAAGAAGTGAAAGATCAAAAACCCTAGCTAGCTCCTAACTACCTGTTTTTCTAATATTGTGGATTTAACCCACAAAAAATAAGACACCCTTTGTCCCTCACCCTTTAAAATTTGGACCCATGAACGGTGGTTTAGAATGATGACCTGATGAAGTAATGGACTGAGTCAGCAAGGCTCTAGACCACGTTTCAAAGGTCTTCGATCAAACGGATGCATCCATCCCTAGTGAGGTAGGAGATGACAAAGTAGCATGAGGTGGACATAACGACGTAGCCGGCCACATTATTTTCTTTCTCTCTTTGATCGGATCACCTGAAGTTCTGATTAGGAGAGAGAGTTTGCTTGAGGAAAAATGTCATCTTAATTAATTCCCATAAATAAATTCTCTATTTATGTGAATTTGTGTTGGTTTTAGGGCTGTTTAATTTGCCTTGTTCGATCCTCATAAGTTTGGTCGGTTGGGTTAAATTTTTATTGGGGGCTGGTTCTCTTTGTGCTCTTGCAGTGGGATTCAATTCGGTTTGTTTTGTGAGGTTGGGTAGGGTGGGAATCTTATTGTTGTCTTGGGGGTTGTTTGGATCTTATCCTTAATTCACCTTAATAAAATATTATTTTTGCTGGTAACAATAAAAGTAAAATACATCCTCTACTAATGGCCTTTGGGCGGGGAGTTATCAAGCTGTACTGGCCTCACCCACTTCAAAAATAACCCTTTCCAAGTACCCATCATACTGATCTAATGACTTAATATTACTATATGTCTTGGTCTAGGGTTTTGCCTTTCCTTCCCTTTGTCGATCTTGTGTTTTTTCAAGATCCAAACAATGCCTAAACAAATAATGATGCTGGTTGGTCTGGTACCAGCAAATGCATGAAGAGAAGGATGGGATGGGATTCAAGGTTGGCTGCCTTAACTTTCCACTCGTCGGTTGAGAAAATGGAAAATAAATATTAAATATAAATACAGCGTAGGAATGTACGTACCTATGCCTTGAGATTTGATTCACTTGATTAAGGAAGGTGCTAGAACTAGTCTAAATAATTTAAGTTCCACGGAGAAAGAAAGCAAAAGTGCAAGTGGACTCGATCAGTTTCGCCACCCTCCAAGAAGATCAATGATATGTATGTTCACACCTTAACTTCGTGCGTTGGCAACAACTCAACTTAAAATTGGACTAGAAAGTGGAATCTACGATAATTAATAATTAAAGCCCAAATGATATTAGTCCATTTTTTTTGGCATATTATATTGTTTTGAACGCTGACTTTCAGTCAAAGCGAAAAACATCAAATCTTATTTGTTAGGCCTGAGAGGGTGAGAGGGACCTCCAGTCTACTACGCCGATAGGATCAGGAAATTTGTATCCACCCTATTTGGATTATTCTTCCAATTGCTTGCAGATTCCTATCTTACTTGAGTTGCTTTGTGTTCTCCTAAATAATCTCAATATTATTTCTTATAGGGCTCATGGTACGTAGGGTGTTTGCCTTTTGCTTTGGTTGGGTTGGTAGGATAAAATTGGCCTATTTGGAGTAAAATGGTTTGTCAAATATGAATGAATAAAAATTTTGAAAATTTTTACCTCAAAATTAAATGATGGCCAGAAAAAAATTGAACAAATTAAAGGCCTCTTGGATTGCTCGAATTAAGATAAAATATTAATGACCCATCAAAATTTGCCTACCTAAACTAAATTCTTAGCTTCGCCCCACTACCTGCATCGTTGTCTCTGGTGGTCTCATATACTTCTCGTGAAACTTATAGCCCACGACTACTCTCTACGGCTCTACCGCCTCTACGTAAGACTTCCTCTAAGAATAAAATAATACTACGTCCACCAAGGAGTTTTGTTGCATCAATTACTGACTTCTTCCATTGCGTCTATTGCGTCTAAGACCTTTACATTGTAGAAACTTCGTGGGGATAGGTACAAAAATTTGTTGTCACTTTGTATGTTGTTTTCCACTTTTTTTTTCTTTATGGGTACAGCATTTTCTTTTACTAGACTTCAAGAGTCATATTAGAAGGGTCTTGTTTGGAGGGTAGGGACCACAGGGTCCGAACATTTCCCACAGCCCGATATGGGGTTGGATACAAACTCTTTACCGAACCAGTATTGTCCTAGTTTTTTAAAGGAGAGGAGCAAGAAAGCAGTGGTGGGAAATGAATAAATGATTATTAAATTTGATTGACAGTACGTAGGCCTTCCACTTTTTCAAATATCACAGCTTAATTAGCTTCCTTACAAGATGGAAGAAGAATCGATTTCATTAGGGTCATTAGACTGCAAGGGGCCTGAACAAAACCAAAGTTAGGATGTTTTACCAAGAATATGAATAAAATAAAAATGACGGAGTTAATATGACGTCTTGAAGACGTTTGAATTAGCTACGTCACGTGGGACCACCCAATTGGTGTGTGAGAGGCTATGTCGTATGGAGAGAAGATGAGAACATCAGATTAGATACGGGACCCTTCAAATGAATTACTGTACCGTTTTTCTTCCTTACAGAATCTATATATATATATATATGCTTCCATTCACACCTTCTTCCTCCTTTGCCTCAGCTCTCCATTCTCTCTTTCGCTCTCATCTCTCTCTCTCTCTCTCTCTCTCTCTCTCTCTCTCTCTCTCTCTCTCTCTCTCTCAACAGGTAGAGTGTAGACATCACAACCCTTTAATTTGCATATATCTCTCATAAAGCTCAACCTAGCTGTGGATAAGGTCTCATTCATTACAAACATGGGTGAACACGCCGGCACAAATAGGAACCAGCAAGCCCTCGACTATCTCAATGGATGTGCTTCCACGAGGTGCCTGCGGGCGCTTTGATGACGATCTCCGGCGGTTGAAGCGAACTGGTAGATTCTATCAATAATTCTGACGAAATCATTCAATTAATTAATCTACCCATCTTTTGGTGCATATATAGGAAAAGTCCTTTTCATCTTATGTTACTGTTTCTACCGCATGCAGGTACTGTTTGGACTGCTGGTGCTCACATAATAACGGCTGTGATTGGGTTTGGGGTTCTGTCCTTGGCCTGGGCATTCTCTCAGCTCGGATGGTTAGCTGCTCCAATTGTCATCTTCTTGTACTCCTTCTTAACGTACTACACTTCGAGTCTCCTCACTGCATGCTACCGTTCTGGGGATCCCAAAACCGGCAGGAGAAACTCTACTTACATGGACGCTGTTCGATCCAATCTTGGTAAGCTTCGGGATATATTATTCCATTTAGTAGTCTGTAAAGTGCTTCAAAATCTGGACAAGACCAGTCGGTTCAAACCGGTTGGACCATTGACCCATCAAATTTACGGGCCTTGGCGACCCCTTAATTAAAGACACTTTTAGCATGGCAAACTTCTGTCAATACTGGAGGCAAAATGACAACCAAATGATAATCATAAAAGAAAAATATTGAAAGTGTGGAAAAAATTCACTCTTTATTACTCCCTATTGAAGTGGTCATAGTTTAATTGTCATTCGAGTTTTTTTTATTAATTAATTATTAAGCAAAATTCAGTTTGTTTTATCGGTTGAATCCCTGGTTCATTTGAAAGTGGAGTCAAATTCTTCCACTTCTCTTCTTCGTCTCCTAATTAAAGCCTCTCTTTTTCAGCAAAATAAATAAATAAATAAAGCCTCTCTTTTCTCTCCGATTTATGACTGACATCAATGGATTTGTACACCTAAAAAGGTTATTGATATTTTTAATTTCATATTTATATACACACTTTTAAAATTTTCTATTATTTAATAATCAATTTTGTGAGTGGGGTTACGTGTGCGAGTAGTCTATGACTAAATGTGTCACATTTTGGGGGTACGTGGCAGATTCTGCAGGGTTATTAATTTTTGTAATTCCCCCTATTAAAATTTGTAATTGTATTAGATCGTATTATTTTTGTAACACGTTCAGTAGACAAAATGGGCATGCGTACGTTTGTCGTTTTGAGTTCGTACATGGGGTCCCTTGTGTGGTAGTTGGTACATGGCAGTTTCGATCCGCAGGTTGTTGAAAATTTTAATCTCTAGTGAGTGTATAGTATGTATTGTCAAATCTATCAATTGTCAAAAAAAAAAAAAAAAAAAAAAGGCACCCCTTCATATAATATATTAGCAGAGACCTGCACGATGCATAGGAATTGCAAACTTTAATTATTTTATTAGCCAAAAGAAAAAAAATGTGATTCATATGCTTAGTGACAGCCAATGACCTTTTAAGAGTGAGTTTCAAATTTTAAAATGAAAAAAACATGAAAACAAATTATTATAAAAAGAGGGGGAGAAACATTTGTGGTCCCATAAGTAAGGTGAGAAGAGAGTTTTGAGGGGAAAGATATTTAAGCTGCCATGTCAGCATAACTCCTAAATATAATATAGAATAGATTATACTCCGTATGTGTTTAGAAAAAAATTCCTTTATATTTTTGTAGTTAAAACATTTATTACTGTCACAATGATGTCATGGTTCTAATGGTTGACTGGTTGGATGAGTGACCTTTAACAAGATCATTTTTCTGATTCAATGAACTGTATGGTTGTGAATCAAATTGACACGTGTCCAGGTTAATTTATAATGCATTTGGATGAAAATTTTGTGAAAGAGATTCGGATTAGAATTGGATTTCAACCTCATTCGTTACTATTATTGTCATCATAATTTGGTATTGAAATCTCATTTTAACTCAAATCCTTTTTGTAAACTCCGTATCGAAATGCATAGTTAAGAAATTGTAAACTCAATCTATCTCTATTGTCCGAAATTTTAACGTTCTCAGGTGGAGTGAAGGCCAACATTTGCGGGGTAATTCAGTTTTTATACTTGTTCGGAGTTGCCACTGGTTATACAATTGCAGCCTCCATAAGCATGATGTGAGTGAATTTTGGAATTCAACCAGACTCGATTTTAATAAATAATGCCTGATTTCATTTTTCTTAATTTTGGAATGTGTTGGGTTTTGTTGGATTTTGATCAAACAGGGCAATCAAGAGGTCCAACTGCTTCCACCATAGCGGGGGAGAGAATGGTTGCCATATAAGTAGCAATCCATATATGATCTTGTTTGGGGTCGTGCAAGTCATTTTGTCTCAGATTCCAGACTTCAGCCAATTGCGGTGGTTCTCTATAGTCGCCGACGTCATGTCCTTTACCTACTCGACAGTAGCTCTTGGTCTCGGAATATATAAAGTTGCAGGTCTAAACATATTACATAAATATACCATCTCCTCTGTAATTGCGATCTAGAGAATTCTTTACGAGTCTAACAATGGTGACTTCAACCCAGGTACCAGTCAGTTTCACTTCCGTGGAAGTCTAACTGGAATAAGAATTGGCAATGTGACTCCAGCCCGAAAGATATGGATGTGCCTCCAAGCACTCGGCAACATTGCTTCCGCCTACTGTTACTCCATTATCCTCATTGATGTTCAAGTACTTTTTTCTTTTTCTTTTTCTTTTTCCTACTCATGAAAAAATCACTCAATACCTTTTTTTTTTTTTTTTTTTTCTAGTGCATTAATTATTTGTCGAACTAATTGATACATGGTATACACTAGGACACAATCAGATCGCCGCCACCAGAAGCCGAGACAATGAAGAAGGCCATTCGAGTTAGTGTTGCAGTAACAACATTTTTCTATATGTTCCATGGCTGCATCGGCTATGCTGCTTTTGGAGACTTTGCCCCACGAAACCTCCTCACCGGTTTCGGATTCTATAACCCATTTTGGCTCCTTGATATAGCTAATACCGCAGTAGTAATCCACCTCTTGGTTGCGTACCAAGTCTATTGCCATCTGCTTTTCGCCTTGGTCGAGAAATTCGCTAGTGAAAAATTTGGGGCAAGCCAATTCATCACCAAAGAAATCATAGTCCCAATCCCAGGTTTTACACCATACAAACACAATATCTTCCGATTGGTTTGGCGCACAATATTTGTTATTTTAGCCACAATAATATCAATGCTTCTCCAGTTCGTCAATGTCAATGATCTTGTTGGAATTCTTGGAGCTGTTGGGTTTTGGCCATTCACCGTATATTTTCCAATCGAGGTTTATATTGTGCAGCAGAAGATACCAAAGTGGTGCGCCAGATGGGTTGGCCTCAAAATCTTATGCGGTGCATGCCTTTTTATTTCCATTGCTGGCGCCAGTGGGTCATTTGCCGGGTTTCTTCATGATCTCAAGGGATATAAGCCCTTCGAAACTAGATACTAATTCTGTGGAATTTTATTGGTACCACCATCAATGAACATTTCTTAAACAAGGGTTTAAAAACCCGAGTACAGAATTTCTCTAAGCGAAAAAAAAAAAAAAAAAATGTACAGAATGCAGGCCAAGAATGGTTTAAGAGAAATTGGGAATTACTCAAAGCAGTTGTCCATATTTTGTACTGCCAGTTAGTCCACACTTACTAATTTCAATTCGATTCAAAGTTGCACATGACCAAAAAATTTGAGAAGCAACGTACTTCTGCCCCATTCTATCGGAGTTTGGGAGTTTCCAGCATAATTGGAAAATGCCAGTTAGTAACCACGGTGAGACGAACAGGAAAAAAATGTGAGGCAAGGATAGCTACGCTAGGAGTGTATGTGCTCGGATGGAGAGGGCTCAACTTGCCCTGTTCAACCCCTTTCACTGGTTAAAGACGGTAGGAAAATTATGTTCTTCGTACTGAATAAATTGTACAGAAAGCCCATACCAACCGAAGTGTAAGGAAACTTAATTACTGAAATTTCAAACATCGATCAATGGGTTAGTTCAAGTGGCAAAGGAGTATGGATAAGGACCTCAAAAAGCACAAGTCTTCATTCGAAACCCCAATTGCGCAATTACCTCTTTGCAATTATCCTAAGGTTTATGGTGACCTAGTAATTACTCAGCATGTATGTGACAGAGGCCTACACCAACCAGTGAAATTAGATGGAAAAACCCACTAAAGGGAAAAAACAAAAAACAAAAATATAAATTCAAAACCAATGAGATTATGGCGCCTATGGCGGTTTCCGTTTTTCATTTAAGAAAGTAAAGGCGAGGCAATAAGCCACACTATTTTTCCGTTTGCACGACATTGTTTATCATGATGACGATTGAGGACCGTCTCTCGATCGACCATACCATTCGATTCATAGAATTGTGCACTACATTAAATAAAATTAAAACGAATATATTGAATAAAACTAGAACTTATAAAAGAGTGCCGGGAATTTAGTAGCATGTGACTTTGTGGTTCATAACACAAGCAATGCTATATAATCCAATTTTTTACGTCCAAACTTATTTACCTAAAAGATACTGCAACTTGGTTAGTGTTTACACCCATAAAATCGGCCTCAGCATGGTTAGACGAACTTTAACTTCTGCATCGTGAACAGTGATAGGACGATTTCGTTGGACCGAGTTACCACTTACATTGAAGCAAATCGTGGTTATACCTCAGCCTTAAGAGCCTCCAAAATTCGGTCATATGAGGTCGAATCCTTGGAGCACTAACAAAAACAGGTATTGAATTACACGATGGAAAACAGTTATCTTGAGATCATGGGCAGTTATAAGAACGTGGCAGTTTTGGGAGATGGTAGTTCAACATCGTGGGCAGTTAATAAGCGCATTTCAGGGAAGAGGTTGAAGTTGTAAGTGTATAAAAGTGGAAGATCAGACCTTGGAAAAGCTCTCCGACATCAATCAACAAATCAGTTCTCAGGAACTTTATCTTTTTCATTTTCTTTTAAGAATTCTAGGATTTTAAACCCAGAAACGTGTGCTCCTTTCTGGTCAAAGGCGTGTGCACCCCTTTGTTCATCATTGTAATTCCAGAAATTGATCAATGAAAATGACTTCCTCCGTGGTGAGCTTTTCCTTTTAATTTCTGTTATTATTTTGTGTTTTCAATTGTTTGTCACAGAAAAGTCCTTGAGTCCATTCAAGGCAAGGTAGAACCCGCAATTCGTCACTGTTTAGTGGTTGGCACGCTCGCGCAACCCAATCTTCAGAATCAAAATTTTGGAGGAAACACTTTTTGGCACGCCCGGTGGGACACCATTCGTGTTATTTTCCAGTTCTAGGAGATTTGTTTTTGCAACAATCATGCCACCAAAACGTGGAGGACGTGGAAAAGAAGCTTTTCGTCAAGAGTCTGGCCAAGAAGACAGTCTGGAAATCCCAGGGGATAATTCTCCTAGGAATGAAAATACTGAAAGCCAACCATTGGACCATGCAAATGTTGCCAATGAGTTTATGGTTGCTTTCAAGATGAATTTTGACACCATGATGCACGACATATCGCAGATGATGATGCAGCAAATGTCACTGACTATGAAGACATTTGTTGAATCTAATCAACAGATTAGTGAGAGTCTGAATAAAAATTCAGACAAATTACTTAGCTACATGGTGGAAAAACTAGGACCAGCGTTTAAAAATAATACTCATGAAAGATCTAGTCAATACGGCCGAAAGGCCGAAGGGTCAAATAACTTTAGGTATGGGGACGTCCATCTCTTGTCTAGGCAAGATCCTTTGGGGTCGAATCCATCAATATTTCGGTCAGAAGGGCAGATCCCAACTTCTGTTCATTTGGGAAGTCAATTCGGGCAGCCGAGACCGAATATTGGAACAAGTGGAGTTAAAGATAATGTGTTTTATGCCTCACCCGGGGGGCAAATTTACAATCAAATGATGAATGACTCGTTTGACCCGACTCGAAATAGTAGTTTTATGCTGGGGAATCAAACCGATATTCCAGTCAGAACAGGCCGATCCATGGCTGGAAACTATGGGGGTTCAAATGAAGCCCCATACAATTATGTTGGTCAAGAAGACCTTACTCAGACCTTTCAGACTAATTTGAGGGACAATCCAAACAATTTCAGAGAAGAGATTGCTAATATCATTAGGGAACAAATGGGGGCAGGTCGACCACCAGTTAGAACAGCTTATAGTCGCCCTTACCCTGATTATATCGACCAGCTTCACGAATTTCCTAGAGGTTTCAAGTTTCCTGATTTCACATTGTTTTCAGGAGAAGACAAACAGTCAACCTTTGAACATGTTGGCCGATTCACGTGCCAATGTGGTGAAGCAAGTAGTAGCGGTTATTTAAAGCTGAGGCTGTTCCCAAGTTCTTTAACCGGTTGGGCATTTAATTGGTATATTAATTTACCATCAGGGTCAATAACAACCTGGCAGGAAATGGAATCTCTTTTCCATATTTATTTCTGCAAGGCAGAGACCGAAATAACGGTTGCTGATTTGGCCCGAATGTGCCAGGAACCCGGTGAGAGGGTTGATACCTTTGTTCAGAGATTCCGAAATGCCCAATGTAGGTGTAGGTCGAATTTAGCACAATCTGATTGTGTCAAAATGGTGATTAGTGGGCTTAATCTAGAGAATAGAAAGAAGTTCATTGGCCAAGATTTTTTCGACCTGGGCCATCTTATGACTGCAGTGTCAAAATATGAGAGAATTCTCGAGAAAGAGAATCAAAGAAGAGTTTCTTCAAGGGGAACCTATTATAGGAACCCGAATAGGGAAGTGGCTCAGATTGAAGCCATGGAAGAAAATGAAGAAACTGAAGAAGAAATTGCCCTGGCCGAACTAAATATTAATCGGCCGTATACATGCAGGGCCCTGGTGAAATCCAAGGTGCAAGAATTAAAACAGAATTTCCAAAGGAAACCAAATAATGGTAACCAAAATGGAAACAATTTTAGGGATAAGAAATATGATTTTGACCTTTCTAAAACAGAACAGATATTTGACCTGTTGTTAAAAGACGGTCAAATTAAGTTACCAGATGGGCATAAAATTCCATCTGCTGAAGAAATGAAAGACAAAAAATATTGTAAATGGCATGATTGCTGGACACATCCAACAAATAGTTGCATTGTGTTAAGAGATGCCATCCAAAGGTCAATTAATAATGAAAAACTAAAATTCCCTGAGGAGAAGACTATTCATCAAGTTGATGAAAACCTGTTTCTTTTTGAGTTTCCAGTTAATATGGTTGTTTTGCAGGTACATGATCCTGAAGTGTCGACCAAGGAGACTGTAAGTGTTGGACAGAAGTCGGAAGATAAAGGAAAAACTGTCGTACAGGCTTCGCAACAGAAGAATAAAGAGATAAAATCGGTCTCGTTTATCCCGGAGGCCGAAGAGGAAATTCATGCTTACTCAGGAAGGTTAGATTCCGGTAATGTCAAGAGGTGGACTAAGGTAGCGATAGAACATCTCAGCGATATTTATGGTCACCCAATTTATTGCCGAGGATGTTACAGCAAATTAGCAATGCCTCAATACGATCCTGAAAACTTGAAGAAAGCTGTAATTGGGGATGTTGAAGTCTCCATTTATAGAGGCGAGCTACAGGTCAGGGGCCTTAATGAGGCTGAAGTTGCAAATGCTGCGGCCAGAAGGCCGAATAAATATGAGCAAAAGTTTAGATCAAGTGGTCTGTATAAGGCCAGAATTGAGAAAGAAAAGATAATACAAGAAGAAAATGAAGAGCATGCTAGAAGTCTGAAGAAGGGTTATCGGAAGACTGATGATAGCAATAAAAGAATTCGACCTGATGAATATTCAAAAGGTCAGGGTTTACAAATCACTGTGAGAAATGATTATCGGCTTAAAGACAATCAGGCCGACAAGATGAAAAAAGGTCAAGTGTCCGGTTCTGGGACCACTGAAGGCGATCTGCGTGGCCTAATTAAGCCCAGAATGGTGAAACCCAGGCCAACACAGACAGAAAGGTGAGCTCAGGCACGACACCCAAAATTCGGTCAGCCCGAAATGACTCGGACCCAAAAAAGGAGGCTCCAAAGAATACAAACTAAAGAAAAAAGGGAGCTGATTAAGAAAACTGGAGGATACCGAATTCGGGCTAATATTTGGAAGCGTCTGGAAGCGATTGAGGAAGAAAAGAAATCACTTCAAGTAGCTATCGAAAAGTGCAAAGAGGATGAAATCTTAGAAGCTGATGATTTTGATGCTGAGGACGATGACACTCTTCAGTTCGGATCTCTTCCACCAGTTAGAGTCCAGGTAAACATGGTTTTTATTTTACTTGCTGATTTTAAAGCTAAGGAGGGCCAAACTTTGTCTTTCGACGATATTGACGTTGGCTTTGAAGGAAAGCTTTCAATTAATGAAATTTCAGAAACTCCGAATCGGTCTACCCAGACCGAGCTACCTAGTGAAGGTATTACTTTTACCAAGCCTAGTGAGAATATGGCTAAACACTTGAAACCCTTATATATTAAAGCTCATTTCAATGGAAAACCAGTTTCAAGGGTTTTGGTAGATAATGGAGCCTCTGTTAATATCATGCCAGTTTCGGTTATGAAGAAACTAGGAAAGACAGAAAAAGATTTATTGCCTGCAGAAGTTTCAATAGTAAATTTCATGGGTGGAGCTGTAAAACCTGAGGGGGTTGTTCCTATGGAAGTTACTGTAGGAAATAAAACTAAAATGACAGCATTCTTCGTCATGAATTCGGCCTCGAATTATAATGTACTGTTAGGCCGTGATTGGATTCATGCAAACATGTGTGTCCCATCTTCACTTCATCAGTGCTTGATGATTTGGAATAGGGACAAGGCTGAATTAATTCAGGCCGACAGTCACCCATTTGCTTTTTCAAACAATTTTGCTGAGGCTGTTCTCTATGAGAAGAACATAAGACCTTTAGAATTTATAGGGTCTGATAAAAATGGCCGACCCCTTAAGGTCGCTTCTCCAGTGTTGGATGGAGGATGCCATATAAATTCAGTCTCCCAAAAGGCCGTACATGAAAATGTAAGTTTAAATGAATTTTGAAACCCAAGCATATCAGGAAGCCATGCAGAGAATAGAATCCTACATGGCTGAAATCAATGAATCGGCCACTTTGGCCGATTGCGTTAGAGAAGATGCAGACGAGATCACCTTAGAAGAATTAGAGTTGGAGCCTAGGAAGTTGAGTGATGAAAAAGCTCAAGTCATAGACCCTTTACAAGAAGTAAAACTATTAGGAGACTCAAAGCCGATTTTTATTAACCAAAATTTACCAGAAGGCTGGAAAGATAAATTAATCGGCCTACTAAAAGAATTTAGGGATTGTTTTGCTTCGGATTATGATGAATTGCCAGGTTTAGACCGAAGACTGGTTGAGCATAAATTACCAATTAAAAAGGGGTTTAAACCATACAAACAACCTCCTAGGAGGATAGCTCCAGAAATCCATCTCAAAGTAAAAGAAGAGATAGAAAGACTGTTAAAAGTCGGATTTATTAGAACGGCCAAGTATGTGGAATGGCTTTCGAACATTGTTCCAGTCTTGAAAAAGAATGGGAAACTAAGGGTGTGTATAGATTTTAGAGACTTAAATAAAGCCACTCCAAAAGATGAATACCCAATGCCTGTAGTTGATATGTTGGTCGATGCAGCCGTGGGGTTCAAAGTCCTATCTTTTATGGATGGTCATTCAGGCTATAATCAAATTTTCATAGCCGAAGAAGATGTACCGAAAACAGCCTTTAGGTGCCCAGGTAGCATCGGGACCTTTGAATGGGTAGTGATGCCATTCGGTCTAAAAAATGCTGGGGCTACATACCAAAGGGCTATGAATTATATTTTCCATGATATGATTGGGAAATTTATGGAAGTTTATATAGATGATGTGGTGGTTAAATCTTCAGATCTGGACATTCATATGACCGATCTAAGGAAGTCTTTTGAAAGAATGCGGGCTCATAGTTTAAAAATGAACCCCTTAAAATGTGCTTTTGGTGTATCTGCCGGAAATTTCTTGGGCTATCTTGTCCACCAAAGAGGGATTGAAGTTGACAAAAACAAAACAAAGGCAATTATCGATGCAAAACCACCATCTAATAAAAAAGAACTTCAAAGGTTTCTCGGTCAAGTTAATTTCTTGCGCCGTTTTATTTCTAATTGTGCAGGGCGAACCAAAGCCTTCTCTTCTTTGCTGAAGATACGTGCGGAGGACAGTTTCAAGTGGGACAGGCAACATCAGGAAGCATTCGACCAACTGAAAGAATATCTTACAAAGCCACCGGTGTTAATGCCACCCAAGCAAGGGAAGCCCTTGAAATTGTACATATCGGCCGCTGAAGAATCTATTGGAGCATTGTTAGCCCAAGACAGAGACGACGGACATGAGCAGGCCGTTTATTTTCTTAGTAAATTGTTGAATGAAATCGAGTGTAGATATACGCCGATTGAAAAACTTTGTTTGGCTTTGTACTTTTCATGTATTAAGTTAAGGTATTATATGTTACCCGTTCTGGTTTATATAATATGTCAAACTGATGTGGTTAAATACATGTTGAGTAGGCCGATTGTAAGAGGGAAAATTGCAAAATGGTCATTAGTCTTAATTGAATTCTGTTTGCAATATACTCCTCAAAAGGTAATTAAGGGCCAAGCGCTGGCCGATTTCTTAGCAAGCCACCCTAATTTGGGAGAGGTGCCCGAAATTTTGCCTACCATGGAGATTGGGTGCATTTCTTTAGCCCCATGGATTTTAATTTTTGACGGGTCTCGAACTGAAGAATCGGCCGGGGCAGGTATAGTTCTAATATCCCCAATGAACAAAAGAACTCAGCTTTCATTCAAGCTAGATTTCGATTGTACAAACAATCAGGCCGAGTATGAGGCTCTCATTATCGGTCTCGGTTTATTGGTGGATTTGAATGTATCCAGTGTCCTTATTATTGGGGATTCCCAGTTAGTCTTAAAACAATTATCTGGTGACTTCAAATGTGTAAGTGATTCTTTGGTTGAATATAATAGGATTGCCAAATATTTACTAAGTCTATTTGCTGACATATTATTCAAATGTGTCCCGAGAAAAGAAAACAACGAAGCAAATGAATTGGCTCAAATTGCTTCTGGACTGAAAATCCCACCTAGTGTTCTTACCAGGACGATTACTATAGAAAGGAGATTAGAATCGTCCTTAAAGAATGTATTCGGTCCTGGTGACTTGGTATTATCATTAGATGTTGCCCAGGATGATTGGAGATTTCCAATTATTAAATATTTACAGAATCCATCTGTTCAGACTGAATATAAAGTCAGGAAAAGGGCCTTAAATTTTGTTATTTTAGATGATGAATTGTATAAAAAGAATGTTGATGGCCTTTTGAGCTTATGCCTTTCTAAGTTTCAGGCAATGCAAGTCATGGCCGAAGTTCATGAAGGCATATGTGGGGCACACCAGGCTGGCATTAAGATGAGATGGCTCCTAAGAAGATACGGCTATTATTGGCCGAATATTATGAAAGATTGCTTAGAATATGCTAAAGGCTGTCAAGCTTGTCAAATTCATGGGCCAGTGCAACATGCACCTGCAATAAAATTGCAATCCATAGTAAAGCCTTGGCCGTTCAGGGGATGGGCAATGGATGTAATCGGTAAAATATACCCAGAATCGTCCAAAAGGGATGCCTTTATTTTAGTAGCAACCGATTACTTTACTAAATGGGTAGAAGCCATTCCCATGCCCTCGGTCTCTCAAACGGAAGTGATAAAATGTATTAAAGAAAGTATCATTCATAGGTTCGGTCTACCCCAGACCATCACTGCCGATCAAGGCACAGTATTCACTGGCAGTGAGGTACGGGCGTTTGCTAAGGAGTATGGTTTTGAAATTGTGCATTCAACACCCTACTATGCACAAGCTAATGGACAGGCCGAATCAACAAACAAGATTTTGAAAGTTAGTATAGAAAAAATGATTGAGGAAAATCCTCGAGCATGGCATGAATTACTTTCAGAAACGCTGTGGGCTTACCGAAATTCTAAAAGAACTAGTACAAGTACTACCCCATTCGCCCTGACCTATGGGCATGATGCAGTTTTGCCTATGGAGGTAACAGTTCGGTCTTTGACGGTTGCTAGGCAAAACAGTTTAAGTGTACAAGATTATTATGATGCTATGTTAGCCGAATTAGACGATCTGGATGATGTTAGGCTACTAGCATTAGACCATTTACGAGCCCAAAAGAGAAAGATCGAAAAAGCTTATGATAAAAAAGTTCGACCCAAGGATTTTCTTGAAGGTGAATTAGTTTGGAAGGCTATATTGCCTATTGGGTCAAAAGATCCCAAATATGGGAAGTGGTCTCCCAATTGGGAGGGCCCTTTTAAAATTTTCAAAATATTAAAAGGTGGGGCTTATCATCTACAAAATTTGGATGGTAACATCCATGATCGGCTTATCAATGGCCGATTTCTTAAAAAATATTATCCTGCAATGTGGGAAAGTGTCAAAAATATTTGGAACATGTAAATGCAGATACAAATTTAAGTACGCATTCAGAAGAAGGGTAGAAGAAGCATGTGTATATACTCAAGGCTACATGGCCGAATATCAAAAGAAACAATTATAATCCATACATGCATCAGTAAGTAAAATATTGTTAGTGCAAACTAATGATTGAGAAAAAAAAACTGATAAAAAATAAAATTGTGCAAAGGCCTTATGGCCAAGTTACAAGACCAGAACAATAATGGCTACATGCCAGCCATGAAGCAAAATTGTTCAAAACATCAAGAGGAAGCAGTAAGGGAAGGATCAGCAGGAGAAAGCAATTGTTTAATGCTAGACCATTCAACTTCAAAGGATTGAAGTTGGTCCTCCAGGTCTTTCTGTTTCTGCTCCAGGATCTCTTCTTGGCCTGAGTAAGATTCGTACTGTTCGGCCAACCCTTGTGCTTCACCAACTTTCTCAGAAAAGACTTGTGTAAGGTTAGCCTGAACAAGCTCCGCCTCCTTCAACTTCTCTTTTGCGTCCTTCAGCTGCTTCTCCAAGTCAGCAACCCTAGTTTGAAATTCTTGTGCAGCCTTTTGTCCTTCTTCAATCAAAGATTTTACATTTTCGGCCTCTGTCATGGCCGTTTGAATCTTGGATTGTAAATCCAGTACGTGATTCAGAAGTTTCCTATTTTGGGTTGCTTCGTTCTTGGTAGAAGAAAAGGAAAGGCAAAGGGGAGAAATTTCCTCTTCAAAAGATTGAAGGTTAGCAGCTAGTCCAGGGGTGGTATTGGAATCGGACAAAACGATTTTTATAGCGGTCTTGATTTTGTCAAGTTGGGAAAAAATAGAAGCTATGGGGACAGTGCAGATGGTTTTCAGAAGCTTTTTTGCTTTTTCAACATCTGGGCCTTTGGAAAGGCTAGATGTAGTCGAAGAAAGAGGAGAATCGGCCAGTTTGGGCTTCAGAAAAGAGCGGAGCTTTTCAAGAGAAGCCATTGCAGTGGCATATTTATTCTCAGAAGATGAAGGAGTTGGTGCAGTAGGAGCTGTAGTAGGGGCTGTAGCAGGGGCAGAAGAAATTGTTTTTTCTGGCAGGGAGGATGGCTGAGTCATTTTTTCTGAAGGATCAAGTAAAATGATCAGCTCATCCTGGTCCTCAGAATCGGACTCATGGGGGTCTGAATCTTCGGCCTTGGATTGTTGAGGGCTTGAGGCTGGTTTGGAGATGGAAGAAGAGGAAATAGGTACAGAGGCTGAGCCAGACCTTTTTTGGGATAAAGATGCAAAAATCTCGCTCATCCCACCTGCCTTGGGTTTCTTGTTTCGGCCAGTCGCAGCTGTAGAGGTCTTCGGTCTACCTCTCTTCTTGGCTTGGCTCTCAGCAGCTTGATGCCCAGTTTCCACTGTCTTTGGCTTGGTGGTTTTCTTGGCTTGGCTTCCAGTGGCCTGGGCTTCGGTCTCTCCTTGCTTTGGTTTAGCGGCTGAGGACTTCACCAGAACAACGCTTTTTGATTTTCCAGGCTGGGACTTCAAAAGTTCTTCCTCATCCTCAGATGGGAGTTCAGGAAAAGGAGCTGTAGACCGATGTTCATAAGAGGGAGCATCTGCAAAACACAAAAGTCAGGATACTCTTGTAATTGTTTCTAAGAAAACAGGAAATGAGCAAGAGAGATACCTATGGAAAAAGTTGATATAGGCCAGGTTATCCATTGAAATCGGTCAAGTTCTTTTTTAGTGGCGCGTCTCCCTACCTAAGTAACTTCATCGGGCGAGGATAAGGCCAAGGATGGTTCAACTAGGTCAGCTATTGCAAAATTGGCAGAAGGAGTATATGGTCGATTTTTCTCCAGCCATTTTTCAAACTTCATAAAAAATGTGGGACCTGACATAACTCTTTTTCCCTTATTTTTTGCCATATATTCATCAAATTGTTTTGATTTTATATTTAGAACAGCTCTATCTACCTTATCCACCATTACCCACATGTCTTCCCCAGGAATCCATTTGATTTTATAAAATTTTTCATAAGTTAGTACAGACTGATAAGCTGAATATCGGTCAATAGGGATACCTTGCTTGGTCTTTTGCTTTTTTCCTTTCCCAATCTCTGTGGCCTGCGAGGAAAGCCTGTCAGTATCGCCATCACTAGAGTCGGCCAAGTCATCAGCAGCTTAATGTGTAAAGAGTTGGTTAAAAGCCTCTGCTGGGTCCATCGGTCTACTCTTTTTGATGTAATTTCCCCAGAAGGTAGTGAAGTCATCAGATACAGACGGCTTATACCGGAAGGAAGAGATTTCAAAATCTTTCTTCAACATTTTGAAGATCACATCCACACTGTCCACTTCATCAAGATCTTGAATCACAAGCCGATTCAAGAAATCAGAGTTTAGGCTGTATGTGAGGGGAAAAGGAATAGATTGATGGAGGCCGAATTGCCTAGAGACAAAATGGGGGCAGTAGATTTCTACTCCACAACGATTATTCCCAGAATTTTCTAAGACCAGTCTATGATGAAGGTCTCTTGGGATTAACACACTGCTCCAAAAGGATTTTAACACTGACTAGGGAGCATCAAAAGTAGATACGGCCAGTAACCATTGTGGCCCGCATCTCAAAGGAAAAAAGGGATAAAATTGCTTAGGAGTCCGATTATTACATGAATAGAAAAAGGTAAAACAATCTTTGAAAGAATGAGGATTGTGAGAAAAGTCAATGAAGTTATATCCAAGGGAAGGAACATCTGGATGAGATTCACAGGCAGGGCTCACCTCTGGAAAGTAGGCATGAAGCCAAATCTGAAGCATCCAGAGAGGACCTCCCCACAGTTGGAAGTTAGAAGACAAAAGATTAAATAAACCTCTGTAAAGGCTTGAAAGGACTAAAGGTCCCAAGGCAGCCTTACAACCTCTAGCCAAGTAAATGGCCAATTTTAAATCGGCCTTGACAATTTTAAAAGATGGTGAACAAAAAAGGTACTTACAAATCTAGAAAAGAAGGAAGGCAATATACTCAGTTTCCTCAATTTCGCCATCTGTTTTCATATAGAGGTTGAGGAAATTAGTATAAGATGTGCTTTTCTTGTCAAAAGAAATTGAGTCATCAAATTCAGGGGTCTCGGCCAAGGCATTGATCCATTTCCCATTAGGTCGAAGGCCAAAAAGAACAGCTAAGTCTAAGAGTGTGGGAGTCATCATCCCAAAATTAAAATGAAAAGAATTAGTGGAAACAGACCAGAAACATAAGGCCGATGATAAAATTTCTTTATTGATGGGAATTTGGAATTTGGACAGATGAAGAATTTCATGAATTCCCAATTCATGCCATTCATTGGCCTTGACAGCAACCATCCTATTAAACCAGGAAAGCCAGTTCTTTTGTCTGTTTGGCCAGCAACGAACAGACTTAGAAAAAGAAGAAGTGACATTGCATTTAGGGTTTTCAAAAACAAAAACCTCTGATTGAGGTTTTGGAAAAACAGAAGAGTAGGATCCGACAGTTTCAGCAGAGGAGAATATAGGACCTAAAGTGTAAGAGTTGTTGATAGGAATAAGTACCTTAGGGGTGGCCACCGCCGGGTCAGTCGCCGTGAGCTCTGCCAAACGAGACTTGCCGGCGATTTCACCAGGCGTAGAATCTGCCATTCTAGAAGAAGATGTGGTATAGAGAATGACGAGGGGATGAACTGAGGAAAGGCGTTGGCAGAAGACTCGAAGATGGCGGAGAAGAAGACACCAGATGAAAGGAAGAAGTGAGCAGATCGCCGGAGAAGAGAAACCCTGGGAAAAAGGAGCTCTGGTTCGTGTAGAAGACGAGAGAGTTGTGTTTCAAAAGGAGTCTGAGGGGTTTTGGCGCTTTTAGGAGAAATGGAAAAGGCGTTTTGGAAGAGACGTTCCCTTGGGAACAGTGAACGACACGGCACTATTATTAGTAATTCAGTGCCGTCAGATGAGAGACCAATTAAAAGAGGAACACGTGTCTCTGTTACTAAGGCTTGGGGGTATGAACACGTGTCACCAGAAAAGATGAATCCTAACATCGTGTGCTTACCTTTATGGAGTATGGTGAAAGGCCGATTTATAAAAATTGGTACATTTTACCAGAAAACTAATCTGTTAAAATGTGGGGGGCAATGTTTACACCCATAAAATCGGCCTCAGCATGGTTGGACGAACTTTAACTTCTGCATCGTGAACAGTGATAGGACGATTTCGTTGGACCGAGTTACCACTTACATTGAAGCAAATCGTGGTTATACCTCAGCCTTAAGAGCCTCCAAAATTCGGTCATATGAGGTCGAATCCTTGGAGCACTAACAAAAGCAGGTATTGAATTACACGATGGAAAACAGTTATCTTGAGATCATGGGCAGTTATAAGAACGTGGCAGTTTTGGGAGATGGTAGTTCAACATCGTGGGCAGTTAATAAGCGCATTTCAGGGAAGATGTTGAAGTTGTAAGTGTATAAAAGTGGAAGATCAGACCTTGGAAAGGCTCTCCGACATCAATCAACAAATCAGTTCTTAGGAACTTTATCTTTTTCATTTTCTTTTAAGAATTCTAGGATTTTAAACCCAGAAACGTGTGCTCCTTTCTGGTCAAAGGCGTGTGCACCCCTTTGTTCATCATTGTAATTCTAGAAATTGATCAATGAAAATGGCTTCCTCCGTGGTGAGCTTTTCCTTTTAATTTCTGTTATTATTTTGTGTTTTCAATTGTTTGTCACAGAAAAGTCCTTGAGTCCATTCAAGGCAAGGTAGAACCCGCAATTCGTCACTGTTTAGTGACTGGCACGCTCGCGCAACCCAATCTTCAGAATCAAAATTTTGGAAGAAACAGTTAGTTAATTAAAAATCGATCTCATGCAAATTAGAGGTTGTTGCATGAGTTGGATAAGTAAATTTATGCAAAAAAAAAATTAGGTTATCTAGCAATTAGCATTTTTGAATCTTAATTTATGCGGAGTCTAAGTATATGAGCCCCCAGCCTAGCAATGTGTTGGTGGCTCCAATTTCATCACTGAGATAGGCCATGATAATTGTCCTAATATTTCTTGTATGAATGATTTTTGTACACACAATTTAAATTTTTGTTACTTTGTGAACCGTTCAGGACTTCCCAATTTGAAGCCAATCTATTCCTATAGGAAATTTCCAATCTTTTATTTGAAACTTGATGCAAATGCGAAACTTCGGACAACAATTTAGGTTGAAATCAAGTAAGTCTGCTCATGAAAATGTGGCCATGCGAGACACAACTAAATTTGTATAAACAGTAATCAATTAAGTAATTAAGTTGAAGAGAATGCTCTCTGCATGAAGATTATTAATTGGAATTCTAGGGGAGTGACTGAGTGAGTACGTATCTGCCAAACTCACAAACTGTTACCACTAAGAGAACTGCATTCCTGACCTAGATTGAGAACCCACCCTCCTTGGTGCCTGAAACATTCTTGCAAGTTGCAACGTGTTGTGGTCACGTGTGGTTGTTGGAAATATACCACAACCCACATCGATTAAATATTAAATTAAACATGTTTTTATATACATGTTTGAACCCTCCACTTATACCTTAGGCTTGTAAGTCGGAAACTTAATATGGTATCAAAACATGTCGTTCTTGGACTCGTTTCACTCGTAAGTCCACCTTTGTTGTCCACATGACTGGTCCATTATTGTCTTGTCATGTTGGATTTTGGACGACTCTCTCCCCAACACAATGGTCCTTTGAATCCTTATTATTATTATTATATAGAGCATGGTTTTTATCTTTTCTATATATATATATACACAATCCTCATCAGGTCAGTATGTGTTAATGTAAGTTATGTCAGCACCACGCATTGGGGATTGTGCCCCATGCATTAGCTTAATGTACCCCATAACCCACTAATGCATGAAATACAACCCTCAATGTAGGTGCTAATATAAGTTATATCAGCACGTGCTTACCTGATCATCATCCTATATATATATATATATATATATATATGTATGTATGTATGTATGTATTTCTTTTTTCTTTTTTCTTTTTTCATTTTTTGGACATATAAAACAACTATCCTATCCTAGAAGAGGCATGCAATTAAGGCCAGTGCTTCAAGATTTTTTCCTAAACAAAATGAATGATTATATTATTTTGATACTTAAGCTTTGATTGCTACAATTTCAATTCTAAAATTAAAATCGTAGCAATCAAGGCACCAATGGAGTTTCGCCTCACAATCGCGACTCGTCCTTTGGGACAGTTAATATCTCTGTTATTGTTTTTTTAGAATGACTAAACTTCGACACATCATTCTATGACAGAGAGATAATTTTTACCTACTTCAACAACCATAAAATCATCGTAAATATTATAGTGGTGGATCATTAGGCCTTGGTCAAGCAATTGACTGGTGGGGGTATTTAATTTTTGGCCTAGGACCATAAGTACAAAAATAAGGTGACCTTTAGGAGTACTATCCAAGATTTGGTCTGTTGTTAGAAATACAAACAGTAAAAGGGCTATTTATCATTTTCTTTTTTCTTTTTTTTTTTTCTCTGATAACATAGATAAGAACTTCATATATTATATGACACGTGTACAGCCCAGAAGGTTTTTGCCCTAGTTGCTAGAAGAATGGGCAAGGTGCACCATAGACCTAGAAGCCTTAGATATCTTACAAATATCACAGCTATTCACATAATGTTCAGTGTTTACGATTAAATAGCTGGAGCTATAGAAGGTTCACAAATCACGATTACCAAACGTAGTAGACCATTTCAAAAGTATAGGACCACGGAAACTACCCTTCATCATCATTCCAGGTTTGAATCCCATGAAAGGGTACGTTATCCATCTAAATCAGTGGCCCTACCGGCAAATATGGGGAAATCCATGGTGGAGAGCACTAATAAAGCCTAACCAAAAAATTAAAATGTTATTATATTATGGTGATGAAATTTTAGACCTATGTATTCATTTATATTAATAAAGACTATTTTTTCTAGGGGTTTGGCATTGCATTAAGACACTATTAGGCCTTTTCTTCTTGGTTTGAATCAAGGAGAATCGGAATGAAATGAAATGTTTTCCTCTCTTTCATCACCGTGATGGCTCACTATTAAAATTTTCATTACATTCAATTTCGATTCTTTCTAATTTTGACTAAACAAACGAACTAGCTCTTACTAGCATCCCCAAACCTATGTGACATAGTTGGATGACCCTAATTGTATGCGCAGTGTAATAATTGTGAAATCTGTAGAAGTTTCAAATGATCAAGCAATTTATTTGATCGACAAAATAAAAATGACAAATCTATTTTTATTGTCATTTAGTAGATCAATTTTATAAAATATTATAAAAGTCAACACATATGTCTTACTAACGCTGAGCATGCATGATGCGAGCAATGTCACCTTTTTGCCACATTGTCAACGTTCTAGACACGATCGAGTTCCAAAGGTCTTCATTTTCCATATCAAAAAACCAGCTTCAACGCACATGTATTCTTTCTCCATCAATTAAATCTCTGCAACACCTAATTTTTTTAATTCATATATTCTTCTTAAATCAATGACCCATAAAGAGTTTGGAGAAGATATCTAAGTGGTGACACAAAGGTTTGGAGAGGGTTTATTGTGCTGTAATTTAGTATATTAACTAATCTAGAGACAAATGAGGCAACGTGAAGAAGGGAAAAAAAAATTTAAATTTTCACCTTTTTTTTTTTTTTTTTTTTTTTGCGCGTGTGGTGACACTTGGTGATAACTCATGGCATGCGCATCGCCGTGATACACTAAGTCTCAGTTTTATATATCTTATATAGATTATATAGGTACGTAATGGAGTACAAAAGTGCCTTCAAGTATATTCAAAAATATTTTTTTATCCTATATACAAGGTTCAAGTCAGGGAATTATCTTAGGTAAGACAATTTATTACGTTTTAGTAATAATTTTTTAATTTAATACAATATAAAAGATATTATTTATCAATTTATTACTAATTGACTATATACGTAGTTCAAAATAACTACCAATTTTCTTTATCTGGTATTAAGTTTGGAAATCATCATTAAAAGAGCAAAATACTGAATTGGTTTAGCAAAGTGGGAGAATTTTTGCACACCACTAAATGCAACCAAGCACAACTTAGCCAAGCAGATGATCCAAATCCCCTATATATTGTGGCTAACTTGTGCAGACGCACTTTGCAATTTTGGTTTTATATCACAGAGATTTGCGTATGTACTCAGATCTTTCTTCGCGTATTAAAAGGTTTGGCCTGACAGAGTGCTACGTGATGTGCGTGGCTTAAGATTATATTAAATATAATTAAGAAAATATGATGGCTCGGTGGGGCCTGTCAAAGAAACTTCCACTTATCTTAAACTGCTTTCTCAAAAAATTCAAGGGAATGACTTGTAATTCTAGGCTTCTAACGCTCGCTTTGGACTTGAGAGTTGAGACCAACAATATTCTTCATCATTAATGCATACCCAGATTAGTAGGTCCCTTTAATTAAGCTTAATTGGCTTTCTAAAGGCTTAAAGTTTACTCCCAAGGAGCGGCTCCTCCCCATCTATTATATATATACTAAAACGGAGGAAAAGAAACCTCCTTGTGCCACGTGTCAGTTTTGGATTTTTTTTTTTTTTTCCTTTCACATGCTGAAACAGTGGCAGCAGAAAGCTTTTTTGCTAAAATTACCTTTTAGTAACAGTTTTCCAACCTAATTCCAAAAAAAGGATACTATCTGTCAACTTACTACAAATTGACTACCAATGTACGCCCAAATGACAGCAAACTTCTGTTGTTTCGTATTAAGTTAGGAAGCAGTCACTAAAATGTAATTTTTTCAAAAAGTTACTTTTAGTGACTTCTACTTTTAGTGATCAGTTTCCAACTTAATACCAAATAAAGGATATTGTCTGTCAACTTGCTACAAATTGACTTGATAAATGCTTCAAAAAGACTACTAACTTTCTTTGTTTGGTATCAAGCTGGAAAGTGGTCACTAAAAAATAAATTCCTCACCTTCTTTTTCTTTTTTTTTTTTCTTTTTTTTTTTTTTTATATTACTTGCTCTTTTTTATATGGTGGAGCTAAGTTGACGTTTGGTGTTCACTACATATCTTTTTGTTTTTATGTGAGAGGATTAGAAAACCCACACTATACAATGTTCAACTCAAACTTAATAAACTGTACTATATTTTCCTGTTTTCTTTATGCCTATTCATTTCCCCTCCTAAAAATTAAACGTATAAAACTATAAATAGTCATAATTAAAAGGAAAGACAAATAGAGGAAAGGAGGATTAAAAAAGAAAACACAATCCGCTAGAATCTTCAGATTCTCCCGATTTGCTTCTGACATGAATAAAAAAAAAAAAAAAATCTATTTGAATCAAAATTCTTCCCATATGGTTAATTACATAAAGTTGAAAAGATTTATACTTTCTTTTATTTTCTTATTCTTCTGAATTTTTTTCCTATTCTCTTTCTCAGTCTAGACTTTTCTCTCATCTTTTTATAATCTAATCTCAAACATATTTTTGATATTTTTCCCCTTGGTTTTTTACTCTTCGTGAATCCCACTCGAAACCTCGTGAAAAGTCAAGATTTATCATTGTCATGCATTTTACAATCTCCACCGTCGGATTTCGAGACACCTTTAACGGCTATATTTGCTTTGGTATATACCAACATGTTAAACTATGATTGTGGGATAGACTAGGCTTTAGAGAATTTTAATCTTTTTCTACCAAATATCATAACGTATCAGTTCCTTCATTTTTTTTACAAGTCTCCACCATTAAATTAATTGTTTTTCAAAATAATTTATCTTTTCGAGAATATAATTTAATTTTGTGTAATACACTATGCTAACATCACACCAAAGATCATTTTGATTAAATTATTTTATTTATTTTTGTCTATATCTTTTCAATTTAATTGACATATTATATTAACAAATATATTTTACTATTTTAGAGAATAAGAGTTTTGTTAAAATTTTAATTTGTTAATAATATTACTTTTTTTAAATTAATCCGTGCGTCGCACGGGTTCTAAAGCTAGTTACTTAAATAATAATGGACCTCCAGTACATTGACCGGATGAAGGACACATCACCTATTTGCGGCATCCAACGGTTTAGCTTATTATCTATGATATAGATCGTCAAAACGGGGTCGTTTGTATCCAAATGTTTGGTAAACGGCGTAGACCCAAATTCCCTTGTTCCCATCTTCTTCTACCTAGATTCACCCACTTCGACAAAACGCTCTTGGTTCCATGCAACATATTCTTAGTGCCGTCCATCTCTCAATAACGCTACCCTTGAGTTAAGGCTATTTCAGCAATGGAATCCATATACTCCACTTTGTTTCTTGCTCTACTATTTTTCCCTCTAATTCTCTTATCTTTTTTCTCTTGCATATATATCTGAAAATGTTTTACCTGCAATATCCTATTTCCTACCATTATTTTTTATTTTTTATTCTTAGCTTCTTCGTCCTTTTTATCGATTTTGAAAGATATCCACGTATACATATTTGCCACTTCATAATCATGAACCCAAATGTGATCATCAATTTCAAAAAATAGACACCTAAATCATCGGTGCACACAATGGATCCCACCACATCGGAAAAACACAACTCCAACACCCCACACACTACTGGTTAATGGAATTATCCTTAACACTCCATTTATATCATTGTGAACATAAAGGTTAAAAAATAGGAGAAATTTTAAAAATACATTGAGAAATTCAAGTCCATGTTGAGATTTGGGCATAATTTGGTTTTGATTATGTTTCAACCACACTGATTCAAGACGAAACTGATATAGAAGCTTCTACATCTTGTGGGTAGAAGGTTGAGAGAGACGAGATCTGTTTTTTAACACCGTTAATTGGCATTTAATAGCCGAAATGACCCCGTTTGATGATTATGTGATTGATTAATAAGCTCAACCGTTAGATGGCGTAAGTGGGTGATGTGTCCTTCATCTAGACAATGTACTGGAGATCTAATTTTATTTGCGTAATGGAGAGGAGCTGCTCTCTTAATGTCAATGGTTCTAAAATGGCCATAGCATGATTTCTCTATATAGTTATATTAAATACAGTAATTTTGAAAAGGGGCTTCTCTTGGCACGACTTGTCTTTCATTTCCCACTTACTTTACATTTTAAAGTTTTATGAAAAATATAAAAGGTTTTTATAAAAACCGATCACTTAATCTATTAGAAAATACAATTTTGAATAATTTTGTAGGAGAAATTTTTTTCAAAAACCTATTGTTTAAAAAGGCTTTTTAACCATTTATAACAAAGACTATAAATAGCCAAAAATTTCACTTAAACGATAGATTTTGAAAAAAATTTCTTTTATAAAGTTGTTCGAAATGATATTTTTTTAATAGATAATGCATCCGGTTTTTATAAAAACTTTTTACTCCCTTCGTCCTACAAAGATAGGCCAAGTTTGACAAATCACGGAATTTAAGAAAGGGTCATCATTGCATTGACTTGTATTAATTAAACTTCATCTTTCGAAAAATACCCTCAACATTTTTGTATTGGGTTTTGTGTTAAAAGTTTTCATTGAAATAACAAAAAGTATTGTAGGAAACTTATAAAAATAATGATTTGACTTTTCAATGTGGACAAACATTTTGAGACAAAAAAAATTTGCAAATATGGTCTATCTTAATGGGACGGAGAGAGTATATTTTTCATAAATCTTAAAATATAAAATAAGTGTGAGATAAAAGGCAAGTCTTCGGATGCCAATAAAGACCCCTTTTAAGAAAAAAAAGAAAAAGTCAGAACTCTAGACAAGTGGATCTGACCTGGCCCATGACCCCACTATTGGGTCGTTGTCATCGAGTTGATCAATGTGGACCCTATGTCCTATGTGTAATTGTGTATGAATGCATATAAGGTGTATGCTATTGGACGCACACCTGATCACTACTCCCATCCCAACTCCTACTTCTTTACTTCTTCACTAATCTACTCGTGAAAATGTGGGCATTGCAATTAAACTTGTTTAAGAATTAATTATAATTAAATAAACTTAAATAAATGTGGGACATTACCCCAAATGTCGTTATTCTTTGGAATGACTAAACAACACGTGTGATAATATGATATAAAATATATATATATATATATATATATATATATATATCCGCTACAATAACCATAATATCGCCGTAAATATTCTAGTAATTGATCAAATATATGTCTTGACCTTCTAGAAATACAACCAGTGAAAGGGTTAGGCGGCTAGCCTTTTTTTTATTTTATTGTTTTTTGGGGTACAAGTGAAAGGGGCCAGCCTTGGCATCTCTTGGCTATCCATCTAAATCAATGGCCTACCAGTCGATGGGTGCAATGCCCAAACCCCACCCCATCCACACTAGTACCAAGTGAACCAAGGTTCATTGGACCAATCCGTAATTCCATTTTTTTTTTCCAAGCATGAGGCGGAAATGATGACCTGCACTATTTTATTTCTCTCCCTGATTTAACAAATTTCAAATGTTTTGATTAGGAGAGAGAATTTTCTTGAGGTACGTACGTAGTTTAATTTGCTATGATAATCTAATGATATTTTTTTTTACTTGTTGAGTGAAAAATTTCAAGTTCAAGCTTATAAAAAGACATTATTGATATTGAGAGTTAAGGTTTGGAGTAAATTCTATCGATTGTTAAAATATATATATACTAGTTGATGCACACGTGCGTTGCATGTGACAATATTTGCGTTGTAAAAAATAATTTTTAAATCAAATTTAAATTTCTATACTCACTCATTGTTCATCTCCTAGCATAACTCTGATTTATATAACTACCAAACTTTTTACAATCATGTAACAATTTTTTCTTCTAGATAGAATTCCTCAAATTTTAGTTTCCACACATTGCCTTTTATCATTCTCCTATTATAACTCAAATTTGTAAATTATGATTTTTGTCAAAAAAAAGAAAAAAGAAAAAAAAAGATGTTTGAAAGACGGCTATACAATTATAAGGAGATTCATAAACTTGTATAACGTTACATTTGCCTATATATATTATAAGATATAACACAAAGACTTGAAAAACTTTTGTTAAGACAATGAAGTTTTCTAAGAATATGGAGAAAATAATAAATAAATAAATAATCGGCCACCAAATTAAAGTTTGTGTGCACCTTTGATTATCCAATTTTAAGCACGCCCATGATCATTGAATTAAGAAAATGATAAAAATCAAGATGCACTTACAATTTATTGATCTAAAAGATAAAAAACCACTATACAACTGATATGCTATAATAGATTTAAAGAAACAAAATTACTGACTATAATTGATCCTATAAATGTTATATTAAAAAAAATAGTGAAATTTATAGGGAACAATAACTTATAACCATGATAATGACAATTTTTTACAAACATACTTTGTTCAACAAATCACTAAAAAAAATACCTAAAATATTATATAAAACATAAAAATTGAAATGTACAAAAAATAAAGCAAATTAATCTCTTGCGAAAGGAGTTTTAATCTCCAAGATTATATTACAAACATATTGAGCATATCAAAATGAAGAATCTAGAAAAGAAAAAAAAAATTGGTACCTTTTTATGACAGGTTTTTGAGTCTGTAAAGAGAGAAAAAGATATAGATTAAATACTCAATTTATAAGAGAGAAGAGAAGCCCACCCAATACAAAGTCAAGAAACATAAAAGAAAAACCCCTATATAATAAATAATAAATACTATAAAAGATAGCCACAAAAAGTAAGGGTAGTTATCAAAACTTGCTCATAGTTTTGAATGCTGCCTACAAAGAAGGAGGGGGGGGAGATGCCAAGAATCACCATCGTTGATTAATTGTGAGATCCACTGGATAATATGCGGAGAATGTAAATTAAGACTAAATGTATAAAAGGAGATAAGAATAGAAGCATATGAGTAGAAAGGAAAAGAGAGACATATGGTTGATTGGTTGTATATTATTATTAGGTCTCTAAATATATGCTAACATGTTTTCCAAAGAATTTTTTATAAACATGTATAGCAAAGAATTAAGAATAATCTAGATATTTTAATTAATGAATAATGATAATATTATCCTTTTTTTAAGTCCGTTTCCTTAGAATTTCTATCTGGATTTGATTTGATTTAATTATTATGGGGATCTTATTGTCGTCAATATTCTTTTTACTGATTCAATTTGGAACCTTCTTATCATTTACCTATGGGGAATTTAGCTATATATGGGAAGTTAATTATCAAGTATTGGCCTTGCCCACTTCAATAATAACCCTTTCCAGCAGTACCCATTATACCAAACTCTTGGTCGTCTAAGGATTTTGCCTTTCCTTCCCTCTCTCGATCTTGGGTTTTTGGAGATCCAAACAATGCCTAAAAAAATAATGATACTATTTGGTATGGTACCAGACTACTACCAGCACATGCGCCAGTCGGGAAAATGGAAAATAAATATAAATAAAGCGTAGAAATGCATCTATGGCTTGAGATTTTATTCACACTTGAGTGTGGGGGCCGGTGGTGCCAGCACGAGTCTTAATTATTTTTGTTCCACAGGGAAAGAAAGCAAGAGAGCAAGTGGACTCAGTTTCGCTATGTTCACACATTAATTTCATGCGTCGGCAACAATTCAACATGAAATTGGACTAGAAAGTGGGATCCTTTTTTTGTTTTTTTATTGCTAAGAGGACTAGAAAATGGGATCACGACATCACGTACACCACCAAATTGGAATCAAAATTAGGAGCCCAAATGATAATAGTCCATTTTCTTGGGATATTGTTTGGAAAATCGACTTTCTTTGGGTCAAAGCATCGAAACTGGAAAGGCCTGAGAGAGACTTCCAATCTACTGCACCGATAAGATCAAGAAATTTGTATCCACCCTATTTTGGATTATTTTGAAACCAAACCAAAGGAACATTAATTTGAATGGTAGTTCATATTCTTCCAATTGTTTGCGCGCAGATTCATATACTACTTGAGTTGCTTTGGGCTCTTGGTAGGTGTTTACCTTTGATTTTAATTGGGTTGGTAGAATAAAATTGGCCTTCTCGGGGTAATTAAGGCACGGGCAGGAACCTATTCTCAGTAGGTTTGCCACATTGGCCTCTCCCTTTTATCTTTTTTTTTTTTTTTTTTGTGGCTATTAACATGTAATCTCCGAATATATACTTGTTGTGCCCTTTATTCAAAAACTCTCCAACCCCTGTGCTAATAAAATCAATAAGAGTCCATCACTGGAGATAGTCCATAACCATACCTAAATACCTAAATGTTATAGTCTGTAAGCAACGGCGGAGCTATATAGTCATGATGGTCATTGGGGATGCTTATCCTCAATTTTTTGTTTTGTTTTATTTATTTATTTTGTTAAGTTTATACCTTAAATTTTTTTGAAATTATAGATTTACCCCTTGATGTTTTTAAATCCCTTTTATTTTTCTTTCTCACTCTTTTTATTTATTTATTTTTTTCTCCCTATAAAAATCCCAATCTCTTTTTTTTTTTTTTTTGTCAATTATGATTTATCAAATATCAATGGATTATAATTTTTTTTTAAAATTTTTTTGTACCTCAAATTGAATATCAGAAAAAAAAATAATTTTGAACAAAGATTTCTTTGATTTTTCAAATTAAGATAAAACACCACTCTATAACAACTATTCAAAGTTTGCCTATCAAGATCGAGTTAAATTATTGGCTTTGCCCTTTATGGGAGGGTCCTCCTAAACGGCCAGATCGGTCTCCATTTTCCTGCGTCGTCGTACCTGGTGGTCCCACCTACTTCTCCTGAAACTTATAGCCCACAACTATTCTCTACTCTCTACGGCTCTATGTAAGTTTTCCTCTTAGAATAAAATAAAATAATGTCCAATTATTATTATTATTATTATTATTTTTCAACTATGAGTTTTGTTGGTCCATTACTTTGCTGACTTCTTGTATTATTGCACCTAAGACCTTTATGTTATAGAAACTTCATGGGGGATGGGTACATATTCAGTTGTCAGTTTTCTATGTTATTTCGCTTTTATTTATTTATTTGGGGGGAGCATTTTCCTTTGCTAGACTTCAAAAGTCACATTAAAAGGGCCTTGTTTAATTGGAGGGCAGGGGCAGAGGGTTCGAACTATTACCCACAGCACATAATACAGGGGTTGCATACAAACATTTTATATATATGTCGGGTTCAGAATCCGTTGACACAAAAATCAAGTTGATCCGAAATTAAGAATCGCTTCATCTATAAATGTGAGATTTTTGTTGATAAGAAATACAAGTTTTTAGATCGGATGGCAAAAGATATTAGATCAATTTGATTTTTAGTTTACATGGTTTTTATAGAGAGACTATCTAATCCAACAGTAGGTTTCTCAAAATAATTGAGTTAAAAAAACTTGTATCAAAATTTGTAACAAATATTGTGTCAATGGATCCTAATCCTATATATATATATATATATATTTTTTTTTTTTTCCTTTACTAGATTCTTGCTGTTTGGGACAAAGACAATTACCTTTTCTATTAGTATTTTTAAGAGATGAGTGAGAAAGTAGTGGTGGGAAATGAATAAGGGTTTGTTTAGGGATTCAATTGGAAATGAAACAATTTAATAATTTTTTTTATAATGTTCATCACTTTGAATTAGAATATTTTAAAATATTATAATTATTATTATATATAATTGATGTTGTAAAATCAATTACAAGAAATTCATTAAATACTTTTATTTTGAATTTCCATTATTATATGTGATGATGACCATTATTTTCTTAGAATCCACAAAGGAAAATAAAAGCATAATGGATCCTACTTTGAATTTTTTTTTTTTTTTTTTGTTGGTGGGGTGGGGAAAGAAGAAAGGATTAGCAGTTTGAAAATAATATTTTCCAGAAAATTTCACTAGGGCTATGTTTGGTTCTTGAAATCCACAAAGGAAAGAAAACGATAGGAAAATAAGATGAAAATTTTAAGTTTTTCCTTGCACTTTTCTCTTTTGAAAATTTTTTTTTTCATCAAATTTTCTTTTACGTTCCAAAAACCAAACAGAGTGTAGGAGTTTGAAAATAACATTTTCTAGAAAATTTCACCTCCCCCATGGAATATTAACCCATTATTGACATGTGATTTACCATGATGAGGTGATGAAGTAATGAATTTTTATGTGCATTGTCGATCAGTAATTAGATCTGCAATTCTACCATATTAACACAAATTAGAATTGAAAATCAGTTCTATTCCATTTTATGTTATTCCAAACAATATTTTTGGGGTGGGCCTATATATATATATTTTTTTTGTTAAATCCACACCTCTCATGTTTTATTTTCACACATCTTTCTTCACTTTTACTTGTGTGAGAAAACAAGGATAAGAGGTGTGGATTTAGTATAAAAAAAGAGGTGTAATAATAGACCCACTCTAGATTTAACACAAATTATAATTGAAAATGAATCTATTCTAGGTTTTGTGATTCCAAATGAAGGGTAAAGAGTAGGTATTTTTTTATTTTATTTATTTTAGAAAAGAAAAAGTTTGACCCGTTTTAACAGGATAAATATATCGTCAACACTCAAATGTTCTAGATAATCTAGATTTCAAAGGCCTTCAAATTGGCACATGCAGTGTCAAATAAAAGAAGAAAAGAAAAATAGAAAATGGCGCATAATGACGCAAGCAGCTACGTGGTACTGATGACGGCAGCGAAAAAAAGAAAAGGAGAGAGAGAGAGAGAGAGAGAGAGAGAGAAATAAAAATTAGAAATTTAAAAAAAAAAAAAATTCCCTAGGCTTTTACGTATTTGAAAAAGTAACGGGTACCAACAATACTTCTTTCATATAAAAAAAATTTCACTTGAAATAAATTTTGCACTCTTTTTGCAAGAAAAAAAAAAAAGCATTACGAAAAAGTTGAGATTTTCCTCTTTTTTTTATTATCACTTTTTCATAAATCTAAGTTCTAGTATTATCATTTTTATATATTTAATTATTGGATAACAGAGGTTTCTGTAGCTTTAATTTGGTTCCAACTAATCCCTAATATATGTGTAGTATTCTATCCCACATGTATTAAACAATTATCAAACCCTTGGGCCCTAGGATGATCCCAAAAGAGAATTAAATGGTTTAAAATATTTTGATTTATTTACTCTCGTATTTCACTCTTGTTGCATAAGTTTCTAAATAACAAAACATAGCATAAGAGAAATGCTTAGTTGCTTACTTATTAAATAAATGGATCAAGTCAAATAGCCCGTATACTATTAATGGTACGATAGTTTAATGACATTTACTTTACTTGTTAAGTGAGTGAATTCAAGTTCAAAGTTTTGAAAAAGCATTGATGCTATTTTTTGATATTACGAGAGTTTAGGAGAAAACATAATATCCCAAAAGAAAAAAAAAAAAAAAGAAATGAAGAAATAAAAATCCTCATACACTCATGTAGGATGAAAAGCCACGTAAATCCGACAGCCGCGTAACTCTCGCCCATGTGAATAATGTACGAGATATATTTAGAAGAAATACCACTCAATGGCCTTTTGAGGAGTTATCAAGTTGAAGCCTTCTATCCTTGAGAAAGTACTCTCACCCGGCTATTTCAATTTTCAATAATACCTTCTCCATCTCCAAGCATCATCACCAATAATATTAATTAAAATATTAATTAAATTCATGACTCAACTATTACTACCTTAGTCCGGAGAATGCTTTAAAATGGAATTCATTTGTAAGAAATTCGACATTTATCCTTTCTTTCTTGATCGAGGTCAGGTTAGGGTTTCTTTTTTGTCAATTGGGAAAATAAAAAATAAAACTAAATCCAAAACTAATACAAAGTTATAAATAAATAAAAAAAAAAAAAAAAAAAAAAACCTATGGCTTTGACATTTCACACTTTGAGTGAGGTCGGTTGTAGCACCTAATCTTAATTATTAATGTTCCTCGGAGAAAGAGACAGAAAAAATGAACTCCTTTTCTCTACCAGCATTCAGCATGTTGAACTTGGACTAAAAAGTGGGGTCATATATTAGTTTAGTTTATATTCCCTCAATTACTATTTTTGTTTTTTATATTAAATAACAAGAGTGTCAGAGGGCTTGGCCCTCTGACTAATCTAACTCTTGGATATTCCCACACGCAATGGGGTTAGTCCGTAAGCGGATTAATGTTTTTGTAAGTTTTAGAACACTTGATCTATGTTTTCTAAAATATTTATCAAAATTTAGCTTGTCACTAAGCTAAATTCTTGGAGAAAAAACAGTTGTATATTACTTCCTCCGTTTCAAATCGACTGTCTCCTTTGAAAAAACACGTTTTTTTAAAGAAACCCCATTAAATGCTTTCAAATCAATGCATATGTTTTGAGATTCCAATTTTGCCCTTAATTGTGCAAAACATTAGGAAGAGAAAGAATACCTTTTTAAGGGTATTTTAGGAAATAAATAAAAAAGAACTAATGACTTTTGAACCGTTATAATAATTTTGAAACATCCCAAAAAAGAAAGTAGACCACTTATTTAGGAACGGATGGAGTATTTAAATTTATATTCTCTCAATTGCTTATGCTATGGCAATTTTATCAGGAAAAGCGTTTCAATTACACCATGTCAAATTGGACTATACACTATGTAAGACTTTGTATAAAAATAAAAGAATAGTGTTACACCACCCACTTTAAATCACCATTTACCATTTGTGATAGTTTTTCCTTTTTTCATAATGAGTTTCACACGATAGTTTTTATCTATCTACTTTCGACCCAAAAAAAGAATGATTAAAAATGGGAAAAATAACATTTTCCGAAATAAACAATAATTCGTCCGAGAGTTCTATTACTTGATTACTTCCACTGATTTGTTAACTTCTTCCATATTGCATGTAAGACCTTCATATTCTTGAACTTCATTGGGACATGCACAAAAATCAGTTAACAACTTAACATTGGTATTATTAATTATTATTTTGTATTTGAGCAATGCTATTTAACTCATTATTCATCCATCTTATTCATATATCCATGCACTAATAGAAGGCAGGATTTACAGTTTCCCTTTTAAAAAAATAATCTTAAACGGTACATTAATTTTAGAATGTGGGTCTTACATTTCTCTTTTCAAAAAAATAAATTTTCAAAGACACATTAATTTTTTTAAAATTAATTTTAGAAGGTGTCATACTATTCACCCATCTTATCGATATGGGTAAAAGAACATTTTTCTCTACATTTTTCTAGACCCCAAAAAGCATTAAACGGGCCTTTTCCAGATGGAAGAGGGTCAGAGGTTCAACACAAATACCCGTCAGTCCAATGTAAGGGGTTTTGTAGCTCGGCATAGAAGTTGAGAGTTTTGTGATTTATCATTTGATGGATTCGACCTCCTTTCGTTTGTTGATACAAGTACCTTTCATACAACACCCCTTCTAGAAGTTCAGTCCACACAATAGATTCTGTGTCATCCCTGTTAAGAACTGCTTAGCGTAGTGAAAGTGGAATGAAATGATAGGAGCTAACCCATCTATATCATATACCTCTGTTCCAATTCATTCCTCCTCTTATGCTCTCTCCTTCTCTCCCACTCCCGCTCATACCTCTTTCGTTTGAGAGTCTTGTGATTTATCACTTGATGGATTTGAACTCCTTTCGTTTGTTGGCCTTCTAGAAGTTCAGAAGTCGACACAATACCCCTTCTAGAAGTTCAGTCTACACAATAGATTCTGTGTCATCCCTGTTAAGAACTGCTTAGCGTAGTGAAAGTGGAATGACATGATAAGAGCTAACCCATCTATATTATACACCTCTGTTTCAATTCATACCTCCTCTTATGCTCTCTCCTTCTCTCCCACTGCCGCTCATACCCTTTCATTTGAGAGTTTTGTAATTTATCACTTGATGGATTTGAACTCCTTTCGTTTGTTGGCCTTCTAGATGTTCAGAAGTCCACACAATACCCCTTCTAGAAGTTCAGTCTACACAATAGATTTTGTATCATCCCTGTTAAGAATAGTGAAAGTGGAATGACATGATAGGAGCTAACCCATCCATATTATATACCTCTGTTCCAATTCATACCTCCTCTTGTGCTCTCTCCTCTCCCACTCCCGCTCATACCCCTTCTTCACCACTTGCCTCTGTGCCTCGCTGCTCTCTCTCTCTCTCTCTGGCTTTCTCTCTGCTGTCTGTCCGTTTGTCTCTCTGGTAACAAGTAGACTCCACAGCTCTTGCAAATACCACAATTAAACGCTCAACCTGTGTAGGCCTCCTTCATAACAAACATGGGTGACAACAATGGCACAGGGAACCAGCAAGCCTTCGGTATCTCCATAGATGTGCTTCCACAAGCGGCCTCCAAATGCTTCGACGATGATGGCCGGTTGAAGCGGACGGGTAGATTCAATAATTCTGACAAAATCATCCAATCTTTCCATATCTTTTAGTGCATCACTACATATATATTGGTTTGTTACCGTATGGCCTTGTGTTACTTTCCACCGCAGGTATTGTTTGGACCGCTGGTGCTCACATAATAACAGCTGCGATTGGGCCTGGGGTGCTGTCCTTGGCCTGGTCCATCGCTCAGCTTGGATGGATTGCTGGTCCAGCAGCGATGTTGTTGCTCTCCATCGTAACTTACCACACTTCCACTCTCCTCTCTGCATGCTACCGTTCAGGGGACCCCAACACCGGCCAGAGAAACTATACTTACATGGACGCTGTTCGATCCAATCTTGGTAAGTTCCAGTATATTTGAATCTTTGAATCAAATTGACATGTGGGTTCTTTTTAAAAAATTCTAAACCCAGTATCCATTGTAAATGTTTCTCAGGAGGAGCGAAGGTGAAGATATGCGTTCTAATTCAGTTTTTATACTTGTTTGGAGTTGTTGTCGTTAACACAATTGCAACTTCCATAAGCTTGATGTGAGTGAATTTCCAATTCAACCAGATCGATCGAGTCCAATAATGCTTGATTTCTTGTTAAATTCAATTAATATATAGTGTTCGGAATGCTTTGGGTTGATGGATTTTCTTTTTTGGATTTTGATCAAACAGGGCAATCAAAAGGTCAAACTGCTTCCACCACAGCAGAGGAAAGAATGGCTGCCATATAAATAGCAATCCATATATGATCTTGTTTGGGGTCGTCCAAATCATTTTATCTCAAATTCCCAACTTTGATCAATTATGGTGGTTCTCCATCGTTGCCGACCTCATGTCCTTTACTTTCTCTATCGTTGCACTTGGTCTCGACATAGTTAAAGTTGCAGGTCGAAATAGTTCATCTTCTTTTGCTTGAGTATTCTTTACGAGTCTAACCATGGTGACTTAAACCCTCGAATTTATTTATACCATAGTGTACGTAACTGACCCATTTAAGCTATTTCCTTGCTCGACGACCAGGTTCCAGTCAGTTTCAGTTTGGAGGAAGTCTTACTGGAATAAGCATTGGCAGTGTGACTCCGACCCAAAAGATATGGAGGAGCTTCCAAGCACTCGGCAACATAGCTTCTACCTACTGTTACACCATTACCCTCATTGATGTTCAAGTACATTTTCTTTTTCTTTTTTTGGGTCCTAAATCTATCAAATTAGTATTTTTCTAAAGCTTTATTTGTTGAACTAATTGATACGGTATATAACAGGACACTAATCAGATCGGCACCCTCAGAGGCCGAGACAATGAAGAAATCCATTCGAGTCACTGTTGCGGTAACAACATTTTTCTATATGTTCCATGGCTGTGTCGGCTATGCTGCTTTTGGAGACTTTGCCCCACGAAACATCCTCACCGGTTTCGGCTTCTATAACCCATTTTGGCTCCTTGATATAGCTAATACCGCAGTAGTAATCCACCTCGTGGTTGCGTACCGAGTCTATTGCCATCTGCTTTTCGCCTTCGTCGAGAAATTAGCTAGCGAAAAATTTGGGGCTAGCAAATTCATCACCAAAGAAATCATAGTCCCAATCCCAGGTTTTACCCCATACAAACTCAATATCTTCCGATTGGTTTGGCGGACAATCTTTGTTACTTTAGCCACAATAATATCAATGCTTGTCCAGTTCGTCAATGTCAATGATCTTGTTGGAATTCTTGGGGCTGTTGGGTTTGGGACATTCACCGTATATTTCCCGATCGAGGTGTATATTGTGCAGAAGAAGATACCAAAGTGGTGCGCCAGATGGGTTGGCCTCAAAATCTTATGCGGTGCATGCCTTATTATTTCCATTGCTGGCGCCAGTGGGTCATTTGCCGCGTTTCTTCATGATCTCGAGGGATATAAGCCCTTCAAAACTAGATACTAAGTACCTTTGAAATATACTCAGCGGGTAGAGGCCGTACCTTTGAAATATGGTCCCCCACAAAGTACCTATGAAATATGTACTTGTTAACATAATATATTGTCCCCTGTTAGCATAATATATGCTTCAATGAACTTTAAATATTTCACTTGGTGTTAAGGATGATAGGAAAATTATGTTCTTCATACCAAATAATTTCTACAGAAAGCCCACACCAACTAATGTATAAGGAAACTTAATTTCAAATCTCAAGAGGTTAGTTCAAGTGGCAACGGAGTATAAATAAGTGCCTCAAAAAGCATATGTCTTCGTTTGGAAGTCAAAACCCCAATTGCACAGTGAACTTCTTGAAATTATCTCTAGGGTTTGGGATGATTTGATAATTATCCAGCATGTGTGGAACAAAAGACTTATATAAACTAGTGAAATTAGTCTTAACCTGAAAAGATGGAGACACCCACGCTAAGGAGGGGAAAAAAATGAAAAAAAAGATTCAAAACCAATGATATAAAGTTTTCCGTAAAAGTTTTCCGTTTGCATGGCATTGTTCATGATGACGATTGGCGACTATCTCTCAACCATATCATTCGATTCATAAAGTCTTGCACTATATTGAATAAAATTAAAACGCATATTGAATAAAATTAGAACTTATAAAAGAGTGACGGGAATTTAGTAGTGTATGTAATTTTGGAAATTCTTTATAATAGCAATACTATATAATCTAATTTTTTTCGTCCAAACTTGTTTACCAATGTTTTAGTTTGGCCAACTAATTAAAAATCTCATTTAAAATATAATCATCCACGATAAGTTGGCGTGGAGGCCGCTGCATTAGTTGGACAAATAAATTTGCGTAAAAAGATTGGGTTCTTTAGTTTTTTTTTTTCTTAATTTATATGGAGTTTAAGAATGAGTCCGGATATTGCAATCCCTTCAAATGATCTCACCATTCCAATAATTTTAATTTTTTAACGTTTAAGAAAAATATAAAAGGTTTTTATAAAAAGTGGCCACGCAATCCACTAGAAAACATCATTTTGATCAACTTTTCAGAAGAAAGTTTTTTCAAAATTTATAGTTTAAAACTCTATTTGGTTTGCGGATTTTATCATGGAAAAAAAAATAAATTATAAGGAATTGTACTTTTTCTTATTTGGTTGTAATGGAATATTAGTAGAAGATGAATAATTGAAATAATTTTGGTTTGATATGGTTTCATATTTTCCTTACATTTTCTTTCCTCCGTATTTTTTTTCCTTTCCCTTTTTTTTTCATGGTAAAATCCATGAACCAAATAGAGGATAAGTGAATTTTTTGGCCAAAAATGAAATAAGGATTATGAATAGCAAAAAAATGTATTTAAATGATGGATTTTGGAAAAACTTTATCTACAAAGTTGTTCAAAATAATGTTTTTTCGTGGATTACGCGCAACCACTTATCATAAAAACATTTTTTAATTTTTTTAAAACTTAAAAAAAATTAAAATTAGTGCGATTGAGAGATAACTTGAGGGGGTTACAATTTCCAAACTCGTTTAAGTATATGATCCCCCAGCCTAGGTATGTCATGGCCCACCGAGTTAGGCCTAGTGGCTCCAATTTTAGGGGGCCTCTATTGGCACCCCAAGACTTGCATTTTATCCCCCATTTATTTTACATTTTAAAGTTTTATGAAAAATTTTGAAGGTTTTCATAAAAACTGATAGCGTACTCTATTAGAAAACATTATTTTGAACAACTTTTCAAAAGAAAGTTTTTCCAAAATCTATCGTTTAAGTAGATTTTTTTGCCATTTATAGTCTTCGCATCATAAATGACTAAAAAGTCTATTTAAACGATAGATTTTGGAAAAACTTTCTTCCAAAAAGTTATTCAAAATGATGTTTTCTAATAGACATTGTGGTCAGTTTTTCTAAAAACCTTACATATTTTTTATAAAATTTTAAAGTGTAAAATAAGTGGGGGACGAAAAGCAACTCTTTGGGTGCCAATAGAGGCCTTCCCGATTTTATCACTCAGACCTGCTAAGTGATCAATCATGGCCCATGGTTTTAGAAAGGCCCAAATCCGGTCCATGACTGATTTTTGAACATGGAACGTTAACTTTCACAGTTTCAAACTTTCAAGTTTCAATCATTAAAACAAAATCATGTTAAGTACATGAGATGTTGGGCTCTTGGTTCTTTTCAACTCTATTCTATCCTGTGGGTTCTCATTATTGTGTGTGCAGGGTCGATTTTAAATTTTTTGGAGTGTAAAACGAATTCTTAAAATAGTCGTTCTAATGTTTCATATATATTCACAAACATAATAAAATTAAACTCTAAGTATTTATTAATTTTTATCCCTAATACATACAAAATTTGTTTGCATATATGATTACTAAAATTTGTTTATATAAATTAAAATCACAAGAAACAATTATAAGAACTGAAAAAATATAATATGATCTTTTTATTTCGTAATTTGGCAAAATCCATATAGCAAAATTTGCTTATTATTAATTTAGCAATTCACCGATTCATCACTCAACAATAATTGAATGATTTGTGAATTTTTGTTTTCCATCTGCCAATGTGTGAATTGAAATCGCCGAATCATATAGGCGGACGAGGACGAACCCCAAACCCTACCTGACCTATGCGGTTGAGGATGAATCCCAAAACCAGCCCGACATGTGATCAATGTTTTTTTTCTTCTTTTTAGTATTTGGGAGAGTAAGTGCGTCTCTTTTACTGCAAGCACTACGCATTGTATCCCAGCAAGATAGAAGGCAAAGAAAAAAAATTAAAAAAAATTTGCACTAGGCTTTACCACCTTAAACCCCCTACAAACAGAGCACAAGCAACAAAAGATGTCCATGGCCACTGTGCCTACTCTCCTAAACCCCTCCTTCCTCACCACAAAACAACCCCCTCAGCGTACTACCTTCTCCTTCCCCAAACCAATCTCTACTCCACCTTCATCATCATCTTCTTCTACTTCTTACTGGCTGATACGTCGTCGTTCTTCACCCACACCCGTCGTTGCGTCTCTCAAAGTAAATTTGGTTTTGCACGCTACGTGTTTGATGATATGCCTCTACGCATTAATTTTCACCTTCTTGTTGTTATCTTGTTTTAGGAGAGTTTGGGTCGTGTGACAAAGAGTTGGAGTGATATTACCAGCTTAAACAACTGGGTTGTTCGCGACTATTACCGTCTCGTGAATTCCGTGAATGCCTTCGAGCCGCTGATTCAGGAGCTCTCTGATGAGCAGGTTTGCGGGTTTGAATTGGGTTTTCACCTAGATATGCTAGTTTTCATTTTTGGGTCAACTTGGGTGATGTGTTTAAATTTGTTTTCTTAGCTTACTGCTAAAACTGCGGAGTTTCGAAGTCGGCTTCGGGAAGGGGAGACGCTTGCAGATATTCAAGCTGGTTAAATATCTCTTACTGCTTATTTGTTTATTTATCTAGTGTAATGGAATCTTTAACAGTCTTACAACAATTGGGTGTTCATTTAATTATTATTTTTCAGAGGCATTTGCTGTTGTCCGTGAAGCTGCGAAAAGGAAGCTTGGAATGCGTCATTTCGATGTGCAGGTCTCTCTCTCTCTCTCTCTCTCTCTCTCTCTCTATATATATATATATATATATATACTGGGTGTGTTTTTAATGAGTTTAAGATAGATCATTGTGTTTATTATGTTGCAAATTTAAATGATAGATTATCGGTGGAGCGGTGCTTCATGATGGGTCAATTGCTGAGATGAAAACGGGCGAGGGAAAAACCTTGGTTTCAACATTAGCAGCATATCTTAATGCCCTGACTGGTGAGGGTGTTCATGGTAGGTTTTATATCTTAATTCATTTGAAATATTATCATTGCTTCTACAGCTGAGATTGCCACCTTGAGTTGTTATCACTTACCAGTGATAAGTTTAGAAAATGTAGATAACTTGCAGTAGTTGAAAACAGTATTTGCATAGGAGTAGAAGATAAGTGATATGTTCTCATATATCTTCCTTTTAGGCTTCAGTTGTTTTAGAAGTTATTATTTTATGATGTCCTTCTTTATATGGAAATGATTTCCCTTGCAATAAATTTAGCCTCTAGGAACACACTTGAGGTGCATATATAATTTCTTCTCTGGGAAATGTCTGTGAATCTGTGATGCAACCTCTGGATGTACTTTTCTTAAAAAGAGGGCACCGCATCTTCTAGAAATCTTGTTTGCTGTGATGCCTAAGATCCATTCAAAGCAAACTTTTAGCATGATCAGTGAACACATTGAATGCTAGACTTCAGAAACCATTAGAATGCATCAGTCTGGGGTTCTGGTTCCTGATGCACCTTCGGAGTCCAGGAAGATGTTGATTATTTGCAAATGGGTTGCGTTTGGGTCCAACCAAAACTGCTCAGCTTGGAACCGACCTACCAACCCATTTGTATGTTAAATTTATATTAGAAATATCTAAGGTTTCTTTTTCTAATTTTAAAAATATAAACAGATATTAGAAAATAATTTATTTGGATTTAGGTCAATCAGTTCGAGCAAAACCTAAACCTGTTGCCAGCTTTCTAGTATGCTTGATTATTTGCATCCGACAAGCCATAAGCATTTTGAAGCAAGATTTATGTAGGTATTTCTGAATACTGAGATAAGACATACAGTTGGGACATATCATCTGTTGAATTAAGCTGTGTACATTACTTTGGAGTTTATTTTCACAGAATTGTTCTGAAAATTTTGAAGCCAATAAGATTTCGTAAAAGTTCCACTGAACATGCAAAATTTGATTGGATTGGAGAGTTGCCAATCCAATTGAAGTCCGGAAAGGAGATGGTCATGAACTTATGATTTTTGAAAAAATTTCTAGAAATCCAAAAATGTATTCCTCCCTCTATAAAAAGAGTGGGAGCAGCGAGTAAAGAATAATCTCAAAAAATACTCCTTTAACTTAGATACCTTGAGCTCTTCATTAACATTTAACCAAAGTTCTTTCATTTCTCTCTTTCCACCCACACTCAAAATAAAATATAGTGGAGCTACTTTCCATATGACTTTTCCATTCTTCCTCTTAGCTGAAAACCACCGAGACAAAGATCCTTCATGTTCCTTGGCATTACCCATGTGGTGCCTGGCAAGGCAAAAAAGACATCCCGAAGCTCCTTCGCCACCAAGCAATGGTGGAGAAGACGATACACTGATATCTCAATCTTTTTACACATGGAACATCTATTTGGGATTGAGTGATTTACCAAACCCTATTCTTTAGGTGATCTGTACCTTAAACACTCATCTCTAGGGGTCGTCCACCTGAAAAAGCAACGTAGGCCCCTTTATACAGGTGATCTAGATGGTTGTAATGCCTAAAACATGTGAGTCTGGAAGAGAAGGGTGTAGTGTAGTGGTCAAAAGAATATTTGACAAAAGGGAAGGGCATCTGATAAAGAGGTAGTGGTGGCATTTTTTAATTTAGGGATCTAAATTTTAGGTACATTACTTGAATTCTTTCTATTTCAATGTTGCAGGGTTGGTCATTGGTATACATATATAGTGGTGGCATTTTTGAATTTAGGGATCTAAATTTTAGGTAAATTACTTGGGCATATTCCTGTGTAATGGTCAAGGGAAGGGCGTATGCTCCGCCTTATGTGTTTGCCTTTGAATTAATTCTAACTTCTAAGCTTTAGCAGAATAAATGGTCCTTTTCCATTTCTTTTGTTAGATCTAATAATTTTGTTATTTTTTATTTTTACAGTGGTGACTGTCAATGATTACCTAGCTCAACGTGATGCTGAGTGGATGGGTCGTGTTCATCGTTTCCTGGGTCTTTCAGTGGGTCTTATTCAGGTCCTTTCCTGTTTGCAAACAAATACATAAACTGGTCTAGAACTTGTGTCAAAATTTTTCAGATTGCGTTTTAATTATTATTATTTCTTTATTGATGGGTAAAGCTGGTCTAGAACTTGTGTCAAATTTTTTCGAATTATGTTTAAATAATTTATTCTTTGGTGGGTAAGTTGGTCTAGAACTTGCGTCAAAATAACATAATTTTTGGGACATGAGGGCCTGAAGCTGACTCCCATCATTATGTATGCTAGGAATAGAGATATTAGGTCACTAATCAAACACACATAAACACTCCTATCGCATCATGGCTTATTTTTTGTTGCTTGCATTTGTAGAGGGGGATGATGGCTGAAGAGAGGAGGTCTAACTATAGATGTGATATAACATACACCAATAATTCAGTAAGTCATTTCCAGTTTCATGTCGTACCTTTTATCTGGTGATATTTTATGATAGTATTTTCAGTTGAATATGTGGTGATTGCTTTTTAGCCTGGTTAACATTTTCTCATGTGGTTCGTGCAGTTGACTCATTACTAGTGACTCTCTCCCTTTACCTGATATTTTTCCCTGATTGTTCTCAGGAACTTGGTTTTGATTATCTTAGGGATAATCTAGCTGGAAACAGCGGACAACTTGTAATGAGATGGTACACTTTCAAACATCATATGAACTTTCTCTTTAGGGATTTTTTTTTTTTATTGGCACCAATAGCAGTGTACTGTGCAAAAATAGGCCAAAGCCATTTCATTTTGCAATAGTTGATGAAGTTGATTCAGTGCTTATCGATGAAGGAAGAAATCCCTTATTAATAAGTGGTGAGGTAATTTTGCCTATTTTTCCAGCTGTTCTTTGTTTTAGATTGATAACATATGAATTCCACTAGTAGATGTAGTAACTATCATTAGGAAAAGATCTCACCAATGTATAGATTGTCCTAAGGCTATTGTCACTTTTACTTCTGTATATCAGGCTAGTAAAGATGCTGCACGATATCCAGTTGCTGCCAAAGTAGCTGAGCTACTTGTACGGGGCCTTGTGAGTCATGTCTCTTGCATTTTGTTTGGTTAAAATACAGCACTCTTTTGTTTTTCAACTGACATAGTGTGAGCGAATCTAAATATGCTTTACAAATGTGTCAATTATGTTAACAGCATTACAATGTGGAGCTTAAAGATAATTCAGTGGAGTTGACTGAGGAAGGAATTGAGCTTGCTGAGATGGCTCTTGAAACAAATGACCTATGGGATGAAAATGATCCTTGGGCTAGGTGAATATGGATTTTTTAATTTTATTATCACTCTGTAATACCAATTTTACCATTGTTGAGTTGACAAAAGTTGGGAACAGTCAGATTAAATCCAGCAGTCATTGTTTCCATAATCTTTTTGCCCCCCTGCGCATTCTTTTTCAAAATGATCTTTATAGTGTCTATAAACTAACACCTCTACCTCTTTGCTTTCCCTTGGTAACTTCAAATAACTCTTATTTTGTTCAGTTCATTATCCATAGATAATTGAAGTGGATTGAGCACTACAGGTTGCTGATTGCAAAATATAGTGTTTCAAGGATTGAATTTCTTCTCCTGCCTAGATAGTAGGCATATCTGGTCACATTTTTATTTCAACTTTCAAATTTGTATTTAGCATCTAATTATTGCAGATTTGTGATAAATGCTTTGAAGGCTAAAGAGTTTTATCGGAGGGATGTCCAATACATTGTTAGAAATGGGAAGGCTCTCATAATAAATGAGGTATTACTAGCATTTCAGTATTTCGCTATTTTAATGTTTTTATTCTCATTATTTGCCTTTTATCTATGTATGATTACTTATTGCTTTGATTATAGAGTATTTCATATATTTATTGATCTGTGTCCCTTTAAGATTGCCTCACTGTTCCACAATATAGGGTCACACATTTTTTTTATCCCAGGAAAAAGGGGACCACATATGCTTTTTTGAATAGTGAAAAGGTTTAGAGAATAGCTTGATCTGGCATTTTTTTATTTATTATTATTGTAGTTACATGTTTTGGAACATGAATTTTTTTTATTATAGAAGGAATTACATACATGAATAGTCAGCCTCCAAAAGGAAGTGGCTTGGGAGAAGAGTTAGTGAAATAAGCAGTGAAGTACAATGGATGATCTCGACTGCACTACATACTTGTCCTAAGTTTCCCTCCTCTGCTATAATTTTCCAAATCATTTGGTTGTACTTGAAGAAAATTGAGTCTTTCGAATAAAATATCAAGTCGCCAATTTCATTAGTGATATGGAATCTTCAATACCATCTCTCTGCTTTTGGCGACATAATTGTAATCAAAATTTTAGTGGCAAAAGGTCTGGGGCAAGGCGCAAGGATCCTAGGTGCCCGTGGTATAAGTCTTGGGCTCCTTTTTTGGGTACAAAGCCTTGGGCTCCTTCATTTCTGCTAAAGATCCAATTAGAATATTGAAAGGTTATGAAAAGAATGAACTAGTGATGAAGTATATGAAACAAGAAATCATGTACAAATGATTTAGCTGCATTTGTTTATTTAGTTTTCCTCATGTCATGTTTAGAGACAAATGAGCCGAGGTGGTTGTAGTTCCAGATGTGGCAGTATCTGCAAAGGTGCATTACATATTTATATGTTCTATAAAGTATGAAACTGCTTTTCAGTTTTTGCCAAATGGGAACAATACTCACAATTAAAAAAGAGGTGGAGGGTCCCACCACCCCCCCCCCCCCCCCCCCCCCCAAAAAAAAAAAAAAAAAAAAAGGTCTTTCTTTCTTTCTTTCTTTCCAGCGGTTTGCTTGGTAACATGCTATCTTTTATTTGAAGTCCTCGTCATGGAGTTTCATAGTACATCATCTCAGCAGGATCCCCCCTCCCCCCTTTTTTTTCCCTAAAGTTTTATTTTATAATTAAATATTATTGTATTGACTATTTGGCACCTGTTGATTTGGAGAAATAAAGGCAATATAAAACCAAATAGTTCCTCACGAAACCCTAATTCAGACATATCTGTTACATTAACCTCATCATTCATTCTAAAGGTAATAAATATACCTCTAGGAAGTTATGTCCTATGGGATATCCTTCACTTATGATGGATTTTAAATTCAGTAATAACAGTTGCTCAGAAGGAAATCTCGGCTTGCTGGGGCTTGAGACTGGTTTGGGCCAATCATTTACGGGCTTCTACGGAACACTGATTTGAGCTCAAATCAGGGCCATGAAGCAAGGTCTTGTCCTTGCATGGGGCATAAAAAATAAAAAAAATTTAGGTTGATTTTGTGGGTTTGGATTCGAACAAATGCTTTCAGAGAAGTCAAGGAAAAATTTATCTTAGGCAAATAACTTCAATTTGTGTGTGTGTGTGTTTATGTGTGTCAATTCTTGGGGGAAAATGGAGACTCAATTAGTTACATGCACTTTGAATTCCTTAAGGTCAAGTCTTGTGGCTTTTTCTTTGAGGCTTATCTATAAAAACATATGCAAATCTCCATTTCTACTTGAATGTTTATTGTTGTTGAATTGATCACATTTTGATTAAACCAGCAATTGGTATACGGTGTGGACAAAAATTATGGTGATAAAGATTATTATGTGTTGTATTATAGACTACAATTCAAAGATCCTAATCTTGTAATAGAATATAAATTCCCAAGAAATTTATGTAGTTGACAGGGAGAGTTGAAGAGAAAAGGAGATGGTCTGAGGGAATTCACCAGGCTGTAGAGGCTAAAGAAGGTGTGAAGATTCAAGTATGTCTTGATGTTTGACTATTGGTTTCTGAAGTTTTTTTGACAAGTGAATTGAAAATCCACTCTTATCTAATTTAAAGTTTTATTTTTATAAACTTGTTAGGCTGATTCAGTAGTTGTGGCACAAATCACATACCAGTCACTTTTTAAGCTCTACCCAAAGCTGTCAGGGATGACTGGAACGGCAAAAACTGAAGTATGGACTACATGGATTCTGACATTGTTTTTAACTGTTGTTAAAAAGGAAATTCTTTTGCTACCTTTTGTGTTTGATGCAATTTTTTCTGTGAAATTCTTCCCTCTTTATATTCCAGGAGAAAGAGTTCTTGAAAATGTTTCAGATGCCTGTAATTGAAGTGCCCACTAATCTGCCAAATATTCGTAAAGATTTACCGATCCAAGCTTTTGCGGTAGGATATTCAGTATTCATAGTCTATTTTGATTGCTGTTTCTACCATCATGTGGTGAAGATTTTTTCTTTTCCTTGGAATTGAATTTGGTTTTGGGTTGTGTATTGTCTTAGACTGCTCGGGGAAAATGGGAATATGTTCGTGAAGAAGTTGAACACATGTTTAGACAGGGCCGTCCTGTTTTAGTTGGGACCACCAGGTGAAAGCAAATTTTTGTCTATGTACTTCACCTTTCTCCACAGTTTAGTGGCATTAATCTGATCTGCTTCCATATTATTACATTCTAACATATTACAATTTATAATATGTTACACTACTTTGGAGAATGCCTAGTCCTTAGGTGTCTTTGTACCTCTGTCCACCATAAAAATGAGATTGGGAAGGCATGATTTAAAAGTAGATTAGTAAGTAGAATAAGAGGCAGAAAACTTTTTGTCACGACTAAGCACTCTGCTCTATTATCCATTTTGTTTCTACTCATGGTGGGGAAATAAAATACAGAGGTTTTTGGGGAACAACATCTGTTCACCCAGTAACTGAGTTTGTGGTACTTTAAAAAAGTACTTGTCAGTATAAAAGATAAGAAAATGGTGGAAGTATCTCTATTCACCTACTTCTTGAGCTCGAAGGGGCATATAATGGTCTTGAGGGGTTTCATCAGCCTAATCAATGACTTTAAGCCATACCAGGATGATTATTTTAAATTGTTTCTACTTCTTATAAGTGGTATTATTTTTATAAAAAAAGTGGTAATATTCTATATAACAGGTTATTATGTTCTTGTTCAAAAAAATTTTCTGGGAAAGAAAGGATAGTGTAGCGGGTGGTTGTGGTGAGCATGGTGGTGTAACCTGACCCCTTAACCAAATTTGGTCCATGCCATGACTGTTAAAATTTTGTTGTTTTCAGGGGTCTGTTACCTGCCCTCCAACGTAATTGTACTGTGCATTGATACGTAGGTGCTTGTAGGTTGTGCCGTTGTGTGAGGTAGACTATTGGAGTTAGTGAAGTTTGAGCTGGTTGGATAGCAAGAAGGTGTTGCAGAAGGAAGATCAAGGCAATGGGGGAAGAATCTTGAGCCTCGTAAATCCCTAAGGTTTCCGAATCATGGATGGCTTTTATATAGTAATTCAGGGTCCTGGTGCTGCAAAATTCTATTGGTTGAATCATTAAGCCAATGAGAGCCCTTCACACTCATGTTGCCAACAGGCTTTAATAGCCTAACGCCATGAGCCTGTTTAATGAGTTTGTAACTTTGTATTGGGTGTGGCTTGTGTGTAATAGAAAATCGACCTCATCCCTCCCCCCACCACCGCGCGAGTCCAAGGCAGAATATGTGTGCCGCAGTCATGGGACATGCTACTTGACTAGATTGGTTAGTCCTTCCTCCAAGCTTGATTCAGCACCCCAGTCAGCTGTAAGCCCTATTTAATGCCTTCCATGGTCTTGCCCTATGTTACATGGACACTTCAAAATGTGTGAAGTACCCATGTTGGACACATGTGACATGGGTGTGGGTACTCCTAGCGGACACTTTAAAATAATGAGAAATCTTTGGAAAGTAGACGAATCCGACACCTGGACACATACCCGCACCCGACACCCATACCCGAGTCCATGTAACATAGGTCTTGCCACCGCCCAGGCAAGTATTAAGTGTTGGGTGCTGTAAAAAGCTAGTTTGCTTTAGGTGCCACATGTCACCATGTTTAGGATGCTTTGGGTTGGCTTCTTGTCAAATATTTATGCCTCACAAACAGCAGTTAAGAACTCAATGAAGTTGACACCAACTAGAGGGGGTTGGCACTCCCCATAGTTGCTAGTTGCGTGAAAAGGATTACATTCATGACAAGGAAAACGAAACTGTCCAATGATGTCAAGTATGAGTCTTGGAATCCCTAACAAATAGTCATGGGTTGGATTTAAATTTCTTAGCATAATTAGAGTCTTATAATCCTCCCAGACTGTTGCGTTGATTTATTCCATAACCTTGGAGCTCTTGGAGGGTATGCCAACGTTGATTATGCTGGATGATTTTGAGGCATACAATGATGATTGGTTTCAGCAAATGTCTCTTCTCATATTTGGTTTCATCGAACGATTGTTTCTTTCCTTACCACGAAGTCACAAACCTTTCTCTTCTCAGCCAATTCACAATGAAACAGGGCCTCTTTTTTTTTTTTTTTTTTTTTTTTTTTTGGGGGGGGGGGGGGGGGGGGGGGGGGGGGAGAGAGAGTTGGGGGAAGTTTACAAAAATAAATTTCTATGATGATGACTTCATTACCCTAGAAGCAAGATTCTAAATCTCAAAGAAATTTTAGTCTATACTCTGTATGACACATGCTAGACGACAATTAAATTCAAACATTGGCTAGAGCATTAAGAATATCCAAGATATTTTCTTGATCTTGAAGTTAAATGAAAATGATTTATTTCAAATGAGAAGTGAATCATGAATTAGAAAGTTGCATGATTGATGATTAACCATTGTTCTAGAAAATAATAGGATGTTACCTTCTAATTGGAAGTCTGGAACACAGACAAATTGGAGGAAGGTGGAATGGAGGGAACCAATTGACACTCTTTGTCCCATTTTAGGATGATAAGGTGCTTCGAATGCAAGCTGTCTTCCCTTTTCAAGTAATATAATTCTAAGATATGGATTACAAAATTAAAATGTTTCTGTTGTATCTAATCATTTGGCCTCATTTTGTGTCTAAGAGTCCTTGCCTTTTATCTTATCAAACTACATTTAGTCTTTCTTTATTTTGTACCATTAGATTCTACTGGCTAAGGTTAGTGCAGCTTGCATAATGTTAATATCTGCTTTTGATTCACATATCCATACAGAGGAGACTTACAATTTCAATTTTAATTTTATTTCATCTTTTGAATGTTCAGAAAGTCTGCATATTTATTACTACAACGTCTCATCTTCTTGATGCAGTGTCGAGAACTCTGAATATTTGTCCGATCTGCTAATGGAACAGAAAATCCCCCACAATGTCCTCAATGCACGACCCAAGGTTCATTAAGATTTTACTTTAAGGGCTAACTTTGTTACTCAAAAGGAGAAATGGAAGGTGCTGGAAAAATACCACATCCCACATTGATTAATTATAAAATTTGAAATAGGTTCATATACTAGTTTGGGCCCTCCACCAAATTGCTTAGGCTCTTTGGTTGGAAACTTAGCATGGTATAAGAGCATGTCGTTCTTGGGCCGTTTCATTTGTGAGCCTATCTTTGTTGTTCACGTGACATGCCCATTTCTGTCTTGTTAGGCCTGCACATGAGGGGGAGTGTTGGAAAAATACCACAACCCACATCGATTAATTGTAGAATTTGACTTAGCTTCATATACTTGTTTGGGCCCTCCACTTAATAGCTTAGGCTTCTAAGTTGGAAACTTAACCTAAGGGATGATGACAAAGGGGAAGGAAGGAGAGGAGAAAATTTTCTATCTTCATTTGTTTGTTTACACATGGAAAATGAAGGGAAATAAGAAGACAAACCCACACCTTTGTAAATTACTCGTACCTTTTGCTAAAATGTTGTGCCCAACTTGTCTTTAAAATTTTCCCTCCAAATCTGACCTGTTTTGAAAGGAAAATTGTGGTGGGCCTGGAAGGAAAACTTATTTATTTATTTATTTATTTTTCCCGGTGTTTCCCTTTCCCTTCTTTTCCTCTTTTGATTTGTGAATCAAGCAACAACAGTTGAGGAAAATCTTAAATTTTCATTGTGGTGAAAACACTCATTCAAAGATATTTATTTTATATTTACATATATTAATTTTACCATTTTGCTTCTGTTCTTTTCTCCCCACTTCCTCAGTATGCCGCGAGGGAGGCTGAGATTGTTGCCCAAGCAGGGCGGAAATATGCCATCACCATTTCTACAAATATGGCTGGCAGAGGCACTGACATAATCCTTGGAGGAAATCCAAAAGTAAGTGTTCTTGCTGGAAAGTTTGTTTAAAATTTATGACTCCATGGGAAAACTTGGGTTGTAGCATCGTTTTTGATTTCTTGTTGCTTCTATGAGGTTGGATGGTGAATGGTTTTCATCCATATCTCTGATTCTTTTCATTAAAAAAATGGCTTCTCAGGGTTTGGAATTCCTGATGATGATAATTTTACCATTATTTGTGTCTAGATGTTGATCTTACACCTTTTCTGGTTGCAATACATTTAGATGCTTGCAAAAGAAGTTATAGAGGACAGCTTGCTTTCGTTTCTGACACAAGAAGCTCCTAATGTTGAAGTTCATGGCGAGCCAATTTCACAAAAGGTGATTACTTGTAATGACTTTTAGCTGCTAAACAAATATGTTCTGTTTCTAAAAAATTTTGTTTATAGGTATTGTCGAAGATAAAGGTTGGACCATCATCACTAGCTTTGCTAGCTAAAACAGCACTAATGGGTTAGTAGTCATGCTCTGAGATCTTTACTCAAGGAAAATTTCAGATGTGATATGTTCTTGACATCATTTTCCTTAGTATATTTTTCTGTCCATTTCAGAAATATATTTTTTTTTGATGAAATTTGTATATTTAAATATAAATCACACAGCTAAATATGTATGCAAAAGTGAGGGTAAGAGCTGGACATATCAGGAGGCAAAATCTATAATATCAGAGTCTGTGGAAATGAGTCAGTCAATTGATTTGAAAGAGCTAGAAAAGCTTGTTGATGAGCAGTCTGAGATGTACCCTCTTGGCCCCACGATAGCACTTGCATATCTTTCAGTTCTGATAGATTGTGAAGTACACTGTTTCAATGAAGGGTCCGAGGTTAAAAAGCTTGGAGGGCTTCATGTGATTGGGACATCTCTGCATGAATCCCGGAGAATTGATAATCAGGTGAGTAATTAAAATGCACCGATAGTTTGGGAGGAAGCAAGTACTAAAATTGAGTGGAAAAGCACAAGTTACTGGTGCATGTTAGTATGTTGAATCTTGCATTTTCCATAACTAAAGAGAAAAACGGAAAAGATTCTAGCATTTTCTTATTTCTGCAAATAATTTCTTGTCTTTCATCCTTGTTGCATAATTAATTACTTGTATCATTTATTAGTTAATGCTCATAGAGGTTTGAAACCAATCAAACAATATTCTTCTGTACCTGATATGCTTACTGCTGTTGTTTATTGCAACACAAAAGCCACATATTTTGCCCATTATGAGTTTGATAAATGTTTGTTTTTCATAAACCTTGTTAATTTCTTTCAGAGAACTTTGTTAATACTGGAATTTACATGTCTATATGAATGCATATATACTTCAACAGTGAATTCTATTATCATCATCAAAACTTCACTCATCATCATCTCAACTCATCTCAGCTGTCTGGAATCTGCAAAAAATTCATTTTTCAACAGTGCACTCTATCTCAGATTTTTAGCAATATTTTGTTATGCAATGTGTCCAAAATACTGGACAACTTATATTATATGAAATGGAGGAAGTAACATAAAAATTCTTTTGTGCCTTCTTTAATTAATATTAATTACTCTCAAATTCTTGCTCATTTGACACTAGAAAATGCCCGCCACAACATACAACTTGTATTCATGTTAATATTTATGATTTAAAACTTGGCTTTCTTGTTACATATTAAAATTGTCCATTTCAGACATGGATGTGATTCCATATTTTTAATGCTTATCTACAGCTTCGTGGTAGAGCAGGTAGGCAAGGGGATCCTGGATCAACACGGTTTATGGTGAGGTACTATTCTAGTCAATGATTTCTTCAATGTTTTAAGTCTAAAATAACTTGTGCTCTGTAATATAAGTTAAAAACTTTTACCTAAATAAGCATAGCTAACCTAACTCAACTCAACTCAACAAAGCCTTAATTCCAATCATTTGGTCCAGGTTACATGATCCTTTTTTTCCATTCTGCTCCACAGGGCCATCTGATTCATTTTCCTTTTTAATACCAGGGCAAGCAAAACCAATGTAGAAAGTAGGAACAGATTTTTTCAATAAAAAAAAAGGAGAACGATTCAACAAACCATCATTATTTCTATATTTAGAACTATATTCAATACAGGAGCTTTCAATCACTTGGGCAATACTATTTAGCTATAGGTGACCAAGTTGTTTCTCACTACAGTTCTTTTAGGCCTTCCCTTTGTCATAGCAATGTTTTAACTAGAACCATATTGCTTCTTCTTGCTCATACAGTTATCATTGTTTGACCCAGCAGTAGAATTCTAGAATTCATTTCTGGATGATTTGCATATTTGCTTCAGCCATTTGGGTCCAGAGTCATGGAGTAAAAGTTTGGGAAATGTTATGCAGGCTTGTAATTTTGCTTCAGCCATTTGTACAAAAAGTATATTTTATGAATTCTAAAGGGTAAGAACGTAACTTTGACAGGTTGTGTTGGGTAGGCCTAACCCTTGGAGCCGACAATTCCCAATTTTCCCTTGCAGCCCAAACTTCAATCCCAATGATCATAATCATTTCTTAACCCTTGACCCAACTTGGTTTGATGGAGATATGGAGGGCTCAGGTTGCATTAGGCTGGGATCATTTATATATATCTACAGTAGGCAAGTGGTTTGTCAACATAGTTCATTAATGCGCTTGTCGAGGCTGATGTACTCATGTGACCTGCGCTGAGCATGACACATCTTCGAAGGACAGTACAAACCTCATTTCACTGAAGTGATTAAGGTAGAAGACAGACCACCCCAGTCATAGGGGCGGTCAACTAGCTTGGTTAGGCATTGCTTCATCCACTGGTCCAAGAATCCCCCATCTATCTCAACGAATAGGTTGAGGTGACATACATAGCGCCCTGGGAACACCAAGCCCTAGGGTACCCTAAGACTCCCCAAGTTCTGCCACTGACCCGGGCAGGCATTAAGCGTCAAGGTTTGATGAACGTGTAAGGGATGTGGCTTGAGGGGTGGAGTTGCCTCAAGTCCAGGTTGCCTCAGAATGATCTTACTTCCAACAGAAGGCTTTGCCTCAGAATAAAACAGCTCCCAAGGGGGCATGTCACCCAAGGTGCCACCCATGGAGTGCCTTTTACCTTATTCTCAAGGCACTCTTCAATATTCCATGTTCTTTGCTTCAAAGTTACATATTTTTGATAAGATGCTTTTCGAAGTTATGATTTGTTCTTGAAGTACATGGGCAACACGACCTCTTCAGGTGTCACATTCACGAAGTCCGTGGTGTCACATGACAACTTTTGGGTGGTGAGATATGGTCAGCTCCATTGGTGCCCAGCGCTCCTAAGCACCATGTGTCACTGCATGATTTAGGCCTCAGAAACAGTATGCTTAACTGTGTTATGGGTAGACTAAAAACAGTGTAATAAAGTTGTCCTATAGACATTTGACTTTCATTTACTAATTGTTTGGCTAAAAGGTCATGTCAACAAACTTTTAGCATTCATGGTTTATTGATATTTTAGGTTTTTGTTTTTATTTTTATAGATATACATAATATTTTGGTTAATCATGTGATTTTTCATAAAGGGGAAGAAAATTGTAAACTTGTAATGATGTTTGGGAAGATTAAATTGTCTGCCTAATTGATTAATCAAATAAAAATAGAAATACAATAATTTATGTCTTCCCTATTTGGTGGGCGGTTGGGGATGTTTTATATGCCGTAATGGTTATGTGCCTTCTTATTCCCCATCAGTGGGCAGTTGGGGCTGTTTTATATTAAATAAGATGCATTACCTAATTCTTAGATTATCTATTCATGTAACAGCTTGCAGGATGAGATGTTTCAGAAGTTTAATTTTGACACTGAGTGGGCTGTTAAACTTATATCAAAGATTACAAATGATGAGGATATACCAATTGAAGGTGATGCAATTGTAAAACAGGTGCCAGTTGAGCTTATGCCCATGATGGCATTTTCTCTCGTTCTTTCTTTTTTTCTTTTACTTTTGTCAACAATTCTCTCTTTTTACTACTAACTGGAGCCATCACAAACTTATAGCTTTTGGCGCTGCAAATCAATGCGGAGAAGTATTTCTTTGGTATAAGAAAGAGCCTGGTTGAGTTCGATGAAGTATTAGAGGTTTGCATTTGAGAATAACAATGCCTTGTTTAGAGTACTTATTACAGTTGTTGATGCAATCATGTACTTGAACAAACTTGTTCCGGTTTCCTGCTATGTTAATCAATTGACGTTCTAAATCTACACCTGAGAAGCATTTGTTACAGTGCACACCTATATTTACTATGATAAGGAGAGACCTTTGATATCAAGTAAAACCTTTTTTGAAAAATTTACTCATCTGAACTTTTCTACTGATCTCGATTTCATCTAGATAATGTACTTATTGATGAAAAAAGCCTCATTTGTTCACTTTTTTCCTCTAAAAGCATTACTCTACTTAGCCAAAAGGCCTGGAACAAACTATGAGTCATCTTTAGCAGCTCAGTCTAATATTCTAATTTCCTTTTATCAGGTGCAAAGAAAGCATGTCTATGACCTTAGGCAATTGATTTTAACAGGCGATACCGAAAGTTGCTCACAACACATATTCCAGTGAGTGCTTTCCTAATTCTGAGCTACTCTATTTTCCATTGCATCTTTGTTGTATTTTGATTGTTTACCTTATGTTTTTTTTAATGCACTAAAGGAAAGTTGCTCGTAGGTATATGCAAGCGGTGGTTGATGAAATTGTCTTTGCGAATGTTGATCCACAGAAGGTACTAGAGATTTTCATATAGGATGCGGTGTACCACTGCCATTTCTCTAATTATTAAGGGCATTCTGTTTTGATAGCATCCAAGTAGCTGGAGTTTGAGTAAGCTCTTGAAGGAGTTTATCGGAATTGCTGGGAAGCTAATGAACGGTGAGTCTATTTAAAATCATCCTTTGCTTCTATGATTTCTTTATACTAATTTTTATTAATTGAATAACAATGCAGGCCACCATGTTCATCATGAATCCTCAAGAAATGGGATTTCTCCAGACTCATTTTCAGGGATTACTGAGGAGGCTTTACTGAAATCCCTTGCACAACTTCATGAATTGAGTTCTGTAGATATTAGCAACTTTTACCTTCCAAACTTGCCACTCCCTCCAGATGCCTTCAGAGGAATCCGCAGGAAGAGCTCTTCATTGAAACGTTGGCTTGCCATATGCTCTGATGATTCAACAAAGTGAGTCCAATCTTCTTGTTGTATATATTGTTGAGCACTTCCTCATCTTTATTTTTCTTTTTCTTTTCCCCTTTATTTTTTTATTGTTTTCAGTCTTGAGTTTTTGGACTCACAATGTATAATGTAGGGACGGAAGATACCGAGCAACCACTAATCTTCTCCGCAAGTACCTTGGGGATTTTTTAATTGCTTCATATTTGCATGTCATAGAAGAATCAGGTTACGATGATGCATATGTTAAGGAAATTGAGGTATGAACATTTCTTCATCTATTCTATTGCTGAATTATTAAAACTTATCTTCCAAGTGAGAGTTGACTAACACCAGCTGAGTAGAATTGGTATTAGTTCCTAGCACAGTTTAATCATGTTCGACCTAGCTAAGTTTGAGTAACAGATCATAGTGGGATGTTCTTTTTCATTAAGTTTGATGAATGTTGGGATCCCAAAAGAAGAGGTCGATAGAATTAATTGTTCCATTCCAGAATCATTTCACCCATACTCTGATAGTCATCTATGTATTTAGATCTTGGAACTTGGAAGAATGAGTGGTTGTCGTTTTACAAGCTTTGTAGATTTATTTATATAATCATTTCCTATTTTTTCTATTGAAATACAGAGAGCAGTTCTTGTGAAGACTCTAGATTGTTTCTGGAGAGATCATCTTATAAACATGAACAGGCTCAGTTCAGCGGTATCCTCTATGCTATTGTTGGTTTGAATCTCTTTGCTTCGAAACACGCATAGACTTATTTGGAATGTCTGGCAGGTAAATGTAAGGAGTTTTGGGCACAGGAATCCACTTGAAGAATACAAAATTGATGGTTGTCGATTTTTCATCTCAATGCTCAGTGCGACTCGAAGGCTAACCGTAGAATCACTCTTTCGGTATTGGTCATCACCAATGGAGTCCCAAGAACTGTTTGTATCATAGAAGCAGAATGGTTGTCATGATAAAAGTATGCATCAGATTTCTGCCTATGTCTAATTATTTATTTCTTTTTCCAGTAGCAATATATTAGTTTCACCTTGTGAACCTTACGTTGCAGTCAATGTGCAGCCCATAAAATTGTCAATTTGTTCCCTTAGCTTTGAAACTAGAGATTAATAATTCTTATTTGTTGTTTTCATTTTCTTGATGGATCTAGTGTAAGGTTTCATAGCATGGCTGTTATAAATTTAATTCTTCATTTGGGTGACAGGATGATTATGGGAGGTCAGGATAATGATCATCCTCCAGGTGTAGCTTTTGCATATTTGGATTGGATTATTTTCATCCTCCAGAAAGTTTGATTTATGCATTTCTATGTGATGATGTTGTTAGTTTGAAGAAACGGGTTTGCATGTCAGTGGTGCCAGTCTATCTAATGACCCAAGTTCCAACCACAGGTTCATTGAGTAATGTATTCATAGTAGTTGCATAGCACCGGAATTTGGAGGGTAAGAATCCTTCCAAACCTTTACAGTTCTTTTCCTTTCCTATTCAGGTTTAGTTTATGGGTTCATATTATGATTGCAGTAAAATTTGTTTGGTTGGCAGCATGAAAATGATAATTCAGGATATCAACCTCACCAGGTGTATCTTTACAACTCGGATTGGATAACTTAAAAGAAACAGGGTTGGGATATTCATGGCGCTTCTCAATCCAGACGAGGTACATTAGCAACATTTTGAAATTGAGCTAACCACTTGGACAACTTTATCTGGCAGGGAAATTCTTTACCTATGTAATTTTGTATAACTTAAAACAGTGTCATTTTTTAATACACCGAATATCTAAGTTGATTGCCATTAGTAATTGTTCTAGTACAGCTTGTATGAGCCCATTTCATTCACAAAATTTAAATATTTTTATGACTTTGTAAATCTTTCAGCATGTTCTGATTTGAAGCCACTTTGAAATTTTGACAAACTTCTACCTGTTCGTTTATACATGATTTTCCTATCTTTTGACTAAAACTTGATCCTACTGTGAAACTTTTTTTTTTTTTTTTTTTTTTTTTGGGGGGGGGGAGTTGAAATTGAAGTTCAAAACCTACAAATTTTATATGGCTCAGTATTTGTTGATGAAATCACAGGTGAGCTGTTGCTCCATAGAAGGGGGAGGAACGATTCTTATACAATTGCAATTTCCATTTTTGTGAGGCGTGGATTTAGATGTCTCCATTCTGTATATCGATGTCCCTTACCGGTCCCTTGAACCATTTCCTTGCATCCAAAAACCACCACAGTAGTATCACTGTCAAAGCTCCACCGAGAGCTACCGGTGCGTAGTTGAAAGTGCTCCATTTGATAGGGTAGAGAGTAGGCAATAGGAAAGCGGAACAGGTATAACATATCCACAAGAAGGCTACCAAACAAATAGGCCTTCTTGCTCTACCCAAATAAAAGGGTCCTGGTTTGAAATTCTCCTCGTCCATGACCAGCCTCGCAAAAATTGGGACAGCATAGCCTCCCACCCATCCAATCGTATTTATGGAAATTATGGCAGTGAAGATTACATCGATTTTCAATATGGGTAGTCCAATAATAATCCCAATGGCTGCACACAGCCATACAGCATTTGTTGGAACCTTGTGCTTTGGGTGGATTCTTCGCCAGAAGTGTGAAAATGGAATTCCCTTATCCCTTGATAGAGCATAAACCTAGAAGAGAGAAAACCTGAGTTATAAGATTGACTGCTGTGTGAAGGTGGGAAAAAGGCAGAGCATGGTATTCGCAATTATGAGAAATTATACTTTAGCAGGTTAATGGCTATGCCCATGGATGAAAATATTTTAGGATTCCACTTTGAAATTATAGGTCTCTTTGGGATTTTAGGATACCCTTCTCAACCTCACATTCTAACATGTGGCCATAGCTGATAGTTCCATGGTATAACATTTGAAATTTATGGGAATGAAGAGGAGGGAGGCTGTTTTTCTGTTTTTCTTTCTACCTTGGCAACAATAGTAGTAACTTAGAGTCCATAAGTTTGATTTTCTTACTACTCTTGCTGCACTAGCTGTAACTGAAAGTCCACAGAAGAAGTAGGATCCCCAGATGATGCAGAGGAAGACTATGGCTCCAGTGGAACTCTGGTACCTCCCATAGAAGGCATCATAGATTATCTGTGCAGGTACGAGTGCCCCAGCCGTCTCATTGTTTGGATCGTACAGGTAGCTCTGATCCTACATTGAAATCACAGTAATGTCAAATTGATGCATTCTTGCTGGAACAAATGCTGAGACATAATTCGTTAAAAAGATTAAAAACACTAACAATAATCTTTAAAGAGTACCCTGATGCAGAAAGTAAGAGCTAAAAAATATGCCCATCCGAATACCGAGACAATCCCTATGCTAGAAAGAATTGCCATAGGACCAGTTTTATCGGCGCCCTTTGTTTCCTCAGTTAGATGGGCTGCAGTGTCGAAGCCGTATAGAGAGTAATTGCTCAGAAGTACCGATAAAATGACTGCATAAGGTTTGCTGCTCACTCCAGTTGCCTCTGGAGCTGTTTCAAAATGAGTGAATACATAGGAAGCTGATTGTGTAGTTGGTGCCACCAGTGGAAGCATTATAACTACCACCAAACCGCCTATGACCTGAGTAGTACTTTTGTGAGAGATCAATGGTGAGCTTACTGAAAATGCTTTTTCATGCGAAGGGGAAATGGGGAGTCACATGAAAACTAAGAAATTAGAATGAACAAAACTATGTACCTGCCACCATATGGAAATTATGCTGAGATAGGCAATTACATTTAACGCGAATGTGTTAAGTATCGCCCATATGATGGTTAGGCCCATATACATACACAAGAATACGCTTCGAGGGGCAAAGTAGCCTCCACCCTTGTTTGTTCCAGTGGACAGTAGAATGATCATCTGCAATGCCTGTGATCCTGAATATGCCTAATGGCAAAATAAGTGAAAAAATAATAATAATAATAATTAGAGGCTGTAGAATCCAAGTTTCATTACAAGGATTCTACAGCTTTGTAATGAAACTTCGTAATTTGAAAATTGTATCACTAATCCTATTGCTATTGTTCTCAGAATTCGCTGCTGCATGATTGCAGCTAAGCCATTCAAGTATGCTAAGAGAAAGGTGCATTACCTGAGCACCAATTCCAAATATCATGCCGATGGCCTCAAGCCAAGCGCAGCACCATGACGCAAATGGTCCCCATCTGGGTCCAGCCAAATGGGCAGTCCAGAAGTATAGGGAACCAGTTGTCTGCATAATGTTTTAACCACCATGATTATCATCTTAAATCAATATTAGTGAAAGAGTAAATATGGTCACAATATTTGCATGAATGTAGATGTTTTCAAATCAAAGTTGAAGAAAATGCTTCTCTCAGTGTCAGATGTTTTCTTTTGTGATTAGATGTTATGAATATATTGTAAATTTCTAGCACCAATCCACACATGAATTTCTGTTTTTTATAGTACATATGTTGCAAGAAAGTAGTCTGTTTGTAGAATTGTAGTTCAAACAAACCATAAAGAGTGAAATGAAGCTGATAACAAAGATCTGTTACAAAGGAAAGAGCTGGAAAATATGGGTCGCCGGAGTTTGTGAGAGCACTCAAGCACAATGCAAGGAAAAGAAAAGAAAAGAAACAAACAAACATACTGGGAAAGAGGAGCAGATTTCAGCCAAGGCAATGCCAACAAACCAGGTGAAAAATGTGACCACCACCCATCCCCAGATTAAGCTCGCTGGACCTGCATACCGTAGGCTTGGGCCATAGAGATGTGTTCCACTAAAAACTGCAATACTGCAGAATGTAATTGCTAGTGTCTTGAAAAAAGTCTGCAAAACTCAAAAGAAAAGAAAAGCTCCAATCTCAGTACAAGCTCTAGTGTCCATAGAAATTTTACCTACTAGAATTGGCCGAAAAAAAAGAGAGAAAAGGGAATCAGTTTGGTTAGCATTCTAGAAGTACTTTTACTGCCTTGGGACCAAAATTGTATTGATCTGTTCTCAAAAAAGAAAGAAAAGTTCTTCCAAAATGCTGACAAAATAGTACCTAAAATGAAGAATTTTTATGTGCTCTTTGAAAAAATCGAAAATAATACAAGCTTTAAAGACAATGGACGTAGATCCCCTCTTGCTAGCTATAATGATTAAATGGATTGGGGAACCAGCAACATAGGGAAAAATAAATTGGAAAAATAATAAGATAACCATTTCTCTTCTCAGTTCTTGCTTGTATCCAAGCTCGTTGAGACGCTTCTCTCCCGAATCCATTCTCACAGCTCCTTCAGTCATACTGATGTGTTCCTCTACTGAACCCATCTCACAGACTTGCCAAAATAAAGAAATCCTTAAAATGAAGGAGAAGGGACTTAAATACACACACACACACTTTTTTATCTAACTTTGAGGGACTGGTTGGTTTTGAATTAACCCTCATGGCAATTCGAGCGATGACGGTGTTGACCCGGGAATTGTAAAGATTGCGACGGGAAGACAAACAAGTACAAGTAGATGCAGATTCCAGTAGTCCTAGTGGGGGGAGGGTCATATGGGTTACCATATATAATATAGATGGGTTCCTATATGTAATATATAGTAAGGAGGGCCTTCATGGATTCTTTTGACACTCTGTCTCAAGAGACTTTGGAGCAGCCCTGTCTTTGTCTTTTACTTGTTGAAGTCCAATTAGTAATCGAGGAAGACTGCCAAAAGTAGTTAGAAGTTTGAAATTCAGATGGTATTACAAAAAGAACAGAAGTTTTAATTTTCTTTGATAGCCTCCATTCTTACTTCTTTCCATTTTGGTAACCCTGAATTCTAACTTTCTTTTGTCACTCTTATGTGTGTGATTTTAATTCCATTACAGTTTTGGCTTCATGTGAAAAAGATGGACTATGTTAGCTATCTTTTGGATGTAACAAGTGGAGCTGATGAGAATATCCTCATGAGAGAGGAGAGATTGGAGGTAGCATAATCGATTAAGGACAACATAAGAGAAGGCCGTTTAAGATTAGGTTAGATCTCCAATAATTGAGAATGAATGGGCTCTGTTTAATTGAGTATATGGATTTGAGCTCAGTGAGGGGGCCATGGATGCCACAATCAATATGCCAATCATTTCATCAAAAACATTGATGACCAGTTGGTAAGGGCAAACTTGTAATTGTGTGGGTAGGCACATGGTCTCAAGTTTGATTCCCCACTATGACAACCCAAGATTTAAGTGGGGGGTATGGCGGTGAGTTACTACGCTAATCTCCTCTAGGGATTTAGGTTCCATGAGTGGATCTAAAGGGCCTTACTGTAGAATTGTTCCATTGTTATATATATATATATATATATATATTAAATAAATAAATAAACAACACTGATGACCCTTAGAAGCGTGGGAGATGTGCTTTTAGACTACCTCGGCGTTAGTAGGAGTTATTAACTTATTAGGGGAATCTTATTTTTCACATTTTTCTTTAAAAAAAAACAAAAAAACAATTATGTGGAAATTGAAGTTTCCAATAAAATTTTGTAGGGATAATTACGAACGAATATGGGGAAATTTTAGATTGGTTCGGGTTATGGGAAAATAATTACAATTTGATACAGATTATTACTAACTTCTTAGTAAATGACTACTAACTGTAATTATTTTCAATCTAAAATTCAAACACAAGAAAAATATTGTTTCCTTGGCTTTGCTATTAAAAAAAAGAAAAAAAAAAAAAAAGAGGAATATAAAGGAAAAATGTCACATCGTGAAAATGTTTAATTTCATTCATTCTGCATCCCTTGTAATATTCTCATACAATTTCAATTTCCATCTTTGTGAGACGTGGATTCAAATGTCTCCATTCTGTATATTGATGTTCCTTACCGGTCCCTTGAACCATTTCCTTGCATCCAAAAACCACCAAAGTAGTATCACTGTCAAAACTCCACCAAGAGCTACCGACGCATAGTTGAAAGTGGTCCATGTTATAGGGTAGAGAGTAGGCAATAGGAAAGCTGAACAGGTATAACATATCCACAAGAAAGCTACCAAGCAAATAGGCCTTCTTGCTCTACCCAAATAAAAGGGTCCTGGTTCAAAATTCTCTTCGTCCATGACCAGCCTCGCAAAAATTGGGACAGCATAGCTACCCACCCATCCAACAGTACTAATGGAAATGATGGCAGTGAAGATTACGTCAAGTTTCAATATAGGTAGTCCAATAATAATCCCAATGGCTGCACACAGCCATACGGCATTTGTTGGAACCTTGTGCTTTGGGTGGATTCTTTGCCAGATAGGCCAGAATGGAATTCCCCTGTCCCTTGATAGAGCATAAACCTACAAGGTAGAGAGAAAACCTTGAGTTATAATTCGCCATTGATGCAAGGAAGAGTATGAAATAGAATTGAAGAATTCGGTATCTGTTTGTAAAATTTTTATTCTTGGATTGACTGCTGTGTGAAGGTAGGAAAAGTGCAGAGATTATGCTTTAGCAGGTTAATGACTATGCCCATGGATAAAAACATTTTACATTTCCACTTTGGCCTTATAGGTCCCATTGGGGTTTAGGGTACTCTTCTTAACCCCACCTTCTAACATGGGGCCATAGCTGATAGTTGGATGGCATAAAATTTGAAATTTGGGCGCATGAAGAGAGGGAGGCAGGCTGTTTTTCTGTTTTTCTTTCTACCTTGGCAACACTAGTAATGACTGAAAGTCCATAAGCAATAATTTTCTTACTACTCTTGCTGCACTAGCTGTAACTGAAAGTCCACAGAAGAAGAAGGATCCCCAGATTAGGAAGAGGAAAACTATGGCTCCAGTGGAACTCTGGTACCTCCCATAGAAGGCATCATAGATTATCTGTGCGGGTACTAGCACCCCAGCTGTCTCATTGTTTGGATCATACAGGTAGCTTGGATCCTACATTGAAATCACAGTAATGTCAAATTGATGCATTCTTGGTGGAACAAATGCTGAAAAACAACTCTTTAAAAAGATTAAAAACACTAACAATAATCTTTAAAAGAGTACCCTGATGCAGAAAGTAAGGACCAAATAATAAGCCCCTCCAAATACTGAGATGATCCCTATGCTAGACAAAATTACAGTAGGACCAGTTTTATCAGCACCCTTCGTTTCCTCAGTTAGATGAGCTGCAGTATCATAGCCATACAGACAGTAATTGCTCAAAAGTACTGATAAAATCACTGCATAAGTTTTGCTGCTGACTCCAGTTGCCTCAGGAGATGTTTCAAAATGAGTGAATACATAGGAAACTGGTTGTGTTGTTGGTGCCACCAGAGGAAGCATTATGACTATGACCAAACCGCCTATTACCTGTGTACTACTAGTGTGAGAGATCAATGGTAATTAAGCTTACTGAAAATGCTTTTTATTTTTATTTTTTTTCTCATTTTTTTAGTAGGGAAAATGCTTTTTCATGCAAAAGAGATATGGAAAGTCATGTGAAAACCAAGAAATTAGCATGAACAAAACTATATACCTGCCACCATATGGAAATTATGCTGAGGTATGCAATTACTTTTAACGCGAATGTGTTGAGTATCGCCCATATGATGGTTAGGCCAATATACATACACAAGAATACACTTCGAGGGGCAAAGTAGCCTCCACCCTTGTTGGTTCCAGTGGACAATAGAATGATCATCTGCAATGTCTGTGCTCCTGAATATGCCTAATGGCAAGTATAAAGGAAAACTTGGTGATTAGAAACGAAGTACTTTAAAGCTTTGTAATATTGAACAGCATCACCCTTCCTATTGCTTTTGCACTCGGAATTCACTGCTGCATGATTGCATCTATGCTAAGAGAAAATTGCATTACCTGAGCACCAATTCCAAAAATCATGCCAATAGCCTCAAGCCAAGCACAGCACCATGATGCAAATGGCCCCCATCTGGGTCCAGCCAAATGGGCGGTCCAAAAATATAGGGAACCAGTCGTCTGCATAATGTTTTAACCACCATAATTATCTTCTTAAATCAGTAGTAGCAAAAGAGAAATATGGTTGCAATATTTCCCTGAATGTAGATGTATTGGAACCAAAATTTAAGAAAATGCTTTTCTCGGTGTGGGATGTTTTTCTTTTGTGATTAGATGTTAAAAGGAAGATACTATAGACTGGTAGCGCATATCTACGTGGGAAATTCTGATTTTTTTTAAGCGCATATGTTGCAAGAACGTATAATGTCAGTAGTGAAAACGAACCAGAGAGTGAAATGCAGCTGATAAAACAAAGCAAATAACTGGAAGGTGGCCAGAGTTTATGACTTGCAAGCACAATTCGAAGAAAAGAAAAGTAAAGAAAAATACTGGGAAAGAGGAGCAGATTTCAGCCAAGGCAACCCCAACAAACCAGGTGAAAAACGTGACCACCACCCATCCCCATATTAAGCTTGCTGGACCTGCATACCGCAGGCTCGGGCCATAGAGAGGTGTTCCAATGAAAACTGCCATGCTAGAGAATGTAATCGCTAGTGTCTTGAAAAAAGTCTGCAAAACTCAGAAGAAAGGAAAAGAGAAGCTCCAATCGTGTCAGTGCGTAGCTCTAGTGTTTGTTGAAACAACTACTAAAATTGTTAAAATAAATAAATAAATAAGGCATCGTCTAGTTAGCATTCTGGCATTACTTTTAATGCTTTATGACCAAAGTTGTATGGATCTGTCGTCCAAAAGGCAAGAAAAGTACCATCAAAATGCCCAGAAAACAGTACTCAAAATGAAGAATTTTATGTACTCTTTGAAACAATTGACAGTAAGCTTTAAAGACATAGGAAAAAAAAGGATTTGAGAACTAACAACATAGTGAAAATAAATAAATAAATAGATAACCATTTCTCTTCTCAGTTCTTGCTTGTATCCAAGCTCATTGAGACGCTTCTCTCCAGAATCCATTTCCAGAGCTTGTTGAGTCATGCCAATATGTTCCTCTACTGTACCCATATCACAAAATTTACCAGACTACCAATATTCGGTTAAAGGGAAGTAGAAAGAAGAACTCGTATTATTATTATCAACTTCCTGGATTATTTACTATAAAAAAAACTGGTTGTTTTGAATTAGTCGTCAAGATAATTCTAGCGATGACGGTATTGACCAGGAATGGTAAAAGAATGCGATTGGAACATAAACAACAAGTATTTATATATATGTAGATGTAGATGCAGATTTATATATTCTTAGTGGTGAGAGGGTCATGTGGGTTCCTATATATAATATACAATAAGAAGGATCTCCATGGATTCTTCTGACTCTCTTTTCTCACGCGACTTTTGATCATCCCTTTCTCCTTGTCTTTTTGTTGGAAGTCCATGTGAAAGTCCAAGAAAACTGCTAAATGCAGTTGAAAGTTTGAAATTCAGACGTACTATTATTCAAGCAACTCAAGTATGAATTTTCTTTTGATACCTCTCTGGGGTCACTATCTGAGTAGTAGATCATTGCTGGATGTCTTTTTAGTGATGTTTAATTTTGTTTCTGCATTTGGATGTGATGTTATTGTTATATAGTTCGAGGAAAAATGGTTTGCATGTGGCACCTGAATTTAGAGGGTAAGAATCCTTCAACTTTATCAGTTCTTTATTCAGGTTAAGTTAAAGGGTTCGTATGAATGATATATTGTGGTAAAATTTGTTTGGTTGGCAGCATGAAAATGGGAACTCAGGATAATTATCAACCTCCACCAGGTGTATGTTTCCCACTTGGATTAGATAACTGTTTTACTTCAAAGAAACGGGGTTTGCATATGGTGCTAATCTATCTAGAGAAGAGGTACAGTAGCAACAATTCTGTAAATCAGCAAGTTCAGAAGAATCACAGGTGTGCTGTTGGTCCATACAATCGGTTGAGATGATATTATTATGACAAACAATTCTCATACAATTTCGATTTTCATTTTTGTGAGACGTGAATTTAAATGTCTCCTTTCTGTACGTCAATGTTCCTCACCGGTCCCTTAAACCATTTCCTTGCGTCCAAAAACCACCAAAGTAGTATTACTGTCAAAGCTCCACTAAGAGCTACGGGCGCATAGTTGAAAGTGGTCCATGTAATAGGGTAGAGAGTGGGCAATAGGAAAGCTGAACAAGTATAACATATCCACAAGAAGGCTACCAAGCAAATAGGCCTTCTTGCTCTACCCAAATAAAAGGGTCCTGGTTCAAAATTCTCTTCGGCCATGACCAGCCTCGCAAAAATTGGGAACAGCATAGCCACCCACCCATCCAATCGTACTTATGGAAATGATGGCAATGAAGATTACATCGAGTTTCAATATGGGTAGTCCAATAATAATCCCAATGGCTGCACACAGCCATACAGCATTTGTTGGAACCTTGTGCTTTGGGTGGATTTTTCGCCAGATCGGGTGAAAATGGAATTCCCTTATCCCTTGATAGAGCATAAACCTGGAAGGAAGAGAGAAAACCTCTAGTCATAAATCGCCATAGGTGTAAGGGAAGAGCATGAAATAAAAGAGAAGAATTAGCAAATCTGTTTGTAAAATCATACAGTAATTCTAAGATTGACTGCTCGTAATTCTGATAAATTATGCTTTAGCAGGTTGAATGAATATGCCCATGGATGAAGACATTTGGAGCTGTAAGCACATGATTGTAAACTCCTAGGGTGCCAACCTAGTTGGGATGTTAGGATGTTTTATGATGCTTTATGCTCTATTCTTTTGGGGAAAAAAAGGGAAAAAAAAAAAAAAGACATTTGGTGAGGTTTCCACTTCAAAATTATAGGTCCCTTTGGAATTTAGGATTCCCTCTTCAAACCCACCTTCTATCATGGGGCCATAGCTGATAGGTGGATGGGAGAACATTTGAAATTTCGTGAGTGAAGAGGAGGAAGGCTGTTTTTCCTGTTTTTATTTCTGCCTTGGAAACACCAGTAGTAATTGAAATTTCGTAAGTTATAATTTTCTTACTACTCTGGCTGCGCTAGCTGTAACTGAAAGCCCACAAAAGAAGAAGGATCCCCAGATGATGCAGAGGAAAACTATGGCTCCAGTGGAACTCTGGTACCTCCCATAGAAGGCATCATAGATTATCTGTGCTGGTACAAGCGCCCCAGCTGTCTCATTGTTTGGATCATACAGGTAGTTTGGATCCTACATTGAGATCACAGTAATGTCAAATTGATGCATTCTTGCTGGAAGAAATATCTGAACATAACTCTTAACAATGATTAAACATACTAATAATAATCTTTAAGAGTACCTTGATGCAGAAAGTAAGAGCTAAATTATAAGCCCATCCAAATAGGGAGATGATCCCTATGCTAGACAGAATTGCAAGAGGACCAGTTTTATCAGCACCCTTTGTTTCCTCAGTTAGATGAGCTGCAGTGTCGTAGCCGTATAGGCAGTAATTGCTCAGAAGTACTGATAGAATGACTGCATAAGGTTTGCTGCTCACTCCAGTTGCCTCTGGAGCTGTTTCAAAATGAGTGAATACATAGGATGCCGGTTGTGTTGTTGGTGCCACAAGAGGAAGCATTATAACTACAACCAAACCACCTATTACCTGTAAGAGATCAATGGTAGCTTACAGAAATGCCTTTTCATGCAAAAGAGAAATCAATAGTCACACGAAAACCAAGAAATTATCATGAACGACTATATATATATATACCTGCCACCATATGGAAATTATGCTGAGGTATGCAATTACTTTTAACGCGAATGTGTTGAGGATCGCCCATATGATGGTTACGGCCCATATACATACCCAAGAATACACCTCGAGGGGCAAAGTAGCCTCCACCCTTGTTTGTTCCAGTGGACAACTAGAATGATCATCTGCAGTGTCTGTGATCCTGAATATGCCTAATGGCAAAATATAAATGAAACTATGTAATTAGAAACCAAGTATTCTAAAACTTTGTTGTATTAAACTGCATCACTATTCCTATTGCTTTTGCACTTGAAATTTTTTGCTGTTGCAGCCAAGTCATTCAAGTAGATATGCTAAGAGGAAGTTGAATACCTGAGCACCAATTCCAAAAATCAAGCCGATCGCCTCAAGCCAAGCGCAGCACCATGACGCAAATGGCCCCCATCTGGGTCCAGCCAAATGGGCAGCCCAGAAGTACAGGGAACCAGTGGTCTGCATGATGATTTAACCACCATAATTATGTACTTAAATCAATATTAGCAAAAGAGCAAATTTGGTCAGAATAGTCGAATTTCATGAACGGGCCTACATATATGTTTACTCCTATCAGCAAATTGAGAATATTATGTTGCTCCTAAAATGTAGAATGGCAAAAATGCAAGCTTTTCTCTGTGTTTGATGTTTTCTAATGTGATTAGATGTTAACAAAAAGATACTATACATTTCTCACGCCAATTCGCACATGAATATTTGGTTTTACTTGCACATATGTTGCAAGAAATATGCAGTCTGTACTGAAAACAACTGGCAACAAAAATCAATCAAAAAACGAAGCAAAGAACTGGAAAAATATATCTGGCCAGAGGTTATGACCACACTCAAGTGTGATGCAGGATCAATCAGAGGTAAAGAAAAGGAAAGAAACCTACTGGGAAAGATGAGCAGATTTCAGCCATGGCAATCCCAACAAACCAGGTGAAAAATGTGACCACCACCCATCCCCATATTAAGCTTGCTGGACCTGCATACCGCAGGCTTGGGCCATAGAGAGGTGTTCCAGTGAAAACTGCCATGCTGGAGAATGTAATTGCTAGTGTCTTGAAAAAAGTCTGCAAAAATCAAAACAAAAGAAAAGTTCCAATTGTCAGTGCGTAGAAACACCTTACTAAAATTGGCGAAAAATAAGACGTTCGTTTGGTTAGCATTCTGGAAGTACTTTTACTGCTTCAAGACCAAACTTGTATTGATCTGTCCTCAAAAAAGCAAGAAAAGTACTCTATGAAAAGTAAAATCCAAGCTCTAAAGACAATGAAATGGACATATATAACCACCCGATTGCTATTGTGGTTAAATAATACCATTTCTCTTCTGAGTTCTTGCTTGTAACCAAGCTCGTTGAGACGCTTCTCTCCGGAATCCATTTCCAGAGCTCGTTGAGTCATGCTGATAGGTTCCTCTACTGAACCCATAATCCCAAACTTGCAAAAGCTACCAAAATTCGTCAAAAGAACTCATATATATATATATATATATATTGGTATTATATGTTATCAACGTCACGACTTTCGATCTACACTAAAAGAAAAGACTGATTGTTTTGAATTAGCCGTCATGATAATTCTGGCCATGATGGCATTGACTAGGAATGGTAAAGAATGCGATTGGAAGATAATCAACAAGTATTTATATATATATAGATGCAGATTCATATACCCTCTAACTCTCTACCTATATATAATATATAGTAGAGAGGATCTTAAGTGATTCTGTTGACTCTCTCTCTCTCTCTCTCTCTCTCTCTCTCTCTCTTGTGCTACATTTCAGCATCCCTTAGTCTGTCTTTTACTTCTTGTTGAAGTCCAAGCAATAGTCTGAGAAAACTGCGAAAAGCAATCGAAAGTTTGAAATTCAGCTACTATTATTAAATTAACTCATATTTTTCCACTTTGGTACCCCGAAGTCTCTGACTTGCTTGTGCATGTGTCTGTGTGTGTAATTTTTAATGTAATGCATTACAATTTTGGCTCCACGTATTAAATATTCCTTTTGTATTTTTGTGCTTGTTTGACTGATGAAAAAGGTTTGGTGTTACAAATTGCTTTTATTTATTAACGAAGTTCTTAGCCTTTTACCCCAAAAAAAAATAAAAAAAAGGGGAGGGGGGGGGGGGGATGGGTTAGACTTGCATGAAAACATTGAGATATTCTCCTTTCATGAATCATCTAAACCAGCAGAATTTGGGTTTAATACTTGAACTCGAGACTTGCCTCCTGAAAACTTTTGTACCATTCGAACAAAACAAAAATAGGATCCTAAGGGGTGGATTAGCGCCTATTTAGTGATTCTTAGAATTCACATCTCAAGTAGAAGGTCTTAGATTAAACTTTAATTCCACTCCCTGCTGAGGGCAACAACCATCAAACCGAACAGATTGCATTCTAATACCATAATTATCTCTAATAATTGAATTAATTACTTTTTTTTTTTAATGATTTTAACGGATTACTAATATTCAATTTGAACCATCCTCAACAGGTTCAATCCAATGAATAAATCAAATAGAAATGGCACTCATCAATTTCATATGCAACCAAAGGACATCTCAACCTTGGCAGGTTAGGTAGGCCAAGCCCAAGTGCAGTTCTAAAGGACAATAGGCTGAACTTCACCAGGCCCAAATGTTGCCCATGCCATCCTTTGAAACTTGGGACTGGTACAAAGCTGGAGTCACCATCAATTTTGGGCATACTTACCACATGTTTCCAAAAGGAATCTTTGTTAAGGTTTGTTTGGATGAAGTTACATGATGAAATGCATTATTATCAATTATAAAGATGGCCGGCACTACCAACGAAGGTTGGCCTGAGTGGAAGGGGCTCTAGTCGCTTAAGCAAGAGGTCTTGGGTTCGAGCCCTTGTGAATGCAGAAAACTTTCTTAGGAGAGGTCCTTGCTTTGGCGTCCGACCGTACCTTGGAGGATTAGTCTTGGGCGAAGCCTAGGGACACCTTGGGAAACCAAAAAAAAAAAAAAAAAAAAGATGGCCGGCACTGACTTATTTTTTGGGGAGTCCAGTTCTATTACTAGGGGGCAAGCTTGAACAAAAATCATAATGGGCCTTCAACTAGTATTAAGCCAAGCCCATCTCTCGATCTGAGAAAAACTTGTGTATTGCCATGACATCATATTATTGTGCTAACATGTGAAATTTCAATTAAAACATGGGAAAATTAGAGAGAAGTCCACTTTATAGGACATATGCGTCATTAACAGAAGGTTATTTTTGTTAAAATCTTGTCAAAATCTGAGCCACACTTTTGACACGTGTGTTCTCTCTTCGACCATATATCACATCGGCGCAAGGATGTAATGCCGCTTACACACAAGTTTTTCTCCATCTTGAATATATCTTGGGCCATTTTTAATTGGGCCTTGAACAACCCCGCAGCAAGCGCATCAGCTGTTATGCATTTGCAATCAGTGTAAAGGAGAGAAAGGTGAAGACATCTAACAACATATAGATATACAGTAACATTAAATTTGGGAAAGCCCAATAAATAGCTTTAAACTGATTCTTGATTCAAGCCCAATTTGAACTCCGCCCAGGACGTTTTTTGGCGCACAGGCTTCGGTTTCAGACCCCGGCACTAGGTTGATTTTTAGTGAAAAGAATATCTTATTACTATCTGTACTACTACATAAAGTCAACTCCCTTTATGTTGGATAACACCTGAAAATATTAAAATATCCTTATAAGTTAATAAAGTTAAGAGATGATTTGGTCATTTTACTAACTTCAAAAAATTCACCACAACCTATTTTTCCTTAATTCTCTCACACATACACACATGAGGTTTAAAAATTTGGAAACTAATATAACAGTCCCATTGATGGAGTGGAAACTTAAAAAGATTTATTTCACTCCCATCGCGTGTGCTCGATTGCTAGTAATTATTTATTCAACGAGGGTATCTGAGACTCTGGTCCCAATTAATTTCTTGGACATGTACAGTCATCTTGTCCCACACACACCTGATATTACTAAGCCCTTCAAGCCTTAGGATAAGCCTCAAAGAGTAATGGGGATCAATGTTTTTGTAGAATTTCAAACACTCAATCTACGCTTCGCTATATGTTTATTAAGACTCGACTTGTCACTAAACTAATCCCTTGGGATTGAAAAGAATATCATTAACACAAGAAGAAACTACAAAATAAGCACACAACGTACCTTAAATTTACTCCTATGTTGATAAATCATGAAACAATATCAAATACAGAGTAAAAAAAAAATACTAAACAAATAAAAGGTTTAAAAGTTCACCAACTTTGAATTAACCTTTAAAAATCGACCATGTCACATCGTTATTAAAGCCATGGAGATGATTAAAAAGAATCTATCGATCTAGGGCTGCCATTAGAACAATATTATTGTCACTGTCTTGGAACCTTAAGAAAGCACAATAAAATAATTAATGAAAATTTTGAAAATGATTGGTACATTGATTGAAACTAAAATAATTAATGAAAACCGTGAAAAAAAATTGGTTGACTTGATTTATTTTGTTAGACGACAAATTGGGTAGCTTGTTAAGGGAAGGGAAGAGTCATGAAAAAGAAGAATGTTGAAGATGGTATTTTTTTCTTTATATATATATATATATAATGATCAAAATCCAAAGACCTCATTTTTGTATTTTATTTTTGCACGTCATTCTTAAGTCATTGAATTCATAAGATCCAACGGTATTCCAGAAAACTGATCGACGTGACCAAACTCCACTCACCATTTAGCAAATCAACTGAAATGAAAAAATGAAATGCTTTATACATATATTTCTTAAAATTGGGTTCATTATATAATTTTGAAGGAGCAAAATTTTTTGGGGAAAAAAAAAATTAATTGGAAGGAAATACTTGAGGGTTTTTTCAACTTCAACTTAATATGAATATGTAAGAAGGGTAATATGAATATCTTAATCATTCAAGGGGAAGCAGTTGGGAAAGGGTATTGTCAACACCAACTGCCCAAAATGTTCACGTAGTGTGTGAATAGAGAAAACCTAGTCCGAAGCAAATCATAAAGTAAACATTACCGATTTGATCAACCTGTGTTATCTTGATAATCAATAAGGCCATCACCGACTTACCGTTAAACATATATAGTTTATCCATTTAATAACATCAATATCATAAATTTTATAAATCAATTATTTTCTTAACGTGTGGCCTAAGTGTACATGTTAAGATATATTATAAATGCCAAAAAAATTAATTAAACGACAGTTTTTGGAAAAACTTTCTCTTACAAAGTTTTTTAAAATGATGTTTTCTAATGAATAACACGGTTAGTTTTCGTAAAAATCTTTTATATTCTTCATAAAACCTTAAAAGTTTAAAACAAATGGGAAGTGCTTAAGAAATTTTGTCGTGTCAACAGTCTGCCCCATATATATATATATATATTTATATATATATATATATGCATGCCAAGCAATAAAAGGACCTGAACCCCCAAGGGCCCCGTTTTAATTTTTATATCAAAAACCATAGTAATATGAAGGTAGTTATTGTGTAACTAACTAGCATGTTTTTAATTTTTTTAATGAAACTTGTTGAGAGTTCAATTTCTCTTTGGAAAATTGGTGATGGAAGAATGTATCCAGTGCAGTGGTTCTTGATGATATTTTATGAAGATATTAGTCATTTTCTTTGAAAACTTTTGAACTTAATAACTTTTAAAAACAATAAAATAAAATAAAACATTTTTAAAAAATGGTTAGAGAGAGACCGTGCCGCAGGAGGGGGTTGGGGAAGGAGGGAGTTATGCATGTGGTAATCCAATTACCAGATGATTACGGAACCATAATATAGTTATGAAGGTAGTTATGTAACTGACTTGGATGTTTTCCATTTTTAATCAAACTTCTGAAATAATCAACTCATGGGTTTTGGTCATTCACACTGGCTGATACACATGGGACTTCCATTTTTGTCATATTAAATTTCACCCCCTCCAATAAATTAATTTAATAATTTTCCAGACAAGAATAAGCCATCTTACATCATTTTTTTACTTAACAAAGTAATTTAATTAATTAATTAAACAGCCAAGTCATTCACATTCTTTGATTTTTCCACTGAAACTGGACCAAACATATCTGGATTGAGTGTTGGCCGACCGCCCGGATGACTTTGCTAGCTTAATATGCATATTTTAATTGATTAAATATATATTTGATTAAAATATATAATGATTATAATGATGAGATTGATTTTTAAAAAAATAAATAAAGGTAGACAGAGACCAAAAACCAAATCTATGTACAGGCACCCTAGACCATTTCTTTGTCACCCCAATGAATGGCTTTTGAGAGACACCATTAGTCAGCATCATGTGAGAATTAAATTAGAGCTGCTTGAAATGGAAGCTAGGGAATCACATTTCACCACCATGCATGAATATTACTCAAATTCACCTCCCCCAAGACTCTCCTCCAATCCAGGGACAGTGTCTTGGGGGAATGAATTGCAGTTGCCTCAAACCCCATTATTATTATTATTATTATTATTATAATTAAAAATAACGCGTTTCAACGAAAAGACGAAATTGGCCATAGGAAAGGAGTAGGGGCATTAGAGTACGATGGGTAATTTCGACTATTTATTGTGATTAGTTAAGAGAGGGTGTCTTTATTTTCAGGATGGCCAGATTGGTGACCTACTGGACTTTCCATCTGACAAATTTAAAATGTGAGAGAAAGGCATCACTAGCAGGCATCATATGAATTAACCACGTTAGGCCCTAGATACGATATAATCCATGTTCATTTTTCCTCATTTTTGGCGAGGCTGTAACTTGGGCGGTCCAATTCCATCCGAGGCAAGGGGTTTTTTTTTTTTTTTTTTTTTTTTTTTTTTTTATGACAAAGAAAAAAAAAATTTAACCCTGCCTCGGGTTTTGGTTCTCAAATTCTAGTCTTGGGTTAGGTTGGGCAGGTCAGGAAAGTCTTTTTCTTGGATTTTTTTTTTTTCTAAAGGAGGTAGGGGGGTATATCTATAATGGCAACATACTTATTGGCACCATTGAGAATTATTACAACAATGGTGAAAATCCTACATAAATTTAGTTACATTTGGATCTGATGGAGCATTCATTTGGATATATTTATGTGTTTCATCCTCTCCATATTTATGACCTAATGATTAGTGAATCCTAATTATTGAAATGAATTTTGTTGCATCCCTTGATTCACTTGTTCCACCAATTAGGGTTTGCTCGATCGTTAGCTAGGAATCTAAGTTGGGAATTTCTTTTCGATAATCTTATCAAACGAAAATCCAAGTGGGGAATTTTGAATCTCAAGAATTGACAAAAAATTGAGTTATTCGTTTGATAAGATTGCCAAAAATCACAATTCTCGCGAAGACCTCTTTTCTTGTGTAACATAGGAATTCTAACTACCATCTTTAAGATAGGAAAACCAATTATTGCCTTTCTTATTTAAATATTTTCTTACCAAAATGGAGTAACTTTTAAGGGGAATTTTGAGCAAAAAAAAAAAATAAGAGGAACTAGTTTGGGTTCAAACTTCAACAAGATTAGACTTAGGATACTCACATTTGGCAAAAAAAAATGAAAATAATAATTATAATAATGATAATTTGAGAGGCATTTTTTGTCATTTTAAAATTTTAATATTTTTAGTCAAAGTTTTGTTTCTTTAAAGTAAGATCGATGATGCAAAATAACCAATCATAAGATTATTATCTTAAAATAATTTATAGTTTTTACTAAAAATAGTTGGTCAAAAGTAGTAGTTTTTTAAATAATAATTAAAAATAAAAAATAGAGTTACTAGCTTATACATTTGAACAACTGAAATTTTGATTCTTCAAAACTCTAATTCTCAAAAGTTTGAATCTCAACCTCTCGAGAGTCTTCAACTATTATAAATTAAAATTTTAAGCAAACGAACAGTTCTATGGTTTTTTAAATTCTATTCATATATTTATTCATAAAAAGAATAAAAATAAAAATAGTTGTGAGCCTTATACATTGAATTTGACATTAGCTAGGAGAGAAGAGAAAGAAGGCATTGATAAATCTCCACCTCATACATGTTGTTACTTTAAAGTATATGAATAATAAAACTATGCTAGAGAATACTAAGATGGTGCATCTGCACCATCACACATGCACGTGTGCACGGGGAAATTGGGGTTAGAGGTGCACGTGGCAATAGGCATATTTCTAGAGATGATACAATGAATTGATTGATTTGATAGCTCAAATATTGTTTACTCATGACATTGATTTGATTTAATATCATGAGATGTAATAAAAACGCAATTTTAGAAGAAATGAAAGAGAAATTCTTTTGTTTTTATTGTAGAAATATTTGAGCCCTTATTTTATCTTAATGGAATCGGATTAATATCGATTCGGCACGTTTGAGCTCTTAGAATTGAAATAAGTTTGGCAGTGGATCGAGATAGTTGATTTTGCATAATGACCCATCAAATGATTAAAAATGAATAGGTGCTACCTATATATTTTATAAGTCATTATTTAGTCTATATAATGGTGAAAATTTTGGTCATTTAAGATACAACAATTTACCTATAAGGGAAAATTATTAGGTGTGTCAAGCATATACATGTTTCTAAACACAACATACATACAATTCTCACATGCTATCATGCGATAGGTATGTTATATCTAATGGGGTAACTATGGCCGGCACACTGAATAAGATCGAATGCTTCTCTAAGACAATAAAAAAATTTTGTTCTTATTTTCTTACTTTTATTTCTTGTTGAGGTAAAAAAAAAAAACATTCAACACCTCAACAGCCTTGTAACTCTGAGTATATTTGGCCCTCCTTTTATCTGTACATAATAGGGCAAACTTCAATGCCATATCCTTCATTTTATTCTAGAAGCACATTTGCTATTACCTGGGTATACACCAATTGACAGAATTGATGGGAACAAGTATTATCTTAAGGAAAGCACTATGTTGTGACACAATTTGAAGGGTTTTTTTTTTTTTTTTTTTTCCTATTTTTCCATTCTTAACTGCAAAATTTTAGCATTAACAAATTCTCCTTTCTCAATTCTTATATCAAAGAATCTTTTTTCCTTGACAAAATTGTGGGGGCATTTTGTTGGGCTACTCTTAGTTTGGGGTGGTTTCATTTGCTGGGTGTTCTCTTTTTCTCAATATTAATAATATTACCCTTTTGCTGATAAAATAATTTTTTTTTTATTTGATTAACAATTAGGGGTATTCCAGATCTTACTCCCGCTGAGATTTCGGCCCAGACTATTCCTCTAACAGCCTGTGTGAGATACCTTATACCCACACAAACAACAATATCTGCGAGGAATTAAAATGATGACCTCTAAGAAATACACCCAGAGCCTAACCGCTCAACCAACTCCACATGGACATCAATAAATAAATAATAAAAAAAGGCCATGAGAGATTTATAACCAAAGTTCCTCAAAAGTCATAACAAAGCCACCCAAAAGCAACATTTAATATATATATATACATGGATCCATCTCCTTTATTCGGTTGGGGTCGAACTGTGTTCAGCACTTCAGCCTGCCAGAATTAGAACCATAGACTAAACAGATCACATTTGCCAGCTCTACACGGTCAGGGCTCGGTCCAGACAGCCTTCCTCTTTGAACCTCTTAATTGCAAATTGAGTTGACATTTGACCATCAAACCCATGTTCGATCTATTCAACAAAGTTCACAATTTTTAATTGGATTAGCAAAAGGCTTGTCTTGATCCTTGAAGAGCCCTTTAATTATTACGTGGACTGGTTATTTAGTTCATCAACTCCAGTTTAGTTGAATTTCAAATTGGATTATTCCTTAACTAGCTCCATTTGAATCTCAACTTAAATAGATAACCCGTCAAGTTATATTCCCTTACGTATATATATGTAACAACTATTAATGGTCCAAGTCAGATCTTTGTAGCATAACGATCCTGGCACGGCACGAGTGAGTGCAGATTTAAATAAATAACCAGCGTGTTATATTTGCTCACACGGCATGAGTGGTTTGCAGATTTTATTATCGGCCAACTCCCTCAAAAAATTAAATATCAAGAAATTATAAATAAAGTAAAATAAAAAACAACAACAATAATAGCAACGCTTGCTTCAACGTTTCTTCTGCAAGATTAATTGGGTTGTTGAAAAATGGTAGCGCCTTACAAAATTATAAATTTAATTGAGAATTCGTACAAAATGGCGCCGTTAGCCTTAATTTCTTTCTTTCATTTTAATAGAAAATAGACACATTATAATTAATTTCTTGCCACATCATTGCTAATCAAATCTTACGAAAGAAAATCATGTTAATTACTTGAGTCAACCCATCTTGTTAAACTTGTCGCACCAATCACGATTATTTTTTTCCATATGATCAAATTAGTGAATAAATAATCGAAAACCTGGATCAACATTAATTACTTCAGCTTTTTAACTTAATTATCGTTTATTTAATATGACCCAATGTTCTAATATCATGCAATCATGCACGGCCGCCGCACATGACATGCACCACTGTAAGTGAACGGTGTGATCTGAAACCAGGCCAATCATGCAATATTCTAACCGTGTGATCAAACCCCATTTTATACAAATTGTCGCGTGAAGTACCACTAGTACAGCAATAAATTACTTAAAATTTAACCTAGGTTCTTGATCAGATGGTCATAATCATCTGTACCCATAGAATTGTACCCTGACATTTGGACAATTGGAATCAAATCAGAAGGCCAACGATTATGCCAAGTGTACATTTCGGACAATCGGAATCAAATCGGAAGGCCAACTATGTGCCAAGTGTACAAACTTAGCTGGTTGAAAAACAGATCACCCCCTACTAATAAATATATTATAATATATAGTATCAAACTCTTATACAAATATACATTATTAATATAATATATGGAGTTGACAATGTATTAAATTAGGGTTTGATGATAGCTTTGTTTATAAAAGTCTATCATCTCCTAGCCTTCCTTACCCCTCAAACTATGCCTACAAATCAGTGCATTTTTTAATCATATGAAAGCATGTCCATGTGTAAAAAGTCAAGGGGGGGAGGTACAAGATAATGGAGGTGGTCAACATGACTGAACGGTAGTCGGCAGAGATTTAAATTTTAAGTAAAACACCCATAAAAATAAATATAAATATAAATATAAAACAACAGAATGGGTAATATATTGGCAAGAAAAAGAAAATGGTCCATCTGGATGATGTGGGTACATGCCACATCCAAGAGATAAGCGAATCACAGCCGTTCGTTCATTCGATTCGTGGGGTTCTTTCATCACAGATTAATTACCTACTTAGGCCCATAAGGTCTAATGGTGAAAATCAAATTAAGTGCCAAGGGCGCCCTTAGTGAACATGCAGGAGGCTCAAATCAATCCAATGGATGGAAATCACCCATGCTCTAGGTGGGCTTTTTGATCAAGGATCAATGATCGGAGACTGCCATGTGGCATTAGATCAGATGGGTACGTAACTAGTGGAATAAATAATATTTAAGAAAAATATATATATGAGGGTTATCACCTGAAAAGAGAATGCTTGTGTTGTGGGCTAGGACTTAGCAGTGAGCAGAAGCATTGACCTTGTTTTGTATGTTTAACAAAAATTTGTCACCGTCCAACACCACCCAACTTAACCTAACGGCTACTCTGTTTTTAAAAAGGGAAACAAAGGATTAAATAATGAAGCGTCTACAACCAAGATGGCGGGAAATTTTTGTTATAAATAGCCTATGCCACCCTCTTCCCTTACCACAACACTGCAAAGTGCAAACTGCCTTGGCATATTAAAACACTACAGCAGCCCTCCTCTCTCTCCCTCCCTCCCTCCCTCCCTCCCTCTCTCCCATATACTTCTGCTACTTTTTTTTGTCTACTTCAATGGCAATTCCCGTGATTGATTTCTCGAAACTCAATGGAGAGGAGAGGGCTAAGGTAATGGCTCAGATCGCTAATGGGTGCGAAGAATGGGGATTCTTCCAGGTATACTTTCTATCATTTTCATGCAAATTCTATGGTTGTATGTATGTCAATGTAAAATGTTAAAAAATCTTGTACCCACATCGTCTAAATATTAAGTTTGACATGGTTTAGGTTGAAAACTCAATCAACATGGTATCAAGGAGATTGATATTATAATAAATACACAGATATCATAGTATAACATACTTTGAGCAAGCTACTCATGTTTCCACCATATGGGAACATGGATGTGATAGTATCAGGTATCAGATGTCGAAAGCTGATTGATCCCATCCAAAGATAATGGGATCAAAGACAGGACTATATATGAGAAAAATATTGAGCTTCTTGCTGCTTGGCTTTAGTTTAAAATATTTTATACTGTATTTTATGTACAAAGATTTTAATTAACATGTGTTTTATTAAATGTAACAGTTGGTGAACCATGGAATTTCGGAGGAGCTCCTTGAAAGAGTGAAGAAGGTGTCCTCCCAGTGCTATAAGATGGAAAGAGAAGAAGGTTTCAAGAACTCGAGGCTGGTGAGGAAGTTGAATGATTTGATGGAAAACAAGAGCGGCGACAAGTTGGAGAATGTGGATTGGGAGGATGTCTTCACTCTCCTAGACGATAACGAGTGGCAAACTCAAACACCTGGATTCAAGTAAGGATTGAGAGCAATACTAAATTATCGAGAGTTTCATATAATTCACAAGACTTGAGTAGTTTAAGATCACTGATATTCCTATATAAGCTTCATGATTGGTTGTCATTCCATCCAAAAACTAACATTTTTTAAGAATCTCACATTTATGGATGAAATAGTTCTTAATTTTGAATCAACTTAATTTTTGGCATATATATATATATATATCACATATATCATCTGATTCACGAACCTTATAACAGGGAAACGATGGTGGAATACCGATCAGAATTGAAAAAACTGGCAGTGAAGGTGATGGAAGTGATGGATGAGAACTTGGGCTTACCCAAGGGATACATCAAGAAAGCATTCAATGGAGGAGATGATGAAGACACAGCCTTTTTTGGCACCAAGGTGAGCCACTACCCACCATGTCCTCACCCTGAGCTAGTGACCGGTCTCCGAGCCCACACTGACGCCGGGGGTGTCATCTTACTCTTCCAAGACGACGAAGTGAGCGGCCTTCAAATCCTCAAAGATGGGCAATGGATCGACGTCCAGCCATTGCCAAACTCTATCGTCATCAACACCGGTGACCAGATTGAGGTGTTGAGCAATGGGAAATACAAGAGTGTTTGGCACCGGGTTTTGGCTAAAACGGATGGGAACAGGAGATCCATTGCGTCGTTCTATAACCCGTCGCTCAAGGCCACCATAGCTCCTGCACCACAGCTAGTGGAGGAAGTGAACCAGGAGGCGGTTCAAGCTTACCCCAAGTTTGTGTTTGGTGATTACATGTCTGTTTATGCTGACCAGAAGTTCCTTCCCAAGGAACCAAGGTTCCAAGCTGCAGTTAGGGCCATGTAATAATACATGAAGATGGAGTCTCAATGTCTCATACTAAGAAGATGAAAGATTTCCCTTCTTTTCTGTCTTGTTTTCCTTTTCCTTAAGGCTACTGGCTTGTCTTTCTCTCAACTACATTAATTTGTAGAGGAGGATACAAAGCGAAGTGTTATTAGTGTGTGGACTTTAGATTGTGGATTTGTGTCTTCTCTTGCTAAGCAATGTTGGGCTGCTTAAGTGCACTTGCTATATAATTAAGGTTTGCTTTGTACAATTTTATCATATAAATTGTACTCTTCAACATTGTTAATTAGTTTTTTTTTTTTTTTTAATTTAATAAATTAAGGAAACTGCCTTCTGGGTTTCTTTCAGTTATTAACCCTGTGCGGCATGCCTCATGAGTTAATCCTTCAAGGCTCCATTTTCTTCTACAAATCTGAAGTAGTTACGCTATAGTTTATCATTTTGTTTGTGGGTGTGGGTTGGTGGGGAGGGGGGCAACCAGACTGGCCAAAACCATTTGGCCTTGGAAGAAGACATTAATGTTAGAGGATCCCATTATTGGAGCAATTTAGGGGATTCATTTGGAACAGATTGATTAAAAAGTTTGCATGGGCAAGTCTCAATTTATGGGATTCAACCTTTTGCTAGTAGCTTGGGTTTACTCCACACCACATGTTTTCAAAATACTCAAATTGAAAAGGCATCATAAAAGAGAGTAGCATACAGATTATACCTTCTGAAGTCCCAAATTGGCAGAGTCCTGTCAAGGAGCTGGGAAGCAAGCCAATGGTCCTCTGATGCAGCGCCAACTGCACACAAGAAAGGATAAATGGCGAAACTTCAAATTAAATTGAGTTTCTATTGGGAAATTATAAACCATCCCCATCATGAGCCCGCCAACAGGGCAATCACATTTTCCACTCCTTGTGTCAAGCAATTGTTGCAATGACCAGTACCTAGTCCGGCTGCAATCCGAGATGGTAAAGCAGCAGCTTCGTCTGCTTGCATTTTGGTCAGACCCCATATGAGCATATGGCAGAGACGAGAGATGGGAAACCTGATTCGATGGATTCAATCACTCCTCCACAGATGAAGTTTTTGACATTGGGCAACGTCAATAAAAATCTGCATGGTATAACAGAAGTTCCAGAAAAATTGAACTGCCTCTAACTAGACATCTTTTAGCTACATCAGCTTGGAATGGAGATTTAGTATAGAAGACAGATAGAGAGAGACGAGGGTCACCTGTTGACGGCGGAGGATGACGACGGCAGAGGGCGGAGACCGGCGAGTCGAACACTGCGGAGGACGGCCTGTGAGAACCCCAACCGCGGGATACAGGGGCTCATACAGGCTTTTACGGCTTTACCCATTCTTATCCCAAAAATAAAAAAAAAAAAAAGGTATATATTTATATTAAAAGCGGCGTTGCTACTACCGCTTTTAGAGTTTTTTATTTTTTATTTTTTGGTTTTTGTTTTTTAAGCAGCTTCTTGTCAGGATTAGGACGAAAGGTTTAAAAAAAAAAAAAAAACAAAGGTAAATTACAAGAAACCCTTCCCTCTTAAGGAAAAATAATTGCAATATCCCTCAAGTGAGTTCCAAGTAGTTTACAAATTTAGTAATAATGTTATTGTTAATCACCATACGTGACTACCATTAAATCTATTAATGGTTGTTAACGGTGGTTTTAATTAATAATTTTGTAAACTGTCTAGGGTTATATTACAACCATTTTTTTCTTTAAGAGGGGTTACTTGAAAAAAGGCTATACAGTATGGAGGTTTTTGTAATTTACCCTAAAAAGAAGTCAGTTTATCACCTCTCCAGAGGTACTATTACCTCCATTATAAAAGAGATTTTAAATCTGCTTTTATGAAAAAGTTACTTGAACTCATCGACAGATTAGGAACTGCTCATGTCTTGAAGAGCATGAAAGAAGCCATCACTTTAGGGAGCTTCATCATCCAACTATGTTTGTTTGCATTCTGTCTCGAACACATTGGGCACTCCAACAATGAGATGATCCGGTAAAACAGGAGAATGCCGGATTTGGATTTGGTACAGTAAACTTAGGATCAATAACACGTGGCAATGAGAAGAAATAGAGGACTAAAATTCGAGAGATGCATTTGATGTCCAACGCCTAACAACCTTTCTTTTCTCCTCCTTGCCCACGTGTCATCGATCTTATGTTTACTGCATCATGTAGTAAAAATAGCCAACTGCACCAAATCCAAATCCGAAGAATCCCATGATTAGAACAATTTATGGGATTGTACAGAGCAAATTGATTAAAATTGATCCAAGTGATTCATTGAATTGGTTTTATGAGTTGGATATATTGTTCCAATCATGGAATTCTCTTAACTACTAATAAACTGGTTCAACCAATAACTCGTTTTGCTGAGAGCCCTACATGATGTGGTGAAATTTTTTTGAACCCAAGTGAACCAGATGAGGCAAAGAGTTTTCAATACCGAGTGGGAATGGATTTTCAAGTGACAATACTCGAAGGACATATTTGTGTAGAAATTTACCTCTTTTCTTTTCTTTTTTTGCATCATGAAGACAGTTTGTTGTACCCTTCAGCCATGAACTGAAAGGCCCAAACACAGATGGCCACCTAGACAGGGGCAGTAGTCATCTATAATGAAATCTTCCCATCATGTGCTGAAGTCTGATTGGGCATATTTGAAATCTTTTTAATTTCTTATGAACTTTCTTCTCTCCTTCATTTTCCCGATCATATTCAAGTGATGTGCCAAAAAAGATTATAATTTACTCGAAAGAATCCTGAGAACCCAAGCATCATTCATGTTTCAGATCAATTAGAATAGCTATAAGACTTTACCTTTATTAAAATATAATCATGTAAAGTATACAATTACAACTTAAAATATTTCTAAAAAAATTGGCCAACCCTATTTCTTCCTACGGGAGCCAATTTTGGGAATGAATAGTAATAAATTTTTGTAAATTAGATTTCCTCTAGTTTTTTTCAATCTACAATCTGTACAGTGATTTACACAAACCTCAAACCAGGATAAAAATGGTTACCCACTGGTTTCCAGAGGCTTCAAAGGGCCTTTTGATCTAGCCTTTCATTCCAATTCAGGCAGCGGATCAAGCTGTGGAACCAATCACCTGTCTGGTCAGATTTGTTGACTGTTGGAAGCGGGTGCTCGCTCATAGATATTCGAACCGAATCTCCTCTTGAGAGTTGCTGCCTTCTCTTCCCATCAAACGAGACCCAAGCATTGCTTCGAGTATCCTCCGGGATCTGCTTAAATACAACAGCATTTAAAACCTCTGATTGGGGAATATTTATTGACTAGAAATATCATCAGTAAGCCACAAATTTTTGCTGGCATAGGGACTGCATAAGACATCTTTTCTCCTATCAATTACAACATCATATTCTAATCAACTTGATGTGCTGCAGAAACTCATTGCACAATGCCATGAAGAAATGAAATCATGACAAAAGCAGAGGAATAGAGATTAAATTTCTGGAAAAATATAGAAAGGAATTTAAGAAGAGACGAAATCCAACTATGGCAATGATGTAGATGAAGAAATTTGAACTCACAAATTTACTCGGAACACTAACAAGTATTTGAAAAGAGACACCATGTGATGAATGTAGATGCATTTACATGTACAAAGCTAAAGCATTATGGAAATATGTTGTTCTTGCTACATTTTAGGTTATTTGGTTGGAAAGGAACACGATAATTTTTTTAAGACAATGGAGACGATGCTTGGAGTTTGTGGGATAGGGTGGAATGTGTGGCTTCCTTTTGGGTTTTAATTCCTACGGAGTTTGTTAATATCCCATCGTTTGTGATTATTTCTGATTGGACGTCAGTTTGTGATTCTTAGAGAGATTTGTCCTTTTATTGTATTCTTTTTTCTTTGTAGGGCTTCTCGTCCTCTCTTGTACCTTTTTAATCTTTTTCTTCTCATAAAATTTTCTGTTTCTATCCACCAAAAAAAAAAAAAAAAGGGGGGGTAAAACAGAATCCAGATCTGATGCCTGACAAGCAGCAGGTTATGTCTGAACATGACCTTGAGATGACCAGGAAACCATCTCCACTCATGACATTTCCAAAAAGCCATTTTAAACTCCGAGAAAACTCACCATCTTCCAAGCTAATTCTCAATTGTCTTTCTATCTGACTGCCATTGTCAGATTATCTACAAACTTATACATCCTTCAACTTGGACTTTTGTTAAATGGAATTTTAAAAAATGAAATACCCACTTAGGACAACTGTCCAACTCCAATTCACAGATTCTTGGACAACACTCCTAGACACACACACAACCCACCCAAACCCATGCAACATAGCTTTGTAATAATATTTGTTGATCTGCATACACTCATACTCAAAAAGAATATATAAGATTAAATATTTCCTACTATTAAAGATTTCCTACTATCTTCTTTAACATGTGCCTGAGATGCCAATCAGTGCAACACAACACAACCCTACACTAAAACTTTTTGAAGAGAAGTATGCACAATGTATGCATGTATAGCAGCAAAAAAAAAATAATGAACATGGAAAAACCTCAATTTATTCCAAGAAACTTAAATAACTGATGAATAGGAAAATAGAGTTCCAGTTCTATCCACAATGGCCCACATAGCTTCATGAATAACCTCACCTTTAATTCAAGCCGTGCAGAATCGGGAAGTATAACTGGTCTAAATGAGAGCGAGTGTGGACAGATGGGCGTAAACAGCATGCAAGGAACATTTGGATGCACCTGCGTTACAAATTATCCATTATCAAATACATGATGGCCTCAATATAGAAATAAAAAGCAATGTAAAATAAAAATCAGTGACAGGCCAAAACAAAGCTTCCAAATTTTGGTTTCAGCATCAAGCATGAGTATGCAAATTGAGACAACCAAAAGGAGAAAAAAAAAAAAAAAAAAAAAAATCATCATCAATCAAAATACCTAAATCATACACCTTTAACACATATACTAAAGCCATTATGTATGAGGGACCCTGCCATAGAGTGGACACAGCCAGGGGAGATCTTCATAGTCTTTACTGTGAAGGAATATAATGCATCTTAAGGGTTCATTTTAAGCAAAGGTCCTAAGACGTCAAATTAATAGGTGACAAAAAAGTGCATTCAACATGGAAACAGAGCACCCAAAATGCCATAACAAGCAATGCCCATATGTGTTTGACATGCTTTCTACTTCCCAGGGCATTTTATACATAAATAATATAATTTAGACTCCCCTCTGAACAGAAATGGCTTTACCATTCCATGATACGAAAGGATGTGGCTATATTTCATCATCCTTTCCTTCCAGCAAGCAACTCCAAGAAAAGAAAGCTGGAAGTATTTTTACTGGCGCTTGTGATTTCTAACTAAAATGTTGCCTAGTCTGTCATTCCTCATACAAATTTTGTTTCCATTCCTTACACATAATTTTTTCCGTCAGTAACATTTATTTAGTACAATATTATGTTGAATAATGAAACAAAGCTACCCCTACAGTACTGACTAATTTCATTATTAGAAATTTTGTAATAAAATTTGAATATTTGCACAAATATATCTAAAATTAGTCATGTTTTAAGGCTCTGAGATGAAATCTTTCACTTTCAACACCTTTTTCAAAATATAAAATCCTAAAAACTACAAGTCTCTTGTTAAAGAAAAGGACAAAACTTAAGTATCAGTTTGAAAATCTAGGAAGCTAAACTATGAAAATTAGGGTGCTTAAGAACATAAATGTTGACTATAGACAATGGCAACATGTACAAAATTACCACAACACATGTCCTCACAATTAAATTCCACACTGTTTGACTCAACTAAACCTTATACCAACAATTTGGGGTTTGCTACATGAATCTTTTTTCACTAATTTGTATCTCAGACCATGTCTTTTGTTGATTGACAAGCTCTTACATCTTTTCTTATACTTCAAATAACATCCTTTTTTATCTGCCCCTTTCATTTTAGTGCCTTCCACATAAATTGTAGAGTTCATTCATCTTGATGCAGTCATTGATATGTATATATATATATATTTTATTATTCTTCATTCAGCAAGTAATATTGAATACACACTATTGTCATACGAAAATATATTGAAAACCTCACTGAAGGTTTTTATGCTTTGGTACTTCTTTCCTTCATCCTTTTTTCCCCTGTTTTTATTGTTGAGCTTGTGAAGGATTCCTTGTCTGTCCTTGTACATTTCTTCTTTTCTACTAAAAGTCATTTATAATCCCCCTCTCCCCCCCCCCCCCCCCACAAAAAAAAAATAAATATATATATATATATATATATATATATATAAATAAATAAATAAATAATAATACTGATGCATATAACAAATAAAAATAAAAGGACAGGTCAGCTAGTAGTATCCAATCAACATAAATTGAAGATAGGTACATCTTTCTCAGAAAATGTGTCCGTAAACTTTAGTTTAGACTATGCACATGAGGTAACCCTGAATAGAAACGGTTATAGGATTGATGACAATTGAAAATAAAAATATAAAGAAAAGAAATAAGAAGAATTCAAATATAAAAATTTATCCAGGTTCCACTCATGAGGTAGGTTTGTATGATTTAATGGAGAAGAGGTGACGAGTTGTTGATACAGTGGCAAGAATGCAACTAAATGAAATAAAGTAAAACTTTTTTGAAAAACTTGCTTTCTGAGAAAGCTTTCACCTAACACCCTAACAGAAACTAAGAAAACCAAGTCTCAAAATCAATAAACCTCAAAGAACCAAGCTATTAAAACAATGATTTAAAATTCAAAAATACAAGCTTACCATGGAACCTCCTGCAGCTGTGGAGTAAGCTGTACTTCCTGTAGGTGTTGCTACAATAACTCCATCACCTTGCACCTAGATTACATGAAATTGATCAAATAAAAGCATGGCAATATCATAAAGAATATGAGAACTTCTTATGCTATTTCTAAGTTTTACAAATGTAAAATGCAGCATAAATGGTGGTTCCAGTTGCAGATAAAGATAAATGTTGAACTGTTATAAGCTCTGAGACTAAGTTTATTACCTATGTCAAAGTTAGGATATTACAGAGATAAATTTATTGAAGAAATGAATTCACTGACTCACCTTGGTTATAAGGCGATCATGTTCATAACATTCAATTTTAGAAAGGTATGGATTAGAACCACGATCAATGACGACCTCATTAAGGACATCAAATACTTTCCCAGGCATTGCTTTTCCATTTCGAAAAATTTCACACCGGAGACGCATCCTCAGAGTAATATAAACACCGTCCAGTGTGTTGTTCCCATGGACAACCTGTCTTAAGTCTTGCCTGTAGTCTTCGAACTGAATAAAAAATATAAAATATAAAAATAAAAATAAAAATAAAAACAGAAGTAAAAGAATGACCACTCATGAGAAAATAAAAGTTCCAATAACAAAATTTACATAAAATAATTTTATTAAAAAACAAAAGTTGAGAGAAGAAACGTACAGAATGAGAAGTGAGAAATCCAAGAGATCCAAGATTAAATGACACAACAGGGGGAACAGCACCTCTAAATATATTTGATGCGTGTAGTATAACACCATCTCCTCCCAAGCATGCCACAAAATCAACCCTCTCGTGAAGATCACTACATCAAAGGTATCAGGCGAGGTTAGAAATTCCCATTGAAGTATGGAGAGAATTAAATGAATACTTCAGCGCTTTTCTACTTCATATTACAAGTTCCATTACCTGGTATCTTGACTATAAAAGGTTTGAACAAACCCAAACCCTGGAATTCTTGCAAATATATCATGCACATCAGGTTCAACAAGAACATTCATTTTCTCTTGGTAGTACAAGAAAGAGGCAACCTGCCCATCAGATACATAAAAATAAATGGTAAATGAATGATTGCACTAGTATGCTTAAAAGCTGGTAAAAATACAATTCAAACATCCTGCAACATACCGAGAACCAAGAAATTAGTTACAAATATCCTTCAAATTACCAAAATTATTGACGAGACATTCCATTTTAACAAGAAGAAGAAAGTCCCAGTAATAACATATGCTGATGAATTTATCGTTAATTTTCAATTTCACAAACATACTATCAAAGCAACCAAAACCCTATTGTTTGAGTGGTTTGAGACATCTACTTAATCTGCATGTTAATATGAACTTATAGGGAAAAAAAAAAAACAGAGTTTACAATATCCTAGAATTCAGCCAGTGCCACCCAATGATTAAAATTTAAACCAAGATACTAATCCACCAGTTCCACGATCTAACTATATCTTCTTTTGGTAGGAAAATTAAGAAGTTCCCCTATCACTCAAAAAGAAATTTCATTCAAAGCAAAAAATTAAAATTAAAATTCAAACAAATTCAAACCCAGATAATCTTCCGGTTACATGGCATAACCAACTCCTTATTCAACAGAATTCAGAAAAGACTCCCTACTACATCCCAAAAGAATTTGATTCAACTGAATTGAGAAAAACAAAAGAAGAAAGAATTTGATTAAAAAATGAAGACAAAAAAATTCAAAGAATGGTTTACTATGTATTCACCCCAATACGACCAGGTTTCAAGCATGGAAATATATATATGTATATATATGTAAAGCAAACATATATTCAGCCAATAAATTTTCTAGTTTCCTTTCTACTGTTTGCATGTGTTTTCAACCTTCACAAACACATGCATGCATGCGTTAATACATACATACATACATGATACATGTTTATATACATAGACACACACATGTATCGTGCTTATTCCTTGGAACTCACATCTTGCACCATCAACATCAACAAGTAGAACATTTTTTTAGGGTTAAGTAACAAGATCTTGGCATGGTACCTCTTTAGCTTCTTCCATGAGTTCATGCCCCAGCTTCTTCAACAATAATACAGTTTTTGGTGTAGATTTCCACATAAGCATCTGTTGCTGAGTACTAGGATGAGTGAACGCCAAGGAGGATTCAGTTACCTTTTCTCTGGTACAAGAGAATCCATCTGTTCGAACTAAGAACATCTCTGCTTTCTTTCTTGACTGCACCCTTACAACACCAGTTGCAGAAGCACACATATTTCCTTCAATCAGCCCTAAGCCATCATCACCTGGGACTATGGAGGCTTTACCATTGCTCTTCCGATCCTCCTTAACAGTTTTAGGTACAACATCCTTATCCAATTTATAGCTCACACTGGTAGAAACATTATTACTAGTCACAGCACTCGTTTCCCCTTTACCAAATCCATTAACAGTTGGACCAAAGGAAGCATAACTAACAGCACCCACATATGTCCCATTGCTAGCAGGTGAGCTCTGAGGCTTTAGAGATATATTCTTGCCACTGAGTGACCCATTGAATCTTCCAGCCTCCCTAGGCCTCGATACAGGATCAGGACCTACGATTTCACTACTCTGCATCGTTCCAATACATGTCTCTCTTGAAATTGGCAATGTCTCCAACCTTTTCAGTTGGTAATTGAAATAAGTGGGAGGTGAGACATTTTTACTCTTGAAAAAACTGGACATCTCTTTTTTGGAGAAAACATTGCGAGGAGGAAATTGAGCTTTAAGAGGGTCAATTTCACTGCATAAATTCATTAGAGATCCTAATTCATTATCAACTATTTGTACTGAAGTCATACCTTGGCAAGAAACACGTCCATTATAGGCCCCATTGCTGCCAAGATCTTTGTTCTCCATGGCAAGAGAGACCTGTTCAAGAAATGCTCCATTGGAACCATGACTTTTATACAAAGTGTCCTGCAGTGACTCAATTTCATCCTCTATAAGTGTGCCTTCTTTTGCGTTTGAAGATACATCTAGTTCTCCAGTTCCCTTTGTATCTTGAGATAAAATATTATCAGAACCTAAGAGCTGATAGGAGGAAAACTGCGGTACATAGCGACACATGTACTGCCTCCATCTAGAGATCATAGCAGAAGTCCTCCACACTCCTTCCTTGCTATGGAGATAGATGGGCTTCTTTCTGGAATCTGACACCAAAGATGCAAACTTCTCAACCTGTTCCATTGAAGGTGCAGTCCCAACTTCAACTGGAATTTTGACAAATTCTAATTTCCCCGATAAAGTAGCATCATCTATCACTGCTTGATAAAAGTTATCCTTTACAGTCTCCGCTCTAAGATCTACAATAGTCTTAAATCCATTATCAATTAACCACTTCAAACCTTCTTCCGTTACCTGGCCACCCCTCCAAAAAGCTACCTCAGAATCCTTAGACACTAGGCCTTCTTTAGAAGTGGATAAATAAACAGGATTCCAGTTTGCAAACAGCATATGGCTGGGATAATCATCTCCACGGGGAAAGCCAGAATCATAGCAGACATTTTTCAGCCTTTGCAGTTTTCTCCATACATACGAGCTTCGATCATCATCGGGTGTCAAATAGTCTTCAAGAGCAACGTGCAAGCTCTCGCAACACCTTTTCATCTCGCCCCTGAAAACCGCTAATGGTGGAAGTTTATCCTCCATTGTGCTTACATCTGCAACATGAAAGGAATTCATAATGGAGGATCTTCCGGAAAGAACCTCCACCCTTGCTTTGTTTAAGAGAGATACCACACAACCAAGCACAGAGACTATTTTATCTTCCAATAATGGTTTATCCTCTGACGGTAAATCATAAGAAACACTACATTCTCCTGTCAGTGGATTGCATATCGTGTCCATTAATGAAACATGAAGCCGCTCAGCAGCTCTAAAGATTCTACAATATGCCTCGACTTCCGCTATATCCCCTGGAATTGGACCAATCCAAGGCAACTGCGAAATATCATGAGCCTGGAAAGTCTTCCAAGTCCAAATAAACCAGTGTCAGTTTATAAATTAACACACGTGCAAGAGTTATCAACTAATCACCTCTTACATCAAGCACACATATGAAAGCAGCTGATTAAGTATCATCAAAAGGAAAAATAAATGGAAATATAATTTCCTGTAACATAAAAACAGGAAAAAGCAGCGTTATAACCCAAATAAAACATGCAAATTCAGAGTCATAAGATAGCGACACAGCATGGTAAAAGTAATGCTGCATAATTCAATTTCCCCTCCAATCTAAACCAAAAAAAGAAAAGTAACGCTACATTTCAACAGAGTTTTTTTGGGCTCTTGCATAGAATAGCAACAAAGGCAATCCGGTCAGCCAAAAGGCATAATTCAATTTACCACAGAATTTAAGGTAATCCTGTCCATTATCATATTTAACAAAATCGATGTTTCACAGGTTAACCTTTCTGGGAGATAAAGAGATACAATGGAAGGCTAAGATTGACAAAGAACATAATCAGTCATCAGCCAAACAAGTAACGCTCTTGCGAAAGGAATCAGAGATACCATATGGAGTCCATGATCATTGTAAAAATGCAAAATACCAGGCAACTTAAAAAATGGAGCTCTAACAATACACTTGTGTTCAACTAAACTTCAATTAAAAGGAATAAAAAAGGGGATTAAAAAGCCCTAAGGTGAGTTGGTGACTATCAGGGACAAATTCAGGCGGTTAAAATGAAGCATTAGCTCAATCCAGACCTTCAGACTAATATAGAAAATGCAAATCTCTTAAAAACTCTTTCTATTGCATATTTAATCATTGTATGGAGTATTTAATGAAGCTAAACTATCGAAGAGAGTGGCAAAGTAAAAACGATCAAGTCCCTGACTCATGGATTTCAGCTGGTGATCCTGTCTCGTCCTAACAAAATGTGAGAAAACAGACCCCATGAGCAACATCAATCACAACCCAAATGTACTTTGTGAAGACAAGATTCAACAACAGCCATACGAATCATCAGCCCACATTTTCTCAGTCCCACAACCATCAAAACAAACAATTCAATCAAACCCATTTCTCTTTTCAAAATTCTACACAAAACCCGTATCTTATAACAAAAAAAACTTCCCCAAACAAACACAACCCTCAATTCTCTCAGCCAATTCATCAAACAGAACACCTTCAATACAAATACACACACACAGATATAATCACATAGACAGAGAAAGAAGCAGGGTGAGTCACCTGAGAGTCCAAACCAATGTTTACGTAGACGGGCTTCGAAATCTCCGCACTGACAACAAATTTAATCCGCTGCCGCCCGAAACCGTAGAGTCTGGTCACCCTGTTACCACGGAACTGAGAAATCCTCGAGGGACAAAGATGGGTTGTCCCCGTTGCCAAAGATCGGTTCATGTCGATGACGGCGTAAAGACAGGAACTGTACGGAGGAAGAGAATTGCATAAGCAACATGCCACCATGGGAATTGGGAGATATTCGTTTTCGTATCTATATATGGTATTTAGTTTTATGAAGTAGTTTTTGTGTTTGGATGGTGAGAAAATACTTAGTTGTGGATAAAATGATGTGGTGGTGATGGGAATGGGATTGGAGGAGCATTGTTAGAGGTGGATATCTTGTTTTTGTTGTGATTCTCATTTCTTCCGATTTGATTGAAGTGTTTCGTGTTGTTTGATGTGATGTTGGGCGTCTGCGAAAGAAGTGTGGAGTTCTCAAAGAGGCGGTGGGGAGATGATGATAGTCAAACGCACTTGAGAGCGCGTGATGTGAACTTGCTCAATGGCAAGTGGGTAAATTGCTCAAGAAATTCTAATGGCTTTCTCATGGCAAGACGGCCTCCATTGGTTTTTTGGTTTTATCCCACAGTCCCTAACCTACTCCACCCCGGTTAGAAATATAGACCAAAAGTAGGACCGGATGGTAGAAACCGAGGGAAAGGAATCTACGTTGGTGAAATTGAAGAAACTGGTCTTTTTTTTTTTTTTTTTTTTTTTTTTTTTTTTTTTCTAAAGTAAAACTTTAACCCTCTATTTAGTTCATGGATTCTATCAAGGAAAAAAAAATGAAGGGAAAAAAAATGAGGGGGAAAGAAAATGAAAGGAAAAGATAAAATCATATCAAACCAAAATTGTTCTAATTCTTCTTTTTCTTCAAATTTTCCATTGTAACCAAATAAAGAAAAGTAGAATTCCTTACATTTTATTTTTTTTCCTTGATAAAATCCACAAACCAAATAGAGCCTAAAAGAAAAATGATAAGAAGAGGATAATTAACAGTAACGATTCTATTTAGACAATCAAGATGATTTTATTTAAGCGTGATCAAAGTAGTTCTCCCACCAATGAAGAAATCATAAGGAGAGTCTTTACAATCCCACAAAATAGAATAATTACAAATACTCTCTCAAATCAATTAAGCGATAGGTTAGTGGAATAAAAACGGAAAAGCAATAGGTAAATTTATTCTTTGTTCCAGCCTTATGTACAAAATTAGGTTGTCCATGACATATATGTAATTAACACCAAAAACAAGTCTTTTATGTTTTGAAAAAGCCACTTCCACAACAGCAGTTGATTTCCGGTTGATATAGTATTGCTCCTTAAAATGAGTTCTCAAGAGATTGTAGAAACCAAGTTATTTTTGCAAAAAAAAAAAAAAAAAAAAAAAAAAAAAACTAACTAACAAGCCTGAATCCATATGGTGAAGTCTACATGATTGGTTGCTAATTCTATATTAATTTCTTATCGTTTCTTGAATTATCAGATCGTTTCAATTGATCAATCATCCCTTAAACTTTATTTGGTTCCCAAATTTTATCATGAAAAAAATATATATATATTAAGAACTATACTTTTCTTTATTTGGTTACAATAGAAAATTGGACAAAAAAGAAGAATTATAATAATTTTGTTTCAACATAATTTTATCTTTTCCTCTTTTTCTTCTCTTTTTTTTTCTCTTTTTTTTTTTTTTTTTTTTTTTGGTAGAATCTGGGAATCAAATGGAGGGTTAATTAAAATGGATTGTTGATTTTTATGGGATGATAGCCTGATGGGCATGCACCCCACCCATTATTGAAGTTTTAATTGGATTTGCCTTTGTAGAAGTGGTGTCACCATAGTCCTTATGTAGATGTTATGGTACCGGTCCTAGTGTCCTACTTCCACAACGGTCCTGACCTCTTGTTAGCTTGACTTTGTATTGCCCACCCTTGTGCAATAATTAACTCAGTCGACTAACTTGACTCAACCAAGCTGGTCCCTCGACCTGAGCCAAGTACTCCTCCAGCCTAGCTGAGAATTTTTCCTCTACACAACTTTCCCCTACGTCGACCCAACTTCCAAATGAACTCTCTAATTACTTCTCAATTCTATTTTTTGTCAACGTAAGTGCAAGGCTAAAATGGTCTCATAGGGCAACAAAAAAAGTATTTTTGTAACACCCAGTCCATTATTAACATGATATTATCTGTTTTAAATTATTTTTCACAATTTTAAAAAGCACCATACTAATTAAAAAACAAAATTACATATATAACACAGTAATTTTTTCTAACCAGCGATGTGAGATCCCGGCTATTACGGTTTATCCCTGGGGCGTGCGTGTGTTCACTTCAAGCTCATCTACGTGGTAGAATGATAATGGTGCCAACCGTACTCTCTAAGCTTAGTTAGCCCACAAGAACAATTGTAGCTGGTGGTGACTCACGCTGCAAGGACAACCTTCCATTTTCCACCTCCCACGGGTCCCTCCACCTTTAAGTGGACAAAATACAGGGCTTTTCATTAGTCTTCATAGCTCATTGCTTGGGCCTGGCAATTGGGATACCAGGACCCAGAAGGGTAAAGTTGGAAAATGATTTATACAGTTTAGGATTTGATGAAAGACACCTGGCAATCCATGGGATCGATTGAAAAAAAGTGAATGTAGACTGTAATGAACACGTGGCACCAGTTTAGTTGTGCCCTTGAAACCCTATGGTCCCCATCTTTATCCGAATTCGAGATCTTATTTTTGACGGTACAATTATTTGACCTTTTATTTTGGCTCCTTGTGTATTCGCACGATTAGGATAGGGTTAGGATAGGAATCTACTTTCAAGTTTCAATTTTCACAATAATGGAGAGCAACGACACGTGTGTGTAAAAATAGATAAGGTCCATATGTTACTATCTGTTTATTATTCCATTTATAATAAAGTATAATATTAGTCAAACTCTTTAGGGAAAGAAAAAAAAAAATTTCCAAACGCTAGTAAAGAGAGGTGGAAGATATGTTACAAAGATACGAGCCTGTGGTTCAGTGGATGGATTTTACCGATAAGGGTTCGGGTGGAGAGTAGGTATGTTATCATCCACTAGTAGGGATGGCAATGGGTCGGTCGGGTCGGATGCGGGTCGATATTACCCCATACCTAATCCGATCTTTAATATCTTATACCCATACCCGACCCGATATCCGATAGGTATGAAAAATTAAACTCCATCTCCGATCCACCGTCTTCTTGGGCCATCCATGCCCGACCATCCCTATTGTAAGGATTTTTTTTCCTCTAAATTCTTTTTTTTTGCTACTTACACCTATTACATGTTATTCATATAATCATATACCAAGCTTATAAATGTTTTTAACACCTAATATGATCTTGTTCAAATAAGATCATACCTAATATGATCACACAAATATTATACACAAACATAAGGATTAAAAAAGAATAAAAATATATAATGAGTTTCTAATTGACTCCATAAACCTATATCAAGATAGGTTTCAAATATTCATAAAACCATACATAAATTCCAAACATAGGACATTAAAATATATATATATATATATATATATATTATTGTAAAAATATCGGGTTAGGTCAGGTCTCGGGTTTTTTCTTTTTAGGATCTATGCCCGACCCGTACCCTAATTTTTTTAAGAATTTATACCCATACCCGACCCGATACCCGAAAAAAATAAAAAATACCCGCCCATTCGGATATGGATCGAGTTTGGACGCTATGGATCGGGGCGAAATTGCCATCCCTATCCACTCGTCGACCTACAAGGTACAACCATGCAACCTGTCACATTAAATATAATCAATTTATAATAAAATAAACAAATTGCTAATAAAAGGGGTTCTATGGTGTAGTGGTTAGCACTCTGGACTTTGAATCCAGCGACCTGGGTTCGACTCCCGGTAGGACCTTTTTCTAAAAATATTTATAGATTTCATATATCTGGAAGACAAAATAAAGAGAGGTTACTTTTTTGGGTTATGGCAACTTAATTATACCATCAAAATTTAAAAGAATTATATATAATCCTTTTAATATTAGATGCACAACAAATCTCCTGTCCATAATTCGTATTTTGCGAAACAATTGTTAAATAAATAACATTTTCATGTAAATGATCTATGCCAAATGGATTTTTATTCATATAAAACCTAAATTTTTTAATCAATAACAATTTTTCATTTATAAACATCTATAAATGAAAAAAAATTTTAATCTCAAATCGATTTAATTTTTGACATACGTAACCCTACATATGTATTTTTCTTCTCTTTTTTATTTTTTATTTTTTATTTTTTAAAACGTGGATCAAAAATTGATTTTTCGCAAAATACTGAGTCCCAAGTAAGAGTTACGGAGTACAAATTTTACCTATGATGACAAGATAACCCCACCCCCAAACCCAAAACAAAAAAAAAAAAAACCCCACTAACACCCCTCCACGATGACAAGGTAAACGAGTATAAAAAAAGGTCACAGTTTAAGCTATGCACGCATAGCTTGGAAAAAAATAACAGCTCTGGGCTATCTCCATTTATGATCAATCTTAAATTCAAAAAATTACAGCTCTGGGCTATCTCCATTCATGATCAATCTTAAATTCAACGGACACCATGCGATGACATTTTAATTACAAAAAACAGATAACAATCACCTTGTTGGCACAAATGAAGCCGCCAAAAAATTCACGAAAAAACCAAAGACTAGTGTTACACAAACATTAACATGGTGTACAGCATCCTGATACAGCTACATCATGTCAGCTTAAATGTTCAAAGCTCGGTAGAGCAGCTGACAGGAGGTTTGATTAATTTATGGGGAAAACCTACAGCCTACTTGTGCGTCTTGTGTCTTTCCTCTCCTTGTGGGGAAGATAACTTCTCTGGATGGGGATAAGATTCATTCAAATCCAATTCAGGCTTCCTTTTTACCTGTTTCTTAGTGAATGTACCATCGGCCACCCTCGGTTCATCTAGGGTATTGCTTGAACTTACCTTCACCTTCTCTTGTTTTAGCCTGTCCATGTAAGGACCATTCATTGGAGGGCTGGGAACTCGGACAGCCACTGTTGTATGGGAAACTGGCCTGTTAGGCAATGTTAAACCATGACTACCTGAATCGGTAGACAACCTCTCTTGCATATACTGTGGCTGAGCAATTGAACTACCTTCAGCTCGAACAGTCTCCTCTATCTTAGATGTCAACAATTTCTTCCTCTTAATTTTCTCCTGTTCCTAAATAGAAAACAGAAACACGAGCATCAAAATATGTAAGAGAACATTTTCTGGGTAATAATGCATGACCAGTAAAGAATATAAAGCTTATTTGTCTAAAAAGGGCTAACGATCCGTATTTTAACCCCAACCCCTCAAAAATTAATTAATTAATTAATTATGCAGGAATCTCTTCTCTTTTTTTTTTTTTTTTTTTGGGTTGTGGGGGGGCGGGGGGGTGTGTAAAAAATGAGATCAACACCTAAGAAATCCGCAGCTTGATTTCCTCATATAAAACATGATTTATCTTTACATTCACACCATCCTCTAAAATAATATTAATACAATCACTCAAAATACTGTAAATCTTCCCATCTTCCCATGTGCACTTGAGTACATGCACAGATAAACATAGAGGGAGAGAGAGACATGTCCTTACAACCAGTCTCTAAATTTCAAGGAGAGATATACCAAACAGACCATGCACGGTTCACAAATCATAGGATTTCTTTCTCACAGATCGCACATAATCAAAATTAGATAAAGTCTAATTGTTCTAGAAAATGAATTATCTAAACCCCAAGGGGTGGCTCATTTAGCAAAGGATCCTGCCTCAGGAAGCGGAGGTCCTCAGTTCAACTCTTGCTAACCCTTTGGGACCACCCAAACAAGGTTTCCATGATTCTCATGGGCCTCAGGTCTTTCCTGGTCCATGTGGGTTGTGGGGTCTTACATGGGCTTGGGGTTTGCTGAAGCATTTCCCCATCATAAATAAATAAATAAATAAAAATGGGAACCATCTCAAATTCTCAATCCTCTTGCTAAGAACTAAACCAGAACACAATCAAACAAATACACAAAAGGTAGCCAACTAAAAGACTGCACGAAAGTGTGTTGAGAATAGAATTACAACTGTCCTACATAAGAAATATCTCCAACTTAAAAAAAAAAAAAAATTATTTATATAACTATTAACAAGATCCTGAGAAAATCAAAAGATGCAAATACACAGGGTAGAAAAATATTCATACTTTATGTTGGCTGTAAAGTGCTCTCCTCCGCTCTTTTGCCCTGCAGATTGCACTTTTAATTCCATGGTTGTCCATTGATCCACTTGGCCACAATTCCGCAAGCTGGATCACAGATGGCACAGACATATCAAAATTACATCATGGATAAACTGAAGGCCGTCTGAGCAGCAACACTAATCACTAAAAACAAAAAGCAAAAAACAAAAACAAACCAACTCAAAAGAAACTGATATTACAAGGCAATGAAAGCAAGAACTTAATTAAATTAAAGCGACACCAGGTGCTGTTTAAAGAGAGATGGAGTTCCAAAAATTAATGAGACTTGTCAAAGGAACTGCTATATCAAAAACAGAAATACAGAGATGGAAGCATCCTTAAAACTTGTATCTAATTTATTTTATTTTCAGGTTTGTGTGTGTATTTCGAGAAGTAAACCCCTGAACACATTAGGGAAGGGCTACTGCCAGAGCTGTTAGTTTTGGCGGGCTTCCACAGCCATAAGCCATTGAACGCAGCTTGTGGAAACTATAGAGGGTACACCTTGGAAATAGCCAAATAGTGGACCTAGTAGCAATACTAACAATGAAAAATTGACAATAAACAATAACAATGGGAAGTGAACAACCTCTGCATAAAGCTTTCTAATTTGTGGTCCTGCATCTTCATCCAGCCCCTAGAACCACAAAGCAATAGATACCAAAGAATAAGATACAATTAAATAAAACATTCCCCCACAAGGAAAAAAAAAATTTAAAAATACTAATATAATAAAAGGACAACGCAAGCAGAAATCCATACATCAACATAAAGGTCGTAAAGATCACATATCTTCTCCTCCATTGCGTCATCCATACTAAATTTCCTTTTAATGACTCCTTTTTCTTCAGGACCAATTTCTTGAAAGTCATCTGATGCTCCAGCTTGTTGCTCAAACTCCTGAGAAAACACAATATACATTTGAATCCAGAATGGAAAAATCCATAATTATATGATTACAATAAAAATGAATGCATCATAAGAAGCTAGAGGTAGCCCCAATTCAGGACTAGATGAAAGTAAGTCATCTAAGGTGGTTTGATCATGTGCAACTCAGATCAATGGCTAGGCTAAATTAAAAAAAAAAAAAAGTGATTTAATTTGAGTAGTAGGATCACTACAACAGTAAGACTAAGAAAAAACATGGATCAAGTTTGTAAGAAAATAAAGGATGGGCCTCAAATTAGCAGGAGGGGGGAGGCCCTGCATGGAGCTGAAAAGCAGCAGATGATTAATGTAGCCAACAGCAAGAAATTTTGGCATGAAGCTTTGTTGAGTTGAGTTGAGTTGAAGAACAAGAGTATTAGTCCAGTTTCATCTACCATATGAAATAAACAGAATCCACAAAAGTCAACTGATGCTTTACAGCTCACTTTCGACTAAGCAATAAAAGCATAACACTCAAAACACCCCCTTTCCCCCTTGCCCCCATCCCCCCCAACACACACATACAGAGGCATTCAAGCAAAACGTACCTTGGAGGGGACCCGCATTTTAATCATCTCAAGAACTTCCTTTTTAATCTGTTGAAACCTATTTTCTTTCTCTTGTTTGGCTGCCAACCCCATATTAATCATGATTTTTAAGTTTCTCTGTTGCACGAACATGCTGAATTAGTATTACTGCTCAAGTAATTGTATATAAAAAATAATAATAATAATAATGAATAACCCAATGAGAGAAAATCAAGGAAAGCACTTATTAAACCAAATACAAAGACTGAAAGCATTAGGCAATAAACTCATTCATCATCAACTAAAGGCTATAATTTTTTTTTTTTTTGGTTATAAGTACAATTCATTGAAGAAAAAGGCCTTTGGCTGGTAAAAGAATGTTAAACAAAGGCTCGCAAGAAGAAAAGAAAAAAAGCAAATATTAAGCCACATTGCAAGAATCCAAAAGGACAAAAAGGGAAAAAGATTTAGTAACTGGAGACAGCCCAATCCAAAGACAGAGGGACTTAGAAAAATGTCCTTCAGTATCATAATCTCCAACTCTCAATCTTCGAAGACACTTCTATTCCTTTCTTTCCACAAACACTACAAAAGGCAAGTAGCACCACCTTCCAAATAATCTTCCTCCTATCCTTGCCATGAAAAATCACCGATGCAAAAGGTCTTTCACCGTGTAAGAAAAATCAAACATAAACACAGTAAAAAGAGGACCAAATTCTCTAACAATGGAGCAATGGATGAAGAGATTATCAGCAGACTCCTCTTCACATTTGCACATAATACACCTATTAGGGAGCATCTAACCTCTTCTAACCAAGTGGTCCACCATGAGTCACTTAACTTTATCGGCCATCCATACAAAGAATGTCACTTTTGTAGGTGCACACAAACCCCACAACTGCTTATCCAAGAATCATAATGTAAAACAACCTTGTCAAGTTGAGCTCAATAGGCCATGAATCATAATGTCCTCTCTAAAGGTTGAGAAGTTTTGTTAGATAATTTAACAGTCAGTAATTTATCTACTAAAATTTGAAATTAGTAAGATCATTCAAGTAACATAATTTAAGTCTTCACTTGAAACTAGTTTCCATATTCACCCCCCCCCCCCTCTCCCCCTCTCTCTTTTTCTTGATAAATTAAAATGTATTGAACACATAAGAAAAGCCAAAGCCCTGTACATGTGAGCTGTACAAAAGAAAATTTAAAAAGGATGATCAACCGATTTAGTCATTTCTTTACACATAATACACCAATTGGGCATCAAGAAGTTTCTTTTAAAGCATTTATTCCATCCCATTGCCCGAAGTAGCTGCCAAAGAATTAATTCAGGGACCAAATATTTGTCAGATAGCAAGTTCATACATAGGTCCACAGACACTAACAATCATAATAATCATCCAAGCCTTGGGACAAATCTTGTGTACATGTAAGAATGCAACAGGTATTAATGAGACATATCTTTATTCTTGCAAAAGGTATTAAGTCATCTTCTTTCTTCATCAAAATTGAGGTACCTTCAATGTTCTAAGCTGCATTAAGTGACCAAGAATACTCATAAGGCGATTGATCAGCTCCTTTGATAATTTTCCATGGCTTGCCTGCAACAACCGCCAAAAGAAAAAGGCTTGAATCTATTCAAAGACTAATTAAAAAGGGGAAAATGTGAGTACAATGTATTTAGTCAATAGAGCACACAAAAAATATATGATTATAGACTTTATAGTCCTGTACTCATGTCATCTATTCTCAATTACCGCTAGTCTGGCAACTTTTGCAAGTTTCTGCTTTATTTCTCGAGGCAATCTCCTTTTAACTGCCTGGGACGAAGGATCAGCATCCTGAAGTTCCATAGTGGGTGGTCTTGCTGTAATGTTAAATGAAAAGGAACACTTAATAAATTTACTAAGAACTGCCCCGAATTATTATCAATTATAGACAAATAAGTTGAAAAGGGATTCATGTAATTAAGTTGAGTCCAAGGTATTTGGACTAAGGATTTGTTGAGTTGGAAAAATAATAATAATAATAATAATAATGACACCAAAATTGGCAAACTTACATTCTACAACCATCTTCTCTAACTCCCTAATTGCCTTCTCGAGCACTGAAACTTTTGGCCTAACAATAGAACCATCCTTTCTGCGCATGTGTGGAGCTTTCTGCATAATGTTTAATACAAAATCAACCAAAGTGACATGGATACATATTGGTTCAATATAATAACTTCACAAATGCACACATATAACTAAGTTCCCGTGTCTAGATTTTGAGGGTGTCATGTCCAACATCTTCTGTACATGTGAGAATGCAACACTCCTCTCCATGTCAATATATCATGGCTTTTCATTTATAAATATATTGACACAAAGACAAAAGGATAATATATATATATATATATATATATATATATATATATATAATATTACTTACAGTTGTTTGCATGGAATGCTTGCCCTCAGACACATTAGTGTCAGGCAGTTCACGCATGCCATTCTTTTCTTTCGGCCAACCCAATAATTCAACCTCATCAACACTGTTCGATTGTCTTCCAGATTGGGATTTGGATTGTCCATGAGCATTTCTGTCATTATATTTCTGATGTGATGTGTCCGAGGATACACTTGCATCTTTCAGTTTTTTACTGAGGTTCTTAGACTGGAGGACTCCTGTGTTCTGCTTTTCAATATCCTTTGCTTCCGGCAGAGATACAGAAGCATCACCATTTGAAACCTTCAATACTAGAGAAGAATCCAACATAGTTTTGGTATCAGCATATTTCTTTTTGGAACCCATTACAGAAGCATTCATTTGATTTTGAAATTTCCCATCTTCATGATGTTCGGTTTTTACGGCCAGACTTTGAGAGGGACTAGAAGTGTTCTTCACAACCAATGGTGCTGACTTTCCAGCAGCCATCTTACCCACTTTTATATGTTCATTTGAAACATGACCATCATCACTAACACCACAAGCTTTTGTCAAATCTTTTCTTCGCCTTTTCTTCAGTTGCTGGTTAGGCAATAAGGTAGGTTCGTTTCTTGTAGAATGGAAAATAAAGGAATCAGTAAAAGGGAAAAATAAAAATAAAGAGAAAATATAGTATAATAAAAACTCATCAATTCATTTTCACTTGCATAGAAATCCTACAAAAGACATCATCAACTTGGAGAATTGAGTGAGGATTGAGCTACATACTCTAAAACAATAATGGCATTCTCAAAATAACCACAGAAATAATGCCAGAAGCTAAAATGCTAAAGAAAAGTTAAAAGAATGAAATAGCATATACAATTCAATATTGAAATAGCATGTACAACTTTGCATTGTAATGAAATACTATAATCAATTCAATAATGAAATAGCATATGAAACTCTGCATTGTATATATCCGTAACCACTAATTGCATGTAAATAAATAATTCAATTGTTCTTATTGTGAGAATCCTGAAGTAATTTACAACCTTTTCACTATGACAATACCAGAGAAAAATTGTAAAGTTCTAAATTTCCACTCAAATGAATGGACCTCTTTTATCAGCAATCAACATTTGGTCCCAATTCCAATAAACAGAGCAGAACCCAAGATCAGGCCTCTGTGAATCTAAATGTGTTTCATAAGCTGATTCTATCACTTAGTGAAGCACCCTTCCACCACTAACAGGAGAATAAAACTTATTGAATATGACATCATGAAGCAATTTTCTCGTGGTCAAATTTACTTGAATCTTCAAAACCAATGGGGAAAAAAAATGCTTCTAAAAGCAATTTTTACATGACCACAATTTACATTTTGAATCCCAGAAGGTACCAGTGTTGAATGGGAATCCAATGCAATATATTCTTCCAGTGTATATAATGCGAAATACATACTAAATAACAGTAGTCATTGTCACTAAATTGTAGCATACATGACTCAGCATTTTATCATCCATGACCAATAATTGCATGTGGTTAGAAAATTCAAATTACTTGTTCCTAGCGCATAATCCCAATAGTAATTTCCTACTCACTATAGCAATATCAAAGGGGAAGAGAATTTTTCTCAATGATATATAGAAAGCTGTTCCTTTATGAAACAATCATGGCTACATATGAATGATCATGTGAAAGGAGGAACTGATTGGCCTCTTCTCACTGGAATAAATGAGCTGACAAATATAATAAGGTTACCAAAAGCAACCAACATGTTGATTCGTGACAACAGAACTACTATCAAGAGAAAGGCTAAAAGAAACTCACATGCGCTCCAACTTTCCTCTATTAACAAAGAACCCGTTGTGTTTTGTTGATGAATTATCAACTTGAAAATACTCATCCTGCACGACAAGTAACCAAGGACAGTAGAAACAGCAATATTTACAACTCATAAACAAATTATATTACGACTTTACGAGAACAATGCTACCAATTGCAGCCACACAAAGATCAATATATATATGCAACAAATGCAAATAATTGATAGCTACCAACCAGCTCATCATCATCTATGAAAGAGTCTTCTGTATCGTACTGATCGTCATCGGGAATATCATCAAGATCTTCCTCATCGCTACTTTGCTTACCCTGAGGAGAATAAGTTGTTCATCATGTGTCTGATTCTGAATATTGTAAAGGAAGATGACCAATACATGCTCCCTTGCATTTACAATGTTAAACATGGATTACAGAAACATAATGCTTTGATTAATAAAATATTACATACCATGTAAAGGCGTTCAATCTTCTCAACAACAGCACTGAAACGATTTGGAGGGGGCGCATCCTGCAGTTCAGTTTCAGCAGGTTGTCCCTACAGAGATAAAGTAAAACTAAATATTTTATTGTAAATAAAAAGGAAAATACAACTCCATGTACAAGACATGGCACCTAAAGAAGGAAATGGGATCTTATGCAATATTAAATGCAGCATCAAAAGAATTTTTGTGATTAGTTTCTATAAACAGTATCAAAAGAATTTTTTTAATCACAAAACACGCCTGCATTATAAAAAAATAAAAAATATATTTGCTATTACCAAATCTGTATTCATGTCTATACCAATGTAAATGGAGTGATGTAGACACTCATAATAAAGATTAAATGCAATTAAAAAGAATTGTGGAATCTACAAGATTGCATGATACCACATAGCCATCCAACAGATACAAACCAGTACAGGCAACATAAAGCGATCTATAAGACACAAGTTAACGTTACAGCATGCAAGAATTAGCATTACCACGGTACCGTATGAATATAGCAGGCATATAATGTACGCAGATATACTTACCCAAAAAAATGTACGCAGATATAAGAAAATAAATAATAAATAAATAAATAAATATGAGCAGACATATATTAATGCCGTGTGAACATATAACTTAGTAACTTCTTTATATTTATGTGCTCGTTTATACAATAAATTTGGTTCTCTACTAGTATGCCACAAAATAACCATACATACATACATACATACATACATATATATATATATATATATATATATATATATGGGGGGCTGTTCATGTGCCGGATATCCCAAACTATCCTGCATGATCACAGCCATCTCGCGCACGTTTCCTACGGACGATCATGATCTAATGGGGTATCCCCATATGATCAAAGCTATATATATATATAATGGTTTCGTTTTGGGGCATTTCAACAAGACATAGGGATGTCCGGGATAATTCTATTGTACTGTACAATTACAAGAGAATTATCATCAACAATCCATCCCCAACAAACAAGTAAACAACCAAACCCTAAATACACGTCATATTAGATTAAACACCCAAACATCAAAAACACTCAGAGATTCTTCTGCACAACTCTATCATAACTAATAACTAATCCTATATATATAAGAAACGAGGTTGGAATGAACCTTCTCACCGGAGCGATGCGGGACTCGAGTGCAGGGTTAGCATTGGAAGGTGGCTCCGGAGCAGAGGTGGATCCATTGGCCTTGTTAGCGTCTTTGATCAGCTTCTTCCACGAGACAATTGCCGTCTCTCCGGGTTGGAGCTCCACCGCGACCCTCTGCCGGTCACCGGCAGCGAAAAACGCCGTCAAAACCCTCGACGTCTCACCACCACCCTTCTTCTGTTCCTCCATCGAATACGGGTCGGGTCTAGGTGCCCTAGGGCATTCGAATCGAAGATTCGAGATACTACAAGAAGGTATTGCGCGGGATATGAAAACGTAGCTGCGGAAGCCTAGTGGAAGGTTTAAACGGAAAATCAACTCTTTCCGCCCACTCTCTCTTCGATAGGCCCGCTGAGATGTTAGATGAAGGAACGGGTTTTGGGATGGGGTGGTTCAACCTCGAACCAATTGTTTTTTTAAGTAACCCTAATCCGACCCTGTTCTGATTATACATGCCCAAATAACCCAGTAAATGCTAAAGTTACATGCACCAGCTCTTTCAAAGCTCCAAGGCGCCAATCAGTCACTCTCTTAGCCCTTTTTTTGGGTTAACCAATAAATTATCTAATAAAATTACTTCGTAATAAAAAAAAATATATATATATATATATATATGATTATTTTTTATTTTTTATAAAAAAAATATGATGAAAACTTTGGGAACCTTAATTGCCCTAAGGCCTTGTATAAAAAGAATGTCCCATATTAAGTTTTACCTTATGCTTCATCTTATATTAAGTCGACCATAGCTAATCGTCAGAAGGTCGATCGCTCTTTAGGTGTCATCCATTGGATATAAATAAGATTACCATATTTTGAACTAGTTAATGTCTCCAATAGTTGACTTAAAAATATTTATTAAAAAAAAAAAAAAGAGTTTTATGTTACCCACACAAAAAAATTAGGGAATTTTGGTGATTAGTCCCTAAACATAAGAGTTTTCCTACAATAGGCTCTATGAAATAAACACTTTTGTCAAAACCCCTTTTAACCCTGTACGGACAAAAATACCCCCACTTTTCAATTTGAACAAAATTACAACAGTGTCATTTTTTTCCCACGTTCTCTCCCCCTCTCCCGTGGTTCCACTGCCTCCCATGGCTCCTTACTGCCGATCAAGATACAAATGCTATTCCAACAACTATGGTTCCCACCAGCGACTATGGTTCCCATTGGCGACCTCCAACAAAACTCAATCGTTGATCTCTTATCTCTTTCCTTTCTTCTTATTCTTCTTCTTTTCTCATTTTTTTTTTCCTCTTCTTTCCTACCAAATCTGTTGTTATGGCCAAAACACAGTCATGGCTCTCTTATGTGCTTCCACCATTTATTACTAGTGTACTTTGTAAATGTGTCATTTTGTATTTACAACAGTAATAGTTTATTACTATGTGCTTTATAAAATTTATACAAATAACTGTAACAGATTATTGTTGTGCGCTTTGAAAATTTTATACAAACAACAGTAACAGTTTACTATTGTATGCTTTGAAAAATTTATACAGACAACAGTACCAGTTTACTATTGTGTGTTTTAAAAAAATTATACACCACATAGTACTCCCTCCGTTTCATAATAAGTGTCCCCTTTGAAAAAACACTCTTTTTAAGAAAACATTTTTAAATGCTTTCACATCAATATATGTATTTTGAAATTCCAATTTTGCCCTCAAGTAAGCAAAATATTAGAAAAAGAAAGAATACATTTTTAAGGGTATTTTAGGAAATGACTAAAAAAAAATCTTTGACTTTTGGAACGGGACACTTATTTTGAAACATCCCAAAATGGAAAGTAGGACACTTATATTGAAACGGAGGGAGTAATATTTTATTGTTGTCTTTGAAAAAATATATAGCAACACAGTAACAAGTAACTTACTATTTTAAGTTTAAAAAACACTATAATAGCAACCCCAAAAAATGACCAGATCTGAAATTGCAACCAAAGACACACAAAAAAAGAAAAAGAAAAAGAGAGAACAGATCTGGAGTTTGGAGATGAAAAAAAGAATAAGAAGAAGAAGAAGATAGCTATGACGGGGCGGTGGTCAGAGAAGGTTTAGTTTTCTAGATCTGGTTTGCGATTTCACCTACCATTCTCGCCCTGGTCATATTTTCTTCAACATCGTTGCAAATGCTATAGTTGATTAAACCATTTCCTTCCTTTACCACATTGCTGAACGAGACATCGCGTCGAAGACAGCCATGGTAGGGTGGTGGCTGGAGAACGTTTTTCAAATCTGGTTCTTCTTCTTTTTCTTCTTCAAATCAAGATCTTCGCATCCCTTCTTCATCAGTCGCTGCCACTTCTCTCTCTCTTTCTTTCCCTCCCTCCCTCCTTCTTCTTCTTTGTGATGTTGTCGATCTAGAAACCCAGATCTAGTTCCCCCTTTCGGTACGGTATAGATATAAAAAGTTAAAAGATGTATTTTTTAAAAATTAATTTCCTTATTCTTAAAGAATCTCTAAAAAAAAGGGTTCTGGAGTTAAAAACTCTTAGAGTGGGTTTATTGTTAAAGGCAGTCCCTTAATAGATATAATTGCTAATTTCTCCAAAAAATCAAGGATATGGGACATCATTCCCTAAATGGTAATCAATCACATTTTATAGTAATTTGGTTACATTTGTGGTAATCTGCTAATCTGCGTTATTACAAATGTGGCTTGAATTACTATAGAATGTGATCAATTTACCACTTAGACCATGGTACTCCCTAAAGATACCCTACTTACCTAGAATTTACCCATATGTGGTCTAATCTAATTTTGAAATTTTGAGATTTGAGAAACAATTATCTAGGGTTGCACGGTGTACAAATTAATGCACCATTGAGATGACAACTTTGGTCTAGCTAGGATAGATATATTCACCAGAAAGTTGGGTTTTGTTTCAAGCCATGACCAATCGTGAGCTTCCTTCCTGTTTAATGATCCTGACAGTTTTGACTGAATATCATATTCCTTCCTTAAAGTATTAGGGCTACATAAAATATCCCTTTTATAAATGTGGGTATATATAGGGGCTGTCCATTATCTTTTGAGAGAACACCCTTTAATTTATTTGATTTGATGGTTAAGATCTGATTAAATATACCATATTTAGTGCCTATCACTCAAAAACCCTAGACAAGACCATCACAGACTTCAATGCCTTAAAGCATGACACGTGTTCAGTACTGGTACGACATGCACAACCCCATTTTACGTACCAAAGAGAGCAACTTCTGTTCACACCCAAGTGCCCTTGTCCCTGTTCCCTAATTAAGATTTTAAAACCCTAAATCCAACAGTTAATATTAGTCTCATAGAATTTCCAAAATAAAATTATATATATATATATAGAGAGAGAGAGAGAGAGGGAGAGAGAGAGAGAGGCGGGGGGGGGGGGGGGGGCGAAGAGAGACCAATGGTTAAGAAGGTGTAACAAACTAAGCCAGCCAAATCAAACATCAGATAATAGCGCGCAGTTGGCTTGGCCATGTCAACACCCCATAAACAAACCATCCACACTGGTTCACTAGGAAAGTTTATTATCGTCCAACCCATAATAGAATGCCCCCTCCATTACTTTTCTCTCTCCCTCTTTCTCACCCTTCATCTCTTTTTATCCTTTTCTATCTTCTCCATTCTGCAAGAAACAAGAAGAAGATTAGAAGAAGATTGTGGGGAGAGATGGGGAGAGGTAAGATTGAGATCAAGAGGATCGAGAACACGAGTAACAGGCAGGTGACCTACTCAAAGAGGAGAAATGGGATCATTAAGAAGGCCAAGGAGATCACAGTTCTCTGTGATGCTCATGTTTCTCTTATTATTATTGCTAGTAATGGCAAGATGCATGAGTACTGCAGCCCTTCTTCCAAGTATGCCTTTTTCTTTTTCTTGCTTAACCTTTTCTTTGCGTGAGACTAATTATATTTCTAATGGGTTTCTCTTTCTCAGCTATTGTTGGGTTTCATGTGGATTTTATTTTTTATTTTATTTTTATTTTTGAATTTTGAAGGTTGATTGATATACTGGAGATGTATCACAGGAAGTCTAGTAAGAGGTTGTGGGATGCTAAGCATGAGGTGGGGTGTTGTCTCTCTCTCTCTCTCACTCTGCCTCTCTCTCTAGAGCATGGGTTTTTTGCTAAAAATATGTTAAGAAACATGAAACTTGAATTCTTTGAACAGAGCTACAAACGGGATGTGGTTCTCTCTCCCTCTCCTCCTCTCTCTCTCTCCTCAGTACTATTTTATATTATTTTTTGAATAAAGGCAGAAAAGTGAAACTATCTATATGAAATGTAACATCCATGAACAGATCTGTCGCTAGAATGTTACTTTCTTCATTCTCCTTCCTTGCAAAAATTAAATGACTATATGGGTTTCAGTTTACAATCACATAGAAAGAAATTAAAAGTATATCCTCCAATAGATCTACTCAAAAGAAATCTCTCTCTCTCTCTCTCTCTCTCTCTCTCGGTAGTATTATATGGACTCTTGATTAAAAGCAGATTAAACCGCAAATAATTCAGCACATATATGAATAGATCTGCTTATAAATTTCTCTCCTTTCATGGATCTGCATCTTTTTTCTTTTTTCTTTTTTGCCTAATTAATTGTTAAGATAAATTAACTGTTAGGGTGTTTGTAAAAATATAAAACTCACAGAATCTGAGCAATGAAGTGGATAGAATCAAGAAAGAGAACGACAGCATGCAGATCAAGCTCAGGTAGGTTGATTTTCCCTTTTACCACACACACACACACACACACAAATATATATATATATATATATATATTAATCAGCTTTCTTTGTATCTCTCTCTTATGTCTAAGTACGTATGTTGCAGGCACCTCAAGGGAGAGGATATAACTTCTTTGAACCACAAAGAAGTCATGGCCATAGAGGAAACCCTTGAAAATGGCTGTGCGAGCGTTCGCAACAGGCGGGCAAGTCTCATAATAATATTTATCAATTTTTTTGTACAGCTCATGATATATATAACTAGGGTCATCGAGAGAAAACAATATTTGATCTTTTTTTTGGTCCACCTTTAATTTATTTGACAGATGGAAGTCTTCAAGATGATTAAGCAAAAGGTACGTATAGATTTAACATTAATTATAGTTTGAGTGAATTTTAAGTTCCTTTCTAGGGTTGCTGTGATTCTTGGAAATCTTCCAGATGATTTAACAATTATAATTTTGGCTGAACACTACTCAGGCAAGAGCGGCGGAGGAGGAGAATAAGCAACTCAATTACACCTTGGTATGGCTCTAAACCTTGATCCTCACCAATATTGATCATACATATAAATATGTATACGCATGTGTATTTGTGTGTGTATATATGTAAATACAAGTAGACATGAGGAGGAGTTACTTCTCCACTGTAAGGAGCGCGCCAAGCATTGTCCTACATTTAATGTGTAAATATGTATGCATTGCCAAGTGTATATGTGTGTAAATATTATGCATATTATGTGAAGGGAGAGGTGTCTGTGTCCGCGCGTGTGCGAGTCCAATTTAATACATACTAATTAACATGCCTACTCCACTACATGTACATATATATATTGTGCATTGTGTATATCTAAAATAATAATGTATTACATATATGTTTATATAGTATAGACATATATATCTTTTGTTTGCGTGTACACATGCGCATGTGTGTTGTCTCTCAGAGAAAGCCACTGTGATGCTCCCAGAGAGGTATTAGAGTTGATATATATATAGAAAGTAGCCATGATTAATATAATATAGTATGGTCATGCGCACATTGTCAATGGAAATGATCCAAAACAATTGTATATATTCCATTATATCTGGTGCATGACAAAGTGAACCCTCAATTGTTGAAGCTTTCTCAAACGAGTGTGATCGAATTTTCCCTAGGTCTCTAAAGGTCTTTTACGTTGGTCATCCATGTGCTCTTTCAAACCAGATCAACTAGTCGTTGTCAGCAAACTTTAGGCTGGTTTGGGATTCTCCTCTAAAAACGGTTTTCAGAAACGCGCTCGTTTTCAAAAAAAAATTAATGTTCCTTTCCGTTCCATAAAAATAGGTCAAGTTTGTCAAAACAAAACACACAGTTTAAAAAAAGTCATCATTGCATTGACTTCTTATCTTATTTATTAAATTTTATTTTTTCAAAAATATGGTTTTGTATTGAAAGTAATTATTAAAATAACAAAGGACAATATAGGAAAGTTAAAAAAATTATAATTTGACATTTCAAAATGGACAAACATTTTGGAATAGAAAAAGTAGCAAAAATGGCCTATGTTTGTGAGATAAATCATAGGAGGGAGTAAAATTTTGAAAAAAAAAAATGTTATTTTCAATGGTTTCTTAAACATTAAAAAAAAAAATAAATTAAAAGGTATGCATAAACAGTATTTTTATGTTTTATGAAAATGAATATATTGTTTTCAAAAAATAATAATTTTCAATAACATGTTTTCAAACATGTTATTTTTTATAAATATTTTTACTACTCTGAGAAATTTAGAGTACAAGCTCGAACAAACAGGCCCTTAACTACTTAACATACTTGGATTTGATGCTCATGGAAAAATAATAAAATGGTCAAACAAACTAAACTAGCTAGCTTTAGATTCACAATGCTAGATTAGTTATCTTGGGAACTTGGTCTGGATCCCTTGCTGTAATTGCTAAGAATTTTTCTTTTCACTTCTCTTATCCCAGCACCAACTAGAGATGGCTAAACAGCAGGAGATGGCTATGGAAGGTAATGTGATGAGGGAGATGGACTTTGGATATCATCAGAGTGCAAGAGACTACAATCCCCAGATGCCTTTCGCCTTTCGTGTGCAGCCAATCCAGCCAAATTTACAGGAGAGGATGTAAAATTGTGGCTAATAAGTATTTGAACTCTTTACGATATATGCTTTCTCTAAAGAACTTCCACCTTTGCAGGGTTTGTGATAGAGGTGATCTTAAGATCCTCAAGTAAGTACCGTACGTGATAACTTGTAATAAGGTGTATGAACTTGGTTTGTGGGATAGTTACTCTGCTGTGTGAATGGTTGTGGATCGATCACCATGACCTTATGGTTATCTTATTATATGTCAGACTATTTTATGAACTCTATTTTCCTTTCTATTTCTTCTTCATTTTTGGGGGAATGACATAGCCCTACCCCCTTTCCCATTGGGTTGTTCTCTGAACCCAAATTTTTAGGTTGAGATCTGAACTTACAACCTCTTCTTCAAAAAGTGGGAGAGGTATCACGTTTGGTAAATTATGTACGTCCCCGGCCACCTCTAGTAGAGGGAAACCCATCTACTATATGTGGGTACCAAATGAATCTTGAATTTTTTTTTTTTTTGGTTAGGGTCATAATGAATGTTGAATACTTGCATAAAACAAAAGAGGACCACTCCATTTTGGTGAGCATGCACCTTGGCGTAATGGCATCTTATCAGAAGCATGTACATCCCGGCCACATCCATCTTTAAGCCAAAAAATAAAATAAAAAAACCAAAAGGGTACAGTAGGTTAGTGGCAATATTATCACTTACAGAGTGGTCGTCTCGAATTTAAACTTATGAAAGAACATTAATACTCATTTATTGCAATTAAAAGGGTTAGGGATGTAAGGGTATGACAGATTCCATCCATTCTAGGGAAAAATAAATAAATAAATAAAAGGATGCACGGTGTTTTATTGGATGGGGCAACCTCTGCAATGTAGCCGTGCATCAATATACTTATGTTATCCGGCCATCGCGTATTTAGACAATAAACTTTCTAAAATGATACGGAGTATTAATTTGTGGTATGGAGATGAATGGGAGGGAGGGAAAACAGCAAACCCCATCGACTAGCTGAATGAGACCTTCGTGCCAATTCCTTGAAAGTTGAAAACTTTATATTGATTACTTTTTCGTTTTTAATGTTAATTACTCGGGAAAGGGAAATTAACTATTATGCATATTTAAATATTTAAATATTGGAATATTGATGAGGACATTTTTGCACATGCCTGTTGAGAACGCACAATGGCACAGGGCAACGGATAGATACAAATCAATAATTAGTAAATGCATAAAGGGTTAGAGATTTTACTTGTCCATGCCTCAATTTTTACTACAAATAGTTGGCGATAGCCACGATACAATGATTTGCTAGTATTATGGTGCGTTAGGAAGAGAGATTTGCAAAAGATATTTATAATAAGATGGAATTTCAAGCTCATTTGCATCTACTATTGTCGTTATAATTTGGTATTGAAATTCCAACTTACCTTAAATTCATCTTGCAAATCCTTTATTAAAACGCACCATTATTGATATTTTGAATAGGCATGCATGTATAGGTTAAGCCCAGTGATAGAACACCACATATTTTCATGATATATTTTCAATTTCTATTAAGTTCAGAAATCAATTAAAGCCCAAGCTGCAGTCATAAGCATTTAATGTAAGACACTTTTTGGCATCTCCAGCCATTATTCATTAATCGAATGGTACTCTAAATAATGGTAGTACCATTCTTGCTTTATTCAAATCTTGGTCCACCTCATACTCATCACAATATAAAATTGATGACGGATTTAATGTTGACACTTTTGGCATCTTATTTTTCAATATTCTATTACGTATTATGTGCATTGTTGCTAGAGATTTTCATAATTTTAATGCAAATATAGTATTGAAAAAGGGAGTATTTTTGCAGGATTGCAAATTCCCATAGATTGAAACTAATCATGTAGAGTCTATTTAAATAAGTTTTTACTTCCTATTTAATTTTTATTTTTAAAAATAAATAAATGATTTTTTTAATAATTTTTTATAGTGCAAAATTTTGATAATTACTTTTAAAAGTAACTTTCCAAAATTTTCATATATACTCAAACCTTTTAATTTATTCTTTTAACTTATGAAAATAAAAGATAAGAAGTAGAAGCTTATCCAAATAAGCTTGTAGTAAGTTATTACTTCCCAAATTGAAGTGTATTCATCTATTAACAAACTCTAATTTTATTTGTAGTATATTTGTAAAATGCTAACAATTCTAATCACATCCATTGCATCTCTAAACATATAAAGCAACTTTTTAACAAAATACTAGCAATAATGGTTGACAAATAAAGCCAAACCTAATAATATCTATCATTTCGGGAAAATCGAATAATATATGTGAAAAGCTATGCTTATAAGACAAGTAAAGAAACACGCACTCACCTCATTATCGACATTTTATGTGTCAGCATAACAAAGTCGTTTAGAAAGAAACTTACCACGTGAAGAAGAATGATCTAATAAATCATTAAACATTTTTTTACATTATTGTCGCCTAGTTTCGTACCAATTAAACTTAATTACATTTATCATACCAATATCCTCATATAGCACCAACCCGAATCGACGGGATACCTTTTGCGACCTTTTCATTAAAGTCAAGTATCTACGGAACACTAGCAATACTTGTCGATATGAAAGTATCACATACTTGCCCACTATAAACGATTAAGAAAAAAAGTATTTTTGTAATTTAAATAAGTAATCCTTAGTATTTTCTTATTTTGGACATAAATTAAATCACATTTAATTTATATATTATAAAATCTCTTTAGAAAGATTGGCATCACCACTTCCTTTTTTAATCATTATTATACTTGCACCATACATCCACAATATGTCAAACCTAGATAGGTTATATCTCCCACACAAATAGACACATGTATAACTTAATTTATACTCCTAAATAGGTCTTTTAATCTTTATTTTAATTTTTATTTTGAGAAGTGAAATGGTATGCCTCCCATCATCATCATCTTCTTCTCCTTCTTCTTCTTCAAAAAAAAGAAAAAAAGAAAAGAGGAACAAGAAGGAGGAAACGTACAACCTAAACTAGAAGGCAACTAGATACCTTCATCCTTAGTAGAGGAAATAAAATAAAATAAAATAAAGTGGATACCTTCGTCATATATTATACAACACCCAAAAAAAAAAAAAAAAAAAAAATTCCGTGGGACGAGTGTAGATGCCTCCTGAGCACAAACGTTGGTGTGAGTGAGTTGTGCATCTATCATCGTGACACGGAATCACATCATACATAACCGACAGAAAAATAAAAAGTTCGCAAAACCGATGGTTTTCGAAATTACCAAAAGACCCTTCACTTAAACACGTGTCATACAAAGACCAAGCGAGTATTCTCTTTCCTCGAATACACGCGAGTACGGGCTCGGCCTCACCTAACCGGTTTCATATATGGAGTAGTAGATTTCTCCTATTCCGGTCCGAGCCTTTCTCCTTTGCAACGCATACTCTCTCTCTCTCCTCTCTCCTCTCTCCGGCTATATATATATTCACAGAAATTAAAAAAAAAAAATTTTTTTTTTTAGTGAATTAATATCACCATTAGAGGGAATAAACTTTCTTCCCTTGCTCAAACAGCTTTCTATTTTTTCTATGCGTTCTTCACCAGGTACACACATACTTATATTTGTGTATATTTATATATATATAGATATATAGATTCTTCTTTCTCTTATCCTTTTGTTTTATGTATGTAACATATATGTACTCTGCATTACCCTGCAGTTTCTCAAATTAGGGTTTCGATTTTGCAGAGAGGAAAACGCAGGAGAGAGGCTGTTTCTAGGGTTTTTTTTCTCGGCGCTATTTGATTCTTCTGACAACTCTGACGACGGTAACAGTTTTCCGTTCATTGTTTTTGTTGTTTTATCTGTAAAGGGGATGGTTTGAATAAAACAGAGACTTAGGGTTGTTTGAATTTGAGGAGATTTGGGCATGCATTGTATTGGGTTGGGGTTATAATTGTTGATTAGTTCAATTTTGATCACATTCTTTGTAATTTGAGCATATGGGTGTGTGTTAGATGGTTGGAAATTGCTGATCCTTGAGATGGGTGCGTGTGATCATTCGACTTTGGTTGACGAACCGTTATTTGGGTCGCCTCATTTGGCGCCGGCCGGAGCGGGGATAGGGCTGTCGGGGGATTCTTTGGAGGAGAGTTGTAGAGAAGCTGCTCTCGAACAGCATTCGTGCTTGGAATTTGCTGCACAATCTGTTCAGGAGCAGCGGTCTTGCTTGGAAGTTGCTGATGTCGTATCTAATTCAAATGCGGACCCTGCCGATGCACCGGATGGCTGTCGGGGGTCGCCGCTGAATTGTGAGGTTGAGACATCTATGGTTAAGGGAGATGGGAGAGAGGGTGAGGGTGAAAATGTGGTTTGTTTGGTAGCGGACAAGGTGTCATGCAATGAATGTGGGGTAGGTGGGCTTTCTTTGCATGGCAGCCATGTGGAAAGTGAAGGTTTGTGCTTGGAGGGAGGAGGTGCGTTTTCTTTGCATGGCAGCCATGTGGAAAGTGAAGGTTTGTGTTTGGAGGGAGGAAATTTGTCAGAGGGTTGTGAACTGTCCTCAGAATTATTACCTGTGGATGGTTCACTGAATAATTGCGCTGAACAGAATGAGAAGAATGATAGTAAGACTGATGATGGTCTTTCTGCAAAAAGGGTTTTGGAGGTTGTGGATGAGGAATGTAAAATTTTAGATGGGATTAAGGTTGATATGTGCAATGAACTACTGCCTTCATCGGGCTGTGAAATGCCCGTGGAATTGTTACAGATGGCAGGTTCACTGAGTGGGTGTGGGCGAAAAAATGAGCAGAACGATGGTGTGAGTGTCAATTGTCTCACTGTGGAAAGGGTTGTGGAGTTTGTTGAAGGGAATAGGGTTGTTGATATGTGCTGCCAAACATTTATGTCACAGGATTGTAAAAAGCCATTGGAATTATTAAGATTACTGATTCGCTGAGTAATTTTGCTGGTCAAGATGAGTGGAAGGATAGTAATTATGGCAATGATCCCTCTACAGAAAGGTTTTCGGGGATGGTGGAAGAGAAAAGCAATGTTGATAGTTCCAGCCAAATATGGTGTTCACAGGGTTGCGAAATGCCCTTGGAAATTTTACATATGGCTGGTTCATCAAGTAATTGTGCTGAACATGATGAGAAGAAGGATGATAACAGTGTCAATGGCCCCTCTGCAGAAAGGGCGATGGAGGTTGTGGTGGAGAAAAGTGATATCAATGCTTGTAGCCAAATATTGCCTCCACAGGGTTGTGCGATGCCCTTGGAACCAAATAATTTGGCTGGTTCACTGAATTATTCTGCCCAACATAATGAGCAGAAGGATAATAACAGCGTCTATGGTCCCTCTGCAGAGAGGGTGATGGAGTTTGTGGAAGAGAACATAGATGTTGATACATGCAGCCAGATGTTGCCTTTACAGGGTTGTCAGTTGACCTCAGAATCATCACGCAGGACTGGTTCACTTAGTGACAAAGCCCAACAAAATGGTCAGAAGGATACCAACACTCTGAATGGTCACTTGGCAGAAAGGGTTGTGGAGCTTGTGGGAGAGAAAAGTGATGTTTTTGTTGTGATAGGGCCCCAAATGTGCACCCATATATCGCCTATTGAAGAAAATGCCTGCAACTTAAGGAAAGCATCATCCGACATAGCTCCTGACTATCCTGTTGAAAAATCAGTCTCTCTGCAGTCATGTCAATCCTCTAGCGTTGTTTATAATGGCCCTTCTAAGAGTTTGGATGTTCCAGATATTTTTGGAATGGATGTTGCTAGTGATGCAGTTGACTGTTCTGATCAGATGGATAATGAAAGAATGGACAAGGCTAATTTTGATAGTGTGTCCAAAAACAAATCTCCTGACAATATTTGCTTGTCTTCTCGGAGAAGTACCCGCATAAGTAAATCAAGTCAGAAGACGCAGATAGAAAAGCCTCTAAAGAAATGCAGGAAAACAGCCAACAAACTGCCACACCCTCATGGAACCGTTGAAATTCCTGTCAAGGTTTGGAAAAGGAAGAGAAGCCGTATCTCCAAACCAGCTCGTTCTTCTACTTGGGGATTATTGGGTAATGTTTCACAAGTTTTTGAGCAGGATAATTGGCTTGGGGTCAATCAAGTTAAAAATCAAGGATCACGAAAAGCAAGGGGAGGCAGAGGAAGTGAAAAGCGTAATAAGAATCGTGAAGGTGGAAAGGGAAAATTTCATGCTTCAACTAGTTGCATTCGTTTGAAGGTTAAAGTGCGGAAAGAAGAGAATCAAAGTAGTCTGAAGGTTACAGTTCCTGAGGTGGTTGATACTTCAGCCCCTGCTCATGCAGTTATTAGTGATTATGGGCATGGGTTACACAGGGAAACCAGTTCAGAATTTTCAAAATTTGCCAATTGTGTTGAAGATAAATTGGGGGAAGAGGTGCTTGGGATTAGCTGTATCAACCGGGACCTGGAAAAGGTTGAAACATATCCAGATGCTTCCAACCTAGACGCGTGTCTTGCAGATAAGGACCTGGAGAGCAGTGTGATCCAAGAAAAGTCGGCTGGAAATGCTGCTGATGTGTATTGTGGGATTTCCCCTCAGATAGAGGTCGAAGCATTGGGAGGAGCGGTTGAGAACAGGTACTTCGATCCAGGAACTTCTCCTGATTCAGAAGTGATCAACCTGATTCCGGATGTTCAAGGTAGTGCAAGAGTTCAAGAAGACTTGCATGACCCTCTTCTGACTTCTTCCAAAGATTTTGTTGCTCCTGGGGATGTTACAAGATCAACTTTGCCCCAAATGAGCCGTAAGAAAGGAAGGAAGAAAGATAAGCTCCCTCGGGCAGGTAACTTTATTGTGGATCCTTTGACTGGGCCAGCAAGCATAAGCAAACCTAAACTATTAGAAAAATGTGGACGCAGACAGAAAACGGGAGATGGCTTTAACTCTGATGAGACTTTTGCTTCATCGACTAGCGGAAATGCTTTAAACAACAATTTAAGCAGTAACGGACTGTCTAGAGAGCTGTTGCCTTTATCAAAGGATACTGAACTTGGGGTCTTTAGAGAGGCTTTGACAGTGGAAAGCGGTATGGAAGCCAATTTATATTTCAGCTCAGATATTGGGCTTGGATCATCGGAATCACAGAATTTTGAGAAGTTTCTTCCTTCTACTAGAACTAACGGGCATAAACTTTCCAAAAGTTTGAAATCTACGAGCAAATGCAGGTCAGAAGTCCATGATTCACTGAGAAGCAGTGGAGGAAATACCTGTAGACAGAAGGGAATCCGACGGAAGTTAGTTAATAAGAGCAGAGTCAAGGATAAGGGTGTTTGTGACCAGGTTTGCAAAGTGGAAAGTTTTCTAGAAACAGGTATGAATATTTTATTGGATTTTTTTACTTTCTTTTGATCAGAAATATTTTACTGGATCGTTTATATAAAGGTATGCATAACTATGTTATCTGTTTCCATTATCAAACTTTCTCATAGTCCTGTTTCTCTACTCTTTTTTCTTATGTTTTGGGCTTAGAAAACCAAAGCTTGTTTTTTATTTCTCCCACATTATGTCATAGGAAATCACGCGGGAGATGATATCGGAAAAACCATTACGGGTGATATAACTGCGTCTGAGGACAAATGTAACTTGGACATGGTTACAAGTGGGGTAGTGCAGCCCTATTTACCGCAGCGAAATGCTTGGGTGCGTTGTGATGACTGTCATAAATGGCGGCGTATACTAGCTACACTTGCAGATTCCATAGAAGAAACAAATTGCAAATGGTACACTATCCATTTCTCATGTCATCATTGCAAACATGCTATTTGTGTAGAACTGTAGAAACTGTAACATATGCTGCATAAGCATTGGTGTTTTATCAATTTGGTGTAGTTGGCTAACTGTATGAAAGTGGTAGAGTAGTGAATAAATATAATAACAGGGATAAGAGTTTCCTGATCTCAACCACTTAATCAACAGTGGTTATCTGGGGCAGCGATATGTGCTCAATCACCTCTGAATATCTCATGCGCCACTGCTACTATTAGAGTTCAGGCAAATCTTGTGGACTAATATTTTATTGGCCTGGTTCTGGTTCCTCTGTGAAAAGTTGGTTGTCAATTCTGACCCAAGGTTACCTTGAAAGGCTAGTATTTTTGCAATCTGCAATGCAGATCGTACAATCTGATACAGTGCACTATTGTCCCAGAAAGCTATACTTAGCGATGTTTTACTTTTTGGAAGGACATGTGTGAAATTCAATAAATTCAAACCTTTTAGAATAAAGAATTGCATATTAAGGTTAAATGTTATGTTAATGTTCTTCAAGTGATTAAGAAGGAAACAAACTTTTCTTTTGAAGCTAATTTATCACTTTTGAGTTTAGTAATCTACATAAGCCTATTCTAATTGTACCAGGTTCTAGAGTATGTAGCATACCGCATACTACTTCCCTTTTGAGCGTGTCATAGCATTCAATGTTCCTGGTAATATTGCTCTGACCATGTTTTAATTCGGGTGTTCAGGGTTTCCCGTTTTTGTTTAGATTTTGATTTGCTTAGTTGTTAGAAATTAATATACGTAGTTAGTAGAATTTTAGTCAAGTAATTAAGTTCAATAATTTATCTATTAATTTGGTAAATTTAGTGTAAAAATTCTAATTAATAATTTAACAATTTTTGTTTTTGTTATTTTGAGCCTCTTCTAAACTTTTAAGTAAACTAGATATAGCACACGTGTGTTGCACGTGAATATTTTTAAATAATATTAGTTATATAAAAAATAATAAATACATAAAGATTTTATATTTTTTCATATAAAAGATAAAATTTAAAATTCAAAAGTACATATATATATTTTTTTATTATCAAAATCGTCAAGATTAAAAACCCTTTACATATACATTCAGATTTTTTTTTCTCCATAAAACTGAATATCCAAAGAGTTTGTATTCATATATATTATCATGCAACTTGATAGTTGCTCTAAGAATTTGAGTAAGAATCTAACGTTCATTCGTTAAGAGTTTGAGTTAAAATCTAACTTTCATTTGTTACCAAATGATAAGAATGTTTACCAAAGCTAAAATTATATTTATAAATTAAAATGAGGGCAGAATGGTAAAAATCAGAAGTTTTTCTAAGATACAGACTTTTATAAGTAGTATAGATAGATTGTTTTTGATAAGTTATCATATCTGTTAATTTGACAAGATCATCCTGCTCAGCGCTCCCTGTAACACGAATACCATGGGGAGGGCGAAGAGATTGATGTTTTAAGTATGCATCAATTGTTCTGAGGCCTTCACCAGCAGCATCAGGGGTGGGGCCTGACTGGGTGCACAGACGTCTACAATGAATGAATTACCTAGGCTGAGAAACTAAGTAGAGAGATGAGGAAATTAAACTAAAAAATGGTTGTTCTCCCTGGCTGAAGATCTGGCCAAAATTTAGTGCAAGTTTTGGAGCCAATAGAGTTTTGGATGTGATTAAGAAAGGAATTTTTTTTGGTATAATGATTTTCCGTGGGCACCAGTGAGTTCTACTACAGGCTGGTTGGAGTGCACCCATTTTGTGTTAGGTAGTGTGAAGCCTAACCCGAGCCGAATTTTTAGTAAGGTATTTTGGTATTTTCGCACTTGTAACCTGTAGGCCTAGTTCTATATATGTTTCATAGTTTTTTTTTTTTTTTTTTTTTTTTTTTTTTTTTGGGGGGGGGGGGGGGGGTGGCTGTTATTATTCTCTTCTATCGTCTTTTGCGAAAAACATAGTGAAAGTTGCAGCGACTCCGTGGACATAGGTAGAGTTTTGCCAAACCATGTAAATCTGTGTTTCTTGTGTGTTCTTGATTTTTCGTTTCTGCATTTATTATCATATCTCGTGGATCCTGGGTTAGGGAAAAATTCCTTACATTTTGGTGCTTTTCATATATTATCTCTTCGCTAAGAAGGAATGCTAGGTTGTTGAGATTCGTCAGAAATTTCCGAAGCCATTTCATAGGCAAATTCTTAATCTTTGACACCATTTTACCAAATGACAATGCCCATTCAATTTATTGACTCAATCCTTTTTTGATGAAGTAATATATTGACTCAAACTTGATGGCCAGTTTTTATTGATCCCCTGTCCTGGGACTTAGCAAGTGCTTTGGAACTCCTTAAAATGTTCAGCACCTGGAAAATAAAACATGGAGAGAAAATAATCAGGGAGGTTTACCAAGGAAGATTGACGGTACCTTTTCCAATGAGGGAAGTGTGGACTTTCCCACAGTTAATCTTTTAATCATCAGAGCTCATAAATCTAATGAACAAGGATTCCTGCCTATTTAAAAATCTAAAGTACTTGATAGACCAAGTTCTACTGAAACAGCCAAGGATATTTGCAAGATGAGCTATATTGTACTCCTCTAGATTCATGCATGGTCCAAAACCTTTGTAAAAATGTTTTTGGACTCTGATTGAACCATAGAAGCATGAAGCGGGAGTAGGGGCTGGCGCGGGAGTGGGGGAACATAGAAGATTCAAAGGTTTGGGGTGTGTAGGAAGAGTCTGTGGAAAATATATATATATATATATATATATATATATATATACCTCAATATGATATTTTGTGGGATGAAATTATAGAGAAAGGTGCAAAAAAGTTTTTTTTTTGAGAAGCCACACTAACGTAGAGAAAGAGAGATCATGCTTTTACCTTCTTCTTCTTCTTCTTCTTCTTCTTCTTTTTTTTTTTTTTTTTTTTTTTTTTTTTTTTTTTGAGGAAAATAATTGAGTATTTAATTAAGCATTAATTTGATATTATTTAATAGAATTCTATTATTTTTAGAAAAATTTTTTACTTTTGTTAGAGTAAAAAATGTTTAGTTTAATTAAGCATTAATTTGATATTATTTAATAGGAGAAGAGTTTAGATTTTGGGGTGGAGGGGTCATGCCTTCTCCCATCCATCACAAGGTTCTGTCTTACTTAGAATCGAGGTTCTTACAAGGTTCTAACTTGGGAGCATGGAACCGTGGTTCCGAAGCGGGAGCGGCACCCTTGATAGAAGGTTCCTGCTTCAAAGGATTGAACTTGAGCAGCCAAATAATTAATGCATGTTCAATTCCTTCCTCATTAGTGGCCATAATATTTCTCCATGCTGTTGGAATTCCTTATTTGCAAGATATTTCAGAAAAAAATTGTCAATTAACTTCTCTCGTATGTTTGCACATTAATGCGGGAACCATTTTGGTCTAGAGCATGTTTCTTTCCATTATTTTCCAAAGCTTCTCTCTTTATCCATTAGGTGACTCACTGACAGACCTTTTTTTTAATATTTAATTTATTTAATTTATCAGAAGGTGTTTAGAAGAGCATATTCTCTTTCCGTTGTTTTTCAAGGCTTTTCTTTAATCCATTGGGTGACTTACGGACTGATCCTTCTTTATTAGGTGTTTAGTAGGTCAGTTTTATCTTACTATCTTAGTACCTTTCTTATGTGTTCGTTTTTCGAATCAACTTATGGCTAAGTAATTATCTAACTGTCGATATCTTTTCTGCGTCAACTTTATGCTTATATAGTAGGTTGTCTGAAGATATTTTATTACTATAACATCTGCATTAAATTTACTTTGGTTGCATGTGAAGTATATGATTCTCATTTTCTCCAGCTTTGTTTTTTGGTGCTTTCACCTATTATGTGGTCTCTAATGTTGTTTTTTTTGGATGATTTTTGACTCATTATGAAGGTCTTGTAAGGACAACATGGATAAAGCCTTCGCTGACTGCTCAATCCCTCAAGAGAAGTCAAATGCAGAGATTAATGCGGAGTTGGAAATATCAGATGCCTCTTGCGAGGATGATGCAAATGATGACCGTTTAAATTCCAAGGGATTGGAACGAAGGCGTTCAACTGGTATGTGACATAAGTCAGTGGTAACATTAGCTGTAGGATTGACCTTGAGCTTGAAGTATGACTGGCCTTAAAGTTTTATGCGTGTTCACCTTAATTCTGACACATTTTTTAATATTTTATTAATTTTTTATGCATTGCAGTTCCCCAACAGTCATCTTGGATCCTTATCAAGTCTAATTTGTTTCTGCACCGAAGCCGTAAAACCCAAACTATTGATGAGGTTTAAACCTGACTGAGTTTATGATACTTATGATATATGAATATAGTTGTACACTTGTATTCAATTTTTGGCTGCATTGTATATACTTTCATTGGATATAGGAAGAACTCAACCTATTGGCTTCAATGATAACAATTATAAAAGGGCTGTTTTGTATTTCAAGTAGCAAGAACATGCCTAAAGGTAAGCTTTGGCCCTGCTGGACTCATCTGATATACGGACGTATCTCGGATATGCCTGGACATGTGTCATACATGTCTGGGTCAGATTGAAAGCTAAAAGAAAATTTATACTTTTGAACATGAGACCTACAGGGGGCTAAGTATAGTGGACATGGCTGGACCTAGTGGGGTTTGATGGTTTACTTGTAAAATAATATATTTATTTAGGACACGGGTACACTTGTAAGAAAATGAACTTCAAAAGTTTGGATTTTTCAAGTGACATGGTAATCCTACAGATCAAGATTCCTCACCAAGAAAATATGTTTCCAAATTAGGAAAGACTGGAGGGGGGGAGATAAATTGATATTTCAGTGCAACTGTATTCATGTCTTTTATATTTAATATAAATTTATATAGAAATATGTATATCTATTTATTGCTGTGCTGTTTGCAATGCGATCATTATTTACCCTGTATTTTTGTTTTTTAATAATGGGCGTCTTAATTATTGGGACAATCAGGTGCTCTCTTTAGGTTCCTATGCTTATTTAGGAACACGGGTATACTCGTAAGAAAATGAACTTCAAAAGTTTGGATTCTACAAGTGACATGGTAATCCTACAGATCAAGATTCCTCACCAAGAAAATATGTTTCCAAATTAGGAAAGACTGGAGGGGGGGAGATAAATTGATATTTCAGTGCAACTGTATTCATGTCTTTTACATTTAATATAAATTTATATAGAAATATGTATATCTATTTTTTGCTGTGCTGTTTGCAATGTGATCATTGTTTACCATGTATTTTTGTTTTTTAATAATGGGGGCGTCTTAATTATTGGGACAATCAGGTGCGTCTTAATTATTGGGACAATCAGGTGCTCTCTTTAGGTTCCTTTGTTGTTAAGAACTTCCTATTGCTTCTGACCTTAAAGGGTGCTTTGCACCGCATGCTTTCCTTTGCGTTTTCTCCATTTGCCTATTCTTGATGCATGCTGTGGTTTTATCACTGCAGAACCTATTCAGCTTTGCTGCAGCATTTTGATGTTGTGATTTCTTTCACAGGTCAATAATATCACCATTTTTTAAATGTTAAACCGCAGCCGTTCCTCAAAACTTATAATTTTTACATTGCTGTTTTATGTAATCCTCATTTAACTTATCAGCGATTGAAGTGTATGAATTTTGTAGTCACTTACCCAAAAAAAAAAAGAAAAAAAATTGTAGTCTACATTTTTAACATATTTCCCTGTTGACTTTTATACTCTTGAACCCTTTTTTCTAGGAATGAAATCTCGGCTAACAATATGATGGATGAACTATCATTGATTTTGCCATTATGTTTTTCCCCCTTCCATAGTTTAATTGATTTTTCAGTAAATAATTTTTTGTTAGTTGTAAAGGGCTGATTGGATTCGTTGCCATGTAAGTCAGTCTATGCTTTTTTAATGTAATTGTTTTACATATTCCAACCAGATAATGGTTTGCCACTGCAAGCCATCTCGAGATGGTCGTTTGGGTTGTGGAGATGAATGCCTGAATCGGATGCTTAACATTGAATGTGTTCAAGGAACCTGCCCATGTGGGGACCAGTGTGCAAATCAACAGGTAATTTAGCTGTTATCACCAGATAGTAATATCTGAACTTTTTCTTGATTGAATTTCTTTTTGTATGTAAAGGGCATTGTTTGCATCAACTGTTTGTTTGCAGTTCCAAAAACGCAAATATGCCAACTTGAAGTGGTTCCGATGCGGGAGAAAGGGTTATGGGCTGCAATTACTTGAAGATATTTCTAAAGGGCAATTTCTTATTGAATATGTTGGAGAGGTATGTTGGCATCATCCTACAATATTTTTGTTTGAAAATTTAAAGATGAGCATAGTGATGAGGAAACATAAAAGACAGTTCCTTCAGGCTAGTACAAAATTTAATACTGTTGTGGTTCTATTTTTCCACCAGTAGCTATCCATACCACTTCCTGTGCAGAAAGATTGGGGTTGGCTTTCATGCCCCCCCATGGCCCCTTAATTCTTTTTAAATGTAAATTAAAATAACAAAAAACTAGTGGAACAGTTTTACTGCAGTATGATGTGAATTATTAAGTAACACCAAATATATCTTCAAGGAGACTAGCAAAATAAGATTATTTTTTTATTTTATTTACATAAATATACTATGTGGCATTATGGTTGGCAAGGTAAGCTTTAACCACCCCCCCCCCCCCCCAAAAAAAAAAAAAGAAAAAAAAAAGGAAAAAACGATGAAATGAAATGAGTCATGAAGTTGAAGGTTCTTCCTTCAGGTAACTGATTATAGACAGATTTTTTCTGTCTATCAATTGTTTATGAGAAGGAAACTTTTAAGGTGCATGAATATATTTCTAGAGTGGCATGGACCTTTTGTAAGAAGGTTCCTTTGCAAGGATTGTAACTTATCTTGAATTGGCTTGGAGTTTTAATTTTGTTGTTGAAGCATGTTCATTTGCATCTGTTTTGTATATCCTTGTCAATATGGATTTCTATTGTATCTTTCAACCAGGTGCTTGATTTGCATGCTTATGAGGCACGGCAAAAAGAGTATGCTTGCAGGGGACATAAGCATTTCTACTTCATGACATTGAATGGCAGTGAGGTTTGCATCTGTGTATCTTAGTTATTTAATACTAGTCAAATTTCTATGTTTGGTATCAAGAATTATGTGAGTAGCATTTGGTGATTCTAGATGCCATAATATAATTTGGAAATTTTTGGTAATTGATTAGGTCCTTATTTTGAGTTCTTCTTAATGAAATGTGGTATTTAATTGTGACTGAGACACCATTATGCACATAGATGAATCACCTCTGTTTTTAGTGGGGTCCAATTGAGAATTTTTTTCTTTTTTGGTCATATAAGTTTTTTTTTAATTTTTTATTTTAATGTTTTTCTTTTTTGGTGGGGAAATTTGTCTCTTCCTCTTTTGTTAGTATATTTGGCTATTTGCTATACTATGCAATTTATAGTAACTTATAAAAGAAGTTAGTGTATTTCATGTGAGAAAAGTTTGTGCATGTGTGATTGGAGCTAGTTGAGATGGACAAGTATGTTTCTGTTGATTTCAATTATTTAGGGACAAGTTTCCAGAAATGTGGGTTGTACTGAGATATCTAGCTTGGTTGGGAATTATTTTGACTTTATATTTTGGGACCCCTCTTAGAAGGGTTTTACAATTCTTCCATATTTCTCTTTAAATAATCTCTTTTGGTGGTTAACTTCATTGTAAAGGGAAGCTTTTTTTTTTTTTTTTTTTTTTTTGGTGTGTTAAATCAGAGCTCCTGCATCCCATTTTTTTTACTTCCATGCAAATTTTTTGTGTTTGCGTATGTGTAAAAACAAAACCCCTTCCTCTTGGTTGGTTGGGTTATTTTATTGTGTATATTCTATATATATATATATATATATATATATATATATTAATTTTTTTTAATTTTTATGAAGTAAAATTGTATTAGAAACAAAAGAGGCAAAGCCCAAGTACATAAGATATAATTTAGTTTATAATTTCCATGAATATGTCTGGATTGCTAATTATTTGTTTTCATAGGTAGGGGCTTTCCCAAGTAGAGCTGAGCTTACTATTGGATAGTTTGAGCTTGCCTTGGACTAACATGGATTAAGCTTGATCTTGGCTTGAAATCAGATGGACTTGATTGAACCTTGTGCATGTTGGTTTGGCCGAGAGCAAGCTTTTTTAGTAGCCTCATTGAGCTTGATCCTTAGCATGGGCCTAACTATGCCTAAAGGGCTTAGTTTAAACAAAAATTCTTGGATTATTTTTTAAAGCAGAAGAAAGCTCTAGATTAGTAACTGTTGTAGATCCAATTTCACTGTTTGCTTGTTTGTCATCTTCGTTAGCAAGATATCGGTGAAATTTGGGTGGAACCGTGGAACCCCTTAATAAGTGATGCTGACATAAATTTAAGTGCTTACTCAAAACCTGACATTCTTTTCATCTGCGTTCCTCGGCTCTTTGCAAGCCACACATAGCTGAGCTTGGTGCTTATGCTTGAGCTTGTATTCTTTGTGCTGTTAAGTGAGGTGGCTAACAAACCTCAATCAAACAATTAATGAGTAGCTTTTTTGCATTTCAGGCATACTTGCAGATATATAACAGACGATGGAACAATTATTTTTTCTACTAATTTAATACAGAGCAGATGTTCCTAATTTCTCTTGATGAGTTCTGTTAGCAATCCACCCTTTCTACATGATGGAAGTTGAATTTAAATTTTCCTGTTGCAACTGCATTTTGCATTCCCTTATCGCCTGCTTTGCCGCAGACTTGTTTATATATTGTGTCACATTTTGTTAGTCCTTTAAGCAATTTTTGTTTTTTTTATGAGCAAGTGTTCTTATGCCGATTTTAATCACCTTGCTGTTATGCCAATTATTTCTGTCATTCACATTTTCACACTTTCAGGTGATAGATGCCTGCGCTAAAGGAAATTTGGGGCGCTTCATTAACCATAGCTGTGATCCTAACTGCCGTACAGAAAAGGTTAATATTCATTGGAGCATGTTTACTCCATGTAGAATTTATTTGAGTTTTTTCATCATATAGCTTGTCAATTATAGTTTAGATCAGCCAATTTAGAATTTTCTATAGCGTAGAGGAGAGCCTTTTCTGTGCATTGCTATTTCAGGAGTTAGGGACTCTATTATTGACTAGTTTCTTTTGTTGCAATTTGTTTTATCCTTTTTCTCTCTTTTTTTTTGTTTTGTTGTACTTATCTCTTTCTCCGTCGTTCTTAATCTCCATCTTACATAGCCTCTCTGTTATAAAAATGATTAAAATGGCTATAATTGTCTGACCTATCATAATATATTTTAGTTTTGAATACACAAATGCCAGTAAGTTTGAAAAACTTGCCAATGTCAAGAATATATTGCAAAGAGTATGCAATATGTTGCATAAATTCTTTGTGAGGATCTCAAGAGTAGTTATGGCTCGTGAGTTGCATGTTGTGGTTGTTGCATTAATAATACATATTTGAGTATTTTTTCGTGTATAAATGCAATAATTAGTGTCATGGACATGACTGTACGTAGAAATGTAATAACGATTTATGTTATAATCTTGCTTTTTACTTGTTATATTTTTATTTAAATTGCCCCCCCCCCCCTTTTTTTTTTTTGTATTTTTCGTATGCTTTGAGTCTGTCAATTTTGATACAGATTACTCGATTCTTGAGGTTGGTTTTTTCATTTAATATGTTTATTTCTTAGTGAAAAGCTATATTTGCAAATATTTTAGATTTTTAGGTAATGTAAGAATTTATGTTATGTGACTAATTGGTTGACAGAGAGGGCTTGAGATTCCACCTGCTAAGTCCCTAGAAACATTCTCTTTGTGAATGAGACCTTACCAATGTTCCCTGGAATCAAGGGAAGAGATTATTTGTGGTATTTTGGAAGAAGTAAGAAAGCGGTAACTCTTTGGAGGTGTGCTAGTTTGGCAGTGTTTTGGGTATTATGGCGGGAGAGGAATGCTAGGTTGTTTGAAGATAAATTTGTGTCCGATGAGATAATCAGATTAGGTTTATGTATGAGTTAAGATTCAAAGATTTTTCGACTATAGAAGGTTCAGATGCATTCTTTTGGTTCACATCTGGAGTGTTTGGATTTCTCATGAAGAGTGAACCAGTCTGTTTTACAGACCATTCGTAATGACTTTATTGGGCTTTTGGTAGCATTTCAATGAGTATATTTGTTTTCTTCACTCGTATAAAATATGGGGGTTTAAAAAGCTTATAGAATGACTCTCTCTCTCTCTCTCTCTCTCTCTCTCTCTCTTCCACACACCTTTTTTTTCCCCTCAGTGCATTTTTAGTGAGGGCTCCACTTTCTGTATTGGCTCCTTCTTGGAGGGGTGATTTTATCTCAAAAATATATGAATAACAAATTATTGATTTAAGTTCTATTGGTTTCAAACCATCCCTGTTCATTTTTCTTTCTGGTGACAAAAATCCATGTTCATTCAATGTATATGTTGGTAACATTCATAAGTTGTTAAATTTTGCATTTATGGCTGGTGGAATCATCTTTTTGGTTTACTCCATTCCCATGTTATTGTATGTAACAATGTGGCTTCCCTATTTAATTAAAATTTGACCGCATTATATATTCACTTGTTGCTTGGGTTTCAACCCCCAACAAAGTCACTTTTCTCTCTTTTCCTTCTGCTTCTCCACCCCCTCCCTTTTCTTTTTTTTGGGGGTGCTTCTAATTTACTCGTGTCTTACATTTGCTGAAACAGTGGATGGTGAATGGAGAAATTTGTATTGGGCTATTTGCATTAAGGAATATAAAGAAGGTATACTCTGCTCTTGCATCATTTACTTGCATGCTTATCTTTTCTGTTGGAATCAGCAGTCTCCATAATTATATGAAATGTTAGGCTGCTCTATAACTGTAACTCATTTACGTAGATTGCAACTGTTGATGGTTTGTCAGATTTTTTTGAAAGTTAAGTTGTTGAAAATTTGACTTTGCTTTAATTTGGTGTCGATCTTGAACAAGATCCATCCCCTGCTCTCCCATCGTCGTCCACTTTCATTATATCTCACAAAATAACAACTAGCACGTCTGCACATGCAGGTTGCCCCTATGAAAGGTATTCACAATTAGCACTCATCAGTCTCTCAATATCCCTGTATCACATGACTAGAATTCTCTCTTGAAGGATAACAACATCAACTTTACCTTGTTCAAATGTGATTTTATAGTTGGTTTTTTATCCACAACATTAATCCTTTAAAATCTCATAAAATCAGTTTGGTATCCATAGCGTCTCAACCTTTGTCTCTTCCCTTTTGAATCTTTTCATACCTTCACTGCACCTTATCCCTTTAGATAGAGCTCCATAGTTAACATTGCCAAATTGGTTTTTGACTTGGCGATTTCTACTCTCTAAAAGATTCAGTATTGTGTGTGTTTGTGTGTGCTGTGTAAGACTCTCTCTCAAATTATGTTCAGTATTACTTCATTTACATGAATGAATTTGTTACCAACTTGAGTCTCATTGATTGCAAGTATGAATGTTGATTTTACCTGTTGATTAACTTTGACCTAAATAATGAAGAACTTTGAGGTTTATTCTTGGCACATCTGAATGTACTCACAACTTGTTGCACAATATTTTTTCTTGAAGAATTTGCTTGTTGGTGCCTGTTTATAATTGTCTTTTACTTTTGTGTGTGCATGTGCGTGTGCATGTGTTCTTTTCTGCTTGCTTGCATGATTGCTATCATCATAATTTATTAGCTTAAACTTGGAAGCTTTGTCATGTCAGGGGGAAGAGGTGACATTTGATTACAACTATGTAAGGGTGTTTGGGGCTGCTGCCAAAAAATGTGTCTGTGGTTCATCTCAGTGTCGTGGGTATATAGGTGGTGATCCACTTAATACTGAAGTAATTGTTCAAGGTGATTCAGATGAAGAATATCCTGAACCTGTAATGGTTCGTGAAGATGGTATAACTTGCGAGAGCTTGGACAATGTATCTACAACCACTTCCTTTGATGGTGAAAACAATAGAGATAAAATAGACAAATCTGCAGCTGCAGTTGGACAATCTCCGATCATGATAGAAAATGATGACTCTGTGAACAGATCTGCATCAGCTGTTTCCCATTTACAGATTTCTTTGGAAATGGAGGACTCAGTTGGAAAATTACAACCTTCTGTTCAAACAGTAGACATCTCCATACAGACAGAAGACATAACAAGCAAACCTATCTCTGCTGTTCAGCAAGAGATTACCATGGAAGAAGAGACTATGAACAAATCGTTGTGCTCTTCATCTCTGACCACAGTGCTAAGCAAATCGTCATCTGATACGGTTGATGTTAATAGGAAGTCCAAACCTGGCGCGGTTGAAGATGATCAAATACTTTTAAAATCGCATCCTCTTATGAAAACTTCTCGGTCGTCTAGTTCTGTTAAGAAGGGAAAACATAAAAGTAATCTGGTGAATGCCAACAAATCTCAGTCTCTGTCTAACAAACCTAAAAAATTACTGGAAGGTTCTGCTAATGGCCGTTTTGAAGCAGGTAAGGGATCTCCCATCTTATTGTCTATGCAATAGTGTTGTGTAGGATTATTGCTCTAATAATTCGTGCTTGTGTCCTTCAATACTTGCAGTTCAGGAGACACTCAATGAGTTGCTAGATGCTGATGGGGGAATAAGCAAACGGAAAGTAAGTAGTTTCTTTATCATCCAAAGTTGTTCTCTGCTTTACTTTGAGTTTGGCATTTTGAATTTAGGCAGTTCGTAAAAATTGATGTGTGTATGTGTCAGCAAGCTTCACTATTCAGTTTCTTCTATTTATCATTGTCGTTTTGACTTCCAGCGGAGTATTTATTTATTTAATTTCTTTCCTTTTTTTGAAATCCTTTAGCTGGAGTATTTCTCATGACAACCAACAGTTTCTAATCCTTTGCTTTTGTCCCTGTTTCATACATGTCAATTATATTGTAGTATAGCTGTATAGGTTTTCTAAGGAATTTTGTATCATTGCAGGATGCCGCTAAAGGTTACTTGAAGCTTCTGCTTCTTACTGCTGCTTCTGGTGATAGTGGCAATGGAGAGGCGATTCAGAGGTCATTTTAGATCTTTATTTGATAGTCTAATTCTAATGCTAACTTGCGTAGCCTCGTCAAGCTCATAATTAGTTTAGTCTCATAAATGATTTTTTTTTTTAGCACTTCTTTTTAAAATATGGTTTTTTGTTTTGCAGCAATCGAGATCTTTCGATGATCCTTGATGCACTCTTGAAAACAAAATCCCGACTGGTTTTGGGTGACATAATTAAAAAAAATGGTAGTTTCAAGAGTTTTTCTGTATAGCTTGCAAAATTTCCTCCTTTTGTTGAGGAAAAAGTAATTTCACTATGGTTGTAGGTCATTTGCATGAAAATATAATTTGTTCTTTGCTTTTTAGGTTTGCGGATGCTACACAACATAATGAAGCAGTACAGAACAAACCATAATAAGATTCCAATTCTTCGGAAGCTTCTCAAGGTGTGCACTTTATGAACCCTGTTGCATTTTAAGTACTTTAATGTTACTTACATCTTTTATAATATCAAACTAAGCCAACCTTTTTTTGCCAGAACTGTATTCTTACGGAAATGCCCATGACACATCATCTCAACCAAAAATATCATAGGCAAAAGAATATATTCCCTTTATTATGGAGAAAAATATATTTATATTTTTAATGAAGGAAAATGGTATGGAGAAAAAATAATTTTGATTAATTTAAATAGTTGTAGTTTAATAGCAGGAGTTAGTTATTTTCTCAATTACAATTGCCTCCCTACAGTAACTGCTCTCTTGGGAATGTGTGCACCCTCTAGTAGACGACATTCCATACTATAGATTTAATGCTTGCAAGGTTTTATATATAGAACTCTACTATCATTGGCTGGGAACTTCACTATAACCCAACCGTTTTTTTATGAGGTCAACTAGATACTGCCTGCACACCTAATCATATAAAAATTTTAAAAACATGAAAATTATTTTTAACATTTTTTTTTGCTTTGTTTTGTTTTTGATGAAGTAAGAATTATATTAAAGTCAAAAGGCAAAGCCCAAGTACACAAGTCATATACAAGAGCTAAACAAAAAGGCTAAAACGAAAATAAGTCTAAAAAAATTAACAAGTATATGGCTACAATATCTCACTGAAAAAGAGTCTCAACAAAAAAGGACTTGAGCTTGATAATGCATGTCATCTTCTCTTTCAAAAGTTCTACAATTCCTCTCTTTCCAAATGAACCAAAAAAGAGCATGAGGAACGATATCCCAAATCACCCTTTTCTTCTTATTAGCCCCTTTGGTCTTCAACTCAATGAGAAGATTATAGGAATTTGAAGGCAAGACCCAATGGACCACGGAAAGATTAAGAGAAAGCGTCCAAAGACTCCAAGCCACCTCACAATGAATAAAAAGATGATCAATGTTTCCTCCACTTTCTTGCAAAGAATGCATCTATTGGCCAATTCCCACCTTTTGCTTTTCAAGTGGTCCAAAGCCAATTGCCACATTTTTAACATTTTAAAAATAGCAATAGGGTTGGTGTTAAATTGAACCAGTTTATTTTGGGCAGTCAGATGGGTCTGGCTCATTTTTTTCTTGCTGTAGTTTGGTGGTTGAACCACCATTAATTATTTATAGCATATAAATTTTCAGAACCTGGAGGAAGTAGAACATGCTGCTGACTGACTCTTTCTGCAGGTCTTAGAGTATTTGGCAGTGAGGGAGATACTTACATTGGAACACATTCATGGAGGTCCACCTTGTCTTGGGATGGAGAGGTTAGAAAAATTAACATATTCTTATCTATTGAATATATATGTGTATAGTTTTGGTATAGGTACAGTTCTGCTTTTGTATTCTTGAAGGAAATCTCTTCCTTCTTTGTTGTACTTATGTTCTTATGATTAATAAATTGTTTCTTTAAAAAAAAAAAAAAAAATTAGCTTTGGATTTTCCGAATGAAAAATAAATTTTCCTTTGGGAGATGGTTGCAATTATTCCTCTAATTTAGTAGGTGATTTAATTCTTCCTCTAAATTAGATTATCTATTTATTTTTTATTTTTTATTTTTTCCCATTCTTTGTTTCAAGGGAATGTATTGGCTGAGTGATATACATTACTAGTAAATTTGTTGTGCTGGTCCTTTCATTGTGGGGTTCTTATCAAAATATACATACATATTTTGATCAAGCAAAGACTACATATTTAAAATATAAAAAGGAGAGGGCTTAAGACTCTTGGACATGTGAGGTATACTAACAACGAAAAAGGAAAAAGTATTACAATGATAAAACTTAGGGGTCATTGTTTGGTTCAAGGTAAAAGTCTTGGGCTACCAAGCACAAAGGCGTAAGTTTGAGTCTTGAGAGTAGCCACTTTGTATTAAAAAGAACAAAGTTTAGGACCATATTAAGCTCACCCCTCCCAAGATGTTGCTTAGTTGGACCAACACCGGATAATGGCATTTCTTTATTACAATGACAGCAAAGCAAGAAGACTACGAGAGGAAACCCAGTTACCAAACCTCACCATAGCAGTTCGTGCAAAAATAATAGAAAATTTAAGTCTTAGGGTTCCATTAGAAAGCTCAACCCCATAACTTTATATATTTCTTTCTTTTTAGATAATACAAAAAATTGTATGACACAATCTTCCAAACTGATAGAGAAGTACTATTATTTCTTCTACAGCACTACCCTTCTAGGAGAATGGATTTATAGAAATCCCAATGTATCCGAAATAGACCAAAAAAACCCACAATTCTCTGGCCACTTTCAATGCAAACAAAGGTGATCTATTGGCTTGGCCACTTCTTTGTGTAGAATACAAAAATTTGGAGCCTCAAGTCCAATCTTGGTTGTAGGGTAGAGAGTTTGCGATCTACTTATCCTGGTCTACGACTGAGATCTCATTTTAAGGTAAAGGGGGTGTGGTATGTGGTGCTTGAAAGGGTGGATAGAAGATTAAGTGGGTGGAAGAAATTTACCTCTCAGAAGGAGAATTAATCACTTTGATTTGAAGTGCTCTTGCTAGCATTCCGCCATATTTTATGTCTTCTTTTAGGATTCCGGTTTTTGTTGCTTTGTGCTTTGAAAATCTTCATGGAGACTTTTTTTGGAAGGATATGGGGGAGGAATTCAAGTATGTTTCCTTAATGAAATTTACCTTATCAATAATAATAATAATAATAATGATAATAATGAAAGTGGATGCAGTTAGATTTTTCTTGTGTCATGATTGAAGCCATGCCAAATTGTTTTCTTAAAATTCTGCATTTTTAAATTGCTAATATTTCTTTTATTTTTTATAGTTTATCAGATTATTTTATTTGGTGTGCAGTATTTATTATGTATGGATTTATGTATTCCTGATATTGAGTTTCTGTGCAGCTTTCGGGAGTCAATACTGTCGCTGACAGAGCACAATGACAAACAGGTAATGTCTTAAACTATCTCTCATAACTATTCAAAGACTGACATAAAATCACCTACAACATTTAATTCTGTATATACATGTTTACAACTCCACAACTGAAATTGCTGCACACGTATCCAACTCTCCCAAACCAGAGATTTCTCCCTCCAAGGAGCTTACTGAGGTTTAGACAAGACCTCTCTTGCATTATTAGTATCAGTAGCAACAATAATCCTCTTGAATCGTCCATGTGGAGCCAGCTTCATACCAATTACACTAGCATACAGTTTTTGTCTGAGAACAGACATTGCAAAAGCACGCAACAATAACCCCCACATTGTATCTGATGGCCTTCCACAATCCCTTGTCATTTGCAGAAGATTCATAATAGTATTTAGTAACTTACGGCCACAAGGAGGAGGTTTCCACTCGAACCTAGTTGGAACTTTATTTAAAAGCTGGACAGATAAACTCCAATGCTCCACTCTTTTAAGTGCTGTTTCCTCAATATCCACACCAAGAGAAAATTTTAACCTTACATCCCCTACAACCTTCTTGACCACCACCACACCTCAACATGTAAAAAAGATCCGCAAAAAACTTTATTATTCCTCTCCTCCTGAAAGATGATATATAGCTGCAGCAAACATTAATCTAACACATCAGTCCTTTAACTACTGTTCTTACAATGAGATACCATTCAGTCAACCTTTTGAGGCAAGCCATGGCAGCTCTAGATATCCGCCAATTTCTTAGCAAATCTAATCAAACTGACTAAGTGCCTGTTTGGGATAGCTTCAGAGTAGAATCAGAAGTAGAATCGGAAGCTAAATCAGAAGCTGAATCAAAATCAAGGGGGAGGCAGCTTGAGCAAATTGGCCTCAAAATCTATTTTGGGCTTACAATCACTTTTCTCATTTTTTATCCAAACACTCTTAAAAGTGATTATGGGCCATCATAAGAGATTTTGGGCCTCCCAGAATCTCATCCAAACAGGCACTAAGTGCAGCTAAAATGCTTTACGATAGCAAGATTTTGGTGGGTGAGAATGATTCCTTGTTGTGGCATAAGGATTCTAAAGGGTTATTCTCCATAAAATCTTTCTACAATATTTTAAGGCCTTTTGGTAATGTTTTCCTCCCAGGGAAGATAGTTTGGATTGCTTTGGTCCCTTCTAAGGTGACCTTTTTTAGTTGGTTGGTGAGTAGTGATAAGTGTTTGACCTTGGATCATCTTATTGGGAGAGGTTTTACTAGGCCCAATAGATGTATTTTGTGTACAGAAGAAGAAGCAGAGACGGTGGACCATCTCTTCATTCATTGTAAGGTGGCAAGGAGTCTTTGGATGTTCACTTTTAATGTCTTTCGCATTCATTGTGGGTTCTTCCTTCATCCACTTATGTTCTTCTTTCAAGTAGGTGGTTTAAAGGGAGTAAAAAAGAAGCTAAAGCGGTTTGGAGGATGGCTCCCCATGCTATTTTTTGGTGTCTTTGGAGAGAGAGGAACCGTAGGACTTTTGAAGGGATTGAGAAGTTCATCATTGATCTCAAATCCGGTTTTAGTAAGGATCTTTTTTTGTTGTACTCTAGCTATGCTAAGATTAGTAACCTTCTTTTGTTCTTTTCTTAGATTCCCTAAAGATATAAAGGGGTCTTTTTTTATGCCTTGGTGCTTTGTTTTTGTATATGTCTCATGTACTTGGGCTAAGCCTTTTGTGATTAACTAGATATAGCACACGTGCGTTGCACGTGAATATTTTTAAATAATATTAGTTATACAAAACAATAAATACATAAAGATTTTATATTTTTTTCATAAAAGATAAAGTTTAAAATTCGAAAGTACAACGAAAGATTAAAAACTCTTTAAATATATATTTAGATTTTTTTTTTCTTCATAAAACGGAATATTTAAAGAGTTTATATTCATATATATTATCATGCAACTTGATAGGTGCTGTAAAAAAAGAATTTGAGTAAAAATCTAACTTTAATTTGTTAAGAGTTTGAATTAAAATATAACTTTCATTTGTTACTAAATGATAAGAATGTTTTTATATGTTTCAATTAAAGGAATGGTAGATATGTATTTTTTTTTATTTTAAAAAAGGGTACATTGGTCGTTCAAAAGTTTTTTTGAGATTCAACCTTTTATAGATAGTATAGATTTGCAAAGCAAAACTTACTAGAGAAGGGAGAAGTCGCCGTTAACCAGAGAAGGGAGAAGTCGCCGTTAATGGAAAAGGTGGAGAAAAGGTTGAAACTACTATTGATGGAGAAAGTGGAATTTACAATCCGGCTGTTTATTTATTATATAGGAATTATAATTTCCGTTTCCTTTGAATTCCTATTTGTGTTTTATATATTAAGGTATGTGTTTTAGAATATATTAAGGTATGTGTTCCGGCTGTTGTTTTAGAATCATAGTTTTCATATTCCTATATATTTCTATTTATTATATAGGAATTATAGTTTCTGTTTCATTTGAATTCCTATTTGTGTTTTATATATTAAGGTATGTGTTTTAGAATTATGGTTTTCGTATTGCTATATTTCTTATATATGCAGAAGGGTGGGTAGTTGTGTATTTAAAAATTAGAATAAGGGTATATTAGTCAATCAAAAGTTTTTCTTACATTCATCTTTTTATAGTAGTATAGATATACAATTTACTTCATCAAAAAAGAAAAAAGAAAAGGTGCAGCTAAAAAATTAATGTTCTAAGTTTCAGCTTCCCTGATACAAAACACACCTAGACCTCTGCAAAACCTTTTCTCCACCAGTCATTCCTAAGTTTGAAGTCTTCCCCTTAGAACTAGCCTAAGAATGATTGAACACTATAGGATTCTGTTTTTGAACCAGACCAAATGTTGCCAAGCAACCTCGTCACCATGATCCCCTACCAGTTCCGAGGCACTACAAGAAGCATATTAGTCAAGTCTTGTTCTTGTTTCAACTAGTTTGAGTTATTTTATTTATTTATTTATTATTAAATTATTAGAAGTCTGTTGCTTGTTTTTAGTAAGTTTTCTGATTTGACTAGTAGTATTATTTAGAAAGTGGGCTTTAAGGCTCTCTCTAAAAGCAAGGCTTGTAGTCATAACTTCACACAATTGATTAATGATGATTTTATGCAGTATTCAGGTAATAGTAAGATTCCATTGATTATCTTCTTGGGTTTTTCCCAGAAACCCTTAGTGAGATGCCATACCCATTGTATCATTTTTTTTCCCTTTCCTTATTATCTGAATTGTGATTAGCTGCATTTTGGTTTTTACTGTACTAACTGTAAATGTGAATCATAAAGTTACGATTATTTACTATGGTAGATTTTTTGCTTGCTTAGAACTTCAGTAGATGACTCTTTTTATTTGGTGTTAGTATTTGTCAATATTTTTCATATTTAAATGACTGAATGTATTCTCTTGGCTTAAGATTTCTGTTTTAATCAGTTTAGTGCACCTATAGGTCCATCAAATTGCGCGAAGCTTCAGAGATAAGTGGATTCCTCGACCTGTCAGAAAATTTAATTGCATAGAGAGGGATGATGGCAGGATGGACTTTCACAGGGGTTCCAACTGCAATAGGTTTTCAGCATCTCACAATTATCGGCGTGATCAGGGTGTTGGACCTACAGAAGCAATAGACTGCATCAAGCCATCATTGGTTGCAACAACTCCTGTTGATGCTGGAACCCTGGGTTGTTCTGCACCTGGTATTGGTGGTAGCTCAACCAATGGGGCAAGAACTCGCAAGCGTAAGAGTCGATGGGATCAGCCTAAAGAGATGAAGCCTGATTTATTACAGGAATGTGAATCAAGCCTGCAACCTGAGATAGGTGAAAGGGTGCTTGATCATATAAATGGGGTAAGCAGAAAGGGCAAAATTTTTCATGCCGGTGTTTGGAATCAACCTCCACAAGAGACATTTAAGATGGAAGATGATGGAAGTCAGAGCATTCATGAAGATGCTCCTCCTGGGTTTTCTTCTCCTGTTAACGGCCCTCTGGGTCCATTCAATGCTTCTTCAACTTCTGTTGATCTCCCTCAACAAAATGTTCAGCATTCAAATAGTGCTTTTGAAATGGTTACAGGGAATCCACAGGACAGATTCATGTCTCATTTGCCTGTTTCATATGGAATCCCAGTGTCAATTGTGCAGCAATTTGGAACACCTGCAGAATCTGTAGAGAGTTGGGTAATTGCTCCAGGAATGCCTTTCCATCCCTTTCCACCATTACCCCTGTTTCCCCATGAAAAGAGAAACCCTTCACCTTCTTGTGCTGTTAACCCTGTGAGTATGAATCAATCTGGAGAAGTGCAACAGGTCAGCTGTGGTTCAACCACTCATCACCTGGATCAAAGCACTCCGAGCACATCTGGTGCTAGCCCACCAGATGTGGATGTTCCCAGTGCGAACAATCAACATATGTTTAAACGAGCAAGGGACACCTCATGTGATTTGGGAAGGAGGTACTTCAGGCAGCATAAGTGGAATAATACAAAATTTGTCCCCCCATGGATCCGGAAAAGGAATGGTTGGGGATTTATGGGAAACAACTCAAGAAGTGGGATGTGTGGCATAGGCATAGGAAGTGTGGAAAATGAGCTCAAAAGCCCATATTGTTCAGAGGATGTAAGCAGTAGATCGGAGAGCACTGGTAATACTTTTTATCAGCATCCAGAGCACCAAAATCATCTTTAATTTATAGGAAAATCTCCAAGGAGCTGCTGAAGTTTCTTCTATACACCATGTACAACCAATTCATTTGATTTCTGGTTTTATTCTCAATGCAAATTCCATTCAATTCCAGACTTTCGACCCTCTTACTCAAATATCAATTTTAATAGCTGGGGGGAAAAGTTACTTAAATCTGGCAATGTGCTTGATATTGATCCGTCCCTTCTACACCTCAAAGAGGTAGGCATTATTATTTTATGTTTCATTATTTTATGGAAATTTAAAAGGGTTACAAATGTTTTAAGGTTAGTAAATAAGACATTGAGCTGGTTTTTTTATTTTTATTTATTTTAATATCCTATGTAGATTTTGGGTCTGTGTTCTTTTTTCTCATTATGCACAAGATTCAAGATTCAAGATGACTTTTGTGCTTTATTCAGTGATCTTGGGAAAGTGATTTACATATTTTCATTTTCAGCATCTTATCTTTCTTTTTTTCCCCCATTTCTTACTACCTTATAAGGAGAAGTTTTTTTGTCTATATTTTTACCTGCAGGGACTAGAAATGCTACTTTGTTCCTTTAAGGCTCCTTATAGCATATGAGTATGTTTATTAGTTGAAATAGTTCTAGCAAACTTATTCTACGTTTGAGTCACAGTAAAAGATAAGTCATATATTATTGTTAACAAATTTATAATTTCTAAAAGGAGAGATTTTTTTTTTTTTTTTTTCCGGAAGGAAATAGTAAATAAGTAGAAGACTCATTTGAATTCCATCCATTTGATCTTGTGCAAATGCTTCAGTTGCTTAGCTTACGAACATTACAATTATAATCATGCAAACCTTGTCTAATAGGATTGAAATCCTTTTCCAAGGTTTTGTTGTCATATGAAATAAATGGAGATTCATGACACCTGATTTTATATCATACAAATCAGTATATCAGATTGTATTTACTCCAGAAGTACTGTTTTTCACAAGAGCATCGTAAAATACTGAATTTTTTTAGTTTAATCTAATATTGTCTGAACCGTATATGTGTGACTTCTCCATTATTTTCTTGAATTTCTAAATGATATGAATTAATTCCATAATTTCCAATTGTTTACATATCCTGAAGTTATCTCAATTGTAGAGAGTGCTTTTTTAACTTTTCTTTGATAAAATGACTATTGAGGTCGACCTCAAAGTGCAATAGTCCAATGTGGACCTACAGTTTGTAGCTGAACCATGCCAATCAGTGATTGGCTCCATCTTCAAGTGCCAATTCTTGGGGAAAAAATGATCCATTTCTAGGTTTGGGCTTATTGATATCATAGTCTTGAAGGCAACCAGAATATCTGATCCCATGCCATGAACTAAGTGATTACTTCATGTTCCTACCTCATGAACTAAGAGCCTGTTTGGTTGTACAATTCGAAATTAAACAATTCAAGAAATTTTACATAATATTCAAGGCATACTCCATCATCTTGAATTAACAAATTCAAGAAAATGATAGTTATCATCACAAATAAGAGTGACAATTCAAAATAGCGGTATTTCATAAATTCCTTGGAATTGATTCTACAACATCAACTATGGTAACTTTAACATTTTAAGATATTCTAATTCAAGGTGATAGATTTTATACCTTCAACCCTATGTAAAGTTTGTAAAATTTCTTGAAATGTTTAATTTCAAATTGGACAACCAAATATGCCCTAAGTGATTACTTTGTTAAGTGCTTGTATATGTCTTATGTATTTGGGCAAAGCCTTAATACAAATTTACTTCATCAGAAAAACAAAAAAAAAAATAAATAAATAAAAAAAAATCCCAGTATCGTTTGCTAGGAGGCTGGAAAAGATTCTGAGGACTTTCTTGTGGGCGGGGAAGGAAGGGGAGCAGAAACTCCATTTTGTGAATGGGGACACTGTTTGCTTTGCGAGATTTGAAAGAGGTTTGGGGCTCCATCCTCTCATTAAGGTTAACTAAGCTTTATTGGGGAAGTGATTATGGAGTTTTTCAGTAGAGAGGGAGACTCAGTGGAGGGAAGTGATCAGGTCGAGGTACGGTTGTGAGGTGGGGGAGTGGAGATCTAGAGGGGTTAGTCATGTGCATGGGGTGGGGGGTGTGCAAGGCCATCATGAAAAGCATGGAGCAATTTTGGGTGAAGGTCAAATTCAAAGTTGGGGTGGGCACTCAAGTTAAATTCGGGAATGATGTTCGGCGTGACAATAGACTTCTAGGTTAGATTTTCTCAGTTTTATTTCAAATTGCAGAAGATAAGGAAGTTTGGGTTAGTGACTCCCTGGCTTGGTCAGAAGGGGGGAATTCTTTAGGATGTCAGGTTCATAAGGGGGATCGATGATTGAGAGGTGGAGGGTGGGGCATTTATTTGAGATGTTGTATGAGGTGTAGGGATGAAGAGGATCATTTATGGTGGTTCGGCAGTGCCAGTGGGATGTTTTTAGTAAAGTCATATTTTAGTAGTTTGTACATTCATGAAGAGGTGTTTTTCTGATTTCCCAGGTTTGGCAAAGTTCAGTGCCTTCAAGGGTTGCTTCTTTTGATCGGCGATGTGGGGATTTACCAGTTACGGATGAGGGGCTTTGCATTGACTAATCTGAGTGTGCAGAATAAATGGTCTGGTCTAAGGGTGTAATTCAACAACTGAATAATCAATTACCCAAGAAAAAAAAGGTAAAGAAAGAGAAAATGAAAAGAAAAGAAGACCAACTGAATAAAAACTGACAAGGCTGACCTTGGGCTAGTTTGGTTTACTTGTGCATGCACATCTTGGTTCAGTCGTGGGTTTAATGGATGAGAATTGACCTAAAAGTTGGCAATTATAGGTTTATACCTCAAGTAAGCAGACCAAACTTAGAAACCAACTAATAGAAGAGCAGATCTACAGTTTATGCATGGTAAGGTCATACTGGGGCTGCATGGATTTGTAGTTTGCACACTTGCATTCAAGGAGATGGTTCTTTTATCTAATGATGTGGATTGTTTCCATAAAATTCGTGTGCATGGCATTTGTTGGTTAAGGTCTTTGAATTCTAAATGAATAGAAGGGGACTGATTCTACTTCAGTTTTGGGTCTGATTTGTGTTAAGTAATATTCAACCTTGGTTAACCAGTCTAACTTCATGCTTACTTGAAACACCCGAATTGAGCTACAACCCTGATTTTAGTCAGGTCGGATTTGCACATAACTGTATTCCTCATGGCATTTATTAAACTGTCAAAGAATTTACTCCAAAACTAATTCAATCCATTCAATGTCGTCATTAGCCTACATTCTACAATTTTTTTCTTTATTGCTAAATTCGACTCCTAAGAGGATAAGGGAGGAAAAGAATAGAGGATCATAAATTGTATCAGCAATGAGAAGAAAAGAAATATTAGAATTTACAACCGAATATTTTTGAGTCTAGATTTTCCTTTTTTTGAAATTTTCATCAATGAATTGGTTCATTACTGAACCTACCCACCTCTTGAAGTTTCTTAATGGTGGAACACATTTCAAATCTTGTAGAAGGTCATGAGAATTACTTTGTTGGATTTCATTTTTGCAGGCAGGGAAGATGTCTTCTAGTTGGCTTTACTTGTATGTCTATATGTCCAACCTCCTTGGAAGATAAACAAATTCACAAGTTCCATTTTGCCCAGTATCTTTCTCTCTTCATACATGATACATTGCATCCCTTAGTTGGTGCTAAGAGATGACATATGAAATAGTGATAGATAGCAATGTGATAGAATTAAAAGTTACAAAGTAATAATAAGTGGGAGAACGTGCACAATATTTGGATTTTAATTTGAGTAGGTTGGGAGGGATCACTTCCAGGGACATATTTAGTAGGTCTGTTGAGCTTGATCAACAAAGTTCTGGGATGGAAGATGTATTTAGGTGTGAAATACTCATGCTAGGGCAGGGTCAGATGTTTAAGGTGGTGAGGGTTGAAGTTATGAAAGGAAATATGAGCATTGGCTGTTTCCTCAAAGATTTGGCTTTGTGGCATTAAAGTGGGGAAGGGGGTGGCATATTGGAATGACATGTACTGTGGGGATAGTCCCCTCAAGATGAAATTCTAATATATTTCTTCATGCCGTGGGTGAGGACATTTTATTGCCAAATCATGTTTTATATATGAAAAAATGCTGGGATATTTTAGAATTCTAAATTTTTAATGAGTTTATAAGATAGGGAATTGATTGTGCCTCATTTTTGTGGATGAATCAGTCTAAATGATTTTTGGTGAAATTGAGTCATGAGTGTAGGAAGGAGGTAGGGACCAGAAGATTTTCAAAAAACACGGCTGCGTTTTGTTGTGCATATCATAGTTTACATTCTTTTTGTGTGGACTTTAGTTTTACAAGATAGTTACTACATATCACCATATTATTATTTGCTGGCTTACCCCTTACAGATGTGCTTACTGTAAGGGAGATGCGGAATCAGTGAGTGGTTTGTTAGTTCACTGCCCATTTGCTTGTGAGTTTTAGACTTACCTTCTCTGTAGGCTTTGTATCCCCTGGGTGTTGTCAGGTCTGCTGGCCTTAAAATGATGGCAGATTAAGCTAAAAGATCATAATGTTTCTTTTGTTTGGAGAGCAGCATCCTTGGCAATCTCCACTGGTGCAGTTAGAAAGTGTGGAAAAATTTTATGAAGAGTTTTCTCGTGTCAAACTAAAGAATATTTTTTTCAAATCCTGTTTTAATGGATGTCTATTATGGGCATCTTAGAACCTATCCTTTCCTAGTTTTCTGGATAGCACTTACATTTGTTGGGTATATAGTCTCTCCCTCACTCTCTACATATTTGGGTGGCTGGGGGTGTGTCCAAAGCAATGTTACTTTGGGTAGTGAAATTGCTGTGTGTTGCAAGTGCCTTTCTAAACCTTGAATGATACACTTGAAAGGGAATTTACAACAAGGCTACGCTTGAGTTTCATTAGGAACTTAGGATCAACTGTGATACAACTGTCACTTTGAAGCTGCACATGAAGCAAAGATTTAAAGATGGATAGAGTAATGGACCAATAGGCCACCTGCTGAAAGAGTTTTGAAGTTTGGCACTTGAGTTCGAATTAGGATGTACTTGCAAAGGTTAGTCTTTACTCTGAATATGCACATAACACACGAGTTTAGATTTCGAGAGATCAATTAGGACCCCAGCTGAAAGTGGAATTTAAAGTTTTGACACTCGATTTGGTGTAAGGTCCATGATGTTTGATGCATAAGAAAAGGTTTTTAACTTTTTAATTGTCTGGAACTTTTAGGAAAGAAAGACCATTAATAAGAACATGTTTGAAGTTTTAAGTCCCCTCCCCTACCCATTATCAAAATGAAATGTATGTGCATTAGTTTTATTACAGATCATCTTGTGAAGGCATTTTTTGTTCTTATTTTTCTGGGTGGGATCTTGTAAAGGCTATAAAAAGTTGAACTTCACCTTATTTTGTAGAATTCATATGATAGATCTTTGTACTTTTGGTGTATACAATGAAAAGTACCTAAGAAACAATACCCAATTTAACAAGTAACAGTAGTAGATTTCAACTCTTCAACAAGTGAAATGATTATAGGTGTAAGTGGCAATGCATCAGCAGTTCCTTGATCCTACCATTAGAACTGCTAGTTTGGTGGACTATAGAAAGTGGCTGGAGCTGTCTTTAGAATATATATAGGTCTAAACTGTGTTTAGAATGTTCTGGCCATGAACTTCACAACCACTACTGTCTTCCTACTCGAATTGAGGTTCCTGACAGGTAACTGAATTGTAAAAAGAGTGAAACTGTGAGACTGTCTTTTAAATTCTAACATTATAAGATAGTTCGAAAGTTTTAGTATCTGAATCCTCTTTTTAACCCATTAGCTAAAGGAAAATTTTTTATTAATATTGAACACAGATTTATCTTATGCGGGTTTTGGAAGATTGAGTACACTTCATCTTTTTAGATTTTATCGGGTAGATCCTTGCATTTATATTTTATTAAAATTGCAAGGTCGCAAGGACAAAATATAGAAGTACGAGTAGCAAAATTTCAAGAAAAAATTTCAATAATTAAAAAGATTATAGGCCCAAGTGAGTGTCAATACATTTAACTGATCCTTTCTCAGTACTGCTCTCTAGGATGATACTTGTTTGATGGACTTATAGGGATGGCTGGACCTGTATTAAAAGGTATAAGCATTTTTCTATTCAAATTGAGGTCCTGTCAGATGCAATGAATTGGAACAAGAGTAACCCTACGAGTCAGTGTTCCCATAATGAAGGTAAATAACCTATTTCATTATGCTAAAAATTTAGTCCATATGAAGGAGTTCATATATAATTTGTGTATTCATTATTTCTCGATTTTTTTTTTTTTAACCAATTGATCTCTGCCTTTGAAAAGAGGGATTTGCAATTTCAGAAGACCTTTATTGTCATGCATTTCAGATATGAAATTGCCTGCCTCATGTTGGAAGTACCATGTTAGATTCACGTTCATATATTACCATAAGTTTCTGTCTAAATGCACTGAGAAAGGGAAGATGTATACTGAGGGGATGCATCTTTTCTCATTCGTGAATTACATGCACTTGGTAATTTAATCTCATGTGGAAAGAAGAGGACAATTACTTCAAGACTATTCTAATTAAAGAGAACCCACTAATTACGTGTTTGGTAAGAGAAGAACAACGCCTCTTCAAGGAGCCCTCTCTTTCGAAACAAGTGGGTTTGGAGGTCATGAAATTGTTTAGCTCTGTTTTTATGCATTTTTTTTTTTTTTTTTTATAAAAAAAAGTGCATATAAACTTCCTCAGAAAAAAGTGCATATAAACTTCCTCAGAGAAAAGTCATTAAATTCACAAATCTAGCTGTTGCATAAGATTGGGAGTAATCCATGATCATTCGTCAGCTATTATGAGGATCCATGACCAAATGATTTCGTATTTGGTGGATCTTCAGATATGCCTCCTTGAAAAAGTGTGTTTGTTCTCATGCAAGGACTATTGCCAACGAGGTATCAACTGACTCGCGCAGGCCATAAATGCATGCAAACATCATATATATATTCTAATAATGCGATGGCTCCTTTCTGTAGAATTCACCCCGATATGATGAAATCCCTGATCCTTTGCAGGCAGAAGCTACGTCAAATTGAATGTCATTGGCCCAAAGTCAAATAGTTACTCGAAAGTCTACAGGGAGAGAAAAAAATAAAGCTGAGAATCATAAAACAGGATGTAAAATTAAATGTATACATATATGCGGTTATGTTCTCATCAGCACGTGTTAATATAAGTTATATCAACACCATTGGGAGTTGTACCCTTTGCGTTGGTCCAATGTACCTCATATCCCACTAATGCACAAGGTACAACTCTCAATGCGGGTGTTGATATAAGTTATATCAGCACGTGCTTACCTGATCATCATTCTATATATATATATATATCACCAATTGTCGTTGTCAGGATTTTTATTGCAAGTATCAATTGGACTCTCAATTTAGAAATGCATCTCTTGTTTTATTTTCATTTCATTATTTTAAAATTTTTTAAACCTAAGAAACAATCCGAATAAAATTTCAAACAACTCCCAACAGGAAGGGGAAAAAAAAAAGGAAAGAAAATACATACAGTTGAATTTTTTTTCTCATTAAACCAACCTCCCTAATATACATCATAGATCTTAGCTTCTATTTTCCCTATATTCATTCATCCTCCCTAGTCCATATCAATATCTCTTCAGCATACTTCTGACCCGAACAAAGCACCAGGTTTTAATCAGTGTTTTGTACCTTTTCCAGCCTTTGAAGTACTTTCCAATCACCTTTTTATAGCTAGGCCTTTGCTGTATCACATTCCAGTACTCAGCAATTTTCGGCCTGCTACCAATATACTCATCTTCCAAATTCAAGAGGACTAAGCGAGCCAGCACCGGAATGAGCATTACATCTGCCATTGTAAACTCTTCCCCTGCTAGATAAGCCGTTTCACTCAGCTTTGTTTCCACTTCATCAAGAAGTCTGACTAGATGTTCCTTGCTCCGTTTTAAAACATCCAGGTTTCTCAACTTGTCCTCTGTGTCATATGCATCTCTTAGCTTTGAGTGGTAGGCACTTGCTAAATCAGGAGACTCAGCCATCCGAGCAATGATCACCCGCCTTATGAATTTGGAAACAAACAGCCGATACTTCTCTGGGACGTGGGAAAGTGTGAAAAATTTAGGGTTCCACTCTTGTATCTTCTGCATCCATTCAATGACTTCTCCGCTGCTAAGGGAAATGCGGTCACCACCCGAAGAGACAACCACAATTCTCTCTATATACCTGTAGATTACCATATCACTTTGAAATCTTTTCTTTGTCTCCAATACAGGTGTATCAGGAAACAATTTCAAGAATCAACCCTAAAAGGAGAAAATAAAAAGAAAAAGAAAAAAGAGTTGGTGGAGAGGTGTAGAGAAGGGTAGCTTTCTGCTCAAAATTTAATCATAATTCTATATTTATCTGTCCTACTGGGTTGTTAAATCCTGTACAGGTCAGTTACTTTAGTTTCAATGTTGAAGTTCCCTATAGAGCACATGTGCCTTGCTCTCTAAGAGAGAATAAAGAGCCACACGTTTGAAAATTAAAAGAGCATGTATCCAGTTCAAGTTGCTCTATGCAATCCTCTTAGTTTTCTTGTTTTTATTAACATAATTTGAAAACATTCCAGTGACCATTATAAGTAATGCAAGTCTGAAATTGCTTCCAAACACACCTCAAATCTTTGAGATAGAAGTAACACAAAATGGAGAGTTAAAGAAGGGACATACTTGATTATCTCAATAGTGTCGAATATAATGTGAGAACCGTTCTTAAAAACTGGTAGTTTTGCACTTGGGTTCATCCTGAAGAATGACGAATCCATGTTCTTTCCTGTAACAGGATTGACATGGTATGACGTGTAATCAACATCGTGCTCTTCCAAAGCAAGCCTTACCTTTTGGCTGTCCACGGAGTAGGGATGATGATATAGCTGCATGATTTTATTAACATGAGCTCTTCGGTTGTCACTGGTTGGGTGAAAAGTTGAGAGCTTTCAAATCAATTTTGAATACCATACACTTGATGCTCAACAAAAGTGTATCAAGCTCTACACACTGAATGGCAACAAAAAGCCAATTAGCATCTCTTCCAAAATCATTTCAATTTTCTTGCAATCCACGAAAATACAAAAAACAAATCCAAACATATATATTCAGTTAAAGATTTGTGGCTGAGGCCATGAGTAGATAATAAAATATAGTGATAACATATCACGATACAAATGCTGTAAAAGGGGTAAATTAACAAGAACAGATACAGAAGCTGAACATTATGATACAGCTAATGCTTGTAATACATATTTCCCAGGGAAAGATTGACGCAGATGGAGGAGAAATTCCCCCAAAGTGAGAAGAAGACGGAATTAACATCTAATTTACAGAGAGTTAACAATTCCATTTTCCATGTGCTCTTCCAAATGTCCAAAATATATTAGAAATTGCTGCATTACCCTATGTAAAGCAGTATGTACAATGAGGGAGAGATTGATCACCGTACTCTCTTCCTTTCAAAGACCAGCTAAATTAAAAAGAAAAGGCCAAAGAAAATTTTTGATCCATGCCTCAGAAGGAAGAAAAGGGAATTTTTATTTTGCACCGTCAAACATTGCAAAGTAGCGTTGTCACTCCACACTATGCATGGCTGACTCTGTAGTGAGTCTACCACCAACAAATCCACATCAACCATTGTCTTTCCTAGCTTAAACCTACTTATTCTCCCCTTAGTAGTAAAGAAGGGAAAGTGTCAGAGAATATTCACTACAAAGGTTTTAACTTATCACCTCACAGAAAAGGGTAAAATGCAAGGCTACTTGAAAGACTTGTTTCCGGCATACACAGTATGAGTTAATGGGAACAAAATAATGGGGTTAAAGGAGGTGTAGGAATCTGGGTTGGTTTAGTAATGATCAATTAGTAATTGCTCAACCACAAGCCTAAAAGGTGAAAATGCATTGACGTAGCAGGTCACATTTACTTCTCGAGATAGCATTGACCTAGCCAGGTGACATTCATTTACTTCTCCTTCCATGAGGCATGAGAAGCAAGAAGAAAAGGTAAATTAATACCCATTCAATCCCAACTAATGTATTTCTTGAAGCAGCAAATGCAGTAACTGTTAATTGTATGTATGTATAATAAAGCATACCTTGTATAATTCATTGAAGTACTACCATTGACATAGCAATAGAACTTACAAGCATTATAGATTTGGTATTTGCATTACAAAAGTATTTCCAATATTTTCCTTCATAAAAATAAATAAATGAATAAACATAATTAAAGCATGCAACAAGACTAACACTTCCATATAAACAAATACTGAACCAACCCAAGAAACTACAATTCAGAACAATCGACAACGATTAGCTAAACAAGCAAAGTCACAGATACTCATGAAACTAAAACTCTGCAATTTAAGATCATACATACCCAAATCGCAACAGTGACAGTTAATGCTTCTCAACTATTACATTCGAACCTCCTCAAACCAACCAAAAAGATCAACATTTTCAACAGCCAACAGTCAAATTCACACCATAATTAAACTCGAATTGCATAAATTAAAAAAATCAAGAATAGAATCACACAACAAAACCAACCCATCAGATTAGAAACAACTGTTTCCACAAACGAAATCACAAGAACTATGGATTTGTATAAATTAAAAAAGAAACAGAATGTTTAGAGACATACCCAGAAGACCAAAAGCTTCAAGTGTTATTGAAACAGAGTGTTGGGGAGTTAGGGTTTTGAGAATTTGGTCGGAGACATGACGAACCCCTGCATGACGAAAAAGGTTAAAAGGAATAATGAGAATTACTCGGTATTAGTGATATAAAAGGGTGAGACAAGAAAAAGGTAGGAGAGAAAAGGTGAGAACTTTTACAACTGGGTCACTATGCTTCCATTAGAAAGTGGAAGATCAATCCGGTAACTCCCACATAAGGCAAGATGGATGCTGGGTTTACTTGCTCGACTAAAGGGTTTGAGTAGTACTCGCCCTTTTATCATGGACACGTGTGCATGCTATTACTTTTGGAAATTTCTCGCCCATTGACGGGTCAACGTCCATGGATCAACCTATGTCCTATGAGTCCAAAGAGAGTTGAAGCTGATTTTTTTTTTTTGCACCTCAAATTTATTTGATTTATTAATTTGTTGGCTCATTGGATCGAGCCATCGAACTTAGAAAGTCAGATTTTTTTTTTTTTTTTTTTTTTTTGTTAGTCGTATAATGACGTGTTTTTAAGAAAATAATTTTTGAGAACAAATTGTCAAATATATTTTCCACAGAATACTCATTACCTAATAGAAAATTGATTGTAAAGCAAATGTCACAACTCATGAGCAAGCACATATATATATATATATATATATATATATATATATATAGGATGATGATCAGGTAAGCACGTGCTGATATAGTTTATATCAAAACTTGCATTGGGAGTTGTACCCTGTGCATTAGTGAGATGTGAGGTGCATTGAATCAATGCAAGAGGTACAACCCCCAATGCATAGTGCTGATGTAACTTACATCAACACGTGCTGATGGGATCACCTCTGTATATATATATATATATATATATAAAAGATAATGATCAGATAAACACTGTGCTGATATAACTTATATTAATATTTACATTGGGAGTTATATTTTGTGCATATATTAGTAGGATCTGAAATATATTGGATCCAATGCAAGGAATATAATCCCAATGCATAGTGCTGATATAATTTATGCTAACACGTGCTAACAGTGAATAACGTGTATGTATATATATATTCAGGGAATTTGTGGCGTGTAGAGTGCTTTTCCAAAATCATGCGAGTAGGGCGTAGTAATAGGAAGGAAGAAAAAGGCGTTTTGGGGAGTCGAGATCAGTTAGGCCTCGAACAAATACTGTGCGTACAGCTGGGGGATGGTGCGACCGTGTGGGCAAGGGCGGCGAACTCATCATCTACTTCAGTGAGGATGGTATTGTAGTGAAAAAGTCTTTCAGTATCATCTGTTGCAAGATATTTGATGAGACAACCTTATTATCAAAAACTTTGACAAACACTCGAATTTGTTTCTCTATCCTTTTGATTTAGGTCATTTACGTTTACAATAAGTAATGGCGTACTGGATTATTATTAGGGGAAATATCTAAAAACTTCCTTAAAAATAAATTCATATACAAAAACTTCATTAATATTTTTTCTATTCATTTAATCCAAATAAAAAAGAATCATATCCATTAACTTCAATTAGTTAAATTTTTGTTTACTGTAGTTAAAAGAAAATAGTGATTCGACTAAAATACATTTCTTTGACATTGATATGTTTAATGAAAAATTTGCATATTTAATAGAATTTCTACTTTTATCCTTTTTAGTGTAATTAGAAAAAAATTAACTATCATTAATTAATTATTCTCTCATGTACACATAGGGGAAAAGGAGAAGAAAAAGAGGGAATGGGAAAGCATATATACAAGTTTGGGAAAAGAGGGGGGCAAAAAAGAAAATTCACTTGAATATGCATTTTTGTCATTAAACGTATTATTGTAAAAGAAGGGCATTTTAGTCTGATCACTCTTTTATTTTAACTGCAATAAAAAAAAATTTAACTGATCGGAGTTAATGGATATGATTCTTTTTTATTTGAATTAGATGGATAGGAAAAATATTTAATGGGGTTTTTAGATATGATTTTATATTTGAGGGAGGTGTTGGATATTTCTCCTTATTATTATTATTATATTTTTTTTAATAATCAATATAATCTATTTTTTACCTTTAACCTTTTTTATTTTTATAAAAAATGAGTATCGATGCTTCTCGAATATGATATTCGAGATTTGATTTTTCAAGAGTTAGGTGGATTCCTTTATTTGTTTGTATTCCTATTAATTCATTAGTTGTCTGATTTTAGAGAATCAAGGGACCCATTGATTTTGCCTCCAATTTTTTATTTTTGATACTTGTTTTTCAGGGTGACCCAAAACGACAATTTGTCCATACAATGGGAGGATAATCTTCTTCCTTCCCTTAAAAATCTCAAACCTAAGGGCCTTCACCTCGGACCAGTGGAGAGTTACTACTAAGGCCCCCGAGGACTGCCTAAACCCATACTAACCTACTATGGTGGGTTATAAATCAGACTTAGTATAGTGGAGTTCCTCTGGACCAGTGTTCTATAACTGGAGATTTCCAAGAAATTTCTCTCTTTTTTTTCTCTGAATTGGGGTTAGTTTGGGCTGGGCCCAGTCCTAAACCCATACTAACCCACTATGGCTTTGGGGTTGGGCATACCTAAGCTTGGCTAAGCCCGGCTCAGTGTGCAGCCTTAGCTAAAAGACCAACGACTTTGACTACCTTCGAACTTTAGTTTGAGAATTTCTAGACACTTAAATATAATTAGATATAGCACACGTGCGTTACATGTGAATATTTTTAAATAATATTAGTTATACAAAATAATAAATACATAAAGATTTTATATTTTTTCATAAAAGATAAAGTTTAAAATTTGAAAGTACAACAAAAGATTAAAAACTCTTTAGATATATATTCATAATTTTTTTTTTCTTCATAAAATGGATATTTAAAGAGTTTATATTCATATATATTATCATGCAACTTGATAATTGCTCTAAAAAAACGAATTTGAGTAAAAATCTAACTTTAATTTGTTAAGAGTTTGAATTAAAATCTAACTTTCATTTGTTACCAAATGATAAAAATGTTTATTATGTATTTCAATTAAAGGAAGGGTAGATATGTATTTTTTTTTTAAAAAATAAGGGTATATTGGTAGTTCAAAAGTTTTTCTGAGATTCAACCTTTTATAAGTAATATAGATTTGCAGAGCAAAACTTACCAAGAAGGGAGAATGTCGCCGTTAATAGAAAAGGTGGATAGAAAGTTGAAACTACTCTTGATGGAGAAAGTGGAATTTACAATCTGGCTGTTTATTTATTATATAGGAATTATAATTTTCGTTTCTTTTGAATTCCTATTTTTGTTTTATATATTAAGGCATGTGTTTTAGAATATATTAAGATATGTAGTTCCGGCTGTTGTTTTTGGATTATAGTTTCCTTATTCCTATATATTTCTATTTATTATATAGGAATTATAGTTTTTGTTTCGATATTCTTAGTTGGTACACACGTGCGTTGCACGTGAATTATTTTCAATACGATTTTTTTTTCCTGATTAGCCTATTTTCAATATGATTACTTTTGTATTTATTTATATTTAAATAAATAATTATGTAATTGTTATACCCGGACCATTTTACCTTGAGTCGTTGAGGACAAGCATCCTATCACTAATGCTGAAGCAATATTTTGATAGATATGTTATGTTATGAGAAGTTGATGGACTTGGACACTATCTTTATAAACATAAGAAGTATAACAAATACAATTTATGGTGATGAAAGTTCTTGGTTAATTAACATGGTTGATTCTACCAAAAAAAATGTTCCCACATTTTGCACTGCCCTCTCTCCTACGCATTAGATTCTCTTTAGGTTTGACCTCTTATAACCTCAAATTATGATGATATCATAGCCATTCACTCTTATAATCACGATCACAGTCATTAATTTCATATATGGTCAAAACTCAATTTATACCGTCTCTTTCGCCCTTCACTTTCATCGTCAAAATCTCTAATCCGGTGAAGACCGCCCTTCCATCACGTTTCTCTCCTCCAACCATACTCCCATTCCCCTCTCATTTACTGCCACTTTGGTGCAATCTGCTCCTCACAATGTTCTCTCTCTTTCTTACCATCAAAATAGCACAATTTGGTGAACAAACCCAAGTCATTTTTTCTTATACTCTGTGAACCACAACCAAGATTTGGAGACGATCTTAGGTTGCCTCTACGTCTTTTTTTTTTTTTTTTGGATTCATTTGTTTATTTGGTGGTATTGTCATCCACTGTCAAAAACACGATCTTTGTGAAGTAAATTCGCTCATGGTTTTTAAATTTTTTTTTTTTTAAAGTGAAACTGATCCCTAGACAAAGTTTTTCTCTCTTTTTCTATGTTTTTTTTTCTCAAATATTTTTTTTATGGCATCATTATCTAGATTTTTTTTTTTGGTCCACGCAAAGATTGAAAATAGTGTAGAGAGTTTTTCATATCTTTTTTCCCCCTTCATGTAGAGTTTTATCTATTGTTGCCCCCCCCCCCTTCTCTCTCCCTTTAGGTAATTATCTTTTAATTTGGCAATTCAAACCAAGATTGCAAAGTTTCATTTTTTTTTCTCTCTTTGTGTGATTACCAATATATATACTAATTTGGCCATTCAAGCAAAGATTGCAAAGTTTTATAAAAAATAAAAATAAAAATAAAAATTTATATGTAAGCACAGTGCATGGAAAAACATAATAGGAAAAAGAATGATGTAGAAGAAGTAAACCCTACCAATATTTGAAAATAACAATTGATAATACCAAAAAGAAAAACCTTAAAAAAAAAAAAAAAAAAAAAAAAAACAAGAAAAAAGATACAAAGAGTTACTGTGTAAACAAATAGTCATTTTCTTTGGTTTTTAACTTATCCACTACTATACAGTCAACCATTAAAATTAGGAGGAAAAAAAGAAAAAACATTGAAAAGAAAAGAAAAGAACAATATTAAAGAGAGAACCTTGTTTTGGTTGATGGGATCAGACCTAAAGAGAACGAACGCCGAAAAGCATTTCTTGTTTGGTTTCCATCGTTTAATTGTTGATATGATATTTATATTATTTATATTATAATTGTTTTGAGGTTTTAGGATTCTATACATGTAATACTTTTTTTTTTAGGGTTTGTTTTAATTAAAGGATAAAAAGGTAAATATAATTTTAAATAAGGGTGTTATGGTTAATTAAAAGTTTTTTTGAAATACAGACTTTTATAGGTAGTATAGATATAGGAATTATAGTTTCCGTTTCCTTTGAATTCCTATTTGTGTTTTATATATTAAGATATGTGTTTTAGAATATATTAAAGTAAGTTTTTTAGAATTATAGTTTCCATATTTCTATATGTTTCCATTTATTATATAGGAATTATAGTTTTCGTTTCCTTTGAATTCCTATTTGTATTTTATATATTAAGGTACGTGTTTTAGAATATATTAAGGTATGTGTTTTAAAATTATAGTTTTCATATTGATATATTTCCTATATATGTAGAAGGGCGGTTAGTTATGTATTTAAAAATTAAAATAAAGGTATATTAGTCAATCAAAAGGTAGTATAGATAATTGTTGGGCCTTTAATTGAAAAAAATATCAATTGTTAGTTTGTTACTCTTTCCACGGTATAAAAATTAAAAATAAGTATGTTTGATAAAACACGCAATTTAAGAAAAATTATTATTTAATTTAATTGATTTGTCATTTATTAAATTTTATTTTTCCAAAAGTACATTCCCTTATTTTTTATTGGGTTTTGTGTTGAAAGTAGTTATTGAAATAACAAAGGGAAGCATAGGAAGTTACAAAAAAAATATGATTTGAATTTTCAAAATAGACAAACATTTTTGGATAAAAAAAGTTACAAAAATAACTTATCTTTTTAGAATGGAGGGAGTACTATTTACCTATCATTTTTTTTTTTTTTTTGCATGTAATAATTATTTAATCCAATATTCTTAAATTTGTATGGCTGCAGCTTTCCTTTCTTTTTCTTTTTTTTATCTCAATTGGGTTTGTCCTCAATTTTTTTCTTTTAAACCAACTTGAAGTGGTGAGGGATTTGACAAAGACCCTTACAAATATATTAGAATTTCAATGGCAAGGGAAACACAATGGAAGGACAACTTTTTTGGGACAAAAAAGTTATAAAAATGGCCTATCTTTTTAGGACAAAGGAAGTACTATTTAACTATCCATTTTTTTGCATGTAATAATTATTTAATCCAATATTCTTGAATTTGTTCTAATACATGGCAGCAGCTTTCCTTTCTTATTTATTTTTTATTTTTATTTCAATTGGTTTTGTCCTCAATTTTTTTCTTTTAAACCAACTTGAAGTGGTGAGGGATTTGGCGAAGACCCTTTTTCAATGGCAAGGGAGACACAATAGAGGGGGATGCAAGGCCTTACCTTACAAAGAACAGAACTCTAAGAAAAAAGTTGACCAACAAAACTACAAAAATTGTCTTAACCCTATAAGCTTGCCTTATCGGGCAAAATTAAGCCTCTTTGTATTTTTGGTTACATCAAAGGGTATTTAATTCCTAGACCCTAGGCTTTACCCATGCCTCAACCCATCCAAGTACCATCAAGCCGCAAAGCCCCGACGCTCAAAATCAAGCCTTCAGTAACTTTCAAAAATGTAAACGTTTATTAAAAAAATGAAATCAAATTAAACACTCATTACAAGCCAAATTCGCCTAAGGCATCAATTCCATTTAGGCATATTCTTTGAATTAGAATTATGTCCAACTTGACATAATTTTAGTGACTTTTTTATTTTCCTCTGCACGCTTCAGATAGAGACTCCGTAAGCAAAGAGAATAAGAACAATTAAATAACTACGCACAATTTGATTTGATCACGCATCTATGGGCATCCTTCGAAAGCAACATGGAAGACAAAAGAAGGAACATTCCCCCCATTGGCCCATTCCCTTAAGGCCTGATGAGCGACTTCGTCACCCTCCCTCACACTACGTCATTCATCAATTTCTCCCTAATATTTCTGCTATTGAATAATGAAGATGATAAGGAAAGTTTCCTTCTTTTTTTTTCCATTTTTTCTTGGGCTGTGAAGATGATAATGAAAGATAAAACTAAGATAAGAAACACACTCAAAGATGCCAAAACCACCCCCTTTTTTTAAATTATTTTATGGATTAAGGAGTAAGACGCCGCCCCATCCCCCTTTTTTTATTTTATTTTATGGATTAACGATTACACTGTGTGGTAGGAACATTCTTAAAATATTTGTGAATAACATTCCGTAACTTTTTAGAATACCTATTCTCTCAAATACAGTTACAATCATGTCCATAACTTAAATTTGCAATACAATCAACGACTCTATTAATACGTTTAGAGACATATCTAACTGCCACCTAATCGGAAAAGAGTTTTCAAATATCCTCAACTAAGTTATAAATACTCTAATGGTGCAGAAGATCAATTTCCACAAATAACGTTAATCATCAATTGCGAATCATCTTCAATTTGAATACGCCACGCCTGTTATATTATTTCATTAAAGTGCATGAACCCCATGCATTTGTAAGGCTTTTTGAGGGTCCCATCCAGCCCCAAGTTGGAGTTTATGAAACTTGTGCAGAACCAGTCCAAAAATACCCCAGACATATTCCCACCCCAAAGACCAATTGGGCCTGTAATTTTGAATGGCTAAAGTTGACCATAGTCCCAATCACATATGCAGAGTCCTCAAAGGAAAAAAAAAAAGAAAAAAAAAAGGGAACCCATTGATTCAGACTCAACTAGAATTCTTCATAAAGCCTGAACTGCTTTTAATGTATGTATAAACTGAAAATAGGAATATCTACAATTCACATGTAAGGAGAAAGAGATATAACAACAACAATAAATTTTGATATAAATGGGACCTTTAACAAACTATGTGGACATCTCAAAATCTTGGATCTCCACTGAGGCCTCCATGTCTAGATCTCAATCAAAATAAATCATATCATAGTTCCCTTTCGGGTACGTGTGCCACCCATTATATATGAGGCTACGGTTGATTCGGCGGTATCAACCATACATTAAAATCATTTTAAAGGAGTGATGGTTTATTTTGCGACATTGATGATGCGCGGCACGAGCGTCGCCCTTTCCGCATCATACATGTTCTTAATTATATGTTGGAATACAAATTTTTTTTTTTATAGGATATATGTTGGAATACTTAAAACTGATAAAAAACAGTTGCTTGGGGGGAAAAAAATCAAGTATAATAGGACTTGTTAACATATCTTGGGAAATAAATGTCAACCCTATCTCCCATTGGAGGGGGGGGGGGGGGGAGAAAAGAAAGGAAGGAAGAAAAATAAGACATTTTTTACTTAATTCCTATGAACAACGATTAACGATAGTACTAATTGGTAAATTTGTAAACTATTTGGAGACATTGTAATAATTTTTTCTTTAACGAGTTATTTGGAAAAAGGTCAAACATTAAGGGGTTTCTTATAATTTACTCTAATTTTAGTTTACATCTATCTTTATTTTTTTTAGTCAAACAAGAGAGTATCCTAAATCATTTAGCCCTAGACTAATCCCACCGTCATGCATAAGCTACCAATAAACTCATGCATCTGATTAGTGAAGAAAGCAGATACTCAAACTTGGGATTTATAATTCTTGAATTACAGGTCCTTTGCCATCAGTGTTACCCTCACAAATTAAAATATTAGTTTATACTAGCTATTGGGATTATTCATTAACGATGAGGTCCACCAACCGAATGTCCCTGGTAGATCAATAGACTGATCTAAGTAGGGTCCATAAACAGAGATAATTCAATTAATTCAAATTTTTCAAAAACCATGAAATCTTAGGTTGAGTAAATGCCATGTTTATTTGTAAGCCAACCAACTGACACAGTTACGTTTCCTTTTCTGTCAGTTAGAAAAAGATAATTTTTTTATAGAAAATAAATGTTCAGTTAGTTGAATCATGAAATGAATCAAGGGCGGGAAAAATGGGGGTTTGGTTTGGCCATTGGCCGTTGCCCGCCTCTAGTTGACTAGTTGGCTTCTAGTTCATGTGTCGTTTTGGCCTTTCCAAACCCCATATTAACGGCCAAACTTAAAACTACTCTAAGCAATAATTATTACACGTAACTGCGAAAACTCCTCTGATTTGGCCAGGTTTCAGGCGGGGTTTGGCCAAAATATTTTAAGTTATTGCTAATCATGTATGTGTAAAGTCATGGTTTTTTTGTTGAGAATTGTGAGGAAAACCCGGTTTTTGTGACATGTTTGGAGCCTTGTTTTGAGGCGTTACTCAAGCTAGTTTCTTCTACTTTAATCAATAGTGACAATAACATGGGAGTAGGGGAAAATGGGGCTGAGGACATGACATTCCAATAATGGGGGACAAGGTCACGAGGAAGAGGAAGACTATGTAAAAGGAGCCTTAGGTTGTGGTGGTACTGTGGACCTGTGGTGGTACAAGCGTCGGTGACAAGTGGTGCTAGCAAAGGGGCTTGAGATTTTTTTTTTCCCCCATTTTTTCGTGAAGCATTAGAAGAACTTAAACCTCAAATCCAACTCCGATAATTTTATTTTATATTATTTGTTGTGTGTATTTGAAATTGAGTTTCCAATCCCTAATTCCAACTCGCATGAAACTAAACAATGATAAGAGAAATATCATCCAAATTAGAAGGTAGATGAACTGGTGCCAACTTTGTAATCGTCACACCAACCTTTCAAATTATCTATACTACAGTTACATGGAAGGATAATGAAGTCTCTTTAATCATCTTTTTTATATTAAATATAAAAAACATCCATATATATCATGCAGTCTTTTGTAACTTAAAGTAGAGGAGATTAAATGATAATGTACTAATTTGAACTGAGGACACCCATGTTTTTCTTTATCTTTCACGTGAGACAACTGCTAAAACGTGTATAGCATCTACTACCTTCTACTTCAGAGAAAAAAAATATATGTCAACATATATGTATTATTGGAGGAAAGTTTTAGCTAGATAGCATTTGATAGGTCTAGTTAGACATATAATCATTCTATGCATAGGAAAAAGTCAAGTATTTCGGAAGCACATGAAACATAAGAGGAAGAAAAGCAAATCGGATGATTAAGATCACCCAATCCAACACCCATCTTTACAAATAAAAAATTTTATCTTTCTAAAAAATATGGGTCTTATAAAGTAGGGTATAGGATCAATTTTAACATTTTTTTTTTTTTTTTTTCAAAGTTTGCTCTTCACAAAACTACAAAAGAAATTGTATAGTAGTACTCTTTTCACGCTTTGGATTGGAGTCTGCCTGGTGATATATAACCTAATCACGAAGAATAATCAAATATCACGAAAAGGAAATGTGAGGCCGTACTCTCTCAAGTCATGGAGTGGGGGCCCAAAACGACCCACTCTATAGCTGCCACTACAAATCTACGATTGAGAACCATAGGATAATTGCACTTTCTTTATGCAACATTGTACAACCACTACCTTTAATTTGGCATGGTGGTATTTTCAAGTGTGTATCGTCCGTGCCCACAAAAATCTTAGACGAAGATTGGCATGTCTGTCAAATAAATCCAAGGTGCCCCGACCTTCCGCACAAATCACTATGCACTGATTGTGTTGCTTGTGAATCATGAAAATCAGTGCTACATCATCATCATGTAAAGGTTGGAGCCCCAATGCGACTGCCGAGCCTATATATTAAGTTTTTCTTAAGTTTGCATTTGGTCTGAGGAAATGGAATAAAAGTAAGAATGAATCGGAGATGAAATGGTATACGAATGGTTATTCCATTCTAATATTTGGTAAATGGTGGAATAGAATGAAAAAAATAGATGGAGATAATCATTTCTCTTGATTTGATAAAGAATGGCAATTTCTTTCAAGAAAAGAATAAATCCTTATAAAGAATGGCCATTCCTTCCACTTGGACTACTAAACATTCAATTTTTTTGGTATAATGGAATCACTATTCCATTCCCTTCCTCATTTCTAGTAACAAACACAATCTAAGTGTGTGTTTAAGTATATATACTAAAGAAATTCAAACTCTTACTTTCATTAGTGTCCATAGCGAGGTTTAATTAATACAGAGTACATTTTATCCTTAAAATGAAATGGTAAATAGTCTTTTTGCATGCCAATTTACTATGACTAAATATTTGAGAAATTGAATGACTCCCACAAACTACAAAATTGTCAATATAGAAGAGAGAAAAGAGTTCCACTATGATATGTTCGGATAAGGAATTTGTAGATGAAATTTGTCTTTAGGATAAAATTTGTACAATTTTTTTAAAGGAGGTTTCCTTAAAAAAATTGTACAAGTAAATTTTATCCTAAAAATTTCTTACCCTAAACATAACGTAATGAAGTGTATGAACACGACCCATTCTAATAGGTTTTAGTCTCCAAAGAAAATGTAAAGACACCATTTTGACATTGTATCAACGCAACTAATTCTCGTGCATGGGTAATATCAATCAACGTTTAGGTTTAACTCATTGAGGGAAGATAGTTATTGGGTTGGTAAATTATTACTATTTTACATAACATTTTAATAAACAATCAGACCATGATGCTTATAAATTTGGTAGAAAGTGCAGCTGTATATACCAATCTACTAATCTAGCACTGCCCTAAAATATGTAGCTGTTCCTGTGGCACTCTAGCACTAGTCATTTTGCCTCCCCAATTTACTATATGAGAACTACATTATATATAATTCACTTAAGCATGTGTTCAGTAGGATGTTACCACTTGGGCACGTGAAGTAGCAATGCTTGGACCGACCGACAATAAATCACGGCCTTCTATATGACAAAAATAATTGATTAATAAAAAAGTAGCAGCAACCCTAACCGGGAAAGGTGGTGGACCAAACCGGAAACCACATGACTCTGTGGTGGGACCCATCTTGAATAGAGGCCTATCACATGCAATGCAATCTCAGATCAAATGTCACACTCTCTTGGAATTTGTTGTTCCTCTCATTTGGACTTACTATACTAACAACCAAAAGTCTGCTAATAGGAAACCTCCCAATGTAAAAAAAGAAAGGAAATTATAAATAAAAAAAAAAAAAAAAAGGTAGGTCTAAGGGTCTATTTTAGTTTAATTTGTGACCCCAAAACTTGGTTTTGTGAGTGTTTTTAGAATCATTTTGTAGTCCATTTTCAAAAGCAAAAAGGAATATAGTTTTTAGGGCATCTTGCCAAAATGGCACCAGTTGATTAATTCTATTTTTTTTTTTTCAATTTTATCCAATTTTGTGCCAAAAAAAAAAGAAAAAGAAAGAAAGCATAACCACATTTTCTTTTGAAAATACTAATATTGACTCATTTAAAAATCATACAACATTAAAGAATTGCTTAATAAACCTAAAAATATGACCAATTGGAGATAAGTTTGTCTAGTTTTGATTTCACATTGTTTAGTAGGTCTCATTTCCTACTAATTAGTTTAACTTTATTATTGATATAATGCATAAAAACATTTTTTTTTTTTTTACCAACTTTGAATTGGCTTGTTTAAAAACTATATAACAATTATAAATTGAACTCAATCTACTTTAGTTTTTAAAATTCTCAAATAAATTTTAAAAAAATTTCTAAAATTCCAAAAAGGCACTAAAGTACACTAATTCATTATCCTTTTTACATGGTGTAATTTTAATGGAATCAGCAGAAAAAAAAAAAAAAGGAAGAAGAAAGAAAGAAGGTGATGGGAAAAGCATTTTTTTTTTCTTCATTTGGGGGTTCTTTTTAAAATATTTTGTGAAATAAACATGTAGCCGCCTAGCCGGGGAGCCGTGGCCATCAACTTGACAGGAACGTGTAGGAGCGGCCGTTGCCGTGGGGGATCACATCATAAAGATGCCACGTGTTTGAGATTAGTTTGGGAGTCTCGTGCTGATGGTGTTCACGCTACAATGGAGCGTGGTACACATTTACTGGACTAGGTTGTGCAGTCACGGGCACTCCGCCGGTTTCCTTCACCGCCGGCCAATTGGAAGACGTACTTTCCAAAGTTTTAGATATTTTATAAAAAGGAAGACGTCCATCAAAATTAAATAGGGCTTCCACCTTTTCACGCGAAATTGTGAGTTCATTAACATGTTAGATATTTTAATGCAGTAGTTCAATTTTAGGGTTTCATCTCAATGAAACTAAAGTTAAGATATTCCTAATTTATAATAGAAATTAATAAATAATTAAATTTGAATTAAATGATATTTTCTTTTGAAAATTAAACTCATCTTTGATCATAACTATAGTTTAATGCTTTTTTAAAAATAGGTTTATGTCTGTAATATTCAAGGTGGCCATTTAAGTGGTTTGGATCAAGGTATAGTCAGACTAATTGATGTGTACACTGTGAAGCTCCAATGGAGTACCACTGATTTGAATTTTTTAAATTTGTAATTATGTTTTATTAATATTTTTGTTTATAAAAAACGAGTTCAGTATATAGTCTATAATAAATAATATGGTTAGATCAAAGATAAAGGAGTGACGAATAAAGTTTATTGGACTATGGTACACCTCGATTGTCTAGGATTGTTATTCCTATTGGTTTTTTTGGTTTGATGGTGTCTGGGCTAATTTGTGCGTATCTCGATTAAATCTCTATCCGGACTATCTTAAGGGCACACTCTCTCCATATCGACCCTAGTGCATTCAGGAATTAATTCCTGAAGAATTAGAAATGAGATATGATAGAATTTGTGTAAGCTTTGTACTAGATGTGAGTTTATAACTGGGAAATACTTTATAAAATATATATTTTTTAACAAATAGGCTGTCTCCCTCCCCTCCACATGTGATTATATTCAAAACCTATTCTTATATAATTTAGCAAAAAAATATAGATTTCCTCAGTTGACGGCCACACAAAAGAGAGACAGTGAAAGAAACAGAGCCCTTTAAAAATGGTCGTTATTTTGCAGCATGCGTGGAATTGCTTCATTTAGTAATGGTTCATTTTTATGGGTATTCCATATTTTATGTACGCCCATGTATTCTAGTTCTTAACATATTACCTTATATTTTAACATCGTTGTAGATTGTCCTATTTTTAATCAAAACCATGATGACTTTTCGTTGAAAAGATTAAAATAATTGTGAATCGAGTCAATGAGAAAATTTATATTCCTATATGATTTAACATAAGACACTACCCATGGATAGAATATTAGAATTGAATGACATTGTTGAAATGCAGGGCTTTATGGAGTGTATTTTATTATTATTATTAAAGGAAAAAAATAGAGCATTCCAAATTACTCTTCTACGCTAATATTCTACCAACCATGACCTAACTTAGGGCTTGGAGTTTCCATCATAGAGTAGTTGTCATTTTGGTATTGGAATACGTATTTTTTTTCCAATGAGAGCTAAGGTATTAGCCCAAACCGACAACTTCTAGTCCTTGGGTTGAAATGTTGAATGGGTGGTATCATTATTTTAAGTTGATTTGAATTTAAAGTATGTTTTAATTTTTATTTTTATTTTTATTAATCCGTTTGAAGTTTCAACTGTGAATACTAATGGTAGATGCGGGATTTTTTTTTCCACTGCTAATACTGTCAATTGTGACCATTGGAAGCTCAATATCACCACCCTTGAAGCCCCCCTCAATCGGTTCGAATCAAAAGATAAAAAGGATGTAGACTATAGATGGGTTTTTTTTTTTTTTTTTTTTCCCCAAATCAACACTACTAAATCCCCCTTCTCCTTTCCTTTTTTTTTTTCATTTTTTTTTTCAGTTGTCCATTGTTTGAGGTGTGCTTTAATTTCTAATTGTAGTCTTCCCATTTTTGGAAGAAGATATAACCTTATGTGTTTATTAATGGTGATATCATAAAAATTTGATTAGCAACTGGCTACCAATATTGTTATGCCTTATTTGTTAACGGGAGAAGATTCAATGCTGAGTTGATAAAACTCAGTACGATGCCGAGGTGAAATAGATCCATTAAATTAGCTTTTGGATTGCTCGGATTTAAAGATCAAAAGTTACTAGTGAAATAACCAAAATGACCTCAATGGACAATTTTTTGATCTCTAAATCTAAGCCATCCAAAAGCTAATCTAAGGGTCCATTTCGCCTTGGTACTGTCTTGAGTTTATAAAACTCAGTATTGAATCATTTTCCCATCTTAATTGACAATGCCACATGACATTTTTTTAATTGGCATGTTAACAAATGGGAAAAGATTCAGTACTAAGTTGATAAAACTTAGCACGGTGCCAAATTGAAATGGATTCTTAAATTAGCTTTTGGATGGCTTAAATTTAAGGATAAAAAAAATAGATGACTTAAAACCTTACTTATAATAGAAATTTGTTACTCAATTTAATGATTAATTCCGTAAGTGACACATGGGCGTTTGAACCCCATAGGGATAACAAGATTGTTGTTAATCATTATTAGTCATTAACCTTAAATTTTTGATTAGTGGTTACTAAAGGATCTTAAAAGAGTGCTTCTATTTATTTTATTTTATATTATTTAAAAAAAATGTTACGAATTCAAAATTATTTGGGGCATTAATTACACTCTAATACCCACCCAGCTAATAAAATGGGATACGAGGATATTTAAGGGATTCACAATATCTTTTTGGATAGAAAGAGAATTAAATTTTAAATAATTTGCTCTTATTGGTTAATGAGATTACAAAGGCACGACTTATCAACTAGTGTGCGTATTCGTGGGGAGTCAAACCCCATTTCCCAAGGGAAACGAGTTTGTGGTGCAATAGGGAAACGAGCCTTAATCCCAACAGAATTAAGCTTTAAGTTCAATTCCACAAGAGGCCAAACACCTTTAAAAGTAAGCTCATCCTGTTATTAGTCAATAAATACCTGTATCAAATCTAAGTCTTTATCACAAGGGAAGAATATTGGTATGTGGGAAGAAAATGATGGTAAAGAAAGCAAGAAAGATTGCATAAAGCAAAAGTTAAACGTCCCCTTTCAAAACGCGTTTTCTACTTCAAGTCTTTACCTATAAATCTCACAAATTTATCGAAACGGATTAACCCAAATTTATCTTGTAAATTCCAAATTATTTCTTACATAATTATTACGAATAATTATAAACCGGCAACACATCTTTCCTATTAAGTTAAATTGCATTTCCTTTTCATAGTAAAATTTTCATAAATTATTTGAATTATTCTTGATATCGTCCCTAATAATATTCTCTTATTTTTACGCTCAATGATTTCCAAATTCCAAATTTGCCATCAAGAGAGTGCATCACACATGCCTAAAAAATTGTATAGTAGAGTTCATCACTCGCTTTGACCACATGCATCTACATATTAGGTAAATCACATTGACCATACATTATACAATGGGGGAAATGCAGATTAGTTCGACTATGGATATATAATTAAAAATCAATATAATTTAATAATCATTCTTAATTAAGTTATTAGTCATCTACTACGAAATTAATTATCATTGGAGTGATATTTAACCAATCTATAACTCCTCCTAGCAAATAGCCGGTAGCACTGTAAACATATGATCCAATACTCCCAATAACACTATACTTACTCTACAACAACATTAAAGATGTGGACCAACCCTCATGGTCCATCATACCTATTTAATGAGCTATTGCGCTTGATTTAGGGCTCATGTCTTTGTACGTGGGCCCTCCAACCTCACAAGTTTCAATCAACCGTCCAATATTAAATGCACTTGCTAATGTAATCTAAATCCAACAAAAAATAAATGGCTCATCATAATAAAATATAATCGGGAGTACATAATAACGCTCCTTCCCTTTCTCTTTCTGGTCTGGTGGGCGAGCTTGAAAAGCAAACCAACGACGGTTAGGCCATCTCCAAAGCGTTACTATATGAACCCCAAACGACACCAGAGGACCGGCAAAAGGACGGTAACTTCTCCGGAATCTGACCCACAAGAGGACAACGCCGCAGGAACTAAATTAGCAAGATGAAAATGCTGACGAATGGTGGTGCGGGAAAAGAGGAGGTGGGGAACTCCGGTAGCGGGACGGTGGTGGTGGGAGTGAAGTTGGACTCGCAGAGCAGAGAGTTGCTGACGTGGGCTATGGTCAAGATGGCTCAACCTGGTGATTGTGTGATTGCTCTTCATGTTCTTAACAACAACGGTAAATTTTTATTTTTTGATTTGTGGATGTTTTTGGATTTTTAGTTTTTTTTTTGGTGGATTTTGAAAGGGTTGAAGTGGGAGATTGATTGTTTTGTTGAAATGGGTTCGTGCAGAAATTGTGGATCATGATGGGAAATCATCACTTCTTTCGCTTGTTAAGGCTTTTGACTCTGTTCTTGCTGTCTATGAAGGTTTCTGCAACTTGAAACAGGTTGGTTTTAGCATTTTTTGATTTTCCATTCCTTGAATGTTTCTGGGGTTTTTTTATTTTTTATTTTTTTGTTATTCAATTAACCTCTGTTTGGTTGCTAGTAAACAGACGAAAGGAAAAGAAAAGAAAATGAAATAGAATCTTATGTTTCTTTGTTGTGTCATCCAAACATTGAAAACCTACACTCATGTAAGCCAAATTGTGTTGTTAGGCTGAGTTGGGTGGAGGTTTTAGTTGTATTAAGACTAAAGAGTCAAACTTTCTAATTATTTTCTGACATTTTCTCAGAAAGCAAACAGAAAATGTTAAGAGTAGGGATTTTGGTGGAATCTTGCAGGTGGATCTCAAGCTTAAGATATGCAGAGGTTCATCTATCCGAAAAGTTCTTGTTCGGGAGGCAAATTCGTATGCTGCTACTAAAATTATTGTAGGAACTGCTCGGAATCACCATACAATCCGGTCGTCAACCTCGGTGGCTAAGTACTGCGCGAAGAAACTGTCAAAAGATTGCTGGGTTCTTGCTGTTAATAATGGGAAAGTTGTGTTCCAGAGAGAGGCCTCTCTGGCAACTAGCAGCAGACCACAAGGTTGCAAATTTTTCTCAACTCGCAGTTTTCTGTATGAATTCTTCATGATTTTAGTGTATTTCTTACTCCTCTTACTATTACAGAAACGGAAGATCATCGTCGAAATGGTTTACTTGGTGCGATTCATAGGTCGTTGAGTAAGAATTCCAAAGTACTAAATGAGGGCAATACTGATGTGGCTCCGAAGGCCACCAATGATCTGGGTAGTTGCCCAGATATAGAGCAGGGGTTAGTTGAAATTGGTTCAAATTATATGGAGAATATCCCAAAACAGAACTGCTCCGTTTGTACACCTGCTTCTGTCTGGCCCGATAATTCTTGTCACCAATCGGTAGAGGAGTCTTCTGGTGATGGCCGTGAAGACAATTCGTTGGCTATAGTGCCCGTGCAGATGGTGGAGGCAGCGTCGACTTCAATTTCTCTATTGATTAGGGAATTGCCTGAATTGAGGCCTGGTTGGCCGCTTCTTCGCCGGGCAACTTTACTGGACAGGCAAGATACGACTGACCCGTCGTCAGTGCGGAAAATTTCTGTGGTTCAATGGGCAATGCGGTTACCCAGTAGGTGTGCTCCATCTACTTCCATTTCAGATCAGAAACAAATTAGTTTTGATCATGAGGGAGATCGATCTTCCAATTTAGATGGGGAAAGTGGTGCTATGGTTCTGGTAGGTGGCACAGAGACTATGTTTGCTCCACCTTCTACCAGCCACGGTTTGAGAAGCCTACCGAAAGAATTGGAGGGTCTTCATGAGAAGTACTCATCGACCTGCAGATTATTTAAGTACCAGGATCTCCTTTCAGCAACATCGAATTTCATGCCTGGTTTGATTTCTTCCACAAAATTCATGTTTTAATTAGCTTCTTTTGTATCCATTTTGATGTCAGTGTGGTCTTACTTGGAATATAATTCTTGTTAATTTCAGAGAATCTGATTGGAAAAGGAGGCAGTAGTCGGGTTTATAAAGGTTGCCTTCCTGATGGCAAGGAACTCGCTGTGAAAATTTTGAAGCCATCTGAAGATGCATTGAAGGAATTTGTTTTGGAAATTGAAATCATCACTACTTTACGTCACAAGAACATAATTTCCTTGTTGGGTTTTTGTTTCGAAGACAACAATCTCCTCTTGGTTTATGATTTCCTATCAGGAGGAAGCCTTGAAGAGAACCTTCACGGTATTTACTTGCATAAATTCGTTAGTTCAAATATTGAGTGGAAACTGAAAATTTGTTTCTGATTTGCTGAATCTCTTGTTGGTACTTACTGTATATCAGGTAATAAGAAGGACCCACTTGCATTCGGCTGGAGTGAGAGATACAAGGTGGCTGTGGGTGTAGCTGAAGCATTGGAATATTTACATGGTGGCAGTGCTCAAGCTGTGATCCACAGGGATGTAAAATCATCGAATGTATTACTGTCTGATGATTTTGAGCCGCAGGTGATATTTATTTGACTTCTCAATTTATTGGCTCTTGTTTTCTTTTTTTTTTTTTTTTTTTTTGGAAAATTATAAGTAAATAAAAAATAAATCTGCCGGTGCTTATGCTATTCTAGTTCGTTTTCTCAGCTCTCTGATTTTGGACTCGCTAAATGGGCATCAACCTCCTCATCACATATTACATGCAGTGATGTTGCTGGAACCTTTGGGTATGTAGCTTTACTTCCTTAACTATAACTTCGATGTCTCATTTGGCTCCTTGTCATTTGCAAGAGAGAAATAATAGTTCACAATTTCAAATTTATTTCCTGAATTCTGCGGGAACATTGGAAATTTTGTTAAAGAAGCAGATTGAATTATTGATACCAGTCATTGAATTGGTATACTTTTTGCTGCAGTTACTTGGCTCCTGAATACTTTATGTATGGGAAAGTAAATGACAAGATTGATGTCTATGCATTCGGTGTTGTACTCCTTGAGCTTCTTTCAGGAAGAAAGCCTATAAGCAGTGACTACCCAAAAGGCCAAGAGAGTCTGGTTATGTGGGTATGTCCTCTGTACTCGTGGGGGGTTTACTCAATACTGCATCTAACTTCATCTAACTTCTTATTGATCTTGTTTTGTAACGATAAAATGAATTTTTATGTCCAGGCAAAGCCAATTCTAAATGATGGGAAGCTTTCCCAACTGTTAGACCCAAGCTTGGGCAATAACTATGACCTTTATCAGATGAAGAGGATGGTTTTGGCTGCTACTCTCTGTATCAGACGTGAACCTCGTTCTCGACCTCAAATGAGCCTTGTAAGTCATCTCTAAGTTCTCTTTATAGTTGTCCATCCATGCTGTTTTTTTCCTCATCTTAGACTGTCTAGTGGTGAAGGAAAAATATGAGAAATGAACCTACAAAACCCGTCTTGTGTTCAAAGCACGAGGAAATTGGACTTCAATAGAGACGAGGAAAACCAGACCAAACAGCCTTATATCCTATTTGGATTTTCATCAACCTCTAATTCAATCATGAAATTGGGGAAAAAAAAATGAAAGTTCAAATGAGGGATGTTGTTTTCTGGACTAGGAGCTGGCTTATGTGTCTCACTCATCCCACTTCTTGCAGTATGTCAATCATTATTGCATTTCACCACGATGATATGCTCCTTGATTAATACCACTGATACACTTTCTCTGCTTATTCTATTATAACAAATGGATCTTTAATTTATTTCTGTTCTCGACAACAGATTTTGAAGCTCCTCCAAGGTGATGCCAACGTGAACATGTGGGCAAGGCTACAAGTTAATGCTTTGGAGGAATCTGACATGCTGGATGATGAAGCTTTTCCACGTTCTAATCTACAGTCCCATCTTAACCTTGCATTGCTTGATGTGGAGGATGATTCACTATTATCCATGAGCAGCATTGAGCCAAGGGTCTCCTTAGAGGACTACCTGCAAGGCAGGTGGAGCCGCTCCTCAAGCTTCGACTAACTACATTGGCAAAGTGCCACATTGTTCCACCACGTTTGTGTGATTCTTTTGTACATTCTTTGGTTTCGTTTTCCCCACCTTCTTTTCCTTTCTGTTTTGGATTTCACCTCCTTTCAGGGTTGGTTATAGATGGGTCTTGGATGAGAGGTTGTTTGCGAGTGTGCCCTCCTCCTTCCCCCAAGTAGTCAAGACCTAGTCCATATTAGATGGGCTGCAGGTTTTCTGAAAAAAAAAAAATTTGTGTCAATTCTCTTTCTCAGTTTAAAAAGATTGAGAGCTGAATTTGTTGTATTGGTGGAAGACGAATTTATTGTAATTGTGGAATATTATCTGATAAAGTGAGCATGAGTAACCATTGCTCCTATACATATCTGAGGCAAATGAGCTGGGTTGTGGCAATTATAAGCCACCAAGTCCAGTTTTCTCTTTGTTGCTTCTTTTTCTATCTCTTTCCTTTTGTTGTTCTCTGTTTTCTTTCTTTTAATAATATTTTGAGTAGTGAGCACATGATTTGGAGTTCTGGGGGATGTCAGAGTCTCTTTGATGCTTCTACTCTTTATTAAAAAAAAAAAAAAAAAAAAAAAAAAAAAAAAAAAAAAATATCTGAGGCAAATGAGAGGAATTCTGCTTTTGAGCTTGTTTCTTCATAATTTCAATCCTTACATTTCCTTTAGTCGATTTGTTAATGACACTCAGATGCTCACAAGACTCGGTCCTTAAAGTGGGTAAACAAGTCTTTCAAGACCTTGTTTTGTCATTCTCAACCAGCTGTCATTTTGGTTGAATTGGTTTTCGTGGTGCTTTCTGACTTAAAGCCACTTGTTTTTTAGGTTTTTTTTCGTCTTCCACCAACATCTCTTTTTTTAGATCCCCGCTTTCTCCAAACCTTTATCCCTTTAAAGTCATCAGGGTCTCGTACTCCACATAAACCACTGTAGAACCACGTATCCAGACTCTCAAGTCCTAGTCGTTTTTCGTAGCTTGTGACAAGTCAATTGGTGTCCTCCACCTTTCCCACCATCACTACAGACGACTGTGTCGTGGATCTATATCCTTTATAGATTTCAAGATATGACTTCCACAGCACTCGCACCCAGTTGACTGGGTAATTAGTGTTTATTGACTGATTAAAAACCATATATAAAGACTGAATAAAAGACCGGGGGGGAGGGGGACCATTTTTCTGTACTTAGTGGCTTGGTTTCTCATTCTACCTGTTGTTTTATCGACCTGTATCAGTTTTCTGATGTAGAAAGACTGTCGACTCATCTCATTCTCCTATCTTCTTATCAAATTCGACATATTGTGATACTTAAGCAATATCTCCCTGTGTCTTAATTCATTTTCTTCATTGAGACACCTTTGAAACCCCACAATATAAGAAATTGACTGCTCACAAATCTCCAAAGTTCTGATTACCTTACAAAGGTCTCTCCAGTCTCCACAATAGTCCATAGCCAAATACTTGCACACGTAGTTGTGCTGAAGGCTGAATGTGGAGGAAAAGTAGTAATTTGTGGTGACTGTAGGAGTTTTATAAATTATCATTAAGGGTATTGAGATAATTTTTTCCGAACTTTCTAGTGAATAGATCTTGCACTCTATATATACCATTCTATTCATCAAAACCAGGCTTACTAGCATATACAACATAGAAAATACCCAGTTTTGCATTATCAAATGTTTCCTGAGGGCAGAGTGAAAGTAAATTATTCACAAACGAATAAAGCTTGGCTATTGAACCACTAATTTCTTGTTCATCAGCCTCTTCATGCCATAGTTTTTTTTATTTTTTTATTTTTTTATTTCCCCCCTCCTTTTAGGGAGATTGAGCAACACCGCGTGAGTTTGGTTACACTCATTAATTGTTAAGGTGGGCCACATAATTGTAACCAAGCCAAAGTCATTTTAGCATGGTGGTGAAGTCATCTAAAAGAAAAGAGGGGGGGGGGGGGGGGGGGTGGAGTTTTAAATCAATCCCTACTGTTGAACCACCCTAACCCCACAGGCCACAACCCCTCCTCACCCACTATCCACCAAAAGGACATGTAAGTATGTAACAATATTACGATGGTTAAAGGCAAAAAAAAAGAAAAAGAAAAAGTAAAATGCAGTTTAAAGACGGTTATGAATTATGAAAAAAAGGTGTTTTAGTTTTTGGTTGTGCCTCTGTTTGCATCACAAAAGTTTTGGGATTTAGCATGTCACAGTACCGTTATGCATCAAGACACTGGGCAAAACATTTCCCAGAGATTTTTAGCTAGGGGTGACAGGTTCTGTGGTTTGAACTGGCCTTTCCAGCTTCAATTATTTGTAGTATGGGCCTGATTTTTCAAGGGAAGAACATTATACATTGAGGCCAAATCACCTTATATAAATTATAAATTGGAAAATTGCAATGCCTAGAGCACCATTTATCTCATATCATAAGCTCCAAATTGAAAACTTTACCGATGTTTAAAATGAAAAATTAGAAGAACAAGAAACAAAGGCCAAAATAGAACTCAAAGCCTTCAATTAGACATAAAGATATGATTCAACTTTGTAACTCCAAATCAAACTTAAAATTTCGACTTTCTACAACAAGAATCTCAAAATCAATATGGAAGAATTGAAAACAAGCAAAAACAATGGAACAAACCAACCAATCAAATCATCATATCTGATTCATAATTAATCATTGATGTGGGGGAAAAATTCGGCCCAATATAATAGCGCCCCGTGGACTCAAGAGGGTCAACTAAGCTCCCTCACAAAGGGATATTATTAAATTGATATTTAAATTAATCAATAATCCAACCCTAGAATAAAGGGATTGACATTATCACTTATTAATCAAGTCCTACAAAGACTTTAGCCTCCTAATCCAATTAGGAGAGGGACACCCATTACAAATAGGGACTCTCTTCACATATGCAAGGTACATACAATTCACCTTCTACATTCCAGGCTCATTGAATATTATCTGACTTAAGCATCAGAGGGGCTCCCATCGGCAACCCACCGATTGCCTGAGCCTTATTTTGCAGATACACACGAGGAGCATGTGAGGTTTATGTTGTAATATTGACTGTGGTGATTTTTCGTCATCAACAGTTTGGCGCCGTTTGTGAGAAAAGATCAAAAAGCCTTTTCCATTTTTCCAAGAAACAACCATGGTGAATGGTTGCATAGTCACGAATGATCTGGTTCAGACCTCATCCCTTCTACCTATGGCAATGGCAAGTAAAGCTAGGTCCCACTCTTCTTGTTAGCCTACCAAGAACATGTCCGGGCTATGGCAAAAGCTCGATTACTACAAGAAAATAAAGGTGGGCCGTCACAGCTCTCGCACCAGTATAGATCTTGTTCGCATTGGATTATCGGAAACGCGAGTTTGTATAGAAAAACATGGATCACCGACCAGATGTCTTACAGTTGTTCACTCTCCATTTAAGCTGACGAGATCAATTTTTGTCGCTGTCAATACACTTACACACCGGCATGGGCCTACGGCGTCATGAAAAACATTGATCTATGTTGCCATCATATGCTGCCATTTTAAATTCCGTCCGGTAGTGCAACACCACACTGGTAAAGCTTGACTTGGGCTCTTCAAACACGCTGATAAAAGGTCACTTGCTGATTTCTCAAAGTTTATAATTGCATGGTGATATCTCTTAAATGTTCACACTTCAAAGTTCATCGGAGAAGCTTGAGGGAAGTATTCTCACATCTATTTCCTTTTGGCTATTTAATCTCAGTAGATTTTATTTATTCTCCAGATGCACACCACATGCTCAGTGAGATGCTCTACACAATTAACTTGTTAAAGAGTCATAGCTATAAAAAAAAAAATTAGTAAGGAAAACCGTATGGGAACTGCCACCTACCCTCTCTTATATGCATTTTACTCTATTTTTTCATCCAATGGGACAACACCATGAAATTTCTTTATGAAAACGTGTTTATTGGATTGTACATTGCCATGTTCATAGGCTCTGTCCAGCCACTTATTCTCATTATTTTCTTATATATTCTTTTATTTGAATTGAATCTCAATTCTTGAGAGTGAAAGATTATGTGCCCCTGGTTGTCAGAAACTTTTAATGGGCTAATTTATCAGTTCAAGGCCCTCTTAAACATTGACATTAAAAGGCATAAAATAATTTGTTTGATATTGGCAGGCTCTTTTCCCTTAATGGTAAGATTTTTAAATTTTATTCCAACTTTGGTGTCATTTTGAACATAATTCTTATGCAGCGATAAATCGTGGTTGCTAACCACGATTTTATTAAAATCGTGGTTAGCAACCACGATTTTAGGGGGTATACAAATCCATCTTTTTAACGCTCGTATTAGTATAAAAAATTTATACGCTAAAATCGTGAGTGCTAAACACGATTTCAGCAAGAATCGTTGTTAGCGACCACGACGTTCTTTTGTTCACATTCACACTACACTTCACGGCACATGGTGTGGCATTATTTGACTTTAATCCATTCGTAGTGGTTTGGGGTCGATGGATGACTGTGGTCCACAACGTCCTAAAATGCAGCCGTTTAAGGGGAAAACTTGGCTAAGTTAACGCTGACGGCGTTAATCTCACAAATGCAGCCCCTCCACCTTCGGGCATATCCGTCTCAACCATGGCAGATCTAAGGAACGACCAACTCAAACCATAGCAGATCTGAGGAAGAAGGCAGCAATTTTATTTTATTTTTTAAAAGAAAAAAAACATAGAAGATGAAGGGCAGCCATGGCTGTTGATCCAGCCAAACCCATCTCACCCATGCAAGGAATTTGCCGACGGCTCTCTTTTCTTTTTTTTCCTTTTTCTAAATTCAGCCTTTTTTTTAAAAAAATAATAATAATAAAAAACATAGAAGAAGAAGGGAGAGGGTAGGTTCATCTCCGGCAGCCATGGCTGTTGATCTAGCCAAACCCATCTCACCCATCCATGGAATTTGCCGACGGCTCTCTTTCTTTATTTCTTTTTTTTTTTTTTGAAAAAAAAAAAAAAAAACGTAGAAGAAGAAGAAGGGAGAGGGTAGGTAATCTGACGTAAAATCTAGAATTATCAATTCAAAACCCAACTAAACCAGAACCCATCAGGATCTACTTCAGAAATTAAGGAATATCAATTTAAAAACCCCACTAACCCAATATATATATATATGTACAATACACACACACATATATATTAGGAACTCATTAGGATCTACTTCAGAAACATAAACTCTAGACGCCGGCAGCCATGGCTATCCAGCCAAACCCATCTCACGCATCCACGGGATTTGTCGACAGCGGAGAAGTTATTGTGAATGGGTTGCTTCAGATCTGGGTTCTGGTCGCCATCCCTCGCACACTGCCAAGCTCTTGATTCACCAAACCCATCTTCCAGATCTAAAAGTGGTGTGGGTTTCTGACGAGAAGAGAGAGAGAGGAATGGCAGAAAGGGGTGTGGGTTTTTGACGGGAGAGGGTGAGAGTTGGAAAGGGATGTGGGTTTTTTACGGAGGGTGAGTTGAGACAAAAAAAATCTGCTTTTATTTTGGGCTAAAATCGTGGTTAACAACCACGATTTTTCAGTATATAAATTTTTATACCAATACGATTGACTAAACAGGGAGCCGTATACCCAAAATAAAATCGTGGCTAGCAATCACGATTTTAATAAAATCGTGGTTACTAACCACGATTTATCGCTGTCTGGGAATTAAATTCAAAATCACACCACAGTCGGAATAAAGTTTAAAAATCTTACCAATTAGGGAAATGAGCCGATATTGGCACCTTATCACGGGGTTTGTCATTACCATTGTCATTACAAGTGCAGGAATGTGGGACCATTCCAATTAGGCACTACTGCCTTTGTACGTGTCCTACTTAAAGTCTCAAAAAGGAGTAGTCAGCAGACCTAGCAAGCAGGCCAAATCAAAGATACTATATCACATACCTATGTATATACATACATACATAGCCTATACTTGTCACTATACTTGTCACCTCAGCTGGGACTCCAAAGACGCAAATGCAGTGTCTGGCCACCTCCCTTGAAGAAAGATACTTCACTTACAGGTGTTTCCATGCACAAGTAATCGTTCCACCTCCTTGTAATGGGCTTATCCATCTTTTGCAATGTATACTTCGACCAGAATCGGCTTATGTGACCATGTCCTACAAGGCAATACCCATGGCAACGCTCAAGAAGCTACCTAATTCAGCCATCTCGGGCATCTCAACCACTAACAGGTTGTCTTCTTGCACATGATTCGGGTACATTCTTTCCATTTTTATCTAATTTATTTTTACAAATCAAAGAATTGCATAGTATTCCTAGCCAGACTAGCAAGAATATCTACGTACTGTTCATACTTCATAACGCCTCATTTACTAGTTTGGGTGCTAATAGTCAGCACAACCCCCCCATTCTCCATACCGTCCCTAGCAATTATTGGGTCACATTCTAATACCAATACTTGATTTTGAAGCAAAAGCATTGACACTCTAATTTTACTGTATGAGAAATTAAATAAAATAGTGACAGGGTGCTCTAGCATTCTAGCAAGCAGGCTAGACACGTGTTCCACTTTGGACTTATTTTTGTGCCCATGCCATCTTTCATGGTACCCACTATCAACATATCCTGCAACTCCATAGAAATCTATAGATTATACAATCAAACTACACTAGTTGGTACCTTTTTTATTGGTCTTAGAGCATGCATGATGTGGCGTGGACCGTCTCGCCTCACCCTAACAGACCCCACTTTTGATGTATGCCATATCTGATACGAAATTCATGCTACTATATTTCTCATGCATATCACTTCAGTAGGTCCACATCTTGGTCATCGGCTCCTCAGCCTAGATACCATTCTCAATTCGGGCGTCTCCACCTAGCTACAAGCACAACCTGTAACATTTTGCTCGACTTATGAACATAATTTTTTTCCATCATGTTCTCTATCTTTCTTGAACCGACTGATGCTGAGCATCACTTGAAATGAATTTTCAAATTCAATGCCTTAAATCTCACCACTCCATCTGCTAAGAGAATAGGAAGCAGTATAACGACGCCTTCAATGTCCATTTTGGATAGGGCGTCCTTATTTATTTTTCTAATGATATGAAATCTTGTTATAACTTTCTTTTTGCAATCGTGATCTCCTATTAGTATAGTAGGATGGAGGCACACGTATCACCACCAACTTGGCCTACCTGTCAATTATCTTGCAGGTCTTATTCAACTCTTAATTTTATGGTCCATTTTTTTAGATTAACCAAATAGCTCGACCAAAGAGCCCAAAGAACCAGCAACAGCAAAGCTAGCGTGCCTAGCGACTCCGCCAATAGGAATTGCAGCTATAAATTAATTGCAGTTCTTCAGCTTAAGGCATCAGTGGACTGCAAATCTCCAACTCAATTGCAGGCTGACTTCGCCATTTTGGCTCAATCATCAACGGTCGCCAATCCATTTGTTTGGATCTCCAAGCCCTCACTAGCTGAGACACCTCTAAGCCCTCATGAGCTGAGGCATTTTTGAGCTCAAAAAATAAGAAAATCTCCTAAGGCTTATGTTATCTCTAAAAAGCCCTGGCTCGTTCCAAGCAATCACTCGGCGGCTGAATAAATCCCCTAGCTGAGGAAAAAAGCCCTAGCCCACAACTAGGCACTCACTTAGGTGAATAAAAACTCCCTAGGTGAGGAAAAAGCTCTAGCCAGCTCCAGGCACCCACTTGGGTGAATAGAAACTCCCCAAGTGAGGAAAAAGCCCTGGTCGATGAGCTCCAAGCACTCACTTAGGTGAATAAAAACTCCCCAGGTGAGGAAAAAGCCCTGGCCAGCTCCAGGCACCCACTTAGGTGAATAGAAACTCTCAGGTGAGGAAAAAGCCCTGGCTAGCTCCAGGCACCCACTTAGGTGAATAAAAACTCCCTAGGTGAGGAAAAAGCCCTAGCCAGCTCCAGGAACCCACTTGGGTGAATAGAAACTCTTCAGGTGAGGAAAAAGCCCTGGTCAACTCCAGGCACTTACTTAGGTGAATAAAAACTCTCCCAGGTGAGGAAAAAGCCCTAGCCCGTAACTAGGCACTCATCTGGCAAGCAAAGAGTTAAGCCAATGAAGAAAGTAACATCTTCCAAAGCCCTAGCCAGCAACTAGACACTCATTAGGCCAGCGAAGAGCTAAGCCTATGAGCAAACTCCGTGATATCTCCAAAAACTTTGTGGCCTCTCCAAAGGCAAGTCTCACCTTCATCTAATTGCACGTTAACAAAAAAACCAACTCATTTAGACTACTTCCTTCACCCAAGCCAATAAACTTGGCCTTCAAAGTCGGGGGCTACTGATGTGGGGGAAAAATCCAACCCAATATAATAGCGCCGCGTGGACTCAAGAGGGTCAACTAAGCTCCCTCACAAAGGGATATTATTAAATTGATATTTAAATTAATCAATAATCCAACCCTATAATAAAGGGATTGATATTATCACTTATTAATCAAGTCTTACAAAGACTCTAGCCTCCTAATCCGATTAGGAGAGGGACACCCACTACAAATAGGACTCTCTTCACATATGCAAGGTACATACAATTCACCTTCTACATTCCAGGCTCATTGAATATTATCTGACTTAAGCATCAAGGGGCTCCCATCGGCAACCCACCTGATTGCTTGAGCCTTATTTTGTAGGTACACACGAGGAACACGTGAGGTCTATGTTACAATATTGACTGTGGCGATTTTTCATCATCAACAATCATAAACCAATAAAGATGCTCATGCAATTGATTCCATATTTTTTTCTTGTTTTGTTCATATATCCTAGTCCATAAACAACTTCATTATTCAAGTTAGTCTTTTGATCTTTAAAAACTGAATGTACCAAGTTTATAGATAACCAAACAAACTCCCACACAGTTTGGGCCATTGTATGCTGGAGGAGCCAATGAAATGTGGCAACAAAGTTTGTTCTGGAGAATTTTTTTTTTTCTTCTTCTTCCTGGGTACCATAGAAGCCCAAATGATTGTAAGATGCCCATGATACATGTCGGTATTAATATAAAATGGTAAAAGGACAAATTTTGATAAACTAATTTCCTATACCATTAAAAATTTGATCTCCAATATAAAAGACACCCCCAAAATCCCCACTTGGGTATATGATATTCTTGTCATGAACCCATCCCCACCTCCATTAACCTGGTTATATAAAAGATACCCCCTCAATCCCCAATCTCTACTTGGGTATATGATATTCTTGTCATGAACCTATCCCCACCTCAGTTAACAAAATCTCATTCTTATTCAAAATTTTTTTTTTCCTCCCACCATCTGATACCGCTAATCAGGCATAGTGCCATTGAATAAGTTAAGAGAATTTCACCAAAAATAAAAGGAAGATAATAATATATAGGAATATGATATAAGACAAATGATTTTTGATTTCTCTATTGGTCTTTTCCCAACTAAATATAAACAAGTGGTGCTACTTCCATCGAATTGTAGATGTCACCTAAGAAAGTAACCACTATTTGAAAGTGAAAATGACTTATTTTTTATATTTTACTTAATTACAATCTTATTATAATCACTTCAATTGGTAAATAAAACGAGGGGATACACTGATAACCGTTTGTTGTAACATAAAATATTTATAGAAAATCCTCCATATTGAAAAATTGACCTTTAAATTTAAGAGCACCTAAGCCCTAAGGCCTAACTCATGGGGATACCAGCGCTAGGTGACAAGGGCTGGCCCATCCTCATCCTGAATTCGTGATCCACAAACAACTCCGCATGGGCACGTTGTGTGAACTCCAACCAGGCAACCACTCTTTTTTCTTGGATGCTCTTGGAATTAAAAAGAGGCCATACCAATCAAAACAGGTCAAAAGGAAACAACACAGAATCCATCTCCACGGACACGAATTCGTGTGAACACGGAGTCTCCTCTCTCGCAGGGAGGAAAAAGCAAAGCCATGGATCTCGCACAATACTCTCACCGCCAGCCCCCCAGGTACGTCTCCGTCCCTCCTCCCCGTCCTCACCCTCACCCTCACCCTCCTCCCTTCCCCGACGACCCTAAGTTCTATGCCCCGCAGCAGCACCACCACCACCACCACAACCACCGCCGTGAGTACCACCATCTTGCTCCTCTTCAGCCACCACAAGCACCACCAATCCCACCACCACCAGCATCGTCGTACCATAATCTCCCCGCACCTCCTCCACCGCCACCACCAACCTTCATTCCCTTCCAACCCCAATTCACTTTCCGTAACCCTAATAGCCGCCCGATTGAAGACGACCATAGATCACACCACATCGAGTTCGATTTACCGCCTAGGGTTTTCGAGGATGATCGTCATCGTCATCGTATACCCGAATTCGACCATCCCTGTGTCGATTCCCGGTCCGATGTGTGGGATCCATCTAGGGTTCCGCCTGAAAGCCGGCCGGTTAGGACTTACCCTGTTATTGATTTGGATCACGAGTCTCGTCACCGGCGGTTTGATCACGATCCAATGTCCCCGTATCGAACAATGGATAAGTTTAGGCATGATTCGGAAGGTAGTTCTAGGTTTAGAGATGATTTCAGTGATGGGTTTTTGCAGAATCAGAAAGAAGAGATTGTATGGGGCCGAAGCGATGGCCATGATGGCAGTCGCTGGTCACTTCGTTTTGAGTCCCCCTGCTAGGAATTTCGCATTTGGTACGAACACGTCCAGGGAGTTTGCCAAAAATTTGGGCAATTATGATGGTCGATACGGATCCGAAATTGATGGTGAATTGTTTAGGAATGGCAGAGGAGATGGAGTTGGTGAAAATCATAGATGGGTTCATAGTAGGCAGTCCCCCAGAGATGTACCCAATTCTTCGGTCGAGAGAGGAATTGATGAGTTTAGTGATGGTGATGGGGTTCGAGTTACTTCTGGGAAATGGGTACCCCATGTTTCCGAAATGGGAAGATTTAATAATAGGGGGAGTAGGGAGAGCAACCATGAGTACGATCGCACTCCAAGGAAGCAAGTACAGAAGAAGAGTGCTTTTCTCAGGATACAGATGGGGAAACCTAATTATAGGAATAAGAGCGATGAACAATCACTGCCTTATGGTTATTATGATGATGCTAGTAGCTCTAGCCCCTTTAGAGGTAAGGACCCCCTTGTATATTCAGATCACAGAGTGGAAGATGAAGAGAGAGAAGGAAGCCCTGTGGAACTTGATGTTTCTTTCAAGTCCAATTCGCTGGTAGCTAAGGCAATTGTGGCCCCTTCAAGTCCACTGGTTGGTTCTGATAGGAATTTGACCCCTAGGATTAGGAATATAAGGAAACTCCCAGTGATTGATATGGATAATTCAAGTTCACATCTAACCAAAGATAGTGACGGTCCTGTAAAATTGGACAGTTCAGCACAATTTTCCAGTAATCCCTCTACTTCTGTTGAGGACACCAAACAGTCAGAAGAGAAAGTTACAGTTTCTGGTAGTGGAACTACACCTGATGTTTGTTCAATGCCTTGTTCTAATGGGACTAATGTTTCACTTGGAAAGAGGACAGTGGAAAGGTCTCATAAGGGTACAGTTTTGAATAAAGGTGGTACCAATGTTGGTTCTGATGGAAAGTCTTTACCCAAGGTTATGAAGAAGAAGAAAGTTGTGAAGAAAGTGATGACCCCTATTTCGCGTTTGTCAAGTTCACAGCCAGCAAAGAAACATGACAGGACCTGTAAAAGCAGATAGCTCCACCCCCATCCATAGTCCATCTGCAGTCTCCAGGCTTGGCAAGGGGTTAATAATACCTTCAAATGAGAAAACTAATTCTGCTGAAATGGTTTCAGGGAATGATGTTGTTTTGCAGCCTTGTCCAAATGGAGCAAGCCATGTTGCCTGACAGTGACAAACTGGATGGATCTCCAGAGACTATTTTATCGGAGAAAGTTGGCACTGACTGTTGATATTGGTAGGGCATGTTTACCTGAGGCTATGAGAAAGAGGGACTGCTCAACCTCTCCTCTGGGTTCGTCAAGTCCTGAGGAAACCAAAAACAATGAGTATGCTGTAGATGCAGATAGGTCCATCCATGGCTTCCATACCTTTTCAAAGTCTGATAATGGTCTAATTGAGTCACAAGATAATACTAATTTTCATGAAATTGGCAGTGTGGAGGATGTTTGCAAGCAGTTTTTTCAGAAGTGGGATCAGTGTATCACTTCAGAATGGTGTGGGAAAGGAATCTCAAGAGGCCATGTTTTTAGGAGGAAAATTTAATGTTGCTTTGTCAGGTACAGAAGAAAGCAAAATTCATGAGGGTCCTGTAAAGACACATAGCTCCGGCCATATGACAAACAATGCCTCAAGTTCTGATAATGGTTTAACTAAATATCAAGAAAAAGTTACTGTTTCTGACAGTGGCACAGTGGATGCTGATAGCAAGCAGCCTTGTCCAAATCAGGTCACTATATCACTTGAGAATGGTACGATGGAAGGATCTTTGAAGTCTATTCCTTCAGGAGGCAATGTAATTGTTGGTTTTTCAAGTTCAGAAGAATACATGATTCATGAGGATCCCATAAATGCAGATAGCTCCGACCATGGGACAGGTACCACCTTGAGTTCTGACAGTGGTCTTACTAACTTGCAAGGGAAAATTACTGTTTCTAACATTGTTACTATGGATGATATTGGCAAGCAACCATGTCTAGATGGGATCACTCTTTCTCTTGAGAATGGTTCCATAGAAGGGTCCCCAAAGGCTATGGTTTCTTTAGGTGGCAATATTAACGTTGGTTCTGTTAAGGAGTGTACACCTAAGAAGAAGAGAAAAGTTCCAACTCCTCAGTTGAGTTCGTTAAATTCAAGCATAACTGACATTAAAGTGGGACCTGTAAATGTAGTTAGTTCTGAAAATGGCGTAGATACAACCTTAAGTTGTTCTGTCAAGGATTTTAGTCCTGCAGATAAGGAAGTTACAGTTTCTGGTGTTGGGAATTTGGATGTTGTCTCACAACTTTGTACTGATGGGGTCAGCATTTTGCAGGGGAATACTTCACTGGAAGGGTTTTCAGAGGATAAGGGTTCACTCAGAGATGGTGCTAATGTCAGTCCAAATGGGACTTCACATATGTATAAAAAGAGGAGAAAATTTATTGCTGCTCGTCCAGGTTTGTCTAGTCCCACAGGTGTCTGAGATCAACGAGGGAACTTTAATTGCAGATATCTCGACATCTGGTCTTGAAGTGCCCTCAAATTTTAATAATGGTCTGACACAACCCGGAGAAGAAGTCATACTGTCTAGCATAGCTACTGCGTGTACTGCTGGTCTGCCACCTTGTTTAGAATGGACGACTGCATTGCCTGAGAACTGTAAGGCAGGTGGATCTCTTGAGGTGAAGGGTTCAGTTAGGGATGGCTTTAGTGATGATGGCTTGAAAGTTGAGTACCAAAGAGTGGACCCTGGTTCATTGGTTGAGGAATTATCCATTCCAAATGTGCTGTCTCCTCGTCTAGCAGGATTGGGAGGTGAACAGGCAGAAAATGCTATTTCAATTATGGCTTCAACTAATCATCAAGATGACAATATGGGTATGCATAGTAGTAGAGGAGAAAAAACTGATTGTACATGCTGCAGAAGAGCAAATTATGATTAACAGTGATACTGCTCAGTGCACAATACCTTTAGAAGTTCAGACTCTGGATTCAGATCAAAGATTGGGTAATACAGATATGGAATGTGACAGTTATCTTCTTATGAAGGATAATTTGCCTTCTGTGCCAAATTTTCTGTCTTTATCCACTCATGGCGATGGAGTCTCGACCACTAACTTTAATGATGAACTGATGGAGTCTGTACCTGATGCCTTATCCAACATGGGTTCTCCAGAAACCTTGTCCATTGTCCCAGGCATAGACATGTTGAGTTCTAAACTATCTCTTGGCCAAACTTCTAAAAAGATGGCTTCTGGGGATGACAAAAGACTGGAAGAGAAGCCTGTGGCTGAAGTTGGTTCTGACTTATTTGCTTGTAATTTATTTTCTCAGAATACTAAAATACATTTGAACTCAGAACAGGCAATAGAAAGTGATCGCTCATTCAACAGTAAGGCTGTACCATTGCTATCTCAGGATATTAAAAGCGCAACTCACAGTCTGAATCCTACGAGTGGAGAATCAAATGAGAGAAAAAATCAGCTGAATTATGCAGTTCCTAGGATATTTCCAGGTCGCTCATCTTTTGTTATTACGAACTCAAAGAAGACAACTTCTTCAACCCATATTGCAAATCGCCGAACATGGCATCGAACTGGTAACCCTTCTGCTTCTCTTCAGCCTGGAAAGAAGTCTTTTTCAAGCACTGTTCCTCCACCAAGGCAATCATCAAGAAAAACTGGAAAAGTTCAAAGTACTTCTTATATTCGTAAAGGTAACAGTCTTGTAAGGAAACCTGCTACAGTTGCTGCTCCTTCCCAGGGTTCTAATGGTATGAGTTCCTCTGTTTATCGGTTGAATCCTTCGGGTATGGATGAAATGAAGAGCACAGGATCTGACAGTAGGGTTAATGTGACTGAGCTGCCCAATTTGTTGAGAACAGGAGGAACGATTTCTGCTTTTGACAGGCCTCAAACACCCCCATTACCCCCTAGCACTACATTACCAGTCTGCACTGTTATTTCTCCAGGGGAATGTACACCTTTGCCATTGGCTGAGCCTCTTCTGTGTGGTTTCTCTGAAACTTCATCAGATTCTACGAGATTTATAGAGAATAAGGATGTGCCAAAGTCTTCCAGGGATGCTCTGAGGTTTTGTGGAACTTCTGAAAATCAAACTGGTCCAATCAAGAGTTTAGAAAGTCAGAGTATACTGAAGGAAGGAAATTTGGTGTCTTCAAGTATGAAAAAGATAATATATGTGAAGCACAAATCAAATCAGTTGGTTGCTGCTTCAAATTCTCGTGACTCGTCAGTTCACAATGTAGATAAGACCCAAGTATCCTCTGATCGCTATTACAAGAGGAGCAAAAATCAGCTAATTAGGACGTCATTGGAAAGTCACATCAAGCGGCAAGTTGCCATTGCTGATGACAGTTCGAACTCAGAAGGGCAAAGGGCTCTTAAGGTTATTTCCAGCAGAGGTTATAGTAAGAGGCGGTCTGATAAAGGTATGTTTTAGGACTCATTCATTTGGTATTGTTTATGCTATTTTGTATTGTAGAGGTAGGAACAAGCTGTCAGAGATGTCTGTTCTGAAATGACATGTTCTTCTTTTGAATTTATTTATGTCAATGTTTGTTAATAGCAGTCCTCTGTCTTTCTTCTTGGTATTTGGTTTTATCTTATAGTTCTTAATCTAACTGTAATTGATGATCAGTTTTTCCCTTTATTCTTGTCAATTGGAAGGCCCTGACCTATCCTAATCCTACCCTTTACCCCACATCCTAACTGACAGAATTGCTTGAAGAAGCTAATCTTTTTAATCTACTAAATCTGAAATGGGATCTGATTCGTTTTGGCAGACTTTGCTTATCTTGAAGTTGAATAAGATACTAGATGAAAAGGCTAATATTTTTAAGTAGTCCATGTTGGATTTGATTAATGAGAACTATTTAATAACTTTGAACTTCATTTTTTGAAAGCACTGGTTTGCGTGGTGGTGCTGTTTTGCATGTTCACATGTCTCTTGAAGACCTCCAGTCCCCACTGTTATAAAATCTTCATTTCCTCGCGGTGGAGGAATATATTGATTTCTCTGGAAATCATGGTGCAGTAACATAGATCTATCTGTTTTGACATGTTCAGTAGCCAGACACTGAAGTGGTTTTTCCATTAGCAGTTGTAGGGACACGTAAACCTTCAAAATTCTCTTTGGTATGGACACTACGTGACACGCAGTCATCGAAAAAAGTAGGTAATCCACTGCAACGTCAGAAGGTCTTGCCACAACTCTTTCCATGGAAAAGAGCAACATACTGGAGAAGTTTCATGCAAAATTCAGCTATCATTCCCAATTCCTTATCTACAATCAGGTATATTAGTATACGGGACTGTGCTCTCTGTTTCTGCTGTGTGTTTGGTTTTTATTGCATCTGTGTATGCTTATTAAGCAAATAACAAATTTTTTTTTATTCTTTTCAGTAGGAAATTGCTGCTCTCGAGGAAAAGGGATACAGTTTACACAAGGTCAACCCATGGATTTTCACTTCGAAAATCCAAGGTATTAAGTGTTGGTGGGTCTAGTTTGAAGTGGTCAAAATCAATTGAAAAGCACTCAAAGAAGGCTAACGAGGTTAGTGGAGCTGCACTAGAGACAGACTGACCATTTTTCTTTGTGATGGTTGATGTGCAAGTGAGAAGAGCTTCGCTACTATTTTTCTTAATTTGCTTTATTACCTTTTCTATAGGAAGCAACACTAGCAGTTGCTGCAGCGGAGAGGAAGAGAAGAGAACAGAATGGTGCTGGTTGTATTATTTCTGGGGCAAAGACTAGAAATCATTCTTTCCGTAAGTCAGTTCATAGTATAAAGCTGCGCCCAGGTAGGCCAATCAACAATCCTGGTGTGGCAGATATATCCTCAGTTTTTGCAAATAATTGTTTTTATGGAATCATGCATCTGATGTGCACCTTCTATCTCTGTGGTTTTGACAAGGATGCTTTATGGTTATTCTTCATATAAATATGATATCTGACTTTCAAAGTATCTGACCATTTTACAGGAGAACGTATATTCCGCATTGGCTCAGTCCGCTACAGGATGGATTCTTCAAAACGGACCCTTCAGAGAATTTCAGGTGTTCTACTCCTGATTTCTTTCATTTTGCTTTGATATGCACCTTATTTTTATATGTTTTATTACTTCTAGAAACCTTTCCAACTATGTTGTGGCTCTAGATTTGGCCCTGACGGAGTTTGAATACTTATGTTTTTTGGACAAATGACAGTAGCTGCTAAAGTTTTCCAATTCTCCATCTTTTTCTCTGTTTGCTTTCTGCTGGTTATTTTTTTTCTACCATATTATTTTATGGATTTCTAACTTTACCCCAAAAAAAAGGGTAAAATTTAGAGTTAAAAAAGAGTTGTTGATAAGAGACATGAAATTATTGATTTTAGTGGGGAAGGTCTATTGAAGAGATGATGGCCATCATGTTTTGCATTTTTTTAATGTTTCCCTTTTTCCTATTTGACTTGGGATGTAATTTTGAGGACTGCTTTTTCTCAGTTGGAAAGGGAACCTGCCTTAGGAAGTGGAGGTCCTGAGTTTGACTCTTGCTAAACCCCTTGAGGCCACCCACACAAGGTTCCATGATTCTCATGCACCTTGGATTTACCTGGTCCATATGGGTTGTCGGGTCTTATATGGACCTGGGGTTTGCCCAAAGGGCTTCCTTGTTATAAAAAAAAAATTTGAATTAGAGATTGCTGGAAATGTAGGTTTATTATGATAAAATTTCAGTAGTAAGATGATGGTTTACTGGTTGAAGGATCAAGCGCAGAACGTGACCAGGTTCTACAGTAAGCTGTTTTCCCACAAATAATTTCAATACAGGTGTAATGAGGACAAATATGACCAGAGATCACTGGTGTAATCAACCCTTCTGTCCTGCTATGTTTTTAGTAAGCAGCCAGGCTGGTAGGTGAGCGGAACCTCTTGAAGAGCCGCAACTCGGTGCAGAGTATTTTATTTCCTTTTTTGGGTGGAACAAAGTACAATATGTTTTGTTGGGGAAGAAAACATTTAAAGTTCAAGGGGTAGCTCAATTGTCAAGGGACCATGCGTCTCAAGAAGCAGAGATCTTGAGTTCTACTCTTGCCAACCCGTTGATGCCACCCACACAAGGTTCCATCATTGTCATGGGCCTACATTTAACTGGTTCATGTGGGTTGCGGGGTCTTGCATGGACCCGAGGTTTACCCGTGAGTGGAGGGTTCAGTTTATTTACTTACACGTTTACTTTGTGATGATATCCTAACACAAAGAAAATTAGCGAAATCTTTCATCACATTGCACAGGTGCTATCAAATTCTATTAATTTGAATTGGGTGTATAATTAAATTCAGTAAACTGGAATTTCTTCATTTCTGCAAATTAAATAATTGCTCGTCTGTGAAATTTATGACATGTTTCCAAGTATTATGCAAAGATGGTATAGTTAGGCAATCCTCAAAAGCCCTTTTTTTATTTTGGGGGGGGGGGGGGGGGGGGGGGGGGGTTTGGGGGGGGGGAGAATCTTACAAGAGATAATTGGGCTGTACATCAATATACTGATGGATTTTGTGGCTTCCTGCTTATTTGCCCATGGAATGCATGGATGGGATTCTGATGGTCCTGAAGATAAACTTGCAAATATCTTCCCTTGATTCCCAATCTGATTAATTACTAGGAAATTGGTTTTGAAAATTTAGTGGGAAAACGGGGTGTCAGCAGCATCAGCACTTGCTTAAAAGTTGTTGCTATAGTCCTACTGATTATTTTATTGAATTCCTTGCAAATCATTTTAACTACATAACAGCCAAATTAGTTTAAGCGATGCCTTTATTTCATAAGCTAGTTTTGTACGGAAGGTAGGTTAACTTTAAATCAGTCTTGGCATGCTTCCCACTTATTCAAAACTCAGAAATAGATCCGGGTCGGCAATGCACAATGTCGGAGAAGTTGGATTCTGATGCTCAAGTTGTTTTTGATGGAAGATAAGGTAAACTGAACTTGCCTTGTTGAGAGATGGAAGAGATTAATAGGTTTAGTTGTGCACCGTCCATGTTTTTGATATTGGGATGATGACAACTGCATTTTGCTAGATTCAGGAAACGGCTAATGGATGTGTGAAGCAACCATAAATTGGAAATCATACTCCCCACTTTGGTTTTTTGCACCCAACCTCTTGTATTTAAACATGAAATATGTCATTGCCTTGTTATCAATGCACTGAATATCCTTCTTGAGTGATAATAAAATGAATCAATATTGCAGCACTTGAGAGTCAATTTGAGCAAATTGTTGCAAACAAATAGTCATGGTATAGTGTTATAGTGGGCTTGCTAATTGGTTTTTCATTTCTTTAAGGTCTGGTAAAAGAATAGTTTTAATTAATTATATATGTAAGATGATTTAAAACTTTTTTTTTTGGGATATAAAAATTCAGGAGAAGTGTTAAATTTTTTGTAAGAGTTTTTTTTTATAAAAAATTTTGGGGGGGTGGGGGGTTACAAGAATGCATCTGTGAGGAATGGCGTGACTATCTCCTTGTTGGCATTTTTCAGAATAACGACTTGCTAGTTGAGTATGTTCAAACTGAATGTCTTGTGTTGCTGGTGGGTATAAAAACATTGTTCTGTTGAATATAAGTGGTTAGAGAATATAACATCATGAAATTCCTTCTTTCGGTGGGATTATAGAGGAACTGGTCCAAGGTGATTGATGAATTTATTTATTTATTCCTTCATATTGTATGAATTATTCTGCTCTTTTCTTTTATTCGTAAGTTGACATTATTAGGAAACTGGCCTCATAACTTTGCACTTGTTTTCTGTATAGATGATGAATCATCAGGTCCCGCTGCTCTCCAAGAAAAGAATGCCAAGAAATCTTATGTGCCGAGGAGATTAGTGATTGGCAATGATGAGTATGTTGCGTTTTATTTTAATCTTATTGAATGCGTTAAAATTCTCTGTTTCTGCTTCTAGTATAATTATATGTGAGAATTGTTAATGGATGGTAGGTTCACTTAACTATATTACCTAATGGGTTGGGTAAATATGCATTCTAATTTCGGCAGGTATGTTCGCATTGGCAACGGTAACCAGCTTATCAGAGATCCAAAGAAACGAGTTCGCATTTTGGCAAGTGAGAAAGTCCGATGGAGTTTGCACACTGCCAGACATCGGTTGGCTAAAAAGCGGAAGTACTGTCAATTTTATACGAGATTTGGAAAATGCAACAAGGATGATGGAAAATGTCCTTATATTCATGATCCCTCTAAAATTGCAGTCTGCACAAAGTTTCTGAATGGTTTATGTTCCAATCCCAGCTGCAAATTGACTCATAAGGTGGTATTGCAGATCTGCTTAACCCAAGTAGATGTGGTCCCCACTAGTTGTGGCTGAGTTGTGCTTTTCAGAGTTATTTATTTAACATTTTACCTTGCATCTATTTCTCATGCAGGTCATTCCAGAAAGAATGCAAGATTGTTTTTATTTTTTGCAAGGTGAATTTTGCTATTTGGTGCTTCTGTTCAACATAATAGTAGAAATGAATCCAAAATTCTGACAGATTTCCTGGCAGGTTTATGCTCCAATGAAAATTGTCCTTATAGACATGTGAATGTGAATCCAAATGCCTCTGTCTGTGAAGGTTTTTTGCGGGGTTATTGTTCTGATGGCGACGAGGTATTTTCCTGTTATATAGGACCTTTAGATTTCAGTTTTTATATATATATATATAAATTGAACGTGGAACCTCTCTCTCTCTCTTTCTTTTTTTTATCTATTTGGAGAAGAAACTTATGACATTTTTTTGGACATACCACTGGACAACATCCTGCTTGAAGCCGAAATGTTTTTTTTATCCTTGTTCCAAGATCAGGCTATAAACTCTTTTGATATGCCAATCAAAAATGCAATTGGGTTGTTACATTCTGATTTTTTTTTAACTGAATCCAGTCTCACCTGACCCACTCACTTGACATCGTAGTAACCCCATATGACCCAATATGCCTTTCACTTTTTTTTTTCCCTTAGCTTGCTCAAGCTAGTGGGATGAATGGCTGATCCATTCGATGGCATCTTCTGGCCTTTGATGTTTTATCACCACAAATACTGTGTCAGACTAGTGCTTAATGCTTGATAACCTCTCTCCTGGCCTTGGATAGTCAATCACTAAAACCTTACATTACTAATTTAATGCTTGACAACCTCCCCCCCCCCCCCGCCCCCTCAAAAAAAAAAAAAACAAATCAAAATGTTCACTCAACTGACTGGTTTGAAATAAGTAAAATGGATTACATCTCTGCACTCACAGTGTCGGAAGAAGCATAGCTATGTCTGCCCCAATTTTGATGCAACGGGAATCTGTCCTCAACAGGTCCAAATGCAAGCTTCACCACCCCAAAAACAGAAGCAAGGGAAAGAAAAGGAAGCGATCAAGAGAACAAAAGAATGCTCAAGGGCGTTATTTTGGTTCCACACATATCGATGCTGCTGAGCCTGGAGCAGTGGTGTCTGAAAAGCACTCTGCACAGAATAATGACAACAATTTTCTTCATGGAAGACTTGCTGATTATATCAGCCTTGATGTTAGTGATGAAGAAGCTGGAGAAACTATTGATCCAACAAGCAAGCAAACAACTTACGACAGTGACTCCTCTGACTTACAATTAGATGATCCTGACGAGCTAATTAAACCATTCCGTATAATAAATAATAATCTGACAACATAGTGGTCTCCGGTTATTGGTAGCGCAAGTGAGAAGCCTGCAAGCTGTGCTATGGAGGAATTTAGTCTGTTGTAAATGAGGTAATGCAGTTAGGTATGTTCCTGTTTTCTGCTGTTGCAGAATGATTTTGATGAGTTTTTGCTGTGTGCGTGCTTTCAAATGTACATGTGTGTGTGTTTTTAGAATGCCTTTTGTATAATTTACAGTGTACATGAACATTATAGCAATTCACAAATGAAATGATGTTACAAAAGCGTTTGAAATATTAGAATGAGTTGAGCCATGGAATTTCTAGTTTCCCATTTTAATTAGTTACTCTTTCGTGATTCCAATGCAAAGTGGCCTGCTGATTACTGTCTGTTGAGGTTGAGTTTGGCTTGGTTCCACAAGAAATTATGTTGTCCAGATTTCGTTTAGCTTTCCACAGGAAAAAGAACTTTTATCTCACTTATAAGATTAGATAAAACCTGTCCGAATGATCCTTGAATGCAAATTAAGTATTAACCTCAGGCTTCCCAAATGTAACCGTCTGTCTATCAATGATGTGAAGGTCACATAAAACCTAATTGGTATGTACAACTCAAAATTTCCCCAGGGACCCAGTTTAGCCGTGTCATGCCTTGGTTTCAGCTGTGTTTGCTCCATTGTCAGACTCATTTTAAGCACGGGTATGTTTTGAGACCTTGTTAAGCTTTGGCTGAAAACATTCATATGAGTATACGATTGTACCTGTTTTGTTTGTTTGTTTGTTCGTTCGTTTTTTTCCTTCCTTTCCCTGGCGAGGTAAGTCCAACTTGTGAAGCATTGCTTTTATTGTTCCATGATAATGGGATCTATTTTGGTTGGTGCTGCGAGGGATCCTGAATTTGGGATTTCGAAACAAACACAGGGTGGGACCCACCGCCCACCTTTGTGTCTGTTTGGGAATCCTAAATTTGGGATACCCAGTCTGCAGAATGAGTGGGGACAAAAGGGGAACAGTATTTTAACCAGGAAGAGTGGTTAATATCAGTAAAGATCAGTCATAGTCGAGGGTCAAGGTGCTGATCTGCAGAATGTAATAAAACTTGCCAGTACTTTTCTCTAATTAGGATCTTCCAACCGTACAAAGTGCTCTTCTTAGGCGCAAGAGCTATGAGCAGCAGGAAGGGTTTTCAACGACAATATTTTGGTGTTATTTTTTGATTTTTTTTATAATTGATAGAATCTACCGTATTCCTAACCCTCTAATATCAATAAGTAAGAATTAATGTTTTTTCATAAGTTTAAACCCGAAATTGTTTACTCAATAAGAGAAGAGAATCCCCCGTAAAATCAATTAGAGTGAAAAATGCTTGCGATATGTTGAGACGTATGATAGAGGCAAATATATCAAAATAATCAAATCGTGTATGTTATCAACGGCAAAGACAGATTTTCCCATTATTCTAAATGTTGAAAGCCATCATTGAGTAGTCCAACTAACGTATGTGGGCTTCCTCATTTGTATGTTGTGTGTATGTGTTTCCTATGCGTGTTTAGCAAAAAATAAAAAATAAATAAATAAAAGAGTAGTCCTACTAACGGCAGCCAATTTTTTGTGTTTCTTCACCACACAAATCCACTACTCTGCCTCCAATAGAAACAAGAAATCTTATCCACAAAATAAATGGATCTAAATCGCTTGGCCTCTGAAGAATTCCCAAAAAACCAAGGTACTTAAAAGCAATCCCCTGAACAAAACTAAACAACGAAGAAAATCAGAGAAATTTGAAAACCAGAAGCCATTACATTATGGCAGCTACTTCCTCTTACATGGCTTCAACAAAGTTCTCCATGTTGGGTTGGATAGGAGGGAAGGAAGAACTGAGAAAGAGAAGGGGGTTCTCCGTTTCTGCACAGCAGCAAGCTGAAATCCAAGAATCACAGGAAGTGAAGGTACAAGAACAAGAACAAGAGCAAGAGAAGGTGAAGCCACAAAAGAAGACACAACCAAGACCAGTGGAACCACAAGTGAATGTGAAAAGCAAGAACATGGGCAGAGACTATGGAGGACAGTGGCTCAGCAGTGTCACCCGGCACGTGAGGATCTACGCCGCATACATCGACCCTGTCACATGTGCATTTGATCAAACCCAGACGGATAAGCTAACTCTTATCCTTGACCCTACTAATGAGTTTGTCTGGACTACAGAGACTTGCAATATGGTTTACTCTTACTTCCAGGAGCTGGTGGATCACTATGAGGTAATATTTTCATTAGCACCCTTCAATAACCTCAGCTTAAAAGAGAACTAGGAACTATACATGTAGCATAAATATATGTATTGTGCCCCCAAGAACTGGGATCGCTGGTTTTACAAACTTCTTAAGAAAACATGCATGATTTACCTGTGAAGGCCGACATGCTTTAGTAGCTGTCCATATAGTGCTAACTGCGAGATAACTTCCATGTACTGCCCATATGTTTGCTCAAGTGGCTATTAGGCTAGCACTACCCGGCACCCTATTAGAGCATGGGAAACAAGGGGAATGTATATGGGGCAGGATTTTAAGGTGCATAGACACTGCACTTTCACATCACAAACACGGTTCTAAATTGTCTCTCCCTTGTTATGGGGGAGAAGAAAAAAATGACCATCATAATCTAGATCCTTATTGCAAAAACATGAAAGATTAGCCGCATGATTATCGCCTCCCTTGATTGCCCATGCATAAGGCAAATTTCAATTTCACATTGAAGAAGACTTGTATAACACTAACAAATTTCTTCACGCTTTCATAAAAAAATTTCAAATTAAAAAAAAAAAATTAAAATGAGAGAGTGAGGACCCCATGCGGTTTTCAAGGTGTAATTTCAAGCAATGCTTACATGCTCTCCATTTGCTGTTTATCTTCCTTTTTTTGTTTGGAAAAATCTTAATGGAAGAGAAGCCCAATAGTGTTTTATCATAATATCAAATCGTTTCTTGTTCCACTATGGGCCAGCGTGTTCTCATTTTATGTTTGTTCTGTAAATCACTAATTTTGCCTATTTTTAGTTTGTTGAGATACTAACCTTCTATGTGGAATCAGGGAGCTCCATTGACAGAATACACACTTCGTCTAATTGGTTCAGACATAGAGCACTACATAAGAAAGCTGCTTTATGATGGAGAGATCAAATACAACATGAATTCAAGGGTCCTGAACTTCAGCATGGGGAAGCCACGCATTATATTTAATAATGATGACCAACTTCAAGATGTACAATGATAAGATCAGAATTGACACAGAACAAAAAAAGGCAAGATGTTTAAGTTGTGAAACAATCTTATGGACACTTATAAAAACGATTACTCCAAATGGTGTGTGCCCCCGAGCAGTTAAAAAAGGTTGCATTATGCACAAAAATCCTTTGGCAAGGAAAGCATACTTTCTCTCTATCTATCAAATGCAAAATGCTGTATCTGCAGTGATCACCACACGCTGAGGTTTTCACCATAAGGATGACTGTATTAACCTTGGTTGTCATTTTTGCTTGCTTCAAAATCTCTGAGAGTAATCAATTACAAAAAGAGGCAACCTCTCCTACCTATCGGCAGTGGCATTGCCTTCAAACATGATCCGTCTAACCAAGGCCGGAAAGCTCCTTCTTGGGTCAAATTCTGACACATTAAACACCAAGTATATGCATTAGAACATTCAACGAGTAATTTGCAATAATCAGCAACAATTGGAATATATATATATATAGGATATTAGGATAATGATCTGGTAAGCACGTACTCATATAACTTATAACACCACCTACATTGGGGGTGGAACCTCGTGCATTAGTGCGTTACGGAGAGGCTTCCCACATAGGTCATACACACAAAAAATCAAGTTGATCTGAGACTTGTGCCATTTAATCCAAAAACTCATCTTCTTAATCACTAAAAACATCACATTTATAGATGAAGTGGCTCTTAATCTCGAATCAACTTCATTTTTTGCATGCATAACCTATATGAGAAGACTATCCAATCCAACGGTGGATTTCCCAAAATATGAATTGGAGATAGGTTATCTAAAAATTTGTGTAAGAATTTGAGTAAAAAATTGTGTATGTTGATCCCAACCCATATATATAATGTATATATATGTATATGTATATATGCCATCACTGAGAAGTTACAATCCATAAATTTAATTTCATGATTCTGCATGTTGAAAAATCAAAGTCATAGCTATCCATTCAAGGTCCCAAGATGAAGTTCCTTGACATAAAAATTTCATCAAATTCACCAGTCTGGTTCAATTGAATTATGCTTCAAACAAAAGTATTGAATGCTTCATAATTTGTCTAATATTTTGGGTGAGCAATGGAAAGTAACAGTACATGATTCTTGACATGCAGAATGCCTAGAGTTGAGAGATAATGCCCAACCTGTTATTTTGATCAATCATTACCATAAGATCAGGTCAAGGTACAAGCATGCTTTGCCCTTTTTCCCATATAAAGAAAACAAAAGACACCGAGAGTTAACATTAGTCCTTCAAAATTTCAGCCATTCAAACTCTAAATTTACACAAATGTGGCCGATATCCACCCATTCTTGTCTTTCCATTTATCCATCTCAACATTCTCTTTCAGACTACACTCATATAGAACCTCATGTTTTTTATCACTGCACAACATTTTGTACCAGAAAGTGTTGTTATACTTGTGACCATCTAGCAAAATCTTTCCTTCTGACTTGAAGAATTTCCAATCACGTAACACTTTAAAACACTAATTCAATTCATCAAACATGCACTAACCCTGTCCTCAACTGGTGCTACCTCTAGCTTTCACTTCTTATCCACCCATTCTTGTCTTTCCACTTACCTATCTCAACATCCTCTTTTAGGCCACACTCATGGAAAGAAGATCATTTTTTTACTACACAACATTCTCTGCAGTGTTGCTATACTTAACAAACTTAAAAAATGTTTCCTTTAACTTAATTTTTTTTTTTTTTTCAATCACCAACACATTAAAACCAATTTTAAAAAGATAAGATTTATGCCAACCCTTGATGTAAGCCTATTTGATTGGTAATTAACCTACGACGACTCCAACATTCTCACACTAACCACACCACCACCACCACCATACATATCCCTAATCATGTCAAAATTTCATAAAACACAGTACTCCAGCATATTACATAGAGCCAAACTAACATGTTGCACTCTTATTTCATGTTTTAATGTCTGGTCGATCATTTTTTCCCAAAGTTTTATACATAATGGTGCAACTACAGATAACGTTCATTCTCATATAAAAGTGTCAGCGTTCTTTTCTTCATTGATCGACTTTTTCTCGATCTCTATAATCTTGTTGAATAATTCAGTCTTTTCTCCCCTTCTTTGCTAAGCGTTGAAATTTTTTTTTTCAAGATTAAGCGTTGAAAATTTTAACCAATCAGACCATCATCAGCCTCACTCAACCCTCTACTTTCCATCTTGTTAAGCACAAGTCTAGCTTCGAATAACAAAATATTATGCTTTCTAACTCACCAGAAGTATAGAACGACTAAATCCTTATAACTGAAGTCCCCTACGCACTTTTCATTAAACTAGATATGGGCACATGTGCATTGCACGTGAATAATATTAAAATAATAAAAGATATATGAAAATTCATAAATTATTATCTAGTTTAATGAAAAGTGCGTAGGGGACTTCAGTCATAAGGATTTAGTCGTTCTATACTTCTGGTGAGTTAGAAAGCATAATATGTTGTCTAACTCACCAGAAGTATAGAACGACTAAATCCTTATAACTGAAGTCCCCTACGCACTTTTCATTAAACTAGATATGGGCACATGTGCATTGCACGTCAATAATATTAAAATAATAAAAGATATATGAAAATTCATAAATTATTATCTAGTTTAATGAAAAGTGCGTAGGGGACTTCAGTTATAAGGATTTAGTCATTCTATACTTCTGGTGAGTTAGAAAGCATAATATGTTGAAGTATTTTGTTATTCGAAGCTAGACTTGTGCTTAACAAGATGGAAAGTAGAGGGCTGAGTGAGGCTGCTGATGTATTATTTTGGCCGAGAGAGAGGGGTCTGACAGGAGTCTAAACTAAAAATTATGACCACTGCTACAAATGTGTGTGTGTGTGTGTGTGTGTGAGAGAGAGAGAGAGAGAGAGAGAGAGAGGAAAAGAGTTCGCACCTTAGACAAGAATGAAGACTAGTAATTCTATATATATATATTCAACAATGGTATATAGTGTGTGTGTGTGTGTTAAGAATTTAACCCCTGACCCCCTTTTTAAAATTGACTGTTATGCCTATAACACTGTACTGCGACAACTTGGGCATTAGCCATAAGTTGTCCATATCAACACATCAAACTAGCACTGAAATAAACTAGGACTAGTAGAATTCAATCAAATATCAAAACTTGTGCACATGACATGAGATACTTTACCTTCAACCAATAGAAAAATCCACGCAAGATATTCAAAACTCTTCGGCGATCAGATTGGCATAAATTAATCTTTTTTGCAAGTTCTGCAAGATTATATAAAAAGGTAGACACTTGAGAAGAAACTTCACTAAGATTTTATGAATACCAAGTTTTAAAAACCAAGAATAAATTAATAACACCATAAAGAAGTCTATAGATAAAGTTCTAAAGAAGCCAAGCTCAACTAGAAGACTATCAAAAGCCAAGAAAAACAACAACCTTGCAAATCAAATAAGAAGGAAGTAGTAATAATAAGGGGAAATATGCCAAAAGTCCAACTTAAGGAATTTATACAGCTAGCAGTCTTGGCAGAATTTTTTTACAGCCCCAAGTCCACAATGAGGCTCAAACGGCAACATTTCAATGATTCGTTGGCTGATATATTTCTCCCAAATTCCAGCCTTGCCCATATTGGTTGTTTTGGTAAGCAATCAATGTGATTCCCCACATTGATTGTGATTTCACCCGATTTTTTCTCTCCATGTTTTCTATCATAAATAACAGTTTTCCATTTTTATTGCACCCAAATGGATTTTGCCACCTTCTCACAAACCTTTTCAATTAGAAAGAACCCACCATTTTAACACTAAGATCCCCAAATCTGACATTGCACCTCCCCCCCACCCCACCCCGAGCTTATGGGTGTTCACTTTCAATGTTTTTGGTGTTCATTGGGTTGTTCCGTCGTCTACTTATACTCTTCTTTCTAGTTGGTGGTTCAAAGGGGGTAACAAAGAGGCTAAAGCGGTTTGGAAGATGGCTCCTCATGCGATTTTTTGGTGCCTTTTGGAGGGAGAGGAACCGTAGGACTTTTGAAGGGGTTGAAAAGTCGAATCTTAAATCCGGTTTTACTAAGGATCTTTTCTCGTGGCACCTTAGCAATACTAAGATTAGTAAACTTTCTTTTGTTCAATTCTTAGATTCCCTAAAGATATAAAGGGATCTTTTTTTGTGCTTTGGAGCTTTGCTCTTGTATATGTCTCATTTACTTGGGTTTTGCCCTTTGTTATTAATACATACTTTACTTCATCAAAAAAAAAAAAAAATTCATGGCAATCAAAATCCCCAAATTTGACAATGCACAATACCCCCCAAACTAGGCACTCAGATCAGATAAATAGTTACATGAACTCATGGAAAACAAAACTAACCAGTAACTATTTATAGACATCATGTAGCTGTGTTCAAAGAGCTCATGTAACTAAAAACCCATTTCATTCTTAAAATACCCAAATTTGACATTACCCCGAAGCTACAAATTAAGAATTTCTGTCAATAATTCACACACTAATAAAGGTTACAAGTTACAACAAATTTAGCGAGCATAGAGTGACCCACAATCTATGGCTTCAAATCGTTTAAAACCCAAGAAAGAGTTACATGAGGCTGTCCAGAATTCACAGTTTTGAATGTAGTTGAAACAAAATGTGGGATTTGTTAAAACTCGTTTAACATGGAAAACTTATGCTTTTGGGCCATCAATTCTTGTTCTTTTTGTTGCAAAATGGAACCCTTTTGCTTCAATGTTCAACATGCGTTTTGCGGTTCTGGTCGCCCCATGCCTGCTATATTCTTCAACAGAAGTGCTCAGCCACTATGAACATGGGAGTTTCCATTTGTATTCAAAACATCGATTACGAAAAGATCAGAGATGGGGTAAAGATTTCCCGAGATTGTCGACGATATCTCATGCATTAATTATGTCTCCATGTTTTATACGTAATCAGCTCTCATAGCAATTTGGACGATTTTTTCCTTATATGGTAGGGGCTTTTTGGTTCTGCCATGTTAAAATGGACTTTAAGGCTAGATGATTTTTTAATCACAAACCTAACAATACACAAGTCTTCCTTTTTTGACTTGAGCCCGAACACCCCTAATAATAATTGAAATCACATTCACAAACAATGTCGTTCAAAGACATGGATCACTGTCCTTCAGCTATATTTCAACTGGCAGTCCTCACTGAAAGACGTAAATTAAGAAGGATAAGTTACATTCATGGTAAATAATTGCAAGGATTACTGGGCATAATATTACACAGAAATGCCATTGCACCTGCCACAAACATAAAAATGAGGAAAATTCTACATGATTCTCATCAATTTGTCCTAACAGAAGCATACAACACTCATGAGATGAAGTGGCTTTGATCCAAAATCCAGTCCAATTCAGGTCCATTTATGCTAAGTGTGGTCCCTTAAAATAAGATCCGGGTTAAATTTATCTTTTAAGTATCGATTATACCATCAAGATCTTAATCCTGCCAATGATCCTTTCTATAGTGGTTGCATTGCATGTAATCATCTTAATAGTTTATGTCAAAAACAAACCCTCAAGGTGTTTACAAGTTGCAAACTAAAATGTTTTATATTGGATTCTGCCACAACTCAACTTGATTCTGAGTTCTATAGGATATTGGCAAAGATCTGAATCTTATGTATTTTGCATATAGAGCATATTAAAATCCTAGAGGTGGAATCTGAGATGGATATGGAATCAGACCTGAAATTGTGCCAAAATATGGAAATTGAACCCATATTCGTATGGACCTGCTTGGTATATAATCCATTTCATGCCCTACGTACAGCCAAGGGAGTATGCCATTTCCCTGGAGTGCTTAAAGTCTTAAATATGGTTTTAATCTATGGCCTTAGTACCAAAGGAAGTCACAGATTGCAAGGGAGATAATGACAATTTAACTACTTTTTTTTACCTTCCTCGATAATTATCTTGTCTGAACTCTGAAGTTTTATTGTTTATAATAGGCTTCGAAGCACAAATCTCTCTCCAATTCCTCACAATTAAAAACAAGGGGATACCTCAAAAGATTTGTCCACCAAAGCCCTTAAGGATGCAAGAAAGCTAACTCTGTTATTATAACTAATTTTGAATCAGTACATTGTCCTCAATGTTAATGTTCTGACAAAACATAAAAATAAAGAACAAGAAGCATACTCAAAGAAATCTTCCCCATTTACAGAAGGATCAAAACCCATCACAACCTAATATGAGAATTTCATTCCATCATAATCTCCTAACTTCAAAAATATTACAGAATGAAAAGGGTGAAAACAAAAGGCAAGAAGTTTTATATCCAATGCTTTAAGAGGGTTGATAGATTGGAGAAAAACAACTCAAGACAGCCTAAAAGGCCAACAACTGAAACTCAGGAATACACATTGTGCGTTGAGTCTTGACTAATATTACAGACATGAACCTACCATGATAAAGAATAAGAGTTTAAGACAAATTGAACTCTAAACCAAATAAATACTCCGATTCTTGCTTTATCTTTGTCATCAGCTGAACACTTGGTTTCTTAGTCTTAACATATTTTGAGTTTTCAACACTATTTATAAATTGATAAAACTGGGTTTATATATATTGCATTTTCTTGAAGTTGGTGTATTATTCACATTAATATCTTGGAATTAGTCTAATGAAAATGTGACTTACAGGTCCATAGTTGCAAGCATAGTTTAAAATAGATGAACACACAACAGTTTCAAAATCAGAATCAATCAGTGCATGATATCCAACTTACCGGTGTAGTGTTCAAGATAAGAAAGTCCTTTAGTTTCTCGCATTGAATATGATTTTATTCCCCCACGCAACTCTCTATGCCGTTCCACCGGCTTTTTGAGAGATGCTTCTCGCATAAGCTCTTCATACTCCTTTTGGTCGTATGGCATGCTAAGAATATCCATTAGCTTCTCCCTAAACTGAGAACAACTGCTTCGATCAGGACTTCCAATGCACTGCCAATCATGTACATCTATTGTATTATTTTCAAAACAACATAAACAATACACGAAAATTAAAAAATATAATTTATAAACATACGTAATCTACAAGCTATTGCTGGCAAATTAAAACATAACAAAACAAAGTTAATTGAAAGCCGAATAAATATACTTACAGATGAAACAAATACTTTTGAAGTTACGAATGGAGTATATTTTCCCTGATCGCATTGTGGAGCACTGTCCGTCACGGCTATTTCTGAATCAGATTCAGATGAACTTTCATCATCCTCTTCATATTTACACTGTTTACCATCTTCAGTTGTGAGCACTAAAACATCACCATCTAGTTTGAGACATTTCAGAAATACTTCATAGCTTTGATCCACTGTATCATATCCTGTTCCATGCTTGCTTTCCGGGTTAGGTGAACATGGAACCTTAGGACCAGGTTTCTGACTCGAAGGTCTATTTGTCCTGCACGAAACTAAATTTCGAACTTCTGATTTTTTTTTCTTCTCAACCACTAGACTCTTTCTTTCATTGCTCGAAGCATTCCTCAAATTTCCTGGAGTTTCCATCTTTTCATTTCTCCGAACACTCCTCAAATCATTAGGAGTTCCTTTCTTCTCTCCACTTGGAACATTCTTCCTAGTCTGTGAAGTTTTTCGCTTGAGCTCATCATCCAATCCATCCTCTTCTTCGTACTTCATAAGAATGGATATATCATCATCTATAATGATGTCAAGTACATATGATTTTCCATCTTCCCTGAAATGTTTCAAAAACATTGCATACTGGGGATCCGTATCATCTTCCTCTGAGGATTTACCCCCCTTGTACTCTCCAAAATCACTCAAAAAAAACGCATAATCCTTATCCACCATCCCTTCTCTCTTTTCAACATCATCTATGGTCTTCTTCACAGTACGACTGTATGACTTGGGCTTGAAATTATTGTTAGCAACAGATCTTCTCCTCCATCGCCTTTCCAACCTCATATCATAAGCAAAATCCGAATCCTCCAGAATAACCCTGCTGCCAGATTTTTTCGGTGGCCCCATATTTTCTCACAAAACAATCAATAAGCTCCCTTCTATTCTTTTCCCTCAATATCCTCCTGATCAATTTATCTTTCAGTCAAACTAACACAATTTGGAAAACAGAAGTTCTGCCTTAACAAAACACAAAAACAACAACAAAAGACCAAAAAAAAAACAAAAAACACAGTAACGTGAAGTTAGATTACATATTTCCATACATCAATAGATAACCAACATAATATCAAGAAGTAAAATTCAACAAGCATTGTGATAAAAAAATGCTAAATCTAACACTAGAGATGGATTATGCTCTGTTTGGTTCCTATAAAGATTTTTGGGGAAAAAAAGGGAGAAAAAAATCGCAAATTTTTAACCTTACAGCGGGTTATTTAATACATGCAATGTAACCACTATACTTATGAAACCAAGTCAAAGATTAAAAAAACATAACGCTTCTATTTTCTGTTATTTTTCTTGATTTTCCCGGCAACCAGACAGGGGATCAGAAGATAGTTAGTCTGGAAAGCAATGGAATAGGAGGTCGAGGTTCGATAAGTTTACCTGATCGGAAATCTCGCCGGAATTTTGCTACCACAAAGGGTTTGGCCGTGCGAAAAAGCCCTAAAGGTCGGAAGGAGCTGAATGTGAGTCCAGTGACGCTTCAAGAAGCGCGGGTTCTGAGGAAAAAATATCATATTTATGAAACCAAAGAGCCGAACTATACCGCTAGACGTGTTCAGGTCGGATCGCGAACTAAACCCGGATTGAATTACGGTGACCCGGTAAATAACCGGATGAAAATGGGTTACATGGTTACACCTAGGGATGGCGGGTCGTGTTCATGCCATATCAGGACATATGTATTCGATTGTATGGGTCAACTCAAACATGACCTATTTATTAATAGAATCAATTTTTCCAATCCAAACATGACCTGATTATCAAACAAGTAACACAACATGACCCGTGTAACCTGTTTAATAATATATCGTATTGGTTCGCCTATGGGTCAATGTGATTGACTTGACAACACAAAACATATGTAATTTTTAACCTAAAATTAACCCATTTACCTATCATATTTCAAAAATTCAAGTCAAAAAATTAGGGAATCAAATTTGTTCATTAATAATAAATTGATAATCAAACTCTAAACATAATTTTTAATTAAATATCACATTTCACATATCATATGTCTTCATCCTCTAACTATATCACCGTAATATATAAAATGGAAAAAAATATTAGCCTAATTTTTATCTTTTTAACGGGCTAATGCATGTCAAAACAGGTTACGCGGATTGACCTGAAAATGACCTGTTTATTATACCGGTTACACGGGGTGATCCAATTTTGACCCAAACACGATTATAAGAAACCCAAACCCATTAATTTCATGGTGGGTTCGAGTCGTGTTTGCAGGTCATGTTGGACTTTGCCACCCTTGGTTACATCGCAGGGTGTCACGTGTTGTGCATGTGCACACTTTTTAATCACTTTATCCCTTTTTTCTTCCCTTGCTTTAGAGCATCTCCAGCGGTGGGTTATAATTTGTGCTATTGCTATATTATAACATTTAGAACAAATTGGGCTGTTCCAATGGTATGCTAAAAACTTGTGCTAAAAATATGGCATAAAGGTGAGCTATTGCTATATTTGCCATATCAACTCTCCCTCCATTTCTCAACAATCAAACACAACAACTGTGAAAAATACAATATTTCTCTTCATCAATTTCTTTTCGTATATATATATAAAGCAGAAAACATATCATTTTTTTAGCCCATTTGTCCCACTCAAGCAACCTCACATTTGATTCACGATATGTTCCATTTACTATCTTATGAGACATCCAATCTATGGAATCACAGTTTTGGGTTCGTCTTAATCAACCCTAAGTACATGCTTGCTTTCAAGAATCTCAATTTACCCAACATACTTGTCAATTACTTTATGCACGACCCCTTTTGCTTACCCTTTCTCAACCAAGGCTTCGTACATAACTTTAATTTTTTTTTTTTTTTTGTTGTAACAATGTAGGTTAGAAGATGGTAGTTGGTAGTTTATAAAAAATGGAGGGAATTAAGGTTGTGGCAAAAAAACACAATATGTCATTTGCACCATTGGAGCACATTGTACTAAATTATAGCATTTGGCACTATAGCATGTGCTAAAATAACAATTGCACAAATAATTTAGCTCACATCACTGGAAATGCTTTTATACTATTGAGATTAAGAGTAGTACTATTATCTCTAACTAGCGGTGAACTCGTGTGATACACGAGACAAATTACAAAAATAAAAATAAAAATAATTTAAAATACATTTTGTTTTAAGAAGAAAAATTTTAAAACTCTTTCAAATGCATTTAATACAACAAACGAGTTGTAGAATTAGCAAAAATCTATATGCTAAGCAAAGTATAAAATTATAGAATAAATAAATTTTTTTTAATGAGCACTAATAAAAATGATTTCCTCAACTTAATTACAACTATGGGGTGGCCAGATTGATCCAAAGTAAAAACAAATGGTAATTAATATTTTGTAAATCCTGATATAGAATTATCAACCTGCTTTCATATTCGCAAGAGTAGAATATTGGCAGTAAACCACCATAATTGGCATCGTACTAAGATATGGTGCTGCACACAATTACACGATTAATAGCACACTAATCCACAACATGGTACTATTACCAGACCAAACCTGGCTTGTGTAATATCACCACCAATGTTTTCTAACTAATAAATAAATAAAAATTGAAGAACCTATTTACCCCATAAAATCATCTTTATTCCCCTCTACCCTCTTTTTCGCTCTTTACCGGGAAACAAGGGACTCGTGATGCAAAGGTTTAAAGGAACTTTAGATTATTGAGGGTGGGGTAGCCCATAATTGGTCTTTGAAAAGGTGAAGGTTCTGCACTTGCGAGGAAAAACATAAAATATTTTTAGGTGGGTATATTCTTCTGTGTGGATGAGCATATGCTTTCAATGCGTCTAAACATGGGTGAAGGAATAAGAGGACAAAAAAAAAAAGAAAAATTTAAAAACAAGAAAGGCAGAGAGAAAAACTTTAATTGAAGAATCACGGAACCTAGGTGGGTACCACCTGGAGTTCTGGACAATTGGAGGAGTAAGTTTGATGGGAATGTGCTGATATGCTGATGGAACAACTAACAGTGCCGCCAAAATATGTAAACCTCACCTTTGGGCCCTTCTGAGTTCTGAAATCGCAGCTTACCGCTACCTTATTTTAAGAGCAATATTTTATTTTTATTTTTTTTGGTGTCATAGTAGAGCACTTGATATTGTTGTTTTGTTGGTAAAATCCATCAACATGTTATAATTTTAAGTTCGGTGCGTGTATCAATACCCGTGTCCGATTCTAACACATGAATTTTATTTTATTTTTTGAAAAAACACATAAATTTAAGAAATCCTATTTACAATGTAATAATTGAAAAAAAAAAACTTATATAAGAGATCACAATTAATATGATATCACGAGTCAATAGAAATGAAAGTAAATGAAAATACCAGGACGCCTTTTGATCCACGTCTCACTTCATTTCATTCCCTTTAACTCATAATACTATATGGTCGTATCACAGTTACATAAAAAAATTACTCGTAAATATGTAAGAATGTAATCTATACTAATATAGAAAATTGCTTGGTCTTTTAATTGGATATACGAGGTGGATTACTAAAAAGTCTTTAATGTTATGTTTGGATAAGGAATTTTTAGGTGGAATTTATCTTTAAGATGGAATTTGAAAAAAAAAATTTTTAAATAAAACTCTTTAAAATTTTTTTTTCAAATTCCATGTTTTGTTTAAAAAAAATTTTCAAATTCGATGTCAAAGACAAATTACACATAAAAATTTCTTATCCAAATATAACGTAACAGTTTTAAAAATAGAGGTCAACGGGGTTACAAACGACTTTTAAATAAATAAGGAATCGTAAATTAACTCAAACTTAACCATCCACTATCCTCTTATTCCCCTTCTCTTAACGTTAATTACTTCTTCCAACCTCCATTATAACTACCCTCTCATTTTCTCTCCTTAACCACTTAATATTTGTTTTTGCTTTGAATTTGAATTCAAAATTTTATTTTATTTTTTTATAGTTTTGTCAATATTTTTTTTTGAACGTTTTTTTTTTTGGCACACGCGTTACGTGTGCTCTGAAATCTAGGAGGTCTAACATTTTGAGACAAAAAAAGTTATAAAAATTACCTCTCTTTGTAGGATGGAGGGAGTATTTGTTATATCAAAACGAGGCAAAAAATAGTTTTGTCTAACGTTTTGCTTCATGGTTGAAGATGGTCTTAAGTTGATAATAAATGGAAGTTTTGGTCATTAGAAAACCTTTTTTTTTTCCCTTTATCCTTTTTTTTTATTTAATTTTTTGTGTGTGTGGAAAAATAGTGTTTTCACAATCCTCAAGTTGTGGTTGTAGGAAATCAATAGCCAACCTGACTCCCAATTTGCTGAACTCCAGATTCTCCCATTTTTGTTACAATGGACGTAATCATCTCCATTTCTCTCTCTTTTGTTTCCGCAACAGTGGCCCAACCCTCCCCCCATCCCACCCCACCCCTCCCCTCCTTTTTTCATTTTTGGGTGCCTTACCATTTATAATAGTGTAAGCACCCATGTGACTATAACCCTTACTCTTTCATTTTTTTTCTATTTTGCCTATTGGTTGATCAATTAATTGATCTAGCCAATAACAAGAACAATAATTAAAAAAAAAAAAATTGTTACGAAAAAGTTGGTGTTTAGTGGAGACATGTGGGTTGCATGGCCGAAACTAAGACCTTTAAGCCTTCAATTTGCTGAAATTCCAAAAGGAATTAAATTTTACAACCTTCTCTCTTTGCATATCCTCTCAAGCCTGGCTTTGATTTCCTAAAGTCAAGCTTTGTATCCATGGGTTTAATTTCTTCAGAATCAATCAGAAGAGGTGAATTTACAAAATTGTTTGTGTCCGGTTAACAAAATTGAATTTACAAGACCATAACCAAAATTTCCTCCAATAATCTACTTATTATTGTGCAAAAAAATAAATAATAAATAAATGCCTTATGGAGAAAGAGGATCACAATCGATACACATTCATATTTTTTGCAATCACTTGACTTTGCTTTTAATACTAACATGGAAAACTTAATGTTTAAATTGGATCCAATTCAAGAAATTTTACATGATTTTGGAGGCATAAATTCAATCACCTTACATTATAATATTTTAAAAAGCTGAAGCATCGCTATAATTAATATTATATTACCATGGCTCTATGTACAGTTATACCCTAGTTTGAGAAAAGTAAAAATTCTTATCACAAATTTCAAAAGGTTAAAAGCTATCACATGGCTTGACAAATGATTCTGAAACTAACAATGCTTACACAACCCCACCTCAAAAGTCATGGCCTCTGCATTTCTCTTTATTACGCTATACTTTCTCTTGTCACTAGGCTATTTCTCTCTACCGTACTTCAGTAGTCAATTCACCGAGAGAAGTCTTCTCAAACTTCAATTTATTTCATTGATGGTGCACAAAAAAGGGAAAAAAACCCATTAGTGAGAATATTTAATATGATAAGAGGGCACGCAACAACTTAAAAAATGACACGCATTTAGTTGTAAATTTTTTAAAATTATCACAAGTATAGGAGTCTTGCACACTAGAATTAAATAATAGTTGGTGTGTTAAACCATTTTTCGAGGAAACTTTAGGTGGACCACGCAACCATATTGTAAAAGTATTCGCTCTTTCTCTACAAAACTTTACAGGTATTGTTTCTCTCCTCATCCAAATGGGCCAATTCGTAATTTATCAGAACAGCCTCCTTTTTTTTTTTCTTTCTTTTTTTTTTTAATGGCAAAACAACCTCATTTTGGAAAGAAGCAAATATCAATCGAGTGATGTTCATGGTCTTTCCAGCTCCCCTTTTGCCCTTACCTTCAGCATTATTGTTTTCCATATTTGATTACACATACCATATATCATTATAGTAAACAAAATTCTAAATTCTGCAAACAGAGAGCTCATAAGTCACGTTATTTTCCTTATCCAACGTCCAAAAATGACACGTCACGGATTCAAATATGAGAATCAATCTCTCTAAAATGGTAGTATGGGTTATCTACCTATTTACTTCTCTTAAACCCCATTATAGGCATATGAGCTGTCTAAAATGGTAGTATGAATTGTCTACCATTTATTTCTCTTAGGCCAATTTTGTTGACCCTATTCCTAAATACCAAAAGTTGGCATCGTATTGCATTCATCACATCAATGTAATTACGACTCAAAACCTCCGCTCCATGAAGGTAAGAATGGGGTACAGCAAAGGTAGATAGCAATTAAGATGGTCATATAAGAAAAAAAAAATTATAATAGATTCATATGGCCACGTTTCAACATAAAGATAAAATGAACAGGTTTCTCAAGTAATTAGAGAATATTAAACATAAAATCTATATGATATACTTCTTCATTGCCATAAAGTCGTATTCAGTGGTGACACTAGAATTTAGAACTTTCTTTTGAGGATTAAGAATTTAGACCTTTTTTTTTTTTTTTTTGGATTAGAATTGAACTAATGAAGATAGTCTCCAAATTCAAGTATTTAGACTTTTATAAAAGCCAGAAAGTTCAACATAAAACATTAATTTATTTCCTAGCACAAAGAACTTTTTTTTAGAAAAACAAAGAAAAAAGAAATTAAAATTTAAAATGGCTATACTGCTCTTACATTTTCCCCGAAATGATGGTTTCTTTTCTTTTTTTCTTTTTTTTAATCTTATTTCATTTGAAACCAAGAATAGTAAAATGTCCATTTTTTACCTAATCCCTCTGAAAAAAAAATAAAAATAAAAAGAAAAAAAAAACATTAGATTGCAATATGCCCCAGACAACTTACAAATTTTGCCATTGACGCCTTTGATTCTATTTCTTACTTAAAATATTGGTTTTATATTGATCCAATTTGGTTACTTATTGGAATTGCTTTGTTATTCTTTTACACTGAATCTTATGTTTAATTTATTGTGTGTGTAAATATATGTAAGAATGTAATTAAAGATGCACGCAAAGTGTACTGTCCAACATTTGTCATATTTTTATGGGCTTATAAAAAAATAGTCATATATTTATGGGGGAATTTTAGTTTGGTTAGGGTATTGGAAAATAATTACGGTTCAATATAAATTTGGGCTAAGCTATTGCCACCACATAAAATACTCTAAGCACCCCACTTAATTTACATTTTTAAGGTTTTATGAAAAATATATAAAAAAAAAATTATGAAAACTAATCACATAGTCTGCTAGAAAACATCATTTCGGACAACTTTGTAAAAGAAGGTTTTTCCAAAATCTGTCATTTAAGTAGATTTTTTTGGCAATTTTTCATGGAAAATGAAATAGAGATTATAAATGGCCAAAAAGTCTGCTTAAATTATAGATTTTGGAAAAAATTTGTTCAGAATGATGTTTTCTAGTGAACGATACGATTAATTTTCGTAAAAACTTTTTATATTTTCCATAAAATATCAAAAAATGTAAACTAATGGAGGACATTGAGTACTTTATGTGGTGGCAATAGCTTCACTCTATAAATTTTTACTAACATTTTAGTCCGAGAAATCTAAAATTAGTTATTAGACATTTACCTTTCAGCCCTTGGGAGCAAAGCGCAAAAAGAGGCCCACCCGCAACAAACTCACGCCCCGCTTACCGGTAACCCCCTGTGACCACCTTCAAAAGCCAATTATGAACACACGTTCTCCGGATCTATTTGTATGTTTGTCTCCCATTATTGTTTTCATCACGTAACAACTCCAGCCATTCTCGTCGTATTCGCGAGCTTCACCCTCTCTGCGATCTTTCATCAAGCACAATATCCCTTACCTTTCGCTAGGCTTCCTCACTGCAATGGCGTCTGTGCTCGGATCGACCACGGAGAAGCTCTCCGAGCTCTCCATCAATGGCAATTGGGCTTCCTCCGCTCCAAATCTTCACAATAACCTCGGCCTTTTCTCCCCCGACCAGGTTCGTCACTGTTAAGATCTCAAGAAATACTAGAAAGAACAAAGCTAATTTACTTACTAAACTTAAGAATAATTCTGCTTATCTTCATCCTCCTCTTCAATTACAATTTACAGCCCTTCATAAGCAATCAAATCCCAAATATTCCTCCTAATCTGATCCGAGGATTTCTCCTAACAGAGCTATGATCTCCTAAAGTCAGGGGTCTGACAAACTACAGCTGGAAATAGGAACATAAGGAAACTCTTAAACAAGGATACTTTCTCCTACTTGAATCAAGCAGTTATCTTACATGATTTGTGTAGGTTTATTTGACTAAATTACCACACATGCCAGCATGGAGGTGTAACAATCACCTTCACACTGATAACAAACACACACACACACACACACACACACATATATATATACACACAGACAAGCATGCACACATATTCATTCGCACAGACAGGCACCAACACAATCTCAGCCTTATTTTCGGATTTTATGTATGTATATATTGTGATATTGGTTTTTGAATGGTTTTGTTTGGGATTGGTGTTGCTATGCCAGATTGAATTAGCGAAGATGTTAGTAGAGATGGGGCAGAGTCATCTGTTCGAGCATTGGCCGGAGCCAGGTGTTGATGATGAGGAAAAAAGAGATTTCTTTGATCAGGTATGGTTTTTTTCAAGGTTTGATGATTTTGGGATTTGACTGAAATTCATGGTTCATCTTGGATTAGTTCTATGATTTTTTTTTTTTTTTTTTTTTTTTTTTCTGTTTGCTTGGAAATCTGTGTATAACATATTGTGAATGGAAGATAAATAAGATTAGGTTGCTGAAGAAAGGCATGGTTCTATTGGGTTGTGTTAGAAGTTCGATGGATTGAATAATAAGTTGTGACACATTCGGGTTTAGGTGCGTGGTAGGTTGTTCTCTCTGAAAATTTGTCAAACTCGTTTTGCAATTTTGATCTATTAGGATTTTCGAACTGAACAAGATTTCCACAGTTTAATATTATCAATGAGCCCAAGGCACTCAGTTTCTTACAGATCTACCAGACAGAATGCATATTTAATCCGACGGTGTTTAAAAGAAATCTTAAAATTGGATTCTTCCTCTTGTCACTGAATTAAGGAAACAAATATGAAATTATTATTTAACATAAAAAATTCCTAGTACACAAAAATCTATTGGAAAAACCTTCTCTTCCTTCTTCAACAGGGAGTTTGTTTTGAGCCACCTTTCTTTTACAAAGGCAGGAAGCATACCGTTGGTGGTCTTTCAACTCTTTGACCCTGCACATTGCAAGTGTTGGAGCCACATGAGGCTCATCTGTTATTTGCATGTTGAACAGGTGTTCACTTCTAGTTATGATGGTTGAGTCTGTCTTCCAGGCCTTATGACTCTTGGAAGATGAACCAAAATTAGATTCAGAAGGAGGTTTAGCCTTTCCTTACTTCTCTTGAACCCTTTAATTGACGGGTTGTTTTTGCCATTGAGTGTTCTTCAGGGGCGGAGCTAGGAGTTATCTCCAATGGGGGCACCGTGCTATGATTCTGTGAAGTGGGAACTGAAAGCTCTAGATTTTTTTTTAAGCAAATTACTTTTTGGTAATCATTTTCCAATGTAATACCAAACAAAGGATTTTTGTGTCAATTTATTAGAAATAAACTGTATTTATGCTTAATAATGACTACCATCTTCCTTATTTTGGCATTATGTTGGTAAATAGTTATCAAATGGTAACTTATCCCAAAAAAAAAAAAGAAGATTTGTTTGAGGCCAGTGGGGGCATGTGCCCCCAAAGGCCCCCCTGGCTCTGCCATTGGTGTTCTTGCTGGAATTTCAGGTTAAATTGCTTACGAGTGCGGTATATGAAGCTAAATCATATGTATTTTTATTAGATTATATCAAACGTCATGTTTCTTCCTTGATCGTAGGCATTTGTAGCCATGGGGTTATACTTTACCTTTACATGGTTATATATATATATATATATTCTCGTGTCTCAAGTGACTTTACATAGGACGTGGATTGTTGTGGTTTGCTAAACGGGTGTGCGGTATTCCACTTACCCCAGAATGGAGTATGATGAGGGCAGGGTTATATAGCTTATATACATTTCTTAAATTGAAGTTGAAATGTAAGGTAATTTCAAATGTAAGACATGTTTAACTCCATCCTATAAAAGAAAAATGTGGGACAAATTTTATTTTTTATTCCTTATTTTTTTGAAATTTCAATGCATTAAAAATCCACTTTTCCCTATTACTTGTATAAATAAGAGAATTTTAATTGTGGTCGCCAAAATAGTGTTTTGGAGTGTAAGTGTACTGTATACCACATTTTTGATCGCGTGATTTAGATTGTAGATCACTAGGGTACTAGTAAATTGTGTTAACACTTGAGTATTCTTGTACTCATAGATCTTAGTACGCTGAAAATCTCCATTTATAGAAATGAAGGTTCATGTGAACTAGGAGTGCATGCTTGATTGACAGTTTCAAACTAAACGAAGGCTTTAAATCTATGGAAGCTTAGCATCCATGAAGTAGCATGGAAGAAATTTGGCAACTTCAAGTAGATGAAGTCAGGCAAAAGTTGGTTCTGCACTATCTCGTTGTCTCCCCCTGCCCCTCCCCCTCTTATTTGTTATGGTTTTGGTTCTGTGCTATTCTGCTATGTCAATGTAAAACATGTTGAATATCCCTTTAAGAACAAATTACTGAAAATTATTTTCTACATACAAAATAACTGCCTATTGTTCCACCGTCTATTGCAAATCCTTCAGTAAACTATACATCTCTCTCTCTCTCTCTCTCTCTCTCTATCTAGAGTATATATATATATATATATCCACTCACCAAATAGAAAAAGGAAACAACAACTGTAGTGGGATTTTTATGATTGCATATTTGCATGTTGTGTTTACTCTTTCGACTTCCCTGCATTTGATGTGTTGTGACTTGTGACTGAATTCCTGTACCTAACATGGAGATGATAAGTATCTGTTTTTTTTTTCTTAAAGTTTGGGTTAAATCTCTTTTGTTACTGTTTTCCTTTCTGTGATTCTACTATCTGCTTTCTGAAATGCATCTCTCAGGTGTTTCCCTTTTTGTTGGATTCATGTTAAAATGAGTACTTGTCTTTCTATTTCTTCTCCTAATTACAGTTTAAATTTTAAGAACTTGATGTCATATTGGTTTTTCTTCCAGGTGACTCGGCTTAATGCAAGCTATCCTGGGGGTTTGGTTTTATATATTAAAACTGCTAGAGAACTCTTGGCAGATTCAAAAGCGGGAAAGAACCCATTTGATGGCTTTACACCTTCTGTAAGTAAATACATTTGTTGTGTCCTATGCACATATTTTTAGATACAATTAACCTATAGTTATTTTAACATGAGTTTGTGATATGTAATCGACAAGTAGTGATATATAATGAACAAGAAGTGATATTAATCAACAAGAAGAGAAGAAGAGGAAATATAGAGAAGATATGGGAAATGAAGAGTCTGTATTAATTCTACAGAGCTCTTACCCTAATATACATTGCACAAGTGATATATATGGAATCCCTAAAATACTTTTACATAAAGAAATGAGGGATTTTGAGCATTTAAGGAAATTTTAAAAAAAGAACAAAAAAGCCTTACAAATAACTGTGAGATGGACTTTGTTTTCTGGATAAATACAGTGAAATGGACTTACCCAAATGAAATATCTGCCCCAGTAATAATTATTCTGATTGAGAGTTATGAGCACACATCAGTCTAGACATGAGTAAAAAAGACTGGGAGGAGATGCAGACAATTTTTCATCCCCATGAGCTCTCTCAACTCATACTGTTGGGAGAAATGTATAACAAGTAGTATGGTACATTGCATTGCAATTCACCCTGGGAGTGAGAACATGTTTATATAGTTTAGATTGCATGATTTTCGCTGGCTAAAAAAATTGGGTTGCTGACATCACTGCAGGTGGTATTGCCAAGGTCATTTGCTAGATCTAACACCTGAATAAGTCAGTGGTTTTTTCATTGGAGTGGAAGGAGAAGGTTATCTTTCCTTCGATTCCATTTTTTCTCATGTTACAGTCAATTGATGCACTGGTGGATTGAGAGGTGTCATGTTTGTATCATTCACTAGGATATGTATGTATTAGTATTCAGTGGACTAAGAAATGTGGATGTAAAATTTGATCATCATGATGATGGAAAGACTCAAAGACACGTTTCCACACCACAAACTAAACACTAACAATATGGGTGGGATGGGTTTGTATGTACTTGTTCACAAATTAACAGTTCTAGTCCGACTGTAAGCACCTAGTTTCTTCTGCACTTATTATTATTATTATTATTTTTCTATTTTTTTATTTTTATTTTTTGGGAAGGCCAAGATTGACTAGGAATTGTAAAATTGTGGGAGAACTGAAGATTTATTCTGTTTGTACGTTAGGCCTGAGTTTTTGAGAAATCCGTGCTGGTTTATATGAAAATTGGCAATGTAGTACTCTGGCTACTGGCACGAATGTAAAACAAATTTATGCCACCGGTGACTTTTCGGAGACTCCAACCTATGTTTTCTAGATCTCCAGCCCATTGTTGAGATAAGACTATAAGAGTTATATTAACTTTTTCCAGTCAAAACAAGAAATCAGTTTAGTGGCTGCAGTAACTTATGTGTGTCTGTTTGGTCCTTTGCTTCCCTTTCATAAAATCTTAAGTAAAGCTTTTAAGATGAAACCTCTGTCTTGTCTTTGTTCAGCCAATTGGTTATAAAAACAGATAGTGCAATAATTTGAGGCTTTGTTTAGCTGCTTTCATTATTTCTGTTGGATTAAATCTTGATGTTTTTCATGTTTTGTTTTATATGAATTATTTTGTGATCTGAATTTTGACTAAACAATGGACTTGTTGCAAGGTCTTGGAACGTATTATATTTATTAATTAAAAAAATATGTATATATATATATATATAACTAGGGCTTTTTTTGTTTGAGGTGATACCATATATTTTTAATCTTGACCACTTGTAGATATATCTAAATTCGAATTGTTGGTAAGATGAGTGAACCTATTAGTGTTTGCAGTTTAGTGCATAATTAAAAACTTGATTGATATTAGGACAATAAATTTTTCAGGTTCCAACCGGAGAGGTTCTGACTTTTGGTGATGATAGTTTTATCAATTTTGAGGAGTCAGGCATCAGGGAAGCACGGAAAGCTGCATTTGTTCTTGTCGCTGGTGGGCTTGGGGAACGTCTTGGATACAATGGAATTAAGGTAAAAAATACATCAGCATGCATGGCATTTACTTCTTTACTATATCACAATCTTTTTAAATTTTTCCTTTATTTATTTAAACAGTTTTACAAAAATTTTAACTAAAAAACCTGGGGTTGGCTACACAAATCTTATTTATTTATTTATTTATAATTTTCTCCATTATTCTTTATTTAGGGTCATCTCTTCTGTTCAAACAAAGGTGATCATTTTTTATATTTCCTATGCTCTACCCATATTTGTTTTGGCCTTCCTTTTGTCCTCATACTCTTTGTAGGCACTTTCAAGTTGAACCAATCTCTGCTCACTGGTGCTGTCATGTTCTTGATTGCACATGACCAACCATCTTGTCCCAGCTGGTGCTACATTAACTTCCCCATTTCTCACGAATGCATTATTTCTTATTTGATCCTTCATTGTTTTACCTCTTATCCATCTTAAGATCCTTATTTCAGCTATTGTCATTTTATGGACATGTTTCTTGGAACTCAAAATTTTATGTCGCCATCTTATAGGTTTTTTCTTTACATCAGTTAGGTTTTCATCACATTTAAATTTTACTTGCAAAGTGTCTCTCTTTCTGTCTTTATATATATTGATTTTAATTTGATCCCATCGCTGGATTGCTGGATGCATGTGACTTTATGTGTATTCATAGTGTATATGACATTAATTGACGTTAAACTTCCAATGGGGCTGAGAATCTACTCGTCTATAATCTGAACAACATCAGTTGCCGCATCTCTAACCAATTTCCTTAACATCTTGCAGCTGGCTCTTCCAGTAGAATCCACTACAGGAACATGCTTCTTACAACATTACATTGAGTATATTCTAGCTCTTCAAAATGCTAGCTGTGGGCTCATAAAAGGTTTGTCACACTGCCAGAAGCTTATCCATTTATAGGTTCACCGTGAAGGTGATTGTTGTGTAAAACAAATTTGTTAACCTGCTCATACCTTTACAAGTAATGATCTCGTATTCAAATTTTTAGGTGGATGTCAAACACAGATTCCTTTCGTTATAATGACATCCGATGATACACATGCACGCACTTTAGATCTGCTAGAATCAAATGCTTATTTTGGAATGAGTCCTACACAAGTAAAACTTTTAAAGCAGGTATGTAAGTGTTCATGTCCTGTATTAATATTGAAACTTCACTGTAGTACTAGTTATAAAATGGCATTATTTCAAATGTTGACTTCTCCATTTACTCAGGAAAAAGTTGCATGCCTAGATGATAATGATGCCAGGCTTGCAGTAGACCCACATAACAAATACAGAATTCAGGTACATGTTATACATAAAATATTTTTATGTGAATATTTGTGGTCATATTGTTAGTTGTAATTCATTCTGGGGCTTTATGTGATCTCTGTTCTTTCTCCTCTTCTGTCTGTGACAGACAAAACCTCACGGTCATGGTGATGTGCACTCACTACTTTATTCCAGCGGCCTTCTAAATGTATGGTATGGTTTGTACTCTGATCTAATTGCTGAAATTTTTTCAGGTGTATCCAAGTTTCTCTTCTTTTATTTTGTAGTGCTTTATCTTGATATGCTGGCTAATCATTGCAGTAGATCTCCAAAAATATGATCTTGTGTCTGTGGGCTTGTGCCTATCCGCATAAAAGTTAAAACACCTACAAACATGAATAAGAATTCTACTAAATTACACATCAAGTTTTCTGTTTTTACTTTTACTTTTGGCCTCCCATTGCAAGTATTTAGTGATTGGATTATGATCTGAATTCTGGCATTAGGTGTGGCTTTTTTCCTATATATATGTGAAGGCTGAAATTTACCTTGTGGAAATTTGTGATAATGGATACCATCATCATGTTGCATTATATGTTTATTTTATTTTTTTAAATGTCTATTTTATATATAAATTATGAAATCTGATTTGGAAATCTGCGGTGATTCTAATAATGGTCTTCATTTTCTTAGGCGTGATGCTGGTTTGAGATGGGTTCTGTTTTTTCAAGATACAAATGGACTTCTATTTAAGGTATAGTTGCTTCATTGTTGCATGGCTTCATTTCCATTTTTATCTCTAATTTGAAAGAGTTGTGTTTGGATATAAAATTGACATACTGATCTCGTTTTACTTTTATGTAGGCAATTCCAGCAGCATTAGGTGTCAGCTCCACCAGACAATACAATGTTAATTCTCTTGCTGTTCCACGCAAGGCAAAAGAAGCTATTGGAGGAATTACCAAACTCACTCATGCTGATGGTACTTTATTGATGATATTTGTTGTATGATAGATAAATAAGTATTATATAATAATATTCTTTTGAGATCCTTTCCAAATTTCTTGCCAACTCTCTCACATTGGGACCCACACTCATGCGGGACCCAAATGAGTCCCAACCCATTTGAGAGAGTTGGGAAGAGTAGCATTTTCCTATTGTTTTTCTGTCTGTTGCTTCTCGGTTTCTTGAATATAAACTGAATTACAAATGGATATTTTTCTTCTCCTCAACTTGTCAACTACTCTCAACCAATGGCCTGTCCCTCTCTTGCATCAAGTGGCCTAGTAGGAATTTAGCATCATTTTGTAGAGGGTTGATGTCAGACTAAGGGTGGTCACAAAATAATCCCAAAACTTAATGGATAATATATCGATCCACAAAACTGACCCCAATTTGTTGGGATAAGGCTTGCTGGTCTTGGTCTAGTTTAAATTTTTGTTTGTGGCTTATAAAAGCTGACTTGAATTATGGACTGTTGTTATGTGGAAATCTATTCTTCTGGAATTTTTACTAATATTCTGCTTTGTGATCAAAGTGAATTGTTCGTTTTATTGTTGCCTTGTTGGTATGAAATAAACATTCATTCGATTGTTGAACTATAAATTTTATTTCCATATTGCAGAGATAGAGTATTTTGATTTTGGGTCTTTTATGGTGTGCCATCTTCATTCAATCGCTTGCAAGGGTTAATGATTGACCTAAAGTCTTGCTGTGGACTGTGATATTGCTAACAATTAGGCCGCTTATTCAGGGTCAGTTTCTAGAAGACTTAGGGCGTGTTTGGTTTGCAGGAATGTTGTGATGAGAATCCTGAGAGTTCCAAGGAATGAGATGCCTAGGATCATTCCTATAGACACACCAGGAATGCTATGTATGAATCAGGTTCCATTCATATTCTAGTGTTTTATTTATCCTAGTTTGGAACAGGAATTGAATCAAATTTGATGCAGTTTTTCAAAAATATTTTTCAATAGTGGTTACTTCAATATATGATGTTTCTTCAATTTATGGGATCTCATCCAATTCATAAGTTATAATATTTTATCCCGAAAAAAAAGGTCATAGCAATTAGATTAGAGGTGGTGTTGGAGTGGTGGTCGTGATGGAGGTGGCATTGGTGATGGATGGGTGGTGGTGGTTGTGTTGATGGTGAGTGCTGGTGGGTGATGATGGTGATGGGTGGTGGTGGTGATAGGTTCTTGGATGGCCGTTGGTGTGGGGGGAGGGTTATTTGGCGCAAGTTTTTGTATTCCCTTTTTCTTTATTCCTTGTTTCCCCCTAATCTATTCCTTGAGAATGGAAATCAGAAAACCTACCTGAGATTGGGTTTATCAAAACCCACATTCGTGTGTATTTCATTCCCATAAAGCTTCATTCCTAGATATGGATTCATAGTCAAATTACATGAAATTAAGTAAACCTTCCCTGAGCTTGGGTTTCAAATACCCGTGTTTGTGGGTATTTCATTCCCATAAAGCTTCATTCCTGGACATGGGTTCATACTAAAATTACAGGCCAAATGTGGTAATGAGCCATCCATCCATTCCCACATAGCAAAAAGGCCCTTACTATGATTTTTATCCGTAAGTAAAATTTATGTCAATATGCGTAAACATGGTTTATGAGAAGGGAAGATTAAAATTACACCACTAGAAACCAAGAGCTGGAATCCAGAATTGTGTAAAAGTTCTAACCATCTGCAACAATTCCTAGACACTGTGGAAAGAGAACTGCAAGCTGGCGATTCTACGAATATATCTATGCTCTTCCACCAATTAACATGCCTCAATGGCCTGTAGCATTAAAGGACAGTCACTCTCTAACTTTTAGCCATTGATATCAAGAACAATTTATGATCTCTTTGATTTGGTGTGACACTGGAAATCTATATCTTTTACTGATATATAATATAGACAAATGTTGCTGAATCACCAAAGTTGGGATTTCATATGTTTTACTTAGGAGATTATGTCACTCATATGATGGTGCTGGATTCTTTCATAGCGATTTATAAATTTGAAAAATAATATTAGTCGCTTTATATGCCTACGAATTTAGCTATATTGACATCACTCTTTGGGGAGTAAATGAAGTTAGGTAATTTGGTTGTCATGGCACATAATGCCAACATTTTATGCCCCAACAAATTTGCGGATTTTTCAAAGACAGGGAATTAGAAAGCTTCTGATTTTCCACAGAAGTTTATGAGGTCCATCTATATATATATATATATATATATCTTTCAATCGTGAAGTTCCTTCTCTTTTTGTTTGGCAAGGATTTTATCAGATGCATAGATGTTAAGGTTCTCTGAAAAATATTTTTCTAAATTGTGAAGTGGGACATTTTCATGACAAGAATGGGTTATCTCCAGCAGGTATATATTAGTGACTTAGTATTGTAGTCAAGATGCTTAAAATATACTGTCTGCTACAACTGTTATATTCTGACTCTGTTATATTAATTCTTTGTAATTGCACATTAAACATGATGGTATATACATGTAACAAATATGTTCATGTCATGTAATGCGTAATGTGGACAGTATAGTTTACATCTTAATCTTATTTACTCAATTGCAAATGAAATTAACATTAGGGAGGACAATGGTGATCAATGTTGAATACAATCAGCTTGATCCTCTACTTAGAGCAACTGGATATCCTGACGGAGATGTCAATTTTGAGACAGGCTATTCTCCTTTCCCTGGTAATATAAACCAAGTAAGTTTCTGATCAGTTTGAACTCTTAATGTCTCCTGTCTATACAGGTGTTGAAAACTGTATTTTCTTTTCACTCAAGATATTTCTAAATACATTTATGTATTTTTATTTTGAATTTTTTAAGGTAAACCTTTTCTCATGTAATATAGTGAAACTGTTCTATTCTTAGACTTGACTTGTCGAATCATAATTTTTTTTTGCAGTTGATTTTGGAACTTGGCCCTTACATTGAGGAGCTTACCAAAACAGGAGGTGCTATAAAAGAGTTTGTTAACCCAAAGTAATTTCTGCTCTTCATTTTTTGCTATCCTTGATTAGAACTAAAAACTTTTGGTTGTAGACTTGTAGGATGCTTTTCTTGTGTTCAAGGACTTAAATCTTGATATTGACAGAGATATTGAGGGTTTTGAAAACAGAGAAATATTAGGAGAGAAATTACCTTGTTACCTCCAAAATCCCACATTGAAATCCCATCCAGAATTTCGCAAATCCTGTCTTTAACTTCCCCAACAAGGGAATTTGTCTTAACAGTGAAATCTCATCCTGACCCCAAATCCTGCTTGCAAATTCCACATCCAAACACAGCCTTAAATGTTTTCAATAGGAAAAGGTAAAGACTGAAAAGCAAACCTCATAGGCTGGGTGTGGAATTTCTTTTCGAGATTACCGAGATCTCAGTATATTTCTCATCTCTTCGAGTAAATTGCTTTGTGTGAGAGAAAAATGAGATTTCTCATTGAAATCCAAGGTTTTGACCTATATTGGAGATCACATAAATGCTCTAACAATCAAACAAGGTAGTTTGTCTTGAGGCATAATTCTCACCTAGCATTGGTATGTGTAGATATGATTGCTAAATGACTCAGTTTTTTATTAGCTCCTTCTGATTTTTGGTTCAGCTATTGCATGTCACATTAGCACAAGAGATAGGTTGGGGGTTGTTAATATATATATATATACATATACATATATATATATATATATATATATATATACACACACACACATATACATATACATATGTATGTACATACATACATACATATATTTTTATTTTCCTTCTGCAAGTTTGTGCTAGCAAATGAATGAGGCAGTCTTGAAGTCTTCCTGCTTGTAAATCATATCTATTTTCCCATCGCACTACAGATACAAAGATGCCACCAAAACTTCATTTAAGTCCTCAACTCGACTAGAGTGTATGATGCAAGACTATCCAAAAACATTACCTCCATCAGCAAGAGTTGGATTTACAGTAAGTTTTATGTTTTATTTTTTAGATAATAATAATAATTATTAATACTATTTTAAATATTGATTTGCAGCAAGTTGAAGCTACCCAAAATCTGGTTTATTCTTAGACTTTAGCCTTTAGGTTCTCAGTTGGATGCATTCTATTATATTTATCCCATGATTCTGTGGTATCATCTGTTATTGAGGCATTTTATCTCCGCGGAACTCAACAGTTGCGTGATTGTGTAGGTAATGGATACATGGCTTGCTTATGCACCTGTGAAGAACAACCCTGAGGATGCTGCTAAGGTAAATATTTTCTCACTATAATAATTCATAAATTGCTCCCAGGAGTCCACTCGATGTTTTCCTACAAGAACTAGTTCTAACAAACTTTCATATTCAATAGATTGAAAATCCTTGGTACTCAACCATCTAAAATTGCCATATTTTGTCTATGTGGCTTGCAAGTAGACCAAAGTAAATGGAATATATGATAGATGTTTATTGGATGGGCTTATTTCCACACCCCTCTGTGAGCAGAAGGGTAAGAAAAAAAGCCTTGAGCGGTGTGGATCTAGCAAAAAAGGGTGTGGAAATAGGCCCTCCCTATTTATTTTGAGAAACTTTGGACTTTCAGATGATTTTGGTTCATTAGATTTTAGAAAGCTATTTTTGACAGTATATTTTTTTGAAGACATTTTTCCAAATCAGAAAGTATCATTCTTCTGATCATGTTTTATTATTTCTTTAATGTTTTTATTTTATTTCATTTTATTTTTGGTGGGTGATTGACATCTCTAGAGTGGATACATCTTGTGGTGGGTGGGTTGCACCATAAGACTAATGTGATGCGTGCAGTTCAGGCACTTGATGCTGGAGTTCCGGGGCTCAAATTTTAATCATATCTAACTGCCTACCCAAGTTGTTTTGGTTTGGTTTGGTTTGGTTCGGTTTCTTAGATTCTATGGTTTGTTTCTGAGTTGGAAATATGGGTTGTAGTTTTGAACCGACCCAAACCGAGTTGCACCCCTAGTTTATAGTTCTCCACAAGCCCTGGAACTATTCCTCGGATAGTCCTAATAATCCAGCTAATTTTGGCTATTTATTATTGATAGTATATGTTTTGATCCACTACTACCTTTGGAATTATCGGTGGATGGTCTATTGATCTAGCAAATTTTTTCCCTTCTATCTTCCTTTTCCAATTGGGGTTTAATGTTTTAAACTCAGGTTACAAATTTGATATTATTTCTAATATTTGCTTGAATTTGACTGAAGGTACCAAAAGGCAATCCATATCACAGCGCAACTTCTGGGGAAATGGCCATATATCGAGCAAATAGCCTCATTCTTAAAAAGGTAATTGTATCATTCTTATTATATTTAAGTATCGAAAATCATAATACTTATTTTAGGTTTTCATTTGCCTTCTGCTGCATTTTTTGGTCAAGAGGGTTGAAGGAAGGTTGTGCATCAAGCTGATTACAAATGTCAACTTGATCTTCCTCCCCAGATGTGGGAACCCTTGGGCAACAATCGATGCCAACTAGCCTCCATTACATTCATTAATAGATCTGACTAGCTATCCATCTTATCTCCTGCACCTTTTTGTCTGCTCATCTTTTACCCAATAGAATCTTATAGTTGCAAGATAATGTCACTGCTTACAGCGCTTACAGCACAATTGACATTCAATTTAATAAGAAGAGCAGAGCTTCTCCAATTATAGCCTGACCTTCATAGAAAACATTTTGAGGAGATTCACATGGGCCAAAAGAAGAGTACTTCTCAATTCAATTTTTCCTCCAGTTCTCTCTTAGAACTCTAGAATGCAAGTTACCGAACTCAATTTGGTTACCATTTGGCTGTGCTCTACAGTTATGCACTCTTATAAGCTAATTTAATGGAAAATGTTTCTCTGGGTGGATGTGCAGTGAATGCATTTAGGTTTGTTTGTTGCGTAAAAATGGATGTGCTATATGTCTTGTTCTTTGTAACGAGTGTGTTTATGCTTATATAATGTATGCACATTCTATATTTGTAGATCCGGAATATATAATATATATTTTATTTTTGTGGCTTTGAAATTTTAGTCAAACAGACAGAAAAGACAAAAAAGCATAGATAATATACTGACACCTCAATACTGCTTCACAATCTGCCTTCTATCAAAAGGAATAGGAAAAAAAAAAGGTCATCCTCATCATGGTTGGTATTTGGGATAAGAGGAGGTGCTTGGCAATGTTGCCGTGTTTCTCGTACTACAGTGCTGATATAACCTTCAGTTACCATTCTTATTGAATGGCCTGATGTCATAATCCTATTCTATTTTAACCTCCCCTAAATTCAAGTTTATAAATACCTTGATGCCTAGAAGGAGGACTAAATGTGTTCATTTTACTGGAATTGTGCTCCCTAGAATGATTTGAAGAAACATGGATAGCTTCACACAATTTACTAAAATATTCGCACTATAATTGGGCATCTTGGATTACCAAATTTCCCAATAGGATTAAATCTTGCGAAATGAGAAAATGTGTATCTATGTATATATTAATGCTGCAGCACTGAACGTGAATAATACTCCAGTTATGGCTAGCTAACGAGTGACAACCATAACTGCCTTGATGGCAATGTTGGGACAATCTAAAATTCAAATCTAGCGTGCATGGAGATTTTGACTGTTTCTCTCTCCCTCTCCCTCTCTCTCTCTGTCTCTCTCTCTTAGTCTGATAGGAAGTTAAGTATGTGGTTGTTATTAATTCTTGCCATCTTTCAGGCTGGTATGCCACATAGACAACCCAATACAGCAGGTGTACAATGGACAAGAGGTCGAAGTGTGGCCTCGCATCACATGGAATCCAAAATGGGGGCTGACTTTTTCAGAGATTAAGAGAAAAGTTTCCGGGAGTTGTTCCATTTCTCAGAGGTCTACCTTGGTCATTAACGGTTGTAAAGTCTTTCTTGAGGACCTTTCCTTGGATGGAGCTCTTGTCATCAAGTCTGTTGAAGATGCAGAGGTATGCCATACCAAAATAATTCTAATGTCTTTGCGAGTACCGAATGGTATGCTTCAAAAATTGTTTATGGATGTTGCGAGTAGAAAATAATTCTAATTATTTGCAAACTCCCAAGTTGTTCAACACAGTTTTGGAATGACGATGCTTGGTCTTCCCAAATTTCATTGCTCTTGATTTTCTTTAGAATTATTCTTGAAATTCTTTGCATATTCTATTGCTATCATTGGCTTCACAATTATTTTACAGTTTTTCCCCTGGTCAGTTCTTATTTCCTAAACATCGAACTTGTCAATATGACAGCACCATATCCGTTTAAATGTGGAAGCCAATTGTTAGGCATGTTTGGGAAATGAACACACCATAAGCCCTTCGAGTATAATTGTTGATTTTTTACTAATAAAATCACCCATAAACAGGTGAAAGTGGGAGGATCAGTGCAAAACAAAGGTTGGATCCTAGAAGGCGTTGATTACAAAGATACTTCAGTACCTGAAGAAGTAAGGATTAGGGGTTTCAGAATCAGCAAATTTGAGCAGTTGGAAAAGAATTATGAAGAACCTGGGAAGTTCTGCTGTGAAGCCTTGAAGGTGAGATTTTGAATGGAGATGGCTTATCATTACTTTCAATCATTGCTTATTTGATGGTAACAAGTTGCTACTCCAAAGAGGAGTAACATTTTTTAGCCCATCTCATAGGTTCAAAATAAAAATCCCTCTCCCTGTTGTAGCATTATTTTTCAGCACAATTATGTTGTTTCTGGAAATTATGAAGAGATTTGTGAGATGATAAGCGGAAATCTAGTAAGGCTTTTCCATTTTTTTTATTTTTTTTATTTTTCCTCTTCTGGGCAAAGAATAGGAAACCATACTGGATGTGGTAGAACATGAATTTGTCCCTGGCATCTGAATAAAAGGCTTATGCTGAGGTTTTGTAAATGATTTAGCATTTGAATACACCGACTGAAAGGAGTCAGATTAAAATTTTGTTCATGCCTTTCTCATACATTTGTTGTTGTTGTTTGTTTCAGACAAATAATAAGAATGATGGTTAATACTTGAATTACAAAAGGGAAAAAAAATTAATAATAAAAAAATAATATATATATAATATTAAAGATGGTGACAAGATGAAAGAGCTTCATTCAATAAAGAAAAGGAAATAGTTACAGACCATACAAGTAAGGCTTTATACAAACTACCTTTCAGCACACAGAAAGCAGTACAGACTAACACCCACAAGTCCAAAACCTACAACAAACTACCTGCCAGCAGGCACAAAGCACAAACTCCAAATGTTTGCTGAGACAAAAAGGCAAGATCATTGGCTTCCTGCACACACCCGTATAAGCACGCAATCAGCTAATTGGTTACCCAAAAAAACATATCATGCAATAAGTGTTTAGTGTCCTACTCGGCCTCTTTGTCCCTGCAGTCCAGATGAACAAAATCATAGAATCAGCACATGTAAAAAATATGTGAATTGAGATAAGGTGTAGCCCACTGCAATGCACGAAGGCAACATCCTGAGCTACATGCAAATTTAAAATCCTCTTACACCCAATCACTTGAAGGATGAGCCTATTTCATATAATGTTTTTTTTTTTAAATAAATAAATAAATAATGAGTTAGAGCATCAAAGAAAGACTAACATCCCAACTACCCCTCTCAATCGTGTGCATCATAGCTCGAAATATATTAATTGAAGGAAAAAGAAGTACAAAAGGGTATTCTAACAGGGTGCACTGTGATAGCTTATTCTTACAGCCTCCAACCATTGTTACTGTTGTTGTTTATTTTTCTTATTTTTCTCTTTCAGCCTTAGCTTCACCATTTTGACACCTTCGACTTGAATCATGTTACTTCGCTTGTGCTATGCCCAATGTCTTATCATTTCCATAGCCAGTCCCAAAACCCCAATAAGGATGGTTGTGATAGGTAAACAGCTAACCTAAAAACTCTAGAACTTACAGTAACACTTTGGGAATATGAATCCCCCCAGGTTCAACTTCCGTAAAATTCGTTGCCACCTAAACACAGATTAAATTCTCCAACCTCACTCACGAAACCAAGCTATTTCTGATTAGATATTTTCGCTTTAAATGCATGTCCAATCTTTTGTATTCAGTCGAAATAATTCGTGCAGCAGAATCAGCCGAGAAAGTTTCTCATGGGCTAGCCAAACATCACAAGCAGTTTCTAGGCCAACAGCTTGAGAAAGAATTGTTTGGGTAAAGGCAATGTTGATGCACCCACGTAACTTTGATCAACACAAGTCAAGTGACAATACTTAGTTGCCATAATCGATAGCACCATGAGAAAGTAAATGAGAAGGGGCTGCACAAGAGCCATCAACACACTTCGCGTAGATCTTTATTAGATAAATCAGCAGCATTTGATAGTGCATTGCAGGAATGTTGGAATGATCCAGCTTAACATAGAGCAAGTGAACAAAATTCAGAACATCAGCAGTTTGTGGCATTATTAAGGAGGAAGAAACTAAGAATTAAGAGATAAACCTCGAATGAAATAAGAACAGAAAAGAGAGACAGTCCATACCGTTAAGAAAAAAAATCTCAGTGAAATGTGAGTTGACATGTCTTAGAGCCTCGTGAAAACAGCGATATTTTCTTAAGAACAAGAGATTTTTCCTTCGATTTCAGACGACAACACCTAACATCTACAGTCTTCAAGACTTCTGCATTCTTCAAAAGATACTTTACCAAGAGTAGCTCATATTTCAAGCCTTTGAATCTAACATCAATTGTTTTAAGGTGTAAGGAGAGACATTTAGGCACACGCTGTGGCTGCCTCCAGCATGCGCGTCCATCACTGTGATAATGATTCCTATCAAGGGAGAGAACTTCTAAATTACGTGAGCTCTCAAGAAAATTTGGCAGCAAATGCCAATCACCAGCTATCTTCAAACGGGTCAAATTATGAAACATCGGCATTTCATAACTGGAAGCAAACTTGAGGGTCTCCATTGTATTACCCAATATAGAGAGAAACTTAACATTATAAAGCCTTCTAAGAAGCTCGAATGCACAATTACCCTGACGATTATCACACATCTCTGCATAAAAATCAACCTTTGCTTCAACTAAGGAGGATGCGTTTTCAATCGAAACGGCTTCACCGACCCTATTCTGGAGGTTGAGGTATTCAAGAGCCCAATCCTGGATGTAGAGGTATTCGAGAGCTGGGCAATTAATCTCAATTTTGTGTGAATCAAGTTCAAGATGGGGCAGCAGACTAACCATTGTTAGATTCTTCAGAGCAGGAGCAGATATATCAAAGATTTTCACCTTAGCACGACGAAATCCCTCTATAATCAATTCTTCAAGAACCGGGCAGCCACAGAGGAGCTTTCGAAAGGAATCATCGTTTGGAAATTTGGCATAATGGAGATGGAGAAACTTGAGAATTGGGAAATGAACGGATGAAGGAACATTAATAACAATTCCGGAACGCAGTTTCAAAACCCTAAGGGTCTTGCAAGTGAAAAGGGTTCGTGGCAACTCAACAGGCCGTTCAAAAATGACCATGTGCAGGTCAAGCTCTTCGACGCCACGGGCCATTGCGGCGCAAACCCAGGTACTGAAATGGAACGAGTCGCAATTCCCATTGGTACATTTCAGGCGAAACTTTTTGACACACGCAGCGTTATCGCGAAGAACCAAAACCCTGTACACAAAATGAACAAAGCTCATCAATCCTGACCGATCTCCACGACGCCTGTGCACGAATTTGCACCTCGCCGCCGGATCTTCAAAGTCGAGAGTAGGGACCAAAGTCCACAAGTATTTCCATCTGGTCGATAGAACGCTGGTCACGCCGGCGTGTTTTGTCGGAAGGAATGATAGGATGTGGCAAAGAAGTGAGTCCGGTAACATACTAATCCTGTCGATGGTGGTGGTGTTAAATTTCGCTTCTTCGTTGGATAGTTTGCGGCGTTTGGAGCTTGAGCGAGTGAAAAAGGACTGTGTCATTGATAGGATGTTTGAAGGTTGAGAGGAGAGGGGTTAGGGTTTAGGATTCTGTCAGTGGCGCATTAGGATGTAGGACGGAGTTGCAATTAGGAGATGAAGAGTGGGGGTGGCACTTCGTAGCAGTGTACGTGGAAAATGGTGATTGTTTCAAGGGTAAATATCATTTTAGTAGTTGAACTTTTCCAAAACTCCCAATATGGTATTTAAACTATTTTTTCTCATAATTTAATAATCAAACTTTATTGCGGTGCCCAAATATGGTACTTACCTCAAATGCCTTTCAAATATTTAACAAACATGTCATGTGCCCTCACACGAGTGACACTTGACATCTCACATGAAATTTATATGCTAAAGATGGTTAAAACATAATAGTTGAATATCGATTTTTAATATTTTATATTTTTCATTTAGTTTCAATCTAGTACCTAGACTAAAAAAAATCGTAATTTGATATTTAAACTACAATGAATTCTACCAATTTGGTCCACACATGAGTTTTAGCAAAATTAATTTTTAAAAAAATATATTGTTTTTTTTTTTCTTTCTAAATCTACTATAATGGACGATGGATACTTATATGAAAACCTATAATAGGATGGATGGGGCAATTATAATTTTAAAAAAATTATAATTTTAACCACCCTTGACACATGGCATCCTACAACCTTGACACGTAGGCTCCGTTAATTATTTGGACAGCGTTTGGGATTAGGATCACATTTTGGCACAACTGTAAAGTTTAGGTATTAAATTGATAGAAAAAATAGTTTAGGTACCACATTGGGATTCAGGATACTAAAATGATCTTTACCCTTATATATTTTAAATGATTTTTCTTACATTTTTCAAAAGAGGGAAGCTGTTGCCACTGCATAAAATAGTCTAAACCCCCACTTAGATTACACTTTTGAAGGTATGAAAAATATAAAAGGTTTTTACGAAAACTAGTAACGTTGTCTACTAAAAAACATCATTTTAAACAACTTTGTATAATAAATTTTTTTCAAAATTTGTCGTTTTAGTGAACTTTTGGGCCATTTACAATCCTTGTTCATTCTTACAGAATGTTCCATGAAAAATTGCTAAAATCTTACAAAATGCTTCATTCTTACAATATCTTTTTCAATTTTTAATCTAAACTGTCCACCACCTCATCTAAGGGTGGTCATCACCTTAACACGGTGTTGTCTCAATTTTTATTTTATTTTTTGAAATTATAACATTTTAAATTAAGGACATGATAAAGTATGATGATAACATAATGAAATTTGACTCATTTAATATGATTGCAATCCTTGGATGGGTTTTTGGATGGTCAAGATTGAAATATCAAAAAGTTGTTACTAATGTCATTTTGGTCATTTCAATAGAACCTTTTTTTTTTTTTTTTTTTTTCAATATTAGCCATTCAAAAACTCATCCAAGCACTGTCAAGTGCTAAGGTGTAACAACTCAGCACCGAATCCTAACTTTTAAAATGAGTGGTTTCAAAGTTACATTTATGAACAAACAGTGATACTCATTTATCAATATGAATAGGTTCTATCGATTGTCAAAATATTAAATAAGAAAAAAAATAATTTGGTAAGATCATATTCCATAAATTGCCCTGTAGGGTTTGGTCGAACGGTCAAGCCTAAACTGTATTTCTCAAATGTTATCTTTTTCATTTCTCACAGTTGTCGTTGCTTGTGCGGATATGGAATGTCTCACATGAACTGTTAGGAGATTAGTATGAATTAAAACCTTAGTAGGAATAAGGCCTAAGATACCCATAATCATTTCAATAAAAAAATTATAAATTTGAATTTAAATAGTCAACCAGAAATAGAACTTGTTGGAGTATTTTAATAAAGATAATATATTTTAATATATATTATTACTTTCACCGTTGGCTATGTAACTCATATTGAGTTACTCCGTATTATAAAGATATTATTATAATTATTCTAACCATTGTATGCGTTGGCCGGTTATTACAGGACAGCAGGAGTTACAAATACAATTTTATATACTTTATTACATTACTTATGTGTGAATTAGTGATAGAATGGCTGTTATAACCATTGGGACATTATGAGTCCAAGTATGTCAAGAACCCTTCTTTGTTGGTAAGAGTTGGCCAAGAGAATAATAGATATAATACATAATTTTATATTATTTTCATAAAGGTGAAGAAAATGTGTATTTGTGTGAAACTTTTACTTTTCAAATAATGCAAATTCTTTAATTATACAGCGTGAGTGGTTGGACTATTATATCCTGGGATGACGTGCTATTGAACCTGTTGTACGGATTCATTTTTGCAGAGACACAAATCATTTTAAAGAGAACGATATATCCGTGCCTCAACCCAGCACTATGCTTTTATGGTAATATTATTTCATTATTACTTTTATTGTGATTCTTTATTTCTAGTTATTATTGAGAATTCCCAACAAAACTAATGTCAAGATGCTCCCTTGTTTGGAATTTAAAATTTGGGAAAAAACTTAAATGCATATTCATCGCTCTATAACAACCCACAAGTTCGATAATGCTATTTATTCTAAATCATATTCCCAAATTCAACATTTCAAATAGTGCTTATTTTAAAATAATGTTCTATATCCACCATCCCAAAAAAACCCAATTCAAAGGATACTTGATGTGTTTTAGAAGCTAGGAAGATAAGTAGTCAACAACCCAATTTAATGGAACAAAAAAAATAATTTACTTTATAAACTTTTGGACTGAAAAGCAATGGAGATGATTGGTAATAGGAATAAGAATTTGGTTGTTAGCCACATTTGTGAAGCAAATTAACAAAAGAAACCAAAAGAGGGGTAAGAAGAGAATTTTCCTGATCCCCGTGAGTTTGAAAACGGAAACCAACACGCAATGGAATCAAATATGCCCTTTTTTTCCTTCCAAGACGCTTCTCGCCAACTTCCATAGACCAGACCAATAGACCTTCCCCCAGCCACATCTATTGTTTCCTTATATCTTTAATTTTTAATTCGTACCCCAAATCTTACAAGCAAAGATCTTTTTTTTTTTTCTTTTTTTTTTTGCCTATATATACCCATCAAAACGTGCAATTGCACCAATTAACAACCTCAGCTCATGTAATGGCCTGTGTCATGATGTCTCCTCTAAACTCCAACGACTTGCACCGGATTTTCGAAAAGCTCGACAAAAACGGCGACGGCCTTGTGTGCCTCGAGGAGCTCAACTGGCTCCTGGAGAGAATCGGGGTCCAGTTTAGCCTCAAAGAGCTGGAGTCGCTAGTAGGGGAGAAAAACCCTCGACTTCAATGAATTCTTGTTCTTTTATGAGTCCATTTCGAAGAGGAATCATGGCAAGAACGAAATAGTTGAGGAAGAAGATGATGTTGAGGGTGACCTCGTGAAGGCCTTCAAGGTGTTTGATTTGAACGACGACGGGTACATTTCTTGTGAGGAGCTTCAAAGCGTGTTGTCCAGATTAGGGTTGTGGGAGGAGAATTGTGGCCGTGATTGTAGAAGTATGATCCGCCACTATGATGCCAACTCCGATGGAATGCTCGATTTCCAGGAATTCAAGAACATGATGCTGCTTAGTATTTCTTAATACATTTTCTTTATTTATTTATTTGGTGGACATTTTTATAAATTAAAAAAAAAAAATGTGTAAGTCTATAACGGTTAGTTGCAGGATATTATTGGATTTCTAAATAAAAATTATTGTTGCTCTACTCTTGCAGACCCTTTTTTTTTCCTTTGTTCTTTGTTCTTTTTTCTTTTCATACTTGTTTTCCTTTTAAGTTATGGTGGGAATTGGGATGTTATGAATTTTTTATTTTAATTTCATAATTTGTTTTTGGCAATTTATGTACCCAGAATAATTCTTGCATCGTCTCCTGAAATAAAATATTTGTTTGATTCCGTAGGTCAACTTTAGATATTTATATCTTTTAATCAAGGGCGGAATCAGGATTTATCTCTAATAAAGACACTATTCTATGATTCTATAAAATGATAATTGGGAACTAAAAGCTCTGGAAGCATTTTTTTTTAAACAATTACTTTTTAATAATCATTTTTCAATTTAATACAAAAAAAAAAAGAGATATTTTTGTCAACTTATTACAAATTGACTGTAAATATACTTTAAAATGACTACTATCTTCTTTTTTTTTGGCATTATGTTGAGAAATAGTCATCAAATGGTAATGTCTCTCCCAAAAAAGAAAAAACCTTGGTTAAGCCAGCATGTCCCCGAAAGCCCCCCAGGGCTCCGCCAGTATTCATAATAGCTTCATCTGAAGAAAAAAACAAATGTCTTCTACTGGAACTTGAAACAAAATTATGCTGAAGAAAAAAACAAACGTCTTCTATTGGAACTTGAGACAAAATTATGGTTCCACGGTTTGACATTTGGCATATATACGCCTTAGAGTCCAATTCACTATTGATAAATCGTCAAAAATCAAAATTATAGACCATCTTATTAGAAACCTTTCTTTAAAGTTTCTGAAAATGGTTATGTAATGTGAAGTCATGGATAATATGAAATCGGCCACAAGCTGTTGTTTATCACAACCCTTATAATATGTGATGCCTATGGATTGTTTTACTAGTAAACCACGTTTTCAAGTAATACGGCGGCATGATTACTCAACGTGTAGAGAAATAAAAGACTTGCAAGGTTTGTTGACCTTCTAAGTTTTACAATAAGTTATGTCTTAATCTAGGTAGCCGTATGTGCTACAAATTGGTTCAAGAAATTTCCTAGTACTAGAAGAATAAGAAGGATAATGCATATCGCATGATACTAATGTGTCAAGGCAAAGGCCAATCAACGAGGCCGGTTGAATAATATATATATGCCATTGCAGAGATTATGGACCATTTCGTAACTTGAGAAGATTCCATGATCCTTCCTAAAATCCTTAGATGATTGGTTCATAAAAGATAAATGATCTATTGAAATAATTATCCGTTGCCATACACATAATATAGTGCGAATAATTCCCCCAAACTGGGTACTGGGTAGGATTATACATCAACACCATGAGTGATGACAATGCCAAATAATTCTAGTGAAATGACCATGCTTTATATTTCAACCAGTGTGACTTTTATTTTATTTTATTTTTAATTAAAAAGGGGAAAGAAAAATATGTAAGACCTCAACAAGATGCAAAAATACTAGGCAACATAAGTCATTGGAGTTAGCAGAGTGAAGACGGGAGGATGAGATAGAGGGTAGGATTAGGATAGATAAGAGGTTCAAACCAAGCGACATACACCCAGTGGAAAATGTTTTATCACAACTTGAAAGTTAATAACAAAATAAATATAAGGCCAGTTGAGATAAACAAAGATAACAAATCTATTCAAATATTAGAAAGAAAATAAAAAGGGTAAAAAAACATGCTAAGAAATTAGGGGATTGTGAGAAGGGTTAAAATAACAAGATGAGTAAAACCGTAGGAGTTAGCATAGTGATGAAAGTGAGTGAGATAAAGATAGGAATATAATAAGTTAGAAGTTCGAACCTCTTCCATGTACCAAAAAAAAATAATAATAATAATAAGATGAATCCTCGTAGAAAACTCAGCCAAGTTACAAAATTTCTTCAGCATGTTTTGCAATTTTCCAAGTCTAAACCGAGTCCCATCATCCCATGGTCTCAAAGTTCCTTGAGCCATCACATCAGACCATCCTATGGCTTTGGACCATAGGCTCCACACCCCCCCCCCCCCCCCCCCTCCTCTTCTCCAGACCTAAAAGGTTGAGTTTGTGAATGAAAACAAGTTGGCTGGCAATGGCGGTGTAGGTAGTTAAAAGTAGTTGGAGAGGTGGATGGACTATAGCCAAAGAGTTTTTGCTGACCTTTCAACAAAAAAGGGCTGTTGACTTGTACGGTTGCAGCTGGGATGTTCTGCGAAGTTCCAATATAATTGACTATCAAAAGACCTTTCCAATAATATACCCAAAAAAAAACAAAAAAAAAAAAAAAACAAAAGACCTTTCCAATGGTTCAAAATGTTGAATATCATTCCAAGTTTCATCATAAACCATACAAGTCAATTGGTGTTTTAGAGAAGCTAGCCTTTTTTCCCTTGGTGCATGTCAATTGTGGAACCCTGCCCCGAACCACACTCCAAGACTAGCTAGCTAGCCACTATTCGGTCCGTTTCACACGCTATAGAGTTCAGCTAACCTCTAGCTACTATACCAATAGGTCATTGATCAAATTGTCAATAATTGGAATTAGAAATTTCTTGATTTGTATCAAGGGAAGATTTTGAATTTTCGTATTTGATATTGTTTCGAAATTGCGAAATCTTCTTGCAATTTTGATTGATTTTCTAGTCAAATTAAGGATGTTGATGAGAAAACCAAATTAAGGTAAGCCTATTATTTCAAATCTTAATGTGAGATTCCATTCCAATTGCCTGAACGTGAAAAATATTTTGAAAATAACAATTGGAAGAATGTGGGTTGGAATTTTGGAATATATTTTTAAAAATTATATTGACACTTTAGGATGGATCCTAGAAACAACAAAATGCATGCGGGGAGCAATGAAAGTAGAGGCACATTGCGGAGACTGAAAATAGGTTAGACAATTCATGGGCTAGGCTAGGCCGGTGGAGGGAGCTCAAGCTCAGCCCTAATTGACAAATCCCAAGCTTAATCAATACTCTCATCGCAAAGTAATTTAAGTCTACCAGTACTTATCTCATACAATCTAACCGACAAGTCATTGATGAGCAGTATGTACAGGTTTGGAGCCAATGTATGCACAATCGGAGTTAAGATATGTTGTCGTAACAATATCTTATAGTGCACAATCACATTACTGATGTGTTGTCAATTGTGCGCTATGTATAGTGATAACTTGAACTCATACAATTGTAGTGACTAATTTATAGAATTTGTGCAACTAGTAACGATTTGTTGATTATTATCGTGACCATATGCTAGAAATACGGTTGGTGAGTAAGCCTGTCACAGTGGTAGGTTCTATTTTTTGGCAAGGGGGAGAAATTGGTGAGTTCTTGTGGTAGCAGTGGTGGCCGGTGGGTTAAAGGTTGCTGGTAGTGGTGAATGGTGATGGTTTTGACAACTGTGGTTGGAGCTTGAATTGGGCCAACTTACCCTCACATTTTTTTTTTCTTTCGTTGCTGTTAGCTTTTGGTCTTTGCCTGCAAGAGTTTAGATGGGCCTGGGCCATTATGACAAGAGATTATATTGATGTAGCCCATTCTCCCACCCCTCCAACAAGACCAATGATTTCTTGTATGCTTTGGAAAATACAATTATTTTTTTGGGAAATTAAGTTTTACCTTCTCACCTTTCACTTGAAAACACTTTGTATCTCATGTTTTGTTTTCAGACATTTTAAACTCTCTCGTGTTTGAAAAATGTATTTAATTAAACTCCCTCATGTTTAGAAAATGTATTTAACCCTTACGGCTTTAGTGAAGATGATGATTTTATAAATATACCTCAGCATATGTGAATGAAATGAAAAAAAAAATAATAATAATAATAAAATTCTCAATTACAATTGGGCATTTTAATTCTAAAATATTGTGAGTGGGTCATGTGCAACAACCATTTTTTCGTCAAAAAAACTAAATGGCTGATAACAGAATATCGTAAAGTGTTATTTTCCCAAACACGAAGAGGTTAAAGTATTTTTGAGTGAAAGTTGAGGAAACAAAAATTTAATTTTGTCTAATTTTTAATGTTCCCAATATGCTATCTTTACCCTTCTAGATTAGGGTCCCAGTAAATTTAAACCTATTATAACTCACTAATTAAATGTGACATATGAAATGAGTAATGCTACATGCACCAATTTTGCACCCTAACTTTTAGAGTTGAATAGAGTTGGGGTAATGTTGAGGTATACAATTGGTACATATAGTGTTTTTGTAAGATTATGCCTATGTGGCTAATGTTGCAATGAGAGTCAATGTTTAAAATCCTTATGTCTTGGAAATCTACACCCTTTTAGATTTGGGTTCCATTTAATTCTTCAGTTGACCTTAATTTATACTCCGTATAACAATAACAATTAATTGTCGATACTCTTTCAAATAATTAAATCATTATGCGTATCTTGTGCAACACTTAAAATAGCATTACTTCACAAGCCACGCGCATGTGAAATGCTCATGATAGACGCTACTGCATAAATCCAAAGATTTCATGCCATTCATGTGGTTTCATCCATTGCCCCTCAGTAGGGTTCCGTGGTAATTACAAACTTCAAAAGATATATGTTTGTGTTCTAAGGGTTTTATTTTTTTATGGTAAACTCAAAATGTGTCCATCTTGAAAAAATGAACCAATAATTCTTAAAAACTTATCACTTAAGAAGCGAAAGGTTAAAACTTCAATTTTAAATAAATAAATAAAATTTATAAGAGAAAATGTCAACATCAATACGAACTAGATTTACTGATAAAATTTTCTTAAAAAATATCTAAAATTTCTCTAGAAAAATTGAAATTCCAAATTTGATTGCATTTAATTCTATGCCCTAAATTAGCTAAGTTTAAGAGTTTGACTTTTCACTTTTAAATTTTATATTAGGACTAATTAATAAGTAATACTCCGTAACCAATTAAATTTATCAACTTAACTCATATGGAATGGTTTCTTAGAGGTCATTATTTCAATCTATCGTAGAGATTGTTACCTTGATAGGTCCAAGATGTCTCACATGGATCGTTAGAGGAATAATTTGGATTAAAATTTCAATAAAAGTAAGATTTAAAATACCCTTGATCACTATTAATAATAATATAAGGGGGAATATCCAAAAAATCCCTCATAAAAAGAATTATATCCAAAAGCCCCATTGAATAATTTTTCTATCGAAAAAACCCAAATAGGGTTAAACTATATCCAAAAAACCCTAAAACTTAACTTCTATCCAACTCCCTTTGAACGATGAATTTTCTTGACTAAAATACCCTTATTACATTTTTTATTAAAATATAAAAATAATTATTCAAAATTTGTATTACCATCTTGTTTATCTAATAAATGGATTATTTGTCATTTATCACAAAAAAAAAAAGATAAAAAAAAACGAATAAACAAATAATTATAAAAATGGTATATCAGCCCAAAAACTGTATAATTTAAACGAAGTTAGACGGAAGTTAGTGTGTTGGATTTTTTGGATATATTAAAACTTTATTTGGGTTTTTTAGATAAACAAATTATTTTATAGGGTTTTTAAATAAAATTGTTTTTTTGAGAGATATTTTAGATATTTACCCTGATAAAAATGATAACCTAGTGATGCTCCAATGTTTTAAAAAAATATCAATGGGATCAAGGTTTTGATCACCTTTTTTTATTTATATTTTTTAAAAGGAAAAACCCAAAACGTTACACGGAAGGAACGTGAAGCTGTCGTGATTATTACATTCACAACTGAAGCTTAACGGGTAACTGTGTAAAGCACATAGTGCTCGTAACATCACGTTACATCGTAGCGTGTACGGACCGCTCCTCAACACTAAAACCAATCAAGCGTGCATTCCTTTCTTCCTCCCACTTTCATTTTCTTTCACTTTCCTTCAAATTTGAAAGCCCTAATGGACGCCACAGACATCCTAAAAACCCCAACTACATTCATCAAAATTACAGTCCTTACCCTGCTCTCTCTCTCCCTCATCTACCTCTTGAATCACTACTCCGACGCATACCCTCAGCTCCCCTTCTTCACCTCCCTCCGCCTTCCGCCGTCATCCTCCGACCAACCAAAAATCACTCCAATTTCACTGCCTCCAGAATCTCCTCCGCCACCTCCGCTTCCTACGCCGCCACCGGCGGTGGAGAGGATGGGGGTGGTGGACGAGAACGGGGCGATGTCGGAGAAATTTGAGGTGGGGGAGGTTGATTATAGTTTGGTGGAGGGTGATGGGAATGCGAGCGGGAAAGTGGAGAAAGAGAGTGAGAAGAGTGGGGTTAGGGTTAGGGTGAAGAAATATGAGGTATGTGATGAGAGTATGAGAGACTATATACCGTGTTTGGATAATGTGGAGGAGATTAAGAGGTTGAATTCAACGGAGAGAGGGGAGAAGTACGAGCGGCATTGTCCCGGGAAAGGGAGAGGGTTGGATTGCTTGGTGCCGGTGCCAAAGGGGTACCAGAGTCCGATCCCATGGCCGCAGAGTAGAGATGAGGTAAATTCATACAACTAGTGTATTGATTGTGATTTGCTTTATGGAAATTAGTCATATCCATAACATGTTTGAGTGGCTTATTATGGCAGATTAGACCCCTGTCTATGTAACTCAGTATAATCAGTTTCATGTCATATATATATATATATATAGAGAGAGAGAGAGAGAGAGAGAGAGAGAGAATTATAAGTTGAAACTTGAAAGTTAAAATTATGGCTATCATTCAAGTATTTCATATGCACTGAGAACTTTTAACTACTTCAAATCATGATGTGAACTTAGAAAACACAATTCTCATCATGAATAAGTTAGAACACTATTAAATAATGCAAACCCTGTTGTTTAGTTGCATGATTGCTGGTATCCACTTCCGTCCACTCACCATGATTTGATATCCTGTTAAAGCATTTTGCTTCAACCATGTACCTGAGTGGTTGAAGATAGGCTTCTCCCATATTTTGCTGGTAATACTTTCACATATGACATATTTGCTTCTTGTTCTGGATATTTATTTTGACTTTCTTGCGTCTTGTGGAGCTTTATGTGCACACACTCTATAAAAGGAGGTGAGTTGTTAGAAGTTATAACATTCTCTTAGAGCTATTTTGCGGGCTTCTGTTAATTTTTAAGTGGTATTGGCCAATTGCTGGTTAATTTATGCAGCTTAGCAATTGCATCTAATGAACCCTCCTTGTTCTTAATCTGCCACGCATGGCTGTTTCACCTGGATTGAAGGAAGATCCTCTTGGCTAACTTTTTCATGTACTAGCAGGTGTGGTTCAGTAATGTACCCCATACACGCTTGGTTGAGGATAAAGGGGGGCAGAACTGGATATCAGTAAATAAAGATAAGTTTATATTTCCGGGTGGTGGAACACAATTTATCCATGGGGCAGATCAATACTTGGATCAGATCTCACAGGTTGGCCGCTTCTACTAGCCCCACTGGGTACTGTTTTCTATCTGCATGGCATTGATCACCATCTTTTGACCTGAATCCACAGATGGTTCCTGAAATAGCATTTGGTCGCCATACCCGAGTTGCTTTAGATGTTGGTTGCGGAGTAGCAAGTTTTGGTGCTTATTTGTTACAGCGTAATGTGACTACTTTGTCTGTAGCCCCAAAAGATGTCCATGAGAACCAGATTCAATTTGCACTAGAGCGTGGTGTGCCTGCCATGGTAGCAGTTTTTGCAACACACCGATTGTTATATCCAAGCCAGGCTTTTGACTTGATACATTGTTCAAGATGTAGAATTAATTGGACCCGTGATGGTAAACCCTTTTCTGTTTTAGATTTCTTTTGACTGCTCGCAGGGGGCCGCCCGGGGGGGGGGGGGGGTGATTGTAGTAGAGTGGTTTGAGGAGTATGCTTACAAAAAGTTGTCAGAACCAGGATACATTTTTCTATGTAATCTGCAATATTAAGCATGAATTCATGAACTTCTCATTTTATGTGTTCATTTCATGTGTAGAATTCACTATGGTGCATGGTTAATGCCATTTATGAATTTGATTGAAGACATTGGAGTCTCTTTTAAGATTTTTTCTTAGTTTATCAGAAATTCTCACTTGGATGAGGGATGAAAAATTTATAATCTTAATGGCCAAAAATCTTTGATATTAATTGTGTTGTTGCTTTTCTTGGCTTGTGATGAAGATGGAATTTTGCTTCTCGAGGTTGACAGGATGCTAAGGGCAGGAGGATACTTTGCTTGGGCAGCACAGCCCGTTTATAAACACGAAGAGAATTTACAAGAACAATGGAAAGGTAGCTAGCTCATATCATCGATGGTCTTTTAAATACAGTTTGTAGAAGTGATAGGTTATAATATAAATATTGCAAAAATGTTGTTATGAAGTTCTATACTTTTTATCTTAATGCTTTCTTTGGTTAAAACGTAAAACTGCATATCCAACTTCATAATTCAGTAATTTCTTATTTCCTTCATCATCATCATCATCATCATCATCATCTGTTTTTGAATTCCAACACCATTATTGTGTTAAAGATGACAACTATAACTTTGGATTTAATATTTTCATCGCTGGGCTAATATTGTACAGAAATGGAGGACCTTACTGTTCGCATTTGTTGGGAGCTTGTAAAGAAGGAGGGCTATGTTGCCATTTGGCGGAAACCTTTAAACAATAGCTGCTATCTTAATCGTGATACTGGAGTGCAACCTCCACTATGTGATCAAAATGATGATCCAGACAATGTTTGGTATGTAATCCTTCACACCTTCTAGTTTGCAATGCAAAGGTGATTGGAAAATGATTATTAGATTAGTTTAAATACCTTAATCCTTGATCATTCCTTTTTTTTTTGGATGAAGTAATGATGTGTATTAATAGCAAGAAAAAAAGGGCTTAACCCTCGTACATAAGATATATACAAGAGCAAAACATGGGCTTCGATCAACAAAAAATAAGATTTTAATAAATATTTGTTATTACCAAAATGTATCTTTAATAAATTTCCATTTAAGACCTGATTGTGCTCTTGACCTTAAAATTAGATTTCTTACAGAACCTTAGTTCCATGAACGCTGTGGGATCTTGTTCATGTAAACTTCATTCAAATGTTATTCTACTTTTCACATCACTGAAAATCCAATCTTATCCTGCATCAAGAATTTATGGTTAAAATACTGAAACCTCTTCATATGTTCGACTACCTAACTACTGCTACAGTGCTACTTGAAACATCATACCAGATTCTCCTTAATTTAAGTTGTTCTTGCGAAGCATAGGATAGGAGAGATCCTTAATCTGATATATAACATGAGAATTCTCCAAGTCCCTTTTTGTTTCCTGGTTGCCCAACTTTCTTTGGTATTTGAGTTTCTGTGAGCCTGTAACAGACTAGTCATATCCAAAATTAGCGACATAGTAGAAAATTAGAAGTCCTAACTGGTTGCTATGTGTCCTTAAACACTTCAAGGACGAGAGGTTGGCTGGAAATGGAAGTCTTGCCCATTTAGTAATAAAGATTCTGGAGAAGAAAGGATGCATAAAGATGTTGACATCAGTATTTTGATTAAACAATTTATGCGGAGTTATCATGTTTCCATAACTTCTAATCTTCGATTGAAAATTAAATCTGATGACTATCTATCAAATTGGAGTTATATCATAGCTTGTTTGGCGTAACAATATGCTCATTCTATTTTTAATGTCTTACACGGGATCAATAAGGCTTACCTACCCGGAGAAAAAAGGTAACACTAAAGAATGAGTTATAACGAGTTGAACAATTGCCATACTTCTTGCAGGTATGTTGGTTTGAAGGCATGCATCACTCAGATACCCAAGAATGGTTATGGAGCTAATGTTACTGCATGGCCTGCACGCCTTCATTATCCACCAGATAGGCTCCAGAGCATCGAAATGGATGCTTATATATCAAGAAAGGAAATTTTCAAGGCAGAGTCAAAATATTGGAACGAAATAATAGATAGTTATGTCCATGCTTTTCGCTGGAAGGAATTAAAACTACGAAATGTGATGGACATGAGGGCTGGATTTGGAGGGTAGGTTCTTTATATTCCTCACTTATGTTCTACTATTGCATTGTATGTGTACAGCCTTCTCTAAAAGCAGAATCCTTCTTAATTCTGTAAGGAGAATGGAAAACTAATTTCCTTGCAAAAGTTTGGACTTGTTAACCCTTTTTTCTTTGGCAGGTTTGCAGCGGCATTACATGATCTCCAGATTGATTCCTGGGTTATGAATGTTGTTCCTATTAGTGGGTTCAATACCTTGCCTGTAATATATGACCGTGGACTCATAGGAGTTATGCATGACTGGTAGGGGCTGTGCACCTTTCTATGTCTTTATTTTTCATTTTGCTTTGTTTAATTCCACTCTATTAGCTAGGAATATGTCTTTGAGTTGACTTATACTTGGATTCATGAGAATTTACAATTTGCAAAAATCCACAAATTTCAAAGATTGCTCCAAAGTGGTGTATATTCGGGAGCCTTGCAAACCCATCACTTTCATGGTTGAGGACATTTGTCCCCTCAATGACGATTTTTGAGATTTCTTTTTTCTTAACCTCTTTTAATTCGAATGAAAGAACACAAATGTCTGTTCTATTGGTTTCACCCAATTAAAAGGCCTTGAAAAAACAATTACACCACCTTTTTTTTTGGTTTTAAAAAAACATGTACACCTGTCATTATAATGTCTTATGAAACCTCCTACATGTAATTGGCCTAGATTGCTGTAAAAGCACTTGTCAAAATAGAGCTTAAAAATTCCACATGTGGAGCCTAAGCTCTGAAAATTTGATTCCAGGAAGGATAAGAGTAAGTGACGCCCTTTCCATCACCCTCTCCATCACTTGGAATTAGGATTTTTGAAGTGCCTCTTAGAACTTGAGGCACTGATTAAGTTGTTTCAGAACTGCTGCTTTTTTTGGGGATGAATCATTTCGAGAGTCTACAGAAATCACTGGATATATTAAAGCTTGTGATAAAAAGTTGACATTGTGAGATTTTCATAACTTGTTGGTTCCTCATGTTACCAAGATCTTTGGCTGGATTGTGATGCTTGATATTTTGTTTCCCAGGTGTGAGCCATTTGATACTTACCCGAGAACATATGACCTATTGCATGCAGCAGGTCTCTTTTCCATCGAGCAAAAAAGGTATAAGCTCTGATTGTCTTTGCTCATGTCCTTTTAATTTATTCATATACATTTTTTGTAAATCTTTTTTGGTATATCAGGCACAGATGTAGTATTTCAACCATCATGCTGGAGATGGATCGAATGCTGAGACCAGGTGGACGTGTTTATATTCGTGACTCAATATCTCTTATGGATGAAATTCAAGAAATCGCAACTTCCATGGGATGGGTGCCTGCACTGTATGACACGGGTGAGGGTCCCCATGCAAGTTGGAAGATTTTGTTGTGTGAGAAGCGTTTCTAGACACGTTTGACCTGTTGAAAAGTTTTTTTTTTTTTATCTTTTTCTTTTTTCTCGGGGTGAGGGAAGCAAGTCGTTTCTTCTTTTCTTTTTGCCATCTTTGTTGAAGGATGGTGTTTCCTTCTACTGAAATCTCACTGTGTGAGAGAGAGAGAGAGAGAGAGAGAGAGAGAGATGGTGCCATAACTAACTAATTCTGTATGTTCTTATGTTATTTATGTCTGTACATTAGCCATTGATAGTATAGCACACTAACAGGATGTTTTATGTTAACAATGACTCACTTGAATAAGAAAAGAAATTTTGTTGTCAAATCCTTTATGTCTTAATATATAGCTTATGCTTACCAAAATATAGCTTATAGATTGAGAGGCTCGTTTTCTTTTAAAGTAACAAGATACTCTGTACTAGTGTATTTTTTTCTTCGTTATTGGTCTGAAAGGCGACTGAAAAGGGTCCAAAACTTCATTGTAGACCTGTATTGTTACACCTGCTTTGTGCGTTTTCTTTTGAGTTCTGATCAAGTAACTTTGTGGTTTGCAAAATCGTAGGAAAGCCTAAGCAGGCAAACACGAAACCTGACCTTTTTTTAAAAAAAATTTGGGATAAAACACGTGTGTTTCATATTGTATAAAAGGGAAGATCATGTTGGTAAGGCTGCCTGTTTCTCTTAATCGACAAGAATAATCACTGCAATGCTGTCCAAAGTCAGCATTTTACTGCTTTATAAATGCCCATTTTTCAAACAAGGGGGGGCTTTAGGAGACCCCGAAAGTCACTTTGACAGGTCCACGAGTATACACCAAACACAACTGGAGACGTATCTAAACTTTCTACAAAATAATCCAAACTGGGTAAAATAAGAAGTTCATTTACATCCAAAGATCATCAAACACTGAACAAAATTAAGAGCCGTCGCTTAGTCTCAAACTCAAACCCAAACTAGATGCTAATTCTTGCTAAAGACCGGCAGACCAAGAAAAGAATCACTGCACTTGCCTATGGACACGTAGTAATGATTAAACTTTCAACAAGGTAATCCAAACTTAAATAAAATTTCATTTACATCCAGGGATAATCAAACATCTTACACTGATCACAATTAACAGCCTGCTCTTAATCTACAACTCAAACCAGAACTGGACGATAACTCTTGCTTCAGATCAGCAGGCCAATAAAAAAATTACTGCCCTTGCCTATGGCTTCATGTTAGAATCCTTATGGGCAGCAGTATTAACCTGTTTGGAGAGATAAGCCTCATAGATTTCCACCACAAGCCGAGGATCCTTTTCCACAAGCTCGATATATTCATCCCTTTTAGTTAACTTGTCCATGTTGTCTGTGATCAATGATAAAGCTGCATCAAGCAAGTGCTTGGCATTATGCTGGTGCGCAAAGGCAAAGCTCATGACTGAATTATCCCAGTTCAACTTGGACACCATGAACTTCTCACAATAGGACTTCAAATGCTTTACTTGGTATTTTTCAGCCAATACTAGAAGCTCACATGCCAGTTGCTCATCGAGACATGCTTCGGCAGTGTACAAATAGTTGACAAAGGAGCGAAGGGCATCATATGTTATATCACTAATCTTGATGGTACCACTCCGGCTTTCCTCCATCTCATTCTCAAGCATTGCTTTGAACACTGGGGAACGGCTCACCTGATTATTTAATAAAATCATCAAAGGAACTAAAAGAAATCAATGACTGAAGGTAAGGGGTCTCACCACAAGCATATTATTACGGGTTCTATCACCTCTGGTACACAATTTTATGGTTTCATTCAATTCACTTTCACAATCAATGACAGCCACAAAGGGCAAGCTTGTTATTTACCAAAACAAATAAAGGCATAATTGTTTTGTTTCGAAATGGCCAATGCTTTGATGGGTAATGGTAAATGTGCCACTGCAGCAAATGTTAAGTGAATGAATCGTAAAATGATGAACAGAAGGAAATATGTTCATTATCTACTGATGCTTACACATAAATATCTTTTCACTTTCTCCACCCACACAAACACATACAAGCACACACCCCTTCATCAAACAAAAAAAAAAAAAAAAAACATACAAGCACACACCCTCAGGGTGCATGCGCACACAAACATATTTATATATAGGATGACAATCAGGTGAGCATGTGCTGATATAACTTACATCAGCTCACACATTGGGGGTTGTACCTTGTGCATTAGTGGGTTATGGGGTCATTGGGCCAATGCACGGAGTACAACCCGTAATGCATGGTACTGATACAAGTTAGGTGAGTAGTTGCTGACGTGATTATGATTGTTTATATATATATATATATATATATATAGAGAGAGAGAGAGAGAGAGAGAGAGAGAGAGAGAGAGGTTGTCAATGCAAAACCCTAACACCCTCTAATTTTGTTTGATGAAGAAATGATGTATATTAAAAGAAAGGGCTTAATCCTTATACATAAGATATATATACAAGAGGAGGACAACCAAGGACTCCAAAAAAACTGAGTCACTAAAAGGCAAAAGAGGGGAATAACACCCCAAAATTTGCAAAAGAAAATCCCTAACACCAGAATTAAGGTAGTCAAAGAAAGGAGTTTATTTCTGGGATACATGACAAATTGACAACACAACATGTAGTAGTTGCATGAAGGGAGTAGTAACCATGGTTCAAAGTCTCAGTCTCAATCACCGTCGCATTTCGGTCTTGGTCATCTCGTTGCGTTTCGGGTGAAACGCAACTTTCTCCATGAAACAATGTTTAAAAAAATTCAAAAAAAATCATAGAAAGTATAGAAAAAAAAAATAGGACAATCGCATTGGAAACATCAAATAAGCAAAAAAAATAACTTAAGATACGTATTATAGTAAAAAAACATTAAAACAAGCGCTGATGTTGGTATAATATCATATAAAAATACATAGTGTTTAATAAGTATATTTTTTTGAAATAAGAGGCATGGTTATTTTCTATTACAATATCGGAAAGTTATTAAAAAGAGAAAAACATATTTAAGACAACTTATATAAATAGATTATAAATTACAAAATATCACTTTTCTTTTTAAAAGGACTTAATTGTTGACTAAAGATAAATCATTTTTAAAAAATACTCCCACTGTCCCACAAAGATAGGTTATTTTTGCTACTTTTTTTGTCCCAAATTATTTGTCCGCTTTGAAAAGTTAAATCATAAATTTTTTCAACTTTCCCCTACTATCCTTTGTGATTTCAATAATTACTTTTAACACAAAACCCAATACCAAGTAGTTTAGGGTATTTTTGAAAAGATAAAGTTCAATAAATATAAATAACAAGTCAATAAAATAATAATTTTTTTTAAATAGCATGTTTTGTCAAACATGGACTATCTTTGTGGGATGGGGGAGTATATATATATATTAAAATTTATTAGGTTGCTTTCATAAATAAAACAAATTAGTTTTAAGAGAGCTTTTTTTAAAAATAAGTAAAACAAAAGGGACTAACTAGTAATTTTATAATTTATATACCCTTAAGTTGTTTATTTTAACCCACTGTGTGAGATCAGATCTCACCATCGACACAAGGTAAAACTTACCCTTAAGTTAAAATAGTGAGAAAAGAAAGAAAAGAAAGAGAACACCTTTGGGGCAGGCGCGGCAGTAGCAGCATGTAGGCTCTCTTTCTCTCTCTCTCTCTCTCTCTCTTCGAGAGCAATACTCTTAAGCTTCTCAATCTCAAAGGTGAGCAAGAAATGGGTCCAAGACGAACCAATTTTCGTGAGAGGGAGATGGTTGACTAGTCGAGCGTCACGAGTCAAGAGAGGACCTCAATCTATGGTAGAAGGACACTCAATCTATGGCAGAAGGTTGCTCAAGTCGAGTTGAGAGACGGAGAGAGGTTGGCAATTTCTTGTACAATTCAAACGAGAAATCGTTCAAATCCAGCCGAACCTTCGAGATCTCACGCATCTCGTCATGGATCGTCCGAGATCCCGACATTCTTGTCCAAGAAGGGTACATCCCCCCTATATATTTGTAATGTTGGGATTTCTCGTTTCGGTGAGTGGTGAGACCAATTTGTCTCGGTGAGATCTCGTCCGAGACAAATGAGACTTCGAACCCTAGTAGTAACAATCTGAAACCTTTTTTTTTTTTTTTTTTTTTTGATAACAGTGGAACCATCCAACAGTAGGCCCTTTGAACACCCATGGAACCTAAACCCACGGGGAGACTAGCACAGCAACCTACCGCCATGGCCCCCACTTAAATCTTGGGTTGTCCTAGCGGGGAATCGAACCCGCGACCGTGCACCTAACCACACAATGTCACAATCACAAGTTTGCCCTTAACAATTTGAAACTTTTAACTATAACTTCTCTCTATAACAAGACTATGGAGAAGTGGAGTCATAGAGAGGGCGTAGTAACAATCTGAAACTTTTGACTCCAATTTCTCACTATAAGTAGAAGCACATGACTTTAAGGCAAGTTGTGTAGCACTCAAAATTTTCGTCCTCTTTCAAACAAGATTAGCCAAGATGACCACCCTCTATTTTCATAGTTCATAGAATCTTCCAATTTTCAAATCCTGTCCAAAATGGCCGGTGATTGCAGTTTGTTTTGATTTCTTTAATTGTTTTCCTTTCTCCTTGAATCCTAACGATATCATTTATATGGTTTTATAATCTTAGAGTACTGCAGACTTCCTTTGACTAGAGTTGTTTATCTCTTCATTTTAACCAATTACGCCAGAAAGTTCTTTTGTCCAAAAACTAATAGCAATCAAAGGGAGAAACCCAATCCTCCTAAATTGCCTGATCATTTTAGTGGTGGCTACTTAAGCAGCTAAAAAATGAACAATTTTTGGCCAATGGCTTAATAGTTTCCTGAGATCAAAAGTTAGCGATACTTTGAGCCACACGGCTGGATTTGGCATGCCTACACAATAAATACAGTGCTAAACAATATCTAATAGGAGAAAAATAAATAAATAAATACAATCCTCCACCGATAGAATAGGTTGTCTAGACAATTAAGCTATGATTTCAAAAATGTAAATGCAGACAGAGGACAAAGTTGCGGAAACAGTTTTAGAAGCAACTCAAAGCGCAACTGGTAAAAATTATAAATGTTATCATCTTGGTACAGGATATTTGACAACTAACGAACTAATAACATTTAAGTACCATCATATGAGAATTTGAAAGTTTTGCATCGACAATGGACTGTCTATAAATCAACAAACTCAACAATGTATAGACATCTTATGCATTTAAGTACCTCATATGAGAATTTGAAAGTTTTCCATTGATTAACATCTTATGCACCTATCGAAAGGCCATTTTGATATATCTATAAATCAACAATATATCGTTATTATTTTTATTTTTTTTATGAAGTAAAATTTTAAAATCGTAAGAGGGTTTTACTTCAATCTTTGTGCTTGGGCCTATTAGCAGCTAGTGAAGAGGGTTTTACTTCTTTTATCTTTTGTGCACATTAGTGGCATACTACATTCACTGAAACTAAACATCAAACACACTGTAATCAAACCAAATAAGGGCAAAAACAGGCAGCAGGCTGAAATGGGTACTCACCAAAACGGCCTTATGAGCTGGAACAGGCACCGGAGCGACCGGTCCGCCGAACCCATCATCGGAGGCAACCAAAACGACGTCGGTGAAGGAATGCGAAGGCGACGAGCGGCTATGTTGGTGATCGAGGGGAGACCAGAACCTGAGGAAGGCGACTTTGGCTTTGAGCTCCTCGATCTCGCGCTTGAGCTCTTCCTCGGTCTCGCTGGCTTCTTCGTAGCACTCCTTGCAAGTGCCGGCGTCTCGGGTCCCGTACTCGTCACGACACGATATGCACCTCATCATCACCCGATCCGACATTTGTGTCGATTCGCACCTCAACACCTGCATCGCTCGTCGGACTAGAGCGTCGTGATCGGCGAGGTTTTATAGAAGACAAAACCGCTCCCGTGAAGTGCATTGACGAGCTCCCTAAATCTGAGGGGAAATTTGCTGTAACACAGACAGACGCCCTAAATCACTACCATCGAAATAGAATACTTCCACCAGGATCATAATAATATGTAATAATTTTTTTTTTATTTCTTTTAAAGTTAAATTATAAGAAACCATCCTAATGTTTAAGGTTTTTTTTTTTTTTTTTTTTTATCACAAAAATCCCTTTAAGGAAAATTGCTGACAGATTGTAATTTTTTTTAGATAACTTGCAAATTTAACAATTAACACTACTATTAATAGTTATTGAAGAAATTAGATAAAAAACAATATGTGGCTATTAGTTTTTTTTATGAATTACAGTTAACGATAATATTAATTGCTAAATTTGTCAGTTGTTTTAGAACGCATTATAGCCTAATTTCTTTTCACGAGAGTTACGTGAAAAATGACTAACATTAGAAATGTTAATTTACCCTAAAAAAATAAATTTACAAATAATATTTCACATGACTTTTTTTGAGCTTTACAAAGATATTATCTTATGTGTGTTTATTTTACACACATAATGACATAAGTTGAAACTACAATTTCCTCTAAACCCTCATCCTATTAAAGTTGAAAACATATTTCCTTATGACTCCCATGACGCATATAAAGACATATTAAATTAACATAGAAGAGCCCAATTACATTGAGATCATCCTAAATCTTGGACACTTGAACATAAATACTATGATCCCTTTGAGAGGTGATGTCATTGAGTATTTGGTCTCATGTGAAACAATATTCTATTGCAAATTTTCCCAACCAAAACTCTATTCACCAAACGGATCACTTGAAATATTGAAAGTTAATTCCAATTTTAGATGATGTATGAATCAATGGATCCTATCCACGATTCAAGTATCTCTATAATTCCTTTGATCAAAGGTTTGATTTTATACAAAGATAGATTTCCTATCTTCAAAATATACTAAATGGGTCATGTGGAATCACGTGATCGATTGGCTGAAGAAATGCTGGGAAGTGTCACAATGCCAAACTTCTAAAAATAATTGAAGGATAAAAAATTAAATTAAGAGTGCAGAAATGTAAATTTTCCATAAGATTAAACCCACAGCCACAAACTCACAAGTTACCCGTTTAGCCGCGTTCAGATCCGACCCAACTAATCATAACCCAACGTAAAGTGCAGATCCTCCGTAGTTCAAAAATTTAAAAGAAATCCTTGGATAAGACCCCTTTGTCACAGTCAAGACCCCTCTCCTCTCAAATTCTAGGGTTTGGGTTTGGGTTTCTAGGCCTCAATAGACATTCTCTCTCATACTACTCAAGTAAGTTTTTCTCTCCCTTTCTCTGACTTTCCCAAAATTTTGTTTGGTTGCTGAGAAAATGTAAGAAAGAAAGTAAAAAATTTGAAAACTTTTCCATTGTTTAGGATGAAGAGAATGGAAGAAAACAGAAATTTCTACAACAACGGAGTTTAATTTAACTATTTGTCATAGTTTAGTTATGTTTTTAATTTTCCGTAGCCGAAGCTGCAGAACACTTAAGATTCAAAAGTTCACTTTTTCCCCTTTTTCTCAGCAGCCAAAAGGGGTCTCTTTGTTCTTGTTGTTCAAATCTTGGTATCTTTTGTTGATGCTGTGAAATGTGTTTGTGAGAATTTGCAGAAAAGTATTGAGATTTGAAAGGTGGATATATATTTTTTTTGGGTATGAAACCCTAATTTCGTGCTGGAAAGTTCGAAAAATTAGGGTTTTTTTTTGTGCACCGAAGAGATGGTTGTTGAAGCGAGTACTTGCAATGGTGATGATATGGAATGCGCTGAAGCGGTGCCGTTCGTGAAGACTGAAGCAATGAATAATGGGTTTGCATATGGGATTGGGAATGATGTTGCTGAGGGGAGCTCGGGGGAGAGTTTGCGGACATACAGAAGGCGTAAGCATGCTAAGCTGAGTTCAGAGAGCAAAGGTGATGGGAGCGGTTCAGCAGATGCAGCAAGTAAATTAACAGATCAGGTTTCCAATGTATGTGTGTGTTTATATTCGCACGTGTGTATCTGTGTGTGCGTGTATATATATATATATATATTATGCTTATTCTGCCCTCCTTTTCTTCTACTAGTTTTATGCTAATTCTGCCAACCTTTCCTTGTAGTCAATTAGCCCATTGGGTTAGTTGTTTTTTCTCCATTTGTTCCTGTTTCAGAAGTCATTGTTGCTTTTAAACTTCGGCATAAATAATTTGAACTATCGTGATGTGAAAATAGAGCTCAGACATGGGAAACTGTTTATGATTAGATGAAAAATTGGCATGTAAACAGAGCCAAGGCTCTGTTTTGATTTTCTTGGAAGAATGAAGAAGGGGTAAGAAAATGCTTGACATCGGCTCTTTCTTTTTATCTTTTTAAAAATTAAAATTTTGAGGGTTTTTTTTCCGTTACATTTTTCTACTTGAGGATCAAACTGAGTGTAAGAGAAAATGGTAATTAAGAATACCTCTTTGTTTTAATAGACAATGGAGGAGAGAGTCTAAGAACTCATTAGGCCAATTTGGATGTCTTTGGCAGGAAGAGGGGAGTGGGTTGGAGAACAGTCTTCTTTTATAGAATGAGAAGATAGAGAAACAGTCCTCTGTTTGTCTTGCTGGGAAATATGAAAAGAGGGATTATCAATTTTCAACGATACTGTTTTTCTCTTGTTATATTAATGGGTTAGTCATCCAACTTTAAGCTTTGAATATTTTCACTGGCAACTTGAACATGATAGTTGTTCTCCCATGATCACTCAAGATGTCACCTGATTTGACATGAATGCATATGTTATCAGAATCTGTATTATTTATCAAACTCCATCAATGGAGTCAATTCTTTTGATACTCAATAAGCCTATTATATTTACCATCTTTGAACCTTTCTTGTATCAATTCAGTTAGGTAAGATGGATCATTTTTCAATATTTAACTATAGAAGAAACTCTTTTGTACGTGTGCGTGTGTGCATCCCCACGTGCCTGTTCTCTTTACAATGTCAAATGGACGATTTGATGGTTCTGCCTTCTGGGTTCGATCTTAGAAATAAGATTCTGTTTATTTATTTATTTGAATTTTTTATAACAAAAAAGGTTAATATTATGACTATACGATCAAGAAATATGCGCTTCTATGTAGAGGTAGTACAAACTCATTTCATTCATCAAAATTTGGTAAATGCTAATGTATCATTAGATATTTGTTTTGGAATGTGTTATTTTTCTTAGATGATTGTGCGCCTTCTTTTGCCCAGTTTGCTATTTTAGTATATTCAAATTAAAACTTTTGAGGATAAGTAAAATGACACAAATTCAAATTAATTGGTGCCTTAAGAGATTGATGAATTATGTTTGTGGTTTAGCATGGTTTTATTTTTTTCAAACACTGACTTTCTAGCCATAGCAGTGCTATTAATACCAAGGAACGTAAAGTGAAGTCATTTATTCCATTAGCGCTTGAACTTCACATTACCTTTCTTAATTTTGCTTTGGTTTGAGAGAACATGCTAAATGAAACTATGGAAACATGTTCAAAGTTCTATTTGACTAATTAGATTGTTTGTATAATCTGCCAATAGATCTCATAGCCTTTTGTTTGCTGCTCCACTTATGGTTATGCTATATAAATAGGTATGTTAATTATGTATGACAATGTGAACTCTCTGCGTGTGTATGGTTTTGCTATCCTTTGAGTAGGTTAGCACTTAGCAATGTCCCTATTTCTGAGAAGACGCCAACTGCCCTTATCATTTGGCTTATGGATCTTTCTAGTGGAGGGATTTTGGTATCTCATCTCTAAATTATCCTTCACCTTTCACAACTTTGTTGCATACAGATCTCTGTTTTCGTGCCATGGAAAGTCCTTGGGCTTTGCCCTTTTGTTTCTAATAAAATCATTACTTCATCAAAAAAAAAAAAAACCCCACCACCCCCCCCCCCCCCAAAAAAAAAAAAAAAAAAAAAAAAAACAAAAAACCACCACCACCACAAAAAAAAAAAAAAAAAAAGAAAAAAAAAAAGAGAGAGAGCTGCTGAGTCCACCTCACCAGAGATTTTTGCCCCACCATATACTATTCTTAGCCTGCCTAACAAAACACGATAGTTTTAGTTTTGGAGATTTTCTCACCTATTACCTAAAGAAAATGTTTGTTTTTCTGGGTTTAATGGCCATATTAATTTAGTTTGCCTAATAGGGGAGACATCTGGGAAGGCACTATAAAAATCATTTGGCTTGGTGGCTATTATGAAATGGTGTATGGGTAAATTTTACTGCTGATGGGTAATGGTAACATATTGAGCTGATCTTATTATGCCAAACCCATGCTAAATCCTCGACCATTGTCCTCAAAATGTGCAATGTAGGCAATTTCTTATCAGCTGTTTTGTTAGTTTTATATTATTTATACCATCTAAAATAAAAATAAGCAGTTGGTACTTTTGTCTGGCTCTGTATATGGTCTACTTTGATGTAATAATTGAAAGATAATTTTGCACTTTCTCCTTTCTGTTTTCTCGAATGTTTAGTTTGTGATGATGTTTGTTGGTCATTATTGTCCTTACTAAGCTATATCTTTTCTATTTGTTGTCCTGTAGACCATAAAGGAACCATCGGGCATAGTTTTACAAAATAATTCTTGTGAGCAAGCTAGACCTCCTACGATGGACTTGTCATCCTATTAAAAATGGTTCAAATGATTGCCCACACAGGCACTGGAGGAATGTTGTACTGGAGAACATTTATAAGTCGCTAAGCGATGGTGAACACGGTATACAAGGCTGCATCCGGGATGCACTTGCATCTCATGCACAAAATGATTGTACAACTACAGTTAAGGTACATGCTGCCATTAAAACTGCAGGGGTCTGAGTGGTGATGGTTGGCTTATGGGCACTCCTGTCCTGTCTTGTTTGTATTTATTAATTTTGATAATTGGTTGATACTTCATCAAAGAAAAAAATTGATAATTGGTTGGTTTGCAGGCATCTGTTCATTTTAGTGAAGACAGTGACAAATATTTTTCACGAACAAGGTGGATGCCAACTGGATCTCAGAATGCAGATGAAGGGCATCTGGGTGTTACATCTAATGGATCTTTAAATGAATTGAATCGTCATACAATCACTGAGCTGTGCCAGCGTGCTTTCTTTGATATTATAGTTTCAGAAAAGTTTGCTGCGCTATGTAAGCTACTGTTTGAAAATTTCCCAGGAGTCAAGGTTGACAGATTTTTTGACTATAATCGTATAAACACAAAGATGGAGGAGGGAGCTTATGAACATTCACCGGTGCTTTTCTCTTCGGATATTCAAGAGGTAATTTAGACCACTTTGTGTGTTGGTGTGTTATTATTATTTTTTTTTGAGCAATCAACAAATAATTTTATTAATAGAAAAAAAAAAAGATACAAGGAGGACAAGATGTCCTATTAAAACTTAACTAGACCCAAAAAAACTAAAGAACTTACCCCAACATAATTAAAATTCAACAACCACTTTGAAGGAAGACTTGTGAGATTTTTTTGTTTTTTTGGCTTCTTTTTGGGCATAGCCTCCAAAGCTTTAGATGATGTTCCATTTTTTGAGTATGGCAGGGTTTGTTTGTGTGTTATGCTTTGGCTCAATATATTTTTTAAATGATAATGATTCTTTGTATTATAATTTGGTTGAGTTTGGTTATTTTAATATCAAAATTTTACGTTTTTAATGTGTTGTGTTGATGCTTGTTGCATATGTTTATATTTGTATGCTTGAAAGAGAACTTCTTATACTGTGGCTGCTGCATTTCATGTGATTTGATTTTTGATTCTTTAAGATACGGTAAATGATAATATAAGGACTTACCCAGATAGAAGGGTGACACGTCCTGCAAGGAAAAATGGAAAAGCAAGAAACTAAATGACCTTGACATCAAGGACAATGCTCAAGGAGGATAAAAATGGCCATTGAAGTTTTTCAATGTGTAGCCCCCTCTTTGAAAGAAAAATATCTGCATTAGAATGCTCGCATCTATGCATCTATATTTAAATCAAAGCTCGAGGAAGAATGAAAGTTTCCCTAAGGAAATGAGAACATCTACAAGAACATTGAAATTGAAGTATCAGAACTCTTAGCCTGGTTAACAGTGGTGTGTGAATTCTCATTAAGAACGATGTACAAGCTAAGGATTGTTGCTTCTCTAAAACCCATAGAAGAACCATGATCTTCTGTTTCATTGAATTCTTTAGCCAGTTTTGGATTAGAGAACTTTGACCTGGAATGATCTTTGAATCTCTCTCAACCTCACTTGTCTTGGGTTATCCAGGCAGTTGGAGGGGGCTTACCATTGAATACCATTGACCTCTCACACACCTTATAAGAACATATTGTGGGCCAATCTCTTGAGATTGGAGACAAAGTTTGGGTTTGGAATTTTAACTTTATTCACAATCTCAATCAAATACATATTTTTTCTTATTTGGATAAATAAATATAGGGGAAATTGGCGATTAGTCCACTTTTTGGTAAAATATTGGCAATTAATCAAGTAAGAGTTTTTCTAAGTTAATTAATCAAGGAGACTGAACTTATTTATCAATTAGTCACACATTTTAAAAAAATGCCTGGTTTACCCTTATTATTACTAAGGAGCACTCCTTTTTTGTTATTAAGGGCACCCTATGTAACTAACTTAGCCTTTTAGTATTATAATTTTTAAAAGCTCATAACTTGCAATAGACATATCCGTTTAAAAAAAAAAAAAAAAATTGGAATCTACTCATCAATATTTTCGAAAAAAGATCCATATTGATTAGGTAATTATTAAAAAAATTAAAATTGTAAAATTTTACTACTTGACACAGTCTAACGTAATATTTCATAAAACTGTAAAATTTTACTACCTTACGAAGAAATTTATAATGTAGTAAAATTTTATTACTTTACGAAATAAATTTTACAGCGAATTTTACTACTTCAAAAGTTGGGCGTGCAGGTGCGCGGCAAGGGCTGGTTAGCTTCTTGCAAAGATGGGATTGTTCCCAACATTCTGATCTGAAGCTCGACCAGGGACAAAAAAAAAAAAAAAAGGAACCCTACATTTTCTCCAATTTGAAGCTCGACTGTTATTCCCTATGTTCGTGTAAAAAAAAAAAAAATGCCTCATTTGTTTCCTTCCAGATTTGAAGCTTGACCATCAATAAAAAATAAAAAAAATAAAAAAAAGTCCAATTTTTCTTATTTGAAGCTCAACCATCGATCCATTTGTTCATGAAAGAAAACCCCCCCCCTTTTTTTTTTTCCAAATCTAAAGCTTGACCATCAATTGAAAAATGCCCAATTTTTCTAGTCTGAATCTTTGCGGTGGCTATGCCTTGGGTTTGTCCATGGCATATGATGGCAATAACTCACCATCAATGGGCGAGTTTTCTGGCCATAGATATGGAAATTGGTCTTGAGCATGTGATGGACTATGGAAATGGAGAAGGCTGAGAGGTCACAGGTAAGCTTTGGGTACATATAAGGGTATTTTCGTCAAAAAACAATAAAATGGATTAATTAACTTCAGATAAAAGTTGCTTGACTATTTGCTAAATAAGTCTTATTTGATGGACTGATGGCCAAATCCCCCATAAATATAATTGTTCTAAAGCCTATGTATAAAAGACATAGAAGCACAAAAAACAAGAGAAAAAAAAGAAAAGAAGAAGAAGCCTCTAATATGAGCTTAAGAGATTAAAAATATGTCAAAAAGTATCTCATCCCCTTATCTTGTGTACATTCCAAAAATCTCGTTTTTTATTTTATTTTTGCTTTTGTTTTTGTTTTTGGTTTTTTGCCACAGTGATGACTTAGTTCACTCAAAGAAACATCTACATTGCAAAAAATTCTGCTAATCCTTCCATTCCAAGAGGACCAAAAAATCGCATGTTGATGAAACATATATACTAATATGAATTTGTTGCACTGCATTGTTTATTTTCTCATGTGTCACATCATTAGGAAATTTAGGCTGTCAGACAATAAATATATTCTGCAGAGGTCATTTTTTATGTGATGTACAGAGTATTCATTTTTTAGCATGAGGACATTTATGTCTTCTGTGGAGCGTATTCACTCTCTGCTTGTTGTGATCTATATGTTACAACTGAGTATTTTTTGCAGGTATGGAGCAAGCTTCAAAGGATTGGTACTGATATGGTTTCTCTTGCAAAGAGCCTTTCAGACATATCGAGCACTTCCTACTGTGAACAGGTAAGAGGAATAGGATTTGAAGATTCACCTGTCTCTATTTATACTCTGGGGCTTATATTATGAAGCTTTTTGTTTGGTTTGTGAAATTTTGCTATTTCACAGACTGCGTTATGTCACGAGTGGGCTTGTAAATCTAATTACTTAAATTTTAAGCGAATTTTTTTAATTTGTCCTTCCAGGTGGGAGGTTCAGTATACGGCACATCTGAAGATGGAAAACATGAGGTAATAGAGTTTTTGATTTATTGTGAAGAATTATTTGTTAATGTAATCTAGGCATCAAGCATCGACTAACTTCATCTTCAGGAATCAAATAGATGTGCATATTAATATCATTTACTTAGAAAAGCTTAGGCTTGGAGAAGTCAGATCTGGGAAGAGATTCAGAAAATTTCTGGTTTTCTCATGTTTGTACCATTGTTACAATCGTGGTACTGCATGGTATAAAATCAACAGGGGGGGCGTTAAGCCAGCCTGTATCCCTACACCCTCCTTTTTCTTTTTTGACCATTTATCTGTGGAACACTTAATTATGAGTGAGAGATCCTTTGTATTATTCTCCCGTTCTCCATTTGAAATGGCTTCTTTGCAAAATATTTTGATGAGATTTAAAGCATGGAACCATGGGGACAATTTTGAAATCATTTCCTGGATGTTTGGATCATTCTTTTGGTTTATTCATTTTCTGAATTTCTCACCAAATCAAGTCTTAGTTAATATAGTTAAGGTTTGCTTAATTAAGTTGGTCCTGAAAGATGGGATATTTTGAATTTTGTCACTGCATACAGTTTTGTACTCAGGGATTTGACTGTCATGCTAAGCCAGAGCAATCAGAGGCTTGTGGTGTATACAAAGTTGGCACTTGCAGGCATTGTAGAGAGAAGGCAGATGTCAGAGACTGTTTAATATGTGATTCATGTGAGGAGATGTACCATGTTTCATGCATTGAACCTGCCGTCAAAGAGATTCCTCCGAAAACTTGGTACTGTGGCAACTGCACTGCAAGTGGGGTTGGATTGCCCCATGAGAATTGTATAGTGTGTGAGAGGTTGAATGCTCCGAAAAGTCTGCTTAATGGAGTTGGTGATGAAATATTTCCAACAAATGAAGAAACACTTAGTGAATTGGAAGAGAATTCAAATTGCAATGTGGAAGATGGGCTTCAGCATTTAAAAGAAAGCAAAGACTCGCACAATTGTAGAGTTTGTGGACTTGAGGTAAAAAATGGCGAGAAGTTGCGGATATGTGGCAACTCTTGCTGCCTTAATAAGTACCATATGAGGTGCCTGACAAATAAGCAATTAAAAGTATACGGTCCCTGTTGGTACTGCCCTAATTGCATATGTAGAGTTTGTCTCACTGATCAAGATGATGAAAAGATTGTTATATGTGACGGCTGTGATTACGGCTACCACATCTATTGTATGGAACCGCCACGCACTTCAATTCCAAAAGGGCAGAGATGGTTCTGCAAAAAATGTGATGCAGAAATCCAGGAAATACGCAAGGCAAAAAAGGCATATGAGATTATTGGGAAGAAACACAAAAAAGAGCTTGAAGAGGGAAGAAGGGCTTATGAGAAGAAACAGAAAAAGAATGTCAAAGAAGTATCAGATAAAGCTGGAGTGGACATGCTTCTAACTGCAGCCACTCAGTTAGAGAGTTAACAAGAACAAGACATTTTCAAGATATGGGAAAGATGTAATGTTTTAAGGTTTTGGTTGGGAAGGATTTTGATTCTGTGGTATACTGCTGCAATGCTAGGGAGTTCATTTTTGCCGCATTGCTTGGAAGACTTAATTTTTTGGTAGATTGTAGACTCTGTTAGATTCAGCTGACTTTTGGATACTTGGGGCGAGACATGATTCTGCAGGTTGTATATTGCTGATCAGTGGTGTGTAAAATTGACATGTACTTTGGTCCCTATAAAGAAAAGGGACTAGATAGTCACCAGACCAATTTGAGTCAAAGGTGATCCTTTTAACATCCAGTGCTGAATATTTTGCTTGGTCTGTACTTTTTGTAGAATATAATTTTTCTAGGGATATTAGAAAGCTAGTGTTTCGCAGTTTGTTGTATAATGAAGAACCTGTGTCCAAATCTGTTTCTTGATAATCAAAGGAAGGGAATATTTTTCTATATTTTCATCTTTGGATTATGACTGGATAGTGTTTTAGTCATGTTCATCCATATATGTATATGTGTGTGTGTGTGTGCGTGTATTTTGGATTATGCCTGGTTAGTGTTTCAGTCCTGTATATCTGTGTATTTTTATTTTTATCTTTATTTTTATTTCTGCGTCTGTATTAGTTCCATGTTCAGATATGGCAGTTGCTTCTGTCTACGTTCAGGGGCTGTTTGGCAAGAACCTTCCAGTTTACACAAATATGATAGATTGCTCCTGAGCGAAATTGCTTTGGTAACATGACTAGCAACTACAGGTTCAAGATTTTATATCAGAATCCGCTATAAAATAAGATGTATATGGGTTTTTATTATATTTATGCGAGAGCGTTCTTCGATTTTCTTGAGATTATCAGAGCCAAAAAAAATCGTTGAAGGGTTGAATTTGATTTTAGTCGAACCTTTCCAATTTTGGTAGTTTCTTGTTTGACTTCTGTTCTTTTTCGGGAGTGGTCTTTTTAATTATTTAGAGTCAATTTCCAAAATTTCAATCAATTTCATATTGTAATATCTTTTTTATTTTAATTAAAAAAAATTGTGACAATTTCATGTTATGGTAGGAAATCAAGAGTCTACTATATAAATAGGATTGTAATGGAAGATCTATTAAAACTTCGATAATTAATAAGATTTCTCTTTTGTTTTTTCAATTGTTATTCAGCGGAATTATAGGACCTCTTGATGCTTATTGAATCTTAAAATCATTTTGGTGAGAAATCATTTTCGTTTTGTGGAAGGTTGATTAATCAGTCAGTCGATTCATCACTCAAAATGTTTGTTGCATCAATACCCTCATAATGTCTATATAGCAACTACTCTTTTCAATGGCATTCATGGAGGATTTCACCTCCATCAACATGTTCAAAGAATTGAGAAGATCTGCAATTGAAGAATCAATCAACAATTGTAGCGGATTAGGCAATTGCAGCCAACGTCTCTCCCCAAACGACAATTGGAATTATAACTGAGGAGAGAGGGGTCGTTGGCCACTATCGCCACCATGTCCATTCTCAGGCACTCACCCTCGTAAGTTTGCTAGGGTCTAGCAGTCACCCCATTTGTTTGGAGCTGTTGCATTACCCAAACAAACCCAAGCAAATACAAGCACACAAGTAGAGGATCCAAACTCGTGACGTGGAGCACGTAACTTCGTTACAAGAACATGGAAAAGATTTTCATGCTGGACTACTGGTTAGAAATTCCTTTTATATTTAACTGAATCATGAATGTTTGAGATTGTCCTGGCCACCTTACTGTTCTTCCCTAGTGGATAAAACTTTAACAAGGATTTCTCTCTCAAACAACTAATCCCAATCTTCGTACCATGGCATGGCGGAATAAAAACCTTAACTATAATGGCAACCCAAACGGCCTAATACTCCCATCTGGCAGCCGAGAATTTAAGATTTAACAAATTTTCTTTTCCTCTTTACGCAAGTAAAATCATGAACGAAAGTATACATTAACTGAAGCCTATTATTCTACACATTCCTCCCACAAACCTTCAGGAGTGTTCCGTCTTATCACCAACCATATATCGATTTGTAGTAGCACTCAAGCCTGATGAATGAAGCTGCTTCCGCCTCTTTACAAGATGCAAGGCAGTTTGCTTGTCATCTTTAGCCTCTTCAGAATCAGGCTGCATGTATGCAGAGGTAAACTCACTAAGCTCATTCGTAGAAGGGGAAAAAACAGAAGTAAAGCTGAAACAAATGGTAGCATGTAGAGTCATGAAAAACCACTAAAACGTAAAAACCTTTTATAGGACAGGGACCTGACATTTAAACCAACCCACTAAAGGTCCATGTGGCAAAAAATCATCACGACTACATGATTAAAAGTCAAATGATTTGGACCAACCATTTTGACTTTGCTTCTTCAGACAAGAAATTTGTTGAAAGTGCTCACAAATGCTAATAAATTTAAATAAGTAATAATCCAAAATTGTCTGATCATGCTAAATTTTCAGCCAGGTAAACCCCCAGTTGTTGCAGTCTTATGTGGGGGACCAGTGACCGGTTATGTTGCCAAAGGTTCATGTTTTTGAGGTTTGTAGCTAAGGCACAATACAAAGTCAAACAATGGGGTCAAGCTTCAAGAACCACAGCAATGACATGTCTGAAACTGTACCTTGATAGCTAATGCTCTGTCAAAGCTTTCAATAGCATTATCAGGCTCGCCATAATTTAATTGTGCTCTACCGAGGGTGATCCAGGCCTGTGAAAATCCAATCTCGTAAGAAATGAAGAAACACTCTTGACATTAGTGATAATGAATTAGCTTCCAAAAGTTTGCTAGAACTGCTCATGAAACTGTAGCAACATAACATAATTTATTGCCAATCAACTTTATGGTCCTCATATACAGATATGCTAGAAGCAATTAACCTGTTCGGTAGCACAAGAAACACAATTACAGCCCTAATTGAAAGACATTAAACGGTTAAATTGATACAGAACATATAGTCTTTCCTGTGTCTCGTGGGAAAATAGAATGGAGGCCTATGGTCTGAATTTGATAATTGTTTCCATTCTCCAAGACTATAGTCATAGTGAGATCCAGAAGGCCTTCACAATTATGTCAGAGACTTCTACCATGGTTGATGCCGTTATCTACTGTTTTAGCCTCTGTAGTCTTTCTAATGCTATTGCCTTCTATCATCATTCAATTTCTTTTAGTTGCGGTAGCTTCCACGCACTTATGATGCACCAGAGGTTGTATTAAGAAATCAAAGGGGAGCAAACCCCCCCAGGCCCACCAGGGTGGGGGATGCATGCGGGGGTTGGGGGGGGGGGGGTGGTGGGCATCATGTAGCGTCCCCACCTCATGGGTCACTGTATAATTCCTAATTAGTTCTACATCCAAGATGATACAATGGGTGACCCATTAAACAAGCCTCACAACTACTATTTTATTGAGGTATGATTCCTCATTCCTCTACTCTTGATTTCAGCAGCTCCTCATTACATTACCTAAGATAAGACAAAATAAAACCACCTTACTTGCATCATAACAATCTAAACAATCAGCCCTAAACCTATATTTGCTACCTTAAGAACAATCCTACCTACCTTCATCATGCAGGTATGAATAGCTTATACGAACAATAGATCTACAAACTTTATCCACAAACAGCCCAGACTGAAACTCCAGTTAGTTTAATCATTTCCATTACCCTGCTACCCATCTAAGTCTAGTTCCTTCCAACTTGCTCAATAACCCTCACTTTAACTCTACGAAAGTAGACATGCTAAATTCATACCTAAAACCCCAATCTAAAGTCTTAACATATTTAAAAAGCAAACAAAAGAGAGGTTGTGGTCATTAGTGTAACTATGAAACCACCAAACATTTATCTTATGTACTTGGGCTTTGCCCCTTTTTTCTAATACAATACTTCATCAAAAGAAAAAAAAAATCGTTACAATCTAATATCCATATCCATAAACACAAAAGGAAGGCTGAAAAACCATGGATTCAAAATTAAGAGAATTAGAAGATGCGTGTTCAGTTGTTCACAGAAAGAAAAAAAACAGCAGTTTCAGAGCTCCATGGTTAGCCTAGATGTGTTTAATTGTCATAATGAGGCCCAAATGACTTTGATGGTGATTAGATAGAAGCAACAAAGCTGCCCAAAAAATTTGGACTTGGAGTGCGTTTATGAGTGCAAGCAAAAAAATATCGAAAGTTTCCAGGCTTTTTACACTGAAGCCAGAAGAAATAGTAGTTAGTGGGGAGAAAGGCATTTGTTGAACCGTGGGAGATATTTGTATTTCATTATGGATATCACATTGCATCTCCAGTATGGTGGCATGGTGCACTTTCTCTAGGTTTTCAGAACAATCAAATTCAGGTGCTATTCTTTATCCAACAAAAAAAAGGTGCTATGCCAAGCAAAAAGGAGAGCCATAACTTTAGAATTCTTTGCTGGAAGCAAAATCCCTTTCTATCTTTGTTGATCCTTTGTTTGATCTTTTATTTTTTACATTTTTTTTTTTTTTTTTTGGCTTAGTGTCATCCTTTTGGAATGAGACTAATCCCATGGGCTCGTAAAGTCCTCCCATCCCACACATGCTAGGTAATTACTGGGTCACCCTGGACCTAAGGGTAGTAGCCCCAAGGAGATCATTACGCAAGTGGGTTTTCTAACATAAGATCTATTCTTTTTGTGGTGCATATCTGTGCTCAGTTTGCCACTTGAACTATTGAACTAACCCCTTGGGGTTGTTTACTCTGTCATTTTATGAGAAAATGAATCTTCATTTTGTTCACTTTCCTCTTCTTTAACAAAGCTCATTTTGTATTAAAATGGGGAAAGAAAACAATTACAAAAAGGCCAGTTTTTACCGTTATGCACTGCAAAAATGTGAAATTATGCAGTAATTGTTAGTTCGATTTGTAAATATATGCCAGCTATAGTCAAATCCAAACATCTTGCGAGTAAGCACCAATTAAATATCTAGATAACTAATAAACGTAATGGAGTTTAAATTTTTAAAATTAAAAAAATAAAAATACAAACGATATATCATGTTTTGGCATTTGAGCTGAAATCACATTTGAAGAGTTCAAGACTAACATACCTCGGCCCATGATGACTCCAAATCAGTAGCTCCTGCCAAAGAGAGTCCATCAATAAATATACCAAGGGACTTAAAATTGAACTTTTCAGAATAATTGCAGTAAACAAGAAGCAGTTGTAAAACCCTCATAGCTTAATAGAAAGCTAGAACAAGGATTTTTTGTAAGCATTGAAAGTGAGGACATAAGGCTGAAGTGAGATTTGCAAGAACATATGCGGAAAAAAGGGCATATTTGTATTTTCAGACCAAATAAGGAACTTAAACCCCCCCAAAAATAATACTAATAATAATGATGATGATGATGATGGCCTAACAAACAAATAAAATTAAAAATAAAAGGGGAATTAGAATTGGGTCGCACGAGTTGCTGCCTTCAAAGCATTCCATGCATCTCCAATTTCAAGTAAAAGTTGTGCCTTTTGTTCATGTAAAACTGCTCTTTCTGGCATCAAGTTAAGAGCAGCCTCCCACTTCCCAAGTGCTTCTCGGTATTTCCCATCCTTCAAAAAAGAATGTGCAGCGAATGAAACCAGACAATCATGTAGATAAAAAAATAAGTGCAACAGATGACTTAAACTACCACCATTTAGGGTAACCGAATGTTACAAGTGAAACAAAGGTACCAACTCAAATATACCTTATCCCCATGGTTAAAAACTTCCATAAAATTACATTAACTTCCATGAAGCAATTTCTCTTTAAAGAGATTAAATTTTTAAGACCTTGTAAAACTCGGACAGATGTTTAAGTTTCCATCTTCTGTAAACTCCCACTTGTAAAACTTGGTCATCTTAGCTATCTAAGGTCAGCTGCCAAAAAAAAAAAAGAAAAAAAAAAAAATTGTTTTGTCAACCTACTATATCTAGAGACATATATTCTGTTAAATCCACAGTGAACAAAACACGCATAGTAAGGAGATACAATTAATACAATGACAGCTAACTGGTCTAATTTTATCTTTCCAATATTACTCCTAATGCAATTAATGCATTGACACCTCACTTTTATTTTAACCATAATTTTTAATATTGCAAAGGATATTGTGGGAAAGTTCATAAAAAAATTGCATACCTTGACTCTTTACAATGAACAAATATGGTGGGACAACCAAAAAAGGGAAGGTATTCAAACATTGTCATGAAGAGGGTATTATGTATATGTCGACGTATTCCTGCCAAATTCATATCCTATTTTTTCAAAATTCAGTGTATTGATCTATCTATGAGTTGTAGTGTGTAGTATCTATATCCCTATCGGTATCCATCCTTCATAGCTGTTCACAAAGTTAAAGTTGAGCATTACACCATAGAAAGCCAAAAGCCATTATAGCATAGCGGCCTGATCATGGTATAGGCAAGGTATTCAATTTTGTTTTGGGGGGCTGTCTTCGACAGCCAAGAAACATAAACTTTTCAGAAATGTGATGCAAACAGTGTAAGAATAAAGAAACACATGTAAACACTTGAAACATAAACAGGGCCTAAATATAAAAAGATAAGCCTAATAAATGATTTATTGAATACGTTGAAGATCTAAACATTTGCCTACATTTGAAGACATGCAACGAGATTGGAGACGATATTGTAAACTGAAACTAGTGTACATAGTGGTACATAATATCTTCATAACTACACCACAAGTTTCAAGTAGAATATCATATAAATCTATGTTAGATGGAGTCGGTTACAGGTGTCAAGTGCTGGCATGTGTCCAAGTGTCGGATTCGTCAACTTTCCAAAGATTTTGCACTATTTTAGAGTATCCAATAGAAGTACCCACATCCATGTCATGTTGTCCCAACATGGGTACTCCATTGTAAAGAAAAAGGTCCATGTAACATAGATATAAACAATTCAGCATCATACACCATACACCATAAGGCATCCAACTTGAAAATTTTAGGTTATTATGTCAACTTATATAGCCATGTGATTTGGATTAAGTTCTATATATCTAAAACACAATTTTATGAATTATGACATTTTAAGTTAAATGGGTAATATAATAATATGTGATTCAAATGAGAGAAGCAATACATAATATACATCTATCTATCTAAGTGTCTATGTAATATACATACCTCAAATCCCAAATATTGTGACCTAAATGACAAAAAAACCTATTGTTAAACATCTTTCTCTTACAAGAAGAACACAAACTTTCTATCATTTCATATTTTTCAGGAAATTAGCATCTCCATACTCCTGAATTTTTTTTTTTTTCCTGAAAACAGATCATAACGAAAAAACGGATTTTCGGAAATACCCACCTCAGAACTCGCCCAATTACATGTGTTTCACACACAAAAAATTCAAGCCAAAACAGATACACAAATATATAAGAAACCCAGTTCACATATGTAAATCATAATAAGATATGGGGTACCTCAGCTAGCTTGTTTCCTTGGGTTTGAAAGTCATCAGCGAGCTGTTGGATATGTGGGTCCAAGGACTCACCAGAGGCTAGGGCTTTGTGGGGTTCATTCGGACCAACCTCCTCTTCAGGCTCTGTCTCAGCGCTGGCTCCTTGTTGGTTGTTCTGATGATCTTCTTGGGTTTGTTTTTCGAAAGGGAGGTTTGGGTATTGAGATAAAGAGCCTAGGGTGCGCTTGTTCTGCTTCTTCTTCCATGTTAGTTTCATCCCTTTTTCACCTGGGTCTTCCAAATTTCATTGCACTTATAGAAATGGGTACTTGTACGCCAAATGGTTAATTTTATTACAAAAAACTACCCATGTTTGGGGTGCGTTTCACTTTGGTATCTTCAAGTTTTAAAAGCGTTAAATGGTTCCCAAAATTAAAAAACTATATGTTTTCCTTTATCTTATTCTATCTCTTTGCTTATTTCCTATTCTCTTTTTCTCTAAACTTTTTTCTCGTCTTCTTGATCTTAAACATATTTTTAGTATTTTTTTCTTTTGGTTTTTTACTCTTTGCAAAACCCACTCGAAACCCTCATGGAAAACCAAGATTCATCGTTGTCATGCATGCATTTTATAATATACACCGTTGAATTTCGAGACACTTTCGATGCCTATAGCTGCTTTGGTACATATCAATATGTCACAACTATGACCGTGTGATGGGTTATACTCTCGAGAGTCTTAATTATTTTCCATCAAATATCATAACGTGTTAGCTCATTTATTTTCTCGCAAGTTTTCACCATTAAATTAATTGTTTTTCAAAATTTAGGAGTATGATTAAATTTTGTGTAATAAATTACGCTAACATTGTATCGAAATTATTTTTATTTAATTATTTACTTTATTTTTTAATATCTTTTAGATTTAATTGACATATTACATTAATAAATACATTTTACTATTTTAGGGAATAAATGTTATGTTAAAATTCTAATTTTCAAATAATATTATTTTTATAAATAAATTTGTGCATTGTAGATTCGGCAAAGAGAGAGAGAGAGAGAGAGAGAAGTGGAGGGAGATGAGACGGAGGGAGAGAGAAAGTAACAGACCTCCAACGAAGATTGAGGAGATGGAAGAGGAGAGAAAGAGAAATGGAGGAAGATGAAAGAGAAACAGTGACATAGAATCATATTCGATAAAAATGGAGCTTAGATCCGACGAAGATGTTCGAAATGAAAGAAGAAAGTGAGAGAGATATAGAGAAGATGGAGGAACAGAGAGAGATTTTACGTCGAGGATGAGTGAAAAGCAAATAAGAGAAAGAAAAAAAAAAGGTGAGGCGATAGAAGGAAAAGTCAAATCATAAATTTTTTTTGTCTCAAAATGTTTGTGTACTTTGAAAATTCAAATCATAAATTTTTTAAATTTCCTACTCTACCCCTTGTTATTTCAATAATTACTTTAAACATAAAACTCAATACCAAAAAGGAGAGGGTATTTTTGAGAAGATGGAATTTAATAAATGACAAGTCAATGCACTGATTGTCTTTTTTTAAATTTCGTGTTTTGTCGAATATAGCTTATCTTTTTGGGACAGAGGAAGTAAAAAAAATATTTTGGGCTAAAATGTATAGGCTCAATAAAGAAGGTCCGGATATTGTAACCCTTTCAAGTGATCTCCCCACCCCACTAATTTTAATTTTTTAAAATTTTAGAAAAATATAAAAGGTTTTTATGAAAAGTGGCAGCATAAATATCATTTTGAACAATTTTGCAGAAGAAAGTTTTTCCAAAATATATAGTTTAAGTTGACTTTTTGGCAAAAAATGAAATAGGGACTATAAATTGTCAAAAAATCTACCCTTTGTTATTTCAATAATTATTTTCAACACAAAACCCAATACAAAAAAGAAGAGAATATTTTTAAAAAGGTGGAACTTAATAAATGACAAATTAATGCAATAATGACATTTTCTTAAATTCTGTGTTTTGTCATGGCCTATTTTTATGAGATGGAGGGAGTATAAAACAAAATTGTTCTTTTTTTTTTCTTTTTTTTGAAACTTGAAATAAGAGCGATAATAGTAACGCCGCTTTTATTACATCAAAAGCGGTTTTATCAACGTCGCTTTTAATACATGAAAAGCGGTGTTAGTAATGCTGCTTTTAATACTTTCCTTTTAATACTCTGAAAGCAGTTTTAGTAACATCGCTTTCTGTGTAATAAAAGAGCCGTTGATAAAACCGCTTTCAGTGTAATAAAAGTAGGATTGCTAACGCCGCTTTTATTTTTATTTTTTTATAACATTGCACCAATGATTATTTTGATTTAATTATTTAATTTATTTTGTTTATATCTTTTAAATTTAATCGACATATTATTTTAACAATGACATTTTACTCTTTTAGAGAATAAGTATTCTGTTAAAATTTAAATTAACCAATGATTCTTGGATCTAATGACATGACCTATCCTAATGGGGATATAGGATTTATAAAGGTTTTGGTTTAAACTCTGTGTGGGTATATATTTTCTCTTATTATTTGAAAAAAATATATATATATAAATCCACGTATTGCACGGATTTTGAAGCTAGTATGATAAAAAATAGTGAACTGTGTTTCTCCATCATTGGCTAATAAACCAATGCACAAAATTTATAAACACATCAACATATCAAAGACTCACAGTTGACTATGCCAAGGCCTACAGGTGGAGGTGGGCTGTCGGCTACAATTAAGCCCAAGAGATGCGAAGGCTTTCTATCAGTGGGGAAAAGTCGAAAAGCTTTAGGCAGCCCCCTAAACCAAAAAAAAAAAAAAAAAAAAAAAAAAAAAAAAAAAAAAAAAAAAAAAAAAAAAAAAATAATAATAATAATAATAATAATAATAATAAAAATTGTTTCATTGTGCTATGTGCCTTTGTCAATAATCTCGTAAACAAATTCATAATTGGCACTGGATAATTAAGGGAGAATATAAAATATTTGCATTTCATCAATTCATAAAATTGATTTTCATACCATTGCTTTTGGTGATGACTCAAAGTCTCCAACATTTTAATAGTTCCATTTATTATCTTAAAGTTATACTTTCTATTTTACATTCAAGTATAATGGAGCACCTCAATTCTTATGGGATGACGAAACAGGCCCAAATTGAATTTTTATTTTTTATTTTTTATTGTATTCTAATTGAATGGGCAATTTTCTCTTAATTAACAATGACTATCAATTGTAAATTTTTTTTTTCCCGAATTTATCTCAGATTTTTCATGAAAGAATGAAATCCCGAATTCATCTTGTATATTTTAATAATTCTGAAATTATTCTCAGATATTAATTTTCAAATTATTTAAGTCTCCTTATAGCTTTGTGGGTAGTGCCAAGTAGGGGTGCAACGGGGCGGGTATGGGATGAGACCCTCCTATCCCGGCCCCGACCTTATAAGAAAATCATGAACCCGTGTCTTGCCCATACCCTACACGGATAAGATGTTAAAGTCCCATCCCCGTTTGCAAATGACGTATGCAGACCCATTCCCGTTTTAGTGTCCCACAATACAACCTATTACATATAGTGAATGCACCCATCTCAATAGCAAAATAAATAAATAAATAAATAAAAAGTTTAGCAATGCACCCATATTATAATCCAAAAATGCCAAGTAACCCAAGTGACCACGTTGCTTTATGTTTTACATCCCAATGTCTTGACTTTTTTTTACTGAATATCTTATGAATTTTTTCATAATTTTGAATTGATGAAAGACCATTTTGGTAAAGCAATATATAAAAATGAAAACTGTGTATATGAAATTAAGCGGGTCGGGGTTGGATTACACACTAAACCCAAACCCGCCCGTAACCCAAGTCGGGATTTTTTATAAAATACCAATCCCGCCCCTATTCTATTTAAAACAATTCCAAACCCATCCCAATAGGAACATGCTGGGCCGGACCGAGATACTGGTTAAGGTGACCCATTGCCATCCCTAGTGCCAAGTTTCTTTGTGACTTGTAGGCTTTGCATGTGTTGAGAGGCGTAGTTGGAGAAGCCCATCAATTTACTAATTCCTAGTCGGGAACGGCTATTGCAACCCCCCATTCTTATAACCCCACCCCTGTCCTTTTAGTTTTTAAGATTTTATGAAAAATATAAAAGGTTTTTGCCAAAACCAATCATTTGGTCTACTAGAAAACATCATTTTGAACAACTTTGTAGAAGAAAGTTTTTCCAAAATCTATCGTTTAGGTAGACTTTTTGGCAAAAAATGAAATAAAAGCTATAAATGACTAAAAAGTATATTTAAACGATAGATTTAGGAAAAACTTTCTTCTACAAAGTTGTTCAAAATAATGTTTTCTAGTGGACAGCATGGCTAGTTTTCATAAAAACCTTTTATATTTTGCATAAAACCTTAAAAACCTAAAGAATGGGGGGTGGAATGATAAGAATGAGGGGTTGCAATAGCCATTCCCTTCCTAGTCTTCTAATGGGCTGTCAGCCACACTCAAGCCCATGCAGTGAGAAGGCTTTCCTGAAGTGGGAAAAGGCTTGGGTGGTCCACTTTACAAGGATATATAGGCCTTTGCCCATACACAAACACAAACGGCCAGTTTGGGAAAATAAATAAAATAAATAAAAATAAATAATACTAATAATAATAATAATCGAACATTGCATATAATTTTGTGAACAAATCTACAATTTTGATCCCTCACTAATTAAAGGGATGTCAGATACCACTAAGATATGCAATAATAGTTGTATTTCCCAGACATTTTTGGATATTGTTTAATATTATTTCTTGTTTTCATTTATAAAAAAAAAAATGTATCTAGAATTCTAGACGTACGATTAAATCTAAACCATATGTAGCCAAAAGGGCTATAGAATTTGAGGTTTGTTATACTTCGATTATGTTAATTAATGTTTTCTGGGTGTTGCCATCCAAAAAATAAAACATATCCACCATAGAAAAATTGGACATGGACCCTTCTAACACTAACACTGTACATTTGGGGGCTTGACAACTTTCCAACTGCAAACATCGCGGGGGGGCCGTGGACCAAGAATGACCATCGGAGGATCCGCAAAAGTCTTTTGCAGAAAAACCTACGTGACATTTATATTCAATGATGAAGTCTTGATCGGACCCACCAGGTCTACCCTAATTTATATTCAATGATGGAGTCTTCTAATTTTTTCACTCTGAACAATGATTTAAGGCGTAGCCCCATGGCAAAGCACCAACCCCCTTGCTAGGAAAGCTTTGCTCTCAAAACCCACTCCAATTCGCCATTCAGTCAACTTAAATCTCTGGTTCATTGCAACTTTCAATATATAACCACATTAGGGAGACCCATGGAGCTAAGCCCAGCTCCAAGTGAGGAAAAGGTTGGAGCCAAGACAGGTCCATGGTTCAAATCCAAAAATGGAGGTATAGTTCCACCAAAGAGGAGGTTAGTGAAGAAAATGATGTTTGATTACATTGTCCATTCTATTTCTTCTCTGTTCTGCTCTTGTCCGTCCCAAGCAGCACTCTGTAACAAGGGTAGTAGCTTAGAGATGGTCCCAATGTCCAAAACATCAAATGCCAAGAGCGTGAAGATTGGTGCTGATCACCAAGGTGACTAGTTTCCATTACACAACCCAATTGTCCATTATAGCATCACAATGCATCAAAATCATAGTTGTCAGTAAGTGTAGAGCTAGGTAAGGTACCCTGGCCTTATGTTCTAAGGGTGGTCTAATGTCTCAAAAGCTGTTTTTTAAATCACTTCCACTTGACAACTATTGCTATTCCATCATTATGTTGTAAATCAGTTTTTATTATATTGGTGGTGTACTTGTTCTTATTATTTACTCCATAACATCAAATCCATCTGAAGTGGTCCGGTAACTCCTAACTCCTAAGAGGCTACCACCAGTGCCTCAGAAAATATGCACAGCCCAAACACCGATTAGTAATGACTTATCTTTTTGGGGTCAATCACCAATCAAAATTATCTCAAACATTAACCGGTGGAAAATAGACAATAACATCTTTTGTGTCCAAAAAAATTAGTGGAAAAAGGGGGAGAAAGGGCTATTTTTTTTTTATTTTTTTTTTTTGGGATTGATGGTTGGGGAATGACAAACGTCAAAAGAATGATGTAGTCGATGACATCATGCAAGCAATTAGCCAGGCAGCAGCCTTGTATGTAAGTCGTGGAGGATTTAGCACTTTTATGGACAGATACGGTTCATGAGAGTGGCTGTCAATTTTTGACACAGAGGTTGAAAGAATGGAAACTGGAGACCACAGATCAGTCTTCTCGACTTTTCAAAGGTTCGTGAATATGATGAGGTTTATGAAAGCTTTTTCATAATCAAATCATTCAAGCATTTTAAGGGTACCCTTCCACTCACTTTCTAAATACCCCAATATTATGTAATTAAATTAAAATGAACCCCTCAACCCAAAGTGCAAAAAAGTCCCACATTGCACCAATAATTCAACAATCATGAATAGTGTTCAGAAGATCCTTGGTAGGTGCAACCTTTAGTCATGACTATGAAGGTGATGATTAGGTTCTGATTCTGTAAAAACCACTAAAGGATAGGGGCTGACGTCTTTCCTTCAATTTCAATTTTTCTTTCTCCGTTGAGATCCCAATAGTCATGGTTATGATGATTGTCCATTAGGCTCTTATTTGGTTAAACTACTAAAGTGGCCTTTTCTCTTTATGATTTGTAAAAATACCTTGAGGATTAAGTTTTTTTTTTTTTTTTTTTTTTTTTGACAATCAATTGAATTTACCCATACCCCAAACCCCTCAATATCAAAATGAAACTTTTTGAAAAGAGTAAATGAAACTTTTTCAACCTTAATCAAAATTTAGTGTGATGTGATTATTGAGAACCATAATTATCTTGTTTAAAAAGGTGAAAATGAGGGATAGAAAACCAAGCTAGTTTCTATATAATTTGGTTATGTCAAGGTAAATCCAGGCTAGGGCTCCGTTGGAACCAGTTTCACTCACCATAGGCCCACAAGTTTCGTGCATTTGTTCTTTCAATACCCAAACCCCTGACAATTCACTGCTTCAATAGCTGTTTTCATGACAAAGGGTATAGAGTCTCTCAGTTGCAAGGACCAACAGAAGTATCTTCCTTGAGAATCAAGGCACCCCAAGAAGAATAAATCATATAAATGAAGAGAGATTTGTGACTTAAAAGAAGATGGTGGCTTTACTGGCTTAAGGGGGACCTACTCACTACAGTCCCCCTCACTAAAAGTGGACTAATTCATTTACTTATCGGGGAAATGCTCTATAAAGAAGATGTAGATACCCCCCTGACATAAGAATCCACAACAAAAATCAAATACATGACATAATCTCATCCACCAACTTTATCTCGTTAAATCCTATAAAGCACGTGTTGGCTCAGGCGGCATCAATACGTAATTGACATGTGTCATCCAGCCGGTGCTTCAAAGGATACTTTGGTCCCAAGATTTTTTTCCATTGGCTGGCTTCCATTTATATAACTTAGTACTCCAATTGACTAATCCAGCATCCCACATTCTTACAAGTTACAACACACTTAACACACATTGAGAAACAGAGAGGGAGAAAAAGATGGTGTTGGAGCTGAACCGAGGTGAGGTAGAGGTAGGAGCCAAGACTGAGCCACGGTCCGAGCCCAAGACAGTAATGGAGCTGAACCCAGGTGAGGAAGTGGTGGGAGATGTAGCAAAGCCATGGTTCAAACAAAAGAAAGGAGGTGTAATTCCAGCAAAGAGGAGGTTAGTGAAGAGGATAATGTTTGATTACTTAGTCCAATCTTTTGCCTCTTTTTGCTGTTCGTGTTGGCCTCCTCCTTCCTTTGGGGTCCCCTTGTCCACCAAGGGCATTAACTGCTTCAAGATGGACCCAACACCACCCAGAAAATCAATAGCAAAGAAGAAAAAGAAGGGTATCTTTCCAGCCCCATGAGAGTATGGCAATGCATCATCATCATCAAGTCATTAAAGACTCCATATATGCATATTTCTGTTGAACTTTTAACAGTAATTGGCTTCCTTGTTTTTTTTTTTTTTTTTCTCTCTCTAAGATGTATTTCGCTGGCTTTTGAAGTTATATGTTCCATATTTTTGTTTCGAGAATACAATTACTAGAGATTGGCATTGATTTGCACATTGGGTGTGTGATGAAATAAGTTCACATGTTCGGAATCTTAAGAGTTCTTCAAAATCCCCACCCAGTAAAAAAGGATGCCATCCTGAAAATCAAAGCAGAGCTTCATGGTGTGAATCCTACACAAAAACAAATTGGGTCCACTCTCCCGATGCTATCTTACTTATAAATAAATAAACTTCCAATTAGTTTGGAAAAAATAGAATGTTTATGCTTCAATTTTGCACAAGGCTAGACGGATTTATTAGACTAAATGGATTAATTAAAAAAAAAGGACTTATTAAAAAAAATGGTAAAATCATATTTTGGTTAGACTCGTATTCAAGTAGTTGGATCCCACAAAACACTTGCTTTTTCTCTTCAATTTTATTTATTTATTTAGGAATCATTCCACGACACAAACAGAGAGCAAGGACAATTTAGAATGTGATCATTTTGGACAGCCTAATTTTACAGGCTCCCAATAAATACTCAACGTTTGGGTTTTGAGTAGGATGAATTGGTCTATCCCTAATGCAATTGGTGAATCATGACTAGGATGAATCACATTGACAACGACCACTAACCAGGCCCAAATGGCGACCAGATCATCTTTTTGTTTTGGGAACGGCTATTGCAACCCCACTTTTTTATCATCCCCCTTTCCTTTAAGTTTTTAAGGTTTTATGCAAAATATAAAGGGTTTTTACGAAAATCGATCACATTATCTACTAGAAAACATCATTTTGAACAACTTTGTAAAAAAAAGTTTTTCTAAAATCTATTGTTTAAATAAACTTTTTAGTCATTTATAACATTTATTTCATTTTTTGCCAAAAAGTCCACTTAAACAATAAATTTTGGAAAAATAAACGATGAATTTTGGAAAAATTTTCTTTTACAAAGTTGATCAAAATGATGTTTTCTAATGGACAACGTAGTCGGTCTTTGTATATTTACATAAAATCTTAAAATTCAAAACGAAAGGCGAGATTTTAATAAAAAAGTGGGGTTGCAATAGCCGTTCCCTTTTGTTTTTTTGTTTTTTTCGGGTAACGATCATCAATTTATTCATTTGGGAAAATTCTTTACATGGGCTTTCGGCTACTTGGGCCCATCAGATGAGAACGCGCCCTCACAGAGTCACAGGGATGAAAAAGTTTTGGTGGTCCACTCCAAACTTGAATAGGGCAAATGGGCTTTCTAGCCAAACACGAACGACCTATTTATAAGTACCTAGAAAATCAAACTGTTCTATTGTGCTTTGCGTAAATTTGCCAAGAAATCCATTACTGGGGGTGGACAATTAAGGGGAATGGCAGCCATCGTTTACAAGTAGCATTAAGAATATGAAATGGATGCATTTCGTGAATTGCTAAAATTGATTTTATACCACCATTTTAGGTATACCTTCAATGGCTCAAATAGGTCCTTTCAATTTTACTACAACAAACACAGGCTCAAATTGAACGTCTTTTTTAATTTTTAATTTTTTATTGGTGTGCCCTTGCAGCAGATGCTAGAGTACATTCTGAAGGAAAAAATGCATTTGCGTCATTTTTAATTCAGTTTCATATTTTCCTTTGCTATTTACACCACTATGTAAGTATTTTTACATTTTACTATATATTTTTATTTGCCTTACTTGTTAAGTGATTGAGTAATCTCAACTTCAAGTTTATAGAGAAACATTGATACCTATTTATTGATATTAATGGAGGTTATGGATAAGGATAGGTTTTATTGATTGCAAAAGAAATAAAAATAATAATAATACATTTTAGTTTTTAGTACATTGGATATATAATAACATATGCCCCAAAAGGCACATGTTAATAGGAGTGCTCTCTCTCTCTCTCTCTCTCTCTCCATAAAAAAAAAAAAAAAAAAAAGGAAGAAAGAAAGAGTTGAAGGTAAGAAGAATGGAGTTTCAGTATGGTTGTGAGAGAAATTGGAAAGAATGGTGAAAGAATTGGAGATTTTTTGGGAAGGAAAACAAAATGTTGTCGTTTTTTAAGACAGCATGTGCTGTATTATTTTTAGGACTGCAGCAAATCTGAGCCCATATCTTGGTTTCATCATTTTGTCTAATCCAATTGTGGGGTTTGTTTATAGTTGAAAACAGATTGGGTCATCGATTAAGTGCTTAATGGGGCCAAAAGTTAGATTTAAATATTTAACTATAGGAGAAGAAAGTTTATGATCCTGTTCACATTTCTAATTGTGACATTATTCTCAGCCCCACCTCCTCCACTGGCCCATGAGAGATTCAAAAAGTACAACACCCATAAGTGATAACTGATTATATTAACGTGGAAATTTACTCTAATCCGATATTCTATACGCGTTTTGTTGTGTCGCCTTCTCTTATAATTATAATTTTTATTTTTAATAATGTGTTTCAACTTCTCAAAAATGAATTTAATCAAATATGGTATGAGAAATAATGGCCTTTTTGTACTTTCCGATGGGACATCCGATAAAATTGGAAGTACACATAGAAACATTTTTTTGCAGCGGACTATATTTTATCTTTACATTTGCCCTTTTGTGAGTAATTATTCCCAAGAAAGATGAATTGACTACAAACTTGTACTGTTTGTAGCAAAGTTAGTAAGCAGTTTGTTGCAAGTCGATAGTCATGGACCCTTATTGGGAATTACTCACAAAAGGGTGAATGTATAGGTGATTGACTGTTCCTTTTGTTTATCCTTCCCATGGTCAGGTTTGTAGTCCCTTCAGCATGTAGCCGCGTGCCGCCTCTCTATAGATGGGTAATAACCCCACAATCATACATGCTTTCATCCATCTATTACTACTTCATTCATTAAGGATTGTGATGGGCACTGCTCACGATGGCAATAGAAGCAACAAAAGGGAATCCTAAACCAAGTTCATTGACGGAGTCATTCTCTTGGTAAATCAAGCGTATTTAAATTAGTTTGACCCATAAATTTTTAACTATCTGGTTTGCAATTTGTTTCATTCTAGTAGTCACAGAGGGTTTTTCATCATTTAATTGATTTAATAAGACTTTTAATCACCCAATTTGCAGCGTGAGGACACTAAGAAAAAAAAAAACAAAAAAACACGAACGTCCAATTTGCAACCCGTTTCATCAAGACATTAGTAGAGGATTTTTTGTCCCTCAAAGAACTCAAAAGATCTTACTGGGTTCATTTCATGTTGTGCCGATCAGTCATACATGTTACTTCATCACATTTTTTCGGTATGTGTCATATTGATGTGTAGTCGTCAATGTGTGGTTGTGACTTTCCCTATCCCTATTTTACCCATAACCAATAATAACAATGATGAAAATGAGTGACTGAGTTCTCATCCTCTCATACATGTTATTGCAAATGTTCTTTTTAAAATATATATATATATATATATATATATATATATGTATTTTTTCTTTGGTTCCTTTTTACCCTTTTAAAAGCCAAAAGGAAGCTAGCCATCCTATTGCTTCTTTGGAAAAAATGATACGTTTACTTGCTATTAAAGAATGATTTGAGTGCCGAATTCAAGAAGATAAATTAGACTATAGAAAGTAGAAACCTCACCAAATCAATGAAAATCTAGCAATTAAGAAAATTAGGCCAGGCAATAATCAGCAAAAGATACGAAACTTGAAAACAATATATGGCCATTGACCCACAAGAAGGTACAAATGGGAAAATTCCATCACTCTGAAAGGTATTTTTGTGGATGTCTTTGTCTAAATCTTCCATCAAGGTCACCATCATCTTCCTTCATTAACATGATCTTCACAACCGACTGTTAATGATTCATGTAATCTCTTTTTAGCAATCAACTTTTGTTATGTTTTTTCCACTTCTTCCATCACCATCATGATTATTTTCGCAAATACGATCTCCATAATCCAATGTTATCGATTTGTACAACACTTTGGCGATCTACCTTTTTTTGGTGCAGCTAGGTCCGGGAACACATGGGCTACTGAATCTCAGTTCACATTAGAAACCTGATCGAAGATTTTCTTTTTGGACCGCAGCCTAACTAGAATTATGATACGCTCGACCCAAAATGTTCCTAATAGCTTGGAATCATATTGGTCCGTATGGCATGATGAACTGTGCCATGTAATTGGTTAAAACTACAGTAGTGTCTTCCCAAATTTGGAGCCACACCTAGAATCATACTCCCTCTGTCACATTTTATTTAATCATCTTTTCATTTTGAGATATCCTAAAATCGTGTTATTTTTATATCATTATCATCAAACCGTATGATACGACATCTTTGTAGCTTGGCCTAAGAAACACGGACACGGACACGCGATACAGTTACGATATGACATGACACGCCGATATAGCAAATCCTCAAAATTTAAGACACGGCACGACGATGACACGTTATGAATAAAATGCACATTTTATGTATATAACTAGAGAATATCATATAATTTTACATCCATCATTCAAAATATATCTTTTGTATTGTTTTTGGAAACCCTAATAAAGTTATTCATTGATAAAATAGGACAAAAGAAAAAATGAAGAAGATTAAAAAGACAAAAAGGATGAAAAGAGAGAAGTGTGGTATTGGAAGAGCGTCGTGTCCGACATAGACACGGCACCTCTAGAGAAGTGTTCGTGCTTCCTAGGGTTTGGCATGATTTGTCTACAATTCTTTGGCCTAAAGTTGCAATAATCATGACCCGCTTTTGTACTTGATCTTGTGGTCTAGTGATACCTAGATGGGATTGGGATTTGAATAAAATGTGCTATACAATAGTCAAATCCCCTCCAACATTTTTTTTTCCCTCGAAGGTGGTCACAATGACCAGTGAGCCGATAACCAATTGAAATTGGTATCATAAATGTAGTAGCATGATTGAGCAGTAAGATTATCGCCATGCTCTGGTGGTAAATGGCTAACTTTTCCCGTTTCATACTAATTGATCCCTCCTTCCATAAATTATTATTATTATTATTTTTTTTTTGGGTGGGGGGAGGGGGGGGTTGGGGTTGCAAAGGATACAACTAAAGAAAACTAAAGCCGGATAACCGGCACGGCAGCAATATCATCCAAAAGAAGCTTCCATAATTTATTTTGGAGCACAATGAGATTGAGACAAAAGGGGTTCAATGATCTTGGTCATATTCTAAGTGCACCAAAATGTTGAGACAGAGGTAGGGAAAATGCTACTCATCATATTATTGAAAATGCTACTGATAAAATATTTGATAATGAAGAGATCGATTTTGCTATTATCCAAGATGTAGATGTATAAAATGTTGAGATTGAGGTAGGGAATACAAATTAGGATCAAGGGCAACCTATTGCTATTCAAGAAGATGGACAAAATGGTGAGATTGGAATAGGAGTTTCGACTTAGGATCAAAGGCAACCTATTGCTCTTCATTAGGCTGCTACTACTTCTAAAGAAGGTAACTTTCCTTCTTTTGTTCTTGAGCAAATCAATTTAGTCATTAAGGAGGTGAAAGACAAAAAGATTGCTGAAGACTGTTTTATCAAAGTCGCAACATAAAAACAGTTCAACAACAGGCCAAGCAAGACACGTCGAATGTGCCTTATCATTTTCGAGATAGGAATTCTTCTAAAAACTCCGAATATAAAAATTTTGAATTTATATCCTCCTTGCGAGTTGGAATGTGACATTCTATAACTCATCCAAACCCAAACCTATCCTTTATTCTTTATTGTCTTCTTTCTTTATTTTAATAAAATTTTTATATTACCTAAAAAAAAAGAGGTTGATTACCACACAAAAAAAAGAAAAAAAGAAAAAGATAAGGTTCACCAAAACAATCAGCACAGTTGATTTTGCCCCATCAATCAAGCGCAATTACAGTAAAATAAATCACAATAGTTAATCATGTAAATAGAATTACCTCAAATCTAACAAAATTACCAATGAGTTCACTATCATCAACAATAAAAAGATCATAGTACAATGATAACTCTCAAACATCTCTGCTCTCACCCACAAAATCCACGAGGCGTGAATATACACAATAAAAATATTTGCATATCTACATCTTCTGGGCCCATATCTTTTTGAAAATTTCTTGTGAACATGTGCACTTGGCAAGAGAAATAATTATCAATCGGATTCGATATCTGGTGATGATAAAAACATTTTAGAAACAAAATCTTTAAAATTTAAATCTTTTTTCTGGACCACCATTCATGTGGGCCATTCATTTCATAACCAAACGTTGAATTTTGTTTGGATTATTTACCCTTTCATGAAGTCTTGAACGTTTGCTCAGGGGATTGGCACTATTGGGAGTGCCTTTTATTAAGCTAACGCACGCCAAAATGGGGCCAGATTCATTTTTCCTCACTTTTGGGTAACTGGGCCAGGATTCTGTCCAGTTCATAAGATCTCACTGTCCACATCAAGTAATATATGGAGTGGATCCTACCTGATGGGACGAGGTTTATATTGATGAATCTTGAAAACAACGGATCTGCAAGCCCCACTTGTTCCAAGATCGTTTGAAGATTGAGCAAGATAGCAACTCTACATTCAGTCCTAGGTGCAGATGTTTTTTTTTTCCTTAATTTAAATTTAAATTTTCATTTTCATAGGGCGTGACCACAAAACAGTCTACAATATTTGCATTTATAGGTTACAGACTTACAATGGGACAGCCCTACAAAGCAGTAGTGGTGCAGGGTGGGCGGATTCAACTGTTCAACCCACCTCACCTCAAAAATTGAACTTGTAGGAGCAATAATTTTTAATCAGCGGATTGAATTTGGATTATAAAATGTCTATTCATGGCGGCTTGAACAACTCAATTCGAGAATCCGTATTGGTATATATCAATTAACACTATTTAATGCTCTACTAATTTGACATAAACTATTATTATTATTATTTTTTAATGAGAGACATAAACTAAACTTAACCTTGTGTACTTTCCTTGTTTGTATGTTGTGTCATAGATTATGAAGTGTTTATATAGTTTTCAATTTTCCTTTTTGAAAAAATATAGGATGGATTGAACTGAATTCAATTATAACCCACAAGCAGTCAAGCCTGCTCAGACCGTCCAGACCTCATCTAACCTGAGCCCAACCGGCCGAGTTCAAACAAAGGAGTCTGGATCGGTCCTGGACTTGGTAACCTCAAGTGAAGTTGAAATTCAACAAAGGATTTAACCCTTCAGAATTGATCCTGCATGAATGTATCAACCCAGGCCACCTAAGTTACAACGTACCCCTACATAATAGTAGTAGCTTTATTGTGACCACACTGGGGACAATTGAGTGTGGCCAACGAGATTGCCATGGTTAATTGGTTGCCAGCTTGCGACAGAAATTTACAGCAATTCGTGGGGTCAGGTGGTCGGGTAAAAATGAGCAGGGGGGAATCCAAACAAGCCTTAAAGAATCTAAGATGATATTCTGAAATTCACAAAGTCTTGGACAGATCGGACCCACCTGTTTTATCCCGAATTTGCTTACGTGCTACTACATTTCCATGAAACTCCCATCTTTTTTGTGTTCAAACTTCAAAGATGTATTAAAGGCCAAGCCCCGCACCAAAACCTCAGCTCTCATCTTGCCATCTTGGAGAAGCTTTTACTTTCTCCCCGGTTTATTGCCACTTTTCCCTATAACCCACCTGAGAGAGAGAGAGAGAGAGAGAATGGAGCAGAGCCCAGGTAATGAAAAGGGTGGAGCCAAGAAAAGGCCATGGTTCAAACCCAAGAATGAGAGTATAATTCCAGCACAGAGGAAGTCGGTGAAGAAAATGATTTTTGGTGATATTGTCCGATCTATTTCTTCCCTGTTCCGGTCTTGCCGTCGTCCTTCTTCGTCTGAAGCAGCACTTTCTAACGAGGGTGGCAACAATTCAACAGACCAAATGCGAAGAATATAAAGATTTGTGCTGACCAAGGTGGCCGGCCAGTTTCTACCGCACCATCCAATATATTCTCCATTATAGCGTCACGATGCATCAGAAAAATCATCCCTTATATATGTACTCAGGGTGGTTATGTCCTTCATCTGTTTTTTAATTTCATAGTTATGTTGTAAATCAGTGTCTTTGAATTTCATAATTATGTTGTAAATCAGTTTTTATAGATTATCAATTGGTGAAGTAGTTGCTGTTATATATTACTTATGAATGGGAAGGTATTTGTTAATTACAATAGTTCTACATTTTTGGGTACTGAGTGCATTTCCATTTGATTTCTGACTTTAAAGCAGGACAGGCAGAGAGACTCATTGTTCCCCACACCCAGAAAAAAAAAAAAAAAAAAAAAAAAAAAAAAAAAAAACGAAAGGGGGAAGAAAATAAAAGAAAAAGTAAATAAAAAATAAAGGTGATCAAGTGAACCCCAGAACCTAAAGTGCAAAAAGGTTCATAAAACCCATCTCCATGTAGTAGTTCTTCTGAGACCACTTGGGCCGTTTCCCAGTCACAAGGTCCCACATTGTCGAGTCAATACATGATCAGTGGTTCTTGTATTCTTGCACGAATCATACCAAAATCATGGAAAACGTTCAGAATATCCTTTGTAGGTACCCTGTACCACAAAAATACAATTCTCTGTTCGCGGTACATTTGTAGATGAAAAAGATCATGCTACAGATGGGTATGGTACCTTTACTTTTGGTTCTGATAAAATTAAAAAAAAAAACAAAAAAACTAACCTCACCACCACTCGAATAGTGCTAGCCGGACACATCTTCGCATGGTGGGGATGTGTGCCTTATAAAATATAATGATAGACTATTGTATTAGTAAAATTCCTTTCTATACATATAGGATTGGGTGGTCTCTTGAGATCACTGTGGCAATGTGGATCACACATGTGGGGGTACAATTCTACCTTTTAACATATAAAATAAATAATTTAGGATGCTATCTTTTTAAACTTTTCTCCCTTCTGTGTTACTTATTGGAGGTATCCACAATAGGGCTACACTCAATCAGAATTTGATAACAGGGGATTCAGATAAAATTTTTGCCTTCCAATAGATTAAAGATCTCATGCAAAGGTTAATACCAAAAATTGAAAAATTGAAGTTGATGGTTCTTTTTATAAATTCTGATTTTCTGTAATTGTTTTGCTATTCATCCTCTATAATTTTTTAGGGTTCCTTAATTTAGATGATATTGTCAATTAACCAATTATTCCCAAAATTAGAATGATTGCTGATCCTTTGGAAGTGATGGGCGTGCATCTCCTCCACTATCATGATTAACATTGTCCATTATTAATTTTTCTTAAATATATCTGGGAATAGTCTAAATCATCATAAGATTGACCAATAAGTGTATAATAAGGAGAAGCCCAACTAAAATGATTTGGATAAGGTTCTACACGCTTTTTTTTTGGTGTCTTTGGAGAGAAAGGAATCATAGGGCTTTTGAAGGGATGGATATGTCTACAACTGGTCTTAAATATTTTTTTATTATGACCCTTTTTTTTGTGGTACTGTAGTTACTCTAACATCCATAACTTGAATCCCTCTAGTCATAAAAGGAGTTTATGGCTTGTTCTTGTATATGTCTCATGTACATAGGTTAAGCCTTTTTTGTTCTAATACATATTTACTTCATCAAAAAATAATAAATAAATAAGGATAAGCCCAAAAAAAAAGAAAGAGAAATAGCACCTCATCAAAGATTCCTAATGTTGTGTTTAGATAAGGAATTTATATTTTCTGACGGAATTTGCGAAATTCTTAAAACCAAATTCCTTGTTTGGCTAACTCAACTTGGAATTTCCAAAATTGATTAAAATTTTAAAAAAGAAATTTCATCCTTTAAAAAATAAAGTTGCAAAATTCTACTTATATAGAAATTCCAAATTTTAAAAAGTTTAACTAAACAAGAGACTTTAAAAATCCCAAGTTTGTTTGTTTGTTTGTTTGGTTTTTTTTTTTTTCCTTAAACAAACACAATGTTAATCCTTTACTTTGTTCAGGCACTTTTTCCCCCCATACCTTTTTTTTAATCAACTCTCGAATTAGGATTTGGTGTTGCACACTACCAAATCCGAGCTTCCAACTCTGACCTGATAATAGATAGTTATGTGACAAAAGAGTTTGGTTGAATTTATGTTTTTGCACTAGCTGATCGAAGGTGAAATTTGTAATAAAACATAAACTTACAAAATGCAGAAACTGATAAAATAGAATTAGAATGATCAAGGATAGCGTTTGTCGTTATGTCTTTAAACGCTATATTTTTAAGACAGATTTCGTCTTTCACTTAGTACTTTAGGTTACTCGGCCGTTTACCACTTAAGATAGAATGATGAGTGCCACACAGATAAAGCACAACAATCTATGTGCCGGGCTAATCAAACAATATTCTTACTTTCTCACAAACACGATTAGATAGACTCAAATAATGCGAAATGCACAAGCCGAGTCCCAATCCACACTCGTGAGCTTTTTCAAATCGATGATCCTATCCTACACATCTGGGCTCAAATCAAGCTAATCTTCTACCACTCTTTTACCTAACGCTTACAGCAACCTCTTCTTCAATACCTTCGCCACTGGCTACGACATTTGTTCCATCACCATCATTGAACTTAGAATTAAGTGTTAATTGATTTTGTAGGGGCCATGGCCCTCTTGGTTCCCATGTAGTTCTATCCCTTTTTACGTCCCATGAGTTCCCAAAAATATCCCCGCCCCATTACTCCGCATACCCAACCGACAATTGAAATTTTTTGGTAGGTTCAACATCAATTGATTTTGACACCCCAACATCCCAAACCCATTTGCTGTGTTCGTTATAGAATTTTTTCTTTTAATCTTTCTTTTATTTATTTATTTATTTTTTCATATTGGGATGGTAAAAGATGAGTTAGCTGGGGAAAAAAAAAGGGGGGGTTAGCCAGAGGTTGGGACGGGTGTTGTAGCATAATTTTTGTGAAAACAATAAATGTGCTAACATTATAGCTCGTATAAGCTCCTATTTTGATACTAGTTGTATTGTTTTTGATGAACCTCCTTTTTGGATAGGTGACCAACTTGATGCTGATTGTAGGGGTGTTTCTTATACCAGGGATGTAAAACACTTTTCTAATTAATGATATGTTGTTTCCTTTTTACCAAAAAAAAAGATGGAGATGTGTTTTATTTTTAATTTTTTATTACTAATATCCTTAATGGTTAATTTACACGAGTAAAATTGTAATATTAAATTTCATTAAATGGTGGGGTGTGGAAAGAGATATGTGCGGTGGCAGTAATCGATCCTAATTTAAAATTATCAATAAATAGATAAAAGTTTGTAACTTGACTAGAAATACTGATTGGGTTGGTTTCAACTATGGGGACCTTATTCCGAAACTCAAACTGTTCATTTTAGATCCGGCGCCCATCTGGGTCCCAGAGACCAATATGTTTAGAATCACCCAGCCTAATTAGTTTATTCTGCACATGTTCGAGCAGATTAAGCTTACAATTGACCCAGTCTTTGACAAATTCTTGCATGACCTACTCTGGATTATTTTCTTGATTTATTATTATTATTATTTTATATAAAGGATGAAGGATCCACGATGGTAGAAGCTTCGACTGGCCAGAATCTTTCCAGAAGTTATATAGACTCTATTGGTGACTGATTCTAAACACGCGATGAATAAGCACTAGTAGTTAAAATGCACAGACACAACTTTTCTTGTCAATACAAATTACAGTAATTAAAAACTTAACTGAAAAATTGCAATTTTTTTTTCCTTTTTTTTTTTTTTGCCTAAAAGTAACAATCATGGGTTGGTCTATATAAGCCCACCTCACCCACCTCAACCAGCTTGGTGTGTGTGTAATTTTTTTTTTCTTTACAAAATATCATGTTTTTGGTCCAAGTCCAACTTTGCCCATAGCGGGACCTATATGTAATTGGGTTTTTTTAATGTGTGTCCTTTAAAAAAACCCTATGTAATTCTCCCAATTAAAATTGTTCTCTCAGTTTATATATATATATATATATATATATTTTTACAAACAAAGACGGGGCCTCATTACAATCAGTCTAGTCCCAAGGGTTCACATGTTTGAGATGTTTGACATTACCTCATACAGAGATATGTACTTCTTAGAGCAATGCCTAAGAAATTTCCATGGTCCACAAAAACTATTCCACATTCTAAGTGGCATAAACATTATAAAATGGTGGACTAATATCGCCATCCTTAAAAGGTAGAAGGTCCTGGCTCAACATCGTAAGTCTCTTTTGCGTCAGTTTTTAGACCAGTTTTTCAAAATATTAATTGACGTGAAATGGACAAATGATCTTATTCATATCCAAAAAATAGTTCGAACGGACTTTTAGATTTGCTTGTTGGTCAAAAAAAAAAAAAAAATAGATAAATAAAACCCAACACTAGATATTCCAAAAGCAACTCCCAAAAGTTTAAATTTATTTAAAATAAAAATGTTGAGATAGAAAATAAAGATTTTGAATTCAAATTGAAGACAAAAACTGATATTAAGTGGTTAACGAGAGAGCGGTTGGGATGGTAGTTATGATGGAGAGTTTCCGTCTTTATTATCTTAAATAACCACTTTAACCCCCTTATTTTTTTTTTTTTTTCATCTTAAAAACTTATGAGGATTTTTAATACTTTACATTGTACATCCAACCAAAAGTCCAATCCCTTTCTATGATAGTATGGAAGAAGAATAGTATAGATAGATAGTTATAGGTATTCGAGTTGGAGATATTGATAAATACCCACTTATCTACAATCATAGAGAATGGGTTATCTTATATAATGGTTAATCCTAACCGGGTTGGGCACACCCCATGGGCGCCCTGGTTAGGGTCCTAACCCAAAACTCAACCGAATGAAAAGTGAAAGGTTAAAAGGACCACCGATGTGGGCTGTTTTATACATAAGATGGTTAAATGACTGCAAAGAAAACAGAAAGGTCACATTGAATTTCCAAACCAGAGAGAAAGTGACGGGTCATTAGGGGGGATGCTGTAAAGGTAATTACCATACAATTTCGAGCTTTTAATCATTTGCAACATACCCAAAACAAAATAAATAAATAAATAAATACAAACAATCCTTCTTGTTTTTTTTTTTGTTTGAATTTAGGTGCGTTATGTTCATGTGCCATAGGCCCATATAGCCACATAATGGAATTTAAGGATTTTCCAACATTATGAATTATGAACTGGACATTATTTGAGACCGGACATAGTCTCAAAGGGCAACCGATTTAAAAACCTGGCGATGTCCAAGAAATTTCCATGTCACGACAGAGAACTTTATCACTCAAATGGGTTAAAGTTCATACTTTATACCATGATCTTGTGGTGAGCTAATATCATGTTAAGATGTTCCAAAAGCAAAATCCTAGATAAGGTTCAAAGGTATTTGTTAATTGAAAATGAAATGTATCTTCTGTGGGCCCACCTTCTAAGCTTAGTAGTCATAAAGTAGGATGGTTTAATGGAACAACGAAAAAGAAAAGAAAAAGGACTCCAATAGGGTTTTTTCCAAAGGTAAAAAGTCACAGCCACTAGGGATGGCTTGTCATCCACCACAGCATGTTCATGCCTAAGTTCATGATATCATGATAAGTTTCTAGCATAATAGTCTAATTTATGATTTCCCAATAAACCCAAAAAAGTTGTTATAAGTTACAGTTAAAATGATGTTTGATTTTTAATCTAATCTCTTAGGTTCATTGCTTCTTCAATGTACCTCTTGAGAGTCATATCAAACAAAACTAGTTGGTAATAAGAAGAAAGTCTTTTCCACGTACATATAATTTAAACTGGGTACTCCCAATCCAATCGTTCATAGCATGTCATTTATCGTCATAGTTGTCGTCATCATCATTGTTATTGTTGTCATCGTCAAAGTACCTTTACTTCTGTCTTCCAAACTTCAAATTAAAACTAATAAATTTCAGTGTTTAATATCTCATACTGTCGGTTTATTTATCCATTTTGTCAAATCGGGAAGTTTGAAATAAGATGAGTGAATCCTAGTCTCCATCAAATGGAACCGACGCAAAGACAAAGATGAGTGTCCTCCTCTCCACGTCCAACCCTGAGCTTTTGGAAATTTTTAACTAGGAACAGTCGGTCCACCGTCCATAAGTCCCCCAGCTTTCATTTGGCGATAAATGACAATTAATATTTTTGGGCACCCATTTTTTTTCTTCCCCTCTTTTCCAATATAATGCTGTCCTCCAATTACAGTTTCTGCTATGAATTTAGGTTCTTAGAGTATCCAAACACTGCACATCTTTCTCTTTTCTGCTTCATTAATTTTAACTTGAAATGTTTTGTTTATTTTAGATGAAGCATTCCAATTCCTGCCCTACCAGTGACCATTGGAGACAACTAATATCTAATTAGGGTGTGTTTGGCTCCGACATTGGTTTCTACAATTGCTTTAGCTTTTCTTTTTCTTTTCTTGGGAAAGTTCCCAGTGCTTGTGATTGTGATTGTGATGTTTGATGACTATGCTACTATTCGGGAAAACCGCCAAAGGATTTCTCTAGTCTTTTTCTTTCTTTTTGAAAAAAGGGGAGAAATAAACTTTTGTTGACCTTCTCAAATTTGGTGGTCATTCACAACTGAACTGTCATAACCAAAAAGAAAATGAAGGGGTGGAAAACCAAGCTTTTTCATTTGTTTATGCAAATCCTTATCCAGAATGAAGCTATCTTGGAAAAAAAAAACAGGCAGCCTCCATCTGACAATTGGGGTGGGCTAACCGGCGTGGATGGGATTTTAACAGTTCTATTGAAGAACATGGCAGTGAACCCACTGCTAGTGGTTTCAGTTGGAAGCACCACAATGACTAAATGTTTTCCATGAGCTTCAAGTTCTGCAAATTTTAGGAGAGATGAGTGAAGCTAAGATTTGTGATTTTTCAAGGCTGCCAGTTTTAAGAGGGGGCTTTATCATTATTACAGGGAAAATTCATGTAGCTGGACAGCTGCACGTTGGAAAATGACATTGCTAAATGCCATGGCATAAGAATCCATTATAGTAAAAACATACCCTACTCTACCTGCGCAATCGCATTGAATTCTATAGCGACATGTGTCCGCTATAGCGCTTCAATAGTCAATTGCCATGTGTCAATCCCAACTAGCTGGTGCTTCAAGGGATGCTTTCATGCTTTTCCTCACAAGTCGCTTTTACCCTTGGCTGGTTTCAATTTCTAACTTATATATTGAACCAAATTGGGTGTCTTCCATTCTTACAAGACTACTCACATCGGGAAACAGAGAGAAACAGAGGGGTATAGATATGGTGTTGAAGCTGAACCAGGGTGAGGGAGTGAAAGGAGGCAAGACAGAGTCGGGGTCCAAACCCAAGATGGTGGTGGAGCTGCAGCCAGCTGGTGAGGAAGTGGTGGAAGCAAAGACAGAACCATGGTTCAAACCAAAGATTGGTAGTGTATTTCCAGCAAGGAGGAGGTTGGTGAAGAGGATGATTTTCGATTACATAGTCCAATCTTTTGCGTCTCTCTTCTGTTCTCGTGGGCGTCCCTCTTCTTTTGATGTCCCCTTGTCCAACAAGGGTAGTGGGCCTAGTGGCTGCTTGAAGATTTTCCCACCTCCCAAAACATCAAATGGAAAGCAGAACAAGAAGGGTGTCGTTCCGGACCCGTGAGAGAATATGGCAATGCATCGTCTAACAATTGAGGGTTTGAGTTCTAGTCTTGGATCAGAAGTTGGAACAAACTGGCTTCTTCTATATACTCTATATGTACATAGTTTGTAACTTGTCATTAGCCTTTTTCCAAAGGTGTATTTCTCTGGCTTTTCAATTATGTATTCCACAGTGGTGCTTGGAAAATGAAATCACCAGAAATTTGGATCCATTCCCACATTGGGTGTCTGAGTGAGATTAAGCTCACAGCAATTCTTAAGTTTAATAGGAGTCCAGTAAATTCTCCAAGATCCCAATAAAACCCATCCTGAAAATCAGAGCAGAACCTAAGGGTTATGAATCCTAGACCAATAGAGAGATGGAGGGAAGATTTTCCGCCATAAAGGTTAAGGACCCTGTAATTGAAATTCTGATTCCCATGTATGACAATTATACCTTTTCTATAAATTAACCGACACCATCCAGTTCACAGCCAAGTAAATTATAATACGAAACAAAACAAAACAAACTCCAATAGAAGGCTGGGACCAAATTGTCGTCTTAGGCCCCAATCAGGCAATCACCACTCAGGGGAGTATGAGAAACTACAAAAAGGAAAAACGTGACACATCTTAGCTTCCATATTACTCACCATGAAATATAGCATACATACAATGTGTTCCACCTTGGGTGCATCTGCTTAGCTGCCAACTTCTATGGTCCTCCTGGAGAAGGGGCTGGACCCTGGTAAACTACCGGTTCGAGCCAGACATAGCCTATGAATGGGTAGTTGCGTCCAAACCCGGAAGAGGTTAGCCAAAGGGATGATGCTTGATTATAGACCACAAGAGTTTTTATTAACCCCTTTTGATCTCACTGTCATTTTTATGTTAATCGATTAATTATTTTCAATACACATCCTAAAAAATATGTACTTTTACTACCATCCCCCTCCCCCCAACCTTTTTTTTTTCTTTCCCACTTTTTGTTGCCATTCTAGAGGAGAGGATTACCAATTAATGTGATTATCACAACTGTGTGTTTGCGTGCTGTTCTTTTTATATTATATCAATAATTTATTATCAATACACACTCCCTATAAAATATGTACTTTTGCTAAAACCCCATTTTTTGTTGCCACTCTTTATATATATATATATATATATATATATATATATATAGAGAGAGAGAGAGAGAGAGAGAGAGAGAGAGAGAGAGAGAGGGGGGGGGGGGGGGGTTATTAAAATGATTAATTTAGACTATAGTACTTTTGAAATCCAAGTCTTGGAGGCGAAGGATTTTATTTACTTAGTGAGTGGTGGTTAGCCCATGATGGGGCACATGACTTGGAAACTTATTTCTTTGTTCTACTTTGAGTTGAAAATGACGGCTTCTTTATTTATAGGGTTATGTGTTTTGGTCGTTATTTATAGTTGGATAAAGACGGCGATCCACGTACTGATCAGCCGCCGCCAAATGATAGGTCGGTTTGCACAGCTTACAGCCACTCCCTCCAATGTTTCATTTATTTATTTATTTCCTCTTGTAAACTTTACTCTATTACTTTTCTACCTTTTTTCTTTTTCTTTTTTTTTTAACCATTACTTTCCTTTTATATTTTGGTATATTCTTTCAGTGATCCTCTTTGTTTGTCTTTTTTATTTCTTTAAGCTTCTAGCTTTCAATGTTGCTCACTTACTCGTTTGATGGATTATTTTTTTATTTTTATTTTTTTCAACATTTTTGGAGAATTACAAATAGGTTCAACTACGAGCAAATAATTACAGTTTAATATAAATTATTATTAACTTTTTTTAATAAATGACTATTAACTTAACTAAGAATGACTACTGTGTGGAAATATATCTGAACTGAGGTTTCAACTCGGGATGGAAGGTTCAAGTCTGAAACGCTGACACGTGGCGAAGATTGCTCAACCAGGCCAACCACAACGCACGTGATTCGCCTCCGAAGATCCAGCTCGGGGCAAGGAGTTAAAACACTTCACTTGACACGTGGGAGGCCTACACGGTGGGACCCGCTACAGGGCACGTGATCTCCCAACTCGGTTCTTGGCTTTCACCTCGGGGCACCTGTCTTATGACTCATACTACAGTCCAAATCCTACTACAGTCCAAAACTGTCCTAGCAGCTGTAATTCCTGACACAGCGGTTACAAGAAACCACGATTCTCTGGCCAACCATGGTCACTAAACTATGGTCAGACGGTTATGGGCAAACCATGGTCAGATCTGACCTAACCCAAGCAGTTATCTGACCTCACATGGTCAGTCCGTACAGGTGGGTATAAAAAGAATACGATACAGCCTAATTTGGTAAGCTACAGTACCCTAATTCTCTGAGATTCATCTTCTTCCTTGCCTCATTCTCCACAGTGTAGCTTTCTGACTTAAGCTTCGGAGAGGGCACGGCCAAAACCCACCTTGGCCTACCCTCTGACCCATTTTCCAAGCTTGTGATTGCAGGTCCAGGCGAGGGAACAAGCTCCATCATCAACACGTAGTTCGGGGAGAAAGATTTTACTCCGTACAACTACCAACAGTAATTATTTGCCCAAAGTCGGGCCTATCTGTAATTCCCCATGTCGTTTTATCTTTTACTGTTTTTGATTGATGCATATGACATTTCAATTCTCCTAAGGTTCTTAATCTTAACCCGCCCGACCCAAGTTTATAAAAGAGTCCAGCAAAAAAGAGGGGCACCAATACTAGGGGTGCAAACGAGCCGAGTCGAGTCGAGCTTTGGAGTGTTCAAGTTCAGTTCAGTTAAAAACTTGTTTATTTATAAACGAGCCGAGCTTTAAATGAGTTTAATTTACTGTGCTCAAGCTCGGCTCATTAAGATTTAGAAAAGCTTAGGCTCGGCTCGGCTCGGCTCGTTTAACTAAACAAGCCGAGTTCGAGCTCGAGCTTGTGTTCAAGATTGGTTTGATCTTGTGAATGTGAGTTTTAAACATTAAGATAAAAGTTCACAAACCTTAAAATCTTTCTCGGATAAATATAAGATATAACTATTAAGGAAGTATTATCTTTTTCATGTTAATTGGTTCACTTAGCAAAGAGAAGCCAGAAATAAATTAGGATATTTATACAAACCCCCTAATGAGCCCACTAATAAGATATTTTACGAGCCTTTTAATGAGCCTATTTGCGAGCCTATTCACGAGCCCTTAACAAGCTTGTTCACAAACGTAACCAAGCCGAGCTATGGTCTGCTCAAGCTTGGCTCGTTTAATAAATGAGCCTAGTATTCAAGCTCAAACTTGGCTCCTTTATTAATCGAACGAACTCGAACGAACCTTTATCGAGCTTGTTCACAAGTTGTTTATGAACAGCTTAGTTCATTTGCAGCCCTAAGCACCACATAAGTGATCTTTTTAAATTAAATATTTGGGCTTTGCAGACTAGACTAGCTTTTGGATTTACTTCCCCACTAGGCCACCAGGCTCATAAAAAGTGGACAGAAAAGAAAAATATTATCAAGAAAGGGATGGGTTAAAAAAATTATAAGAAAAGACCGGAAAAAGTCCCAGTGATTTTCCAACTAAAAGTCCCACAGTTGGCACATTAGACTTTCCTTTTCCAATGTGTTCTACTACTTTAGATTTCCTCTCTTTTTTTGTTTTTGTTTTTTTCCCTTCTTGTTTTGTACAAGTTTTACTTTATTACAATGTTGGTCTTCACCAACCCAACTTTAGCCCCAAAATATGCTTCTTCAACTGCCTGTATAGCACAGACTTATGCAAAAATGAACTCGGTCTCCTATTGGGTAATGGGTAATGTCCTAATCTCAAAGTATGATGGCTGATGACATTTTCCTACTTGGTAAAACCATTACAGTCTATGGTCTTTTGTCTACATGCATTATCAAAAAGATTCTTATGTTCCTTCTTTATTTTCTTCTTCAACTTTTTTGACCTCATCAAATTTAGTGTAATCTGGTCACTAACAGCTGTATTGGTTCCCATGACTCTAAAGTGAAAGTACTGATGGAGATCTGGATAAATTTTGCTGAAACTGTCCCAGGGAGCCTTTTTTGTGTGCCATTGAACCCTGTTGACAACATGAAAACTTGAATATTGAGATGGATTAGGGTTCTAGTAAATTAATACTGTAAGTTTTGTATGGTTTTGCAATCAGACATAATGCAAAAGTATTCAGACTGGTGATAAATAAAATCATTAATAAACTATTTTTGAGGTTTGATGGACAATAACATCTCTTAGAAGGGTTTTTTTTTTTATTTTTTTTTTTTTTTATAAGCCCTTGTGGGTTTGGTTGAGTGGTTAAACTCTGAGGTGTTCTTTAGAGGTCATTGTTTCGACTCCTCGTACCTCTTGCTTTTTGTATGGGTATGAATCATCTCACATGAGCTGTAAGTGGGTTAGTTTGAGACGTAATCTCGGTTGAAATAAAGTTTAGGATACCCTGATCATTAGCCACCAAAGAAAAAAAAGGGATTTTAAAAAAAATATAATATTAATTCTATGATTCTAAGATATCTAGTCTAGACTCTAGGGTCCTTTGGAACAAAAACCTTGCCCAGTAAGGGCAAGGGTGCCGACCTATGAGTTTGGTAATGAACCAGAGTCTGTCATTGCCATTATAGCCAAATTTGATAATTTATTATTGGTATCATTATGGGCAAATTGATGAGACCCAACAAGCAATACCATTTTTTTGTAAAAACAAATTGAATGCCTTTTTTCCCGGTACAGATAACAAACTGAAAGTAGAGTTGTAGTAGGAAAGTCGGTCATATTAGTGGTCCTATTAGGCTATTACCCACAGGTGTTTCACACACCTTGAGATCATGGCATTGCCTCGAAGAGCCACTGATTTGTGTACTTCTTTGGAAAATGCCCAAGAATTTTCCACGGTCCACAAAAGAGTATTCCAAAATTGAAGGACATTTTTTCCTTTTAAATGAACAAATTCAAAGGACTTTGGAATACTTTACAAAATGGTCTTGAAGGTGTCCCAAAAGTAGTGTACCAATGCTGCCACTAGATAGATATTCCAGAACAACATACCCATACGAAGCCAAGATAAGATAGGAGAGGTCTTCTTGTACAAAAAGGTGGAAGATATCTGAGGGTCCACTGGCCAGCTTGAAGTTTGAAAAGTTTGAACAAGAAAAATTAAAATATGATATGGTCATATGACCCTGTGAAGAAAACAAAAGGTGACCACACACTCGCATGGCAGTGTCGATGAAGAGAGAATGACAGGTCACACGCAACTATAGGGGTCTAGGGGGATGCTGTTCAGGTAAATGGGTAATTACCATACAATTTCCAGCATGTAATCATTTGCAACATACCCAAAAAGAAGAGAAAAAAGTAAGATATATATTTTTTATTTTTCATTTTTGCTTTTTAATTTAGATTGAGTCTGTTTCCTGTGCCAGAGCAACGTAGTCGAATTTGAGATCCGGACATCGCGCCTCAAAGAGCAAATGATTTGAAAACCTGGAAATGCCCAAGAAATTTCCTCGGCCGGAAAGAGAACTCTATATTCGAAATGGCTTAAAAAGTTAGGCGTGATCTTCCAGTGAACAAATTTCATTAATTTGATGTTCCCAAGGCAAATCCCAGAATTGGTTGAATGGTCCTCGTTTGATTGAGAAATGAAAGGTATCTTCTGTGGACCCTCCTTCTAGACTTGGGCAGTTATTATAAGATTGGATGGCTAAATGATGAAAAAAGTAGACAGTAAAAAGAAAGAAAAATCACATGGTATTTCCAAAAGGGGGAAAAGGACCCCCAGCTGGGAATGCTGTTACGGTGTTCTCCAGTACATTTGTGACGGTCAAAGCCAGACCCCTAGCCTCTTTTATCTGGAGTAGTGGTTCTTATGAGGACCCACATCTTAAGAAAGTCTAGAATTCTCGGGTTCAACTTTCTACTCCCTTATAGGCCAATTACCAATTGAATTTATTTAGGAGATTAACAGGATTAAAAATCTAAATATGAATTGACAAGCACTAAAAAAAAAAAAAATGAGGGTATTTTTTTCCCCTTTTTTTTTTGGGGGGGGGGGGGGGAGTGTGTGGAGGAAAAATAAACTTTTTTGACCATGAATGTAACCAAACTTTAGAATCAAAATTCGACCTCACACTTTCTGTTTATGTTATCCATTTGGTCCAATTGAAAAGTTTAAAATAAGAAAGTGCCAAAAGTAATGAAAATGAGTGAACAGAGTCTCTTCCAATTCAAATCGACACAAAGGCAACAAATGGTTGTCCTTTCTACCGCTTTTCCTTTCACGCCAAAATTTTTCAGGGCAGACAGTTTTTCTACATCCATAGTGCCCACCATCTCATGCACGTCCTGTTAAATTTAGACCCTTTTAACTCTGAGCGATGCATATCTTTTTCTTTTCTCTTAAGAGCATTCCCATTGCTCCCCAGCCACCACTTTTAGATAGAATCTGGTAGGTAATAAGGTGGGGGCGGGGGGGGGGGGGGGGGGTTTGGTTACAACATTGGTTTAAACTGGCTTGATTTTAGCCAGTGAGGCAACTGTTATATATTTTGAGTCACTATTCATTTATGTTGAGCAGCGCTGATGGTTTGATTTTTACTTATCCCCTTTGCCCCCCAAATATGTCATGTGCATCTCATAGACTTTATTATATAGCACAAATTTTAATTTCATTTGAGGGCGGTCTTCTCGTGCCTCGATTGATTTAAATTGAGTGCACCGGCCATAAAAATTTCTGTCACCTTTTTTTTTCATAAGCAAGATGCTAATACTCGTGTTTATGATGATTGATGATTAGGAGGTTCTAATTCTGAAAAAATCATAAGGCAAAGTGCCTTTTGTCATCATGAATTATATAGAAAAGATGCAAGGATTTAGTCTTTTGCTTTTCAAAAAGAAGAAATTGAACCTTTTTGACCTCATCAAATTTGGTGGAATGCAGTTAATCGGTTGTGACAACAGTTAGCATCATAATTAGAAGGTAAATGAGGTGTGGAAAACCAGGCTGCTATGGTTGAATTATCCACATAAAGGATGACTTTTCGTTTCTGCATAGTTTCCTTTCTCCCAATGTTACACATATATCTGAAATGGAGAGAAATGTTTGTTAGGGAATTAACTCATTTGTTTCAGGCCAAAAAAAAAAAAAAAAAAAAAAAAAAAAACAGCTAGCTGTAAGAGACAGAGCTGGTAATGGGTCAAATTGGATAAATTCCATGAGGATGAACGCAAGTAAATTAAATTAAGTAGATTAGCCTAAGGCCATGTTTATTTGGTGGGAATGGAATGGATGGAATGAAATTCCATTCCAATTCATTCCAATCAATATGTTTAGTTGAGATAATTAAATAGAAATGGAATCAAACAGTGGTAGTAAATTATAATGATATTCACTTCGTAATGTTTATATTTCAATCTTATTTCATTCTAGATTTTTTTTTAAGATGGAATCAAATTTCATTTTCACTTATTCCATTCCAACCAAACAACCATGGCCTAAGTTAAATCTGATAACCCTTTTGTATCAAAATGAGATTAATTATCAATTAAGAAAAAAAATGCAGAAAGATAATGTAGGAGAAGATTGGTTAGTGGGTTCACGCGCAAGATGTAATCTGCATTATGAGGAATGATTAGCCAGGGGCATATGGTCGACACGCGCCCCCAGTCAGCAAAGGACCACAAAATAAGTATTTTCCACGAGATTTTAAGATGCCTCAACACTCAAGAGAGGATCAAAATGAGAGCTGGCAGTTTAAGCGGGGACCAACTCATTATCAGGGGAAAAATTCATGTATCTAGACAAACTGCTGATTCAGCAGTGCTGAACAGTGGTAACTTGGTGGTAAAGAGAATCCCCACAACCATTTTTTCAAACTAATGACATAACCCGATCCGACGTCAAATTCTGTAAGACACGTGTCTTCTGAAGCCATTCAATCCTCGATCACCGCGTGTCCATAAACTTGCGCTTCAAGGGGATGCTCTGTTCAAAAGTTTTCCTCCCATTGGCTGTTTTTTTTTTTTTTTTTTTTTTTTTTTTGTGGGGGGTGGGGTTGGTTGTTTGTGTGTGTGTGTGTTGTAAGAGCCGGTTTCAATTTCTTTTCTCACTCTATTTAAAGAACTCAGCATGCCCCCATTCACTCTTCCAATACCAATTAACTACACACATTGAGAGAGGAGAGAGGAGAGAGATGGTGTTGGGGCTGAAGCAGGGAGAGGGAGTGATTGGAGCTAAGGCAAAGCGAGGGCCCAATCCCAAGATGGTGGTGGAAGAGCCGAACCCAGGTGAGGAAGTGGTGGGAGCCAAGAAACGGCCAGGGTTAAAGCCTGTGAGTTTATTTCCGGCAAAGAGGAGGTCAGTCAAGAGGATGATATATGGTGATTTTGTCAAGTTCTTTACTTCTCTCTTCTGTCCTCGCCCGCCTCCCCCTTCCTCTGGAGTCCCCTTGTCCACCAAGGGCAGTGACCCAACACCGCCGAAGGCATCAAAAGCAGAGAAGAACAAGGAGGGTATGTTTTCAGACCCATGAAGGTATCGCTAGCAATGCATCATCACCATCACCATCACCGTCATCAGCATCAAATCATTTTATTATGATATATTGATAAAGGGTTATGTTTCAAGCCCCTAGAAGCTATAACTATGTCTGGGCTTTTACTGTATACTCTGTACAAAAAATTCTGTTGCAAGATGTAATTAGCCTTTTTAAAGGTTTTATTTTCTGTATCTTCCAAACCATCTGTTTCATTGCAATCACCAGAAATTCGCATTGATTCGTACTTTTGGGTATCTGGGTGTGATAATTTCAGACAGATTCACTAGTTCGGAGTCTTTTAGAAATCTCCCGCATCCCAATAACGCCCATCCTGACAAACAAAGCAGAGCTTCAAGGCTAGGAATCGAAGACAAAAAGAGAGATGAAGGGGAAAATAGAAACCCCGTCGAATTTAAGAACCCAGGAATTGGAAATTCAATAGGTTCCCGACATTCTGATTCCCATATGTGGGAACTCCCAGGTACCAATAGAAAAAGACGAACACTTGCAGTCGCTTTAGAATATCCGGTACACTGTACCCCTTTACGGAACCGATTTGCCTACTGTGCTGATGTTACTATTAAATTCGTTAATTCCTAAGAAAAAAAATAGAATCATCAATTAGAGAATTAATTAACCTAAATTGTTTTTAAGAAAGAACTTGTAATTTCGTAATATTACAACCACAAGAAACTTGTGAAAGTGTAAACCCAATTTTAAATTTTAAAATAAAAAACAAAAAAGACCTCAACAAGTAGTAGGTGGGTGATGAGTTTGATTTTCTTCTCTCTCCTAATAAGTATAAGTCAATGTTCAATCTAATTTATCCTAAATATCAATAAATGTTGAGTGAATGATAGCTTCACTCTTATTAAGAGCGAGCAATAATTGAACGGAATGTGCAGAAACCCAAATTGGACTAGCAACTAACAAAAGGACGGGAGGGTTTGAATTCCAATGTTTTCTTTGTACCATAATATGAAATTAAAAATGAAGACAGGTCAGAAAAACTAGATGGTCTGACCCACACGGCCGTTAGCCCCAAAATTTCCACGAGACAGGGAAGTGTGAAACCTGAAAGATTTATGCCACGTGCTGACTAATCACAATCAAACGAATGATGGCACAAACGAAATCAAACTCTAATTAGAATTTGGGACCCCAAGTGTGATCTTGGCCACCAATCACGGTCCTTGAGGAATTTGAAGGGTTAAAAAAGGAAGAGCACAACACAAGCTACATGCTTCTCACCATACCATAAAGCATACATGGCATGCATGGGGCCGCTGGACCCTGGTGAAGTGGTGGTCCGAGTCAAGATATAGGATATAGCCAAGGTTTGGGGCCACGAATCAAGTTCAACCTCAAAGAGGTTAGTGACGAGGATGACATTGACACCGTGACACTGCACAAGACAGTCTGGTCAACCCCGTTTGATCTCACCGTCTTTTTTATGTCTTCTTTATCATTCACTGAAAAAGACCCTAGAGGTTTTTTATATAAAGGGAAAAAAACAAAGGGAAAAAGGAAAAGACCCTAGAGGGAGAGGGTTATCAATGTGATTGATGAGAGAGAGAGAGAGAGAGAGAGAGAGAGAGAGAGAGAGAGAGAGATTGAAATGATTATTTTAAACTAATGTTCGTTTTGAAATCTAGAACTTGGATGGGAAAGCTTCTAATTTTTGTTAGAAGGTTAACCATATGGGGTCGGATGATGGAGCGCCTGACGTAGAAACATATTTCTTTATTCTACTTTTATTTTTTCTTATTTTTAAATTTGTTAAATACATTTCTTTATTCTACTTAGAGGGCTGAAAAGTGATGCTTCTTTTACTCCTTCCATGTATATGTTCTTTATGTTTTTTTAAATTTTTCTTCTTAATTAATATTTAATACAAATTGCAATCAACTTCATGTGGGACATTGCCGTTGTACCTACGCTTGGGTTCACATAATCATAGGTGACTTATGCTTTCGTTTGAATTCTCACTGCAGGATCACTCAACTCCATCTTTACTAATCCTAAGTACAGAAGGATTGTACATATAAACTTCCTTACTCATACTTAAAAATGTTTTTATATAAAAATTAAGAGAACGGAAACGACAAAAAGAAAAAACAAATCCTTTAGGTGGGACCAATGAAGATTTCCTTGTTAGATGGGGGATCAAACAAGAATCCAATCCTATATAAGCTTCTGGAATTGCACACACCTACCGGTTAAAGAATTATGTTATTTCCCTTTAACCATTATTCAAATCTAGCTATTTTCTGTGATGTGCTGCTGATTGGTAACTCAAATGAATTTTTGAATCCATTGTAATAAATCTTTTCTAAGTTCTCAAACTTGTATTATTTTTTAAGGGTTATTTGATGCTTTATGGGAACTATATATTCCAAGGTATTTTTAATTCCCAACTTCATCCAAAAAACTAATATATATATATATATACGGGGTAATGTTTCCATTAGCACGTGGTGATATAAGTTATATTAGTACCACGTATTGGGGGTTGTACTTCTTGTATTGGTTCAATATATATACCTCATATCCCACTAATACACAAGATACAACTTTTAATGCAAGTGTTGATATAAGTTATATTAATTATATTAGTACTATGCATTAGGGGTTGTACACCTTGCATTAGTTTAATGTACATCATATCCCACTAATATACAAAGTATAATTTTTAATGCAGGTGTTGATAAAAGTTATATCAACATGTACTTACTTGATCATCATCGTCATATATATATATATATATAATCTCCCAAAATTAGCAAGAAATTTTCCATGGCACACACTACAACAAAACACCTCAATTGGGACGTTTAATTTGGGACAGATATGATATGCGTCCCCATTTGTAAAGATTTGGTAATTTTTGGGACGGATATATCCGTCCCAACCATTAAAATCTAGTTTCAATTTATTTACCCAATTTTCAAGTCGAAAAAAAATAAAAATTAAAAAAATAAACACCTTTTGGATGGATATATCCGTCTTTAGCTATTTTATTTATTAAATATTCGATTGTGGGGAACTTATCAACATATATATCCGTCCTAAGGGGTTGATGGTTTTATAAAATATATTTGAGACGGACATATCCGTCTTAGGGTCAAAACAAAAGGGTTTTTTAATACATTGAGATGGATATATCCGTCCCAATCACAATCCTTCCAGAAGGATCTGATTTTGGCTTTACGCTCAAAATCCCATTGAAACTTTCTCATTCCCGCTCTACTATCGTCTCCATCGATCATATGCCTCTCTCTCTCTCTCTCTCTCTCTCTCTCTCTCTCTCTCTCTCCATTTTTGAAGCATTTCCTTCTCACCGTCGATGAATTCAACAGAGACCGTGGTTTTGGGTTGGGATACAGCTTTGCATTTGACGACCTGAGCCATCTATATGCTGTAGACGACCACCTCCGCCTCTTCTCCGGTGATTGTTTGACGGACATCGTCGCGCGCCCTGGTGTAAGATCTCGTTCCTAGCAGTTGCAGTAGAAGGTCGTTATTCCTCGCCATTGCCGTAGTTCGCCGTTGATTCGAGTTCTCCTAAGCCCACTATGCACTGGCCGTCGCCAAAGCCCCCATCTTTGCGCCATAACCAGACCCCACGAAGTATATCTTGAGGTGTGTTTGTCGTTATATCTCACGATCTTTGTTCTCATTCATTCTTTACATTGAATCTATGTCCCTCTATCCTCTGAAATTTAGGGTTTTTTGTTTTTTGTTTTTAATTTTAAGATTATTGTTGGTCATAGTGTCATACATTGGAATCTATGATACTCACACTCTAGATTTTCTTCTTATAATTACAAAATTTGTGATTGATGGTAAGATATATGTTAAAAGACTCGAGAAGCATCTATGAGCTTCATAATGGCAAATGGACTCGAAAAAAGACTTGGGGAGTCCATTAGGGAAGTGGGTCTAGTGAAAACAACAATTAGTACAATCATGAAATTCTCCTCAAACCCTACTTATTACAGACTACCTTCAAACTCTTTAGAAAATGAAGGATACAAAATTAAAGCAATAAGAAAAATGTTGCAACATTTACAATACCCCAACCCACTTCAATTCCTTTCCTTATGCAGCTAAAGGAGAGGCTTTCGATTCACTTGATGAGATAATTATATCAGCTTTTCGGAAATTGCTAGAGTTGCAGAGTTATCCCATTAATTAATGGTGCTTTCAACATGAAAAAAAGTGCATTTTCTGATAACATAGGGTAGTTGTCTTGGCCAGGTGAAATTTATGACAACTACAGAGTAGACAACACGGGCGCTAGTTTTCCAAATGAATAGGAATTCGTCGACAAAAGTCAATTGCTTTTTAAAATTTGTAACACTTTCTATTTTTCTTGGGCATATATGGTGATTTTTTTTTTTTTTATACCATCTCTCCTCTGGTAATTACGTAGATTGAATAGAAATTGCATGGACTACTTCTCTCCTCTGGTAATTATGGTGCATTTTCTCTCCACATTTGAGCATAGACTTATGACTGATCAATATGCTCCAACCAATTACTTCGCATGTGTGTAGGATCTTGAATTTAAATTGTACTTTCCTGCAGGTTTATAATCAACAAAGGCCTTTGAAAGAGCTCGTTCCAAAAGATTTACATGGCCTAGAATGGAAGTTTTAATATATCTATAGGGGTGTGCCTTGGGAATCATAAATAATTTTATATATGTTTCCTTTGTTAAGGATGTATTTTGGAATTATTTAGAAGAATGGTATGCGGGTTGGAATTTTAATTAACTAGGTTTTTCACCATTTAATGTTTCAAATGTCTATTTCTTTCTCGTTTGAACAGGGCAGCGATGGAGACATTTGCTCACTATTGGATGAAGTGCTTTTGTTAACAAGACGAAGCTTATCTCTGGACATGTTATGCTTTTTGTTAGGTATAACCAGATAAAAGCCTAACTTTCAAGAACTTTTAATCATTATTCTTTGTGATCTGTATATTTTATCAATGGCAGGGGTGGTGATGGGGAACACAAGAAGAGGTGTCGTTTGGGGTTTTGTGAATCTCAGTCTTTTGACTTTTATATTCAGCAGTGGAGCTCAATAGATCAAGAATCTCATCGGTTTAACCGTGATTTTGGATTTTAATCTCAGGTTCCTTCTTCTCCTGACTATTATTTGCTTCATGGGTTTGTGATATTTTGGTTTATTTATTTATTTATTTTTTCTTAATAATAATTTTTGTTATTTCCTCTACTAAATTTAGAGACTTCCGTTAAATTTAGCAAGACCCATTTGGTCAGAGATAGTGGAGGAGGCTTAAAGAAGGTATGTTTTTCATGGGTGTCACTTTTTGTTTTCCCTACCGACAGTTCAAATTTCTTAGATGGGTTGTTGTTTATGGATTATGAAACTGAAAATTATTGTGTCAAAGGTTCTCATCCGTTTTTATGCATGTTTTGATTATACTTCGTTAGTTCGTTTGATTCTATTTCAATTGAGGATCAGTTTGGTCTGGTTTGAGGAACTAGATGTTAATTTCTGACGAGCAGCCTCTATATAAGGTTTTTATTTTTATTTTTTAATTACTTTTTTCTGCCTGGTTAGCATGCCATCAATTTTTTGTTATTGATATTGTTCTACTTCCACCTGCCTTGTTTGTAGGTTCTCATGAATATTTTTCAGCTGTTCAAGACTTCGAGATCGTCCATTCATCTTTTCAATATTTTTTGTTTTCTTTTTACTGCTTTTCATTATGGTCCAGTGCAGGTACACACCACAGTCACCAAGGTTTTCATTTGTATTATGATTATTATTATTATTTTGTCATTTTTGCTTTTGGGGCCACCCATCATTGTGTGCTGATCTTGGCTCATAAATTGGTTTTTTTATATTAGTAGACTTGAACAAGAATATGGGTTTTTCTTTAACATAGGGTATCACCTATTTCTTATGTTTCTGTCATTTTTTATTCTTGCTCATGAGTTTAATTAAGTAGTTCTACTATTTGCTTGTGTGAACCAGTTTATAGATTGTGTTTCACAGATATGCATGGCTTTTTGTTGGTTATCCTCCCCTTTGTTCACAGGAATTTTGTGATTTATTAGATGTTGATGATGCAAGATATAACTTAAATGGTCGTAATATTGATGAAAGTCATATCATTGTGAAAATTTCAAAGTGGTAAGTTCTATGAACTTCATGCATTCTTATGCTTTTTAAAGTTCTTTCTGCATATATTCTGTCTGTTTCTTTGTGGATTTCCTGTGTTACAGAATAGTTACTTGACTCATTTTATATATAACATCAAGGGCGTGCTCAATTTGCACGATGTTGCTTGAGAAAAATCATTCTACCGGGTTTTTATTTGTAGAAACTTTTAGGAGTGTAAATGTCATTAGTCTAAATTATACATTTATTTATCATTGTCAATACTTGGTGATTATGATAGCAATATCATTGTTTGGGGATCTCTCTCTCTCACACATGCGCACACATAAAGTGTTAAGCTTTTTCCTACTGTGTTGATACCGAACATGGTATAATTTTTTCCCATAATATTTTTTTTAATTAGTTCATTTATTTAAACACATTACAATATTGATTAGATTCCTATCAAGATCTTATATTTTTCTGATAATTTATATCCATTTTATATACTATTTAGTTCATTTGATTTTGGACTTCCTGGGGCTTAGTTGAACTGCGAATTGGGAATGAATGTGAAAAGAAACATTGGTAAATGGTCAAGAAAAGAAAGTTCTAATTCTTGCCTCTAAATTGTGAAAAGTTCTACATTTTTGGGGTGCTTATTGTGCTTTATATTTTATATGGTATTTGGATGAGTGCTTTCTTGCTCAATTCATAATTGTACGAACAAGTAAAACCTAGGTTTTTGAAATTGAAGATTGTTGTCTAATGGTGATTTGACTCGAGGAATAGGGACCAAGTGGATCAGGTGGTTCTTGGGCTCGCGATTACAAAGCTGGAGACTAGAACAACAAGTGTTATTGTTATGGAAATAGAGGTTATATAGAAAGAAACCTCCAAAACAGCCCCCACAAGCTTCAGTATTCTCATGTTGTCAAGACTTGCTGACTTCTGTTCATGTGTGTTCCTTTTCTCATAGTCCTTTTTGCATAAGCATGATGTTGTTTGTAGTACCTTGCCATTGGATTAGTTGTTTTCAACTTTACTTTTTACTGCAGGCAGTGGAGTTGCTCACAAGCACCTGTGAGATCATACTCTTCTCGCAGTAGGAGCCAGAGCCTAGGTTATAGTCCAAGCCGCAGCTATAGGTAATTTTTCTTCTATTTTATTTTATTTATAGTTCCTTATGGACTTTGTCAGCTGCATGTGCCATTGGATGTTTTGTTATTGTGACATTGGATACTTACATTTAAATGTTAGTTCCTCCTTGAACACTGAACAACTATATATAAAAGTTTGTAACTCCTTGGATAACTATATAAACTTGTTATCGAAAATATTGTTGTTATTGGAAGGAATCACACAAGCTATTACTTTGTTGTTTTAATTACCAAGAGAAGAATTAGAGGAGACTGATGGGGTTGTGATGTATTAGATGGGAGAGTTATTGTTTATGCTTGGCTATGTTTTGAGTTATTTGGTATAGGCAGTTTTCCATTGGGTGTTTTATTGGGTTATTGTAAGTTTGAAAGTCTTTTCTCAGCACCTTGCTGAGAGTTGAACTTCATGTTTTTTAGTGGGTTGGTTTCGTTTGGTTGAGTGATCATTTGGAGGGGTTTGTGTTTTCTGTTTTGGGGGGGATTGTAATTGCTTCATGTATCTCATTTTCCTCATTTTCCTCTAAATAATAAAATTTTTCTTTTGATGATCCCAAAAAAAATAAATAAATAAGAAAAAAAGAGAGGAGACTAATGGGGTTTTGGGATTTTTACCTTAAATATCCCTTTAATGATCAGTAATATAAACAACATTTCATATTCAAAAAGAAAACAAATATAGGCTACGAACACAATTTCTTCTACTTTCTAATTGATTTATTTATTGGTTTATGGGTGGGTTGGGGAAAAATGATATCACAGAAAGCATTAAAGACGTCCAAATCCTTCCAAAGAATATTCACAGTTTCATAATGGTCATTTGTGCAAATAGGAAACCATAAATATAATTAGGAAATGAATGAAAATGTAATACATCTCTTTTTGGTTTGAGCGAAAAGTTTGAGGAAAGTAAAGAAAGTTGAAGTCTCTCCTATTCCTCTTCTTGGCTCAGGTTCTCAAAAAATGAAATTTAACTTATCTAATACAGGTAATTGTACATAATGTTTCCCCGATTGTGTATGTTTTGTATAGGCTTTCTAGCTGTATTTGGAGTTGTAGTTTCGTTTTTTCTCCCATTAGTATAGGCAATGGTGCCGTCAAAATGGAGTTACCATTGGGTGGTTTGGAGGAGACTTAAGTGGCACCAAACTGAAGCTGAAGCAAAATGGAGTTACCATTGGGTTGTATGTTTGAAGGAAACTTATGTGAATAGTTTTTGGTATTTTTCCTTCACATGGATGCGCATATAGCTTTTGCATAATTGACTTTGGATTTGAATGTTTGTGAATTGTAGATTATAACTTAGTTTAATTGGAATGATTGGTTGGGTGGTGGATCCTATTCAAATGAAGGTGATCAAATTGAAGCAATTTTATTACGCTTGAAAACATAAATATTTTGAATGGTTTCAATAGGTTTGAATTTGTAGGAAAAAAATTCACTTACTAAAATTATGTATTGTAAAAATATTTTTGCATATTTAAACTCTTGGAGCTCTCTATCCCAATATTATATAATGTATGAGTTCAAATTTGTATGAATACTATTGGATTTCTATTATATTTAGGTTCTAAATTAGTTCGTGCGTTTAGGGTTCATTTATGTTAAAAAAATTCTATATTGATTCCATTAATAAGGTTTATATCTAAATGTTGGAAAATAATTTGTATTTTATTACTTATGTATAATTCTGTCAAAACAGTATGCATATAATAGACGAATGATTCTGAATTACACAAATATACAGAATACAGAATATAAATAGAAACCGAAATAAATTCTGGAAATCCACAAACTTACAGAATACAGAAGATAATAAAACAGAACCGGATTGATCAAGGCTAGCGTTTGACGCTATGTCCTTAAGACAGATTTCGCCCCTCACTTGGTGCTTTGAGTCTCTTAGACGTCTGCCTCCCAGGATACAATGATCTGCCACACAGAAGAAGCACTGCAATCTGCGTGGCTGGCGAACCCACTGTGTCCTTACTCTCTCTCTTAAACAGTACGAAATGTTAAAATCTTGATTATTTCTCTAATTGACTGCGAAATGCAGTTTAAATAAACAACCCAGAACAGTCCAAAAGGCACATTGATCAGGTGTGTCTTTTGTTGTTCATGACTGTTCTGGGTTAACAGACAGACATGACTTAACGGTAATTAAATTAATTAGCAAAATAAATTTTGCCTAAAAAATAACACACATGGGTCAATCTTCTTGACCCCACCCCACCCGACTCGACCCGGTTCGGTGCGGTGCGGGCGGGCGCGCGCGTGTGTTTTTGGGTCCAAACCCAATGTTGGCTAGGTCCTCCCTCCTCACAAAACTTGGGTGCCCTTTGGGCCCAAACCATAGGTCCAAAGTATGTGTATATGAATTCACTTAGAATTTCATAGTTGTTCAATGTGGGACAAGCCTTATTACCATTCTTCAACCAATCTATTCAAAGTGACTTTAGAGAATAATTTCTCATTCACCCATTAATGATTTTGGCCAATTAAATATTCGAATTAAATCTCCACATAGAGATTAACTAATTCCAACATGGACCCACCTCAAATTATACATGGGACCCACTTTAATAAATGGCCAATATCTCTAACACTAAATAGGAAGGAAGAATGGAAATTGAGTTTGTGGTATTGAGTAAGTATATGTTGAGTAAGGCATGCTAACTCATGGAGTTTTTTTTTATTTCAAGCTAAGATACATTAACCAAGCCATGGTTTTCTCTTTTGCATTGCCTTACTTTTATGTTTTGCATTATGTAAATCATGTGACCGTACCTATTGATCTTAAGTTTGACAACTTATTTTAAATGCCCTCCACAACAACCTTTACAGCACAAAATTGGCAAATACCATTAGGGCACGTGCGTAGCACGATGTTTTCCTAGTATATATATATATTGGTTGGATTTTGTTACTTGATGCATGGCAGAGGTCTGACCTACGAGCAGGAGTGAATATAGTGGTTGCTACTCTAGGAAGATTTATTGATCATTTAAAACAAGGAAATACTTCCCTCTCTAGACTTTCATTTGTTGTTCTACATGCATGAATCTGATAGAATGCTTGATATGGGGTTCGAACCACAAATAAGAGACGTATATGGTGCCTGAATCTTTGTACTGAAACAAATTTTAGGTTTTTTCATCTTGCTCATATGAATCTCAGTGTGTCTACTTAAGGGCCAAGCTTTTTTTACGTTGTATATATGCTTCTGTTTCTTGTGTCTACCTTTTTTCTTCTAAGTTTATGAGTGTACCTAGATATTTGTCTTTTTTTCCTTTCATGATTACATAACATCCAAGGTTCCCCTTGTATGGATTTTCAAATTTTAAATTCAATATACCATGGTTTTTAGTTTTCGTGGTCTGAGTTGGTGTAGTTTTTGGACTATGCTTAGTAGACTTTCTGTTGACCTTCAGTGAATACCATACTTTTCAATAAATTTTTTAACTTAAAAATTGTTCTACTGCCATAGAATATAGAGTATTGCTTAATAATATTAGTTTTTCCTTCCTATTGCAATGTTTCAGCTGATTCAAATGGAATATCTGATGGGTTTATTGATAGGTTTACTTGTAAGAGGATTGTTAATTATATTTTGAGATGTTATAACATACTAATTAGTATGTTTTTGTTGTTGTGAAAGTAACATATGGATTTATTTGGCAGGTGCAACAATGTTGGGGCTGGTCAAGAGTTGTATAGGGACAAAGTTCACTAGTCAATTTGGGGATTGAATTGCTGTAAGTATTTTCTTTGATGATTGAGGAAAATGCCAAATCCGTCATTGCAGGTTGCCTTAAAACATGAGGCACATACCTCAGCCCTTGAGTACCCTTAAAAATCTGGGTTGTGTAACTCATATTTGAATTGAAATAAAATCCACCTAGGGAACTATGATTTAATATTTTTTTATTTTTCCATAATGGTTGGTTATTTGTTTATAACTTTAGATGCTAACTTAGGATTCAAATTTATATTTAATGTATCTTAAGTAACTTTTATAGACTATATAGGGTTAGAGCAAATTCTAATAAAGAATATGGGATATGTGGCCTAGCCTCTAACGTCCAAGTTATTTTGATATGATTTCGTCCCCGTGTAAACTAAAAAACACTATATTAATTTCATAGTCTTTGTACTTCTTTTCTTTTCCTATACATTTTCATATTTTGTAATGCAAAGTATGTGAGTTCTTTATTTTTCGGGATGTATTTTCATGGTATTCTCTTTTGTGCTATGAACGCGTTGATGAGTTAGAATCAAGTATTCTGATTAACTTTTGTATGCTCCAGGATTGAGTCGCAGTTGAGAAGTGCAACGTGTTCTATTGGTGACGAAGATATCAAGAGTTCAAAGATATTTTTATTTTTTGTCTAATGTTATCAACTTATCGACTCTCAAAAAAATTTGTTTATTACTTAATGTATCAAAAACCATTCAAGAATATATTCATATGATTATATTAAATTATGTCAGTCATTTATTGAATGAACTTTTTTTCTTATTGTGTGGTGATTTTGTTTTTATATAGGTTCATATGGATTCTCTTATTGCTAACTGGAAGTTCAATTTTTAAAAAAAATTTTTTTTTAATCATGCGACGGATATATTTGTCCCTGGGAGTCATTGAAATGGATATAACCATTCCAATGTAATTTATTTGAACGTTGGAAGCTCTATCTTAAATAAAATTAAAAATAATAATAATAATGGGACGGATAGATTAGTCCCTAGGATTCATTGAGACGGATATAACCATCCCGATGTTATTTGAACGTTCCAAATGCCTAGAATTGACTTCATTGAGACGGTTATATCCGTCTCATTTAACCGTAGTAATGTAATTTATTGGAAAATCTCAACATTGAGATGGGTGTAAGCGTCCCATGGAGATCATTGAGACGGATATATCCGTCCTAATGTCATTTACATAAGCTGAAAAATACAACATTGGGACGGATATAACCGTCCTATGGAGGTCATTGAGACGGATATAACCGTCCTAATGACATCATTGAGACGGATATATCCGTCCTAATGTAATTTATTTGAGCTGAAAAATCTCAACATTGGGACGGATATAACCGTCCCAAAGGCCCATTTTTGAGACGGCTAGAACCGTCCTAAGCGTGAATAATAATATTAAAATGAGATTGGGACGGATATATCCGTCCCAAACGCTTTACCACGGTTGTGTTTTTCGTCCCACTTTTTTATGCGACGAGAGCAATTGAGACACCCATGGGGATGGATATATCCGTCCCAATATTGGTTTTGGGATCCTTTTCTATTAGTGGTTGGGACGGATTTTAAGCGTGGCAATTGAGGTATTTTGTTGTAGTGGCAAGAGAATATATTTATATTCAAATGGCTTGAAGTTTCATATTACCAAGAAATTTCCATGGCGCAAGAGAATATATTTATATTCAAATGGCTTGAAATTCATGAAACCATCTTTTCTTTCCTTCTTCCTTTCTTTCCTCTTGAGGCCGTCATTTGTGTGCTAATATCATCACGGTGACGTTCAAAAGCGACGTACTCCCAGATGAGGTTAAAAGGTATTTGTCAATTCCCAAATGGCATCTATCCTCTGGTGGGTTCAGATTTGAAAACTGTGTAATCATAAAATACGATTTAAATATAAATAAATAAAAAAGAGTGACGGCCACATGGGGACGCTGTTATGGTATATTCTCCACTATCATTGTTTCCATTCTGAGCCTTCTACGACTGACCAGTGACCACAGCATGCCCCATTCGCTTGCAACGTTGTAAATGCGAAGGACTCGCCACGTGATGGAAATTTTGGAGCATAAGAACCGGTCTTCAAATTGGTTTGGGCCATACACACCGACCCCTCAAAGTGGACTCACATTCTCAAGGTGCAGTGAACCTTATTATATTAATGGAGGGGACCATGTCCTCCACCCTTGGGCCCTCTCGATTGAAGGACATGCCGTCTTGGGCACACACACACACAGTGAAGGAAACATTTGTGCTATAGTTTTGGCAAATTGGCGTCTTCTGGGAATAGGTCCAAAAATTCTCACTCATCCATCTCCAGGATTAGGGGTTTTCATAGCTTTTGATATGGCTAGGGTGCCGCTTTGTTCGCTTTTTGTTTTTGAGCTTCTTTTTCATTTCTTTGGGACCAGTAGTAGTCTAGTAGACAATGAGAGAGAGAGAGAGAGAGAGAGAGAGAGAGGGATGGGACCTGGAAACTGATATTTTCTGTAGCCTCGACAGCATCGATCAAGTGAAAGTACGAGTTAGCAAATTCTATCGCCGACCAAGAATTAATCGACGTGGCCCATGGAAATGAAAATGACCAGGCCGCATGATCAGGATGTGGGGATGGGAATTCTTGGTATAAAAGTCCTCTAAACCCGACCCCAAAGCTTAACCATGAATATAAACCTTGAACTGTAGGTCACTGGGTCCATGCCCATCCCTAATTGAAGGGTCAGCAGAATCACAACTTTATAGATCAATACCATCTGATGAATTGACACCAATTAATTTACCTCTCTAAAAAAAAATCAATATCCCGATTACTCTTAAAATTGAAGTGCACTCTACTCTTTTATGTAGAAGATTGGATTACAATGGAGATGTTACAATCAAATTCAATCGTCAATTATCATCCTACATTAAATTGTTTTTAATTAAGAAGATTTAGGATATCACAACTGCCAATCAACAGTCAAAGAATTACTTGTGAATTTCAGTAAACTCTGGTAAACACAAACCCAACACTTATTGCAGGGGTTAAGATAAACTCCTTGAAAGTTCAATGCTTTCCTTGGACTTTCAAGTTTCTAAAATTTTCAGTCCTTCGAACCTGAAAGCCCAAAACTTTAAAAATCTCTTTAAGTTTGAATTCTACTGTTTCTTGGTTCTAATATTTTGTATTGTAGTGATGCAATAGTCGCGAAAGTAGCATGCGGCTACGGTCTGCGTTCGATTAGACACTCATGACCCACATTGCCTCTCGTTCCAAAATGTCCATGTGAAAAGAAAAGTGAAAAAGCTAAAGTCTGTGTGACACACCGACTGATAATTCGAAAAGACCATGTTGAGCCATTAACCTCATATATGACAATTCTCCTTTTGATCAATTAATTGATAATCTCATATCACAATCAAACATAACATACTTTAATTAAAAGTTGGAATGATACTTAATCTTCCCTCTAACCAACCCACCCTTGTTGTTTTGACACTGCCACTGCCACTGCCACTGCCACTGCGTAGGGAGAGAATTTATCAATTTGATTGATGTGAGAGAGAGAGAGAGAGAGAGAGAGATTAAATATGATTAATAATGGGCCTTAGGTCCTTAGCCCTTTTGAAATCTAAATCTTGGATGGGAAAAGCTTCCACTGATTGAGTGGTGGTTAACATCTAATGAGGGACATGACTGAGAAAAAACATTTCGTTAATTGTACCTTCTTGTTGAAATCCTGATATGCATTCATCAATATCCTTTCCTTTGCGGTTTTCTTTATTTACAGTTGGGTGGAGATGGCTGCCTATCAACTTCAGCTGGGTGCAAATGTAGGTCTGCATAGATCACTGTTGCTATACTTTCAATGTTAATTCATTTTAATTTTAAATTTCTTATTTATTCTTTTCCCTTTTTTTTTTTGGGGGGGGGGGGGGGGGCTGTAAAATTTTGTATGATTCTTTTCCTTGGGCTCCTAGATTTCATTGTTCCTTATTGGAAAGATTTAATTTTTCAAATTTTCTTGTCCCATAAACCATCATAGACTTGGTTCTATGGTTCCAGGTTGTGACCCTTTGAAACATGAAAGTGTCATTATTTGGTTCATTGAAAAAATGCACCAAAATCAAAACCATAAGAGAGTGAAATTGACCTCCATTGAAACCCCAAAAAATGAGGGTGGAGCATTAAAATCTTTTAGATTGAATATTTGGCTTTAAATACCTATTAAGTGGGGGACAAAGATAACATTGGAGAGTAGGATGGTTTATGAAAACAAAAATTGTTCACTTTCAAATCATAGTGTCATGTGATTTTCCGCGTGCCTTCCAACGAGGTCATCCTTTAGGTTTGAAAGCGATTTTTCTTTTTCTCTTCTTTTTCCTCTCACTTAATGTGTTCCCTTTCTCTTCTTTTTCCCCTGTCATTGTTAAGTATTTGGCAATCGGCATGTCCAAAATTTTCTGTGCTTCACTTACCCCACAAAAAAAAAAAAAAAATTATTTCTCCTGTCAATGATGTTCAAAACGTCTTTAGGTTCAAGAAATGTTGCATCTTGCAGCATAAACCGCAGCACAAATTTTTGATGGAGTACCTTAATTGGTTAAAATTTAAAACTGTTGAAGATTTAAACTGCCTAGAAAATACACTAAAATAAAAGAGGCTGCCATAGTGGTGTAACATCAAACAACCCTAGTCGATGTGATATGTAGATATGATCAAGTTTTGACATTTTCCTAAGTAGAATTCCAAGATAGGCATAGTACTTCCACACACAACTGGAAATCATGTAAAAGCAATTCCAATCAACTTTATATAATCACTAGTTTCTGAATCTAGCAACCGTCCCTTTTGGGCATGTGCTGCCCTTTTTTTTTTTTTTTTTTTTTCTTTTTTTTGCTGCTATTGTAAAGATGCCAAACATGTACCAAGGCCAGAATTTTGGGGGTAGACCCCATTGCCCCCCTTGGCAAATAGGTGAGAGTAAAGGTCACTTGTTAGATGAAGCACCCAACACTAAAATTTATTTTTTAAAAAAGTAGGAGCATTTTTTTTTTTTTTTGGGTAAAGATGTATGTAATTTCCACGGTCCAAGAAGACCATCACAACTTCACAAGATTAGTTGGTCAAAATCTTCTGTAGATGATGGCAATTCCTCGCAGCAACTTGCAAAGGAGGAACGTGTGGCTCTGCCACTTTAGTACATTGGGAGCACTCTGCTTAAAAGGGTCGGTTTACCAGTCACCATCAGGGTGTTACCACGTGTCGGCTCACGCACTTTTAATTCTTAATTGAGGTGCCATTCCAGTGGTGCGGTTCAAGGGTAAAATGCTTTTTGGTTAGAGGATTGTATACGCCTCCCTCAAGACACAGCCAAACAGGATATGTGATTTGCACATGAAGGGTACGCATGCGTGGCACAGAATAACCTCTCATTTTCGTCGCTCATAAGCTTCTTCTTCACTTCTTCCATTGGCCGGTTTCCATTTCTAACTTTTACAGTATTTAAACCACTCAGTACCCACCACACCCAACCCCACAATTCTAACTAGACTCCACCACTGGGAAACATAAAGAGAGGGAGAGAGATGGTATTGGAGCAGAACCCAAGTGAGGGAATGCTTGGAGCCCAGACAGAGCCATGGTGGGGAGCCAAGATAGAGGCAGAGCTAAACCCAGGTGAGAAAATGGTGGGAACCAAAACAGAGCCACTGTTCAAACCAAAGATTGGAAGTGTAATTCCACCAAAGAGGAAGTCAGTGAAGAGGATGATGTTTGATTACTTATTCCAATCTATTGCTTCTCTGTTCCGGTCCCATCCTCCTCGTTCCTCTGCCTCTGGAGCACCTCCGTTCAAGAAGGAGGCTATCCTTCCACACCCGTAATAGCAGTGCAGTGCTTCATCATCCTTCTAGTATCATAATTAAATTATACTAATGAATGATGTATTCATGAACCTCATGTAGATTATGTAATAGTCTTCTGAAGTAATTTCCATGTTCTGTTGTAATTGGCTCGTTTATGATTGATTCATATAAGGTGTGCTTGGCTAATTGGTGCTGATTACTTGCCTTTTGCACAGGTTAGCATTGCGCTACCATAGGTTCAGAATCAAAACAGCCTCCTCTCTTATTCGTATACTTGATTCTGTAAATCACCCTTTGTATCCACATCATTGCCGGCCACCTTTGTTGTGGTCGGTAACATGATTATCACGAACTAGTAGCATATTCAGCACCCCCAAACACCCGACGAGTGCCACCCCGAATTCTAGCCACCGCAATTGGTGATTTATCGACAGTGGAAGTAGAGGCAAAGGTGGCAATATAGACATATGGTGGTGCTTTGGGAGCACATGGTAGGGAATCTGGTGGAAGTGATTGGAGGAGGTGGTTGGTTGGTCAATTTTGGGATTCTTTTTTTCATTTTTCATTTTTTTTTTTTTTTTTTTTTTTTTGGCGGCCGTGATGATGATGTGGGCTGCCGGTCGATGACAGGTGGTGACTGAGTTGGGGCTGGGAAGATGAGTTCTGAAGCTGTTTTATGTTTGATATGATGAGGATTTGGGAAAACCGAACAGGGGTGCTGTGGTGTTGCGCGGCGGAGTGGCGTGCGGTCGGCTGTGGAAATTTGGTGGAGGCAGTCAAGTGGGAGGTTGGTGGTGCTGTTGATGGTAACGGCTGCCATCAAGGTGGTTATCGGTGATGTGATGTGGAGAGAGAGTGAACCCTTCCAAAAGGCCTTTTTATTTTCTCACTTCGTTCTTTGCATTTCATTTCTTTTTACTTTATTTTCTTATCTTTTAGCATTTTGATCTGAATTGAATCATCCAAAAGATTCAAGTTATTTTCTTATCTTTTAGCATTTTGATCCACCATGGAAGTGCCATTAGGATTGCAAAGATTTTAATATTGAGGCGCACAATAGAAATGAGACTGGTTAGGGTAACAAGAGCATGTCCAAAGATCTTGTTGGGTCATAATTAAAAGAATGGGTCATGGTTGGGTTTTAATCAATACAGAGTACAACCAAATGTGACATTTTTTTTTTGTTACTTTTATTTGATATGATCAAAAAGTTACATTTAACATTTTTAACATTTAACATTTTGCTTTGTTTTTTTTTTGTTTTTGTTTTTTTTTTAAATATTATTCAGAATAATACATTTTTGAGAATATTTTGGGCATGGAAAGTCTAATGGTTAGAACTTACAACTCATCAAGGGGAGAAAATAGGTTCCTTCCTCTTTCCCTTGTTGAATCTCTAGTTTAGAATGACATAACAATCATAACTTTATCTTGACATGTCAACAGCAATGTGCAATTTTTATTTTTTGCCTGGGAACATCGTAGTGTAATTACACCAAATCCGGACCCGAGTAACTGAGAGCCATGTTTTGTATCATTCTTTTTCAACTTTTTTTTTTCCCCACCTTTTTACCTCTTTCTAACTTTAATTTTAAAATTAAATTTTATATACGTAGGCTTCCACTCCACCTGATATGGCCTAAGTAGGATTTGGAGGGACTTGGGTTTCAAGGTTGACATGTGTTGAAACCCATCTTGTCAATTTTGCTGTGCTAGTCTTCTTACCTACTCTACCTTTCTTTTCTTGTCAATTAAGAACCATTTTTACAAGGAATTGGATTCAGTGTTGAGTTGATAAAACTTAGCACTATGCTAAGCTAATCCATACCCTTGAATGAGAGATTGGATGGTTTAGATTGAAAGTTGAAAAAATTGCCCATGAGGTCATTTTTTGGTCATTTCAGTAGCACATTTTTAACTTTTAATCTAAGTCATCCAATCTCTTATTGAAGGGTGTGGATTAACTTGGCATGATGCTGAGTTTTATCAATTCAGTATTGAATCCAATTCCCTTATGTAGCATTCTTTTTCAACTTTTTTTCTTATTCTTTATTTATTTATTTCTCCTTTTGAATTTTTAATTTTATTTACATTGGCTTCCACCCAATTGTTTGAGCTGTAATATGTAGGGATGGCAACGAGACGGGTATGGGACAGGGCCCTCCTATCTTGGCCCCAACCCTATAAGAAAATCATGAACCTGTACCCCGCCCATACCCTACACAGGTAAAATGTTAAAGTCTCATCCTGGTTTGCAAATGGGGTATGCAAATCCATCCCTATCCTAGTGTCCCACAATACAACCTATTCAATAAGTGAATACAACCTATTACATATAGTGAATGCACCCATCTCAATAGCAAAATAAATAAATAAATAAAAAGGTTAGCAATGCACTCATATTATAATCCAAAAATGCCAACTAAACCATGTGGCCACGTTGTTTTATGTTTTACATTCCAATGTCTTAACTTTTTTAACTAAAGATCTTATGAATTATTTCGTAATTTTGAATTGATGGAAGACCACTTTGGTAAAACAATATATAAAAATGATAACTTTGTATATGAAATTAGTTGGGGCAGGACTAGACATTAAACCTAAACCCAAACCCGTCTGTAATCTGAGTCGAGATTTTTTATAAAATACCAATCCCGCCTTCATTTTATTTAAAATAATCCCAAATCCATCCCAATAGAAATGTGCTTGATCGGAAACCCAGTTTAGGTGGCACATTGCCATCCCTAATAATATGTCCTAATAGGCATTAGTGGACTTTGGTTTCGAGGTTGACGTGGGTTGTAAGTTGTAACGTACCCTTAATTTTACCACCATTCTTCTTTCTTCTTTTTTTTTTTCTGTCTCTCTCTTTTTTTTTTCTTTTTTTTTTGCCCTTTTTAAAATGTACCACGTGTTTGCTAACATTAAGTCGCTGTTTCAACAAAAAATCCTTTTAACGTTATGTTTGGATAAAGAATTTTTAGGTGGAATTTGCTTTTGAGATGGAATTTGTAAAATTTTTATGAGGATTTTGCATGTCCATCTTATCCTTATAAAAATTTTACAAATTCCATCTCAAAAGCAAAGTCCACCTAGAAATTCTTTATCCAAACATAACGTTAGAGACTTAAAATTACGACATTTCGACTTTCTAAGGTGCTAACGTGTTAAGGCCAAAGGCACTACGCGGGTGTGACAACCCCGTTTACAACCCCGTTTCAATCACAGTGCCAAAATATATAAATAAATAAATAAATAATTGGATAAATAATTAAAGAAAAAATATGTAGTAAGAGGAGCATCGATCTCCTTGCTTACCAGCAAATAGAGTTAAGTTTTGGTTCCAACACAAAATAATATTAATATTAATAATAATAATCAGCAGTTAAGTTCTAGTATAATTTTTCAACCCGTATGTCAATGTTTTTCATATTCTTGTTAATTTTTTTTCACGCAAGATGGGAATCAAATCTCAAGACAACAATAAGAATGATATCATGAGTTATGACAAAAGAATTCAAGTATAAGCTAAAGACATACCCAATCCACCAACATAAAGCCAATTCTGTGGTATGTCAATTTGATAAATCCTTGAATTGCATCATACGACCATAAAACCTCGAAAATGCATCAAAATACCATTTATGCTCACTACAATGCAACACATTTTCATTCCTTTGCCTATTTTTGAGGGAGACAGGATGATGAATTCAGGTCTGAATCAGTAGTATCTTGTAATAATTGAAAAGGATTAAAAAAATCCACGACCTAACAATCTGCCCTTATATCCATTTATGAATTCAGAGCCCCCCATTGTTTTCTCAGTCGTGTTGGGGAGTATAATTGTTTTAAAAGGCAATCCGAAGTTCACACTAGATGTGGCATGACTCTGGAGCATGGGACCATTTGATAGGGAGGCCTTATTTTTTTTGCCTTGGCATTCTTCAACAACCTCCAAGAAAATCGACGCTTGCTGATGGGACATTTTCCTATATATGGAGTTCACATTCGGACCACCAAGACGTTTATCTCGTATAACGTGTCCTCTAGCAATAGCCAATCAAGAAGCCGGGTAGGAGACCACGGCTCCTTGTGATCTAGCAGTGGTGGCCCTAGGCGACAGGGGATAAGGGTAGGCAGTGGGCTTATGTTTCTTAGACTATGCTACGCCCGTGGAAGACTGGAAGGAATAAAATTATTGAATAAAAATAAATTAAAAAAAATAAAAAACCTTTAATTACTTTGTTTAAAATAGAGAAACGTTGTTTTTTTTTAAAGGACTCATGATCTCTATGGAGTGAAGGAAAACTCTGAACACTATTTTTTCCATGTGTACCTGTTACCTTGTAAGATGGTGGGATTTATACTTAATGTGATGCCACTGCATAGATGTGAATGATGTCATATAGTTCACATTAAATGCCACCTTGTTATGGCCTCTTCTTCAAAATCTTATGTATTATAACTCCCACTTCTGAAACCCCGGCCCCACCCCCCCTTTCTGTGAAGGAAATGAGGGAAAAAAACAAGAGAAGAAAAATGTCAAATGTATAGATTTTATTCCCCTATTTTATTTTCTGACTTTTATGTTGATGTGAAAATTGTAGTCAATTAAAAATATTTTATGTGTTCTTTTTTTTTTTATAAGCAAAAAAATATTTTATGTGTTCATGATAAGAATATTGTGTGGCTCGTATCTAAAATAATATTTAAACAAATGGGAGACTTCATGAAAAGAATAATGAGGGGCCCTCATATATAATTTGAACGAAAAAAAAAAAAAAAAAAAAAGATTGAAGGCGCCCTTATAAAAGAATCCTTTACCAGGTAGAGAAAAAAAATCACTGGGTATTGAAAAATAGCGTGATAGATATTACCGGTAAAGAACTTTCCTAGAAAGTGGAACTGGAAAGTGGAAACGGCGGAATTGGGTCATTTAGCCATATTGGACTGATTGCTTCAATAGTGAAACTTTTCTTAATTCTAATGTGAGAAAACTGAGGATATTTTTAAACCCCAAAAAAAGTGAGGATAAATTTAAATTTTAAAAAAAAAAAAAAAACTGTTGATCCTTAACAAAATTTTTATTTTTATTTTTCAATGATGTAATTGTTGACATAATCTATATTGGTTTGGTTAATATTTTTCAATAATATGAAATATAAATGAAAGAATAATTTTTAAGGAATTAGATATTAATATCGGTTTGGTTAGATTTTTACTTCTAATAAAACTTATATAGTGAGTGGTATAATTAATTTGAAAAATTTTAAGTTAGTCACAAATAAATTTAGAATATAATAATTCCCAATAATATATAGTAACACAATATTATATTGATTAACCACAAAATTTCAACAATTTGAAATGAAAGTTTAAATAAAAAGATATGTATTGTCACCAATTTACAAAAATGTCCTTACTTAATAAGTTGAAGGTATTATATTTTGGTAATTGATGAGTTCAAGTAAAATAAAATAAAATAAGTAAGCTATTTGCACAAATCAAAGTAACATTGATGAATTTCGTAAGTATATTGTAATCATGAAATGATCATCATACATGTTATGGAGAAAAATAATGAATTCAAGCTTACCAAATTCTAACCTCTAACGATTGAAAACCAATTCCTTTAAAGTTTTGATGGAGAAACATTCGTTTATAATGAAAAAACTAAAGAATGATTCTGCATAGAATTCTAATAAAATACAAAGAAAAATGTTTCCTATATAAGTTAACTACAAGAGTATAAATGTCTCTTATATAAACTTTATTACAATAGTAGTTGTCATCTATTCAACTATAATAAGATTAAAAGGGTGCAGAATGGTAGTTGTGTATTTAAAATTTAAAATAAGGGTATATTAGTCAGTCAAAAGTTTTTTTCTACATTCAGCTTTTTATAGGTAGTATCTATCTATCAGCTTTATAGATAGATACTACCTATAAAAGAGTGAATCATAAAAAAATCATTAATTCTCTAGAATTACCTTATTTTAAAATGTAATGACATCAATATCCTTAAGTAATCCAAAAAACAAAAAGAAAAAAGATACATAATTATTTAAAATCATGGAGAAACCTACTTTAATTAGAGTTCTACATTCTTGTTCCACTAACCCATATGTTTCCCTTTCCCATATCCTATTTTAATTAGAGTTCTATAATTCTATTCTATTAGTCCATACGTTTCCTTCCCCATTAACTCATTCGTTTTTTGCAACAAAAAATAATTAAAAAAACTCATACGTTTCTCTCTCTTCGTCCCCAATTATGTATCCCTTTAGAATCCCTATGCCAACCCTATGAATTTTACATTCATCTTCTCTTATTCTTAGTTGGAGATTAAAAATCCTACATCAAACGTATAGTTTTATTTATTTTTTATATTCTATAATTTTTTTTTTTTTGGTATATGTTTAATATCTCTTTGATGTTCTTTAGAGATTCAACGCCCCACCGTAAGAGGTATCTTTTTTTTCTTTTTTTTTTCTTTCTTTCTGTATTTTATATTTTATCTTATGTTTATAGTGATTTGTTAAATACACTATTTCATTAAGATAGTGTATTGTAATTAGAAATTATTGTTCCTATGAATTTTATTATTCTTATGTTGATCATTCCTATTTTTTTACCTGCTAATTTTGTAGATTGGAACTGGTTATAGAATACCTTTATTTTTTTAATCCATTAAATGTAAATGCATATTAATTTTGTTTTAGGTTTTTGGATGATAACTTCTAAGTTGTCTTGTTTAAATCCAAGGTACTCAATAATTTTCTACTTCATAAATATTATTATTATTATTTAATGCTTTGATGTCTTTTGATTTAATATAACATCATTGAAATTGAAACGGGAAGAAATTAAGTAAGATTTTACTTTCAGAAATTCATAGCCAAGTAAATTTTTTTCACTTCCTTAAACTGTTTTCTTTTTCTATATATATATAAAGAGAAAAGGAAAGTACAATTGCATCATAAAGAAACTCAAGATCTCTACTAGGTTAACATCTTGAGTTCTTCAAATCATATTCTATTTAAATCAGTGCAATTAAGCATCATAAAGAAATTCAAGATCTCAACTAGGTTAGCACCTTAAGTTACCTTATCAAAAAAAAGGAAAAAGGTTAGCACCTTGAGTTCTTCTAATCATATTCTATTTAAATCTTTGAATATACATATAACAAACATATTACTTAAAATGATTCACATCCAATGCACGTGTGCACAAATTAATATGTCTTAAAAGCGATACATTTCTTAATCCTTATGTGAGAGAAAGCGAAGATTTTTAAATAATTAAAAAAAAATGTGAGGATTATTTTTTTGGGGTGAAATAGAAAAATAAGGGTCCTTACCCAACAAAAAAAAAAAGAAAAAAAAAAGCCGAGTATTTAGGGGATGAAATCCATACATACAGCGAGAGAGACGGGGAGTGAGTATTTAGGGGATGATCGATATACATATAGAGAGAGTAGGGGATTGGCTTCATTGACCGGTTAGGATTTTCCGTCTGTTTGAAAGATGAACGGCTCTGAAGAACCAAAGTACATTTCGGCATTGTAGAAAGCTATCAAAACGCGTCAAATAAATATGGGTAAATTACATTAAGACCCCCTCTAAAATCTGACAATTACAAATAGACCCCTCACGTTTCTGAAATTACATTAAGATCCCCTCCTTCTAACTTCCGTCCATAATCCGTTAAATCACTTTCAATTTTTTTCAAAATACCCTAATTACCCTTATTGGATGACAACTTCCATGTTAAATGCATATATCTCATCAATCCAACACATTCATCTAGTACATTTGATTGATTTATTTATTTATTGATAAACAACTAAAAGATTATATATATATAAAAGAAAAATGCCAAAGAGCTTAAATTTTTGTCCAACTGATGTGGTAGCTATCAAATTTGCTCATTAGAAACAATTATCTATTTAATTGATGTGTAAAAATAAAAATAAAAATTGATTTGTCAAGTTGCCACCTCTATACGTGCATCTCCATTGTAATAATTCTTTTTTATTTATTTCTACATATAAGTAATGCTACATAGCCTTTTTTTTTTTTTTTTTAAACTCAAATCAACTTATTTAAATGAGGTGGCAACTTAGCAAATCAATTTTTTTATTTTTTATTTTGCAAATCAATTAAAAATTTAATTAAATAAATAATTGTTTCTAAATAGCAAATTTGACAGCTGCCACATCAGTCAGACAGAAAATTTAAATTTTTTTAGCATTTTTCTTATATATATATATATATATATATATTATCTTTTAATTGTTTATCAATAATAATTAAAAAATTCAAAAGTATTGGATGAACTATTGGACTGGTGAGTTATACGCATTTAACATGGAAGTTATCATCCACTAAGGGTTGTTACTTGTTAGGGTATTTTGAAAAAATTTGAATATGATTTAACGGATTAATGGACGGAAGTTAAAAGGTGGGGTCTTTTTGTAGTTTATTTTGTAAAGTAGGAGGTGTCAGTGTAATTTTAAAAACGTGAGGGGGTTTATCTGTAATAGTTAGATTTTAGAAGGGGTCTTATTGTAATTTACCCAATAAATATTGGTGTTTCTAAGTTCTGGCCTCTGGGGATGGGGATGGGGATGGGGATGGCTCATGAGTCATGGCCGGATGGGGAAGCTTCAGTCTCAAGTTTCTTTCTGATTGGACATCCCACATTATTTAAAGAGCTTAAAGTTCCAAGTTATTGCCGCTAGAACAAGAAGTTACAACACATTTACAAATATAGCTAGAGAGTAGATGGTGGTACTGGTGGCGGAGATGAACCTTGGAGAAAAGGTAGCTGAGGCCAAGGTAGAGCCATGGTTCAAACCAAAAAGTGGGGGTATAATTCCACGAAAGAGAAAGCTTGTGAAGAGGATGATATTCGATTACTTAGTCGAATCCATTGCTTCTCTGTTCCGTTCTCGTGCTGGTTCCACTTCCAGTACTGGACCCCCTCCGTCCAATAATTGCAGTACCTGCTTCAAGACAGTCTTACCACCACCCGCTACATCAAATGGAAAGAAGAAGAAGGCGGCCATCTTTCCAAAAATATAACCCATAATTATAGCATCCGGCCTCCTCCTCATCATATATCATCATTACCGTTCTTATAGATGTGCTCATGTTACGGTCTTCCATTTTTCTTTTTTCTTTTTTGTAATTGCTTCTTTTGTGATTGATATAGAATCGACTTGTAAGGTCTATGGGTCCTGATAACTACTTGCACTCTGCATAGCCAGTGTCCAATTATCCATCATCATTATAGCGAACTAATACCATACTATGTTACAATTTTAGCGTACTCTGTGTTAGAATTTTAAATCTTAATTTTCTCAAGCGTGGTTGGGGTTGGGGTTGGGGTTTCTTATATATGTAGTTTGGATCATCCATATATGAATATTTCACATGAATTTCATGCATGGTGGAATACCATATTCTTCTGATCCAATGTGGGATTGTTGCTAGTTGCTACTTGTTGGAGTTCTCGCAATTCTGCACCACCGATCCGTCGACTACCACCACCAATTCTGGCCCACGAGTGTGGTGATTAATATACGGTGGCCGATGGAGTTTGTTGGGTAAAAGATTGGTTTTGTTTTTTTCTCCGGCTGTGACGGCGATGACGATGGTGGCTGCCGGTGAGAGGTGGCCACTTAGGCGGAACTGCAAAGTTGGGTTCTGACTTCTGATGGTGTAAGATGTCTGTGGATTTGGAAAAAAACGAACAATTGTAGTGCTCGGTAGCAGATTAATTAATTAATCTTATGGAGCTAGCATGCCGTGGGTCATGGAGAAATGGCCGGGGGTGGCGGTCGGCGGAGGTTGGTGGTGCTGGTGACGGACTAACGGTAGTAGCCTCCGTCGTTAACTGACTGGGAATGGTGTGATGTCCACAGAGGAGGTTCGTCTCCATTGACTGGACTGTCATCTAAGGTAAACAGTTCAGATTCCACTTGACAGGTCACTGGAGAGGGAAAAAAAAACGTACCGACCAAAAAAGGCATTTCTGTAGGGTGGTTTTTTTTCTCAAATTGTTTCCTTGAATCAATGAAAAGATTCGACCCGATTCCACTGCCTGTGTTTCAGTGCGCTAATGCTTGATAATTAAAAAAAATTACAATAATAAATTCACAGCGTCAACGAATTACCTTGCTAAAACGAAAACCCACCTGAACCCGTCCGAAATAAACGGATCCGAATTGTCCATGTACTAGTGTTGGCGGATCTGGTGCACTCAGTGTCTCTGGTAGTCACGATCGGTGGTTTGGGCATGTTCATCGACTCAGGTGGTCATCGTACTTGTACCTCCATGACCACCATTGAGCTCATCTTGACCGTTGCTGTTGGTGATCTTTGGATTTGAAGGTCCATCACCAACCGTGCAGCCGGCGAGTGGGAGCACGCTCCGGAGAATGGTCGTGATCCTCGATCGTCATCGGAACTGCGGGACATGTTTCGAGCTTGAGAGCGAGTACTTGGCGCACCGTAGTAAGAGAGTCACCGTGTAGGAAGAAGACAACATCATCTTTACGGACTCAGATTTAGCGCTGAGCTTCAAAAGTTTGGTGCCGAGTTACTTTGACTGTCGATCTCAATTTTTGACAATTGAAATTGAAAGATGGGATAACTTTTTCACTTTTTGATTTCAACCATCCAAAATGAAGATGAACGGTCAAGATCAGCTCAGCTAAGCTCAGCAATGTATCCTCTCTCCATCTTTACCCTTTCATTAGGGTCGGCTTAAGAGTGGGGCCCTCAAATAAAGACTTGTTTTTTAGAGAGTAAAAGTTCTCTTTACCCTTTCACCATGTGGGTTTGTTGTTCTAATCTGTTCCGGCAGAATGCATTAGAGGCTAATCGACCTGTGTCTTTTTTCACTTAAAGGGCAGAATGCATTAACAAACACTTCAAGAGTTTAGACCATTTTTAGAGATACAGAGCTCTTAATATACCATTTTTAAGAAATTCGCCTAAATCATAGTGCCAATTATGCATTGTCAATTGGAAGACACCATATTAGTGTTTAATTATGAAATATTTTAAAAATAGGAAGTTATTATTGGTTTTTCCATAAAATCCTCTTGAGAGTTTAGATCCTACAATTGGTATTAAAGGGTCAGGCTATAAAGGTTAGTGGTGCCTACGGCTTTGTTTATGTAAAAGTTGTTATTTTGTTAATTTATACTTCTTTATTTATACACTTTTTTTTTTATAAAAAAAATATGATATTCAAAAGGATAACCGTCAATCTTTATTCAGTCTTAATATCATTTAGTTTACATTTTTTAAGGTTTTATGAAAATATAAAAGGTTTTTATGAAAACTAATCATGCGTCCTAATAGAAAACATAATTCCAGACAACTTTGTAGAAGAAATGTTTTTTAAAAACTATCATTCAAGTAGACTTTTTGGCCATTTTTCATGGAAAATGTAATATAAATTATAAATGACCAAAAACTAATGACTAAAAAGCCCACTTAAATGACAAATTTTGAAAAAATCTTTTTTTTATAAAGTTGTTTAAAATGATATTTTCTAGTAGACAACGCGATTAGTTTTCGTAAAAACTTTTTATATTTTTCATAAAACCTTAAAAAGTGTAAACTAATGGAAAACATAGAATATTTTATGTGGTGACAATAACCTCTTTCTTTTAATATTAATTAAACATAAACTTGCTCGATGAACCATCGGGGCACCCTTTTGTTATTTTGTTTCACAATCCCATTGTATAAAGAAACAATTATTAGTGTCACTAGTGTAATTAAGAGGCACTAATATGTTTATGATTACTTTAAACTCTGTCCCCATGGATCGGATGGGAAGGCTTTCTACAACTGGAGTAGTGGGTCCGAGGGGCACATGGGCCAAAGGAAAATTGTTCCTTCTTTTGCTTGGAGCTGTAAGTGACACTTTCTTCATTTATATTGGCTTAGAGGCCGCAATCAACTTTTAAATAAGTCTTCCAATCATTTATTTTAATTGTATTAATCTTGGAGTTATTAGCTTTTAATCTCATATGTTTACTTTTTTGGGGAAAGCTTTTAAAGTATCTTATTAATTGGATATATTTAACATTTTCAATGTTTCTTTTTCTGGGTCCAACATTTCTGATATGATGTTTCGTAACCAAAGAAAATGCATTGATTTGGAGACTCGACCCCATGGTGAGAAGTTTGTGAACCTTTGAAACAATAGAAAATGAAAAAAAGGATAAAAAGGCAACCGTCCGTTTGATTTGAAATAGAACACGCCAAAATCAAAATCAAAATCAGTAAAAGTGACGCAGCCCGTTTGACAAGGAACAATCAAGTGGAAGTCAATTTTGTCCTGCATCGTCATTCATGAAGATGAAGAGGCCATTCAAGCCCTCCTTAAAATGATGAGAGTGGACCAACTTGCACTCAATCCTATCAGGTCAAATGTTTGCTACGTGTCATACTATTTCTGTTCTTACAGTTCCATCCCATTGAAATTCTTAAATTAAGAATCCCTTTTTCTTTTCTAAGGACAAAGATATGAGCAAAACTTAGTATCTTTGAAACTCTGTTTTGGGTCAAAGGAGAAATTGATACGTCGCACTTGCACTTAATTTCCTAGAGCTTTCCTAAAGGTTTTTATTTTATTTTTTATTTTTTTTCACAAAGGGGAGCAATGGTGTCTCTATCAGTACTGTCCATTTATTGTTGAGTTTAAGAAAATGTTGGACCTCACTGATAGGTCTGCAAAATATTTTTATATTTTTATTATTTTATGCAGAATTCCTTAATTTGATAAATTAGGAAGTAATCAGGTCTTGATTGGACAAATATGTGCACATATATATATATATATATAAAGGTTTGTTCAAGTGGGGATATCTTAAACTTTCTCTTTCGATTACGATTATTTGTAAATGATATGCGCGTGTGCTTGTCATTTATGGACAACGGGCGAAGAATAAGGAGCCGCAAATTATCTTTTGAAGCTGATGAGAGTCAATTTACAATGAAACCCAAAACAGATATGACGGCAAAAGGGCAATGAGTGGCCCGCCCACCTTTGGACTAAAATATTCGGTATGATGGTTCTTAATGGTGATCGCCACTATACCCAGCAACCAATCTAAAGGTGACCATGAAAGAAAGAATTTTTTGGCTCTGCCTCCTAATTGAACTTTGAACGTTAAAATGTTGGTCGATTGCAATCACTTGCAATTTATTTAGGATGGGAAATTTAAAAAAAAAAAAAAAAAAAGAAACAGAAAATGACATGCCACGTTGAACCCCTTAATTGCTCAGTGGCTGCACTTGTTATTTTGTCATCATATACAATGCGTCGTGTCATAATTACAATTATGACCTTCCTATGGCTCAAAATCCAAGGGACAAGAAGAGGCAAAAATAAATTTTGCCCAATGTTGGCCAACATGAGCAATAGGGCAATCCTATAACCAAAACTATCAGTTACTTCCATGCCTATTTTAGAGGTTCGTACCTTTGACTGTGAGGTCCCTGCCAATTTTAGAAACGCCTCCCACAATAGGAGTTCTATGGAGGAATTCTGTAAGCACAGGATTTTCCATTTAAGAGTATAATAGATATTGTGACAATACTAATTGGATTAATGGTTAGATCCGTGGCCGTCCCAATCCCGATTTGTTTATGTCTTTTGTCCGGGTTTCAGACAACTTGGCAACGTACCACCTTATCTAGCAAAGCATGCAACCTCGTCCCATTTACAAAGGTTAGTTGGCATGTCTTCATCAGTTGTTATCAATTGCATGAGGGCTAATGATGGGTGAAATTTTAGTTGCGTTTTTGTGTTGTAAGCTTCCTTGAAATTATGTGGCATGTGCTTCATGCCGTGCAGGTTTGAACAGAATTGGTGGGGGCTCGGAATTGAAATTGCGGGCATCAATTCTGACTCCCACTGTTTGATTGCTTCACACCACTCTAATTCAGGAAAATGAGGGTGATTGCGATGCATAAAATTAGAATTTGTGATATTTTGAAGGCTAACGCGTCCAGTTTATATTGGGGGAATAGCCGGCTGCAATTGTAAAGTGGGCAAAACCTGTAATAGTGATAATTGTGGGACAATGAGGCGGAGTTGGGTAAACTGCCATGTGTCCATCCAAGATGGTCCAGCAGGCAGTACCTATCAGGTGCCGTGCTGCTTTCCTCCCAGTTTCGCCTTCCAAAGATTGTGTATCCACTCCAGCACTCCTCTCCCACCTTCGTTTATTTAAAGGACTTAAAAATTCCTCTATATATACAGTTCTAATAAAATACACATACTCAAAAGAGAGATATGGGGGTGGAGGGTGAAAAGGCGGTAGCAGCGAAGACACAGCCAAGGTTCACACAAAAGAAGGGAGGTGTGATTCCGGCAAAGAGGAAGTTGGTGAAGAAGATGATGTATGATTACTTGGTCCAATCTTTTGCGTCTCTCTTCTCTTCCTCTGGAGTCACCTCATCCAACAAGCGTAGTACCGTAGTACCTGCTTGAAGATCCCCCCGCCAACCAACCCAAAACGTCAAATGCAGAGCAGAGCAAGAATTCAATAAGGAAATCTTCCGGACCCATTGTAGTATGGTCAGATTTAAATTTATGTGTATGTGGGTGTGGTTTAATCTTGTGTCTTTTTGTTTTTGTTTTTGTTTTTTTGTGGTTTGGGAAATGGATTCGATGAGGATTCAGAGGGAATCTTAAGGCATAGAGGTCTAACCCATTAAGATGATGAGGATGAGCATAGACGATGGAACATTGTATTACATATAGGGGTCTCATAAAGGCTTGAATATAAAAGAATCGATGAAGTGTATTTAATGCTTGAGAATTTTCACTTTGTAAAATAGCTTTCTGCATTTAAGTACGGCCGAAATCGGTCGTTTTTTGGGGCGTTTGATGCCGAGTTGCCGACGGGGCAGAGGCCCTCCGTCTGTGTAGGGGGGAGGAGGGAGAGGTGGGGACGCCATGGCGCCAAAAGTCAATTGCCTAATTAGAAATCACCATGTGGGTCATTAGAAGTCTGCACAGGGACCCACCACGTGCTGGCCAACATATGCCTACGGTTGCAAGCGAGCGGATTGGCCCAGGTTAAAGGCCAGCCCAAGAGTTGCCCACGGAATAACAACCTTTACCCGCGACGCAACTCAACCCGAACTTCAACCCGATTTACCCGACTCGAGTTCATAGCCACAAATAGAGAGAGAGAGAGAGAGAGAGAGAGAGAGAAAAGGGGGTTGGGTTGGGTTGGGTAAGTTAGGATACACTGCTACGGTCCTCACAATCATTGGACGGTAGGTTGGACGGCCAGATCAAAAGTTTAAAAAGTTATTGATCTGGCCGTCCAACCCATCCTCTAATGATGGGAAGGACTTCAGTAAGAAGGCAAGTTTCCCCACCTTGTCACTGAATCCTAACTCGGGGTTGGGAGGCAGTGGCTTGATTGAATGGTTAGAATTATCTGTTTGAAAGATGGACGGCCCTAAAAAACGGAAGTACATTTGGGCACTACAGAAATCTGGACTTGGATTCAATACTGAGCTTTTTGAGCTCAGCACGGTGCCAAGCTAATCTTAGCCTTCATCTCGGTTTTGGACGGTTGAGATTGAAAGATGAAAAAGTTACTTTTATAAGGACATTTTGGTATGTTTGTCATCTTTTAATCTCAACCGTCCAAAACCGAAATGGACGACTGAGATGAGCTCGGCACCGTATTAAGCCTTTTAAGCTCAGCACTGAATCCTCTCCCCAAAAACCTTTCAAAACGGGTCATTCTCAAGCCCAACAAAAATAAATAGTCCCACAAGTTACCCTGACTAGGCTCTGGTCTCTGGGGATGCTTCATTCTCAAGCTTCTCCGTGATTGGGCATTCTACATTTATTTAAAGAGATTAAAATTCTACATTCTTGCCTCTAGAACAAGAAGTCACAACACATTTAGAGAGAGAAAGGGAGGAGATGGTGGAGGTGGAGCTGCACATCGGAGAAAAGATGGCTGGAGCCAAGGCAGAGTCGAGGTTCAGACCAAAAAACGGGGGCATCATCCCACCAAAGAGAAAGCTTGTGAAGAGGATGATGTTTGATTACTTGGCCCAATCTATTGCTTCTCTGTTCGGGTCTCATCCTGGTTCCTCTTCCTCTGCAGGACCACCTCCGTCCAACATGTGCAGTACCTGCTTCGAGATGGTCTCTCCACCACCAACGACATCAAATGGAAAGAACATGAAGGCGGCCGTCTTTCCAAACCCATAATATAGCATACTCATGTTATAGTCTGCCAAGACAATTTCTATTTTCTGCTGTAATTGCTTCTTCTATGATTTATTATATTGTGTGCTTGTATGGTTTATGGGTCCTGATAGCTTCATTAGATACTTATGCCTTTTGCATCGCTTAGCATTATACTCTCAACATATATATATCCACCACATATCCTTTCTTACTTCACATTATCAAATCAAAAAATTCCTCTCTTACCCGCAGACTTAGGTTCTGCAAATCCCCTCTGTATCCAAATCATTTCCGGGCCTTCCGGCCAACATTATCATCATCAATCGCCGCCGGTATCCATCATTGTCATTAAAAACTAGTACCATATTCAGCACCACCGACCCCGTCGCGTACTACCACGACCAATTCGGGCCGTAGACGGTGGGCGATGGAGTTTGGTTGGTAAAATGGGCTTTATTCCTTTTTAATTATCATTTTTTTTTTTTTTTGCTGTAACAGAGACAATGATGGCCGCCGGTGAGAGGTGGCGACTGAGGCGGAACCAAGATATGAAATTTTGTTTACGAAACGTTTTGGTTTCATGAGGTGTCAAGACAAGAACAGTACGTGGTTTGAGTGAACAGCTCGAATTTTTTATGCAATGATTTCAAGTTTGGATGGGTATAGATGCATAAAAACTACTTCAATTAATCATTCAAAACACTTGTCTCGACATAAAAATACTTTTTTTTTCCTCTGTTTCCAAGGATTTTTCGTGCGTTTCCTAAATTTGTAAATGTTTCTTCTACGTGTTTTTCCAAAACGTTTCTTTTTTTGGGATGAACAAAGGATATGTCGAAACGAGATTTTCTAATGGTGTATGATGTTTGTGGATTTGGCGAAATTCAAACTAGTACTGCTGCGTGGCCGGATTAATTCTTATGTATTATGCCGGAGGCTATGGAGAAATGGCGGGGAGTGGCGGTCGGCGGAGGTGGGTGGTGCTGATAACGGTATATAGTAGTTTCTGCCGTCAACAAAATCGTTAGGCAAACAAGATCGATAGGAGTGATGTGATGTGGACAGAGGGGAACCTACCCAAAAGGGGTAAAGGCATTTCTGTAGGTGTTTCTAATTTAATATTTCCTTGAATCCATCAAAAGATTCGAGTACTCGGCCCGATTCCAGTGCCTGTGATTCAGTGCAGTAACTGGATCCTTTATTTATTTTTTATTATATTTGTTTGATTTATTTATTTATTTATTTTTGAAAAAAAAAAGAAAAAGGAAAGTGCTCAACTTTCACACAGCGAGTCAGCGAGTCAGCTCAGTGTCTGTGGTAGCTAGAAAGAAAAAGAAAAAGAAAAAAAATCCAACCCCCAATCGTCAAGGAATTACCTTGCTAAAACAAAAACCCGCCGGTGGCTTGGGCTTGTTCTTTCTTTGACCCGGCCAGGTGGTCGTCCTCCTCCTGGCTTTAGTACTTGTACTTCCATGACCACCGTTGATCTCGATCATCTTGATAGTTGCTGTTGGTGATCTTCGGATTGGACGTTCCTACTCCAAGGGCGCAGCAGGAAAATGGCACCACGCTCCGCTGTCACACATCGGAGAGGCGTGTGACATGTTTCTAGCTTCAGAGAGAGAGTATTGGTGCACCGTAGTGCGCGACATTGTTGGGACAGAGGGAAAGAGATATGAGCATCTAATGAAGAAGACAAAACCCTCTTCACCCCCTCGATGACTAGGCTCGGCCTGAGCGTGGGGTCCTCAAATAAAGACTTCTCTTTTTTTTTCCTTTTTTTTTTTTGTGGTACAAAAATAAAGACCTTTTTAAGAGAGAGAGAAAAAAGATTTTCTTTTCCCCCTCCGATTGGAGTATAATGCATTAGGACAGTTATCACTTTACACGGTCATAATATTCATGTGCTTTCGAAGGCAAAGAGACATGGACTCTTGGTATCTATTCTTTATTTGATTTAATAGTCCAAAATTTAAACCCTATAGATACCCGAAAAAAAAAAAAAAAAAAATTTTAAATTTATTTGTCTAAATGTTTTGACAGCCGATGTATCAACCCATTATGAACAACTATTTTTTTCAATGAAGTTTTTAATTAATTAACCAAAATGTCACATTAGTTAGACAAATAGATTTATGCATCAAACTTAAGCATTGCTCCAAGAAATAAATAAAAAAAATGATACAAAGCTTTTATAGTAATTATGTTAGTGAGTTGTGTTTGGTTTTTGTCATGACAAATGAGGGATAGTTTTTATATGAACTTTACAAATTCTATTTTAAAAACAAATTTCATTTAAAAATTCCTTATCTAAATATAGTGTAAAAAAAATTTTATAGTAATTTGACATACAAAATATAAGGCATAGCTCATTAAAGGGAAAACGAAATCGCAATGGTCAAATTCTTCGAAGAGGCGGGTATGAACCTTAAAGTGAGAAATTGAGAGTTTTAGATCCTACAATTGGTATTAAAGGGTCAGGCGGTTGGTGGTGCCTATGCTAGTCCATCGCGGAAGAGGTTATTTTGTTAATTTATAGATTTTTATTTTTATTTTTTGCTGATATGTATGACATTTTAAATCCTTGACCCAATTAATATATATTTGACCCGATTAATTTCTTGGTATGGATAACAGCCAATCTTCATTTAGTCTCATTGTCATTTTAATATTAATCAAATATACATTCTCTCGATAAACCTTTGGGCTTCTCTTCTCCTATTTGTTTAATATTGCCCATATATTGAGATGGAGACTAGAGAGGAATTTATTTACATCTGATGTAAAACTTTTTACACTTACACTCGTTAATATATTTTTGTGAGAATAATATTTTGCTAATCTAACCGTGGGATTATGTACTTTATTTATGTACGTCAAATTTCAAGTAAATCGAATACCGTGAAGTGTTTGATCTGTACACTTACATTATTTTTAATAAATAAAACTATTTCGTATAATTTTGGGCACATCAAAACTCCGCATATTTTTTGTGTCTTTGTTGTGTTTTTATAGAAGTTACTCATTTTTTTTTTCTCTGTTTTTTTACTCCTTTAATTATATAAATTTTACTCCCTCCGTTCCTATTTTATTGGCCTCTTTTTGTTTTTGGGATGTTCCAAAATTATTATTTCTTTCAAAAAGTCAATGATTCTTTTTCTTTAATTTCCTAAAATAACAATTTTTATAGGTCTTTTATCTTTTTTCAATATTTTGTACACTTGAGGGCAAAATTGAAATGTTGAAACATATATAACGATGTGAAAGTATTTAATAGAATCTTCTAAAAAAAATGTGTTTTACAAAGGGAAACAATCAATTAAAAATGGAGAAAGTATTTATTTATCTTCCAAAATTTTCTTTAATACCAACATGCAATCAGAGATTGTGGGGAGACCTCATAGGTTTTCATCATAAATAAAAAAAAAAAAAAAAAAAGGGGGGGGGGAAGAAGAAGAAAGCTAATGTTACCTTATCTCACACTTTGGCTTACATTTTGCCTACTATATGCATTTGGGTGGATAAAGTTGTGGGATCCAATGATATGATTAAATCGTAAAAATTGAAACCCTTCTAAATGCACATAGTAAAGTAAAGTGTAGGACAAATTATAGAGTAGAGTAGCATTATCTAGGAAAAAAAAAAAATAAGTTCAACATGACGAAGGGGTTGATCTACAGTTATTGCGGCTATCTAAGATTCTTAGAAAAATACGAAGACTACTTTGTTGTCTTCCATTACCTAATGAGTACAAAAATGTATCATGAAAGCGCCTCCATAAAGTAGTACCCATGTTAAAATTCGTAAAACCATTGATTTCGACTTGGGTCCACTTTTAGGACCATAGAACATATTATAATTCCAAGGATCTGATTTGAAAGGTGAGGGAGGAGATGATTTGTTTTTGCCTTGGCTTCCGAATTTGGCTAAAGATTTGGGAACCTAGCTTCATTTTAAAGCTGATCGAGTCAGCTTATAGAGAAAGCCCAAAACAGATATGCTGGCGAAAGTGGAATGAGTGGCCTTAGGACCAAAACTTTCGACACGATGTGATTCCTTATGGTGATACATAGCAACAACTTTGAAGGAGACTGTGAGAGAAGTTTTATGGCTGTGCCTCCCAATTTATGAGGTTTGTACTTGGAAAATTAAAAGGTCGGTCGGTTTTGCTGTCTCTTGCAATTTATTTTATGGTAAAAGTGAAAATGACTAGCCACGTTGGACTCCTCGATGGTTCTTTTCCTAACAATATAATATGCCTGCACTTCTCCATCTTTTTTTTCTTTTGGTTCAAAGGATATACGAAGGGAAAAACTACTAGCGCCGAACAGTCGGCGAGCCTACAATGTCTTATCTTGTCACTGAAAGCATTAGGACCAAAAATTCCAAACATGCATTGACATTTAAGAGGCTGCCTTTGTTATACATGAATGGGGTAGGAGTGGAATGGTAATTTTATTATCTAAATTAGTGTCCTATCTTGTCACCGAAAGCATTAGGACCAAAAATTCCCACATGGATTGACATTTAAGAGGCAGCTTTTGTTATGTATGAATGGGGTAAGAATGGAATGATAATTTTATTATCTAAATTATATAAGTAAAAAAAACGGAAAAAATAAAGTGATCATTTGATAGGCCAAAGCAATTAAAATAGAATGATTTTCATTTCATTCCCTTTTCATTTCATTCACGAATAATGTTAGAAATGTCTTAAGGAGTAGCAAAACATAAGGAAAAGAGAGGGATGATATACAAATAGAAATATAGGATTCCTCGATCTATAGAATCAAAATATATGGCCACGGCTGTTCATCTTAAAATTAAACAATTAAACATTAGGGTAATGTACCTTATTGTCAATACTTTTAATTAATTCTATGTCGATTCAAAAAGTCTTAATTAGGCTAGGAAAATGTTTAAGTGTTCAAACTCACAGTGAATACACAGTTGATTAGCTGTGATCTTTACCCGACTCGAGTCCATCCCCACGGAGAGGAGAGAGAGCTTGAATCGATAAAGAAGCCGGAGATGAACGGTTGCATTTGGTGATGATTACTGTCTAATTTTGAGGTTGACGGTGGCGGGCGGTGCTTGCTCTCTGACCGGTGGGCGGGGGATGTGGCTGCTCGGAATGAAGATGTGGACACGGCAGGGGCTTGTGGAGGCGGGGGAGTATCGGAAGAACAAATTAGGGATTTTGACTTGAGCCTATAAATATGAATCATTCTGTGCTTTCGATACACGTTATTAAGCTACAATCAACCAATCAAAACAAACATATATGAATAGCGTAACCTCTTAAAAAAGAATCTATAATGGTAACATAGATGGTAAAATATCACCCACTCATAGAATGGAGTTTCAAGTTAAAATTTCCACTATATATGGACTTGTAGTGGTGTATTCATCGTAAGGGATTAGTCTGCGTCTAAAATCTTAGGATACCCCTTATTTAGCCCCTCCCTCCAAATTTTTAAAAAAAACCTACGATAATTTGTATATCACATTTAGAATAATATTACAAGTCTTGGTTATGCTTTTCACATTCTTTTGGGTTAATCATCTATCAAATTTTTCTTCAACAATAACTAAAAAAGAAAATACAACAACTTTATTTTTACTTTGAAATTAGTAAGGCCATGTTTGTTTGGTTGGAATAGAATGGGTGGGAATGGAATCTGATTCCATGTTTAAAATAGTCTGAAATGAAAATGAGATAGAAACAAACATTACGGAATGAATATCATTATAATTCACTACTATTGTTTGATTCCATTCTTATTTAATTATCTCATCCAAACATGTTGTTTGGAACGAATTGGAATGAGATTTCATTCCATTCATTTCATTCCAATCAAACAAACATGGCATAAGATTAAAAATTTGAATGCTATATGTTAAGACAAAAGGAAAAAATTTCATGACTCTTATGCCTCAATTGGACCAAAAATGAGGTCCAGTCAAGTTTTCTTAATTCCAGTCCAGGCTCACCCATGACTTCGGCTGGGTCAGGCGGAGATGGATAGGGACTAAAGAGGTTGACGTTTGTACAAGTGGGCATGCTGCCTTTCCAGTTCCACTAGGAAAATATGGGTTAGGATCTTCCCTCAAAAGAAGCCCATGTCCAGAATGTCTTAATGACGAGTCACAACTTTGCCCTGTCAATAGTGGGACTCATGGTAATAAATTCTCCATTTTCTCCATTTTTATCTTTAATAAATTCTTTTATTTTGTTAAACACTCCCCCTCCTGGGAGCTGATGTTTTCCACCCCAGGTCCTAGTTTTTCTACATTTTTTTTTTTTTTTCCCCATAGCACATATGTTGGTTTTAATTCTAAAGGAAGGAAATTCTTGTGTTCTTTTTTTTTTTTTTTTTTTTTGGGGTACATTATATGAGTTTGAACTCTTAATTAATCCTAATCTAACCCTTCATTCTCACCCTCCCTCACCATTATACTAATCCTAGTGGTTTAAAATTCTTGTGGTTTGTACCCTCTTAGAGTTGGGCGCCTTAAAATGTTGACAATGTCGATGAGGTTAAAGGGTAGATTTAACCTATATTTTGTGCTCCAAACCTACTTAATTCAAGTACTCCAAAATTTGGTCATGCATGGGCGCAAAGGGGAGACATTTGAGAAACTCCAATATGTGACAACAAAAGATACACACATTAACTCACACAATGATGCTTAGGACAATGCTTTAATCTATCTGAACATACAATAGGTGGGGTTCACACCTATCGTCTTGTCATGAATGAAAAGACAATAAGTTCATGATTGGTGTGGACAAACAAGCACCTTTGTCTCATATTTTGATCCATCATACCAGTGGCCATATATAGAGATATGATGATTATTGTCAAGAGAGAAAAATAATAGAGAGAGAGAGAGAGAGAGAGATTCATATGTTTATGATTGCTTTAATCCAATATGTCCCCATGGAAGTGTGAATTTCGGATGGGAAGGCTTCTACTAATTGAGTAGTGGGTGTGGGTCCAAGGGGCACATGACAAAGGAAAATATTTGTTCCCTCTTTTGTATAGAGCATAGTTAGTAAACCACCGTACTGGAGAATACCGAACAGCAAACGTACGAAGTATGATTTGGTTTTTTTATATAAAAGTGTGATAAAAAATTTAGCATAAAAAAATGGAAACGAAAATAATACGAATACGAGTATATATGGATATAATACGAATTTTAATTAAAAATTCAGGACAAAAAATACGCGAGTATTTTACGTTATTTCATTTTGTATATCACTATTTTGTATATTGTTTTATTTAACCACTCGTAAAATATTGTTAAAAAATCAATCACATATAAAATAATAATTAATTATTATTATTTTATTTTGTTTTATTTTTTGTACATTTGCTTAGAAAGAAACAGGAAAATATGTAAGTCTTGATCTATATATATTTTTACATTTTCATTCCCTAAATTATTTTATAATTTTTGTTTTAAAATTATATGACACGTGGTCTATATAGTAAAAGAATAGATACAATCATCTAATCTTTAAAAAACCTAAAAAATTATATAAAGAGATAAGAAATTATAATAGAAAAATTATAAATTAGATCTTAATTTAACAAAATAAAGATAAAAATCAAGATATTTTAAATATTAGGAATAATATTATTGATGATTATAGTAAGAGTCGAATTGTCAACAGTATAATTAAGAGTATTTTAACTTCAGTATAATATGGAATACGTCAATTACGTGAACTATACATTTGCTATAAAAAAACGAGTATTTTTAATTATATTTAAACTTTGTACGACAAATAAGAGTTTTTTTAAAAAAATACATACGTACATGTATTATATAGATATAGTACAAGTATTTACTAACTAGGGTATAGAGTTGAAAGTGATGCTTGCTTTATTAATAGTTGCTTGGAGGCGGCTATCAACTTATCATGTGGCCAAAAATTGTAACCTAACCAGCTGTGGGCCTGTGGCGTATCGCAATTCTTGGTTCATATGCCCGTCTAAATGCTCCGAAATGACCACCCCTCATTCTTTTTCTTTGAATTCTTTTATTTGCATTTTAGAGACATTTGATATCGGAAGAGGGTGTCCGGTTACAAAATTGGCCTTAACAACCATACTTTGGCCATCCGGCATTTATCTCTGTACTATAAAAGGTACACTATTTTTTTCTTCGTCTTTTTATCCCTTTAATTATATAAATTTTATTTATCTATCTCCCAAAATTTTATTTAATACCCACATGCAGTCAGATATTGTGAGGGAGACCTAATAGGCCAGGGTTTTCATTAGAAAAGACAAAAAATGTTCAACACTTCAACATGACGAATGGGTTGATCTACAATTATTGTGGCTATCTAAGAAAAATAGGGAGATTACTTTATTCTCTTCCCTTACCTAATAAGTACGAAAATGTCTCATGAAAGTGCCTCCATAAATTAGTACCCATGTGATTATAAAAAAAAATAGTACCCATGTTAAAATTTGTAAAGCCATTGATTTCGACTTGGGTCCACTTCTAGGACCGTAGAACATTTTTTTAATTCGAAGGATCTGATTTGAAAGGTGAGGGAGAAGATGATTTGTTTTTGATTGGCTTCCGAATTTGACTGAAGAATATTGGGAACCTAGCTTCATTTTAAAGCTGATCGAGTCAGCCTATAATGAAAGCCCAAAACAGCTATGATGGCGAAATTGCATACAATGAGCGGCCTGCCCGCCTTAGGACCAAAACTTTCAACATGATGTGGTTCCTTATGGTGATGCCTGGCAACAACTTTGAAGGAGACTAAGAAAGAAGTTTTATGGCTGTGCCTCCCAATTTATGTGGCTTGAACTTTTTAACATTAAATTATTAGAAGGTCGGTCGGTTGGTTTTGCTGTCTTTCAATTTCCTCAATTGTTCTCTTCCTAACAGTGTTTGCGCTTCCCATCATGTCACCGAAAGCATTAGGATCACAAATTCCAACATGGATTGACGCTTCCTCTAAGGCTGCTTTTGTTCTGGGTAATTCACTCGGAGGGTTAAATCAAAATATTTGAGAAATGTTCAAATACCTTAATCAGTATGGTTGAAAGAAGATTGGCTATGGCTGTCTTTGTTATGTATGTATAAATGAATTGCGAATGGAATAGTAATTCCATTACTTAAACTTTTTTTAAAAAGTGACTGTTTGGTAAGGAATGAAATAGTTATTTCCTTGTAGACCTATTCTCTCTAAGGAATAGTTATTTTTTCCCAAATCAATCAAAATGAATGACCATTTCCACCTCTTAAAAGTAGTAAAAATAACAAAAAATGGATCTCATCTTATTTCTTCTATTCCATTTCCACTTTTATTCCATTCTATTCACACGCAACTTCAATGTTGGTCTCAGTGGCGGAGCCGAGGCGGCCTTTGGAGGCACTTGCCTCTATTGGTTCAAATAAATTCTTTTTTTGAAGAAATTATCATTTGATAATTACTTCTCGACATAATGCCAAAGACAGAAAGATGGCAGTCATTTTGAAGCATATGTACAGTCTATTTGTAATAAGTTGACAAAAAATGTCATTTTTTGGTATGATATTGGGAAATGATTATCAAAAAGTAATGTTTCTAAATAAAAGAAAAGAAAAGAAAGAAACTCTTTACAGTTTTCAGTTCTCACTTCACATAATCATAACATGATGCCCGATTTAAGATAACTCTTAACTTCGTCCCCGATTGGCCTAAAATCAAGGAGCCGAACCATTTGTAAGAAGATCAAACAATGTCAGAAATGTCAAGTAAGTTGGAATGGTCGGACCTGTGGCCAACGCAAGCCCAATTTGTTTGAAAATTTTGTTTTGGTTTGATTACTTGATATATACCACCTTATGTAGCGAGAAGCTCAGAACTAAGTTGACATGTCTGCGTCAATAGCTGTCAATTCTATTAGAGGTAAAGAAAGGTGAAAAGCACCAAACCCATGAATTTTGATTTCCATATTGATGAGTTCAGCTATGTGCATGCAAACACAGGCTAGGTAAAATTTTTAATTTTGGGTGCGGGGAGTGGGCCAAGTGCAATTCATAAGTCTAAAAGCTGTGATTTTTGAAGGCTGACAGTCCAATGGGGTAGTTGCCGGCTGCGATTTTTAAGTGGGTCAATTCGTTATAGAGTGATGGCAACTAGACAATAAAGTGGGGTTTCTAGAGATTCAGTGATCCACTGGCTGAAGCACCAAAATTCTGTAAACTGCTACGTGTCCACTCCAAATCTCCAATGTTACAGTGAATAGAGTTGGATAAGGATAGGAAGTGTCGTGCTGCTTTCCCAGGCAGCCTTCCTAGGCTTCCCAATTTTTCCCTTCTTCCAAAGATTCTCTACCAAATCCTTATTTAAAGGACTCAAAAATTCCTCCCAGCCTGAACAACTGAAAAGCAAAACATCATACACACACGCACTCAAAGAGAGAGAGATGGTAGAGGGTGAAGAAGTGGTTGGTGGCAAGACACAGCCACAGTCGGAACAAAAGAATGGAGATGGAGGTGTAATTCCGGCGAAGAAGAGGTTGGTGAAGAGCATGATGTATGATTACTTGGTCCAATCCTTTGCGTCTCTTTTCTCTTCCTCTCGAGTCACCTCGTCCAACAAGCGTAGTGCCGTAGTACCTGCTTGAAGTTCCTCCGGCCACCCGGCCAAAACATCAAATGCAAAGCAGAGCATGAATTCAATAAGGATAGCTTCCGGAATCCGGACCCACTGTAGTGTGGTCGGATTTATATATATGTGGCTGTTGTTGTGGTTTAATCTTGTGTGTATTTTTTCTTTTCTTTTTCGGTTTTGGTTTTGGGAAATGGATTCTTGAGAATTCAGTGGGAATCGTAGGCATAGAGGTCTAACGCATTAAGAAGAGTGTGTCATAAAAGCTTGAATATAAAAGCATCGATGAAGTGTGTTTAGTGCTTGAGAATTTTCACTTTGTAAAATAGGTTTCTGCATTTAATCATGGCCAAAATCGGTAGTTTTTTTGGGCGTTTGATGCCGACGGGGAAGAGGCCCTCCGTTTGTGGAGGGGGGAAACGAGGGCAAGGTGGGGACGCCATGACGCCAAAAGTCATTTGGCCAAATAAAAATCACCACGTGGGGTCATTTCAAATCAAACGGGGAACCACCACATGCTGCCCAACATATGCCCAAGTTTGCAACCTGCAACTCGAGCGGATTGGGCCAGGTTAGAGGCCAGCCCAATAGCATCTCCGCCCACTGATAGCCTCTACCCGCGACCCAAATAAACCCGAACTTCAACCCGCTATACCCTACTCGAGTTCATCCCCAGAGAGAGAGAGAGAGAGTAATTTAAGGAGGAGATGTACCTTGAATCGATAAAGAAGACGGAGATGAACGGTTGCATTTGGCCATGATTGCTGTCTAATTTTGAGGTTGACGGTGGCGGGCAGTGGTTGCAGTGTGACCGGTGGGCGGTGGATGCGCCTGCTCGGAATGAAGATGCTGAGATCGGAGAGTGGAGGGCTCCCAGCTGCTGCAAAAAGACACAGCAGGGGCTTGTGGAGGTGGGGGTATATGGAAGAAACAAATTAGGGATTTTGACTCGAGCCTATAAAAATGAATTGTTTTGTGCTTTTTGTTACACGATATTAAGCTACAATCAACCAATCAAAACAAATAAATATGAGTACCATAACCCATGAAAAAGAACCTACAAGTAGCATAGATGGCAAATAATTACCTACCCGAAAAAACGGAGTTTGAGTTTCTACTAAATTATCTAATGCACAAACTTGTGATGATGTGCCCATTGTGAGGGGATTAGTTTGCCCCCAAAATTTTAGGATACCCCTTGTGTGGCCCCCAAAATAAAAAAACCTATGACTATGTGTACATGATATTTAAAATAATATTACAAGTCATTGGTTATGCCTTTTCCCTATCTTTTGAGTCAACCATCTATCAATTTTGTCTTAAACATTAATGAAAACAAAATAAAATATGATTTTTTTATTTTTATTTTTATTTTGAAAATTAATTGGATTAAAAATTTGAATACCATGGGTTAAACAGAAAAAGTAAAAATTCATGATACATATACCTCACTTGGGCCCAAAATGAGGTCCCGTCAAGTTTTCTTAATGCCAGTCCAGGCTCACCCATGTCTTGGGTTGGGTCGGGCCGGTCCGGGCGGAGACGAATAGGGAGTAGAGAGGTTGATGTTTGTATTTTGTACAGGGGTAGGCCGGGCAATTTGGGCGGGTTGGGTGGGTTTGGGTTTAAGATAAATGGGTTGGGTTGGGTTATTAATGGGTTATGTAATTTGTGTTATTAATGGGTTGGGTTATGCTCAACCCAATTACTATGCAAACCCAAAACCAACCCGCAACCGACCCAATTATGACCCGGCCCAGATTTAAACCTAATCCACATCCTAACCCGACCCATTTTCTAACCCGACCCATTAAGTGCAGTATCCTGAAATGCTTTGCATGAACTACATAAATTCAAGACATAGGGTACACAAATAGATCTTGTACTACTTCCAACAAAGAGAAATAGCAAGTTTAAAGAAAAATATATAGGTTCCGATCAAACTTCAAATTAACAAAATAGGGACTATAATAACCAATCTATAGATTCTATAACATGAAAGAAGATGAAGAATACTAAACAGAACTTGCTTTTCTTCCACCAAAACAAGAAGGAAAGATTTGAGTTAACTTATAAGTAGTTTATATCAAAAACCAATTTTCAGAGAACAAAAGAAAAAAACAGACCATAACCAATCTAATTTTTATATAAAATTATACAGATAGCATATCACATTTTTCTACAGCAATGAAAAGTGAAAACTTGAATAGGTGAAAACTTATCACCAACTCACTTTATCTAATTCTTTTATATTTTTACAAATTTTGCCACAACATTCAAACAATCAAATCTACCTTTTTCTGGCTAAGATTTAAGTGCTTTCAAAATTCATTCTGCAAGATAGTTACCAACAATAAATTGTGGCCATGATATTCACTCATAATATACGAGAATCTGGCAAAAAGGAAACAAGTACCAAAGCTAAGATCAACTGTAATCAAAGCCCTAGATTCAGTTAAGGCAGAAAAGTCTAAGATATGAAGATCAAAGATATACCCAAATTACTACATAACCAAAAATGAAGAAATCAGATTACATAACTAATATTCATAACATGTCAATTCATGTACTCATGAGAGATTCACTAATGGTTATGACCTCAAGAGTATCCCGATGCTTCCTATGCTGGCAATAACGTACAATGAAATTGTGATTTCATGAAGCAAAAGAGTATAAACAGAACTTGCTAAAACCCCCAATCTTTCCCTCACTATAACTTCATGTCCATTGAAGTTTTCCTATGCCCATAAGCAGCAATTCAATGGATAAAAAATAAAGACCTCAAACTTCTTCCTATACAATTAAGAAGATTTTCTCATACAAAATATTGCACATCAGAACATTGAATTACATATTGAACATCTGTAATTCACATTACCAATACCACTTGGTACAATTTTCTGAACCAAAAGAAATTAGAAAACCGTTAGAACACTGTCCAATCATAAAAATGTAATACAGTAGGATGCAGAAAATTCTCCAACCATAGTGCTAGTTTAACAATAACAGCAGAACATCATTGTTTAAAAAAAAAAAAAAAAAAAAAAAAACAGCAAAACATCGGATTTCACAAAACCAATAGAATAAATTTTAAACCCATCTAATGTTTAAGGAAACTCTATACTATTGAGTGCATACAAAGTCAAAATCACCACCAATCTGTTTGTTAAGCTCAGAAGAATTAGACCACCACCAAGTTGTTCACATGAAGAACGAGGAGTATATACCTGTAATTTGCGATTTTCTGGGACCCACAAAGCTCGGGGGAAGAAACTGGAATGAGAATGAAGATTCATGCCTAATAGTTATTTTCTTTCGTTTTCCTCAGTTTTCTCAGCACCCAAACGGTGGGTAATGAAGATACCTGAATGTCGTCCCCAAGCAATAACAATCGGCAATGAGCGAATGGGGTGAGGGTTTTGTACCGTGACTGCATAGATAAAGAGAAATCTAGACACCCAAAGAGAAATTAAACCGATATACCTACATAGCAAAACCCTAAAATTACAAACCCTAGATTTACAAGACAAAGATTGAAAAAAAAAATGGTGATTTTACCAGTAAACTGAGTGATTAAATGTAGATAATTAGTAGAGAGAGAGCTTACCTCGTATGAAAATGGTGATTTTAATAGTCTTTGTCTTTGATTTGAAATGGAAAATGACTCTTCCTCTTCGATTACAAGAATTGCCGACGAGGAGTCGTCTTCTTCACACAGTGAGAACGAGCTCTCTCATCCATGGAGACATCGTCTTCACACGGAGCTCTCATCGCCGCTGATGGTCTCTTCTTCGCGAAGAGAATGGAACGCTGGAGTTTACTGGAGTTTGGAGGCAGAGAACGCGAATTGCCTGACGGCCAAACCTTGCGTTTGTTAAGTTGGGAAACCCAACGGGTCTGGTAATGTAACCCATATCCAACCCATTTATAATTGGGTTTGTTTTGGGTAACCCATTAACAACCCATTTAAAAACTTTATAAACCCAAACCCATTTATCGCGGGTGGGTTTGGGCGAGTTCATGGGTTTAGGCTGGAATTGCCAGGCCTATACAGGGGGAACGGCTATTGCAACCCCACTTTTTATCAAACCCACCTTTCATTTTGGTTTTTAAGATTTCATAAAAAATATAAAATGTTTTTACAAAAACCAGCCACAATGTTTACTAGAAAACATCATTTTGAACAACTTTGCAGAAGAAAGTTTTTCCAAAATCTATTGTTTTAAGTAGATTTTTTGGGAAAAAATGAAATAAATGCCATAAATGGCTAAAAAGTTTACTTAAATGATAGATTTGGGAAAAACTTTCTTCTGTAAAGCTGTTTGAAATGATATTTTCTAATGACCACCGCGATCGGTTTTCGTAAAAACATTTTATATTTTACATAAAACCTTAAAAACCTAAAGGATAGGGGTGGGATGATAAACATGGGAGTTACTATAGCCGTTCCCTTGTACAAGTGAGCATGCTGCTTTCCCAGTTCCACTAGGAAAATATGGATTCGGATCTTCCCTCAAGACTCAAGAGAAGAGAAGCCCATGTCCAGAATGTCTTAATGACGAGTCACATCTTTGCCATGCCAATATTGGGACTCGTGGTAATAATTTCTCTACTTTCTACGTTCTTTTATTTTGTTAAGCACTCCCCCTCTTGGGTTATGTAATCTTTTGCTTGTGGGCATGGCTGATGTTTCCCACCTTAGGTCTTAGTTTTTCTACATTTTTTTTTCTGTAGCACATATGTTGGTTTTAATTCTAGAGAAAGGAAATTCTTGTGGTGTGGTTTTTTTTTTTTTTTTTTTGGGGGGTGATACAATGAGAGGGCTTAGAACTTCTCACCTATCCTAATCTAACCCTTATTCCCACTCTTCCTCACCACTATATTAATTGTCACAGGGTCAAATTTTCACCATGAATTTTCAGCTTATGTGCAGCACTAAGTCTACCTACTTAGTCAACTTAATCATAATCAATAAAAAAACATAGATAACGTAAGCAACAGTCAAGCAACAACACAGTTTTTTGGACAAATGCCCAACCTTTATTCTCAACTCAAAAATACAAGAATACTATCACAGCAATCTAAACGTGCTCTAGTGTATGCCATGGCAAACATATTAGTACAGGAGCATTGGCGGTTACAGCCTAACCACCCAAGAGCCTTGCTGTTGACAACCTCAACAGCCTAGGGAAACATAGCCAATAAACAAATGCCAACTTGTGCATAGCAGTTTTGCTCAACTGCCTATACTGATCTGGAATGTCCTAAGCCTAGCTAACTACCCATCTTGATGTTTACAACATCAGCTAATCAAGGAGGAATGTTTAAGCATCCACCATAACTGCTAGCAACTACTTTTGTCTGGCCTGGCCTTTGGCCCCCTTGTCCAAGAATGCATGCACCACATCAGCAATAAGCCAACTGCCAACAATTGCTTGCATGCATGTGCCTTGCCACAGCCCATGAATTTGTTGCTGTGCGTGTATTGGCTGCTTAACCAATCTGCAGATGCTTTGTTTCATCCGTGTTCATGCTATGCCACGCCTACGCATGTGCCACAGTCTTTGTGCCAACGAGTATGCGAGACAAGTCCCGTGGCTGTGCCCCTTTGATTCGTCATAGCAAGGTGTCACCCAACCCCTTGCAAAGCCAACCATAGCTAATTGATGTTCGAACAACCTACTATGCCTTGGCCACAAATGGCCTAAGTGTTGCCCCATGGCAGGCACCTAGCTTCAATCACCACTCTTCCCCTCTTAAAGACTCTTTAAGACGATTGCTATATCGATAGGGGTTTACATCAATTGTGACGAAAAGCATAATGAGTCTCACAATTAATTTTTGCATCCAAAAATCATGAAACTCCACCAACACACTCATGAGATCATAAAATAACTTAACTAATTTTATGAATTCGAAATAATACAATTTCACAATATTTACCAAACTGCCAATGCCATTGTTTGAACGCTGCTAAACCCCATGGCTTGGCCAGTCTTGGCCAATCATAGCTATATCAAGTCACATGCAAACTTTGTTGCAACACCTGATTTTCTAAGGCATGCCTCCCTCATGCCTTAGCCTTAGGTTGACATGGTTGCCATATGCCGTCACATGCCAAGCCCTTGGCTTAACCAAAAGCTAAGGTGCTAACACTAATCCTAATTGTTTGAAATTCTTGTGATTTGAACCCTCTTGGAGTTGGGCTCCTTAAAATGTTGAAAATGTGGATGAGGTTAAAGGGTGGATTAACCTATCTTTTGTACTCCAAACCTACTTAATTCAAGTAATAAAATTCTCCGTATAAATTTAGTGGTAAAATAGTACACGGCCATTGAATAATTTTTATCTCAATTTTTGTAATTATCATTTCAATAGATAACTAAACTAAATAATTAGGTTATCCGAAAAAAAGTCTCTTGCCAAAATTTGGTCATGCATGGGCCAAAGGGGAGACATTTGACATACTTCAATATGAGACAACAAAAGACACACGCATTAATTCACACAATGATGCTTATGACAATTCTTTAATCTATCTGAACATATAATAGGTGGGGGTCACACCTAGCTCTTGTCATGGTTCATGATTGGTGTAGGCAAACAAGCATCTTTGTCTTATATTTTGATCCCATCATACCAGTGCACCAATAAGCCAACTGCTAACTAGGGGTGTTCATGGATTAGGTTAAAACCGAAAACCAAACCGAACCAAACCAAACCGGTCGGTTTGGTTTGGTTTTTTTGTCATTAGGTTTGGTTTTGGTTCCAATTTTTAAAAACCGAATTAAATTGGTTTGGTTTTGGTTTTCATGTTTAAAAAACCAAACCAAACCGAAAAACCGAAAAATATATAATATATATATATTATATTATTTTATATATTATATATCAAATTTTAATTTGTAATTTGTTGATTTTAAGTTTCTTATTGTTTTTCCTATTTTCGCTTGGCATGTATTAAACTAGTTATTAATGTTATGTGAGATAATGGCATGTATTAACTTGGAGATTTAAACTTAGATTGACATATGTCAATTTGTTTCATTTTGATACAATGTTTAATGTTTTTTTTTAGTTGCTAATGTAATGTTTTTATTAAAAATGTTTTAATTTGGAGTTTGGCATGTCATTTTTTTCATTTTTAATTATTTGTTGTTACTTGATTGGTTAAAACCGAAACCGAACCGAACCAAACCGAATTTTTATGATTCGGTTTGGTTTGGTTTGGTTTTTTTATAGTATGGTTTGGTTTTGGTTTGAGATGAACAAAACCGAAGTATAATGGTTTGGTTTGAAAAGTATCCCAAAACCGAACCAAACCGAACGACGAACACCCCTACTGCTAACAGATCTCTCCTCTGTACAAATATTTTTTCTCCGTTTATTTATTTTATTTTATTTTTGGATAAGTACTGCATTTATTTTCATTTATCTCTAATACCCTCAAATAATGAGAATTAGAAAAAGAATGGAGCCCACTATACCCTCAGAAAGCAGCGTTGTTGTTGTTGTTGACCCTTTTTTATTTTTTTGTTTTTTTTTTTGAGTAGTGTTATTCATCATATATATTAACTTTTGTTATTATACGAAAAATTGGAAACTTTCAAAATAGCTTGAGAAATGGGTCATCTTAGAACAAAAATCTGACCTAGACCGAATAGAGCTTTAATGGCAGATTGTAACGAAAATTCTGTGGTACCCGACAAAAAATTGGGTATTGTAAGTGTGACTCAAGTAGTAATCCGTCACAATTTGACCACGTACAATTGATGTGATGAGGTTACTCTAAAAACCTAAAAACCTTACAATATCCCATACTTTTCAGATTTTACTAAAAATCTAAAATGGATTCCATAGAATGCTGAATTATAGTTTATCCCCGAAGAGAGTTGGATGCAGCTGTAATCTTGCTGGAAAGGTGGTGGCCGTCTGTAAACAGTATTACAACATCAGATACAGATGAAAGAGATTACGTGTAAGTCAATCACTGAAGCCACGAGGACCACAAGTGACGCAACTTACGTGATGTCATACCTAGTGGCTAGTGTGTGCATTTTTCTCTTAACTTTTATTTTTTTGATAAATGAAAAAATATTATTAATTAAAACAACGAGTAATAAATAGTAATGTCACATCTTAGACATCTTCTTTACAAATGTACTACTACAATATAGAGGTAGACATAAACGTGTTTGGTGGTGAAGTTAGAAATTTATTCCAATAAAGTCCACTTTCTTTTCTTTTTTTTTTTTTTTTTTTTTGTTTGGGTCTCATTCTATAAATTAAATAATCATATGAAATAGTTTTTTAGGAATGTTCTTCAGTTCCCTAAAAAATAAATAAATAAATAAATAAAAAAAAGGAAGAATTAGACAATAACAAGAACAAAGAAAATTGTCAGCTCTATCTCGTTCACTGTTTGTGGAATTGGGGTAACTCCAAATATCTGCAATCTTCTACAAGTATCAATTAACACTGAGATTCAAATCAAGAACTTGAAATATTACACTCTTAAGGTTAAGTTATCCCTATGCATAAAACTTAAATATTCATTGATAATAAAATGGGTACAATTAGAATGATTAAATTATTGTGAAATAAATAAAAAGGTTAAGAATTAACCATATGAAGGAAAAAAGGGAAAGATGAAAGAGTAAAATTAGAAAATGTGAGGGATCAAAGAAAAATTCAACAGGGTCAAATTCAGAATATCATAATAAATGTAGAGTAAAAATGCAAAATTTTAATGGGTTAGTTATCTTAAAGTTAGATGACTAACCTCATCTGGCTCCGCCGCTAATCACGTTACAAGGCTTATGGATTGAAAGGGTTACTCATCTTAAAGTTTGGATTCAATCTTTTGTCACAAATATTCACTTTAGCATACGATTTCTCAATGTATTAGCAATTTTTTTAACTACTTCCTAAAAAATTTAACATGGGAAAAAAGTTAAAATATCTAAAAGAGAAAAGATTTTGTATATCGAGCTACAAGTGGATTCAATTAAAAATGTGCAAAACAAAATTGGGGTCTCCTAGCCTTTCGTAATTCTTGGTAAAATTTATATATATATATATATATATATATATATATATATATACAAATATATATTTTTTTTAACGAGAAGTATTTTAAATTATTAGACCCAAACTAATTTTCAAGGTGCACAAATCACTTACAAACTTGTGCATATAATTGTGAAGAAGTGAAAATTCTATTTTGGAACGTACAGTTCTTAAACCACGATATTTTACCATTTGACCTACCCTTATTTTTATAACAAGTTTACGCAGCGCAAATGTGAAAATTGCATAAAGGGAAATTATCCTAATCCTATCCGAGTATCCGACGTTTTTAATTCAGGTGGTAACTAGACCTTACTATCTGGACGGATTGGGATTTGCTCAAGTTGGGATCTTTAACTTGACGTTCAATTTAATGTTAGATTTTGGACACGTGGGAGATGCAATTATCAACGGTTGGGCTTTTCCTACAAATGCTAAAGTTTCTTCATTCTAGCCGTTGATAATTGCATCCCCCACGTGTCCGAAATCTAACGCTAAATTGAACATCAAGTTGAAGACCCCAACTTGAGCAAATCCAAATCCTATCTGGATGGGCATCACTCGCATGCGCAAGGCTGTGGGGTCGGCTAAGGCTTAAAAGGATTCAAAGGAATCCTACTCTGTCTTCACCCTCCACCGTGTGTCTCTCTCTCTCTTACTGCATCCCCATCGACCCTCAATCCACTTTTGGTGCTTTCCATAGAGTAGACGGAAGAGAAGGATGAGTGAAGCAGGCAATCATGGTAACTCTAACACCAACGAAGTTCCAACCAGGCAAACGGCCGGCGGTGGTAGATCTGCTCAGTCTGCAAATCCCCGTTGGGAGAGACCACTGAAGCCACCAAGGCGAGGGACGTCCAAAGTGAAGAAACAGATTTTTGCCGACGTTATTAGCGTCTTCTGTCCCAACCCCCCTCCCTCATAGATTACACATACTCGTATCACGTAAGTACGAAATGATGGGCTTATATATATATATATATAAAATATGTTCACCTCCGCTATGTCTCGTAGGAATTTTTATGCCGGATGTATATCTCTGTGGTTGATCTAGCGCGTGACATTGGACGTGATGAGCACGTGCGTATGATCAACGACTCTGATTTACACCGTCGGTGAAAATTCTTATTCGACGCCGGCGGGTGAACAATCCGATATCGTACATATACATATGTACTAATAATTAGGCGTTCGGCGACAGCATACATGATTTCGATTGTGATTGTTTAAGACCAGTCTAAGTTGGTGTCTTAGCCGAACGCCTGAATATTTTCATATATATATATTTCCAAAGTGAGCAATCGATGCAATTAATTGCTACTGGGGATAGTTATCGATGATTACGCCCAAGGTTTCTGTCTAAGGTTTAGTGATAGTAGTGGCTTCTATGGAAAGTGTATCTTTTGAAGGGAACTTGGATACTTTCCATGAAAATTAGGTCTATTATCCCTTGTTAGTTGTAACAAAAATGTAGCTTGACCCATCATCTAATTAATTTATTTTTCTTACTAAATCAATTGTGTGTCAAATAATTATCATGGTTTGATGATTGTGATCTATGTTGAATGAAACACAAATATGACACAACATGAACAGGGGACTATAGCAAATCGTTAAAAGAACAAGACGCGGACACGGTAAGGATAAGACTATCAAAAAAAAGAAAAGAAAAAGGGATAAGACTCTGTCACTATCTTTGAATGTATACACATGCATTTACCATCATTAAACTCACTTCATTAATTAAAGAAAGGAAAAATAAAATTCCTATTTTACCTTGTGTCCTTGTGTAAGAAATATATATCATGTTGAGCTTGTATTTGTGGTAGTATATCTTACCATCTAGCGGTAATTAAGGAGGATGTTCTGTGGAATGTATGGGTTGGTGAAACAGGATAAGGAAGAAAAAAGGAGGAATATTATTATTTGGGGAAATTACCTTTTCCCCTTATTATTTTGTTCATCACTTGGGACACCAAAAAAGTAGGGGAATTCTATGACGCCTACACAAAATGACTTTTAAGTAGTTATATTTTGTGAAAAGCAGTAACATTTTTTTTTCTAACCCATATAATTATTTATCACAAAATGTGACTATTTGCTATTTAGGATACTGTACCCAAGGATAAAGAGTTTGAGTATTATTGCTTAAAATGAGTGAGTTCATATTGTTTGCATCCTAAAAAATACCAATTATTATTATTATTATTATTATGTGTTGAATTTTGCAGGACATTTGGCAATTACAAGAAAAATGCAGCACATGTGGCATAGGTTCATCTTTGGAGGTTGCAAAAGACATGTGGAGCAATTAGAATGAAAGAGTACGTTAATGCCTGCAAGTTAGTAGGAGTTACTAGTAGTTTTAGGAAGTTATGGGTAGTTTTCTTGTAATTCTATAAATAGGCCTTGAAGCCTTCATTGTTAATCTCTCTCTCAATCAATCAAATTATCAATCTCAGACAACGGTCTCAAGGCTGCGGTTTTTTTCTTAGGAGTAGTTGGCCCTTAAGACAATCTAATTAAAAAATCTAGGAACGTGTGCTCCTTCCTGGTCAAAGGCGTGTGCAACCCTTTGCAATTCACAAAACACATTTGAAATGCTTGCAGATTGCATATTCAAATTGTTGTAATCGAACTTGATCCCATTCAATTTTACCATCCGTGGTGAATAGTGAGATCAACCCACATTACTCGTTTGAATGATCAAAACGTCGAAATCCTCGAATTATACGGCGAATGTAAAGTCTTCTTCGATGAGGCATTCGAACCATTTGCACAAATCACTTGAGAAAGGCTGACACGCCCCGCATTCCATTTCGACCTCAAAGTGCCGGCAAGAAATGATTTTTGGGGAAACACATACCAACAAGGATTTTAGGCTCAATAATTTTTCATCACAAGCGTCAATAAGATCATCACCAGAGAATCCGATACTTGTAGTCAATTATCCTTCAAACCAACTCTATTTATTTTATTTTTCTTAAAGATAGTTAATGGTATTTTTGATTAACATAGACACGTTTGGGACGCGGTCAAGGAGTGTCGAATACGTCTCATTGGAGAGGTATTAGCTAGTGTTCTACATGGACATGACTCCTCTTTAGAAATTCGAAGTGTATAGTTTATGCTTTTTTCTAGTATTACAATCTTGCAAATCTAACCAAATCTTTGACTCCGTGGGAGTGTTGAAAATAAAATATGAACGATTTTTCTAAATTAAAGATGTAAGATCATGTAATCAGGTGAATTTTGTATACAGTTGGTAAAAATACTGTGACCTATATCAAATTTAGGGGCTTCATTTTCATTGGTTACTAACAAGGCAAGACCAAAGTCGTCAAATTTCTCAAACCCAGTTACCCAGGCCTCTCTGCTCTCTCTGCTCCTCCTATAAATTAAATGAAGATAAATTTTTCCAGCCAACCTTCTAAGTACTCTTCGTGCAACAAACCTTCCATGGAAAATGGACGAGAAGTTGCTTTGTCAAATAAAATTTGGAAAAAATACTTTTCAAGTTTGGATTGTTTTCAGTTTTCACTTTACATTTTATATTTTGAAATTTATACTTTATCCCCTTTGGTCACATGTGGATGGGTTGTCTCTGGTTGATTTCACTCCTCTTCCTTATATAAGGGGGTATAGTGCAGTTTTTTGAAACTATAATGGGCATTTTATAATTAAAAAAAAAGAAGAAGAAGGTCAAACTAACTTTTTTAACGAGCAATTGAATTCACCCCCTAATTCCTTCTAATTAATACCAACAAATAAGTATCAACCCTTTTTCATAAACTTAAATCCAAAATCGTTTATTCAGCAAATGAGAAGAATGCACTAGACTATCCTAACATTGGCCAAAAAATGATTAAACTGGAGAGAGGTAAATTGTAATGGCCAAAACTCAAAACACCTAAAATTGGGCGGCTTCGCTGAGTCCCCATTCCCAAATATATGCATTGAAGGTAGGAGGGTGGCACAGTGGCCCGTTAGGCTCGATGGGTCTCACTTCTGTAAAAATAGTGGAATGGCCCAACCCAAGCAACCCAAAAAGGAAAAAAAAAATCCAAGCTCGATCAAAGTACGCTTCCATAGAAATGCGGCAACTGCCAATGCACTTTAATTTGACTGCAGGCCTGCTGGAGTGTTGGGTATTGGACTATAGGTTGGTTGCTTTTTCTCACGCCAAGAGGAAATCCAGAAATATAAAATTTCGCGGCTCCCTAGCAGGTTGGCATTGGATCTCGGTGGAGGCAACTTCAACTTCAAATGCTGCCTCCGGCCCATCGTTCTTGAAGCATTACTTTTGTTTTTAGTTTGGAGCAATTCCATAGTTGGGAGTTATCTTGAAAAACAGAAATACAACTTTTTTTTTAATTATTATAAATTTTTATCTTCCAACAATGCCAAAAAACCAAAATTTGTATTGAACAAATCAAAGCCTCAAATGAAGCAAAGCCTTTTTATTATTATTATTTTTTTGGTTCCAATGGTGAGAGATATTACTATATTTTCCATCATGTACTACACGAACAGTTCATCTTTACCACTGAAAATTTGCCTCAAAATTAAATTTTGAACCAAATTTGGCTTCAACTTTACCTCCAAGCCAAAGTTGGCTCTCAATGCTTTCCTTAATGAAGCACTTGTTTTGATGGGAGGAGGTAAGATTTAATTTACCTTCTCTATGCCTCCATTGGAATTGCTCTTATATATGCAAAATCCCCCTTTTTTTGAGCTATAAAGATTGTATACACATGTATAAAAAGGAAGACTGAGAAGATGAATTAAGTATTGTTTATTTATGTCAATGGCACTTTTGGGAGGGAGATTAATTGCACTCGCACTCATCTGGAATTGGATGGATGGATTTGAGAGGAATACGAAATCTTGAGTTGAAGGTAGTGTGGCACATTAGGCCAAATGGGCCTATCTTTCACAAATGTAATATTCAAGACCAAAAAATACAAAATCAAGGTCCGTTTAACATAAATGTAGATAATAATAAAATATATAAACACATTTAATTTTCTCGAGCTTACTCCTTTAATAGTGCATTGCTATTTATCCTAAACCATCTTCCCAAATCCTAACATCCCAATAATGTGACATTTTGGTAATGTATATATTTTTTTGTAGGAAGAATAATATCCTATGAGAAGAGAATGAGAACATAAAAATGGAAATCACATAAAGAAGGAAACAAATTAAAATTTTCTGACTTTCTTTGAAATATTCTCTCAATCTATACCCTCTTTTTATTTATTTATTTATTTAAAATTTAAAATTTAAAATTTTTTTTATATAAAATTTTTATATTTTCTTGGTCCTTTCCTCAATATACCCATGGCAAGTTCAAATTTCTCCTGGTTGTCCCCAATATAGAAGAGAGCTTTTCAACTCGAGCTTATCTTGTCTTTACAGATGCAAGTCCAAATTTGGAACCGTAATCCCCAATCTAGAAGGGAGAAATTTAGTTTTGAGGTTGGCACAGGCAACTGGCGGGTCTAGTCTGAACAGGCAGTCATCTTCCGTGTTTAAGATCAATCCGAACCATGGCGGCTAATTAATCCCAAAAGGTTTCACATACCCCACATTGTGTGCCTTATAATGTCTACACTAAAGAAAGGCATGATAAAAGCAACCACCATCATATCTCTTCCACATAACCGTTGCACAACGGATTCAAACCCGGCAACTAAATTCAAATATCTGAAAAAGAAAAAAAGAACATAAAGCAATCTCCACCCAACCTTTCCCTTTGCTTTTTCAATTAAATATGCAAAGACTATATAATATGGTCTACCCATGTTCTATGTCATCTATTGTTCATCTCTCTTTCTATCTGAACCAAACCCAAACTCAATAATGGGGTCTTGTATTAGCAAATGCAGACCTAGACCCAAGAAATGTTCAAAATCCCATGAAGAATGTGACTCTGTTCAAGACAAGCTTGTAATCTCACAAGCTCCTACATCTCCTCTTCCTCTATCAAACACAAAGGCTTCTTCTTCTCCTTCTCCTTCCCCTTCTTCATCTTCTACAAATTCATCCTTTTCTTCCTTCTCGTGCAGCAATAGTACCACTAGCATCTCATGCTCATCATCGGCGAGCTCGTCTTCAATCTTGAGCTCGAAGGACAGATCGTTTTCGAATGAGTTCTTGTGGTCTTGCGTTAAGGAGAATCCACATATCATTCGGGTTGTTGATCATATCAAGGCAAATTCTATAAAGCCAGTGCCTGCAAAAATTCATGCACAAAAATTAGACTCACCGGCTAAATTGGTTGCACCACCAGCAAGGCAATCGATCCCGCAAAGGGTAGTTGGGTCCTCTGCAGTACCACAGAAGAGAGCCCGCGCGAGTTCACCAACTCTTACGCGACAGAAGAGCTTTCGAAAGGAGCCAGAGAGGCCAAACACCGGATACTCGGCTCCATGTAGAACGATGAGGTCACCTTCTCCAAGCCGAAGATTTACAGGTGATAATTGTAGGAATGTTGGGACAAACACACCCAAGGAAAGTTGTTGCAAGCGCTCGGTTGGTTCGAGGACAAATTCAGTGAATCCTGTTTCGTCATTAATGTGGAAGGAAAATCTTAGGCCGGCGAGTCCTAGCAACAATTCGAGCAGGCATAGCTCATATCTGAAGAATAGAGAGATGTTAACTCACCAAATTGGTTCAAAAATTGATGAGGTTGCAATCGGAGAAGTCCTGTCTAACATGGATGTGGACGCTCTTCCTATGGAGGACATTGATAATCCTCACATTTCCTTGGATTGTTTCATTTTCCTGTAAGAAGTGAGTGTGCATGCATATTGATATGGTGTGATGTTCATATGTTTGTTTGTTTGTTTTTTTCTTTTTGTTTTTTGCCTTAAGTATTCATCTACATTCATGAAAAAAACTTGAAAGTGACAGTTATATCAAACTCTTGCATCTATATATATTTTCTGAGATTGGATGTAATTCTTTTTTATTTTAAAGATTATTTTTGCACAATGTGCTATTTAAAGCTCAAATATGATTATATGAAGGAAAAAAAAAAAAAAAACATAACGTTGCAAGTATTGTTGTGGTGGGTATATTTTGGTGGCATATTGTGGGTAGGGGAGGGGCCTGACGGGTTTGGATCCACTCTAGTTTGCTCCTCTCCATTTCTCTCCAGTTTACGGATCACAATGTGCCACCTCATCTTAAGCAAATCCGATGGCTCGCAATTAGCCATGTCATTTGTTCCACTAACTGGTGCCCATTTACAAATCACTCTCCCAAACAACGACGACTCAAGTGAGGCGGCGAAACCCTCAAATGCTCATCTCCAATAATTGACCCGTCTTAGAATGGAATTTATGTATTGGTTTGGATGCAATTGTTACGTTACAAATTCAAACTTGGGCGTAACCCACGATTCGTTTTTAAACTCCCTAATCTTTTGTCTCTCCCATCTCCATGGATTTTACTCTCACCTCTGCTATTGAGCTCTTCACGGCAATGTTTTCAATTCGATTGCCAATGGGATTTGGATTATAAATGGAATTTGTTAACAAACGATTGATTTTGTTGGCACATGATCCGCTTTAGTGATGCTGATTAATTCTTCTTCACCGATGGGTGGGATTTAGTCTGTGATTATGCAAAGGGTTCATTTCTGTACACTGATTCATGCAAAGGGTTCATTTCTGCACCACCAAATCATTAGCCATTTGATCTCAGCTATTGCGGGTCACCACCACCAAATCGTCAGAATTTTTACAAAAGAAAGAAAGCAAAATATTTAACATAGATTTTGTCGATTCCACGGGTCAAGCCTCAAGGGAGTCACCATGACGTTCTATATCCTAACTCGTTGAAAAAAATTTCTGAAAAGTAAGTATAAAACATGATGTTAAATTGACAAGGAGAAAGAAGAAATGTCATAGCAATTCATAAATGGGGACCATCCATGGAGTTTGATTGCCGCCAAACAGTATATTACCCTGTTCAGCTGTTGTTGCCCTTTTGAGAATACAAGTACTTGTGGTGGCGAGGACGGCATGGCCATTACAAGCCGTTGGATCAGCTTAGACAATGTGGCACAATGTGATCCGTAAACTGGAGGGAAATGGAGAGGAGGAAACTGGAGAGGATCTGAACCCGGGCCTTACCATGTTAAGGGGATGATTAGGGATTATAATTAGGATCCCTTCTTCCCTTAATTGTTAAGTATTTAATCAACATTAGAAGTCCAAATGACGTATAGAACTGCTGAAATTTGAAAAAACAAAAACTATTTTTATTTCCAAAAAACAAACATGAAAACCCAGACAGGTTTCAGGATGTCTAAAACTGCCGGTTTATGGATAAATCCCGTTTGGACATAAAATATAATGAAATCGATTCCCTTTGAGAAAAAAAAAAAAAAAAAACTAGATACACTTTATTCGAGGCCCTTGTGTACTGAAACATAGTAGAATCATTTGAGTCTCTCTTACCAAATATAGATTTTATGCTTAATATTTGTATCCTCGTTAATGGGTTATTAGAGATTGGTCTTGTTAGGGGGAAATAATTACAGTAGATAGTCTTTCTTAGTCAAGTAAGTAATCATTTACTAAGAAGTTAGTAGCATTTTATTGAACTGTAATTATTTGCCCGTGACTGAACCACTCTGTAATTCGCCCAAGTTTTTATATTACAAATTTACAACACTAGCCATCCCTGTCTATTCCATAGTTTTCCTGGGCCCAAGCCTCTCGAAGGCCAGAAATAGACCCATCCATGCAGGCTGAAGCCCATCCTAGTCCAGAAATGAGAAGCAATTGTTCTTCGATGGGCAGTGGGTCAGGTTATTTGGGCAAACCGCAGCGCACCGTCCCAACCCATCGTGCACTTTGTAGGATGGGCTGGTGAATTACGCAAGAGGGTGGTTATTGTTACACCTCAATTTTATTTATAAACCCTATTATTTTATTTTTTTAAAGTTTTATGAAAAATATAAAATGTTTTAAAAAAATTAGTTGAGTAATCCACTAAAAACATTATTTTGGACAACTTTGAAAAAGAAACTTTTTCCAAAATTTGTCATTTAAAAAGTCCTTTTGGCCATTTATAGTTTTTATTTCACTTTTATAGAAAAAAAATTATAAATGGCCAAAAAGTTCATTTAAACGATAAATTTTGAAAAATTAACTTTTACAAAATTGTTCAAAATAATGTTTTTTTAATGAATAACACAACCAATTTTTATAAAAACCTTTTATATTTTTCATAAAACCTTAAAAACTAAAAATAAATAAGGTGTGCAAATAAAATTGAGGGCTTGTAATAACCGACCTCTTTAGACAATCAGTGTTAGGCATAGGATTTCACACCCAAGTTGGGTTAGGGTATCCCACTACACCCATTATGGGAAGGGTCAAGGTTAAAATTTCAAACCCAAGTCCGGTTTGGGTTTGAATGGTCACAACTTACCTTATTGGGATCAATTTTTGATGCCTGTAACTAGGGGTGCAACTCGGTCCGGGCTAGTCTAGGCCAGGGGTATATCTAGACCAGACCAAATTAATTCGAGACATCAAAAATTGGATTGGAACCGGACTAGAAATTGTATTGGACCAAACTGGACTAGACCAACAACAATGGTTCAATTCTCGATCTGGTTCTCAGTTTTTTGTTTTTTTGTAAAAGGTAATAACTTTGTTGAGTAAGTATTATTATTTATTCAATAATACTTATATATGGAGTATAATATATTAATATAAACATATGATTATATATATATTATTTTTTGTAATTCTAGAATTCGGTCTAGGTCAGTTTTGAAACCACCTAAACCATGGACCAGACCGAATTCATCGATTCTTAAAATTGTGGCCCGAGAACCGAACTAATTAGTGTATGGCTAGAACTGGACCAAATTGCTTGGAGCGGTCTGGTTCTCGGGTCTACCCAAACCAAGTTGAACTTCTATCTGTAACCAGGTCAGGGGCCAGTTTTAGGTCATTATTGGGGACCCTACTACGCCCATTAATTTATTGGGTCGGGGACTTATGGGTTAGGTTGGGGCATCCCGGTCCAAAATCCGCCCCGTCCCTAAATCAAAGGCTTTTGCAAAAATCATTTTCCTGTCCAAAATGTGGTTTCATTGAGCCCCCAGTCACTCTTCTAACCGGCCTGTTCCTAAGAACACAAACATCCGTACATTCAAAAATCTCAAAAGTAATTATTCAATTTGTTAATAAAAATAAGATTTAGGATGTTTTATATATCTATATATATATATATATTTTATATTATATATATGTATTATATATATATATATTAGTAGTAGTCTTATAGTCTTATATAGACGTGTTAATATAAGTTGCATAAATATGTGCATTGGGGGTTATAATCCATAACCCATCAATGCATAGGGTACAATCCCCCATTGCATGTGTTGATGGTATATCTATTACTCAAGTATATCTTAGGTGTTAACTAATGAGACATAGGGTGTATAGTCTTATTTGTGTATTATAAGAGATTAGTCAAGACAACTGTTTGGATACCCTTATTCGTGCGCGCGTGCGCACACATACACACACACACACACACACATATATATATATATGAATGATCAAGTGTGAATCATCCTAAACGGGATCACAAAGTTACGAGCCATGCGTGGTAAACATGTGTGTGCGAATGAAAGTTACACACAACTCCTAACCGTGAAATTTGTTTTGGAAGATTTGGATAATCTGTACTCGATCATCTTTCTATATATATATATGGATGAGTTAAAATTGAACCCACGTAGTCTACTGTGGTTGGTATTGTAAGTTAATTGATGTACTTAATTTGTTGTAGCTAGTACTCACACTGACTTCAATCAAAATCTTTGAACAGTAGTGAAAGGAAAAAAAACCCTTCCAATGATGTTGTACAGAAAAGGGAGGAATGAAACGTGCTAGGATACCATTCAACTTGAAGTTCTTATAGCACTCGAAAGAACTAATCACTCGTTTTGTGATGCCATTGTGGGCTTGTGGCCCACTTCGTAGAGATAACCTATAAAAAGAAAATTAGAGCTTAGAAGTCAAATAAAAATGATTTTCCGCTGCCATAAGAGAGCCGTTCAACTCGAAGAAGGTTGCTTCAGCGGATATTTAACGTTACGAGCTTAATTTTTTTATCTATAATTATATAAGAATCCTTGATCGAGTCCATCAAATCATCATTGGAGGGCGCCTTCTTCCCTCTTCTTAGGGGCTTTTCTTTTTTATTTATTTATTTATTTTGTTTAGAATTCAAAACACGTCACTTTATCATATTTATTGTTATAAGTCCATTATATATATATATATATATATATATATAACTAATTTATTTTAATTCAGGACAAGGGTGGATTCCAACTTTCAAAACTCTTATTTTTATTTTCTCGTTTGGTTAACGACCAGCAACCTTTGTGCTCTAGGAGAGCCTTAGTAGGTCTCTATATAAATAACTCTGTTACAGAGGTTTAAGGGACAAAGCAGGACAGGCTCAAGCTGGGCCCAAACTGAGGGATGGGGTGGATTGGAATTTTGCAAAGTAGGCCTAAAACCGGGTCCAGTTTGCACTAAACAACAATCTTGTTCATGGATAATGGACAAACTTTCACATGGCTGTCACTGACATATATTGATACTATAAGAGAGGGTAAATTACATGGCCCCGGTAGAATCTAACAAATATAGATAAACTCCATCACGTTTATGAAATTACATTGATATCCTTTGTTTTTACAAAATAAATAACAAAGAGACCCCTCCCTCTTACCTCTATCTATTAATCTGTTAAATTATACTAAATTTTTTTCAAAATATCATAATTACCCTTATTAGATGACAACTTTCATGTTAAATGCATATAACTCATCAATTCAACTCATTCATTTAGCACATTTATTATTTATTATTTATATTTTTTTTACTGATAAACAACTAAAAGGTAATATGCGAAAAAACTTAAATTTTCTATCCAGTTTTGTTAAATTTAATTAAATTTAAATTTAATTAGAAGCAATTAGAAACAATTATTTATTTAATTAAATTTTTAATTGATTTGCAAAAAAAAAAAAAAAAAAAAAAAATTGATTTGCCAGGTTGCCACCTTATTTGAGTAAGTAGATTTGGGCAAAAAAAAAAAAGAAAAAAAAAAAAGGGAAATTCTTTATAAGCCCAGTTTCGTTATGCGACTCAGTTAGGCGAGGGTAAGTTTGGAACGAAATCCAAACTTTAAGTCTGTTGAGGCAATCAATGTGTTTTTGAATGGGATAAATAACATGCCAACACATGAGGGGGCTAATGGATTCAGCTGATTGCATTCGTCCTATATGGTAGCACTAAAAAAAAAAGAAAAAAAAAAGGGGCTAAGTTAAATGTAGAAATAAATTAAAAAAATTATTATAATGGGATACACATATAGAGGTGACAAATGAAGTGACAATTTGGTAAATAAATTTTTTTCCGTACATCAATTAAAAATTTAATTAAATAAATAATTGTTTTTAATGAACAAATCTAATGGCTACCACATCAATTGGACAAAAAATTTAAGGTTTTTGGCATTTTTCTTATATATATATAATATTTTTGTTGTTTATCAATAAAAAAAAATTTCAAATGTGCTAGATGAATGAAGAACTGATGAGTTATACACATTTAACATAAAAGTTGTCATCCAATAAGGGTAGTTAGAGTATTTTGAAAAAATTTGAGTATGATTTAATAGATTAATGGATGAAGGTTAGAGGGAAGGGTCTTTTTATAATTTATTTTGTAAAATAAAAGTATTAGTATAATTTCATAAACGCGAGAGAGTATCTTTATTTGTCAAATTCTATAAGAGTCTTAATGTAATTTACCGTATAAGAGAAGGGTTTTTTTGATTTTTTCTCTAAGAAAATTTTATGATCAGGATGAAAGTAGACCATAGGAGTAGCCGACTAAGATTAGTACCTAGTAGCACCAAAGAGAGTATCCGACGGCTGGGCCAATACACAATCCAAGGGGCGATGTTCGCGGCACTGTCCCCCGCCATCAACCTCTGTCCACGTGCATATCCCGTGTCGCCCACTAATTTGTGTAGTGGGATATATACATATATATGAATATATAGATGGATTGGTAGGCCAAGCACGTTTTAAAGGCCAATCAAAGGATAGGGTGTCCTTGAATAGTTGGTAAAAAAGACCATTTGTTCACGTGAAGTGGTTTTTCATTTTCCTTTTTGTTCAAATAGAGCTACTTGGAATGAAAAAAAAATCCATGTCGGCCAAAACACTTCCGTCTTCCTGGCGAGATGGACCCCTACCCAAGTAGACCCTATATATATTGTCCTATATGCAACTATACGATATAGAGTCATATCAAAATGATGTAACATTAAAGATTCATCAATCACCTGATGTGACCTGAGTGCCCAAGGTTGCCGTTTGCCCTTGCGTGCTATGTCTAATGACTCTTCTTTCTCGTATCTTCTTCCATTTTTACAAATAGTTCTGTATGTGTTTTCTCTATATATTGTGTGGTTGTGAATTAGTTTCATTGGGTTTGATCTCACTACTGTTTTATAAGTTTTTTTTTATTTAAAATTTTTGGGTAATTATGTTTACTCTCGTCTATGTAGAAAATAAGATATAAACACATGTTTATATTTTTACTTTACCAATCAACTGTTGAATTAAAAGCTCTTTAAAAAGACATGTGAATAAGTTAAAACACCAGCAACCAAAAAAACAAAAAATAGACACACTAGGAACCAACCCACATCCGTACCCACACAAGGGACTAATTAATGAATTGAATCTAGAGTGTTGTATTGAACAATAATTCAATCCGACATGAAAATCCTCCAAAAAAAACTATGCTGGCTAATAATTCTATCCTAAATGACAATTAGGTGGCTGTAGCTTTGGAACAAACTGACAATGACCCATGGAAATAAACCATTCAATTCAATATACAGAATGCTTCACCAAAAAAATAATTCATTCCAAAATCAGTTTTATCAAGTACTAAGAATAGTATAGATGGGACCTTGAGCCAAATGACATGTTTTCTCCTTAGAGGTGGAAAGGATAGTGGACAACACCTCATTGCAGTTGTCGGCTTCTTTACAATTTTCTGACCTCTCACAAACCTCCAATGGAAGACCTTGGCCTCTCTTCCTCTCTCTCAAAGTGACTCGACGCACGCCTATACTCATTTGTATATTACTTCAATCTCACTTGTATATGATAGTACCATATCATGGTGTTACACAAATATGTTTTTTTCGCTCGTGAGTTTGTTTTTGTTGTTCACATGATAGGTTATTAGAATCTTGTTAGGCCTGCATATGAAAGAAAGTGTTGAAAATACATTACATCTCATATCGATTAAATATCGAGTTTAATATGTTTTCATATACTTGTTTGGACTTTCCATTCCAACCAAACAAACAATTGAAATATCGTTTTATTCCATTCTATTTCCTCTTGATTTCAGCCAAACAAACAAGCCCCTAGTGTCTCTACACTTTTTCATTTCTTTATGCACTCCTTATTTTCCTCTGACCCATCCATCTAAAAGTCTATTTAAATACCTGAAATGTAGCCTGTGCTCACTTGTAAAATGTCTACTAAAATGAATTCCACTGTCTCTGAACCTGTGTGTTCTCCCTTGGAGCACAAAGACAAGAACGATTCATCATTTTTGCAAAAACAATTCAATATACCCATAGAATTCATCTGGCCAAAAGGGGACGTAGGTCGTGCTCATGAAGAGCTTAGAGAGCCAGTTGTGGACCTTGAGGGGTTCTTTAGAGGTGACGACTTGGCAACACAGCGCGCCGCCAAGCTTGTTAGGGCAGCTTGCTCGAGCCATGGTTTCTTCCAAGTGACCAACCATGGGGTCAATCCGGGTCTCATTAGTCTCGCACACGATCATATGGATGCTTTCTTTAAGCTACCTATGAGCCAAAAACTAAAGTCTCGGAGGAAGCCTGGTTGCATGTGGGGCTACTCCGGTGCCCATGTTGATCGGTTCTCGTCCAAATTGCCGTGGAAGGAGACCTTATCTTTTGGGTTCCATGAGAATGGCGCGGACCCTGCTGTTGTGCTTGATTTCTTCAAATCCTCCTTGGGGAAAGATTTCCAACACACCGGGTACGTAACACTTATGCTGGAAGATGTACACTTACAGTTATCCTAGGTTATGTCAAGCTAGAAAAGCACTAAGACCATGTTTGTTTAATTGGAATAGATAAAGTAATTTAAATGGGAATGAAATTTAATAGTGTATTTAGACAATAATTTCAAATATCTTTTCATTTCAGATTACTTCAAGTATGGAATTAGATTCCATTCATATTCATATCATTCTATTCTACCTAAACAAACAGGCTTAAGAGTATAATTATCGTTACATGCTGTCATTGCTACCATGATAATCTAACTAGATAAATCATGGTCATAAAAAAATGGTAAAAGCAAAGAATGAAATTTATTGCTTTATACTTTGTGGTCATGATTTGTCCATTAACTCATAAAGCAACGAGAGAGTGTCATCTTATTATTTTCCAAGCACTATAAAGCACTGACAATAGACATAAGCTTCGCTCTTTTTGTAGAATGGTCTATCAGAAATATTGTGAAGCAATGAAGGACTTATCTCTTGCGATAATGGAACTGTTGGCAATCAGCTTGGGAGTGGACCGATTGCACTACAAAGAATTCTTTCAAGATAGTTTCTCTATAATGAGGTGCAACTACTATCCGCCTTGCCAAGAGCCAGGCCTCACCCTTGGCACCGGACCCCATTGCGATCCCACATCACTAACCATACTTCATCAAGACGAAGTCGGAGGTCTTGAAGTGTTCGCCAACAACAAATGGCTTTCCATTCGCCCTCAACCAGATGCCTTAGTCATTAACATTGGCGATACCTTCTCGGTAGGTTTTTTGAAATGTAAAATTAGTTTTTTGAAATGTAAAATTACTTATTTACGGCTTCTTTGGTTGTCCAATTAGAAATTAAACAATTCAAAAGGCATAAATCCATTACTTTGAATCGGAATATTTTAAAATGTTGAAGTTATCATTATAATTGATGTTGTAAAATCAATTCTAAAGAATTTAAGAAACACTACTATTTTGAATTTTCACTCTTATTTGTGATGATATCTTGAATTTGTTAATTCAATCTTGAATTCGATTGTACTTTCAATCTTATGTAAAATGTTTTAAATTGTTTAATTTCGAATTAGACAACCAAACAGGCACTTAATTGTTTCCTTTATAGAATTTGCAACCCCATGCTAGTACTTCATCGAATCTGTACGTACATGGTGCAAATTTTATATCCCAGAGCTATCACAATGCGACACTGTGCCCACCTCTACAGTAGAAGAAAGTGTCGTTTGCAGGTTTAATTTACTTGAAAGAGGAACTTTATAGCTAGAAGTTGGACAACAATGATCACCTAAATAATCATTGTTGCCACTACAATAAATCGTGTAGAATAGCAAATTCTCAAGGATCATTTCACAAAATAGTGGTGTATAGGAAATGCAATTGTCGCTAAATATTCCTCTAATTTTTTGCCCTAATTATGTAGCTATTGATATGGTACACATTTAGAAAATACCAAGAAAATTTAGTATTTTGATGTGACACCTATCATATCATTAGAAAGATAAATTTGGGATAAAAATCAATTATAAGTAGCATTACTCATCTAGAAGCCTTGAGAGAAAAAATGATGGCCTATGTTTCAGTAGAGTGTATGAGCTTAGATTGAGTGCATCGATAGAAAAGGATTTGCGTAGAACACCTCAAGTAATTAAATAATAAGCTTAATAAAAGTTGAGTAAGTAACCATGAGAAATCATCTCTAACAAGTGGCTTTGCCGTGTTGGTAAACACATTTAATTTTTGGAGTTGGACTAGCATGATGATTGCTATTAGTGATGGATATGCAGATACAAACATAGCATATGGGCCCATGTATTATTATGGACGTACACATGTCTCATGTTCATCATTGCTTTTATAACCACCATTGATTTATGCCAACGATCTTTCTAACATACATTCATGTATATTTATGTTGGTAACAATGGATGGGTAAAATGATATGTCTTGTGCATGGATTTAATTGATTTTGCTGGATGTGTAGGCATTAACGAACGGGAGATACAAGAGTTGCCTACATAGGGCAGTGGTTAACAGGAACAAGGAGAGGAGATCTTTGGCGTTCTTTGTGTGCCCAAGAGAAGACAAGGTGGTGAGACCACCAAAAGATCTCATATGCAGAGAAAGGCCAAGGAAGTACCCAGACTTCACATGGTCAGATTTACTCCAATTCACACAAAAGTACTACAGAGCCGATGATACTACCCTCCAAAACTTCACCAAATGGCTCCTATCTTCCAAACCACATAACTGCTAGCAGTCCGTCCTTTGTATGTTTCTTATCATTGATTCTCTCTCTCTCTCTCTCTCTCTCTCTCTCTCTCTCTATATATATATATATATATATATATATATAGGGTTGATTTCGCTTGATTGTGCTATTATATTAATCCTATTGGGTAGATAATGTACTTAAAATTGCGTCTTTGATATTAAAACATTTGATAATGGTATGATAGTCTAATAACATTAGTTTCATTTATTAAGTGAGTGATCTCATGTTCAAATTTTTTTTAAAAAACATTGATAATCAATTATTGTTATTAAGAGTTGTGGGTTTGGCCGGATTGGGATATGTTCTATCTATTGTAATAAATAAATAAAAAAGCATTTAATTATAATCTAAATCTATTGTGGTTCCTATGGATGGTAATTGTGGAAAGCATTTGCCAAAAGAGAATGCTCAAATCAGATTTTTAAAATAATTTGTCTTTCTTTCAGGGGTTTGTGCAAATATCACCTTTCAGATTAACAAAAAAATAAGCCATCTAGCTCTTGCCCCACTGGTTGGGAGTGTTGTGGGGTCGAGTGCACGATTTATGGAAGTCCCCACCCACCAGAACCCCCCCCCCCCCCCCCCACAAAAAAAAGGGTAAAAAAAAAAAAACCCCCCAAAGAAAGACGAAGTGTCAATAATAATGATGATGATGTAGACTCCATAAATTTAATTCGAGGATGCCACCATGATGTGCATGTCTTAGTAGAGTGAATCTTCCATGTAGTAGTCACAAGTTAATGGGAGTGAGGTAAAATGAGATTATGAAATCAAAAAAATTACATTCTCATTTTAGTTCAATCTTATTAGTTTGTGATATCATTAGTTGTATTAGAGTAACATATGATTCTTTTTTTTTTTTATGTCTTGGCATCCTGCCACTAGTGTACGTGATGGAGTAAGCACAAAAGGCTCGTGTACAATGGGAACGGATTCGATGCTGCGTAGCATCATAACAAGCTGATCTAGACTATTTGATGGGATTTTAGACGGCTGAAATTAAAAAAACAAAAAATTACCACTAAAATGATTAAAATGGTCTCAATGACAATTATTAATGGTTTAATCTCGATCGTCCAAAATCCCATCCAACAACTGAGCTGAACTTGGCATCGAATCTCAATCCGTGCATAATAGAGTATAGACCCACCTGAATGGTGGTGGCCCCTCTCTAGAGACAAAACAAGAAGATGCGCATCTAAAGATGGTCTCCCTCGTCACAAATATATGCAGTTATTGTACGTAGTTGTAGGAGGAATTGTTAGGACAGTTGCATCTTTGAAAATTAAACTATAGTGTTAATAGAATGAATCTGTTAACTCACTTATCACCTTTGAATTTTTGTGTATATAACTTAAATAAAAATGCCCTTGCGAGTTGGTCAAGTTGTCAAGGTCTTAAGTGTGTTTCTCTCAAATCATCATTTCAATTCTTCACAATTATAATTATTTATGTAGGTATGAGTCATCTTACACAGATCGCTAAGAGATTCGTTTGAATTGAAATCCTAACAGGATTAAAGATTAATTAGAACACCCCTAATCATTAAAAAAATCTGAAAATTAAATGACAATGAACCTTTGAATCTTTGTAAGAAATAGGATTGAAGTCAACAGTAAGCTCTAATAGCCAAAGTTGTGGAATCATTTCGATGGTTAGGATTATTTAGTTCATTTACAAAAATAAACTATACCGACCGGTGGGTAAGTTATCAAACAATGAATTACCAATAATTAAGATAGCATCACAGCAATAAACAAGTACTATAATGAAACCTAGGAGCTGCCACATTGAGTGGTTCCTTCTCGTTTTTATTTCTTTCCTCTTCTAGCTATATTTCATTGACGAACCAAAGGGAGTGGAATTCTAATAGAGGACCACTCAATCGAATCCTATTGAAAACCTAGGGCCCAATTTAAGAAAAAAATCAAACTCTTTAAAGAAAAATAATAATAATAATAATTGATTATACACCTTCAAGATTTATGGTTGCAATGTATTCTAAAAAGTAAATTGAAATTGTTTCTTCAATTTTTTTGTTCTTTCTTAACATTAATTATATAATCTGTCGGGTGAACTGTATTTGCGGTGGTTCGTGTTTTCTAATTTAAGTGAATTGTATTTGCTTCATGTAAGCCAGTACACAATATATGGCACTACAGTTTGACTTAGGAAACTTAAAAAAGGTGTCATGTTATAGTGATTTGATTACATTCCACATCTCATCTGTACGTATATGGCCCCTACCAAAAAGAATATACATAAACCTCCAATAAGCCTGAGGAATATCTGTCGCTGGGGTCTCAGTTGGGCAGTAAAATTTTCAGTGTGTCCTCTTTTACCTTTGCTTCTTGTTTTCGACATGGTGTCCTTTGTCCATGTCAGTATGTCACGGTCCATTTTGGCATCATGACATATCGGACAGTGTATATACGTAAAAACAAAGACGCTAACATGAGGGTTATTGTTGTGTTGTTTGCTAGAAGGATTGAAATGGGTGTGCAAAGGAGGTGCCAAAACCAAGGACAAGCGACTCCACTTGTTACAAAGGTCAAGACGGGGAGAAACTCGATAACAAAGAACCCACATTGGATTGGACTCATAGAGAATGTGGTAAAGAACGATATGAAAGATTTTGAGAGGGGTCAACGTCATTTGTAGGATGCTGCCGGAGATAGATGGATACAACATGCCCTACAGGGTTTTGTTTTGTTTTTTAATGTGATTGGTTGTTATGGGAAAAAATAATAATAGTTTCCGCTAGGGGCAGGCCCACGTATATGCTCGGGGAGTAAGTCTGGAGTGTTTCTTTAGTGTAATTATTATATGACCCCGTGGTGTTGTGAGTTAATAAAAGTATTGGAGCCAAGTATGATTATGGGGTAAAAAAGTATTCTGATAATTTTACTTTACTCTACTTTAATTGACTTAGAATACTACATTAATTGTATCATAATTACATATAAGTTTTTCTTGCATAGGGCATGGTAACCCAATTTTTAAAAAAACTTTTAATAGAGTATTCATTTAATGTGATGAAGTGGCACCCCAAATTTGATAAAATGGCACCTCCGAATTTATTTTTTCACCTACACAAACATATACTATATGTATTGGACACTACTTGCCTCCACCCCAAGGTAGAGGAGTTTCTCTCCATCTCTATTCATTTTCTGCCATGTGTCATAGATATTTTAGAAAAATATGAATTCAAAATCACAAACAAACAAATAAGCTAATATGAATACGTGGATGCACATTTATGTTAACATAAAAATGTAACACTTAAATATGGATTTATAAAAATGTGTTCACAATTATGTAAACATAGGAATGCATACATACAATTAATTCTCCTTCTTTATTTGGACAAGTGACGAAATATGAGTAGAAGGAGGGAATGAACTCTATTTTCCATATGTATTTAGACATTACTTGCCTTTGCCGCAAGGTAAAGGAGCTTCTCCTCACCTCCATTCATTTTCTATCACATATCATAAATATTTTAGAAAAATATGAATTTAAAAATATGAACAAACAGATACGTGGACATGAACACACATTCATTTTAACATAAACATATAACACACAAATATGGACTTATAAAAATATTTTATAATTAATATGGATATAGAAATACATACACACAATCAATACTCCTTATTTGTTTGGACAAGCAGTAAAATATGAGTAGGAGGAGAAGAGGAGATCCTCCACCCTTGGGTGGGGACAAATATTTTCCTATATATTTATATGTTCGTGTATGTATGTTAGTACATAGGGAGTGACCTCAAACAATAAAAATTTACTTTTGCCCCTACTTTGTGTCTTTTTTTAAATGCTAGTGAACAAATGGTTTCTGCATGTCCTTGGTTTGTGAGGTAGGGCCGATATATGGACCATTGTTGATTTGTTTTGTACTGGGGAAATGATTTGCTTTCGGATTGTCCTTGTCGGTTATACTTACGGTGTATTTGGTTTTGTGGTGATGGTATATTTGTAATTGAATAAAAAAAGTACTGTCTTCTTCAATTGTAAAAAATAATTCACATGCATTGATAAGCTAAATCGGATATGTGAAACCATACTGCTCTTTGTATATTGTTCGTTTAGATGTGATAACTACTTGTTCACATAGTTTTTGTAAATGTTTGTAAAATTATAGAACAAAAGGCTTAGTTTTTCAATCCTCTTGGTGCATGGTTAATTAATTGGGTTAGTTCCTATTAATTAAGGGACGTTTTGTTTGGGTCTCTAATTAAAAATTAAACAATTAGAATATATTTTACATAATATAGAAAATACAAATTCATCACTTTGAATGAAATTATATATATTTCCATTTAATGTGCGTCTTAAATATTAAATAAAATGCACTAAAATTAATTAATTTTCATTTGATTTGAGTCTGGAGGGAATACAAGAAGGATGTGATGAGCTTGAAATGGTTTTCCGCCTTCTAGCTCCAGCCTCATTGCCAACATGCTGATCCCACGAGACCCTTTAATAGGCGGACAACTTCCTGTTTTGCATGTGACCTTTTTTATTTTTCCATTTTTTTTTTCTATGCATGTGACCTAAAACGATAACACACTGAAAAATTGTAACATGGTGGGTGGGTATTAAAAGACAAAACAATGAGGTCATCGAAAAATAGTGTCCAAAAGGATTTCATTCTGCCAAGTTGGCGCTTCGGCTGCTTAAAGGCAATTTTCAATAACCGTGGTAAAATGATATAGGATAAGTTCTGGGAGAATTCTATCTAGAGAAGCCGCCCACCACCACAAAAAAAATTAAAAAATTCATAAAAAAAAATATTGATAGGCATTTGCTAATATTAGGGGTTTAAAGGCCCGGTTTTTTTTTTTTGGGGGGGGGGGAATGAAGTAAAAAATCTAGAACTCCTTGATATTGTAATGACATTGATTGGATGATGCTTGTTTTTTTTTTTTTTTTTTTTTTTTTTTTTGGTTATGGGTTCCTCTATTGCTTAGCCCAGAAAAGAAAACCGAAACCAATGAATGCAAAATTTTCTCATAGAAATTTAGGAAGGATTGATCAATTATACCTTCTAATATGTTAATATTATGAAGAGGCACCTGATTAAATTTTATTTTTCAAGCATCTATAGAGCAATAAGCAAAAACATAATAACAGTAATAATAATAAATGGCCATGACTCAATGTAGGTCCATCTACTTTTACAATAAGTGTGTGTATGGTTGGGTTGTCTGTGCTTACAATGGTTATGAAAGTATTTTTGTTTTTTTTTTTTGGTTTGTTTTTTGTTTTTAATTCTGAGCTTTTGTGGCAATGCAGTTTATGTATGGGTTTAAATACCAATGAGGCCCAATAGCTTGACAAAACCAACGCGAGCCCAATAGGCCTTAAAATATGGGTGTAAATTTTTGTGCAAGAATTGCAAAAAGCGTGTCCACTGCTCAGTGCTCACGTAGTCGTATCATCAACCAAGTCAGGTCAGTTTGGTTGCTTCTGCACTAAGTGCAAGCTCGTGACTTGTGAGATTATAGATCATAGAAGCATGAATTCAAAAAAAATTGGAGTACAACTCGGTTTGGGTTGGTTCAATGTGCCATTTAATCAAAATTGAACCGACCCAATTTGATTCTTAAATAATAAAGGGGGATTACAGACTGGTCTGGTATGGGCAAATAGTTACATGCCAATATCTTAGCAGTCATCATTAGTTAAGTTAGTATTCATTTGTAATGAAGTTAGTAGTTGTGGTGTTGATATGTGATAATTTACCCTAGCCGGACCAATGTGTAATTCCCCTATACAAAAGGCTGAAACTGAAACTGTAGCACTTAAGGCTAGGGGTTTGGTTCCCGGTTCAACATCAAAATTGTTGGGAACCTGGGAATCTGGGATGGCTATGTGGAGGGTAACGGCTATTGCAACCCCCACATTCTTATAACCCCATCCCTTTCTTTTTGGTTTTTAAGATTTCATGAAAAATGTAAAAGGTTTTTGCAAAAATCGGTCACATGTCCTACTAGAAAACATCATTTTGAACAACTTTGCAGAAGAAAGTTTTTCCAAAATCTATCGTTTAGGTAGACTTTTTGAAAAAAAAGCTATAAATGGCTAAAATATATATTTAAACAATAGATTTAAGAAAAACTTTCTTCTACAAAGTTATTCAAAATGATGTTTTCTAGTGGACATCACAGCTGGTTTTCATAAAAACCTTTTATATTTTGTATAAAACCTTAAAAACCTAAAGAATGGGGGGTGGGGTGATAAGAATGGGGGGTTGTAATAGCCGTTCCCCTATATGGAGCCTTCAATTCGTGACCAAGTGAGTGGGCCGGCCCAATATGAATAGTTGAGGAGCCTGGTTACTCCTTAAAGGCTTAAATAGAGATGAAGGGAACGGTTATTGCAACCCCCCATTCCTATAAGCCCACCCTCCATCTTTTAGGTTTTTAAGGTTTTATACAAAATATAAAAAGTTTTTATGAAAACCGGCCATGATATCCACTAGAAAACATCATTTTGAACAACTTTGCAGAAGAAAGTTTTTCCAAAATTTATCGTTTAAATATACTTTTTAACCATTTATAGCGTTTATTTCATTTTTTGCCAAAAAGTCTACCTAAACGATAAATTTTGGAAAAACTTTCTTCTCTAAAGTTGTTTAAAATGATGTTTTCTAGTGGACCACATGGCTGGTTTTCATAAAAACTTTTTATATTTTGCATAAAATCTTAAAAACCTAAAGGATGGGGGGTGGGCTTATAGGAATGGGGGGTTGCAATAGCCGTTCCCAGAGATGAATTACAAAAAATAAATAAATAAAAATAAATGAAAAATAAAAAATAAAACTGATATATGAATCTAGAACTATAATTTGAACTTTTTTCCCTTTTAATTTTAACCTAAAGATTAGGATTGAGAATTTCTCCCTTGATAGAGATTCAATTTTTTAGTTTTAAAAATATGAAAAGAAAGACAAAAAAAATGCCATATTCATCTTTTCATATATATATATATATATATGTATAGAGTCTCGGTTAGATAAAAAAGTGCTAATATAAGTTATATCAACACCATGTGTTGAAAGTTTAATCTATACATTGGACCCATGTAGGCATATCCTTACCTGACTGGCTGGCTGACAACCATCCAATAAATCATTACCTATCAATTGCTATTTTACACTGCACCCAGAAGGTTCCACTATGCTAGAAGTATGAGTGTATGACCCAGGCCGAGGTCCAATTCCAATTAAATAAATATAGCAATCTGTTGAATGAGAGTATATATTCTTAAAATATAAATCATGTTGATATCCTGAAGAAACTTGAGAACCATGGAATTACGTAGGCCTGTGGTCGGTTTCAGCCATTCGGAGGTTTGATTACGTGGCCCGGATCAATTTGAATTTACCGATTCAACCGCGAACCATGAGTGACGCGATTGCACTACTCATATCTAAATATCTAATTAATTAAAATTATATCATATTTTTTTTTTATAAGCAAATGGTTTCCGGCACAATCAGTGGGTGGTAACTTTATTTGGGCGTGATCATAGTAGCTCTCCTATTGTTGAGGAACCAATGATAAAAAAAGCCCAGATGAGCCCACAAAAGGGAATCTGCAGGCGCTCCTTCAAATATGTTAAGTCATAGTTTGACTTCAGGCTCTAATGCATGAGTAGGGGACCATCAAGAGACAACTACACATCATGCCACTGCCCTTGAAACTTGAACGTTGGATTATTTGACATTCTACACCTTTATATGTTTCTTCTCATTTTGATATCTAATTAGACCCTAGCATGGGCCTCTTTAAACGATCAAGTTCTATCACTAAAGCCCTTAATTTAATTGTTTTAGAGGGTATGAAAGCTAATCAATCGAGCTCGAGTTTCTCCTCAACTGCTTTCAGTGGCAGGCAGCACTCAACAAATCTGTTTGATGTGTGTGTTTTTTATTTTCTTGGGTGAAACTGTTTAATGTTTTTAAAGGGATGATTTTTGTCCTTAAAGTTTATTTGAGCATAAAGATTAAATCACTTCTAAGGTTTAAAAATCCTAAACTTATGTTTAGAGGAAGAAGAAGAGAGAGGGGGCTTGGATTCTTTCCAGTGCTTTATTATTGGACATTATAAACGTACACCCTTCATTGGGATGGTGTATATCATGTCTAGACCTTTTTACAATTGGAGACGATCCACCTTGAAAATTACAAGATTTTGGAGCCGTTGAGCCACACAGAGAGTCTACGGGTAGCAGAATCTAATATTAGAGGACCTCTAGACAAGTATGCAAGCAAAGAATGAGGCAAAAGAACATCAGATCGACAGCAAATTCAAGAAGATTTCGTCAAAAAAAAAAAAAAAAAAAATGTTCATCTATATATTACAACCATGTAAGGTGTTACTTCAATTGACGTGAACCGTGAAGGTGTGTACGTTGACTTCCTCGCCAAATGCAGGTTCTTGCGAGGAAGTTCGAACTCGATCAAGTTCTTTTTAAACAGGGGAAAGAAAGGGTCAATTTGCAGTCACAGAATAAACAACAACAAAAAATGCAGAGAGAAACCATGGGTTTGCCCATAGATACACACAAATGTGTATATATGTACGTATGTATGTAGCATCTGATTTGAAAAGCCAAAGAGAAACCATGAGTTTGCACAGAAAGCTTCCACTGATTCTGTTGCTATGGGTGATAGCAGCAGCAGCAATAGGAGTATCCCAAGTCATTCAGCCCGACTGCCAAGGAAAATGTGGGAATGTGAGCATTCCATACCCGTTTGGCACGAAGGACGGTTGTTACTTAAACCAAGATTTCCTCATAGCTTGTAACGAAACTTCCAACCCTCCAAAGCCATTTCTGTGGAATGCTAATCTGGAGGTCCTAGACATATCCCTTGACGGCCAATTACGCATCCTTACCTTTGTAGGCAACGACTGTTACACCAAGCAAGGCCATCGATACGGCAATTACTCTACTTATGCTATCTTACTAATGTTTCCTTTCTCCGCTACTCGGAACAAGTTCACTGCCGTTGGATGTGACACAATTGCGTCCTTTCAGGGACAAAACGTCAACGTCACCAATGGGTGTTTTTCGCTCTGTGGTAGTAGCATCGATAGTGTAACTGATGGGTCCTGCTCCGGCATAGGCTGTTGCCAAACCTCCATCCCCAAGAATCTCCTGACTTATATTGGGAGTGTCTCCAGCCTTCATAACCATACTAGCGTATGGGATTTCAATCCGTGCAGCTATACTTTCTTAGTGGAAGAAGGGTCTTTCAACTTCACCTTAGCCGATCTTCGCGATCTACAAAACAGAACTCAGGTTCCCACAGTGCTCGATTGGGCGGTGGGGAATCGAACATGCAAAGAAGCTCAAAAGAACTTGACGAGTTACGCCTGCCATGCGCATAGCGGCTGTTATGACTCCGACAATGGTCCAGGGTATCTTTGCAATTGCTCTGCAGGTTACCAGGGGAACCCATACCTCCCTAGTGGTTGTCAGGGTACATATTTCTCCTAATTCTTGTTGGGTTTTCCTTCTTTTTAATTTCTCTTATTTTATGGGATGTTTCATTTGATGTTTGATTAAACTAACAATGAGTTGTTCCTTGTGTTGGACCCTTCTCGATCCCTTGCTGCCGTTGCTGGTTTTTTTTGCCCCCTTTCTAGATATTGATGAGTGTTCGAACACTACCCTCAATCAGTGCGAGAAAATTTGTGCTAACACAGAAGGGAGTTATTCTTGTTCTTGCCCCGAGGGGTACCGTGGGGATGGTAGAAAAGATGGAGTAGGTTGCATTGCTGGTCGATTACTCGTGAATAAGGTCACCGTTGGTAAGAATCTCTACTCAATGTATGTACCTCTCTATAGATAGGAATTCTGAAAATTTTTCGTAATTCTCTATGAAATTGTTGGATTGACTAGATGGTGAAAATAGAAGAAGATTATAATTTTCTTGAAAAAAAGATGTTTAATTTATAAAGGCTGTAGGATTGAAAAGACAAAAAGAAAAAAAAAAAAAAAAACCTCTGCATAAAATATTGGGGTCTGAATCGGGAAATGATTTCTTTGTATGTTCGGCTATGACATAATAAAATTTACTTACGAACGATTAAATAATGGGTCCCACTTATTGCGTCTTATCTTTAAAAGGTCAACTCTTTTAGAAAGTTTTAACCATTTGAAATTAACAGAAGACTTGCTACCATTCGAACAACTTGATTAAAATATAAGTAATCAAATGCTAAGATTATTATGAATGAGGCATAGGATCTCCACTCCTGCATTGATGGAAACGGTAGAATAATTCATGAGTCATGTGTGATAGACCAAGTACAATGTAGTAATATACTAGACTACTAACTTTTTTACCCATCCAAGCTATTACCCAAAATCTCTAGTTCTTAATACTACTTATTACTCATAAATGATGTTTTGATCTTGCAAATATAGGGATTGGCGTAGGGCTTATAGTTTTGCTAGTAACTTAATTAATCAAACTAATGGTCAACTGATAGTTTGAGTATCGGATGATTGACTAAGGGTATTAAAGTGTTAAACATTAATATAATAGAGACCATTTTGACCGGTTTCAAAGTTGAGGGTAATAAAGCGAAAGCTAGCCTAAAGTTCATGGTAGTTTTTATAATTTACCCAAAAAAATATCTTGGGGCTATTGAGGGGAATATCATTTCATGTAGCCAGCATAGCTACTAGCTAAGCTTTCAATCAGCAAATAAATTACATATATATATATATATATATATATATATATATATATATGTATGTATGTATGTATATATAATAATAATAATAATTTTTAAGACAGCACGCACTGATTTTCTTGCATCAATATCATGCATTAATTAGGTGGTTGTACCCTATTTATGAGTGGATTGTACCATGCATATTACTCATATGCATGACTTATGTCAATAAGATCAACATGTGCTGATATGAAAATCGTTTTATATATATATATATATATATATATATGAATTCGGTCTTATGAGGATTTACTGTATATCAATACCATGTAATAGGTGTTATGCATTGGCCCGATGTACCCCATATCCCACCAATGCAAAAGGTACAACCCTAATGCATGATAATAATATAACTTACATAAACACAATCTCATAGGACTTATATATATGATGACGATAAGATGAGCACGTGTTGATATAACTTATATTTGTCTTTGCATTGGGGGTTGTATCTCATGCATGTATTAGTGGGTTACAGGATATATTGGGCCAGTGCACAGAGTAAAACCACTAATGCATGATACTGATATAAGTTGAGGGAACATGTGCTCACCTGATCAAGACTATATATATTATATATATATATATATGTAGAGAGAGAGAGAGTCATTGAAATTAAGAGGAGGACCCTACTAGGATAGGCCGAGGTGGGAGAGAGAAGAATAGCTTCTTACATGGGCTTCTAGGAACCTTACTTATTTGGGGGCCTCAATTGGCATCCAAAGACTTGCTCTTCACCCCCCATTTATTTTACATTTTAAGATTTTATGAAAAATATATAAGGTTTTTATAAGAACTGATTACATATTTTGCTAGAAAATATCATTTTGAACAACTTTTTGGAAGAAAGTTTTTCCAAAATTTATTGTTTAAGTAGACTTTTTTGCCATTTATAATCTTTGTTTCATAAATGACTAAAAAGTCCACTTAAATGATAAATTTTGAAAAAACTTTCTTCTAAAAAGTTGTTTAAAATGATGTTTTCTAATAAACTACATGATCAGTTTCTATGAAAACCTTATATATTTTTCATAAAATCTTAAAATATAAAATAAATGAGGGATGAAAAGTAAGTCTTTGGGTGCCAATAGAGGCCTCTTACTTATTTACTCCGATTGGTAGGCAATCCATGGGAAGAACTAGGAGATGGACCAATGCATATAGTGGAGTACGCCGGGGGTGGGGGTGGGGGGTGGCCAGGGGTGGGGGAGGGGGCTGGGAATAGTGTGGGCTTCTTTAAGATAAGCCTTTACCAATACCGGGCAAATTTTCAATTAATCTAAAATGTGTACAATATGACAATTTTCAAAAAGTTGAGGGGGTCAATTCCCCAGCCCCTGTTTTTGCCATGGAAGATATTTGGCTCCACCCCTCCACCTGAATGTGGAGGAGCTCATGTACTCTTACTTATATTTCACAACTTGTCTAAATAAATAAGAAGAATTAACTGTATGCACGCATTATCATATTTACATAATTGTGAACATATTTTTATAAATTTATATTTATATGTTATATATATATTTATATTAACATGAATATGTGTTCACATGTTCATATCTACATATCTGTTTATTCATATGTTTAAATTCATATATTTTAAAAATATTTATGATACGTGAAAGAAAAAAAATAGAGGTGAAGAAAAGCTCCTCCACCCTAAGGGGGAGGCAAGCAGTGTTCTTTTGTCACCTCTTGGTTTCGCAATTGCTTGTGCCTAGAGTTTTGTGTACTTGATAGATATTCTCATGCTACTCTGGATGATAAGGGCTCCATCATACCAAGACTAAATGCAGTTCTGTAATTAGTACAGCGAGGGTAACACTAGGCCATGTATGAAAATTTTAAAATAAGTAAAAGAATTTCAATACCGGCAAAATTTTCAATTAATCTATAATATGTGTACAATATTATAATTTTCAAAATGTTGAGGGGTCAATTCTGGAACCCCCTCTTTGCCACCCCCTAGGCTTTGCACTTTGCATTGTTAGAGTTTTGTGGGTTGGTGTTGATAGAAGTGGAATGTAAATGGCACATTTTGTGGTGTAAAAAGAAATACTTTTGAAAATTGTAAAAATTGGATCAGACTTTTATTCCTTTAATGCTATTTGAACTTTCAAAAATCTAATTAACATCTTATTTTAAAAATTGGGCTTAATAATGCTATTTCCTGCACAAGGCTAAACAAATTTGTAGAAGAAAAAAAGAACTTACCAACTATGAAAGAAATCAAAGAAAATAAAATATATATATATAAACTGATGAATCTCGTTTTCTGCTAGTTGACTGGTTGGCTGGATTTTTTACGTTTTCGAAAGAGCGCATTAGAGCCATGGATTCTCTCGAGTACCATTTGTACTTGGATATGATCTTCACTATCCATTGCTGATGAAACGTCCCAACAATTAGATGATACAGATCATGTCAACTATTTTTATTATTACTGAAGATCTTTTCTCATTGGGTAGAAAGATGTGATGTCAGTCTTAGAACCTCTTGCCAAGTAAGAGGTCTTGGATTCAACTCTCATGACTCCCCCTCAAGATTACTCCATGGACTTTGTCCAGTAATTACCTAGTGTATGTGAAACAGAGGGATTATATGTGCCCAAGGAATTAATGAGGTGCAAAGCATTAAGAACCTCTTGATATAAAAAAAGAAAAGAAAAAAGATATGATGTCAAAATTTCTTGCATCTGATAGATTTTATTATCAAGTTTCTCCAAATTCGCTTTAATTGACTGATTTCAACAATCTTTTAAGCATATTTTTCAAACATGTTCAAAGGTTTTAGTGGTCCAAAGAATTAATTTATTTGATTAGAAAAATCGATTCAACTTCTTGATCAATCTAATACTTAGGAGAAGAAAAAAAAAAAAAACACATAACCGTGCAACTGTCTCTATTACAAATCCAAATATAATAAATTTACTTACTATTATATAATTATGTATTTTTATTGCATCCCCAAATATTAGATGATGAGAATGTAAAATAATATAACAAGAAGAATACAATTATTTTAATACATTACCTCGTGATTTGCATGATTTTTCAATTATCTTCACACATTTTAGATAATAAAGTCTCTTTAATTTTATTGTTTTTGAGTTGTCTAGGTGCCAGCATAGGTGGAGGATTGTCCTTGCTACTCCTATACCTGGGTGGTTTTTGGTTGTATAAAGTAATGAGAAAAATGAAGAACATGAAGCTCAAAGAAAAGTACTTTAAAAGAAATGGAGGTATGCTGTTGAAACAAAAAATTTCGTCTGATGATGGTGCTGTTGAGAAAACTAAAATTTTCACTTCGAAGGAGTTGGAGAAAGCAACTGACAATTTTAATGAGAACCGAATTATTGGGCAAGGAGGCCAGGGAACAGTTTACAAAGGAATGCTAAGTGATGGAAGCATAGTCGCAATTAAGAAGTCAAGGATAGTTGATGAAAGCCAATTAAAGCCATTCATTAATGAGGTTGCCATTCTTTCACAAATTAACCATAGGAATGTAGTTAAACTATTAGGGTGTTGTTTGGAGACAGAAGTTCCCCTACTGGTTTATGAGTTTATTTCTCATGGAACCCTTTTCCAACTTATCCAAAATCAAGATGAAGATTTTCCACTTTCATGGGAGTTGCGCATACAAATTGCTACAGAAGTTTCAGGAGTGCTTACCTACTTACATTCAGCATGTTCCATACCCATTTATCATAGAGACATAAAGTCTACAAATATACTTTTAGATGATAAATATAGAGCAAAAGTATCAGATTTTGGGATATCAAGAACTGTTTCTATTGACCAAACTCATCTAACAACCCATGTTCATGGCACCTTTGGCTATTTTGATCCTGAGTATTTCCAATCAAACCAATTCACTGAAAAGAGTGATGTGTATAGTTTTGGTGTTGTTCTTGTTGAGCTTTTAACAGGACAAAAACCGATTATTTCAACCAAATCACAAGAAGTGAAAAGCCTAGTAGCACATTTTCTTTCATCATTAGAGGATACCTGTCTATTTGATATTCTTGATGCTCAAGTTATTAAAGAAGGTGAAAAAGATGAGATTATGGCAGTTGCTAACCTTGCAAAGCGATGCTTGAACTTGAATGGAAAGAAAAGGCCTACAATGAAAGAAGTAACAATTGACTTGGAAGGGATCAAAATGCATCGTATGCCTTTGACTACTCAACAAAATTCCGAAGAGGGTGAATGTAGTGTTGAAATAATGGCGCCCTCGGATGGTTCTTTGGCTTCAACAAGTGCATATTTGGACTACACCCAAGCCTTCTCACTAGATGTCCATCCACTATTATATAACACGGTATGACAATTAAGTACTCTTGTTTAATAATTTATTCTATGATGTAATTGTGCAAGTGTTTCATACTATCTCGTGACTTCTATCCAGGAAACATTTATGTTGATCAATTAGAATTTGTAATAACATATAATTGTTTAAAACCCATCTTTAAAAAGATATTTAAGAAAGTTCCCTTTCAGAGCATTTTAATATTTTTTTTCTATTGTTTCTTCAAGAACTAAATGGGGCCTTAAATGATTAGAAACCTGAGTGGGTGTAATTGGTACGTACGTCACCTCCTCAACCTCAACATATCGCAGAAAAAGCCCATTTCAGGAATGAAGATGGTTCCACTATTTTTCCTTCACAACTTCCTAGATGTACATTACTTTTCCTTTTGTTACTATTATTTATTTTGTTTGCTATGATGTATGTACATTAATTGGGGCCATGTTTGTTTAGTTGGAATGGAATGGATGAAAATGAAATCTGATTTCATGCTTGAAATAGTTTGGAATGGAAAAAGATTTGAAAAAGCTATCCAAACATATTATTTGATTCCATTCCCATTTAAATTATATCATCCAATGATCCAAAGTTCCAAACATGAAGTTTGGAATGTGATTCCATTCTATCATTCCATTCCACAAACATGGACTAGTTGTTTCTTCTATGTAACACCCACATCCTTAAATAGGTTATTTAATTACTTAATGTGTGGTTTGCATCATTTTTAAGAAGTCTGTCGTTTTCTTTTGATGTATATTGGTGTTATTTATGAGTTTATGTGATTTTTGGATATATTATCATATATATTTTGCAATGCATGTACTGGGGGTCTAGTTTACATAACCCTATATTTAGGAATATTACATTTGGGAGTACATGGATTGATATACTTGTTATATTTTAGTTTATTTTGAAAGTACATGCTATGCAAATTATTGTTGGTTTATATTTTACATATTTTACATAGCCTAACATGTTATATATGTTTGATTTATGGATTTATTGATATGCTTATGGGTTTATATGCTCTTTCATGACATTCATCGGTATAAAATGCATGAAATGAATTTAATTAAATTCTTGGTAAAAGTATATTAAAGGGTCATTAGATTTGGACTACTAGCGGTCAAGGGATTTAGCGTTGTTTTCCATTCTTTTGGTCTTGGGTACTTTTTGGTTCTAAGTAGGAACCTTGTATTCTCGAATTAGAGGCTATTTTCCGGTTTCAGGTAGGAACCCTTGTGTTGTCCTTTTGAAGATGGGTTCAAATCCTCCTTCTCCTCGCGAAGACTCCTGTGGGAGTGGTCGGTAATTATGAAATATGTTAAATGGGCATGAGTCGCATTTCATTAATGACATTACACATGTTTAAATTATATTTTAAGCATGATTTAAATTGATTATATTATCATGTTTTGGTTATTTTTATATGAAAATTATATCTACTGAGTTTTATACTCACTCATATATTTTGTAAACCCTTTTCAGATGAGTTCATAGCTAGAAAGACCTCGCCTTGAAGTGTTTTGCTTATGACTGGACCAAGCTTATTGTCAGATCATTTTGGAAAATTATTATAATTTGGAATAATTTTAACATCGTTGTTATGTATTAATTAATACTTTTGTATGCGGCCAATGGGCACTAGATACGTAATAATTTATGGTTTGTAATATTTTAATTTCGTAGGTCTCTTTATATGGTTTATTTAGCATGTAATGATACCAATAATGGATGACAGAAAATTTTATGACTATTTTATACAGGTTTTCATTATGATATGTTCCATTTACGAATGGGTCATGCCGAAATTTTTATTAAAGTTACAGGTTTTCTAGCACGTGCCATTGATGTGCTTCCTAAATGATTTTCTTAATTAAATTGGTTTTATTAATACCGATCACGGTTTAATTAATTTAGGCCGTGACATTCTACATGCCTATCATCCACTTGTTATTGTACACGGTTGGGATGGATTTGGATTTGCTCAAGTTGGGGTCTTCAACTTGACGCTCAATTTAGCGTTAGATTTCTGACATGTGGGGGAATGCAATTATCAATGGCTGGGATGAGAAAGCTTTAGCATTTGTAGGAGAAGCCTAGCCGTTGATAATTGCATCCCCCCACGTGTCCGAAATCTAACGCTAAATTGAGCGTCAAGTTAAAGACCCCAACTTTAGCAAATCCCAATCCAGTTGGGATAGCCGTAGTTTTTGTAGCTTCGCTGTAGAATAAGAGAATTAAGTTGAAGTTAGTTCTACTAAATGATCCAAACAATTGCAAATAGAACTCCAAGTAAATTTGTAGAATCTAAATGTTCCACAACCGACAAGCCTATTTATGAAAGAGTGTGATTTCTTAGTGTGAGAAGAAATGTAAGATCAAGAAATGTAGGATTTGAAGAAAAAGAGGCCTGGTAATCTGGTATGAGAGAAGACGGGGCAGGGAGGAGTAGGTTTGCCTGCAAAATTCTCTAGAAAGAAAAACGCATAGTCAGAAAGATAGACGCAGCGGAGAGAGATCGTCATCCAAGCTTCAACGAGAGAGATGAGCTTTCGACAATGTGTGGGAAAGTAGGGAGGTTTTCTTATCCAAAAAGAATAAAAAAAATGTAGGGAGGTTTGGGCTGATCGTGGTTGCCAATTGGGGATTCAAAGGGTATTTTCATTTCTTCATGTTTTAATTGCAAGGGTCTATCTTGTATTTCGAAAGTTTCATTAAAGGGAGACCGGCTTCTGGCATCACGTTTTGGATTGGTTCATTTGGAGGGTGCTACTACTACATATCAAGACATTTGAGAAATCGTGATTAAAAGTCGGTCTCATAAATTACTTGTTCTGCTTTAAGGCATCTTTGGCTACTTGGATCCCGGGTACTTCCAATCAAACCAATTCACTAAAAAGAGTGACGTCTGGAACTTAATTCGGTGGTGTTCTTGTTGAGCTTTTAACAGGGTGGGAGTTGATTTCTTCCACAAGATCACAAAAAGTGAAGCCAGGCATGCAACACCTTTTATAATTGAGCTTTCAACGAGGCCAAAGCCAATTTCTTCCACAATCACAAGAAGAGCAAAGGTTGGCAACACATTTTATTTTGTCGTTAAAGGAGACCGGCATATTTGATTCTCAACGCTCAGCTTTTTCAGAAAGATATATTTATGGAAAAGTTGACATCATGGCAGTTGCTAACCTTGCAAAACAATGGTCTTGGACTCGAGTTGAAAGAAAAGGCCTAAGAGGCTCCAATGAATGATGTATCAATGGATTCAGAAGAGGATCAAATGTCTCATGTGCTTTTAGCTGCTCAACAAAAATTTCTAAGAAGGTGAATGCATTATCGAAAAATGGAACCACGAGAGTTAAAAACAGACCATCTACTGCAATAATTATCTTACACAGATAGTGGTCCGTTGCCTTCTATCAACTCCATTAATCCTAAAATCCGAATTACTAAGAAATGGATCTTCGTAATGGCTTCTAAAAATTCACTATGGTCTGTTAACTTTAATTTTTCTCCAAATTTGATTGATCTTCATTGACATCCATCCTCAGATCAATTTTAGAACTTGATTACAGAACAATGAATATTGAGATCAACAATGCACTCAAAAGGAAAATTAACTGATGTAGTCAGTGAATTGGTTGAAGCTTAACATGAAGGCTTTCATGACTTGGTCGAGAAATTAAGCTGCATGTAATGTATTATTTTATTTGACTTTAGGCCTCATTTGGTACCCTGGATATAGGGTCTAGATCTATCCTGAGATTTTTATATCCCATGTTTGGTAACCTTATTTAGGGACGGGATAAGCTATCCTGGGATATTTATATCCTCCACCTAGAGGATATAATAAACCCTTGGTTAGGATGGTATTATTTTCTCTTGAGATTAGATATTCCAACTAAAAACATTAGGGATATAAACGTTGGGTTTTTTCCCCACATCTACTCGACCATTCGCGATGAATCCACACAAATATAAGCTGGGGCTTCCACAGCGATCTCCTTCTCCTTTTGCCATTGAAGCAGATCGTTCTTCTTCTTCCATTTGCACAAAAATCTATTGGCTTTTGATGATGGGCGATGATTGTTAAGGGTGTGGTGTGGTGATACTCTCTCTCTCTTTCTCTCTCAAGGTTGTGTCTTCGTGAGATGATATGCTTTGTAAGGAATTAAGAAATTGTCCAGATAATTATTTGTTTCTCTCTCTCTCTCTCAAGGTTGTGTCTTCATGAGATGATATGCTTTGTTAGGAATTAAGAAATTGTCCAGATTATTATGTTTCTTACTCTTGCTTCCTATGTACCATATCTGTCTTCTTTTACTAAATTAATGTGAGTTGTGGTAGTTGTTTTATGTATAGCCGAGGCTTGGGTTACCCTTCATTTTGCAGCGAAAAAAGAAGGAAAAAGGGTGAGGTAAGAGATAGGCCAACCATATATTTTTTCACATTTACTTATCCAATTGATGTAGTAGCTTGGTTAACCAATTAATCTTCCTCAAAAATTCATTAAAAGAATAATCAGTTAACATGGCCTCTGCCACATCAGTCTGGTTCCTTTGGTAAATAGATTGATTTTAGCAAAAATGTTAAGACTTTTTACCAGTATTTTCTAAAATATAATTCTATTTTCATTAATGCCGTTCTTCCTCGATGCTGCTTCAATTCCGAACGTCATTTTGGTCTATTGACGGATACTGAAGACTCCCATCATGCTTCTTTTGAAAGAGCACTGGTACACCATATGGGGCCTTTGATGGCTTAATAAATCGGCATCCAGCAACTCCCTCAATTGGAGAGTGAATAGATCGACTATTGAAGTCTCGGCTCTTCCAAGCGAAGACCAATCTGACCAACTCATTTAACAATCTGACCAACTCATTGGAGGTTTTGTATATACTTTCCCTGTACTGAGAGGAGGGCTTTCCGAGACCAATCTGACCAACTCATTTAACAGTAGCGTTTGATAACCAATGATCTGTTTGGTCTGTTGGTATGGCGTAATAAAGATATATATAAAGGCCAAAAATAAGAACATAGCTAAAATATTGTACAAGGGAATTCAAAACCATTGAGTCATAGGGACTAGCTCCGCATCTCAACAGGCTGAACTTGCCAGAAACTTACTGGAAATGGGGGAACAGAAAAAGGGGGGAAAAAAAAAGGATTTTCAGCACGTGTTTTTGAATTATTCGTAGGATGGACCCATCCCAAAGTTTGATTTGGTAGATAGACATCCTTATCAATCTTAGGAAGCAACTAACAATGAAAATTCCTCATAAATTCCTCTGAAGACTGGAATATGAGTCTACCTATGATGAGGATGCCTCCGTCACTCTTGATGAGGCTCCCATTTTCCCAGCTATTAATTTCAGACACCTAATGAAAGTCACACACTGTGTCATTTTTTTTTTCTTTTCAAAACACTGTGGCAGGATAATTATGAAAGCGAGTACGTTTAGTTGGTTTAAAATTTTTTTTTTTTTTTTTTTGCCACGATAGGATTTATTAGAATGAAAAGGAAATTAGTACATCACATGAGGACTATCCTCCATAAGATCTGGTACCAACCAGTTTGGGGGTTCTTTAACCCAAACGTCCTGATCAGCAAGACTAATGGCAATCTTTGCCAAAGTATCAGCCACCCTATTACAGATTCTGGGTACTGCACAAAAACTTACTACCTCCATTTGTTCAGCCAAGGAAACACAATCATCACATATGACTTCAATATCACTCTCCATAGCTTTAACTTTATTGATACAGTCCACAATATTTTGTGCATCTCCCTCTAAGAATAACCCCTTCATATTCAACTCAGAGCAGAAGAAAATGCCAGTTCGTATAGCCTCTGCCTCAACCACCTGAGCATTATCCGAGTACAAAATTGGCTTTGCCAAACCCGCCATGAATGAGCCATTGCCATCCCTAACAACAACCCCTATACCTCCACGTTTGCTATTCAGGTTCCATGCCCCATCAACGTCAACTTTGAATTTACTGGCATCTGGGGGTTGCCATCTCAAAGGGTCATGCTGGGTAGCTCCTATAGGACTATGTTGATGTGGATCTCCTTCCTTCAGCTGAGACAAAGCTCCTCGAAATTCTTCAATGTCCAGCGCAGCTTTATTTAATGTAGCTAACGAATCCCAGCTTATATTATTAAACACTCGATCATTTGCGTGCTTTCCAAATACGCCATAACACCTGTGCAACCACACCCTGTAAATCTCTCGCCTCAGAGTTGCTTTTCCATTTGTCCAAAGTCAACTTCCACCATTGCATAAATGAGGAGGCATTCAGGGTAGTAACATCAAGCTGAAGGGAACTACAAAACCAGACTATTCTCGAAAATTGGCACTTAGTAAACAAATGAATGACGGTTTCCATTTCAGCCTTACAGAAGCAGCAGAGACCCTCAACTGAGGGAACTCGTTTCCGCAGTTCTTCATCCACTGGTAGAGCATTGGTCATGCACTTCCACAAAAAGTGCTTGATCTTGTCTGGGATTTTGAGTCTCCATAAGGCAGACCAAAAGCTTTTATGCTCGTCTCAGTTATTAGATTCCCCATTACCAGGATGATTTAGCAAGCCATTGCGAAACAACATCCTTGCTGTTTGATATCCTGATTTAACTGAATACACCCCATCTTTTGTATAGTGCCAAATCATCTTGTCTGGTGAGCCTTGCCATGAAATAGGTGTAAAGACCAAATTTGTATGTGTTGGCTGTTCCGTTTCCAAAAGAAGTCAAGTTGCTAATGTTTAAGTGAGTTGAATTCATCCCAAGGTTGAAGTTTAATTTGTCAAAATTGAAGCTCAAGGTGCATTCTCGAAGACTTTCATTGAAGCTTTATTCTTACATGTGTTTGGGATGGTAAGTGGTATTAGATTCATTGCATATTCATATTTATCATTCCTACATATTTAGGTTGCATTTAGTCTTCATTATTTTCTTTATTTCATCAACTGTAGGAAGTCCCTCTAACCGTTAGAAGTGTTTTTGGCATATAATTCATCATTCTAGCTTGTGTGTTTCATGGTTGGTACCATTGGAGATGATTGAGGAAGTAGAATATTGTAGGAAGCCAAAAATAGCTCTCTACATACAACCGTACCTATGGTCAGGCAAACCGTACGTACAATTAGGAGCAGTTTTGCATAAGTAGCATTCTGCCTTCAACCGTACCTACGGTCAGGCCAACCGTACCTACGGTCGTCAGCAGATTTCCTATTTCGAGTTTACTTGCTAGCCAATCTTTTTCATTATTTAATTGGGATTCTTGTAGGTTATTTAAGGGGACTTATAGCATGACTTCTGAGAGAGGTTTTTGAGAGAGAAAAACCCTTAGAAAGAGCATTGAGAAGGAACCCTAGCCTCCATACTATCCTCATGCCTTTCATGCATTAGATCACTTTGATACTAGGTTATTCATTGATTCTATCATTCTAGTTGCATCTCATATTCATGATCTAATGCTACAAACTACATCCTAAACACAACCTTGAGTGTGTGTGGCCAGTGCTTACCGGAGCCGTTGCAACGGAGATCGGACTTACGAGTTCGTGGGAGTGGATTTATATGAGGCGGATTCAAGGGAATTGACAAGTGCAGCTATAAATCGAAGATTAGAAGTGTTACAAGGAATAAGACTCAAGGAGCGTCACGTGGAGTAAGACTTGGTCTGTCGTGTGTTCGGTAAATCTTGTATTCTCTGATTGCTCATAGTGGATTGCATGCTCAAACTGGACGAGGTCCCGTGGTTTTTCCCTTTTAGGATTTTCCACGTAAAAATTGCTTGCGTATTTTTTGATTGATTTGAGTCTTGTTAACTTGCTTGATTAAAATATATCATTGATATATTTAATTAAGTAGATTAAACAAACTCATCATATTTTCATATATTAAATACATAGCATGCAATTAGATGATTTGGTGATTAACTGTTATAGAAAATTGTATTGGTTAAATTAATTACTTGATAAATTTTTAAAGACCCATTCACCCCCCCTCTGGGTTAAAGTACTAGTATTATCAGAATTTCAATAGGTAAACCCAGAATTAAAGAAGAGTCTTCTTCTGAGAATAATTGACGTACTATACCACTATCCTAATTCCGCCGATCTTCATCCAAAAATAATTCATTCCAAAATCAGTTTTATCAAGTACTAAGAATAGTATAGATGGGACCTTGAGCCAAATGACATGTTTTCTCCTTAGAGGTGGAAAGGATATTAGGATAGTGGACGCCACCTCATTGCAGTTGTCGGCTTCTCTACAATTTTCTGACCTCTCACAAACCTCCAATGGAAGACCTTGGCCTCTCTCCCTCTCTCTCAAAGTGACTTGACGCACGCCTATACTCATTTGTATATTACTTCAATCTCACTTGTATAGTAGTACCATATCATGGTATTGCACAAATATATTTTTTTGCTCGTGAGTCTGTTTTTATTGTTCACATGATAAGTCATTAGAATCTTGTTAGGCCTGCATATGAAAAAAAGTGTTGAAAATACATCACATCTCATATCGATTAAATATCGAGTTTAATATGTTTTCATATACCAGTTTGGACTTTCCATTCCAACCAAACAAACAATTGAAATATCATTTTATTCCATTCTAATTTCTCTAGATTTCAGCCAAACAAACAAGCCCCTAGTGTCTCTACACTTTTTCATTTCTTTATGCGCTGGTTATTTACCTCTGACCCATCCATCTAAAAGTCTATTTAAATACCTGAAATGTAGCCTGTGCTCACTTGTAAAATGTCTACTAAAATGAATTCCACTGTCTCTGAACTTGTGTGTTCTCCCTTGGAGCTCAAAGACAAGAACGATTCATCATTTTTGCAAAAACAATTCAATATACCCATAGAATTCATCTGGCCAAAAGGGGACGTAGGTTGTGCTCATGAAGAGCTTAGAGAGCCAGTGGTGGACCTTGAGGGGTTCTTTAGAGGTGACGAATTGGCAACACAGCGCGCCGCCAAGCTTGTTAGGGCAGCTTGCTCGAGCCATGGTTTCTTCCAAGTGACCAACCATGGGGTCAATCCGGGTCTCATTAGTCTCGCACACGATCATATGGATGCTTTCTTTAAGTTACCAATGAGCCAAAAACTAAAGTCTCGGAGGAAGCCTGGTTGCATGTGGGGCTACTCCGGTGCCCATGTTGATCGGCTCTCGTCCAAATTGCCGTGGAAGGAGACCTTATCTTTTGGGTTCCATGAGAATGGCGCGGACCCTGCTGTTGTGCTTGATTTCTTCAAATCCTCCTTGGGGAAAGATTTCCAGCACACCGGGTACGTAACACTTATGCTGGAAAATGTACACTAACAGCTATCCTAGGTTATGTCAAGCTAGAAAAGCACTAAGACCATGTTTGTTTAACTGGAATGAATAAAGTAATTTAAATGGGAATGGAATTAAATAGTGTATTTAGACAATAATTTCAAATATCTTTTCATTTCAGATTACTTCAAGTATGGAATCAGATTCCATTCATATTCATATCATTCCATTCTACCTAAACAAACAGGCTTAAGAGTATAATTATCGTTACATGCTGTCATTGCTACCATGATAATCTAACTAGATAAATCATGGTCATAAAAAAATGGTAAAAGCAAAGAATGAAATTTATTGCTTTATACTTTGTGGTCATGATTTGTCCATTAACTCATAAAGCAATGAGAGAGTGTCATCTTATTATTTTCCAAGCACTATAAAGCACTGACAATAGACATAAACTTCGCTCTTTTTGTAGAATGCGATAATGGAACTGTTGGCAATCAGCTTGGGAGTGGACCGATTGCACTACAAAGAATTCTTTCAAGATAGTTTCTCTATAATGAGGTGCAACTACTATCCGCCTTGCCAAGAGCCAGGCCTCACCCTTGGCACCGGACCCCATTGCGATCCCACATCGCTAACCATACTTCATCAAGACGAAGTCGGAGGTCTTGAAGTATTCGCCAATAACAAATGGCTTTCCATTCGCCCTCAACCAGATGCCTTGGTCATTAACATTGGCGATACCTTCTCGGTAGGTTTTTCGAAATGTAAAATTACTTATTTACGGCTTCTTTGGTTGTCCAATTAGAAATTAAACAATTCAAAAGGCATAAATCTGTTACTTTGAATCGGAATATTTTAAAATGTTGAAATTATCATTATAATTGATGTTGTAAAATCAATTTTAAAGAATTTAAGAAATACTACTATTTTGAATTTCCATTCTTATTTGTGATGATATCTTGAATTTGTTAATTCAATCTTGAATTCGATTGCACTTTCAGTCCTATGTAAAATGTTTTAAATTGTTTAATTTCGAATTGGACAACCAAACAAGCACTTAATTGTTTCCTTTATAGAATTTGCAACCCCATACTAGTACTTCATCGAACCTGTACGGACATGGTGCAAATTTTATATCCCAGAGCTATCACAATGCGACACTGTGACCACCTCTACAGTAGAAGAAAGTGTCGTTGCAGGTTTAATTTACTTGAAAGAGGAACTTTATAGCTAGAAGTTGGACAACAATGATCACCTAAATAATCATTGTTGCCACTACAATAAATCGTGTAGAATAGCAAATTCTCAAGGATCATTTCCCAAAATAGTGGTGTATAGGAAATGCAATTGTCGCTAAATATTTCTCTAATTTTTTGCCCTAATTATGTAGCTATTGATATGGTACACATTTAGAAAATACCAAGAAAATTTAGTATTTTGATGTGACAACTATCAGATCATTAGAAAGATAAATTTGGGATAAAAATCAATTATAAGTAGCATTACTCATCTAGAAGCCTTGAAAGAAAAAATGATGGCCTATGTTTCAGTAGAGTGTATGGAGATTGATTGCATCGATAGAAAAGGATTTGCGTAGAACACCTCAAGTAATTAAATAATAAGCTTAATAAAAGTTGAGTAAGTAACCATGAGAAATCATCTCTAACAAGCGGCTTTGCCGTGTTGGTAAATACATTTAATTTTTGGAGTTGGACTAGCATGATGATTGCTATTAGTGATGGATATGCAGATACAAACATAGCATATGGGCCCATGTATTATTATGGACGTACACATGTTTCATGTTCATCATTGCTTTTATAACCACCATTGATTTATGCCAACGATCTTTCTAACATACATTCATGTATATTTATGTTGGTAACAATGGATGGGTAAAATGATATGTCTTGTGCATGGATTTAATTGATTTTGCTGGATCTGTAGGCATTAACGAACGGGAGATACAAGAGTTGCCTACATAGGGCAGTGGTTAACAGGAACAAGGAGAGGAGATCTTTGGCGTTCTTTGTGTGCCCAAGAGAAGACAAGGTGGTGAGACCACCAAAAGATCTCATATGCAGAGAAAGGCCAAGGAAGTACCCAGACTTCACATGGTCAGATTTACTCCAATTCACACAAAAGTACTACAGAGCCGATGATACTACCCTCCAAAACTTCACCAAATGGCTCCTATCTTCCAAACCACATAACTGCTAGCAGTCCGTCCTTTGTATGTTTCTTATCATTGATTCTCTCTCTCTCTCTCTCTCTCTCTCTCTCTCTCTCTATATATATATATATATAGGGTTGATTTCGCTTGATTGTGCTATTATATTAATCCTATTGGGTAGATAATATACTTAAAATTGCGTCTTTGATATTAAAACATTTGATAATGGTATGATAGTCTAATAACATTAGTTTCATTTATTAAGTGAGTGATCTCATGTTCAAATTTTTTTAAAAAAACATTGATAATCAATTATTGTTATTAAGAGTTGTGGGTTTGGCCGGATTGGGATATGTTCTATCTATTGTAATAAATAAATAAAAAAGCATTTAATTATAATCTAAATCTATTGTGGTTCCTATGGATGGTAATTGTGAAAAGCATTTGCCAAAAGAGAATGCTCAAATCAGATTTTTAAAATAATTTGTCTTTCTTTCAGGGGTTTGTGCAAATATCACCTTTCAGATTAACAAAAATAAGCCATCTAGCTCTTGCCCCACTGGTTGGGAGTGTTGTGGGGTCGAGTGCACGGTTTATGGAAGTCCCCACCCACCAGAACCCCCCCCCCCCCCCAAAAAAAAAGGGTAAAAAAAAATAACCCCCCAAAGAAAGACGAAGTGTCAATAATAATGATGATGATGTAGACCCCATAAATTTAATTCGAGGATGCCACCATGATGTGCATGTCTTAGTAGAGTGAATCTTCCATGTAGTAGTCACAAGTTAATGGGAGTGAGGTAAAATGAGATTATGAAATCAAAAAAAATTACATTCTCGTTTTAGTTCAATCTTATTAGTTTGTGATATCATTAGTTGTATTAGAGTAACATATGATTCTTTTTTTTTTTTTTTATGTCTTGGCATCCTGCCACTAGTGTACGTGATGGAGTAAGCACAAAAGGCTCGTGTACAATGGGAACGGATTCGATGCTGCGTAGCATCATAACAAGCTGATCTAGACTATTTGATGGGATTTTAGACGGCTGAAATTAAAAAAACAAAAAATTACCACTAAAATGATTAAAATGGTCTCAATGACAATTATTAATGGTTTAATCTCGATCGTCCAAAATCCCATCCAACAACTGAGCTGAACTTGGCATCGAATCTCAATCCGTGCATAATAGAGTATAGACCCACCTGAATGGTGGTGGCCCCTCTCTAGAGACAAAACAAGAAGATGCGCATCTAAAGATGGTCTCCCTCGTCACAAATATATGCAGTTATTGTACGTAGTTGTAGGAGGAATTGTTAGGACAGTTGCATCTTTGAAAATTAAACTATAGTGTTAATAGAATGAATCTGTTAACTCACTTATCACCTTTGAATTTTTGTGTATATAACTTAAATAAAAATGCCCTTGCGAGTTGGTCAAGTTGTCAAGGTCTTAAGTGTGTTTCTCTCAAATCATCATTTCAATTCTTCACAATTATAATTATTTATGTAGGTATGAGTCATCTTACACAGATCGCTAAGAGATTCGTTTGAATTGAAATCCTAACAGGATTAAAGATTAATTAGAACACCCCTAATCATTAAAAAAATCTGAAAATTAAATGACAATGAACCTTTGAATCTTTGTAAGAAATAGGATTGAAGTCAACAGTAAGCTCTAATAGCCAAAGTTGTGGAATCATTTCGATGGTTAGGATTATTTAGTTCATTTACAAAAATAAACTATACCGACCGGTGGGTAAGTTATCAAACAATGAATTACCAATAATTAAGATAGCATCACAGCAATAAACAAGTACTATAATGAAACCTAGGAGCTGCCACATTGAGTGGTTCCTTCTCGTTTTTATTTCTTTCCTCTTCTAGCTATATTTCATTGACGAACCAAAGGGAGTGGAATTCTAATAGAGGACCACTCAATCGAATCCTATTGAAAACCTAGGGCCCAATTTAAGAAAAAAATCAAACTCTTTAAAGAAAAATAATAATAATAATAATTGATTATACACCTTCAAGATTTATGGTTGCAATGTATTCTAAAAAGTAAATTGAAATTGTTTCTTCAATTTTTTTGTTCTTTCTTAACATTAATTATATAATCTGTCGGGTGAACTGTATTTGCGGTGGTTCGTGTTTTCTAATTTAAGTGAATTGTATTTGCTTCATGTAAGCCAGTACACAATATATGGCACTACAGTTTGACTTAGGAAACTTAAAAAAGGTGTCATGTTATAGTGATTTGATTACATTCCACATCTCATCTGTACGTATATGGCCCCTACCAAAAAGAATATACATAAACCTCCAATAAGCCTGAGGAATATCTGTCGCTGGGGTCTCAGTTGGGCAGTAAAATTTTCAGTGTGTCCTCTTTTACCTTTGCTTCTTGTTTTCGACATGGTGTCCTTTGTCCATGTCAGTATGTCACGGTCCATTTTGGCATCATGACATATCGGACAGTGTATATACGTAAAAACAAAGACGCTAACATGAGGGTTATTGTTGTGTTGTTTGCTAGAAGGATTGAAATGGGTGTGCAAAGGAGGTGCCAAAACCAAGGACAAGCGACTCCACTTGTTACAAAGGTCAAGACGGGGAGAAACTCGATAACAAAGAACCCACATTGGATTGGACTCATAGAGAATGTGGTAAAGAACGATATGAAAGATTTTGAGAGGGGTCAACGTCATTTGTAGGATGCTGCCGGAGATAGATGAATACAACATGCCCTACAGGGTTTTGTTTTGTTTTGTTTTTTAATAATAGTTTCTGCTAGGGGCGGACCCATGTATATGCTCGGGGAGTAAGTCTGTAGTGTTTCTTTAGTGTAATTATGATATGACCACGTGGTGTTATGAGTTAATAAAAGTATTGGAGTCAAGCATGATTATGGGGCTAAAAAGTATTCCGATAATTTCACTTTACTCTACTCTAATTGACTTGTAACACAACATCAGTTATATCACAATTCATATAAGTTTTTCTTGCATGGGGCATGGTAACCCAATTTTTAAAAAAACTTTTAATAGAGTATTCATTTAATGTGATGAAGTGGCACCCCAAATTTGATAAAATGGCACCTCCGAATTTATTTTTTCACCTACACAAACATATACTATATGTATTGGACACTACTTGCCTCCACCCCAAGGTAGAGGAGTTTCTTTCCACCTCTATTCATTTTCCGCCACGTGTCATAGATATTTTAGAAAAATATGAATTCAAAATCACAAACAAATAAATAAGTTAATATGAATACGTGGACGCACATTTATGTTAACACAAAATGTAACACTTAAATATGGATTTATAAAAATGTGTTCACAATTATGTAAACATGGGAATGCATATACACAATCAATTTTCTTTCTTTATTTGGACAAGTGACGAAATATGAGTGGAAGGAGGAAATGAGCTCTATTTTCCATATGTATTTAGACACTACTTGCCTTTGCCGCAAGGTGAAGGAGTTTCTCCTCACCTCCATTCATTTTCTATCATATATCATAAATATTTTAGAAAAATATGAATTTAAAAATATGAACAAACAGATATGTGGATATGAACACACATTCATTTTAACATAAACATATAACACACAAATATGGACTTATAAAAATATTTTATACTTAATATAGATATAAAAATACATGCACACAATCAATACTCCTTATTTATTTGGACAGGTGGCAAAATATGAGTAGGAGGAGAATAAGAGCTTCTCCACCCTTGGGTGGAGATGAGTATTTTCCTATGTATTTATATGTTTGTGTATGTATGTTAGTACATAGAAAGTGACCTCAAACAATAAAAATTTACTTTTGCCCATAGTTTGTGTCTTTTTTAAAATGCTAGTGAACAAATGGTTTCTGCATGTCCTTGGTTTGTGAGGTAGGGCCGATATATGGACCATTGTTGATTTGTTTTGTACTGGGGAAATGATTTGCTTTCGGATTGTCCTTGTCGGTTATACTTACGGTGTATTTGGTTTTGTGGTGATGGTATATTTGTAATTGAATAAAAAAAAGTACTGTCTTCTTCAATTGTAAAAAATAATTCACATGCAATGATAAACTAAATTGGATATGTGAAACCATACTGCTCTTTGTATATTGTTCGTTTAGATGCGATAACTACTTGTTCACATAGATTTTGTAAATGTCTCTAAAATTATAGAACAAAAGGCTTAGTTTTTCAATCCTCTTGGTGCACGGTTAATTAATTGGGTTTGTTCCTATTAATTAAGGGACGTTTTGTTTGGGTCTCTAATTAAAAATTAAACAATTAGAATATATTTTACATAATATAGAAAATACAAATTCATCACTTTGAATGAAATTATATATATTTCCATTTAATGTGCGTCTTAAATATTAAATAAAATGCACTAAAATTAATTAATTTTCATTTGATTTGAGTCTGGAGGGAATACAAGAAGGATGTGATGAGCTTGAAATGGTTTTCCGCCTTCTAGCTCCAGCCTCATTGCCAACATGCTGATCCCACGAGACCCTTTAATAGGCGGACAACTTCCTGTTTTGCATGTGACCTTTTTTATTTTTCAATTTTTTTTTTCTATGCATGTGACCTAAAACGATAACACACTGAAAAATTGTAACATGGTGGGTGGGTATTAAAAGACAAAACAATGAGGTCATCGAAAAATAGTGTCCAAAAGGATTTCATTCTGCCAAGTTGGCGCTTCGGCTGTTTAAAGGCAATTTTCAATAACCGTAGTAAAATGATATAGGATAAGTTCTGGGAGAATTCTATCTAGAGAAGCCGCCCACCAGCACATAAAAATAAAAAATTAAAAGAAATTAAAAAATAAAATAAAATTTTAAAAATTTTAAAAAATTAAAAAAAAAAAAAAAAAAAAAACATTGATACGCATTTGCTAATATTAGGGGTTTAGAGACACTGACTTGGGGGGGGGGGGGGGGGGGGGGGGGGCGGGTGGGCGGGAAAGGAAGTAAAAAATATAGAAATCCTTGATATTGTAATGACATTGGCTGGAATTTAGGAAAATCAGAATTATAGAACTCTTTAATATTGTAATGACATTGATTGGATGATGCCTGTTCAGCTAACGAGGTAAGGCTTTTGGATAGGTTATTTATGGGTTCCTCTATTGCTTAGCCCAGAAAAGAAAAGTGAAACCAATGAATGCAAAATTTTCTCATAGAAATTTAGGAAGGATTGATCAATTATACCTTCTAATATGTTAATATTATGAAGAGGCACCTGATTAAATTTTATTTTTCAAGCATCTATAGAGCAATAAGCAAAAACATAATAACAGTAATAATAATAAATGGCCATGACTCAATGTAGGTCCATCTACTTTTACAATAAGTGTGTGTATGGTTGGGTTGTCTGTGCTTACAATGGTTATGAAAGTATTTTTGTTTTTTTTTTTGGTTTGTTTTTTGTTTTTAATTCTGAGCTTTTGTGGCAATGCAGTTTATGTATGGGTTTAAATACCAATGAGGCCCAATAGCTTGACAAAACCAACGCGAGCCCAATAGGCCTTAAAATATGGGTGTAAATTTTTGTGCAAGAATTGCAAAAAGCGTGTCCACTGCTCAGTGCTCACGTAGTCGTATCATCAACCAAGTCAGGTCAGTTTGGTTGCTTCTGCACTAAGTGCAAGCTCGTGACTTGTGAGATTATAGATCATAGAAGCATGAATTCAAAAAAAATTGGAGTACAACTCGGTTTGGGTTGGTTCAATGTGCCATTTAATCAAAATTAAATCACTTCTAAGGTTTAAAAATCCTAAACTTATGTTTAGAGGAAGAAGAAGAGAAAGAGGGCTTGGATTCTTTCTAGTGCTTTATTATTGGACATTATAAACGCACACCCTTCATTGGGATGGTGTATATCACGTACGTCCAGACCTGTTTAAAATTGGAGACGATCCACCTAGATTTTGGAGCTGTTGAGCCACACAGAGACTCTACGGGTAGCAGAGTATAATATTAGAGGACCTCTAGACAAGTATGGAAGCAAAGAATGAGGCAAAAGAACGTCAGATCGACAGCAAATTCAGGAAGATTTCGTCAAAAAAAAAAAAAAAAAACAAAAATGTTCGTCTATATATTATAACCATGTAAGGTGAAATGTTACTTCAATTGATGTGAACCGTGAAGGTGTGTACGTTGACTTCCTCGCCAAATGCAGGTTCTTGCGAGGAAGTTCGAACTCGATGAAATTCCTATTAAACAGCGGAAAGAAGGGGTCAATTTGCAGTCGCAGAATAAACAACAACAAAAAATGCAGAGAGAAACCATGGGTTTGCCCATAGATACACCTTTATATGTTTCTTCTCATTTTGGTATCTATTTAGACCCTAGCATGGGCCTCTCTAAACCATCAAGTTCTATCACTAAAGCTCTTAATTTAATTGTTTTAGAGGGTATGAAAGCTAATCAATCGAACTCGAGTTTCTCCTCAATCGCTTTCAGTGGCAGGCGGCACTCAACAAATCTGTTTGATGTGTGTGTTTTTTATTTTCTTGGGTGAAAAAAAAAAAAAATGTTCAGCTATATATTATAACCATGTAAGGTGAAATGTTACTTCAATTGATGTGAACCGTGAAGGTGTGTACGTTGACTTCCTCGCCAAATGCAGGTTCTTGCGAGGAAGTTCGAACTCGATCAAGCTCCTATTAAACAGCGGAAAGAAGGGGTCAATTTGCAGTCGCAGAATAAACAACAACAAAAAATGCAGAGAGAAACCATGGGTTTGCCCATAGATACACACAATTGAGTTCATAGTGGATTTGTTTTGACTGGATTAGGTTTCGTGGTTTCTCCCATCTAAGGTTTTCTATATAAAAATCTCTTATGTAATCTTTTACATGCTTTTATACTTGTTATGCGATTGATTTGATTGTATTAACAGTGATTTAGTGAGGTGATAATTAAAATTGGGTAAAATTAATAATAATACCTATTCAACCTCCATTCCAGATATTGTAGGTTTAGTATAACCAGAATTTCAAAAATTACATTCCAAAAATATTTATAAATATTTTCTAGGCGATATGGAGTTTTAATTAGATTCTGCAAGTAATTTGATCGTCTAACTTCAACTTGTGAAATCACCAGTTTGTCAAGTCCAGCCCACATATACGAAAATATAGAGTTGTCTAACACTTCCATGGTGGCTTAGCTAGTTAGCTTGGTCCGCAGGTGGCATCGCAATCACGTACAGGTTCATTAATGTAAAATCTCCACACGGTTCATTAATATAAAATGTGCACGAGTGTGGTTACTACAATTTTAACGAATCCATTCTGAATTGTATTTGTTTTTGAAAAGTTTAAGAAGAAAATTCTACGTGGAAGGGTAGGAGGACGAAAGAGAAGAAAAAGAAAAATAGTTTTATTTATTTATTTTCTCCTTTTTGTATTTTGTGTTTTTTTTTTAAAAGTCCAAGAAGAAAATTCTACATGAAAGTAAAGGCTTGACGAACATGTATTTTATTTATTTATTTATTTCAGTTAAAATATGGGATTGCACCTTGGATTACAAATATGACAACGTTCCAACTTAATTTGGAAGGATATATATATGTATATATAAAAGATAATAATCAAGTAAGTACGTATTGATATATATATGAAAAATTTTTGTTCATTCTCAAAAGAAGAATTAGGTCAGAAAAAGAGATGTTGATGAAGAGATAAGTAAGAAGAGAAAAAGAGAGAAATTATATAAGAGTGATTTAGATCTAGTAAGAATATAAAGGTTTATTAAATGCTAATAGGGGTAAAATAGGGTTTTCAAATCTATAAAGGGTCAAAATATGGATAATATAAAAAATTCTGACAGCAAGTCTCGAATTACAACTCAACTAATAATTTTGGGTATTGAATTGATGAATTTAGAACTTTAAATCTTAAAATGAAACTTAACCCAAACTTTAGACCCTAAAATGCAATTTACCCTAAAATTAAAAGGTAAATAGGTCATTTAACTTCTATAGTTTTTATATTTATGTAGATGGTGATGATGATGGTGATAGTGATGGTGATGGTATGCTGCCCTGTAACTTTATGTACGAAATGAAATATTTGTGTGTTTGGGTGAGGAAATTTTAGAAACAATTTGTCTTTAAAATGGAATTTCAAAAAATTCTAAATTCCAAAATCCCATAATTTAAAAAATCCATGGTTTATTTCAAATTACATCCCAATTAAACACAGCGATTTTCTTTTCCAAACTTTGCACCATGGTTTTTTTAAGATCATTTTTGAGTAAATCTAACAATATATATCTATTTTTAAAAAACCGTATAATAATTGGGGTTGGAGAAGTGGAGAACTTAACAAAGGATTATCATTTAGACTTTGAATATGATAAAATATTGAATATTTGATCGTCTGGGGATTTCTCTTTTCATGAGATTCCTTTTTTTTAAAAGCCAATTACAAATAAGGGCCAAGAAACTATTAAAAATTAGAGTAATGCTATATAGTTAACTATATGTGTGTTTGGGGATTTCTCTTTTCATGAGACTGTGAGTGTCATAAATGACAAAGCATCATAGTTTTATAATCACATGGGTAGTCTGATTCAAAACCTTAAGCAGAATATACAGCCTTGGGATACCGTTAGTTTGGCAAAAAAAAGAAAAAAAGGTTAGATAACCCAACTCATATATTTGTCCAAATTTACTTATCAATAGTAGTTTGGCCAATAAATAAATCTTCCTTAAAATTTCATCAAAAACATAATTATCTATAGTAGACTAATGTGTCATTTGCGGCATCAATTTCATAAATATATTTTAGCAAAAAAAATTAAACTCTTTAGTATTTTCCAAACGCCATTTATCTGTTTGGTCTGTTGGTATGGCGTAATAAAGGTACATAGGCCAAAAATAAAAGGAGAATAAGATTATAGCTTGAATATTGTACAAGAGAATTCAAAACCATCGAGTCATTGAGAGACTCGCTCCGCATCTCAGCAGGCAGGGCAAATATAAATTTGATTTTTTAATTGAACTAATTTTGTACATTTAATAAGATAAATAAATTAAGAAATAAAAATTTAGTTAACAACATATTGAAAAAAAAAAGGATAATCACTTTTATGACTAGTGGAGATTAATTGACAAAAAGTTGTGCGACCCCTCAATTTTATTTGCACCCCCACTTATTTTAGGTTTTAAGGTTTTATGAAAAATGTAAAAGGTCTTTATGAAAATTGATCGTCCTGTCCATTAGAAAACATTATTTTGAATAACTTTGTAGGAATTTTTTTTTCAAAAATCTATCGTTTAAGTAATTTTTTGGTCATTTACGGTCTTTGTTTTATTTCTAATGAAAAAGTCTATTTCAATAACAAATTTTAGAAATTTTTTTTTTTCCTGCAAAGTTGTTTAAAATAATATTTTCTAATGGATTTCGCTTTTAATTTTCATAAAGACCTTTTATTATTTCATAAAACCTTAAAAAACTAAAATAAATAACAGGTGCAAATAAAATTGAGGCGTGACAATAACCGAATTTTGTTAAATGGACTTTCCGTCCTAGTTGGATTAAGTTGAACATAGATGGGTGTTGCCGTGTTGGGAGGGAATCGGACCCTGCGAGTGGTGTTGTGGCCTTATTAGAGATCGTACCGGCAGATGGACCGGGTGTTTTGTGCATAAGATTGGCATTTGCACTGTTACTTGGGCTGACCTTAATTTGGGTATTTTATAGGGATGTTATGGTGGAGTTGGACTAACCTCCACTCCTTTTGGTCCTTACCATTAGTCCATTATTATATAAAATATTTTAAATTATTTAATTTCAAATTGGATACTTACCCTCTATTTGGTTCAAGGATTCTACAAAGGAAAAAAAACAGAACGGAAAAAAAATGAGGAGGAAAGAAAATGAAAGGAAAAGACAAAGTTATATCAAGCCAAAATTATTCCAATTCTTCTTATTCTTCCAATTTTCTATTGGAACCAAATAAAGAAAAGAACAATTTCTTATATATTTTTTTTTCCTTGATAAAATCCGCAAACCAAATAGAGCCTTAAACAATCTTTTAATAAAAGGTAAAAATTTAAATTTTATTTTTAACTAAAGAAAAACGATATTCTAAAATATTTTTTAGGCCATGGGGTTGCTCCCAAGACTGAGTCTAAGATTTTGCATCCAAGACCGATGGATGATTCTATCAATTTGATCGTCAACATCGAGGTGTGAAATCACTCGTTTGTTAACTCAGTCCAAATATATGAAAATTAGTTGTTCAATCAGAGTCTGTGGTGACAGTGTGGCATTGCTATCACTGATTCATTCTAAATTGAAATGTTCAATTTAGAATCTATTCTAAAGTCTGTGGTTTAGGTTAAAACCGAGAACCAAACCGGTCGGTTTGGAAAACCAAATCGAACCAAGCTAAATCAGCCGGTTTAGTTTGGTTTTTTTGTCATTAGGTTTGGTTTTGGTTCTCAGGTAAACCCAGATCTCCGGCGAATTCAATTGCAAAGCGGATGGCCATTGCTTCAGCTTGGCATAGTGTAAAAAGACAGTCTTGTTTCTTCGAAGCCGCTGCGATAACCTGTCCTTTATGGTCACGCACCACTGCCCCAAACCCCACATTTGAATTCTCAGCAAACAAAGCTACATCAACATTGATTTTAAATCGGCCCGTCGTAGGAGGTACCCACCTAGCACCAGTCGCCTTGACTCTGTCCTATTCCCATTTTGCACTGCTATATACTCTTCCAAGTATCTCTGCGCCATATAGACCGTGCTCTATGGTTCCTTCCTCACCCCTTCAAACATGACCAAGTTCTGATTATGCCAAATGGTCCACATGATTGTCATTACCATAGCCATAATTTCCTCCCCTGCCTTAGAGTAAATCATGCTAAGTTGATCATGAATGTTCCTTTGGGAGGTAATACGGGCTCCTTGGCTTAGCGGAAAGCAATTCCAAGCCTGAGTTGCCCACGAACAATTCATAAGAGCATGTAGGACTGACTCGTCGCCATTACCACACACCTCGTATTGGGGTGACACCTCTACTTTCCGTTTTAAAAGTTTACTCTTTGTAGGGAGAGTGCCAATACATGCCTTCCACATAAAGTGCTTAATCTTGGAGAGAAGGTTTTGCTGCCAAACCAATTTCAACATTAGATCACCCACTTGTGCTCTAGAACTTTCACCTCTTCTACTACTTATTTCTCGCCTCCGCTGCTCCATGGCTAAATAGTAAGCACTGCGAACTGTAAATAAGCCTTTCGGGTTATAGTGCCACATCCAACTGTCAGGAGGGAGTTTCTTGCTTAGGGGAATTTGATAGATAACCTCTACCTCATGGGAAAGAAAGACGCGCTTCACCAGCTCTTTGTTCCAATCCTTCGATGTCGAATCGATAAGTTGGCTAACTAATGCTTTCTCATTAACCTCTTTCGGCGGTGATATCACTTGAAAGGTTGTGGGCGTAGGCAACCATTTATCCTCCCATATGCAAATAGAGCATCCATTCCCAATTCGCGCTCCCATGTTCACTAAATTGCGCGATTCCCAAATATTCCGCCAGGTAAAACTAGGATGACACCCTAAACAAGCTTGCAGAAAATCTCCTTCAGGAAAGTATTTAGCCTTAAGAATTGTCGATGCCAACAACCTAGGATTAGTAAGCAACCGCCACCCTTGTTTGGCCAATAACGCCCCATTAAAAGATGGTAAGTCTCTGAAACCCAACTCACCCGCTTGCTTCGATTTACATAGTCAAGCCCAGGATAGCCAATGGATTTTCCTAACTATCTCATTTTGTCCCCATAAGAAATTACTTGTCATGGATTTCAGTTCATCACATAAAGAAATGGGCAATTTTGAAACAGCTCATAACATATGACGGGATAGCTTGCACAACCACCTTGATTAGAACTTCCTTCCCTGCCTTAGAGAGCAACTTTCCTTTCCACCCTTGCAACCTCTTCCATACCCTTTCTTTGATGTAGTTAAAGATCACCTTCTTCGACTTGCCAATCAATGTAGGTAAACCCAAGTACTTTCCATGATGCTCTGTAGAAAAGATACCAATTGCATTTCAAACGACATCTTATTGTGTAGGACTTGTGTTCTTATTGAAAAATATGGAAGACTTTTCCATATTGATTTGTTGACCTGAGACGGCCCCATAAAGCTGCAAAATGTCACGAATTTTTGAGCACTCCTCTATGGTTGCCTTCCCAAACAAAAGGCTATCATCAGCAAAAAATAAATGGGACACTTTTGGACTACTTCTGCATACGGACACCCCTGTTAACTGATTATCCCTCTCTGCCGCGCCCAATAGGGATGTCAACCCTTCTGCCACAATGAGAAAGAGATAAGGTTGGGGAAAGGGGATCTCCCTGCCGAAGGCCCCAAGAAGGTCCGAAATACCCACACTAATTGCCATTAAATATCACCAAATAGGAGACCGTCATAACACAGGACATTATGAGATTTACCTATCTGCTGTCAAACCCCATTTTAACCATGATGCTTTCAAGAAAAGACCACTCGACTTTGTTGTACACCTTACTCATGTCCAATTTCAAAGCAAATTAACCCTGTTGCCTTTTCACTTATTGTTCAGAAAATGCATAATTTCAAATGCTACCAACACATTATCGGTGATAAGTCATCTTGGCACAAAAGCACTTCGGCTCTCAGAGATAACATGTGGTAAAATTTCTTTTAGCCTGTTAGCTAATACCTTGGAAATGATTTTATAGAGCACATTACATAAACTGATGGGTCTATATTGGATAATATTCTCAGGGCTATCAATCTTGGGAATGAGTACAATATGAGTGTAATTAAGTTTCCTGGGCATTTAGCCTCCATTTAAGAACGAAATGACAGCATTAGTAACATCCAGGCCAACCACATGCCAATATTTTTGAAAAAATAATGTTGGCATCCCGTCTGGTCCAAGTACTTTAGTGGGATGCATTTGGAATAATTTCCTCTACCTTCGCATCCTCCGTTCTGACTTAATATGAATTGTTATATATATATATACTAGGTGGTGCACATGTGTGTTTCATGTGAATTATTTTGATAAATTAAATTTTCTCTACAATTTATTTATCACCAAAAACCATGTTTCTAAACCATAGGAAGGAGTCTCATCTTTTATTGATTATTGGTCTCTCATAAGAGTCACATCTCCTCCTTGTTTTTTTATATTATTATTATTATTATTATTATTATTTTTCGTATGGTGCTAAGATTCTATACAGCTATCCTACTTATAAAACAAATTGCAATTTATTTGACGTCGAACCCCATAACTTATGAGATAAGCTGATAAAGTGCTAGCCAAAACCATATCCCCATAACGCCATAACTTTATTTAATGCTAAACCCCAAACATTTTTTTAACTGCAAATTAATATCCTAAATTATAGGAGAAATTTACTCCTAACTTTTAGCCACAATTTAAATCCTATTAAATTAAAAACTTTGCAAAAATGGTGAATGTTTCCTATTATAATTAAATTCTTTATAATTAGTAAATCAAATAACATAATTGGGATTTTTCAATAAAAAGGATAAGTCATTTTTGTCTTTTTGGATTTTATTAAAGGTAATAAAGGAAATCAAAAGTTTTTCCAAGATAGAGACTTTTATAGATAGTATAGATATAGATAAATATAGATATAGATATATATATATAAGGAAATGCTACTTAGCTCCACACTTTGCCTTACAATATTGTCCTACTAAGAGAAAAAGTGGGTAAAGTTGTGGGACCCACTGATATGATTACATCCTAAAACACAACTATTTTACCCCCTTTTTCTCTTAGTAGGGCAATATTGTAGGGCAATTGGATTTTGAATTTAAACAATTGCTCTTCTGGAAAAAGTAAAATTCAGATTATGAGATGGATAAAATTGCTAATTTGCTTTGGCAAATTTTGGTGTGCTCGAAATAATGTTATTTTTAAGAATGAGATTTTTAATAAATTCTTAATTATTGAACAAGCTACTAATCTTTTTTCAGTCTATGTGATTAACTTATCAAGAAATGATATTAACTTTGATAAATCCACAAATAGTGAAAACAATAAATTTAAAAAGAGTTCAAAGTTTATTAGATGGATTTCTCCTGATGATGAGTGGTTTAAATTAAATTTTGATTGATCTGTTAAAAAAAAAAATGGGACTACGGGATTAATAATTCGTGATCAGTTTGATAAACCAATAGCTATGCATTGTAATTCATTTGAGGAGAATGTTTCTGTTCCTAGAATGGAGCTATTATATTAAGAAATGGTTTGTTGTTAGCAAAGCAAAAAAATTGTAACAAGGTGATTATTGAAGGTGATTCTAAATTGATTATTAATAGTTTACATCATTTGGATAATTGCCTTTGGATAATTTTCAGTATAATAAGTGATTATAGAAATATTATTATTGAGAGTAATATGGATATTAAACTTAATCATGTGTATAAAGAAGCAAATAAAGCTGTTGATGCTATTACAAAGCTAGAATATACTATAAAATGTAATCGTTTATTGGAATCTAATTTTCCTTCAGAAATATTGGTTGTTATTTGGAAAGGTTTGATAGGTAAAACTAATTTGAGGGGGAATTGATTTTTTATCCACCTAAAAAAAAAAAACCTTTGTTCATTCTCAAAAGAAGAACTAGGAAAAAAAAGACTTGATCAAGAGATAAGTTCTCACACGATTTCGTGTACGTCCAGGCGAACTAGGAAAAAAGAGACTTGATCAAGAGATACGAGCATCGTTCTCACACGATTTCGTGTACGTCCAGGCGAACTACGAAAAAAGAGACTTGATCAAGAGATATGAGCATCGTTCTCACACGAAATGTACGCCCAGGCGATGGGAGATCTTGAACTTGGACGAATATGGGGAGAGTCACGAAGTTTTGATATTTTCCATTTGATAAAGGTAAACAGTTGTCCTCCCACTATCTTATTATTATTGCAGTCAATGATAATTATTTTTGGAAAAATATATACTCCCTTCGTCTTAAAAAGATAGGTTAAGTTTGACAAATCACAGAATTTAAGAAAAGGTCTTTATTACATTGACTTGTATTAATTAAATTTTATCTTTTCAAAAATACCCTCAACTTTTTTGTATTGGGTTTTGTATTAAAAGTTATCATTAAAATAACAAAGGATATTGTAAGAAATTTTAAAAAATAATGATTTGACTTTTCAAAATAGACAAATATTTTAGGACAAAAAAAGTTACAAATATGGTTTATCTTAATTGGACGAAAGGAGTATATATGAGTGAAAGTAACGGCGTAGGTATGGGCAAACACAAAATGCGTCTGCAACTCGTTCTACTGGTTGGTTTGGTGACAGCAAGCACCGTAGCACCAACAACAGCTCAAGCAAATCTCGAATGCCTCCACAAATGCGGGGATGTAGATATCCCATACCCATTCGGCACCGGTGAAGGGTGTTATCTACATGAAGATTTCCTCATCACTTGCAACCAATCTGCCAACCGTCACGAAGCATTTTTGAAGACAGGTAACATCCGTGTTACCAAAATATTACAAGAAGGTCAGCTGCACATCTTGGGGTATGTAGCCCGTGATTGTTATGCTCAGAATGGTACGCGCCTGTCCAATAACAAACCATGGCTTTGGTTGCCCCAATGTTACACCGTCTCTGCTACCCAAAACAAGTTCGTCTCCGTCGGTTGTGACAATTATGCCCTCATCCAAGGTTTCCGAGGTGAAGAAAGTTACTGGACCGGCTGCGTGTCCTTTTGTAGCGAACTTGATGATTTCAACGGGTCTTGCTCCGGCGGTGGCTGTTGCCAGGTCTCCATCCCCAAAGGACTATGGAATATTAGTATGGAAATCCGAAGCTATGACAATCATACAGAAGTATGGGACTTCAATCCCTGCAGCTACGCCTTTGTTGTGCAAGAAGAAAAACTCAATTTTTCCGCCAGTACCCTTGTCGATTTGCAGAAAATAGATGAACTTTCGATGGTTCTTGATTGGGCTATTGGGAATGAGACATGCGAGATCGCTCGAAGTAACGAGACGGGTACTTTCGCATGTAAAGGAAATACTACGTGTCATGACAACGACAACGGGTCCGGTTATCGTTGCCAGTGCTTGGATGGTTACCGAGGGAACCCCTACCGTGATGATTGCCAAGGTATTCATTTCACTCATGTTGGGTTTGTTGCTTTGGATGGTATATTACTCACTAATGCTTAATTTTATGGGCTTCGTGTTGTTTTTTTTATGGGCTTCACTTTCTCATAAATAATAGGGAACGGCTATTGCAACCCCCATTCCTATAAGCCCACCCCCCATCCTTTAGGTTTTTAAGGTTTTATGCAAAATATAAAAAGTTTTTATGAAAACCGGCCATGATGTCTACTAGAAAACATCATTTTGAACAACTTTACAGAAGAAAGTTTTTCCAAAATCTATCGTTTAGATATACTTTTTAACCATTTATAGCCTTTATTTCATTTTTTGCCAAAAAGTCTACCTAAACGATAAATTTTGGAAAACCTTTCTTCTGCAAAGTTGTTCAAAATGATGTTGTTCAAAATGATGTTTTCTAGTGGACATTACGGTCGGTTTTCATAAAAACTTTTTATATTTTGCATAAAACCTTAAAAACCTAAAGGATGGGGGGTGGGCTTATAGGAATGGGGGGTTGCAATAGCCGTTCCCTAAATAATAATATTATGGGCTTTATTTTAAATTGATTTAATTGTTTTCCAGATATTGATGAGTGTACCGATCCAAACCTCAACGTTTGTGAAAAGCCAGAATACTGTGTTAACAAGTTAGGGCATTTTAATTGTTCTTGCCCCAAGGGTTATCACGGGGATGGTACAAAAGATGGAAAAGGCTGCATTGCGAATCCATTAAAAGTGGTTCAGATTGCCCTTGGTAAGTGTATTTATAAGTGGTGTTCCTGCGCTTCTTAAATAACACAAATTATGGCATCATTACATCTCTGTTTCAATTTGAAACAAGTATGAACCCTAGTTAATTTTTCTATTATTTTCTCAAAACCTGTTGCCATACTAGATTTAGGATTGAGAGAGGAAATCCTCTATGATGAATAGCATTTTCTTGGTTAAGTCCTGCAAATATGCGGCATAATTCCATCCTCTAATTGGTTGTGGAGATACATGGAAAATGAAAAGATTTCAGGGCTATAAAGGATGACATGCAAGTAACTCATAATCTCTAGGGATTAACAACTTGCTATTGGAGTTACAAGGTAACTCATCCATCGAATCAACTTGCTATTCAAAAAAAATTCCCAATAAATAACTTTATCCATCCAAACGACTAATCTAGTTCGGATGACATTGCAACATTTTTTAGTTAAGGGTATACGTGAAAAATGACAAAATTTTATAGAGTTTTCTATAATTTACTCAATTTTAAAAGTGGTCTTCTTTTATTTACTTTCTCTAGAATTTGATATGCATTGAGTTATTTATTTATTTTTCTCTTTTATTTGAATGGCTCCCTCTCAGATTTTATGACCCTAACTCGGCCCCGGGTTTCTAAGTGAACGGGAGGTTCCACTGGGCAATGCTTTAATTACTTTCCAGTTATTTTATCCCAATTTCAGATCGTACGGGCACTCACGTGGGTCTCACTAAGTGCGAAAGTGCTAAAAAGGATGTACACCAAAAAAAAAAAACAAAAAAAAAGTGGTAAAAAGGAAGTTGCGAAAATATTTTGTCAGGAGTGGTGAAAAAGGACATTGTTTTGAATTGAATGAAAGAAAATGATGTCCTCATGCTTTGTAGATTGAAGTTTATCAAATACTACGTCTGTCCCACAAAAATAAGTCATATTTGATAAAACATGTAATTTAAAAAAAATTATTATTTTATTATGGGTAAATTGCATTTTAAGGTATAAAATTTGGGTCAAGTTTCACTTTAGGATCCAAATTTTAAATTGTGTCAATTCAGTATTCAAATTATTAGGTGAATTGTAATTTGGGGTCTGCCATCAGAATTTTCTAGATTATCCCTATTTTGCCTTTTTTATGGGTTTGAAAACCCAATTCTACCCCTATCAATGTTTAATAAACTTTTATATTTTGATCACATCTAAATCATTTTGCCGTCCGATTTATAGTTTTGTAAATGAAAAATATAAATGTTCATTAGATGTTGATAGGGGTAATATAAAGAGAGAAGGAAGATTAAAGTGATTCAAATTTAATCAAAATATAAAGTTTTATTAGATGTTAATAGGGGTAAAATAGGGTTTTCAAACCCATAAAAGGTGCAAAGTAAGGATAATACTGAAAATTTTGATAGCATACCCCATATTGCAACTCAACTAAAAATTCGGGTACTGAATTCACCCAATTTAAATTTTGGACCCTAAAATAAAACTTGACCCAAACTTTCTATCCTAAAGTACAATTTACTCTTTTATTAACTTGTCATTTATTAAACTCTATTTTTCCAAAAGTACCTCATTTTACTTTTTATTGGGTTTTGTATTGAAACTAATTATTGAAATAACAATGGGGTAGTATAGGAAGTTTCAAAAAATTATGAATTGACTTTTCAAAATGAACAAACATTTTGGAACAAGAAAAGTTGCAAAAATAACCTATTTTTGTGGACCAGAGGGAGTATAGTATTACTGTGAAATTTAAAATGCTTTTCGACACCATAAATTTTGGAGCCACAAAGCATCACAGACGCGAGGGACTGGACCCATGGAGGTCCTTAAGAAACATGAGACCCACTGGTTGTGCTTGTAGTACTGTGTAGCAAGCAGTGGTGAAAAAAACCAAATCCCAATCAAATTACTAAAAATTCACACCAATCCAATTTTGAATATTAGGATATGATATATCAAAAATGATTTGGTGTATCTTATATATATGAAAAATTCTATATACAACACCTTATGTGCCCTTATGTAAAATTATGTATATGGACCAAAATTCTCTCAATTTATTTAACAGATCTCTTTTTTGTTGATTTGGATTGGTACGGCATAGAGGTGTGGTAAGAAGGGTGCTCCGTATAGCACCGCCCTATATATAATTTTTATTATTGTGCTCCTAGCTATATTTTCCAATAAATATACATATGTTGTGTAACCTAAGTCCTCTATAATCAAAATGTAATATCTCGATTTATTTCGATTATATTGTAGGTATTGGCATAAGCATTATAGTCGTGCTTGTGGGTAGCTGGTGTTTGTACTTCGGATATAGAAAAAGAAAGTTGATCAAGCTTAAAGAGAAGTTCTTTCAACAAAATGGCGGTACAATGTTACAACTTGAACTCTCAAGGCGAGACATATCTAATAATTCAGCCAAAATTTTTACTGCAGAAGAGCTCAAGAAGGCCACCAATAACTACGATGAGCATAGGATCATTGGCCGAGGTGGCTATGGAACAGTGTATAAAGGATATTTAGCAGATAATAGCGTGGCAGCCATCAAGAAGTCCAAAATTGTTGATCAAACCCAAATTGAGCAATTCATAAACGAGGTGCTTGTACTCTCACAGATCAACCACAGGAATGTAGTCAGGCTCTTGGGCTGTTGTTTGGAAACAGAAGTCCCTTTACTAGTTTACGAATTTGTCACAAATGGTACCCTCTTTGACCACATCCACGATAAAAGCAAGGCATCCTCCATTTCTTGGGAAATCCGTCTAAGGATAGCTGTAGAAACCGCAGGAGTGTTGTCATATTTGCACTCTGCAGCTTCTACACCGATCATTCATAGAGATATTAAGTCTACAAACATTCTCTTAGATGATAATTATACAGCGAAAGTGTCTGACTTCGGAGCTTCAAGGTTGGTTCCACTAGATCAAACAGAGTTATCAACATTGGTGCAGGGAACTCTTGGATATCTAGATCCTGAGTACTTACATACAAGCCAACTAACTGAGAAAAGCGATGTTTATAGCTTTGGAGTTGTTCTTGTAGAACTATTAACTGGAAAGAAGGCACTTTCTTTTGATAGGCCTGAGGAGGAAAGGAGCCTAGCTATGTATTTTCTTTCTTCTTTAAAAGAAAATCACATTTTTCAAGTTCTCGAGGATTGTATATTGAATGAGCGAAATATTGATCAACTTAAGGAAGTTGCCAATCTTGCAAAGAGGTGCTTACGAGTTAAAGGGGAAGAGAGGCCCACTATGAGGGAAGTAGCAATGGAGCTAGAGGGCCTAATAATGATGGAAATGCATCCATGGGTTGGCGTAGTTTTAAATTCAGAAGAAACAGAGAACTTGCTTGGTGAATCGTCAGACACTTTCAATCAAGGCGGTGGTGGTAACAAGACTGTTGGTTATGACAGCATGAGGGACCACCTAATATTACCAGTTAATGATGGGAGATGATTGTTTGTGTTGGAAGAATCCTGCCAATTTCGTTAAGCTTAGTGATGATGCTACCGTGGCAGGATTAGGTGAACCCTTAGAGCTGAATATATAGCTTGTCATATATTGCGATTGCTTCTAGTTTTTTTTCTTCAATATGTTTTGAATTAATATAGAAAGCCAGATAATAGAAGTCAGTTTCTAAGTTTTCTGTTTATGTAGATGATAAAGATGTGTAGAGCTGCAACTTTATGTAAGAAATGAAGTATTAATTACTCATAATTTCTATACTGATCAAGCTTTGCGCCATGGATATATACTTAGATCACTTCGCAGTAATTCTCTATCAATATTGATTATTTTTAAAAGAACACTGCACTAGGTGAATTTGAAGAATTAATGACGGATTATATTTAAGACTTTGAAAGATCCCCCCGCCCGCACTACTTTCTCCATCATATACTTTCTTTACAAGCCATTCTAATTAGTGGCTTAGGAGTTACTCAAAAGAATTCCATTGGCATTAAAGCCATTCTTCTGCGACCCTACTTCCAAATGCATGATTAGTATATCTAATTTATCCCAAAGGGATTTTTCCTGGTTTTTTTGTATATTAACGTTTGGTAATTGTTGGCCAGTTTAATTTATAGTTTGCAAGCATGCTAGAACCTATACGGTTCAAATTGATCGACAAACATCCGCAAGAACATCAATTAGACTCATTGTAAAAGTGAATTCAAAAGACAAGATCACGAGGAACTAAGGAAACTACGTACGGTGCTAGATTAAGTTACGCTACTCCTACGCTAAGTTAGGCTTATGTTGAACTAGGTAGAACTAGACTAAGTAAGGCTAAGACGTTGGTTGGTGCAGAACCCCTTTACTCATTGGCACTCCTCTGTGTTTATAGACTCCTTCATGCCATGTGTTCTTCTTGCGTTTCCTTCCTCATGATACGTGGACCATTCTCCCCTTCTAATTCCCGGCATTCTTCCCTTAATTTTCTTCCCAATCTTGGACTTCATTTCTGTCTTGGGGTATTTTTTTTCTTTTTTTTTTTTTCTGGACTCCCAATTGTCTCTCTATGGACCTTTGTTATATTTGAGCTTTGCACCCCTGTTAGTTTTTCAACCATTTGGATTTCGGCCCAACGTCAATTACGCCTACAAACTGTAACCAGTGTGTCAGTGACCCATTGGTCTATAGAGTAATAAATAATGAGCCCTGCAAAAGAAGTGGAAGACTCTTCGGCTTTGGATGTTTTTAAAAGACTGAAACAAATAGTTTCGTTAAATGCACCTTCCCTCCCAGTTGGAAGTTGAATACAGATGGGGTGTATGCTAGGAACACCCTGATGGGGTGCTCATTGAGGACTGCAGGGCTTTACCGGATCGTGATTGGAGGTGGAAGCTCCAACACACCTTCGGGGAGGGAGATTTTCTAGCTACAGAGGGTCACAAGGTTGATAGCAACTGTGTTGTCCTTGACACCCCTCCTACTGGGTTATGTAAATTTCTTTGTGCAGACCCAGTGGGTGTTTGTACCCCTAGGAGGTAGCTCTTGTTATTATTTCCTTCTTACCGAAAAAAAAAAAAAAAAAAAAAAAAATGAAGGTTGAATACTGACAGGTGTTTGTGTTCGAGAGGGAATCCCAGCCTTGCGACTGGTGGTCTTATTAGATATGAAAGTCACATGGATTGGGGCCTTTAATTTGCGTTTGACATTAACTGTCATTTGCACCGTCCACTTTGGTGAGCTGTGGGTAGTTCACAGCGAGGCTGAATGTGAACCCAATGGCTTCTGTCCAGGCCGTGGCGTTGTAGATTAATTGGTTCATACATTCAGGTAAGGGAATGCAGCTGCCGATTGGCATTGTAGATTGGCTTATATTTGCTTGCACAAAGTATAGTAGAAGGGAAGTAAAAACCATCAAGAGACCACACCTAAATCTCAACAAGCATAACTTGTTAGAAATAATTGCAGAGATATCAGAAAAAATAGACAAAAAATGTTTTTGTTTATTTATTTTCTGATTTTTTTTTTTTTTTAAAGTTCAAAAACAAAATTCAACATGAAACTGAAGGACAAGGAAGGAGACGAGCATGCATTTTATTTTTATTTTTAAGTTGAAAAATGGGAATTCTGCACCCTACAAAGATGGCATCGGTCCGACTCTATTTGAACTACTTTTTTCCTTTTCTATTATTATTTTTTTATTTTTGCCTTCAGGGAGCTCATTATTTTCAATTTATTGTAATTAATTAGCCAATTTTCATTATGCAAATTAAAATGCATGAATAGATTTATGAGCAATGCCATATTTCTCAAAAAATATTTCTCCCAATTTAAGATCTTAGGGGTGGTTTGGTATTGAATCTCACTATTCAATTTTAAATTTTAAATTTCAAAATTTAAATTTGTGATTGTTACATTGTTACATCATTTGAGATGCTAAATTTGAAGAAAAAAATTCGGGACATAAAAAATTTTCTTACATTTATACTTTCATGTGAAACACTTTGCTCTCCTAAGGGCTGGTGTCCCATAAAAATTGGACGGTGCACATATATGAGGTTGTTACACACATGATGTCATGCGCTAGCACGTGAATGCTTCCCATCGTCCAATCCTTATAGAACGTGCAAACCTTCCTGCAAACCTTCCTGCAAGTGAACAACATCCTCTATATATAAATGATGAGGTGAGCACATGCTAATATAATATCAACCTCACAAACCATTCTGCAAGAGGCAACATCCTATAAAAGAACAATAAAAAAATCTAGTGTGTTAAAGTCATGCACCAAATAAAAGTTAAAAATCGAGAAAAGTGCCATGGAGAAAAAGAAGGACTTTTCAATCCACAACCAAGTAGGGCCCCCAACACACCAATGAATTTGTAGGCTTATAGTGTGGGTTATGGGAGGAGCATGGATCAATCAATCCATTGTCATCACAGCCTGACAATTCAAGCATACCCAACGCGGTTTGTACCATTAATTGTAGTATGACCCAGGCCGTGGTCCAATTTGGATGGTCCTGGATGTAAAACATATATTTTTTTTTTGCCCTTTTCATTTTGTTTTCCAAGGTAAAACATTACTCCTATATCTAACCGAAATGTGTATTTCTAAACATAAGGTTGATAAATATTTAAGTAACGTTTTATCAATAAAAAAAAAGGATAAATATTTAAGTAATCCATGTTGCCCAAAACTAGACAATTGAAACATGGAACTCGGACTGGATTCATGGGTGACATAGCTTAATTAAGGGGTTAATTGCTGATTCAATCATTGCTCAAATATAAAGGAAAAAGAGGGGGATATATATTCACAATTTTTCATATGTAACTTGTCATGTAATTTATATTTTGCGAAATCCACTATTGAATTAGAATTCCTTATCATCTAAATCATACATGCCAAATATCATATTAATCAAATATTGGTAGTTATTCGATACATATATTCACATTTTTAATCATTAAAAAACTTCACATTTATAAATGAACTGTCATCTCTTAAGTTTTGATCGACTTGACATTTAGTAAGCATGGAAAAAGAGTGGGATATATATTCACAATTTTTAAAATTGTATCAAAATTTGTGGAGTATATAAAATTGTGTCTCTCAATTCTAACCTCAACATATTCATAAGAATAATTGTTAAGTAATCTATATTACCCAAAACGACATAAACATACCGATGGCAAGTCTAATAATATTTATCTCACTTATTAAGGGCTTGTTTGGTTATCTAATTCAAAATAATATAATTCAAGAAATTTAACATAGTATTAAAGGCATAATTCACTGTCTTGGATTAACAAATTCAAGAAAATGATAGTTATCATCACAAATAAGAGTGACAATTCATGTCATGACCCAAATTAATTAAGCCGTGACCAATATTAATAAATCCAGTTTAATTAAGAAAATCATTTAGGAAGCACATGAATGGCACGTGTTAGAAAACCGGTAATTTCAATAAAAATTTTGGCATGACCCATTCGTAAATGGACCATACCGTAACCAAATCCTGTATAAAATAGTTATAAAAGTTCTTGACTTCTTGTCATCCATCATTGGTATCATCACATGCTAAATAAACCATATAAAGAGACCTACGAAATTAAAATAGTACAAACCATAAATTATTACGTGTCTAGCGCCCATTGGCCAAATACAAAGTGTTTAGTTAATACATATCCATAATGTTAAAATTTATTCCCATCAAAGCATAACCCCTCAAGGCGAGGTCTCCCCAGCTATGAAATCATCTGAAAAGGGTTTATAAAACATAGGAGTGAGTATAAAACTCAGTAGATATTATTTTCATATAGAAATAACCAAAGCATGATAATATAACCAATTACAATCATGCTTAAAATAATTAAAACCCATGCAATGTCATAAATGATATGCGACTCATGTTTATTTAATATAATCCATAATTACCGACCACTCCCGCAGGAGTTTTCGCGTAGAAACGGAGGATTTAAACCCACCTCCAAGAGGACAACACAAGGGTTCCTACCTGGAACCGGAAAGTAGCCTCTGATTCGGGAACACAAGGGTTCCTACCTGGAACCGGAAAGTAACTAGGACCAAAAGAATGGAAAACACCGCTAAGTCCCTTGACCGCTAGTAGTCCAAATTCAATGACCCTTTTTAATATACTTTTACCAAGTAATTAATTAAATCCATTTTATGCATTTTATGCCAATGAATGCCATGAAAAGCATAAAAACTCATGCACGTGTCAGCTATTCCAGAAATCAACAATATATAATTATTTCATAATCATATAACATGTGGGAGCTATGTAAAACATGTGAAATATAGACCAACAAGAATTTACATAACATATACATCCAAAATAAACCAAAATATAACAAGTATATCAACCCATATACTCCAAAATGTAATATTCCTAAATATAGGGTTATGTAAACTAGACCACTCAGTACATGCATTACAAAATATGCATGATAATCCACCCAAATATCACTCAAACTCATAAATAACACCCAAAATACATTTTTATCCAACATATGTGAGCTTATATACTAACCCATTATCATCCCTACAGTTAAAACCCATGAAAATTACACCTACCTCAAGTATGTTGCACCAAACATAGAGAAAATGTGTTGGGAGGGTCGGATCTAAGCCTAGAATGCGAGAATAAGCTCTAAACTCCACAGATCAGGCTTGAATCATCTCCAAGCATGGGTAGATCTTCAAGTCCAGCTCCTAGAACGTGAATCCAAGCATTGATATGAGGTGAGAGAGTCAAAAACCCATGCATGAAAGAGAAAATGTGATTTTCTCTCTCCAAACACTCCCTTTCTCTCTCCTCTCTCCTCTCTCTCAAGCTCTCTTGGTGTAAAATGATGAATATAGGGTGTAAAAGTCGTGGGATGAGGGTTTTAAAAGGGGTAAAGGGCACTTGTGTTATTTGTTTTATTTAAAAAAAACTACCAGTCGAAAGTTTCAGACGTCTGAAAATTAGTTTCAGACGTCTGAAACTAAATCTCAGAAATCATCATTCTCTGGAATTTTCAGACATCTGAAAATTACTTTCAGACGTCTGAAATGTCACTTTCAGACATCTGAAATGTGTTTCAGACGTCTGAAACACATAGACATCTGAAAGTTGACAGTTAGTCAGCTACACCCCATCAGCACAGACATCAGCCTTACTTTCATTCTTTTATTCTTCCTTTTACTTTAAGTTATTTAATGAAAATAAACAAATAACCCCCCATTTGAATTCAAATAAAATATCAGAAAAATCAAATTCCAAGTATATCAAAATTTCATTTTCAAGTTTTAGTACAAAATCCGACTCCCGACAGATTTTCCGAAAACAAACATATGAGTAAACCGATCTAAACGTAATAATAAAATCCCATAAAATCACAGATGTCTTATAATATTATAAACTTCCATTACCGCCAAAAATTATCTTCAAAAACGAAGATTTACGAAAATTCATTTTTTCCCAACACTTAGCCAAATTTTCAGCAGTCTAAGAGTGTGAAATCACAAACACATCAACATCATACCCATGCAATGCCTATGCGTGACAATACCCGATAAATCAACTAATGTACATGCAAATCATGCATTAAAGATGATATTATCCTAATTAAATGATGCGGGCATTACAATTCAAAATAGTGGTATTTCATGAATTCTTTAAAATTGATTCTACAACATCAACTATAGTGATAATTACAATTAAGGTGATAGATTTATGCATTCAACACTATGTAAAATTTCTTAAATTGTTTAATTTCGAATTGGACAATCAAACAGGCCATAAATGATTGGGTAATCTTAAGTTCAAATTCAAATTCAAACTCAAAGTATAGATCTCTATTTGTTAATATTAAAACAGTTGAAGTTTAAGAATAAAAAAATAAAAAGACAGGAGCATGGATCTAGGGCTGGGTCCTTGGGTGACATAGGTCAGGGGCAATGGCAGAGCCAGGGGAGCCTTTGGGGGCACGTGCCCCCACTGGCCTCAAATAATTGTTTTTTTTTTGGGATAAGTTACCATTTGATGATCATTTACCAAGATAATGTCTAAAACAGGAAGATAGTAGTTATTTTTAAGCATGCATACAGTCTATTTGTAATAAGTTGAGACAAAGTCCTTTTTTTGGTATTACATTAGAAAATGACTACAAAAAAGTAATTTTTAAAAACAAAAAAATCTAGAGCTTTCAGTCCCCCTCTACAGAATTATAGCACGGTACTCCCATTGGAGATAACTCCGGACTCCCCCAAGCCAGGGACACATTGTTGACACAATCATTATTCATACATGGTAGAAAAGGTCGCCCCTTTTCCTTTTTGTAATTGCCCTTTTTTATTACGGGGTAAAATATTCCAGGAAATGATTCCGTGTGGAAGAAAGGAAAGAGATCCACGACTTATGCAAATGTCAAAGAGAACGAGAGGTCATTCTCATTGGCCAGCGGTCACTTGTACATTACGATCCAACTTACGTATCATCTCGTATGCTGTGTTTGGATTAAGAGGTTTTTAGATGGAATTCATGTTTGAAATGAAATTTGTCAAAATTTTAAAATCAGATTCATTGTTTGGTTGATTCAACTTGAAATTTCTCAATTTCTCAGTGAAACTTTAATTTGAGATTTGAAAGGATTCAAATTCTACCTACAAATTTCATCTACATAGATGGAATTTTCTCTACAAAGAAAAGTTATAAAATTCTATTTATAAATTCCAAATTAAAACAATTTTAATCAAACAAGGAACTTTAGAAATCCCACTAATAAACTTGTATTTCTTCTTTATGTTTTTACACTTGGACCAGGACCATAGGGGATGACCCGGAGGTCAAGTAGATACAAACAAATGTTTTTCTGCCCAGCAATAGCGAACAAAAGAAATTTGTTTTTTATAAAAAGAATCAAGCTAGCAAAGAAACAAAAGACAAGACAGAGTAGTAAAAAAAGGATCAGGAAGTGGAGCAAATTGGTCTTCCCTTGGAGTTTGCAATGCCTACAAAAGGACGACTTCACAGGAAGTCTTGTACACGAAAGCGTAATCGTCTTTAATAGACTAACGTGGCATTTGCGGCATCAATTTCATGTATATATTTTAACAAAAAAATTAGGCTCTTTAATATTTTTCCAACTCCATTTATCTGTTTGGTCTATTGGTATGGCGTAATAAAGATATCTATGTCAAAAATAAAAGGAGAATAAGATCATAGCTCGAATATTGTGCAAGGGAAATCAAAACCATTGAGTCATTGACAGACTTGCTCCACATCTCAACAAGCTGAACTTGTCGGGAGCTCACTGGAAATGAGGAACAGCGAAAATCAATTAATTAATTAATTACCGCACGTATTTTTGGCGATGCCTCATAAACTGGGATAAATAAACACGGCTGGGCAAATACAAATTTGATTTTTTAATAGAACTAATTTTGTACATTTAATAAGATAAATAAATTAAGAAATTAAAATTTAGTTAACAACATATTGAAAAAAAAAAAGGATAATCACTTTTATGACTGTTGGAGATTAACTAACAAAAAGTTGTGCCACTCAATTTTTTTTTGCACCTCCACTCATTTTAGGTTTTTAAGGTTTTATGAAAAATATAAAAGGACTTAATGAAAATTGACCGTGTTGTTCATTAGAAAACATCATTTTAAATAACTTTGTAGAAAAAAGTTTTTCCAAAATGTATCGTTTAAAGGGATTTTTTGGCCGTTTACGGTCTATGTTTCATTTTTAACGAAAAAGTCTATTTAAATGACAAATTTTAGAAAAATTTTATTTTACAAAATTGTTCAAAATGATATATATATATATATATATATATATATATATATATATATATATATATTATGGATTTTGTGTCCAATTGTCATAAAAACCTTCTATTATTTCATAAAACCTTAAAAAAATTAAAATAAAAAAGGGTACAAATAAAATTGAGAGGTGGCAATAACCAAATTTTGTTAAATGGACTTTCTGTCCTAGTTCTAGTTGGATTAAGTTGATCATAGACGGGTGTTGCCGTGTTGGAGGAGTGAGTCTTTCATGTAATTATGACACAATCCTATGATGTTACGGGCCAATAAGAAACAAGTAAAGTGGGATTGTCATCCCACTTTACTTGTTTTTTATTGGACCGTGACACCATATCAGGTATATCACAGTTACATGCAAATTTTTCTCATATTGCAGAGGGATTAGGAGCCCTGCGAGTGATGACGTGGCCTTATTAGAGATCGTACCGGCAGATGGAGTGGGTGTTCAGTGTTGTGTATAAGATTGGCATTTGAATTGTTACTTGGGCCGACCTTTGGGTATTTTATAGGGATGTTATGGGGGAGTTGGACTAACCTCCACTCTGCTTGGTACTTATCACTAAGTCTATTACTGTGTAAAATATTTTAAAATTTTTAATTAATTGTATATTCAAACGATCCTTTAATAAAAAGTACAAATTTAAATTTCATTTTTAACTAAAGAAAAGCGTTATTCTGAAAATATTTATAAATATTTTTTAGACCATGGGGTTGCTCGCACGACTGAGTCTTAGATTCTGCAACCGAATGTCAATTTGATGGTCAACATCAAGGTGTGAAATCACCCGTTTGTTTACTCCAGTCCAAATATATGAAATTAATTGTTCAATCACAGTCCGTGGTGGACTGTGTGGCATTGCAATCACTGATTAATTCTAAATTGTCCACGAGTGTGATTTATACAATCCTGAAGAATCTATTATTCTTGATTGTGTTGTTTTTGAAAAGTCGAAGACAATTCTACGTCGAAGGCCGGAAAGACCTCCAACAAAAAAGAAGAAAAAATCATTTTTATTTTTTTTCCTTTTTTATATTTTGTTTCTTTTGAAAGTTCAACAAGAAAATTCTATGTGAAAGTGAAAGTGAAAGACAAAGAAGGATCGAAGGAGACGTAATCTCCCCAAATTTTTTTTTTCTTTTAAATTTTAATTTGTATCTGAAAATGGGTTAATTTGAATCTCAAATTTGTAATTATCTACATTTTACGTCAATCCCGTCCACACACGTGAAGCCAATTTTCGGGATTTGCAACCCCTTGCGTGCACGTCGTATGCTCGTAATGCGCCCGACTAAGTCCATTTTCGGACCCCAATCCCGCAAATTACTCAATTGGGCTCCATCTCAAGCGCACGTGGGAACTCCCTTTATCCTACCATATGATACCATATACAACAAGTGGAATACTATATAAACCTACTAAAACTCTTTTACTTTTCCAATGTGGGATAAGGTGTTATCACACTCAAGTAGAAAACACTTTTAAGAAAACCTTTAGATTTTTGAAATACTTATTTTATACTTAAAATACAACATGATCTTCACTATCCATTGCTGATGAAAAGTCCCAACAATTAGATGATATAGATCTTGTCCACTATTTTTATTATTATTTTAGATCTTTTCGCATTAGGTAGAAAGATGTGACGTCGGTCTTAAAGCCTCTTGCCAAGCAAGAGGTCTTGGATTCAATTTTTACGACTCTCCCTCAAGACCACTCCATGGACTTTGTCTAGTAATTACGCAGTGTATGTGGAACGGGGAGACTGTATATGCCCAAGGGGATTAGTGAGGTGCAAAGCATCAAGAACCTCTTGATATAAAAAAAAAGAAAAGAAAAAAGATATTATGTCAAAATTTCTTACATCTGATAGATTCTATTATCAAGTTTCTCCAAATTCGCTTTAATTGACTGATTTCAACAATCTTTTAAGCATGTTTTTCAAACATGTTCAAAGGTTTTAGTGGTCCAAAGAATTAATTTATTTGATTAAAAAAATTGATTCAACTTCTTGATCAATCTAATACTTAGGAGGAAAAAAAAAAAAAAAAAAACATACATAACCATAGGGGTGCTCATTGACCCGCTAAAACTGCCCAATCCAACCCTACCCAAAGACGTACGGGTAGATTCAATCGATAGGATGGGGTAGTGGTTTAGCATTTTATTTTATTTTATTTATTTATTTATTTTTTTTGCGGTTTCGTGGGTGGTTAGTGGTTCTGAAAAAGAAAAACCAACCCCAACTTGCCCATCCACATATGTTTCCATACTTGATTAGATTATACATATGAGGTATCTCATTGGTGCTTCAGATTACATTGAACACGCAGCAATAAAGGATGAACCTTATCTTTTACCTTATCAATTAACCATTTTGATGCCCTTATTTTAGTTATTTATAAATATTTAAAAAAAATGAGAAAAAAAACATGACCGTTGATTATCAAAAATCAATAGTTTAGATAAGTTACCAAACCTTAATATAGCTAAGAGACTCTTGTAATGTCTCACCCTCTCACTTAGTCACTCACCTTTCTTCATTTTCTCTCAACCTCTCTCTCTCATTCTCTTTCTCTCTTTCAAACTCTCTGTCTCTTATTCTATATAATTAGGTGTAATCAAATAATCATATTGAATCAATTTTTTACATTGTTCAGTGTATCTTTTTGTTTCTAAATTTATTTATGCTTGTTTAATTTTATTTTTTTACCAAGTTAATTTTTATTTTGTATGGCTTGTTTTGACCAAAACAATATATATAATAATTGAAATACTACAATTATATATGACTGAAAGAATGAAAGCCCCATTGGATCAAAATAGAATGGATAGATTTTTTAAAAAATAAAGCAAGGCCTAGCTAAAGCTTAATCCGCCAATCCGCCCACAACTCACCCGTCAATCCGATTGGTATGTGGGTTAAAACCACCTAATCATATGAGCGGATGTGGGTGAGAATTTATTTCACCCGATAAATTGTGGGCGGATTGCGGATGAACCCTAAACCGGACCCAAATCGACCTGTGAGCACGCCTACATAACCATAACCGTGCAACTGTCTCTATTACAAATCCAAATATGATAAATTTACTTACTATTATATAATTATGTATTTTTATTGCATCTCCAAATATTAGATGATGAGAATGTAAAATAATATAACAAGAAGAATACAATTATTTTAATACATTATCTCGTGATTTGCATGACTTTTCAATTATCTTCACACATTTTAGATAATAAAGTCTCTTTAATTTTATTGTTTTTGAGTTGTCTAGGTGCCAGCATAGGTGGAGGATTGTCCTTGCTACTCCTATTCCTGGGTGGTTTTCGGTTATATAAAGTAGTGAAGAAAATGAAGAACATGAAGCTCAAAGAAAAGTACTTTAAAAGAAGTGGGGGTATGCTGCTGAAACAAAAAATTTCGTCTGATGATGGCGTTGTTGAGAAAACCAAAATTTTCACTTCGAAGGAGTTGGAGAAAGCAACTGACAATTTTGATGAGAATTAAATTATTGGGCAAGGAGGCCAGGGAACAGTTTACAAAGGAATGCTAATTGATGGAAGCATAGTCGCAATTAAAAAGTCAAAGATAGTTGATGAAAGCCAATTAAAGCCATTCATTAATGAGGTTGCCATTCTTTCACAAATTAACCATAGAAATGTAGTTAAGCTATTAGGGTGTTGTTTGGAGACAGAAGTTCTCCTACTAGTTTATGAGTTTATTTCTCATGGAACCCTTTTCCAATTTATCCAAAATCAAGATGAAGATTTTCCACTTTCGTGGGAGTTGCGCATACAAATTGCTATAGAGGTTTCAGGAGTGCTTACCTACTTACATGCAGCATGTTCCATACCCATTTATCATAGAGACATAAAGTCTACAAATATACTTCTAGATGATAAATATAGAGCAAAAGTATCAGATTTTGGGACATCAAGAATTGTTTCTATTGACCAAACTCATCTAACAACCCACGTGCAAGGCACCTTTGGCTATCTTGATCTTGAGTATTTCCAATCAAACCAATTCACTGAAAAGAGTGATGTGTATAGTTTTGGTGTTATTCTTGTTGAGCTTTTAACAAGATTAAAACCGATTACTTCAACCAAATCACAAGAAGTGAAAAGCCTAGCATCACATTTTCTTTCATCGTTAGAGGATAACTGTCTATTTGATATTCTTGATGCTCGGGTTATTAAAGAAGGTGGAAAAGATGAGATTATGGCAGTCGCTAACCTTGCAAAGCGATGCTTGAACTTGAATGGAAAGAAAAGGCCTATAATGAAAGAAGTAACAATTGACTTAGAAGGGATCAAAATGCTTCGTATGCCTTTGACTACTCAACAAAATTCCGAAGAGGGTGAATTAGTGTTGAAATAAAGGCACCCTCGGATGGTTCTTTGGCTTCAACAAGTGCATATTTGGACTACACCAAAGCCTTCTCACTAGATGTCCATCCACTATTATATAACACGGTATGACAATTAAGTACTCTTGTTTAATAATTTATTCTACGATGTAATTGTGCAAGTGTTTCACACTATCTCGTGACTTCTATCCAGGAAACATTTATGTTGATCAATTAGAATTTGTAATGACATATAATTGTTTAAAACCCATCTTTAAAAAGATATTTAAGAAAGTTCCCTTTCAGAGCATTTTAATTTATTTTTTTGCTATTGTTTCTTCAAGAACTAAATGGGGCCTTAAATGATTGGAAACTGAGTGGGTGTAATTGGTATGTACGTCACCTCCTCAACATCAACATACTGCAAAAAAACCCATTTCAGGAATGAAGATGGTTCCACTATTTTTCCTTCACAACTTCCTAGATGTACATTAGTTTTCCTTTTATTACTATTATTTATTTTTTTTGCTATGATGTACATTAATTAGGGCCATGTTTGTTTAGTTGGAATTGATGAAAATGAAATCTGATTCCATGCTTGAAGTAGTTTGGAATGGAAAAAGATTTGAATAAGTTGTCTAAACAGGTTATTTGATTCTATTCCCATTTAAATTATATCATCAAATGATCCAAAGTTCCAAACATGAAGTTTGGAATGTGATTCCATTCTATCATTCCATTCCACAAACATGGCCTAGTTGTTTCTTCTATGTAACACCCACATCTTTAAATAGGTTATTTAATTACTTAATATGTGGTTTGCATCATTTTTAAGAAATTTGTCGTTTTCTTTTGATGTATATTGGTGTTATTTATGAGTTTACGTGATTTTTGGGTATATTATCATGTATATTTTGTAATGCATGTACTGGGGTTCTAGTTTACATAATCCTATATTTAGGAATATTACATTTGGGAGTCTATGGGTTGATATACTTGTTATATATTATGCAAATTATTGTTGGTCTATATTTTACATGCTTTACATAACCCAAATTATGGAATAATTATATATGTTTGATTTCTGGATTTATTGATATGCTTATGGGTTTATATGCTCTTTCATGACATTCATCAGCATAAAATGCATGAAATGGATTTAATTAAATACTTGGTAATAGTATATTAAAGAGTTATTGGATTGGACTACTAGCGGTCAAGGGACTAAGTGGTGTTTTTCATTCCTTTGGTACTGGGTACTTTATAGTTTCAGGTAGGAACCCTTGTGTTTTCGAATTAGAGGCTGCTTTTCGGTTCCAAGTAGGAACTCTTGTATTGTCCTCTTGGAGGTGGGTTTAAATCCTCATTTTCTGCGTGAAAACTTTTGTGCGAGAATGGTCGGTAATTATGGAATATGTTAAATGGGCATGAGTCACATTTCATTCATGACATTACATGTGTTTAAATTATATTTTAAGCATGATTAAAATTGGTTATATTATCATGCTTTGGTTATTTTATATGAAAATTATATCTACTGAGTTTTATACGTACTTACTACTATATTTTATAAACCCTTTTCAGATGAATTCATAGCTGGAGAGACCTCGCCTTTACGTGTTTTGCTTATGATTGGATCTAACTTATTGTCAGATCATTTTGGAACATTATTATGATTTGGAACAATTTTAATATCATTGTTATGTATTAATTAATACTTTTATATTCGGCCAATAAGCAATAGACACGTAATAACTTATGGTTTGTAATATTTTAATTTCGTAGATCTCTTTATATGGTTTATTTAACATATGATGATACCAATAATGGATGATAGAGAATTTTATGACTATTTTATACAGGTTTTCATTATAGTATGTTCCATTTACGAATGGGTCATACCAAAATTTTTATTGAAATTATAGATTTTCTAGCACGTGTCATTCACGTGCTTCTTAAATGATTTTCTTAATTAAACTGGTTTTATTAATATTGATCACAGCTTAATTAATTTAGGTCGTGACATTCTACATGCCTATCACCCATTTGTTATTGTACTCGTTTGGGATAGCCGTAGTTTTTGTAGCTTTCGCTGTAGAATAAGAGAATTAAGTCGAAGTTAGTTCTACTAAATGATCCAAACAATTGCAAATAGAACTCCAAGTAAATTTATAGAATCTAAATGTTCCACAACCGACAAGCCTATTTATGAAAGAATGTGATTTCTTAGTGTGAGAAGAAATGTAAGATCAATAAATGTAGGATTTGAAGGAAAGGGGCCTGGTAATCTGGTATGAGAGAAGAGGGGGCAGGGAGGAGTAGGTTTGCCTACAAAATTCTCCAGAAAGAAAGACGCATAGTTGGAAAGATATAACGCAACGGAGAGAAATCATCATCCGAGCTTCAATAAGAGAGATGAGCTTTCGGCATGTGTGGGAAAGTAGGGAGGTTTTCTTATCCAAAAAGCAAAAAAAAAAAAATGTAGGGAAGTTTGGGCTGATCGTGATTGCCGATTGGGGATTCAAAGGGTATTTTCATTTCTTCATGTTTTAATTGCAAGGGTATATCTTGTATTTTGAAAGTTTCGTTAAAGGGAAACCGGCTTCTGACATCACATTTTGGATTGGTTCATTTGGAGGGTGCTACTACTAGATATCAAGACATTTGAGAAATCGTGATTAAAAGTCGATCTCATAAATTACTTGTTTTGCTTTAAGGCATTTTTGACTACTTGGATCCCGGATACTTTCAATCAAACCAATTCACTGAAAAGAGTGACGTCTGTAACTTAATTTGGTGGTGTTCTTGTTGAGCTTTTAATAGTGTGGGAGTTGATTTTCTTCCACAAGATCACAAAAAGAGAAGCCAGGCATGCAACACTTTTTATAATTGATCTTTCAACGAGGCCAAAGCCAATTTCTTCCACAAATCACAAGAAGAGCAAAGGTTGGCAACACATTTTATTTTGTCGTTAAAGGAGACCAGCATATTTGATTCTCAACGCTCAGCTTTTTCAGAAAGATATATTTATGGAAAAGCTGACATCATGGCAGTTGCTAACCTTGCAAAACAATGGTCTTGGACTCGAGTTGAAAGAAAAGGCCTAAAAGGCTCCAATGAATGATGTATCAATGGATTCAGAAGAAGATCAAATGTCTCATGTGCTTGTAGCTGCTTGACAAAACTTTCTAAGAAGGTGAATGCATTATCGAAAAATGGAACCACGAGAATTAAAAACGGGCCATCTACTGCAATAATTATCTTGCACAGATAGTGGTCCATTGCCTTCTATCAACTCCATTAATCCTAAAATCCAAATTACTAAGAAATGGATCTTCGTAATGGCTTCTAAAAATTCACTATGGTCCCAATTTTTCTCCCAATTTGATTAATCTTCATTGACATCCATCCTCAAATCAAGTTTAGAACTTGATTACAGAACAATGAATATAGAGATCAACAATGCACTCAAAAGGAAAATTAACTGATGTAGTCAGTGAATTGGTTGAAGCTAAACATGAAGGCTTTCATGACTTGGTCGAGAAAGCTACATGTAATGTATTATTTTATTTGACTTTGGGCCTCATTTGGTGCGCTGGATATATGGTCTAGATAGGATAAGGGCACGTTGGATATAGGGTTTGGATAGGATAAGTCTATCCTGAGATTTTTATATTCCATGTTTGATAACCTTATTTAGGGACAGGATAAGCTATCCTAGGATATTTATATCCTCCACCAAGAGGATATAATAAACCCTTAGTTAGGATGGTACTATTTTCTCCTGGGATTAGATATTCAAACTTAAAACATCGGGGATATTAGCGTTGGGTTTTTTCCCCAAATCTACTTGACCATTTGCGATGAATCCACCCAAATCTACTCGACCATTTTCATGTTAGGCTTTTAATTTTTTACTTCTTTTCCTCTTATTAATTTCATTTGATTTATTTAAGGGTAAATTACCCACCAAAAAAAAGAAAAAAAAACCTCCTTAGAGTTTAGTTCTTTTTCATGTAATTCAATCCTAAAGAAAATTTGTTGTAATATCCCCTGAACCATATTGGTTGTTTAATAAAATAACCAAAACTTACAAAAATAACATAATTCATCCAAAAATATGAGTTCCAACTTTCATGACACAAGTAAGAAATCTCAATATTTATATAAACAACATTATCCATCCAAACAATATATCAATGTGATTTGGAGGACATCCTAATGATTTTTTTTTTTTTTTTTAAAGAGAGTTATGTGAAAAAGGGATTACATTTTGGGGGGATTTTTTGTAATTTATCGTTTATTTAATTGCTGTGTGATTAAACTAACAACGAGTCATTCAATTTCTTGTCCTCTCTCTCTCTCTCTAACACAACAGGGAGTTACTCTTGTTCTTGCCCCAAGGGTACCATGGGATGGTATAAACGGTGGACAAGGTTGCATTGCTGATCCATCTGATCAATCACTAGTGATTAAAGTTTCCGTCGGTAAGTATCTCTACTTAATATTGTTCCTCTTGCATGTGGCTTGGCTATGGATGAGCTCATATTCACTGCAATTAAATGATAAGACCATTTTGCTTCGTTGGTCGGGGAGATTACAGGGGGAAATAATGAAGAAAGAGAAGTAAATTTTGAAATCGGTTTTCATTAATTGGTGTAAAATCCTAAAATTTAATTTCTTTTTCCCTCTCAGAACAAAATATAGCGCTGTTTAGGTCATTATTCTTAAGTGAAACTGATGCAGCGGAAAATACGCGGTCGAGACTAACTCACCAAATTAATCAACAAGCTTCCACCAATCTATTGATTGTCGCAAGAACAATGCGAAATAGTAGGCAACCACAATCAATATTCTCTCAAAAACACGAAAGTAGGAAAATAAAGAAAAACTCTCTCTCTTTCAATATTATTAATCTCAAAAAATAATCAACTTAAAAACTATTTGTCATAAGGCTTACATCCCTTTATATAGAAAACTAATAAGAAAAATCTAACTCTACTAGAACAAGACAACCTAGTTCTACTAGAACAAGAAAACCTAATTCTACTAGAACAAGTAAGAAAAAAAACCTAATTCTACTAGAACAAGACAACCTAGTTTTACTAGAACAAGAAAATATCAAACTACCTAGGAAACAAATTAAATTAAAAGCAATAATTAAATAATAATAATAAAGACTCCTAAAATATTTAAATAAATTAGAATCCCGGTTTAGCAGCAAGACGTCCAACAGCCCGTGGTACATATGCCGATGCAATCTGCATTATTCTCCCCTGTTTGGAGAGAATTCGCCTTCGAATTCGCAGCCTCATCCTCGGAGCTATCTTCATAATAATAAACCAAGTACTTGACATAGACTGTTCAATCCCCAATAAGACTACCACCATGCTTCCAGCTGCTGATATTGCAGATGGAGTGCTTAATCCACAATGGTTCGGTTGCACAAAAGTGATTGTTCCACACCTTGCATCATTCTCCCTATTCTCCCCTGTTTGGAGAGAGTTCGTCCCCGAACTTTGCGGGTTGGTTTCACAAAAATATTGATGTCGACCACTCCATCTGAATAAATATTTTGACGACTTTATTTGTTTCAGTTTTCTCCCAAATGTATTTTCCCAAAATTTCATAATAAAAAAAAATTTCTCTGCTCCCTTCATCTCATTCAAAATCTTCAGCAATAGAGCATTAACAACACAACAAATATTGTCAACTCCAATAAAATCATAATGCTTCAACTCTTCAACGACCAAAATTTCATCCTCTTGAAAATCACCAAATAGTTTAACACGACAATAAAAATTATTACTTGAACAATTTTTATTAAGTGTCTCATAGGTTATAGCCTCCTCTTGCCCTTCCAAATTTTTAATAATATTTGCCTCAATATCATGCTCATCATTATACTCAACAAAAATAGGCGAAGAATTAAAATCAACTAATTTTTCAAATTTATCATCACCAAAATTATTAAAAGAAAAATTTCCCATGAATTCAAAATTCTTACTTTCTTCAACTTCATTCAAATCTTCATTCTCTACAACAACAGCCTCAATACAAATATCCTCAACCAAAACATCCTCAACACTCTCTTTATCCGTAGAACGTGGAGATGGAAATTGACGATTACGACACCGCTCAAGACAATAACTCTTGAATAGGGCTCGTATCTAGTCTTTGTTTTCTTGTTTAATTCGGGCCATGTCCTCGCGATAATACATGTCCTCCAGATTGGCTTTACGGCCTCCGGCACGTCTTCCTTCTCATCTTGGCATGACGGCAAGAACGAATTGGGCTCTGATACCAACTGATGCAACAGAAATTATACGGTCGAGACTAGCTCACCAAATTAATCAACGAGCTTCCACCAATTTGTTGATTGTCGCAAGAATAATGCCAAATAGTAGGCAACCACAATCAATATTCTCTCAAGAACACGAAAGTAGGAAAATAAAGGAGAACTCTCTCTCTCAATATTATTAATCTTAAAAAATAATCAACTTAAAAACTATTTGCCATAAGGCTTACATCCCTTTATATAGAAAACTAATAAGAAAAATCTAACTTTACTAGAACAAGACAACCTAGTTCTACTAGAACAAGAAAATATCAAACTACCTAGGAAACAAATTAAATTAAAAGTAATAATTAAATAATAATAATAAAGACTCCTAAAATATCTAAATAAATTAGAATCCCGATTCAGCAGCAAAACGTCCAACAACTTGTGGTGCATATGCCGATGCAATCTGCATTAGAAACTTACTTCGTAATTTTGTTCAGTTAATTGGAAATAAATTTTGCCCACTCAAATGAATTTAAAATCTTATTACTATATGGAACTATTGTTGTGTATCAAACCGAGTACAATAATTGTAGTCTTGCGTTGACAAGTCTTGGGGTTCTTATGTCAGAATATTCAAGATGCTTTCTTCTTATATGGGAAAATATCGATTGCGGGCGTTGTTTAATTGTTTTTAAATGATTTAAATTGTTAGGCAAATGTACCAAATATCCTCTTGCCGTGATGATGGCTAGCCCAATATGAATAGTCATATTCTTAAGGGTAAATTATATTAAGACCCCCTCTAAAATCTGACAATTGCAAATAGACCCCTTCACGTTTTTGAAATTACATTAAGACCCCTTCCCTCTAACTTCCGTCCATTAATCCGTTAAATCACTTTCAATTTTTTTCAAAATACCCTAATTACCCTTATTGGATGACAACTTCGATGTTAAATGCATATAACTCATCAGTCCAACACATTCATCCAGTACATTTGATTGATTTATTTATTTATTGATAAACAACTAAAAGATTATATATATATAAAAGAAAAATGCCAAAAAGCTTAAATTTTTGTCCAATTGATGTGGTAGCCATCAAATTTGCTCATTAGAAACAATTATCTATTTAATTGATGTGTAAAAATTTAAAAAAAAAATTGATTTGCCAAGTTGCCACCTCATTTGCCATCTCTATACGTGCATCTCCATTGTAATAATTCTTTTTATTTATTTCTACATATGAGTAATGCTACATAGCCCTTTTTTTTTTTTTTTCACTCAAATCTACTTACTCAAATGAGGTGGTAACTTAGCAAATCAATTTTTTTATTTTTTATTTTGCAAATCAATTAAAAATTTAATTAAATAAATAATTGTTTCTAAAGAGCAAATTTGATAGTTGCCACATCAGTTGGACAGAAAATTTAAATTTTTTTAGAATTTTTCTTATATATATATATATATATATATATATATATATATATATATATATTATCTTTTAGTTATTTATCAATAATAATTAAAAAATTCAAAAGTATTAGATGAACTATTGGATGGGTGAATTATATGCATTTAACATGGAAGTTATGATCCACTAAGGGTAGTTAGGGTATTTTGAAAAAATTTGAATATGACTTAATGGATTAATGGACGGAAGTTAGAAGGAGGGGTCTCTTTGTAGTTTATTTTGTAAAATAAAGGGTGTCAGTGTAATTTTAAAAATATGAGGGGGTGTATCTGTATTAGTCAGATTTTAGAAGGGGTCTTATTGTAATTTACCCTATTTTTAATGAAACTTTTTATTTGTACTTAACTGTCACATCATTTAGGCAAAAGGTCAGATCGATTTGCGCAAATTATTTATTAGAGCTTCTTTCCCTTTTTTGCTGTCATACAATGTTCATTATTTTGAAAAGTCAAATTATAAATTTTTAATTTTTCAATATTATCTTTTATTATTCTAATAATTACTTTAAACACAATCAATGCATTAATTGTAAGATAAGAGTACTTTTGGAAAAAAAAATTTGAGTGGATGACAAATGAATACATTAATTGTTTTTTTTAATCTACGTGCTTTTTCAAAGAAACCTATCTTTGTAGGATGGTAGGAGTATAAAATATAACATTCTTCTGCCGATTAATATGTACATATATATATAGGATTATTCTAAGGTCATGTTTGTCTAGTTGGAATCGGAGGGGATAGAAATGAAATGGAATGAGATTTCAATGGTGAGCGCAGCTGCTCATTATTGAAGTCTCACTATTGAAATAATTGAAATCCCATTTCATTCTATTCTAATTCCTCCCAATTTTAATCAAACAAACATGCCATAAATGTTATGGTTATCATCAATTGAGACAAACTAGAAGTTGTTATACTCAATTCTAGTTTCAAGTTCTGCGAAATATTATGATTTTTTGCACAGCCAAGCCATTAGAAAAACCGCAATTCTAAAATTCTTGTTACTTATAAAATGATGTTTCATGTTTGAAACGTAGTGATTGGCGTAGGCCTGATAGTGCTGCTCATGGGTAGCTCTTGGTTGTAATGGGGATTCAAAAAAAGAAGGCTCATCCGGCTCAAAGAAAAGTTCTTCCAGCAAAACGGTGGTTTAATGCTTCAACAACAGTTCTCAAGACGGGAAGGACACAATGAAACGGCAAAAATTTTTACTGCAGAAGAGCTTGAGAAGGCCACCAATAACTATGACAAGGATAGGATCATTGGACGAGAAGGTTATGGCACAGTTTATAAAGGAATTTTAGTAGATGGTAGAGTAGTCGCAATCAAGAAGTCTAAAATAGCAGATGAAAGCCAAATTGAGCAATTCATCAATGAGGTGGTGGTTCTCTTCCAAATAAACCATAGGAATGTGGCAAGGCTTTTGGGTTGTTGTTTGGAGACGGAAGTGCCCTTACTAGTTTACGAATTTGTTAGCAATGGTACCCTGTTTGACCACATACATGATCAAAGTAAGGCATCCACTCTTTCTTTGGAAACTCGTCTACGGATTGCTGCAAAAACTACAGGGGTACTTTCATATTTACACTCTGTAGCTTCTACACCAATCATTCACAGAGATATTAAGCCTACAAACATACTCTTAGACGATAATTACATAGCAAAAGTGTCTGATTTTGGAGTTTCTAGATTGGTTCCACTAGATCAAACTCAATTATCAACATTGGTGCAAGGAACTCTCGGATACTTAGACCTTGAGTACTTGTTTACAAACCAACTGACTGAGAAAAGCGATGTTTATAGTTTTGGAGTTGTCGTTGTTGAGCTATTAACTGGGAAGAAGGCATTTTCTTTTGATAGGCTTGAAGAGAAAAGAAGCCTAGCTATGTATTTTATTTCTTCTTTGAAAGAGAATCGCTTGTCTCAAGTTCTTGAGGATTGTATGAGGGAAATGGTGAGCAGCTTAGGGAAGCTGCTAATATTGCAAAGAGCTGCTTACGAATAAAAGGGGAGGAGACGCCCACTATGAAAGAAGTAGCAATGGAACTAGAGGGCCTGAGAATGACGGAGCAGCATCCATGGGTTGGCATAGAATTGAACTCACAAGAAACAGAGTACTTGCTTGGTCAATCATCAGACAATGTCAATCAAGGTGGTAGTGGTAATACGACTATTGGTTATGACAGCATCAGGAACCATGTCATATTACCAATTAGTGATGGGAGATGATTGTTTTGTGTTCAGAAGAAACAGCTTTATGTGATATTGTGTTGTCATTCTGTAGTGTCAGCTTTGTTAACCTGTACGACGAGTGATTTTGCCAACATGGCAAGCTTGAGTGAACCTTCATGCTGAATAGCTTGTCCATGTGGACAAAAACTTTTATCTAACTATGATATGATCATATAGTATCACAAGTCAATCACATGTAAATAAAGTGCGAAAGTAAAACCAATAAGTATATTAAGATTTCTACTTTACTTGAATGTGATTGACTTGTTATATTACCAGACCATATCACAGTTACATGGAAGTTTTACTCGTTTATGTGATTGCTTTCAAGTTTTTTTTTTTCACTTCAATAATTTTAGGATTGAAAGGCAAATAATTGATATAAATGTCATAGTTTTCTCTTTGGTCCATGCTCCTGACATTTCTTTCTCCCCAAGCAGAGCATCAATTGGTATGACTGGTCTCTATTTTATGTTTGCTCAAGTCTACTTAATTTTCACCAAGGGCTTACTCTAAGGGTGGCCATTATACTTCCACTGGATAAATAGTGGTTTTTATACGGCCAACAGGTGAATCTGTATATATATCAGTGTACAAATTCCGACAATGGGAAAACAGGCCATGACAGGAAATCCATTATTAATCTTAATTTTGGGGATTCCTATCTTAAACTCCATTGTATAAATGTACTTTACCTTGGGGTCTAATTGGGGGCCATAGTATTCAAAATAGGATTGCCTTTCTAGGAAGTTACCAATAAGGTTTGTAATAGGCTCCAAAGCAGGAGAGGAAAACTTCCCTTGAGATGACCTTAATCCAATGCAATTTATCCGCCCTTCCGGTTAAAATATTATGTCTCAAACTCCCACTAAGAATGTGCACATCTGACTAGAAAAGAAAAATGATCAAAATTGCTTGAGAAAAAAAAAATATTTATAAGTAATTACAATTATTTTCATTTGCTATCCCTCCAACTTTCCAATATCCAAACTAAGTCTTAATCTTTTTGAAAAATCAGGAATCACGGGTGGCATACTATTGCTGAAGATGTGGCGCCATATTATTGCGGATTAATCTTTCTTTCGTAGATCTAATGGATTGTATTTACTGGTTTTTCTGGATGTCTTAATTTCCTAAAAAGGTGTGGCATAATCTATTGTTCTTCTAGACAATACGAAGAAAAAAAGTACGGACGTCCATTTACCTCAAAATTAAGAAGATGCCAGGGTTTTGGCATTTTAATTGTGTACATCTTGATGTTTAATGAAGGGACTACTCTGCCATCTACTAAGCAACGACAAAAGAGGTCATATGTATTTCTAACTTTGCCAACGTGCTGGTCATGGGGTCATGGCCCAAGAGACACGTGAAACTATTTCGAGGATCCAACTGGTTAATCAACCCCCTTATTAGTTAACCATCCTTTGTTTGTCTCATTATATCAATTGTTACTCACAACTTTCTACATGTAAGCATCACAGCAGGATCATAGGCATTGGGAATTCATGGGTGACCGTCTAATACGACTCACGATTAATGTTGTCAATTGTTTGAAAAATCGTTTGGAGAAAAATGAAAAATTGTTTGAAAAATCGTGTTGGTTTGATTACTCTAGTAATTCAATTTCAATCAGTGTTAACTAACAGCACATGAACGCTATTGTGTGACAGGGTGTTTCATATCAGAGTCATTATTCTATCGCAGATGATAATTTTTTTATCTTTTAATTTTGATCGTCGAAAACCCACCCCATCTAACAGCTATCACTATCTCAGCACAGTGTTGAACTTTTACGACTCAGCACCAAGTCCATGCTCCTATAATGGAGTAAATTGATGCCATGCCACCATCAATTTTGGCAATTGGGTCTAGCACTTAATATGTCCCATTATTAAGTGTGGTTAAAATCGCTGAAGTTAGCTTATTGTTATAAAATTGATCCTCCGAGGACCTTTCAAACAATGATCAAGCAGGGACCCAAAGGAAATCAGTGGAAGGTTTTTCCTTTTACATTTTTCACTTTTTCTTTTTCTCAAATTTATTTTCCTCCAACAAAAAAAAGAAAAAAAAAAAAAAAAGCGAGCTAGAGAAAAAAAGGTTGAGCATTTAAACCCCAATCCATGGGGGAACTTAACGGAGACGGCATGTTTGGTTACTCGTGTAGCGTGATGGAAAAAGTCCAAGAAACAAAACGAGAAGTTTAGACAACTGGCATTACCAACTAAACATCACCACAATTCGAAATATAGTAGATTAGGAGTTCGAAACCTTCTCAATGTACCAATAAATAAAAAATAAAAAAACCTAATACAGGAACCATTGACTTGCAATGCATCTCCATCCTTCCACTGCAATTTTCCATGGCAGATGCTTACAGACAAATAAATATTCTCTTCATTTTTAATTGCTTGTCACTTATGAAAAATCATGTTTTTCTAAAAAAACTTATTAAATGCTTTCAAATTATGTTTTAATATTTCAATTTTACCCTCAAATATATAAATATAAATATAAATATTAAAAAAAGATAATATACCTGTGAGAACTTTTTGAATAAAATTATAATTTTACAACATCTCAAAAAAATAAAAATAAAAAAGTAAAGTAAAGGAGTAATGAATAATGAAGTTGTTTTTTTTCTTTTTCTTTTTCCGTTAAAAAAAAAACCCTTCTTAAACGGGAAATGATTTTGAACCCACGGATGAGTTAACTACTCAACTCACCCAAGGGGTGGGACCCACATCACGCGGTTTCCTTCTTAGACTGTGACCTTAATTAAGGTCGACTTGAGGTCATGTAGATACAAACAAATACTCATATTTTACCCAAGTGAAAAACGAGGGGGAAAACGAGAAAAAAAAGTCAGAATAGAGATGATGAAAACGCAGTAAATTTGTCTTTCCTTCGGTTTGGAGTACCTATAAAAGGAGACCAGCATCTATCGAGTCTTGTAAACCAAAATTCTTTCTGTAAAACTAAACTATAAAAGCGCAGTAAATTTTAATAATTGATGGCAAAATTCAAATATTAAAATATAAAAGTGCGTGTGAAAGCATTTAGAGAAATTCTTTAAAAAAGGAAAAATTCACTTGAATATGCATTTTTACCATTAAACATATTATTGTGAGAAAATGGTATTTTAGTTGGATTACTCTTTTCTTTTAACCGCAGTAAACAAAAATTTAACTGATTGGAGATAATGGATATAATTTTTTTTTTATTTGGATTAGATGGATAGGAAAAATAATTAATGGGGTGTAGATATGATTTTATATTTGAAAGGGGGTTTTGGATATTTCCCCTATTATTTAATTAGTACTTTATAGGCCAAGGGTAGGTTCCAAGATTGAGTTGGATTTTAAAAGTTGATTTTCAAGGTAATTTTTTGAATTTTTAATCCGAGTCGTCCAAAATGTGATCCAATATTTGGTGTGGATCACCTCAGTATGTTACCGAGTTTTGAAAACTTAGCACCAAATCCTTGCTCCTAAACAAGCATCTCAATCATTGATTACAAATTGCACCGGTGAGTGTAATTATACAAGGTTGCATACATACTTAAAACAAAAAATCATTCTCCCAATTTAAATTACTAATAGGTTGTGTATGTTTTCAAAATTAAGTTCTAGATGAAAATTCTAGATGGAAGTAGATGAGGAAGAAGGAGAACAAGATGGTACGGGAACATTAAAGTTTTCAAAATAAATGTTTTTTTTTTTTTTTTTCCTTTCTTTCCTCCTTGCTTACCAAACAAAGACGGACTTTTTTTTTTCCTCAATAAAAAGTTCATTCCTCCTATCTTTTTTTAATCTATTTTTCTTTCCCTCTTACCCAACTGAGCATTAGTGTTTTCTTTATTTTATTTCATGCCTTCATGGTATGCTTTTGCATTAGCTTGAGTGCCTCACAAATGACATGCCTTTGAAAATGGCCTTACGATAGTACTCGTACAAAAACATTCGGAGTATTTCGTAGAAAATTCCACACCTAAAAATCAAGTGACTTGAGAACTTTCCAAGGCATGCAGAACCTACTATTAATGAGATAGTGCACATGGTGGAAGAACTTGCAATATTGTATGGACATGAATACATGATTGATATATAGGCTCTGCCCATGTCCTGAAGTGATTATGAGGGAAGAACTTTCAAAGACATTATTGATATTTGTTTTTTCCAAAATCCTACCATTGGAACGAATCTGTGGGGTTGGGAAAAAGAAATGGCCTTCTCAGTCATGACTAGTTTCTCAGATAAGTTAAATCATCATCATGTTAAAAGTGATGTTATCTGGGAATCTAATTTCTTATTCCTTTATCTTATCTTTTCTTTGAGGGAAATATTATTGGTAGGTCTAGCATTAAAGTTGATTTATTCTTCAACCCATTAAATCTGTGAATTCATCTTGTCACCATATAATTTTTGAGCTCTAAATGACTTGGAAAAATGTTGCAATGTCCAGTCTGCTCCTCTTTAAGTGGGCCCCACTAACCTGAGTCTATAACTCGTTCATTAGACTGTTGGGTCCATTGACTCACTTCTGATACTGGCTCAGTCATCAGGGTCCACACCCGGCAACGTTGTAACTTGCGAGAGACGCGTTAGAGGCCCTTTTCCCTAAACTTTCCTGGAGTCTATTTCGGTGGGGCTCAACTTTGAATTAAATCTTTGTATAGCTTAGAAGACGTCAAATGAGCCCATTGGCCACGCCAAGTGTACCGAATTAGCTCAATTTAATAAGTTTTAACCCTTTCTTTAGAACACTTGTTTTCAATTCAAGTATCTCAAGGTTTTATTTGATACATTTGATGGTGTAAATAATGGATACGATATTTTGGTCAGTTTAATGTGCCTACCTTCGAAAAGCGCATGTATCCATTTTGCGACTCAAACTGTACATGCATAATTTATGTATGATCGGAAATGGGCCTCCTATCAAATGTTAGATCATTTAGGTGTATTATAATTTTGATATGTATGTAACACACAGATAAGTCACCTCCATTTATTTTCTACCACATGTCATAAATAACTTAGAAAAATATGAATTTAATAATATGAACATAGATACATGGACATGAACACAAATTCATTTTAATATAAATATGTAACACATAAATATGGACTTATAAAAATATGCTCATAATTATATAAATATAGAAATATATACACACAATCAATACTCCTTATTTGTTTAGACAAGTGATAAAATATGAGTGGGAGGAAAAGAAGAATTCCTCCGCCCAAGGGTGGGCACAAATATTTTCCGATGTGTTTATATGTATGTCAGGGAGTAGGCGTGACCTCAAAAAAAAAAAAAAAAAAAAAAAAATACTTCGGCCCCTAGTTTGTATCTTTTTTTAAATGATAGTGAACAATAGTTTCTGCATGTCCTTGGTTTGCGCGGTAGGACCGATATATGGACCATCGTTGATTTGTTTTGTACTGGGGAATTGTCTTGCTTACGGATTGTCCTTGTCGGCTATACTTACGGTGTGTTTGGTTTTGTGGTGATGGTATATTTGTAATTGAATAAAAAAGTATTACCAACGGAGGTTGACCTAAGTAGAAAGGGTTTTGATCCTTTAAGCAAGGAGTCTCGGATTCGAGCCTTTGTAAATGCAGTAAACTTTCTTAGAAAAGATCCCTATTTTGGTGTCCAACAATTTCAGAGGATTATGCCACGCTTCACCTTGGGAAACCAAAAAATAAAAATAAAAAAGTACTATCTTCTTCATTTCTAAAAAATAATTCACATGTATTGATAAGCTAAATCGATATGTGAAACCACACTGCTCTTTGTATATTGTTCGTTTAGATGCGATAACTACCTCACATAGTTTTTGTAAATGTCTGTAAAATTATAGAACAAAAGGCTTAGTTTTTCAATCCTCTTGGTGCATGGTTAATTAATTGGGTTAGTTCCTATTAATTAAGGGACGTTTTGTTTCGGTCTCTAATTAAAAATTAAACAATTAGAATATATTTTTTATAATATAGAAAATACAAATTCATCACTTTGAATGAAATTATATATATTTCCATTTAATGTGCGTCTTAAATATTAAATAAAATGCACTAAATTAATTAATTTTTATTTTATTTGAGTTCGGAGAGAATGCAGGAAGGATGTGATGAGGTTGAAATAGTTTTCCGTCTTCTAGTTCCAGCCTAATTGCCAACATGCTGATCCCGCGTGACCCTTTAATAGCCGGACAAGATCCTGTCTTAAATACAAGTAGTACTGAGCCAGAGAAATAGGGTTAATGAGAGCTTCGGCCCTGCAGTAATTAAAACACGAATCAGGGACGTACAACTGATCCTCATTCCTTGTTAAATTAATGAATATCTGCTGCTTAAGAGCTAAGGCTTTGAGCTTTGAATTATTCGTAGAATGGACCCATCCCAAAGTTTGATTTGTTAAGCAGACATGCTTATCAATCTTAGAAAAACTAACAACGAAACGTCTTCGTAAATTACTCTAGAGACTGGAAAATGAGCCCACCTATGATGAGGATGCCTAGCCCCCATCACTCTTTATGAGGCTCCCATTTTTTACCCCAGACACCTAAATTAAGCGCCGGGGCATGATATATAACTATCAAAGCGAGCACGTCTAGTTGCTAACTTGCTTTAAATTCAATACCATAAATATGTTTGAGTATACACAAGAGGTCAAAATAGACATTAAATTTGTTTAAACACTATTGTCTAAGAAAGAATATCAAAATTTACTTACCAAAAAAAATATCAAAATTTGATCATACTGGCACGTGTCTGGGATATAATACCCCAGGATCCCACATTATTTGGCTAGGAAAAGTAACTGCGCTATATATGTAAACTTCGCTCCTCAACTAGTATGACATATTTTAAAGCTATGAGGAATAACCCAAAATGAACAATATCATGCTAATGGGGTAAGGGTGGGGAGTTACAATTAGAATTTATGCAATATCCCATGGAATTTGTGGGAGCTAATTACTACACTTATGAAGGTGCCTTCATTATAGCTCTTTAGTTAAAATTTTATTCAATTAATACAAAAATGCGGAATGTAATTTTATATCGTATTTATTTAAGTAAAGAAATCAAGTATATTTGAATATTTGAATGCCAAAAGTGATCATAGTTACATATTGGTTCTGCTAGGGGCAAATAATATTACACATCAATTCAAATGACTACTAACTTTATAGTAAATGACTATCAATTGTAATTATATGCCGTGGCCGAACCAATCTGTAATTAATTTCCCTACTATACATATAATTTCTACTTTCTCTTCCTTTATTTTATTTTTTATTTTATTAACCATAAGAATTCAACTCCTAACTATCACTGTAGGTATGTACTATGTTGGGGAAATTACAAGATTGGTTTGGACATATAATTACAGTTAGTAATTATTCTTAATTAAGTCAGTAGTCATTTACTATGAAGGCTACGTGTGGAGTCTTAGATTCTGCAACCAAGACGGATTGATGGCTCAATCAATTTGGTCGTCAACTTCAAGGTGTGAAATCACCGGTTTGTCAAGTCCAGCCCAAATATATGAAAATATATATAGTAGTTGAATCACAATCCATGGGGACTTATATAGCGTGGTCCACATGTGACATCGCAATCACTAGTTCATTATAAAAAATTGTCCATATATGAGTGTAGATACTACCATTTTAAAGAATATCTATTTTGGATTGTATTACTTTTGAAAGTTCAAGAAGAAAATTCTATGTGCATGAAAGAAAATTGTCCATATATGAGTGTAGATACTGCCATTTTAAAGAATATCCATTCTGATTTGCATTGCTTTTGAAAGTTCAAAAAGAGAACGAGAATAATTTTTTTTCTTTTTTTGTACTCCTATTTTGTTTCATTTGAAAGTTTAAGAACGAGAATAATTTTTTTTTTTGTTTCATTCTATAACTAGTTCATTAGACTATTAGGTCCATTGACTCACTTTTGATATGGGATCGAGTCATCGAGGTCCACACCCGGCAACGTTGTAACTTGCGAGAGACGCGTTAGAGGCCCTTTCCCTAAACTTTCCTGGAGTGTATTTTGGTGGGACTCAACTTTGAATTAAATCTTTGTATAGCTTAGAAGACGTCTAATGAGCCCATTGGGCACGCCAAGTGTACCGAATTAGCTCAATTTAATAAGTTTTAACCCTCTCTTTAGAACACTTGTTTTCAATTCAAGTATCTCAAGGTTTTATTTGATACATTTGATGGAATAAATAATGGATACGATATTTTGGTCAGTTTAATTTGCCTACCCTTGAAAAGCTTATGTATCTTTTTTGCGACTCAAACTGTACGTGCATAATTTTTGTATAATCAGAAATGGGCCTCCTATCAAATGTTAGATCATGTAGGCGTACTATGATTTTGATATATGTATGTATATGAAAAATTACACTTTGTCTTGATAATTTAAGTGTGAAATCCTTTATCACCCTTGAAATAACAAACTCACAACGAGATAATTTCCTCATATAAATCTGTAGTATGAAATTAAATACAATACACGTGGTGTGACATGCCTCTCAAACCTTCTTCCATAGTCTCATCTCCCATTCATTTTAGCCCTAATATCACAACAACATGACTACATGTCTGCATCATATTAGTTAATTTAAAATTACTTTTCTTTTACAATGAAGGTAATCCAATTGGAATCAATTAAATCTAATAATCTAACCCAACCTAAGGACTTGTTGACCTTGTTTCTAAGTTAAAATCCAATTCAGTGGAATTGGGTCGTGGAATTTATCATTTTAATTCCGGGTCTAGATATTGTAAGTCCTTCAGGTGATTTTCTCATCCCATTAATTTTAATTTTTTAAAGTTTAGAATAATGTAAAAGGTTTTTACGAAAAGTGACCGCCTAGTCCACTAGAAAACATCATTTTGAACAATGTATTTTGCAGAAAAAAGTTTTTCCAAAATCTATAGTTTAATGACTTTTTGGCCAAAAATGAAATAAGATAAATGGTCGAAAAGTTTACTTAAATGATAGGTTTTGGAAAAACTTTCTTTTACAAAGTTGTTCAAAGTGATGTTTTCTAGTGAATTATTTGGCCACTTTTCATAAAAACCTTTTATTTACCTAAATCTCAGTTAAAAATTGAAATAATTAATAATAATTAAAGATTAACAATTATAGAGTATCAACTTCAAGCTAGGAATATGAGGTTTGGGTTGAGCATATGAATTAAGCAAAGATAGACCTCAGTTGAGGCGTTTCAAATAGACCCGTGTGATTTCACAAATATTATCAATGGGGCGGGGCTGACATGTTCATCTCTTAATACACTCTTTTGGTCTTTCCACTAAGGGGTAATATAGTCCATCTACTCCATATAACCGTGAAAGCAACAATCCACCTAATTTCCACCTCGTTCAAAAAGCAAAAGTGTTCTAACAAAGTAAGACGGAGACCATATATAATTTTCAAAAGGAGAATGGGTAAAAATCATAAGAGGAATATTATCGGTTTTATCATTGAAAATGGTTACGAGTCATCGCCATCCTTTTTAATGTATAGACCTAATCATAGTTACTTCCATAAAATAAAGGACGAACTCATGTCGGCCTGAAAGAAAAATGGAAAACTTTTCAAGTATACTCTTTGTTTATACTGTTGGCCACCTTAGGGTGGACTCGAAGTCAAGTAGAGACGAATAGAGATCCTCAATGCCATCTTTTATCATGTATGATTTGATGATGTTCGCATCATAAAAATTACATCAGAAACTATTCTATACAGGCTCTTGCTTATTGTGTCTATCTTTAAAAGATTAACTCATTTACGGGATAATTGGTTTTAAATTTGTTAAAGTAAGCCTACACAAGAGATCAAAATTGACATTAAATTTGTTAAAAAACAATTGTCTAAGAGGGAATATCAAAATTTACTTACCCAAAAAAAAAAAATACTCCGTATCAAAATTTGATTGGTAGTGTGATTAATTATGTGTGCCACTTTGTAGTGAAACTTTGTTAGTGGGACCTATATATGATCTTCTATCCACCATACTGTAAGTGTCTTGGAATTCATGTCATTTTCCATGAAATTAGTGGGAGCTCATCACTACACCTAAGAGGGTGCCCTTGTCATAGCATTTTAATTTATTCACTTAATAAAAAATTAATATAATTTTATATTGTATTTACATCACTAAAGAAATCAAGTATATTTGAATGGCAAAGCGATCATAGTATACAATGATAGGAGTTGAATATAATTATACACTCCCCCATTCTACTTTGATAACAATTTCTATTTTAGTAAATCTCAAAATATTTGTGTCATTTCAAAATTAGTCGAAGTAAATGATTATTCTACTTACCCAAATTACTTGTTCCTATATTTAAAATTATAATTACTCAAATGAAGAGACAAAATAAAATAAGATTGTAAAATTCAAAATTTAAAATATATAAGTGGCATGACAATTGATTAAATATATCATTCTAAATTGATTAGCCAATTTTCACCATGCAACATTTAGTAACATTACCTCACTTATTAAGCGAATGATATGATATTTAATTTTATGAAAAAATATTGATATCTATTTGTTGATATATATTAAATGAGATTAAGAGTAGGGGTAAGTTCTATTAATTATAATTTAAAAAAAAAAAAAAATCTAGTGTGTAGATATGCACCAGATAAAAGTTAGAAATATATCGAGAATAGTCCCATAATAAAAATTCGCATGCTTGTTAATCTTTGCCCGGCCAAGCGGTGGAGGATCATTGTACAAAGCACATAAAGAAACGGGACGACTTTTTAAGAAGGCCTCTATTGGCACCCAAAGACTTGCTTTTCATCCCCCACTTATTTTACACTTTAAGGTTTTATGAAAAATACGTAAGGTTTTCAGAAAAATTGACCACGATATCTATTAGAAAACATCATTTTAAATAACTTTTTGAAAGAAAGTTTTTTCAAAATCTATTGTTTAAGTGGACTTTTTAGTCATTTATGATGTAAAGACTATAAATGGCAAAAAAGTCCACTTAAACGATAGATTTTGGAAAAACTTTCTTCTAAAAAGTTGTTCAAAATAATGTTTTCTCATAGAATACGCTATCAGTTTTTATGAAAACGTGTTATATTTTCCATAAAACCTTAAAATGTAAAATAAATGAGGGATAAAAAGCAAGTCTTGGGTGCCATAGAGGCCCCACTTTTTAATCCACGAACAAGTAGGCCCCCCAACCCACCAATAAATTTGTAGGCCAAATTGACCCATGAAGAAAGGTGATTGGCGTGTCCTATGGGAGGATTTATCAAATCTGCCTGACAATACAGGGATACCTAACGCGGATTCAACTATGGCGGGCCGTGGTCCAGGATGTAAAACTCTTTTTTTTTTTTTCTTTTTTTTTTTTTTGGGTGCGAGGTAAAACATTATAACTAACCGAAATGCGTATATTTTAAACAAATCGGGTTGAAAAATATTTATGCGATCCATGTTACCCAAAACGAGAGAAACATGGCACTAGAACTGTATTCATGGGTGACATAGCTTAATTAGGGGTTTCTTGCTTACGCAATCATTGCTCTATTTCTTTTATATATATATATATATATATATATATATATATTTATATTAGGAAGTTTATATATGGAAGTAGCCTTGAGTGGGGAGTGGTGAGCGTTGGACCCATGACCTCTTACTTGGCAAGAAGCTTACGACCACTCGGTCCACCGCTTATAAGGTTAGGCAATCATTGTTCATATATAATAAAAGTAAAAGAGTGGAATATAGATTCACAATTTTTCATATGTACTAACTTCTCGTGTAATTTATATATTGCAAAATTTATTATTGGATTAGATTTCCTTCTCATACAAACAGTGTATGCTAAATATCATTTTAATCAGGGGAAATTGGCGATTAGTCCATTTTTTGGTAAAATATTGGCAATTAATCAAGTAAAAGTTTTTCTAAGTCAATTAATCAAAGAGACTGAACTTATTTATCAATTAGTCACACTTTTTTTTAAAATGCCAGGTTTACCCTTATTATTACTAAGGGCACTCCCTTTTTTGTTATTAAGGGCACCCTATGTAAATAACTTAACCTTTTAGTATTATAATTTTTAAAAGCTTATAACTTATAATATACATATCCATTTTTAAAAAAAATCATATTTTTGGAACCTACTCTTCGGCATCTTCGAAAAAAGATCCATATCGATTAGGTAATTATTAAAAAAATTAAAACTGTAAAATTTTACTACTTGATGAATTAATAAATTTTATAGTGAAGTAGTAAAATTTTACTACTTTACGAAGTAAATTTTACAATGAAGTAGTAAAATTTTACTACTTTACCAAGTCTTTTACAACCAGTGGATTGAATGAGATGGGAATGAGTCTGTTGGCTCTCAGTTCATCATCAATGTTAATGCCTACTTGTTCTACACCACCCATGTCGCCCTCTACAACCGCTTCATTGCCTAGGGGTGGAATCATGTGGGAGAACAAGGTTAAACTCACAACACCTTTGCTGTAGCTCCCTAGTAGCAGGCTGAAAATTGCTTTAAGTGCTAGGGATTTTGAATTGGAATTGCTTGGGTTGGAAAACCAACATAGACAGCAACAATAGTAGCAGCAATTGATGGATGAGACATCTAGTCTCTCCTCCCCATCTTGTTGGAGCAAGGACTTCAACAGGATTGGAGAATTGAAGCCCACAAACCTTAATAATCGTCGTTTACGATCAGAAGCGAGTTGTGTGATCTCGGCAACTTTTGCTTTTTCTCTGTACCAAAAAATCTTAACCTCATCGGCAATTCCACCTACTGCTTCTCCATCTCTACCTCATATGCAACCATCTTCTCTACCTTCATCAATACTGTTAAGCGTAAGAACCCCTCCATTGTTACGCTTTTATCAATTTGGGTTGGAGAGGCCCAAACGACTCAGTCCATCCTTACTCAAATACCAAACTCTACAGCTTTGTCTTTAATGGTGAGCAAAGCTTTTCACAGGAAATCTTTCATCTAGTCTTCGATCAAAATAGCTAGGCTTTATGGGTCTCAGGGGCTGGATTGGCTCAACACGGGATCCGACTTAATCAATTTGGGGTTTTTATTGGACGAGTGGTGAGCTGCTATCAATTCTAAGTCAAGAAAGAGGTAATCTGCTTCTCTTATGTCTGTTGGATAGGTGGAGAAGAAGGGAAAAAGAAATGAAGGTGAGGGTATTTTGGTCAGTAATGACTTAAATGGACTAAGTAAGTTAAAAAAACAATTGGTTGACTATTTGCCAAATAAGTGTTATTTGGTGGACTGATGGCTAAATCCCCCTTTTAATCAGATGTCAGTAGTTATCTGATTTATATATTCACATTTCTAATCAATAAAAAATCTCACATTATTAAATGAACAATCTCTTAAGTTTTGATCAACTTAATTGATATTTAGTAAGTATTGTTTGCCAAAAAAAAAAAAAAAAAAAAAAAAAACCATCTATGTTAATGGTGGGTTTAGCAAAAAATATCATATAATAATTAAGTATTTCTAAAATTATGTCAACATTTATATATAAAATTGCATCCTCCAATCTTAACCTCAACGAATCCATAAAGATAATTTTTAAATAATCCATAATGACAAAAACATGTCAATGCCAGACTTTAGTAATATTTTTCTCACTTGTTAAGTGATTGAGTGATCTCAAATTTCAATTTATAGAGAAGTATTGATATTTATTTATTGATAATAAAAGGTTTAGAGATTAAGGTAGGATCTATTAATTATCTGAAAAAATAAATAAATAAAAAGATGGAAACATGGACCTAGGGCTGGGTCCTTGGGTGACAAAGTTTAGGGGGGTATTGATGACGCAATCACTGTTCATATATAGTAGAAAAGGTAGACTCGGATGCCAAAGTCGTCATTTGCCATCAACGAATGGGGGCTTGGTGCGATTTTTAAAATGTTACGGGAAACAATCCCTCGTGGAAGAAAGGAATGATATACACGATTTACACAGAAGTAAGAGAGAACGAGAGATGATTCTCATTGGCCAGGGGTCGCTTGTACACGCATGATATACTTATATTCTCATATTATCTTATGTTGTGTTTGAATATGAAAGTTTTAGGTAGAATTCCTGTTCAAAATAGAATTCGTCAAATTCTTAAAATCAAATTCGGTTTTTGATTAATTTAATTTGGAATTTATAAAATTCTTATTAAAAAAATTTAACTTCAAATTTGAAGAGGTTAAATTTTATCTAAAAATTCCATCTTTTAGAAAAGAAATTTACGAAATTCCATATAAAAATTCTAATTTGTATAAAGTTTAACCAAACAAAGAATTTCAGAAACTTCACTTAAAAATTCTAAAATTGAAAAATCCCTAGTTTTTTATTTTTTATTTTTATTTTTTTTAAGTTTCTTAACCAAAAACGATGTTAGTGATTTTTTTTTTTTATAGTGAAACACAACGTTAGTGAACTTACATCAAGTAGTTAACTTCACTTGAACAATAAAAAAAATACACAATAAATAATAAATAGTATAAATAAATAAATTATTGAGAAAAACTTGTATTCTTCTTTTTATTTTCACACTTGGACAACGACCTTAGGGGGGTTGACTCGAAGGTCGGAGGTCAAGTAGATACAAACAAATATGTTCTTGCCCAGAACAGTAACAAAAGAAAGTTTGGGGTAATTGCTGAATCGTTGCCTTGGCTGATTTAAAGATATCATTTCTTGATTGGGCCTATCAGTAATTCCCCCAAAGAAGAAAAAATCTTTAAATAAAGAATAAATAAATAGATTATGAAAAGTCGTTGTGAAAAGATGAGGAAGTGCATCAAATTGGACTTTTCCTTGGAAGTTTCGCGGTGCCTACAAAAGGAGGAGCCGCTTCACAGGAAAGACTTGTACACGAAAAAAATAGCATTTGTGAAAGCAAGGTGCTTAACCATGAGCATAACACACAAAATGCTTATGCAACTCATGCTACTGGTTGGGTTTCTGCTAGCAACCACCGTAGCCGCACCAACAGCAGCTCAAGCGAAGCCTGGCTGCCCCGGTCGATGCGGGAATCTAAGAATCCCATATCCGTTCGGCACAAGGGAAGGATGTTACCTGAATAAAAGTTTCCTCATCACTTGCGACCACTCTTCCAAACCTTACAAAGCATTTTTGGGAAAAAGTAACATCAATGTTACCAGCATATCGCTCCAGGGTCAGGTGTACATCCTCAAGTATATAGTCCGTGATTGTTACGACGAGAATGGTAGGGCGGCAGCCGACAATCACAACACATCGTCGCTTACTTTGTCTACAATATTCACCATCTCTGATACTCTAAACAAGTACGTTGCCGTGGGTTGTGACACTTATGCCGTCCTCAAAGGTTACCAAATAGATGGTAACAAGTACTACACCGGGTGCATCTCCGTTTGTAGCAACATGGATTATGTCAACAACTCTTGCTCCGGCACTGGCTGTTGCCAGGTCTCCATCCCTAAGCGACTTGAGAAAATTAGTATGACATTAAGGAGCTATTACAATCATTCATACGTATGGGCATTCAATCCCTGCAGCTATGCCTTCATTGTCGAAGAGAAAGCGTTCGATTTTTCCAGCAAATATTTGACGGATTTGCGCAACCAAAAAAAGCTTCCGATGGTGCTTGATTGGGCTATTGGGAATGAGACATGCGAAGTAGCTCAAAAGAATCAGACGAGTTACGCGTGTAAAGGAAACAGCAAGTGCCATCAAAACGACAACGGGGCCGGTTATCGTTGCCAGTGCTTGGATGGTTACGAAGGGAACCCTTATCTTAATGGTTGCCAAGGTAAATTCATTTCATTCTTCTTTGTGTTCAATTATGCCTAGCTAGGATTGTATTACGTACGCACAAGTGCTTGAATTTTTTATGTGGGAAGCATTGTTTTTTTTTTTTTTTTTCTTTTTCTCACTTGAAATTGTTTTACAGACATTGACGAGTGTAAAGATCTAAGCCTCAACAAATGTGAAAAACCAGAATACTGTGTCAACGAGGTGGGGAATTTTACTTGTAAATGCCCCAAGGGTTATCATGGAAATGGTAGAAAAGATGGGAAAGGTTGTATTGCAAATCGACTACAAGTGATTCAGGTTGCCGTTGGTAAGTGTATTTACATTTTACACAATTTTACCTTCAAGTAATGCTAGGCTTCTTGAAAGTCACCCCTTTTTAATAGAAAAATGCTAAGAAGCCTGATTCTTTTGTTTAAATATGTTTACCCAATTAAAGCGCGTGTCATATCAACTCATTATAAATAGCTATCTTTTAAAATAAAATTTATAAGTAATTGGAGTAACTATAACTCATTATAAATAGCTATTTTTTTAATAAAGTTTATAAGTAATTGGAATAACTATCTCATTAGTTAGGCAAGCAAATTAGGATAACATAATGAATCTAACCCTCTATTAGGTTCATGGATTTTACCAAGGAAAAAAAAAGAAACGGAAAAAAATGAGGAGGAAAGAAAATGAAAGGAAAAAATAAAATCATATCAAGCCAAAATTATTCCAATTCTTCTTCTTCTTTTTCTAATTTTCCATTGCAACCAAATAAAGAAAGGTACAATTCCTAATTTTTATTTTTTTTCCTTGATAAAATCCGCAAACCAAATAGAGCCTAAATGATTGTGAAAATTATAAAGAAAGTGAAAAGAAGATCTTGCTGTAAAAGAGGGTTGCTAACTCACTTCTTTTAAGGACTACCATTTGGGCTGGTAGTATGGGCGGGTTGGGTGGTTTTGGGTAGAGGAATAAATGGGTTGGGTTGGGTCATTAATGGGTCATGTAATTTGTGGTAGTCTACCATATTGACTAGTCAATAAAGTTACCAGGTAATTAACTCGGTGAGTCGTCGACAAGACCCAAACGAAGTTTCAGTTTTCTTGGAATCTTGGGCTATAGAGTGTGGGAAAAAGCAGTTCAAACAAAAAAATGAAAAGGAAAAACCTTTTAATCCTTATCAAATATCAAAAGCCCATAGAAAGTAGATAGGACAAAATAGCTTTTTAAAATAATGATTAATTGATTCCATTTTTCTTTAAATTGAATGAAATGAACCATAGCAAGGAAATGAAATTGAATGGAAGGAATGGCGCCTTTAATATGTTTTGTAAAATTTTGATCTTTATGTAGCATTACTCTAGTATGAAAAATTCCATTTTTTGTCGGCTGCACATGAAACCCACTTATCGTGCCTGTGGTGTTCTAGTACGTAGCTGGTACATCTACTCGTATCATTTAGAAATATTGCTACATTTTATTCTCGGGGAGTTACAAATAAGTCTGGCCACAGGTAAATAATTACAATTCAATATAAATGATTACTAACATACTAGTAAATGACAACCAACTGTAATTGAACTATAATTGTCTGCCTGTAGCCGGACCTATCTGTAATTCCCCCCTTTATTTGCTTTTTCTTTCTTTTCTTTTTTTTTTTTTTTAAAAAAAATTTTTTTTGCTAGTAAGCAAAACTACTCCTATATGTATGTATATAATGTCTCAACTTATTTCAAATGTAGGTATTGGCATATGTGCTATAGTAGTGCTTGTGGGTAGCTGGTGGCTGTACTTTGGAATTAGGAAAAGGAAGCTGATCAAGCTTAAAGAGAAGTTCTTTCAACAGAATGGTGGTACAATGTTACAACTAGAACTCTCAAAACGAGACACATCTAATGGTTCAGCCAAAATCTTTAGTTCAGAAGAGCTCAAGAAGGCCACTGATAACTACAATGAGCATAGGATCATTGGTCGAGGAGGCTATGGAACAGTGTATAAAGGATTTCTAGCAGATAAAAGCATGATTGCCATCAAGAAGTCCAAAATTGTTAACCAAAGCCAAATTGAGCAATTCATTAACGAGGTGCTTGTACTCACCCAAATCAATCATAGGAATGTAGTCAGACTCTTAGGATGTTGTTTGGAGACAGAAGTCCCTTTGTTAGTTTACGAATTTGTCACCAATGGTACTCTCTTTGACCACATCCATGATAAAAGCAAGGTGTCTTCCATTTCTTGGGAAACCCGTCTAAGGATTGCTGCAGAAACCGCCGGAGTGCTATCATATTTGCACTCTGCAACTTCAACACCAATCATTCATAGAGATATTAAGTCTACAAATATACTCTTAGACGATAATTACATTGCAAAAGTGTCTGACTTTGGAGCTTCGAGGTTGGTTCCACTTGATCAAACTCAGTTATCAACAATGGTACAAGGAACTTTTGGATACATGGATCCAGAGTACTTTCACACAAGTCAATTGACTGAGAAAAGTGATGTTTATAGCTTTGGGGTTGTCCTTGTAGAGCTACTAACCGGAAGGAAGGCCATTTGTTTTGATAGACCCGAGGAAGAAAGAAGTCTGGTTATGTATTTTCTTTCTTCTTTAAAAGATAATCGCTTGTTCCAAGTCGTTGAGAACTGCATAGTGAATGAAGGAAATACTATGCATATTAAGGAAGTTGCTGATGTTGCAAAAAAGTGCTTGAGAGTAAGAGGGGATGAGAGGCCTACCATGAAGGAAGTAGCAATGGAACTAGAAGGACTGAGAACGATGGAACAGCATCCATGGGTTGATGTAGAATTGAATTTGCAAGAAGCAGAGTCCTTGCTTGGTGAATCACCGAACAATTTTGATCAAGGTGCTAGTGGCAATTCGACTGTTGGTTATGATAGCATGAGGAACCAGATAATAGTACCAGTTAATGATGGGAGATGATTGTTTCATGTTGGAGGAAACAGCTTTATGTAATAACGTGTTGTGATTCTTTATTGCCAGTTTCGTTAACTGAAGTGATTATGCTACCGTGGTAGGATTAAGTTGACCTTTAAAACAGAATACATAGCTTGTCCTAGTGATTGCATCTAGTTTTTTTTTTTTCAATATGTTTTGAATTGAAAGCCAGATAGTAAAAGTATATTTCTCAGTTTTATGTCTATGTAGGGTGTGTGGAGCTGCAACTTTATGTAAGAATTGAAGTGTTGATATTTAATTTCTATACTGAACTTTGCACCATGGATACTAAGATCATTTCGGAGTAACTCCTCTAACAATAATTATCATTTTTAAAAGAACACTGCACTAGAGGTGTGTTTGGATTGGGGATTTATAAGAGAGATTTGGACTATAATGGGATTTTAACATCATTCGCAACTACTACTACCACCATAATTTGTTTGGCATTGAATCTCATCTTACCCCAAATCTCATGCAAATTCCTCATCCAAACGCACTATAGGTGAATTTGAAGAACTAATAACGTAATGGATTATATTTGGACTTTGAAAGATCCCAGCATTACTTTCTTCTTCAATGCTAATTTCAAGTGCATAATTAGTCTATCTAATTTATCCCAATAGAAAATTTTCTTTTCTTAACGCTTGATAATTGTTGGCCAATTTATAGTTTTGCGAGCATGCTAGAACCCATAAAGGTCAAATTGAACAACAAACAATCGCAAGAACATAAAGCTACTCCTACGGCTATGTTGAACTAGGTAGAACTAAGTAAGGCTATATTTTTGGTTGGTGCCTAACTCATTGGCCCTCCTCTGTTTTTATAGACTCCTTTGGTAATCGCTGGTAACAGTTGGACGGTTTCCCCGTTTCATCAGCATGTGTTTCATTTCCTTCATGCCATGCGTCCTTGCTTTTCTTTCTTCATGATACGTGGACCACTCTCCCCTTCTAATTCCTCGCATTCTTCACTTAATTTTCTTCCCAATCTTGGATCTCATTTCTGTCTTGGGGTATTTTTTGTTTTTTGTTTTTTTTTTGGGACTACCAATTGGCTCTCAATGGACCTTTGTTGTATTTGAGTTTTGATGGCGGTTATTGCAACCCTTTAATTTTATTTGCACATCCCATTAATTTTTATTTATTAAATTTTTATGAAAAAAATATAAAAAGTTTTATAAAAAAAATCGGACGGTCCACTAGAAAATATCATATTGAACAACTTTGGAGGAGAAAGTTTTTTTAAAATTTGTCATCTAAGTTAATTTTTTTGGCCATTTACCATCTCCATCTCATTTTTTGCCAAAAAGTTAATTTAAACGAAAGATTTTTAAAAAGTTTTATTTTGAAAAGTTGTTCAAAATAATGTTTTTTAGTGGACAACACAACTACTTTTAATAAAAATCTTTTAAAATTTTCTAAAATCTTTAAAAAAAAATAAAATTAATAGAATGTACAAATAAAGTTATAGGGTTACAGCGACGGGTCTCTTGGGCTTTTCACCCCTCGTTTGTTTTTCAACGATTTAGATTTCGGCCCAATGTCAATTAGGGCTATTAACAGCAACCAGTGACCTGTTGGATGTTTTTCACCCCCTGTTTGCTTTTCAACCATTTCGGTTTCCGCCCAATATCAATTGGGCCTATAAACAGTAAGCAGTGACCTGTTGGTCCCATAGAATAGAGTAATAAATATGAACCCTGCAAAAGAAGTGGAAGACTCTTCGGCTATGGATGTTTAAAAAAGGGCAAAAAAAACTGAAACAAAGAGATTTGGTTAAATGGACTTTGCCTCCCAATTAAAAGTTGAATACAGATGGGTGTTTGTGTTCGAGAGGGAATCCCAACCTTGCGAGTCGTGGTGGTCTTATTAGATATGAATATATGATAGTCTCATGGATTGGGGTGTCATATTAGATATGATACTGGACATGGATTGGGGCCTTTAATTTAATTTGCGTATAACTTTAATTTGCACTGTCACTTTGGCTGATCAGCTTTGGGTAGCTTATAGGGATGTTATTGTGGAGTTAGACTCACTAATTGTGTCATCGGCTTTGAACAAAGAAGGGGCTGAATATGAACCCAATGGCTTCTGTCCAGGCCGAATTGGTTCATACGTCTAGAGAAAGGAATGCGGCTGCCAATTGGCGTGGTAGATTGGTTTATATTACTTGTACAAAGTAGAAGGGAATTAAAAACCATCAAAGAGACTACACCAAAATCATAACAAACATAACTTTCTTAGTCTTAATTTAGGGATTCCCATCTCAAGCTCCATTGTGTAAATACCTTGGGGGCCATAGTATTCAAAATGGGATTTACAAAATGCCTTTCTAGGATTTATCCTTGGTCGGGAATTTCCTTGCAGAAAATATTTTGAGGGAAACTGAAAGTATTCATATTCCACTGGAAGTGTAAAGTTGATGATTAGATTTGTTGGGGATTATCTCAGGCGGACAGGCTGGTTCGTTTTCTGTTAAGCCAGCAACTTGGCCGGCCTTGTAGGAGTGAGCAAATTTGAGACTGGTCCCAAGGCAAAGCTTCTAATTAAAGTGTACTAACATGGTCCCTCAATATACTTGCTGGCGTGCATGAAATTTATGCTTTTTATGGTTCACAATTTGGAATAGACCCCCCTGATATTTTGATTGCACTGAGTGCCCTTTTGTGGTGATGGTTTCATCATAAACTTGTAATGAGTGGTTAATTTCATCAAAGGTATTTGGGATAGGATCAGTGATGTAGTACTAACGCGCTGTCCCACCCCCTGCTTTTCATTGGAGATTAATTTTATTAATTGGTTGGAACATACCATTATCCATCCCACTTACTATGATTAGTTAATTGCTTGATTCTGCTTTTGGTAAAATGTTTTCCTTTATCCATTCCACTTCCTATGATGAGTTAATTGTCAAATTTAGCTTTTGGTATTTATTTATTTTTATTTTTTATAGAAGAGAAAAGCCACTAGGGGGCATTCTTATGGATGTTTTGAATTAGTTATTCCCTTATTTTAGAAGATATTACATGAATACCAAGTCATGTTTTCTATCATTGCATAAAAGACCTTTCAAGAGTCCTCATATATAAAATTTCTCAAAAATAAGATTTGGATCAAAGTTTGATAATCTTTTTCAATTAACTGTGTCTTATCGTAACCAAAAAGTGGGGAAAAAATTGTCTTATTGGAATTTTTTTTTTTTATCAACTTTGATTGGCGCATCAGCCTGATTAATTTTAATTGGTTTATTACACACTTAAGATGTACTTACATAATATATTTGATGACAAGAAGCATGTCTTCGCATAAATGTTGGAAATACTATCGCTTGTTTGTTTTTTTATTTTTTCTTCAAATGAGAGAACTCATGGCATGAAGGCACCTTCTTACAAGCCTTGCTCTTATTTATTTATTTATTATTTTTTTATATGATTAAGGATTAGAGGCCAGACCCTACTCCCAAGGTTTGAAAAAACTTCCTCTGATTGAAAATTCTGGAATCACAGGAGTATGATTCTGTTCAGTGGTTGGCTGGTTGCTAATGGACGTCTTATTTCCCTAAAATGGCTCGAGGCATATTATTGTGGAAGATGCCCGTCTCTTTCCCTCTTCTACCCTATAGGAATCTAAAAAAAAAAAAAGAAAAAGCTAGGGGTGTCTTTTAACCTTAAAAAAAAAAAGATGCGAGGGGTTTCGCACTTTGAGGTAGGGATGTCAATGGGATGGATTTGGTATGGGGAGCCCTCTCCCAACCCCAACTCATTGGGATTTATCCCGTCCCAAACCCATCCCAAACCCACTTTGAATTTAACATCCAATTCTCATTCCCATCCCATTTAAATTTGAAAATTCCATTCCGCTCCATCCCGTCCCGTTTATACTTTGTGGGACAAGACAAGATGGGAAGGGACAAAACAAAAAATCGATTATGTTCTATAGCATAAATTTGTTTTTAAGAAAAAATAATTATTTTATTTTACCATATTTATTATAATAATAAAAAATTTAAAATTCTTTCATTAAATTCATTAAATTACTTTCAATTTTCCTATATAAAAGATTAATAAAATACAACATAACAACTAAAAAGAGTCACATAATAACTGAATTTATTTTAATAAAAGTATCACAACTAGCAACAAAACAAAATAGAACAAAGGGATAAGAAAAAGAAGCAGGATCCTAACAAAGGCAAACAGCAACCTAACAAATTAGAAGCTTTTATATATTATAAATGGCATAAGTGTATTATTATGTATTAATAGAGGTATAATAGTAAAAGTGAATAGACAATCGGGGTTGGTTTGGGACGAGTTTTTAATTAAAATCCCAACCCCACCCCAAACCTTAATGGTTCTTAAAAAAATCCCAAACCCATCCCTACCCCATTAAATAATAACCCAAATCCTTCCCACTAGAAACGAGATGGGACGGCCCTAAAAAAACCCATCCCGTTTACATCCCTACTTTGAGGTCTTATTGTGTAACGCTTGATGTTTAATAAAGTTCTTCCTTTTCTACCATGAGAAAAGAAGCCACAGGTTCTTATAACTTTCTCATCTTTGAAGGAGCCTGTCGTGACTTTGTTAGCCATGAGACAAGTGGAATTATTCTTCTTGGGAAAGGTCCATTTTACTTTGGCATAATTCTGTCCCATCCTCTTGAGTCACTTTTAGATGATTCTGATTTAAATATTAAAAAATTATTTATTGAAGTCATTTTAGTTATTTTATTAGAAAATTTTCATCTTTAAATTCGAACGGATCAAAAATGAATCTAAACTTTGGATTCCAAAAGCTCATTTCACCCTGAGTTTATAGAACTCAGCCCTGAATCCTTTCCCTTCCCTCCACCGGGTAAATCAACGCCCTTTTTTTGTTTACCCACTTAACCAGCCTTTGTCCATTAATTCTCTGTCCTTGTTTGTCTCATTATATCAATTATTAGTCTCGACTTTTTGTATATTAGCATCGTGACGGAAGGATATCATGGGAATTGGGACTCATGAGTCACCGTCTAATTAATAGGACTAGTACTCACAATGTTATCAATTGTCTGAAAATATATTCATGTCGGTTTGATTTATTTATTTATTTATATTTTTTTTCAGACAGGCAATAGAATCTATTGTTACATTTAACATTTTTTAATATCAACAAATAAATATCAATATTTTTCTATAAAATTGAACTTGAAATCACTCACTTAACAAGTGAGCTAAATACCACTAGACTATAATATTATTGGTCATGTTAATTTGATTACTTTAGCAATTTAATTTTCAGTGAACTTTGAGGGGTGGACCAAGTGATCCTTGGGTCTCTTGCCAAACAAAAGGTCTTGGATTCAAATCTCATAACTCTTCTCAAGGTCACTCCTAAGACTTTGTCTTGTAATTGCCCCGTGCATGTAGGACGGGAAGACTACATGTGCTTAGGGGATTAGTTAGGTGCAAAGTATTTAAAACCTCTTGATATAAAATAAATAAATCAATCATTGTTAATTTAAATCTTAGTTAGAAATTAAGAAAATCATCTATTATATAATCCCAAGGGTAGCTCAGTTGATAAGGAATCTTGCCTCAGGAAGAAGAGGTCTTGCATTCGACTCTTACAAAACCCCTTAGAATCAACTACGCAAGCTGTCATAATTCTCTTGGGTCTTGGATTTACACGATCCATATGAGTTATGGGGTCTTATATGGGTCCAGGTTCACCTGAAGGACTTCTTCATTATCAAAAATAAAAAATAAAAAAATCACCTATAATGGGAGGTTTGGGTTAATTATGAATCAAGGAAAGACAGACCTAACCAAGGGTATTTCAAGTAGACCTATGTGATTTAGTAAATAATATCAATTTTAGGATTACGGCCGGCCTACCATGATCTTGTAAGTATGATTTTATCAAATCAACTTGAAGGAAATTAGCTTGAATGGATATGAATTAACTGATTCGCACTCTTATGTTTTGGGACATTTCAGAAGTTCTCATTTCTCACTGGCTACAATCAAAAGAAAATGGCCGGAATCATTCAATTCAACTGATTAATTGTTGGATCATACTAAGACCCTACAAATAATGACAGTTTGGGTACAAAATATAATGAAATTTAACATTCCAAGCTTTTGTCTGGAATCAAGTCTACGCTGATTCGTACGTAAGTTTATAATATTGTATCTATGTTCTTCTTAAATCTTAATACATACCCCCAAAAAAAATATATATATATATATAATTTCCTCCTTTTTTTGCTCTTTTTGTTTTTGGACCGGCCTAGGTGACAAAGACCGATCGAGTAGGGTACGTAGGGTTGAAGCAGGTCTAGGGTTCCAAATTTCCACCCAACCAAAGGGTAAAATGAGGAGAGAGAGGGGGGGGGGGCGGTTAGGGGGCCGAGATCCTTTGATTTATAATCAATTTCTAACGTAATAATATTGTCTCAATATCTATCTATATAATTTATAATAAATTTATAGGTGGGCAAAAAAGGAAAGACTGAATTTTTGGAAAGTGTTTATATTCTTCCCTATTTTCGTTGAGGTTAAATTAACAGAATGTTAGTGCTTAAGAGAAGAACAAGAGAATGAATTTGTTTGATGACATGGTGCATTACAAACCCTTAGATTTTGTTGGATTGTTGAGAGCTATCAAATGGACTCAATTGGACGTTATGGGACTAAAGGAGCTAGATCCGATCATCTCTTTTACGAGTAAGGATCTTCTGTTTGGGTGCTTACGTCTATTTGGATAATCTGAGAGCTGAAAATAAATAAATAAATAAATAAAATAACAAACACTTATGGGATAGTTGTTGAAATTTTTGGAACCGTTAGATGAACCCTCTAAGTAGAGGATGTGGCTCCTTTTTTACTGTATAGAGGATATGCCTAATCCCCTTTGCTTGGAGGAAAATGAAGGCCGAAGCAGTGACGAACTCATGTTGGGTATATTTCCTGGTTTTTTTTTTTTTTTTTTTGGGTGCAGGTATACTTCTCTTTATTTATACTACTATTGGACTACGAACTTACCACTTTTAGGTGGACCCAATAGTGAACCCGCAGTTAAGCAGTTACAAAATCATATACTCCCTTGGTTCTTTTTTAGTATAGTAATAATATATGGAATTATGGATGTATATAGTGATACAGATATAGATATTGATGAAAATTTCTAGGTGAGGTTAAACCTAATCTAAAATTGTATAAGGTGTGATGTTTTACCCCACGCATAGATGGATCGTAGATGTTGGTATAAAATATGATCACTAATTAGTTTTCTAATTAATAAATTTCCCAAAAACTTTTGTGAAGAAAAGCTCCGTATAAGTCTGGCAACTAATCGTGGTGGCCACTCGTCCCACTCCGATTTATGCATAATTCTCAGCTCCAATTGGTAGAGGATATTACAGAGACAATGAGAAGAGGATCTTGGGGTTATAAAAGTGCGGCAGCTCATTTTTCTAAGGAGCAATTCTATTTTTGACCCATGCTATGGACTCAAAATACAATTCCTATGACGTATATATAGTAGTTGTACCTTTAAAACTTTATATAAAAAAATAAAAATAGTTTAATTTTAAAAAATCAATTCCTTGTTGTATATAATATTATCTTACATTATATGAGATTTTGTTATGGGTCAAAATAAATGGATTAGGTGAAAACTTTTAGTTCACTTTGAATCTTGCAGCCACAATACACTGGAAAAGCCATTCAAACAAAAATGAGGAGAAAGGGAAAGCTTACTTTGTGTCAAAGTATATAGAAAGTAAATAGGACAACATCGTTGTTGGAATTAATGGTTAATGGATTCCTCTTTGCTTTGAGAACGAAGCTTGGGTACGTTGACGGGCGTTTCTTCATAGTTCATCCCTTTATGACCGAAATTGAGCTTGGAATGAACTTCGGGCTTTTTTGTTTTTTCCTTCGGAATATTGATGACCATGACTTTTCCTGAGTTTTACATGGTGTACGTTCTACCAACCCATTTTGGCAGGATTGCTTTATTTATTTATTTAATTAAAGAGAGGTTTTATTCCTTCAAGATTTCAACCCACACTAACTCCTCAGAGATTTAATTAATGAGTAAAGCATATTATCCATTTTATCATTGAAATTGGTTACGAGTCAACGCTATCCATTTTATTGTATAGACCTAACTACAGTTGCTTTGATTATGGATAACCCATTATCAACCCGATTAAAAATTTACTTCATCCAAACCTATTTATTGTGTATAGATATGGGTGGATACATGGGTTTGGATTGAGATTGCCATCCCTACTTGTAACCATCTTCAATGATAAAATGAATAATATGCCTCTTATGATTTTTCCCATTTCTACTTTTAAAAGTTATATATATGGTCTTCGTCCTACTTTGTTAGAACACTTTTTCATTTTGGACGAGGTGGAAATTAGGTGAAATGTTGCTTTCTCGGTTATATGGGGTAGATGGACTATATTACCCCTTAGCGGAAAGACCAAAAGAGTGTATTAAAAGAGGAGCCTATCAGCCCTGTCCCATTGATATTATTTGTGAAATCACACGATTCTATTTGAAACACCCTCAACTGAGGTCTATCTTTGCTTAATTCATATGCTTAACCCAAACCTCATAATCCTTGAAGCTGATACTCTATAATTGTTAATCTTTAATTTTTTTTTTTCAATTTTTAACTGAGATTTAGGTAAATAACAATGATTGAAATTGAATTACTAAAGTAATCAAGCCAATACATTTTTTCATACCTTTGAAGATTATATATTATGCATTGGTAGATTACAGGTACATGCTCCATATTCATTTTGGATAAATTAAGTACTAACAAACCAAAGTCCACCTCCTCTCAATAAAACAAATGACTTTGTCCCTTCATGCTCCTTATCCATTTCAGTGCTCAATCACATCCAACAATAAGCATGGTATCATTTGGTGTTATTTGTTCTAAATAATTACTTAGTAATATGGTTACTTTACATTTGGGTGAATGTTTAGGAATAGTTACACAAATATAATTGGTGAAAAGGTAGCAAAATCCGTTTGGGTGCAATAAAAAAAGGAAGTGTTTATTTATGTCAGAAAATATTGGGAGGAAAAAAGGGAGCAATAAATGTGAGGTAAAATCCTTTTGGGTGCAATACAAAAGGAAGTTGTTATTTATGTTAGAAAATATGAGGAGGAAAAAATGGAGCAATCAATGTGGGGGCATTTTGGTCTTGTCATCTCTTAATGAGACTTAAGGCTTTATCATATTTTTAAGTGAGACTTCAACCCATAAAAGTTTGCTAAAATAGACTTCTCGCCAAATGCCCCTTTGTTTAAACACTATTGTCTAAGAAAGAATATCAAAATTTACTTGACAAAAAAAATATCAAAATTTGATCATACTAGCACATGCCTTGGATATAATACCCCGAGATCCCACATTGCTTGGTTAAGAAAAGTAATTGCGCTATATATGTAAACTTCGCTCTCCAATTAGTATGACGCGTTTTAAAGCTGTGAAATGTAATCCAAAACAAGCAATATCATGCTAGTGGTAGGGGCGAGGCATTACAATTGGAATTTTTGCAATATCACATGGAATTGGTGGGAGCTCATTACTACACTTGTGAAGTTGCCTTCATTATAGCTTTTTAGTTAAAAATTTATTCAATTAATACAAAAATGCGGAATGTAATTTTATATTGTATTTATTTAAGTAAAGAAATCAAGTGTATTTGAAAATTTGAATGCCAAAAGTGATCATGGTTACATATTGGTTCTGCTAGGGGCAAATAATATTACACGTCAATTAAAATGACTATTAATTTTATATTGTATTTATTTAAGTCAGTGGTCATTTACTATGAAGGCTACATCTGGAGTCTTAGATTCTGCAACCAGGACGGATTGATGGTTCAATCAATTTGGTCGTTAACTTGAAGGTGTGAAATCACCAGTTTGTCAAGTCCAGCCCAAAAATATGAAAATACATATAGTTGTTGAATCAGAATCCGCAGTGACTCATATAGCGTGGTCCACATGTGGCATCGCAATCACTAGTTCACTATAAAAAATTGTCCATATATGAGTGTAGATATTACCATTTTAAAGAACACCCATTCTGGATTGTATTGCTTTTGAAAGTTCAAGAAGAAAATTCTATGTGCGTGGAGGGGAAGGACGACGAAAGAGAATGAGAAGAAAAAAAAACGTTTTTATTTGTTTTTTCTCCCTGTTTGTACTCTTATTCTGTTGCATTTGAAAGTTCAAGAAGAAAATTCTACTTCCTCGTCCCACAAAAATGAACAATTTTTATAATTTTTTTTTTTTTTGTCTTAAAATGTTTAGTTATTTTGAAAAGTCAAATTTTTTTTTTAATTTGTTTATACCATCTTTTTTTTATTTCAAAAATTACTTTTTATAGAACCCAATAACAATTACCATAGGAGAGGCTATTTTAGAAAGATGAAGTTTAATAAATGAGAAGTCAATGCAATAATACCTTTTCTAAAACTACGTATTTTGTCAAACTTGACTTGCCTACGTGGAATGGAGGAAGTATATGAAAGTGAAGGAAAAGGAAGGAGAGATGCATTTTTGTTAAAGTTTTTTTTTTTTTTAAAGTTGAAAAATGGGAATTCTGCATCTTGGGCTACAGTGGAGATAGCGTTGGTACGTCCGACTTTATCTGACCTTTTTTTTTTTTGTTTTTTTTTCAAGGTAGCTCAATATTTTCACTTTATTTTATTAATTAGCCAATTTTCACCATGCAAATCAACATGCATGAATACATTTATGAGCATTGAGCAATGCTTAGTATCCTAAAATTTTTTCCCAAATTCAAAATTCCAAACAAGATGATATTTTTGTATTGAATCTCACTATTCAAGATATTCAAAATTCCAAACAAGATGATATCTTAAATGTCACATTATTTAAGATATTGAATTTACAGAAATAAAAATTTTTTTAAAAAATAGAGACATATAACATTTTCCTACATTTATACTTTCATATGAAGTACTTTGCTCCCATGATAGTTGGTGTCCCACAAGAATCGGCCGGTGCTGAATAGACGAGGTTGTCACAGGCAAGATGCCACATGAATGCTCCCCATCGTCGGATCTTGTGTGCGTGTGCACGCACGCATGGGATTCGGATTGGGACACAATTTTTTAAGATAAGTGATTTAAATGACGATTTTTAGTAGAGTCTCTCATATTTGATCGGTGCAATTCTTCCTCTCCACCATGACATGCGAATCAGTGGTGGTGAACCGAGCAAAACTTGTTAATTAATAAGGAATTAAAGGAATGGGATGTCAAATATACTGTCCTAATCATGTCATATACGTGTTGATATAAATTATATCATTATGTGCTCACTTAATCATCACCTGTCAAACCTAATTTAATCAAACAATTTAAAAAATAAATGAACAAAAGGAATAATCAAACAAAATTACAATTTGTCCTCAATCTATGGCTCAAAACCACTGAATATGATTGCCCCTGATCTAAGTTATATATATTTGAAAATTGATGTTATACGGTTCTTAGTTCTTATACTTTTCAAATGTTGTCAATAGGGCGCCATATAGGGGAAATTTTAGATCAGTCGGCCTATGGGAAAATAATACGGAGCAATAATTAGTTAAGTTAGTAGTCATTTATTAAGAAGTTAGTAGAAATTTGCTTTCAACCGTAATTATTTTCTCTTAACCCCAATAATCTAAAATTCCCCCCGCCGTATATATGCATATAGAGAGGCCTTGATGCACAATTACACATTCTAGGTCTTCCAGCCATTGTCTTGTACTCGGAAAAAATTTGAAGCCCCTTCAGCCAACCAGAGCAGCCACTTGACCCTTCTCTCTCACACAGCGTAGAAGGGCAATCCACACGTCTCTGAATTTTCTTGAATGAAAATTAAGTTGGTCTATCCCATGCTGCACAGTCTGAACAATCAAAACGTGCGTTTCTTAACTACTTACCAAACAGAAAATAAAACAATGTGTCTTTCTTAGAAACCCTCACAACTTTTCCTTCTGCCTGATCTACCATGGAGGCACTTAATTAATTAAGGGCAATGTAGATTTTCAACTAAGGTTTTTTCATAGTAATTGTCTTTCTTTTTAATTTGGGTTGTTTCAAAATTATTGTTATAATAAAATAGTCAATGATTTCATTTTAATCACTTTCCCAAAAATACTCATATTTACTAATTACATGATATATTCAAAATAAACTCAATTACTTTAATTGATGGCAAAATTCAAATATTAAAATATAAAAGTGCATGTTGAAATGAAGGGAGGAGAGAAGGTTCATTCTGATAATTGATAATTTGAAAAAGGTAGCACAAGAACTCAAAGTCGTCATTTGTAGTCAAGGAATGCGGCCTTGCCGCCTTGGTGCTATTGTACCAAACTGGTGTTCCCTTGAAGTGCCTACAAAAGGACCAGCTTCACAGCAAGTCTTGTACAAGAAAAATATATTATATTTGTGAAAGTAAAGGGCGTAGGCATTATGGGCATACACAAGATGCCTGTGCAACTCATGCTACTGGTTGGTTTGGTGCTAGCAACCACCGTAGCACCAACAACAGCACAAGCCAAGCCCGGCTGCAACAACACATGTGGGAATTTAACTATCCCATATCCATTCGGCACCGACGAAAGATGTTACCTAAATCCAGATTTTCTCATCACTTGCGACCACAATTTCAACCCTCCCAAACCATTTTTGCGAAAAGGTAACATCCGAGTTCTCAACATATCACTGGAAGGTCAGTTGAACATCTTGCGGAAAATAGCCATCGATTGTTACAATCCGAATGGTACGCGAAAGCTCAGAAAAGGAGCAGGTCTTTCCTTGTCTAAATTCACCATCTCTGTTACCCAAAACAAATTCGTCGCCATCGGTTGTGACACTAACGCGATCATCCAAGGTTACCAAGGTGTTGACGGGGCTAATTACACCACTGGTTGCATATCCTCTTGTAACGACATTGAAGACGCCAACGGGTCTTGCTCGGGCGTTGGCTGTTGCCAGGTCTCAATCCCTAAGCGATTCAGGGAAACATATATCGTATTAAGAAGCTACTACAATCATTCAAATGTAATGGAATTCAATCCCTGCAGCTACGCCCTTGTTGTTGAAGAAAAAGCCTTCAATTTTTCCGCCAGTTATCTTAACAATTCACAGGACCTTGAAAAGATTCCCATGGTGCTTGATTGGGCAATTGGGGATGAGACATGCCAAGTAGCTCAACGGAATGAGACGGGTTACGCATGTAAAGGAAATAGCACGTGTCTTGAAAATGACAACGTGCTCGGTTATCGCTGCCAGTGCTGGGAAGGCTACCAAGGGAACCCCTACCTTGATGGTTGCCAAGGTATATATTCATTTCATTCTTCTTTAATTGTGTTCGTCAATTCATTAATTGCTTTGGAGTTTGGATTGTATTACTCCCCTGCAAGTGCTTAATTCGTTGATGGGGGCCGGGCTTCACTTCTTTTTTTCACTTTAATTGTTCTCCAGACATCAATGAATGTACGGATTCAAACCTCAACGAATGTGAAAAGCCTGGATACTGTGTTAATACAATGGGGAATTTTACTTGTCATTGCCCCAAGGGTTACCATGGAGATGGTAGAAAAAGCGGAAAAGGCTGTATTGCGGATCGATTACAAGTGATTGAGTTTGCCCTTGGTAAGTTTATTTATCCACCCGTTGATTTGGCAACCTCATTTTAGAAGCATATGTAGTTTAATTTTTAATTTTTTTTGTTTTATTATAATCTTGCCAATTTACTTACCAGCTGCCATCCAAAGTGGGTAGAACATTTTCTTTATAGTATTGTACCCTAAAGTGATGCTAGCTAGGCTTCAGCTTCCCTTTTTTTGTTTTTTTTTCAGCTTGAATATTACAAATAACGTGTATCAATCACATCTCCAAAAAAAAAAAAAAAAAAGGGTTATCAATCACATCTCTGTTTCAATTTTGAAACAAATAAGAACCATAGTTTTCTTCTTATTTTCTCAAAACCTGTTGCCATACAAGATTCAGGGTTGAGAAAGGAAATCTTTTGCGGATAAAAAAAAAAAGGAAGCACTTTCTTGGTTAAGTCCTGAGCATATATATGCATAATTCCCATGCATTGGTTGTGGAAATAAATATATAGAAAATGAAAAGATTTCAAGGTTATAAAGGATGGCACCTAACTCATTTTTTTAGGGATCAACAACTTGCTATTAGAGTTACAAGGTAACTCGTGCCTCGTGCATAGAGTCGACAAGACCAAATAGAAATAAAAAATGCTACTCATCCTAAATATTTTCTCAACTTCCTCTCCATGTCTCTCACATGGAGTGAGACTGAGGTGGGATGCACACTGAATGTAAAATAGGGAGAAAGTAGTTGGAAACTTAAGCATTGCCTAGTGGAACCATCAGTTCACTCAGAAACACAGGGTTATAAAATCAGGGAAAAAGCCATTCAAAAAAAAAAAAAAAAAGAGAGAGAGAGAAAAGAAAACTCATTCCATATCAAAGTTTATAGAAAGTAAATAAAACAAGATCAATTTTGAAATTAATGGCTAATGGATTAGACATTGCTATGAATTGAATCAAACATTGATGTCCTCACAATTATAGATGGAAGTTTATCAATATGTATATAGCATTACTCTGTAATTAAAAATGCTTAATTTTCGATCAGCACCGAAAATTTACCGGCCACAAAGCATCACAGACACAAAGGAAGAGGACCCATGACCTAAGAAGCATGAGACCCAACTGGTTGTGCTTGTAGTACTGTGTAGCAGGAAGTAGGGAAAAATAAGTAATTTGGTGTATCCCAATCGAATACTAATTATTCACACCAACCCAATATATATTGAACATTTAATTTGGATGACATGTAAGAGAAGTAATTTGGTGTATCTCAGTTATATTATTATAATATTCTGAACTATATTCTCCTATTGATATACATAAGTTGTGTAGCCTAACTCCTCTAAAAATCAATATGTAATGTCTCAACTTATTTCAAATGTAGGTATTGGCATATGCGTTATAGTTGTGTTCGTGGGTAGCTGGTGCTTGTTCTTCGGATTTAGAAAAAGAAAGCTAATCAAGCTTAAAGAGAAGTTCTTTCAAGAAAATGGCGGTGTAATGTTACAAATAGAACTCTCAAGACGAGACATATCTAACAATTCAGCCAAAATATTCACTGAAGAAGAGCTCAAGGAGGCCACCAATAACTACAATGAGTGTAGGATCATTGGCCGAGGCGGCTATGGAACGGTGTATAAAGGATATTTAGTAGATAACCGCACGGTTGCAATCAAGAAGTCCAAAATTGTTGATCGAAGCCAAATTGAGCAATTCATTAATGAAGTGCTCGTACTCTCCCAAATCAACCACAGGAATGTAGTTAGGCTTTTGGGCTGTTGTTTGGAGACAGAAGTCCCTTTACTAGTTTACGAATTTGTCACCAATGGTACCCTCTTTGACCACATCCATGATGAAAGCAAGGCTTCCTTCATGTCCTGGGAAATCCGTCTAAGGATTGCCACACAAATCGCAGGAGTGTTGTCATATTTGCACTCTGCAGCTTCTACACCGATAATTCATAGAGATGTTAAGTCTACAAACATTCTCTTAGATAATAATTATGTAGCAAAAGTGTCAGACTTTGGAGCTTCAAGGTTGGTTCCATTAGATCAAACTCAATTATCAACATTGGTGCAAGGAACTCTTGGATACTTAGACCCTGAGTACTTACTTACAAGCGAATTGACTGAGAAAAGCGATGTTTATAGCTTTGGCGTTGTCCTTGTGGAGCTATTAACCGGAAAGAAGGTACTTTCTTTTGATAGGCCCGAGAAGGAAAGAAGTCTAGCTATGTATTTTCTTTCTTCTTTAAAAGAGAATTGCTTGTTTCAAGTTCTTGAGGGTTCTTTAGTGAATGAAGGAAATATTGAGCAGCTTAAGGAAGTTGCCCATCTTGCGAAGAGGTGCTTACGAATAAAAGGGGAAGAGAGGCCCTCTATGAAAGAAGTAGCAATGGAACTAGAGCGCCTAAGAATGATGGAACAGCATCCATGGGTTGATGTAGAATTGAACTCACAAGAAACAAAGTACTTGCTTGGTGAATCATCGAACGATTTTGATTATGGTGCCAGTGGGAATTCGGCTGTTGGTTATGATAGCATGAGGAACCACATCATAGTACCAGTTAATAATGGGAGATGATTGTTTCATGTTGGAAGAATCCTGCCTGTCTGTTTCGTTAAGCTTAGTGATAATGCTACCTAGTTAGGTGGACCCATAGAGCTGAATATATAGCTTGTACAGCCTTGTGGTTGCTCCTAGTTTTTTTCTTCAATATGTTTTGAAGTAATTGAAAGCCAGAGAATAAATTTTTCTGCTCATGTAGATGATAAGGCCGGGTGTGCAGAGTTGCAACTTTATGTAAGAAATGAAGTATTAATTACTCGTAATTTTTATACTGATCGAGCTTTGCACCATGCATGGATATGTACTTAGATCATTTTGCAGTAATTCTCTAACAATATTTATTATTTTTCTAAAAGAACACTGCATTAGGTGAATTTTAAGAACTAATAACGGATTATATTTAAGACTTTGAAAGATCCCACTGCACTACTTTCTCCATCATATGCTTTATTTCTTTACAAGCCATTCTAGTTAGTGGCCTAGGAGTTACTCAAAAGAATTCCATTAAAGCCATTCTTCTTCGACCCTACTTCCAAATGCATGATGAGTCTATCTTATTTATCCCAAAGGAAATTTTTATTTTTTATTCCTTTTTATTTTTATTTTTTTTTGTTTGGGTAATTTAATGTAATCAGTAAAAACAATTTTTGATAAAGAAATAATAGAAGGGTACAATAAGAATTAGGACTATGCTATTTCACCCTTCCATTTCACCCACATTCTCCCACTCATCCACATGTGACAGCTAGCTTTTCCTTATTTTATACTGAGCCCCACATGATTGCTTTCACTTATACACTGTTGACACATGAAGTGGGTGGTAAAGGTGGGTGGCAAAAGATGAGTGAAGTAGCATTTTCCTAAGAATTATTTAATAATCCCCTCCTTGAAAAATTAAAAGTCTCAGTTACCCTTTAAAAATAAATGGAAGAGTCTATCCCATTTTTTTCCTAAATAGCTAGTTTCATTTTTGAAAATCTTTTCTTAATTTTCCCTTACAAAAATTCCTTTGATTGCATGCTATGAAAGGTAATGGCTTTCATTTCATGCAATGCCTGACGGCACCAAAAAAAACTCTAATTATTATTTAATTGGTACTTTATAGGCCAAGGGTAGGTTCCAAGACTGAGTCTTGGATTTTAAAAGTTGGTTTCAAGGTAATTTTTTGAATTTTTAATCCGAGTCATTCAAAATGTGATCCAATATTTGGTGTGGATCACCTTAGTATGTTACCGAGTTTTGAAAACTTAGCACCAAATCCTTGCTTCTAAACAAGCATCTCAATCATTGATTACAAATTGCACCGGTAAGTGTAATTATACAAGGTTGCATATGTACTTAAAACAAAAGATCATTCTCCCAATTTAAATTACTAATAGGCTGTGTATGTTTTCAAAATTAAGTTCTAGATGAAAATTCTCGATGGAAGTAGATGAGGAAGGAGAACAAGATGGTAGGGGAACATTAAAGTTTTCAAAATAAATGTTTTTTTTTTTTCCTTCTTTCCTCCTTGCTTACCAAACAAAGACGATGGTTTTTTTTTTTTTTTCTCAATAGAAAGTTCATTTCTCCTATCTTTTCTTAATCTATTTTTCCTTCCCTCTTACCAAACCGAGCATTAGTGTTTTCTTTCTTTTATTTCATGGTACCCTTTAGCATTAGCTTGAGTGCCCGACAAATGACATGCCATTGAAAATGGCCTTAGGATAGTACTCGTACAAAAACATTTATTTCCTAGAAAAATCCACACCTAAAAATCTAAGTGACTTGAGAACTTTTCAAGGCATGCGGACCCTACTATTAATGAGATAGTGCACATGGTGGAAGAGCTTGCAATATTGTATGAACATGATTGATATATAGGCTCTGCCCATGTCCTGAAGTGATTATGAGAAAAGAACTTTCAAAGACATTATTGATATTTATTTTTTCGAAAATCCTACTATTAGAACGAATCTGTGTGGGGCTGGGAAAAAGAAATGGCCTTCTCAGTCATGACTGATTTCTCAGATAAGTTAGGTCATCATCATGTTAAAACTGATGTTATTTAGGAATCTAGTTTCTTGTTTCTTTATCTTATCCTTTGGGGGAAATATTATTGGTAGGTCTAGCCTGCATTAATAAAGTTTGACTTATTCTTCAACCCATTAAATCTGTGAATTCATCTTGTCACCATGTAATTTTTGAGCTCTAAATGACTTGGAAAAATGTAGCAATTAATGTCCAGTCTACTCCTCTTTAAGAGAGGCCCCACTAACCTGAGTCTATAACTAGTTCATTCTATAACTAGTTCATTGGACTATTGTGTCCATCGACTCACTTTTGATACTGGATCGAGTTATCGAGGTCCACACCCGTCAACGTTGTAACTTGCGAGAGACGCGTTAGAGGCCTTTTCCCTAAACTTTCCTGGGGTCTATATTGTGGGGCTCAACTTTAAATTAAATCTTTGTATAGCTTAGAAGACGTCAAATGAGCCCACTGACCACACCAAGTGTACCGAATTAGCTCAATTTAATAAGTTTTAACCCTCTCTTTAGAACACTTGTTTTCAATTCAAGTATCTCAAAGTTTTATTTAATATATTTGATGGGGTAAATAATGCATACGATATTTTGGTTAGTTTAATTTGCCTACACTTGAAAAGCTCGTGTATCTTTTTTGCGACTCAAACTGTACGTGCATAATTTATGTATGATTGGAAATGAGCCTCCTATCAAATGTTAGATCATTTAGGTACATGAAAAATTACCTATGATTTTGATATATATATATATATATATATATATATATATATATATATATATATATATATGTACATGAAAAATTACACTTTGTCTTTGGTAATTTAAGTGTGAAATCACTTATCACCCTTGAAATAACAAACTCACATCGAGATAATTTTCTCATATAAACCTGTAGTATGAAATTAAATACAATACACGTGGTGTGACATGTCTCTCAAACCCTCTTCCTTAGTCTCATCTCCCATTCATTTTAGCCCTAATATCCCAACAACATGACTACATGTCTGTGTCATATTAGTTAATTTAAAATTATTTTTCTTTTACAATGAAGGTAATCCAATTGGAATCAATTAAATCTAATCTAACCCAACCTTGTTGACCTTGTTTCTAGGTTAAAATCCAATTCAGTGGAATTGGGTTGTAGAATCTATCATTTTAATTCCAGGTCTGGATATTGCAACCCTTTCAAGTGATCTTCTCACCTCATTAATTTTAATTTTTAAAAGTTTTAGAAAAATATAAAAAATTTTATGAAAAGTAACCGTCTAGTCCACTAGAAAATATCATTTTGAACAAATTTGTAGAAAAAGGTTTTTCAAAACCTATAGTTTAAGTAGACTTTTTGGACAAAAATGAAATAAGATAAATGGCCGAAAAGTCTACTTAAATAATAGATTTTGGAAAAACTTTTTTCTGCAAAGTTGTTCAAAATGATGTTTTCTAGTGGATTATGTGGCCACTTTTTATAAAAACCTTTTATATCTTTCTTAAGCCTTAAAAAAATTAAAATTAATGGGTGGAGAAATCACTTGAAGGGGTTACAATATTCAAACCCTTTAATTCCTAAGAGCTTTCAAACAGTAGATTTGGAATTGGGCCTCCCAAATCGAAGGCCCAATTCTGCCCCCATTTCCATTTTTCAATTGGGCCCTTATGTTTTTTTTTTGGGAACGGCTATTGCAACCCCCCATTCTTATCACCCCACCCCCTATCCTTTAGGTTTTTAAGATTTTATGCAAAATATAAAAGGTTTTTATGAAAACTGGCTATGATGTCCATTAGAAAACATCATTTTGAACAACTTTGTAGAAGAAAGTTTTTTCTAAATCTATCGTTTAAATATACTTTTTAGCCATTTATAGCCTTTATTTTGTTTTTTTGCCAAAAAGTCTACCTAAACGATAGATTTTGGAAAAACTTTCTTCTGCAAAGTTGTTCAAAATGATGTTTTCTAGTACTTTTTAGCCATTTATAGCCTTTATTTTATTTTTTGCCAAAAAGTCTACCTAAACGATAGATTTTGGAAAAACTTTCTTCTGCAAAGTTGTTCAAAATGATGTTTTCTAGTGGACCATGTAACCGGTTTTTGCAAAAAGCTTTTATATTTTTCATGAAATCTTAAAAACAAAAAAGAGAGGGGTGGCGTTATAAGAATGGGGGGTTGCAATAGCCGTTCCCTTTTTTTTCTGGACTACCAATTGGCTCTCTATGGACCTTTGTTATATTTGAGCTTTGCACCCTTGTTTGTTTTGGATTTCGGCCCAATGTCAATTAGGCCTATAAACAGTGACCAGTGAGTCAGTGACCTGTTGGTCTGTAGAGTAATAAATAACGAACCTTGCAAAAAAAAAAGTGATAAGACTCTTTGGCTTTGGATGTTTTTAAAAAACTGAAACAAATAGTTTTCGTTAAATGGATTTTCCCTCCCATTTGGAAGTTGAATACAAATAAGGGAATCCCAGCCTTGCGAGTTGCGACTGGTGGTGGTCTTATTAGATATGATAGTCACATGGATTGGGGCCTTTAATTTGCGTATGACATTGGCATTTGCACTGTCCACTTTGGCACTTTGGTTGAGCTTTGGGTACTTTATAGGGATGTTATTGTGGAGTTGAACTTACTAATTGTGTCATTGGCTTTGAACAAATAAGGGGCTGAATCTGAATCCAATGGCTTTTGTCTAGGCCGTGGCTTTGTAGGTTAATTGGTTCATACGTTCAGGGAAGGGAATGCAGCTATTGATTGGCGTTGTAGATTGGTTTATATTGCTTGCATATAGTAGAAGGGAATTAAAAACCATCAAGAGGACACACCTAAATGTCAACAAGCACAACTTGTTAGAAATAATTGCAGGGATATCAGGAAAAGGAAAAAAAAGAAATAGACACATACAGCTAAGTAAGATAAACATTGTCTCTAAGGCTATGTTTGTTATAAGGGAATGAAAGAGGGAATGGAATGGTGATTCCATTCTCCGAAAAAAGTGAGTGTTTGGTCGCACGAGCGAATAGAATGGCTATTCCCTTATGGGGGTCTATTCCCTTCAATGAAGGAATAGCCATTCCTTCCCAAACCAAGATGAATGGCTATTTCCTCATTTCAAGGAGTAAAAATCATTAAAAATAGATCCCACCTTTACTTCTTCATTCCATTCCTACTCCTTACCAAACATTGGGATGGAATATCCATTCTCATTCCATTTCCATTCCCATTATCATTCCATTCCATTCCCACTCCCATTCCATTCCATTCCTTCAAACCAAACACCGCCTAAGGGTTAAATGGAGTTGGATCTGGATCGTTGCTTAGTATCCTCTATTAAGTGGCTGCCATTGATTTTTTTCGCACGAGTTTGATTGTACTCATTGGTTGCTTATTGATGTCTTATTTTTCTAAAATGGCTTTGCGTACTATTCTCGTAGATGCCAGAGATGTCACGTTCCCTCTTCTACCCAATAGAAAGAAAAGTAAATTATAAGAAATCTCTTGATGTTTAACTCTTTTTCATGTAATCTCATTAAAAATAAAAAATAAAAAACTGATAAAAATGTGTCTTTAAATAGTTTACAAATTTAACAATTAGCATCAATGTTAATTGTCATTCTTAAAATTAACGAACGTTTTTCCATCTAATTTTATAAAAAAACAATTAACGATGATGTTAATTGATAAATTTTTAAATTATTTTGAAAATATTTCATATATTATATGGAGTACATTTTTAAGAGGTTGTGTGGAAAAAAAAAAAATCAAATAATAGAGGAACTACTTGTAATTTACTCTAGAAAGAAAAGGAAAAAGTATGGGATGTCCATTTACCTAAAAGGAAGAGAAAAAACTTGTATAAAACCGTTACATGGGCCAGCTAGTAAGACCAGCCAATGGGGGGAGAGGAAAGTGCCTTTATCACTGTACTTTTTGCACTGATAAAAATACTTTTCTCTCCTCCATTGGTTGGTCTTACCAGCTGGCCATGCAACGGTTTTACACAAGTTTCTCTCAAAAGGAAGATGCCAAGGGTTTTGGCATCTTATTGTGCACGATCTTTGATAAAGTTTTCCTTTCTACGGCAAAAAGAAGCCACATGTTTTTGCTTCTTACAACTTTCCCAACTTGTTGAGAAAAATTTGGGTGAGACTGTCTCACCATCGTGGTTGTGAGATCAACTATTCACAAACTGATCTATGATTGTCCAAATTGATCCATGATTGTAAGTGGTTCGTCTCTAAGGTCTCACCCAGGTTTTCTCCCAACTTGTCCACCCAGTCAATCAAACCCCTTTTCCAGTTAACCCACGTGCCTTTGTCACACGGTCACACACACTCAGTCAACCAGTCTGTTTGTTTCTTTGACTAGCTCCGCATCTCAACAGGCTGAACTTGCCAGAAACATACTGGAAATGGGGGAACAGAAAAAGGAAAAACAAAAAACAAAATAAGGATTTTCAGCACGGGTTTTTGAATTATTTGTAGGATGGACCTATCCCATAGTCTGATTTGGTTTAAGGATTTTATCATGGAAAAAAAATAAAATATAAAGAATTGTACTTTCCCTTATTTGGTTGCAATAGAAAATTAGAAGAATAAGAATAATTGAAATAATTTTGGCTTGATATGATTTCATCTTTTCCTTTCATTTTCTTTCCTCCTCATTTTTTTTCCCTTCTCCTTTTTTTCCTTGGTAGATTCCACGAACCAAATAGAGGGTAAAGACTGGAATATGATGGATAGCTAGGCTCTACCTATGATGAGGATGCCTCCGTCACTCTTGATGAGGCTCCCATTTTCCCAGCTATTTCAGACAACTAATGTAAGTCACACATAGCGTCATTTTTTATTTTATTTTTTTTCAAAACACCGTGGTAGGATAATTATGAAAGCGAGTACGTCTAGTTGCTATAAATTCAGTAACATAAATATGTTTAAAATAAGCCTACACAAGAAATCAAAATTGACATTAAATTTGTTCAAATGCTATTGTCTAAGAGGGATTATCAAAATTTACTTGCCCAAAAGAAAAATAAAAAATAAAAAATACTCCGTTTCAAAATTTGATTGGTATGTTTGATTAATCGTGTGCCGTTTTGTAATAAAACTTTCTTTGTGGTACTTTTATGTTATCTTCTATCCACCATATTGGCACGTGTCTTGGAATACCCATGAAATTAGTGGGAGTTCATCAATATTACACCTATGAGGGTGCCCTCATCATGGCTTTTTAGTTTAAAATTTATTTACTTAATAAAAAAATATACCGTGTAATTTTATATTGTAATTTAGAAACTAAAGAAATCAAGTATAAGGCAAAGCGATCATAGTCTATGCAATGATAGTAAGGAGTTGAATATAATTATGTATTCCCCTTATCTCACTTTGTTTGATAATAATTCTTATTTTGGAAAATTCTAAAAATGTTTGTTCCATTTCAAAAGTCAAAGTAATAATTATTTTACTTTCCAAAATTACTCATTCCTATATTTAAATTTACAATTATTCAAACGAAAAGGCAAAATAAAATAAGACGATAAAATTGAAATGTTTTAAAATATATGTGCGACATGACAATTCATTAAGGGCTTGTTTGGGTGTCTACAATTTAACAAATTTTGCATAACATATATTGAAGGCACAATTCATCATATATCTTGATTTGATAAATTTAAGAGAGTGATGATCATCATCACAAAAAAGAGTGGAAATTCAAAATAATAACATTTCATGAATTTGTTAGTATTGATTTTATAACATCAACTATAATATTCTAATTTAAGGTGATGGATTTATACCTTTAATACTATGTAAAATTTTTAAATTATTTAATTTTAAATTGAATATTCAAACATATCCTAAATATATCACATTTATATACATGCTTAGTTAAAATGACTCAAAATATTTAAGACGGAAAGGGTATATTCAAAAAATATTTATAAATATTTTGTAGGCGATGGGGAGTCTTAAGATCCTGCTACCAAGACTGATTGATGGTTCTATCAATTTGATCGTCAACTTCAACGTGTGAAATCACTCATTTGTCAAACCCATCCAAAATATGTGAAAATATACGTAGTTGTTCAATCACAATCCGTGGTGACTTTACGTGGTCCACATTTGGCATCGCAATCACGAGTTCATTAGTAAATGTCCATGAGTGTAGCTAGTTGGTACGGCCTACAATTTTAAAGAATCCATCCTGGATCGTATCGTCTTTGAAAAGGTCAAGAAGGAAAGGACGAGGAAAGAGAATTCTCTTTTTTGTATTTTGTTTCTTTTAAAAGTTTCAGGAGGAAAATTCAACAGGAAACTAGGAAAGTGAAAGACGAGGAAGGAGGACAGCATGCATTTCATTTATTTATTTTTAAGTTAAAAAATGGGAATTCTGTACCCCAGGCTACAAAGATGGCATCGGTCCGACTTTATTTGAAATGCTTCTCTTTTTTTTTTTGTTTTAAGCATTGAGGCAGCTCATTATTTTCAATTTCTTGTAATTAATTATTGATGGATTCTGGAAGGTAGAACAATGAAAGATTTCCCTACTGTCGTCAAACTATGTATCACATGTAAGAGTTTGGGAAGGAGAGAATACATACATACTGCAATTTTATTATGAATGAAAGAAGGGTTGTTGTAAGGTATATTTATAGACACCCAAAAGGCATTAATTGTGACCATTGAGATGATCTCAATGGTCATTAGACACCTATGATGACTTATGACCTCTTCTCAATAGTCATACATATTCATTCACCAATGGGGTGTGATGGTTCATTCTTTACAATGAACCATCATACACCCTAACATATTTCCTATATGGGATATTGGGATTCTCTCTTCTGGAAGTTATATTCCTAAAATAAATAATATGGTGTAGTAATGTACACCATATCTCATGTTTGTCACAATGAAATTCTTCAATTATCCAATTTTCATCATGCAAATTAAAATGCATGAACAGATTTATGAGCAATGCTATATATCTCATTTTTTTTTTCCAAATTCAAGGTCTCAAATAAGTTGGTTTAGTATTGAATCTCACTATTCAAATTTAAATTTCAAATTTTAAATTTGTAGTTGTTACATTATTACATCATTTGAAATATTGAATTTAAAAATAAGAAATAAAAAAAAATTCAGGACAAAATTTTCTTACATTTACACTTTCTTGTGAAGTACTTTGCTCTCCTAGGGGTTGGTGTCCCAAGAATTGAACGGTCTAGATATACGAGGTTGTTACAAACATGAATGCTTTCTGTCGGCCGATTCTTATGGGACGTGCAAACCATCTTACAAGTGTATAACATCTTATATCAACACCCGCATTAAGAGTTGTATTTGTGCATTAATAAAATATAAGGTATATTGAACTAATGCAATGGTACAACCCCCAATGAATAATACTGTTATAACTTATTTTACTACGTGCTGATGGAAACATAATCTCAAACTTGTCATCAACTATATATATATATATATAGACGGTAGGGTGAGAATGTGCGAATATAGTATCAGCCTCGCAAACCATTCTGCGAGCAGGCAACATCCTATAAAAAAACCTTTCATTTCTTTAGTTTCAAAAGTAAAAAACAAAAAATACAAGCTTACTCAAATAGGTCTAAGTAATATCATAATTAAGTTTACCGAAAAAATCATTGATATCCATTTTTTCATATATATTAATTGGGTTTAGGGATTGAAGTAAATTTTATCGATCATCAAAAGAAAATAAAATATAAAAAATTATAAAAAAATCAAGTGTCTTAAAGGAATGCACCAAATAAAAGTTAAAAATGGAGAAAAGTCCCATAATAAAAATACGCATGCTTGTCAATCTTAGCAACGCCAGGCAGTGGAGGATCATTGTACGTACTACCTAACGCAGAAAGAAAAAGGACTTTTTTCAATCCACAATTATTGAAGTAGGCCCACCAATGAATTTGTAGGCTTAATTGACCCATGAATAAAGGTCGTTAGCGTGTCCGATGGGAGGAGCATGGATCAATCTATTGCCATCTCAGCGTGACAATTCAAGCATACCTAACGCGGATTGTACTATTGTAGTGTAGGAGACCCAGGCCGTGGTCCAATTTGGATGGTTCGAACAGGATGTAAAACAATATTTTTTTCTTTTTCTTTTTTGCCCTTTTCATTTTGTTTTCAAAGGCAAAACATCATAACTAACCGAAATGTGTATATTCTAATCATAAGGTTGATAAATATTTAAATAATCCATGTTGCCCAAAACAAGTGAAACATGGAACCAGGACTGGATTCATGGGTGATATATCTAATTAATGGGTAATGCTAACTTGCCCCATTTTGCTTCACATTTTGTCCTACTATGTGCATTTGGGAATGTTTCAATTTTTAAGGTTTAATCATATCAATGGATCCCATAACTTTATCTTCCCAAATGTACATAGTATAGTAAAGTGTAGGGTACAATGTGGGGCAAGGTCGCATTACCTTAACTTAATTGGGGGGCCAGTTTATTACTGACTCCATCATTGCTCAAATATAAAAGAAAAAGAGCAGCATATATATATATAGACGATTTTTTATATATAACTTGTTGTGTAATTTATATTTTACGAAATCTATTGTCGGATTAGATTTTCTTCTCATACAAACCATACATCCCAAATATCATGTTGATCAAATACTGATAGTTATTCCATATGTATGTTCACATTTCTATTCATTAAAAAACCTCACATTGATAGTTAGTGCGCATGAAAAAAAAACATCCAAGTTAATGGTGACTTTAGCCAAATATGTCATACAATAAGTGTAGGGGTGTTAATGGTTTTGGTTAAAACCGAGAACCAAACCGAACCAAATCGAACCGGACGGTTTGGTTTGGTTTTTTTGTCATTAGGTTCGGTTATGGTTTTAATTTTAGAAAACCGAACTTAATTGGTTTGGTTTTAGTTTTCAGTTTTAAAAAACCGAACCAAACCGAAAAATATAATATATATATATATATATATATATATATATATATATATACTTAAAGTTTGTAAATTCCCAATTCTAATAAGGGTAAAACAGGTAATGGGCTTGTTTTTGTTGATTTTAAGTTTCTTATTGTTTTCCCTTTTTTAGATTGGCATGTATTAAACTAGCTATTAATCTTGTGTGTATTAATGTTGTGTGCGATATTAACATATTAATATATGTCGATATGTTTCTATTTTAATACAATGTTTGTTTTTTTTAGTTGCTAATGTAATGCTTTTATTAAAAATGTTTTTATTTGGAGTTTGGCACATCATTTTTTTCATTTTCAATTAGTTGTTGTTACTTGATAGGTTAAAACCGAAACCGAACTGAACCAAACCGAAATATAATGGTTTGGTTTGGTTTGGTTTTTTTATAATATGGTTTGGTTTTGGTTTGTGAGGAACAAAACCGAAGTATAATGGTTTGGTTTGAAATCTTCCCTAAAACCGAACCAAACCGAACCATTAACACCCCTAAATAAGTGTTACTAAAATTGTGTCAAAATTTATGGAGTATATAAAATTGTGTCCCCCAATCCTTTATAACCTCAACGAATCCATAAAAATAATTTCTGAATAATCTATATTACCCAAAACGACAAAAACATATCAATAATATGATCATTTAATGATATTTATCTCCTTTAATAAGTGATTGAGTGATTTCAAATACAAACTTATAAAGAAATATTGATATTTATTTGTTAGTATTAAAAGAATTAAAAGTTAAAAATAAATTCTACCAATGGTCTGAATGTATAAATATAAATATAAAGAGAAACATGAGAGCTGAGGCTGGGTCCTTGGGTGACATTGGTTTGGCGCATATTGATGATGCAATCACTGTTCATACGTAGTAGAAAAGGTTAACTCTGACTCCAAAGTCGTCATTCGCAATCAATGAACGGGGGCTTGGTCCCCTTTTCTGTAATTGTTTCTTTTTCAAATGTTCCAAGAAGCAATCCCCGTGGAAGAACGGAAAGGGATACACGACTTATGGGCTGTTCGGAAACTTTAAAAATTGGATTCGATTAGATATGATAAATAATTGTTATTTGATTTTTAAATAAATTAAGTTATAGTTGGTTTGAAAAAAATTGTATTTATACTTTAATTTTAGAACAAAACTAAATTGAATAGCAAGAAAAAAAAAATATCAAACAATGAAATCAAAATTGACTAGACGTACTCTTAACTGACTAAATTTTTAGGTTTGCCGAACAACCCCTTATATGAGTTTGAATTCAATGCCAAGTTAAGAGAGTTAGCTAGGTACCGTGCAAAGATTACCATCACCATCAGTGTTAGATGACGTTTTGTACTGTACAAATTAAAAGTTGAAAAAAATTATTTTTTATATGGTATAAATTAAAAGTTGAAAAAATTATTAAGACAATTTTTTTAATTTTTGATTTGACCGTAAACCCCTCATCCAACCATGGTGGGCGAAGCGAACGGGAGGTAGAACCCAAAAATAAAAAAATAAAAAAATAAAAACAGAAGAAGAAGAAGAAGAAGAAGAAAGGAGAGGTCATTCTCGCTGGCAAACAGTCACTTGTACGGATTGGGATTTGCTCAAGTTGGGGTCTTTAACTTGACGCTCAATTTAGCGTTAGATTTTAGACACGTGGGGGGATGCAATAATCAACGGCTGGGCTTCTCCTACAAATGCTAAAACTTTCTCATCCCAGCCGTTGATAATTGTATCCCCTCACGTGTCCGAAATCTAACGCTAAATTGAGCGTCAAGTTGAAGACCCCAACTTGAGCAAATCCAAATCCCACTTGTACAATACAATCCACTCACCGATCACCCATGACGTATCTATAATCTCTCGTGAGAATTTTAGAAAATCCCCCCATTTTAAAAATCCTTATTTATTTTTATTTTTTTCCAAATTCCTTTACCAAACACCACGTTAATGAACTCACATCAAGTTAATCTCACCCAAACAGCAGATAAATACATCATAAGTAATGAATAGTATAACCCTCTATTTGGTTCGAGGAATCTACCGAGGAAAAAAAGGAGAAGGGAAAAAAAATAAGGAGGAAAGAAAATAAAAGGAAAAAATGAAATCATATCAAGTCAAAATTATTCAAATTCTTTTAATTTTCCATTACAACCAAATAAAGGAAAGTACAATTCCTAATATTTTATTTTTTTTTCTTGATAAAATCTGCAAACAAAATAGAACCTAGGTTCTGTTTGGTTGCAATGGAAAATTAGAGGAAAAAGAAGAATTTGAATAATTTTGGCTTAATATGATTTAATCTTTTCCTTTCATTTTCTTTCCTTCTCATTTTTTTTCTCTTCCATTTTTTCTCCTTGGTAGAATCCATACACTAAATAGAGGGTAAATGAATAAAAGGGAAGATTCCATTGACACCCGGTGTAAAATATTTTACACTTGCACCTTTTAATATTTTTTTATAGAGATCATATTTCGCTAATCCGATCGTTGGATTACATATTCCTATCATGCACGTCATGCATGTCAAATTTCAAGTTAAACGGATATTGGGAAGTGTTTGATCCAGAAACTTACATTTCCTTTAATAAATAAAACTTTAATTTCGAGTACTTTATGGACGACATAACTCTTAATCTCCAATTAAGTTGAAATTTGGCACACATGACGTGTATGATAAGAATATGTAATCCAACGGTTGGATTAGTGAAATATGATTTCTATAAAAAGATATTAACGGGTATAAGTGTAAAAAGTTTTATACCGGGTGTCAATAGAACCCTCTCCATGAATAAATTCTTAAGACACTTGTATTTTTTTCTTTTTATGTTTACACTTGGATTAGACCTTAGAACATCTCCAACCATAAGGTAAAACATGAAGCAAACCTATTTTTTGCCTTATGTGTGAAAAGTAGGTGCTCCAATGAGTAATGCATTTAGTGAAGCAAATATAGCTTGGGGCAAATCTTAAGCTATATTTGTTTCAAGAATGCTATCTGTGAAATTAACCAATATCATTGGAGCATCACCAACCTTGTCCACGATATTCGGTGATTATTATTGAGATTTGATCAAGTAGCCACAGACATGTATTTAGGCAAGTTAACAAAGTGGCAAATTATATCGCTAGTTTGGGATACGACTATAATGATGTGTATTTGGGAAATAGTTTTCCTAAAAAATTATGGTTAGTGATTCAGGGAGATAAGATGTTAATGTTATTTTAATTATTAATGTTATATCTCTTTAAAAAAATATATATATATATTTGTCTTACGAAATGACTCACATGAAAATTTGTCAAATCATCTTCCAAAAAATGATTGAAGATAGAGAGAAATGTGGGTGAGACAAAAAAATTACTCGCATGCAATGGAGTAATAACTTTTTTATGTGATGCATTTTTATTGTAGTGCAACCTTTTTACATTATAACGATCCAAAAAATACATATAGCTCACCTAAGTACCTCATCTCACATGGGTGACACGGAGGTCAAGCAGATGCAAACAAAGGTAGTCCTACCCCCAAGAGAGTCAACAAGAGACAAATTTTTACAACAAAGAATCAAGCTAGTAAATAAACAAAAGACAAGACAGAGTCGTCTTAAAAAAATCAGGAAGTGGAGCAAGTTGGTCTTCCTTCGGAGTTTGCAGTGCCTACAAAAGGACGACTTCACAGAAGTCTTGTACACGAAAAATTTTACTCCAGCATTTGTGATTTCTGAAAATAAAGGGCGTAGCCATGGGCATACACAAATTGCTTCTGCAACTCATCCTACTGCTTGGTTTGGTTTTAGCAAGCACTGCTACACCAACAACAGCTCAAGCCAAGCCTGACTGCCCGAACAAATGTGGGGATCTAAGTATCCCATATCCATTCGGCACCAAGCCAGGCTGTTACCTAAATGAAGATTTCCTCATCACTTGCGACGACACATTCGACCCTCCCATACCACTTTTGAGAGAAAGTAACATCAATGTTACCAGCATATCACTCCAAGGTCAGTTGAACATCCTGAAGCTTATAGCCCGTGATTGTTACTTTGAGAATGGTACGAGGAATTCGGAAGACAGCATCAAACCAACGTTTACTTTGTCTAAATTCACCATCTCTCACACCCGAAACAAGTTCGTTGCTCTGGGTTGTGACACTTATGCCATCCTCAAAGGTTACCAATCAGATGATAAGAAGTACACGACGGGGTGCATGTCCATTTGTGACAGCCTTGAGTATGTCAAAAATACTTGCTCCGGCGCCGGCTGTTGCCAGATCTCCATCCCTGAACGACTATCGGATATTGATTTGACATTAAGAAGCTACAACAATCACAAAAACGTATCCGACTTCAATCCCTGCAGCTATGCCTTTGTTGTTGATGAAAAATCCTTCAATTTTTCCGCCGAATATCTGACAGAAGTGCAGAAGAAAGAAAAGCTTCCGATGGTGCTCGATTGGGCTATTGGAAATGAGACATGCCAAGCAGCTCAACAGAATGCTATGAGTTACGCTTGTAAAGAAAATAGCACGTGTCAGGCAAACGACAACGGGCCCGGTTATCGCTGCCAGTGCTGGGATGGCTACGAAGGGAACCCCTATCTTGATGGTTGCCAAGGTATTTTCATTTCACTCTTCTGTGTGTTCAATTCATGAAATTGCTTTGGATGGTAGTACTCAGACATATATATTTATATATATATATATATATATATATATATGCAACTGCTGAAATATTTGATGAGAGCTAAATTTGCCTTTTTTATTACTTAATTTAATTAAAATTTCTCCAGATATTGATGAGTGTAAGGATTCAAGCCTCAATAAATGCGAAAAGCCAGAACACTGCGTTAACGTATTGGGAAATTTTACTTGTCCCTGCCCCAAGGGTTACAATGGGGATGGTAGAAAAGGCGGAAAAGGCTGTATTGCGAATCGGTTAAGAGTGATTCAAGTTGCCTGCGGTAAGTGTATTTATGAGTGGTGTACATCTATCAACCGATTGATGTGGCAACCACATTCTAAAAGCATAAGTAGTTTATTAATATTATTTTGTTGTTTAATTACAATCTTGTCATGACTCATTAGCCACCGTCTAAAATCCATGATGAAATAGATAATTTTAACACTTTCTTTATCATATTATACCCTAAAGTAATGTCAAGCTACTTGAATACAATAAATAATGTGCATCATTGCATCTCTGTTTCAATGTGAAACAGGGGAAACTCTATAGTACCTTTAGGGATACTAAATGATCACATTTTGTGGTGAGTGACCACATTTGTGGTAAATGTGACCTAGAACCACAAATATGATTACTCACCACAAAATGAGACCACTTACTACTTGAGATGTGATACACCCTTTTGTTTTGTTTTTTTTTTTTTTTGGTACCATAAAATTTCCCTTGGTTAAGTCCTGCACATATGTCTAATTCCCAGCTTGTTTGTGGAGATACATAGAAAATGAAACGATTTCAGGACTATTAAGGACGGCAGGTAACTCATTTTTACAGGGATCAACAACTTGCTATTGGAGTTTTTTTTTTTTTTTTCCTCAACAAAGAAATTCTGTTAAATTATGTACTCCTATGAACTTTCAATACAATAAAGAGTAGCACCCACAACCCACAATCCACCAACCAGAACTAGCACCTCCAACACAAACCAAACCACCACTCGGGCAAAAACACAAACACCTAACTTACATACACAGAAAACCTTACCATATATATAATATAATGATGTAACCCAGAACAAATCAAAAATTCATACAGAAACACAATAGACACACCGTATCAAATACAGCAAAGAGCGTTACGTCAGACCCAGACCAGAAGAAAGCCAAAATAAAAAAAACCCACCGACCAGAACTAGCACCTCCCAACGCAAACCAAACCACCACTCGGGCAAAAACACAAACACCTAGCCTACATACACAGAAAACCATAGCACATGTACTGAGTAACCCAGACCAAATCCAAAATTCATACACAAACACAATAGACTCACCCTATCAAATACAGCAAAGAGCATTAACTCAGACCAGACCCAAAAAAAAAAAAAAAAAAAAAAAAAAAAAAAAAAGAACATATTACTCCAACATCATGAAGCCAAAAAATTCCACAGAGATCAGAGCCAACAAGACCAAATAGCACCGAAAAATGCAACTCTTCCTAATTATTTTCTCAACTTTCTCTTCATCTCTCACATGGAGTGAGACCGATGTGGGATGCACACGCAATAGTCACATCTAGTGAGACATGGGATCACAATCAATGTAAAACAGGGGAGAAAATAGTTGGAAAGTAAAGCATTGCCTAGTGGAACCTTGAGTTCACTTAGACCGATTATAGATCAACGTTTATCAATATATAGCATTACTCTGAAATTAAATATGCTTTTCATCACCGAAAATTTACTGGCCACAAAGTATCGGACACAAAGAAAGAAAGAGAAACCGTGAGGGTCCCCTAAGAAACATGAGATCCAACTGCTTGAGCTTGTAGTACTGTGTATCAGGAAGTGGGGAAAACCGTTGCCCAATCAAATTTACTAAAAATTCACATGAATATTTAGATAACATATATTAGAAGGGATTTGACGTATCTCATTTACATTATTATTATATCTTACGTTGATATACACATGCTTTGTAGGTATTGGCATATGCGCCATAGTTGTGTTTGTGGGTAGCTGGTGGTTGTATTTCGGATTTAGGAAAAGAAAGCTAATGAAGCTTAAAGAGAAGTTCTTTCAAGAAAATGGTGGTGTAATGTTACAAGTGGAACTCTCAAGGCGAGACATATCTAACAGTTCAGCCAAAATATTTACTGAAGAAGAGCTCAAGGAGGCCACCAATAACTATGATGAGTGTAGGATCATTGGCCAAGGCAGCTATGGAACGGTGTATAAAGGATATTTAGCAGATAGCAGAACAGTTGCGATCAAGAAATCTAAAATTATTGATCGAAGCCAAATTGAGCAATTCATTAACGAGGTGCTCGTACTCTCCCAAATCAACCACAGGAATGTAGTCAGGCTCTTGGGTTGTTGTTTAGAGACAGAAGTCCCTTTACTAGTTTACGAATTTATTACCAATGGTACCCTCTTTGACCACATCCATGGTGAAAACAAGGCTTCCTCAATGTCTTGGGAGATCTGTCTAAGGATAGCCACACAAATCGCAGGAGTGTTATCATATTTGCACTCTGCAGCTTCTACCCCAATCATTCATAGAGATGTTAAGTCTACAAACATTCTCTTAGATGATAATTATACAGCAAAAGTGTCAGACTTCGGAGCCTCAAGGTTGGTTCCATTAGATCAAACTCAATTATCAACATTGGTACAGGGAACTCTCGGATACTTGGACCCTGAATATTTACTTACAAGCGAATTGACTGAGAAAAGCGATGTTTATAGCTTTGGCGTTGTCCTTGTGGAGCTATTAACCAGAAAGAAGGCACTTTCTTTTGATAGGCCCGAGAAAGAAAGGAGTCTAGCTATGTATTTTCTTTCTTCTTTAAAAGAGAATCGCTTATTTCAAGTTCTCGAGAATTCTATAGTGAATGAAGGAAATATTGAGCAGCTTAAGGAAGTTGCCAATCTTGCGAAGAGGTGCTTACGAATTAGAGGGGAGGAGAGGCCCTCTATGAAAGAGGTAGCAATGGAACTAGAGCGCCTAAGAATGATGGAACAGCATCCATGGGTTGATGTGGAATTGAACTCACAAGAAACAGAGTCCTTGCTTGGTGAATCAATGAACAATTTTGATCATGGTGCTAGTGGGAATTCGACTGTTGGTTATGATAGCATGAGGAACCACATAATAGTACCAGTTAATGATGGGAGATGATTGTTTAATGTAAGAAGAAATAGCCTTATGTGATAATGTGTTGTGATTCCTTATTGCCAGTTTCGTGCAGGATTAGATTAACCTTTAAAACAGAATACATAGCTTGTCCTTGTGATTGCTTCTAGTTTTCTTCTTCAATATGTTTTGAATTGAAAGCCAGATAGTAAAAGTATATTTCTTAGTTTTCTGTCTATGTAGGGTGTGTAGAGTTGCAAATTTATGTAAGAATTGAAGTATTGATAATTAATTTCTATATTGAACTTTTCACCATGGATACTAAGATCATTTCGGAGTAACTCTCCTAACAATAATTATCATTTTTAAAAGAACACTGCACTAGAGGTGCGTTTGAATGGGATATTTATAAGAGAGATTTAGGATAAGATAGGATTTTGACGTCATTCGCAGCTACTATTACCACCATAATTTGGCATTGAATCTCATCTTATCCCAACTCCCTCATACAAATTCCTCATCCAAACGCATTATAGGTGAATTTGAAGAACTAATAACATAATGGATTATATTTGAAATTTGAAAGATCCCAGTACTACTTTCTTCCTCAATGCTAATTCCAAATGCAACCCTTTAATTTTATTTGTACATCCTACTAATTTTTATTTATTAAATTTTTATAAAAAAAAAAATATAAAAAGTTTATTAAAAAAAAAAATCAGACGGTTCACTAGAAAATATCATATTGAACAACTTTGGAGGAAAAAGTTTTTTCAAAATTTGTCATCTAAGTTAATTTTTGGCCATTTACCGTCTCCATCTCATTTTTGGCCAAAAAGTCAACCTAACGAAAGATTTTTTAAAAACTTTATTTCGAAAAGTTGTTCAAAATAATGTTTTCTATTGGACAACACAACTATTTTTAATAAAAGTCTTTTAAAATTTTCCAAAACCTCAAAAAAAAAAAATTAATGGAATATACAAATAAAGTTATAGGGTTACAATGACGGGTCTTTTGGGCTTTTCACCCCTAGTTGTTTTTCAACGATTTAGATTTCGGCCCAATGTCAATTAGGGCTATGAATAGTAACCAACCTGTTGGATGTTTTTCACCCCAGGGCCTCTATTGGCACCCAAAAACTTGCTTTTTATCCCCCCAATTATTTTATACTTCAAGGTTTTATGAAAAATATAGAAGGTTTTTATAAAAACTGATTGCGTATTCAATTAGAAAACATCATTTTGAACAACTTTTTAGAAGAAATTTTTTTCAAAATCTATCATTTAAGTAGATTTTTTTGCCATTTGTTGTCTTCGCTTCATAAATGACTAAAATGTCCACTTAAACGATAGATTTTGGAAAAACTTTCTTCCAAAAAGTTATTCAAAATGATGTTTTCTAATAGAATACGCAATCAATTTTTATGAAAACTTTACATATTTTTCATAAAATCATAAAGTGTTTGTGTTTGAGAGGGAATCCCAACCTTGCGAGTCGTGGTGGTCTTATTAGATATGAATATGTGATAGTCTCATGGATTGGGGCGTCATATTAGATATGATACTGGCACATGGATTGGGGCCTTTAATTTAGTTTGCGTATAACTTTAATTTGCACTGTCACTTTGGCCGATCAGCTTTGGGTAGCTTATAGGGATGTTATTGTGGAGTTGGACTCACTAATTGTGTCATCGGCTTTGAACAAAGAAGGGGCTGAATGTGAACCCAATGGTTTCTGTCCAGGCCGTGGCGTTGTAGATTAATTGGTTCATACGTCCAGAGAAAGGAATGCGGCTGCCGATTCGCGTGGTAGATTGGTTTATATTACTTGCACAAAGTAGAAGGGAATTAAAAACCCTCAGGCCATGTTTGTTTGGTTGGAATGGAATGAGGGGAATGAAATCTGATTCCATGCTCAAAATAGTTTGGAATGAAAATAAGATTGAAATAAACATTGCGGAATGAACATCATTATAATTCACTACTATTGTTTGATTCCATTCCCATTTAATTACCTCATCCAAACATGTTGTTTGGAATGAATTGGAATGAGATTCCATTCCATCCATTCCATTCCAATCAAACATGGCATCATAGTATTCAAAATGGGATTTACAAAATGCCTTTCTAGGATTTATCCTTGGTCAGGAATTTCCTTGCAGACAATATTTTAGGGGAAACTGAAAGTATTCATATTCCACTGGAAGTGCAAAGTAGATGATTAGATTTGTTGGGGATTATCTCAGGCGGACAGGCTGGTTCGTTTTCTCTTAAGCCAGCAACTTGGCCGGCCTTGTAGGAGTAAGCAAATTTGAGACTGGTCCCAAGGCAAAGCTTCTAATTAAAGTGTGCTAACATGGTCCCTCAATATACTTGCTGGCGTGCATGAAATTAATTCTTTTTATGGTTCATAAGTTGGAATAGACCCCCTGATATTTTGATTGCACTGACTGCCCTTTTGTGGTGATGGTTTGATCATAAACTTGCAATGAGTGGTTAATTTCATCAACAGTATTTGGGATACGACCAATGATGTAGTACTAACGCGCTGACCCACCCCCTGCTTTTCATTGGTTGGAACATACCATTATCCATCCCACTTACTATGATTAGTTAATTGTTTGATTCTGGTTTTGGTAAAATGTTTTCCTTTATCCATTCCACTTCCTATGACGAGTTAATTGTCAAATTTAGCTTTTGGTATTTATTTATTTTTATTTTTTATAGAAGAGAAAAGTCACTAGGGGGCATTCTTATGGATGTTTTGAATTAGTCATTCCCTTATTTTAGAAGATATTACATGAATACTAAGCCATGTTTTATATCATTGCATAAAAGACCTTTCAAGAGTCCTCATATATAAAATTTCTCAAAAATAAGATTTGAGTCAAAGTTTGATAATCTTTTTCAATTAATTGTGTCTTATCGTAACCAAAAAAGGGAAAAAAAATGTCTTATTAGAATTTTTTTTTATCAACTTTGACTGGCGCGTCAGCCTGATTAATTTTAATTGGTTTATTATATGCTTAAGATGCACTTGACATAATATATTTGATGACATGAAGCATGTCTTAGAATAAATGTTGGAAATACATTGCTGTTTGTTCGGTTTTTTTTTTTTCTTCAAATGAGAGAACTCATGGCATGAAGGCACCTTCTTACAAGCCTTGCTCTTATTTATTTATTTATTATTTTTTTATATGATTGAGGATTAGAGGCCAAACCCTACTCCCAAGGTTTGAAAAAACTTCCTCTGATTGCAAATTCTGGAATCACAGGAGTATGATTCTGTTCAGTGGTTGGCTGGTTGCTAATGGACGTCTTATTTTCCTAAAATGGTTCGTGGCATATAATTGTGGAAGATGCCTGTCTCTTTCCCTCTTCTACCCGATAGGAATCAAAAAAATAAAAAAAAAGTTTGGGGTGTCTTTTAACCTAATTAAAAAAGAAAAAAAAACCCAGATGCAATGGGTTTCGCACTTTGGGGTCTTATTGAGTACGACTTGATGTTTAATAAGGTTTTTCCTTTTCTACCATGAAAAAAAAGGCCACAGGTTCTTATAACTTTCCCATCTTTTAAGGAGCCTATTGGGACTTCGTTGGCCATGAGACATGTAGAATTATTCTCCCTGAGTCCTTGGGAAAGGTTCATTTTACTTTGGCATAATTCTTTCCCGTCCTTTGGATTCACTTTTAAACGATTCCGATTTAAATATTAAAAAATTATCTATCATTTTAGTTATTTTATTAGAAACTTTTCGTCTTTAAATTGGAACCGTTCAAAAATAAATCTAAACTCTGGATTCCAAAAAACTCATTTCACTTTGCCACCCTGAGTTTATAAAACTCAGCCCTGAATCCTTTCCCTTCAGTCCACCGGGTCAATTGACTCCTGTTTTTTGGTTACCCACTTACCCAGCCTATGTCCATTGATTCCCTTTCCTTGCTTGTCTCATTATATCAATTATTACTCTCGACTTTTTATATGTTAGCATCGCGACGGAAGGATATCAGGGGAATTGGGACTCATGAGCCAACGTCTAATTAATAGGATCCACAATGTTATCAATTGTGTGAATATATTCAGTTTGATTTATTTATTTATTTTTATTTTTTTTAGACAGTTAATAGAATCTATTAATACACTTAACCCTTTTAATATTAACAATTGGATATCAATGTTTTTTTATAAAATTGAACCTAAAATCACTCACTTGTTAAGTGAGTTAAATACTACTAGACTATCATACCATTGGTCATGTTAATTTGATTACTCTAGTAATTTAATTTTCAATGAATCTTGAAAGGTAGACCAAGTGGTCCTAGGGTCTCTTTCCAAGCAAGAGGTTTTGGGTTCAAGTCTCACTACTCTCCCTCAAGGCCACCCCCATGGACTTTGTCTTGTAATTACCCGATACATGTGGGATGGAGGGACTACATGTGCCCAAGGGGATTAGTCAGGTGCAAAGCATCTGGAACCTAATGATATCAAACAAAAAAAATAAATAATAAATAATAGTCATTGTTAATTTAAATCTCAGTTAGAAATTAAGAAAATCACCTATTATGGAATCCCAAGGGGTAGCTCAATTGACAAGGAATCCTGCTTCAGGAAGAGGAGGTCTTAAGTTCGACTCTTACAAAACCTCTTGGAACTACCTACATAAGGTTTCATAGTTCTCATGGGTCTTGAATTTACATGGTACATATGGGTTGTAAGGTCTTATATGAGTCGGAGGTTTGCCCGAAAGACTTCCTCGTTATCAAAAATAAAAAATAAAATAATCACCTATTATGAGAGGTTCGGGTTAATTATGAATCAAGGAAATACAGACCTAAACCTGCGGGAGGGGGGGGGGGATTTCAAGTAGACCTATGTAATTTAGTAAATAACATCAATTTTAGGATTATGGCCCGCCTACCATGCATCTTGTAAGTATGATTTTATCAAATCAGCTTGAGTGGATATGAATTAACTGACTCGCACTCTATGTTTTAGGACATTTCAGAAGTTCTCACTTCTCACTGCCTACAATCAAAAGAAAATGGCCGGAATCATTCAATTCAACTGATTAATTGTTGGATCATACTAAGACCCTACAAATAATGACAGTTTAGGTAAAAAATATAATGAAATTTAACATTCAAGTCTACGCTAATTCGTACGTAAGATTATAATATTGTATCTATGTTTTTCTTAATACATACCCAAAAAAAAAAAAAAAGAGAGAGGAGATTTATTGCAAAAATAATTTCCTCGTTTTTTTTTTTTGCTCTTTTTGTTTTTGGACCGGCCCAGGTGACAAAGACCGACCGAGTAGGGTACGTAGGGTTGAAGCAGGTCTAGGGTTCCAAATTTCCACGCAACCAAAGGGTAAAATGAGAGAGAGAGAGAGGGGGGGGGGGGGGAAGAGGGGGCCGAGAGGACCTTTAATTGATAATCAATTTCTAATGTAATAATATTGTCTCAATATCTATCTATATAATTTATAATAAATTTATAGGTGAGCGAAAGAGGATTAAAAAAAAGGAGAAATATCTAAAACCTCCCTCAAATATAAAATCATATCTAAAAACCCTATTAAATATTTTTCCTATCCATCTAATCCAAATAAAAAGGAATTATATCCATTAATTCCAATCAGTTAAATTTTTGTTTACTGAGGTTAAAAGAAAATACTCATCCGACTAAAATGCCCTTCTTTCACAATAATATGTTTAATGACAAAAATGCATATTTAAGTGAATTTTTCCTTTTGCCCCCTCTTTTCCAAATTTCCACGCAACCAAAGGGTAAAATGAGAGAGGGGGGGGGGGAGAAGAGGGGGCCGAGGACCTTTAATTGATAATCAATTTCTAACGTAATAATATTGTCTCAATATCTATCTATATAATTTATAATAAATTTATAGGTGAGCGAAAAAGGATTAAAAAAAATTTAGTGTGTAAAAGATATGCACCAAATAAAAGTTAGAAATCAAGAAAAGTCCCATAATAAAAATACGCATGCTTGTTAATTGGTTCATACGTTCAAAGAAGGGAATGCAGCTACCGCGCGATTGGCGTTGTAGATTAGTTTATATTGCTTGCACATAGTAAAAGGGATTTAAAAACCATCAAGAGGACACACCTAAATCTCAATAAGCACAACTTGTTAGAAATAATTGCAGAGATGTCAAGAAAAGAAAGAAAAAAATAGACACATACAGCTAAGTAAGATAAACACTGTCTTTAAAGGTTAATTGGAGCTAGATTTGGATCGTTGCTCACTATCCTTAATTACATGGTTGCCATTGATTTTCTTCACATGAGTTTGATTGTGTTCACTGATTGCTTAAAAAATGGCTTTTTTATTTTTATTTTTATTTTTAAACGGCTTCACATACTATTCTAGTAGATGTCAAAGATGTCACGTTTTTATACTAAAATGGCTTTGTACTATTGGATAATTGTTAATCGTTGTTCGTAAAATTAACAAATGTTTTCTCATCTAATTTCATAAAAAATGATTAATGATAACATTAATTGAAAACTTTATAAATTATTTTGAAAATACTTCATATAGTATACATTTTTAAGATGCTATGTGAAAAAAGAAAAAAAAATCAAATATTAGAAGAATTACTTGTAATTTACCGTAGAAAGAAAAGGAAAAAAGTATGGATGTCCATTTACCTAAAAAGAAGATGCCAAGGGTTTTGGCATCTTATCGTGCACGATCTTCGATAAAGTTTTCCTTTCTACGGAAAAAAAGAAGCCACATCAACTTTCCCAACTTGTCCACCCAGTCAATCAAACCCCTTTTCTAGTTAACCCACGTGCCTTTGTCACCGGTCACACCCACTCAGTCACCCAGTCCATTAATCCCATCCTCTGTCCGTTTCATGGTTTTCCTGGAGCTCATGGATTTCATACACCAGAGTTATTACATATACATACTAACTGTTATTCTTATCAATTCTATAAAACCTTAACTTTTTTTTTTCTTTGTAAAGTTCAAGCTTCACAAAAATTCTTCCCAACTGCTCATTCAATTTTTATCTTGAAATATTATTTAAAATAACATTATAATCACAACGACTTAGTGAGGGTTAATTCTTTATCTTGTGTATTCAATACAAGCATAGTTCTAAAATCAATTAACATTTATTTCATATTCATCTTTTCTTAAGATATAACATAAAAGCATGTAATAACTTCATTTTAATTCTCATACTTGCATTGCTTTCTCATATTGTGACCTACATAAACTCATTTGCAATCCAACATACATAGGTCTTATACTAAATGTACGTCAGAATTCAACCATAGCACATATACCTTATGCAAATATACGTCAAAATTCAGAATAATACCAATTATTATTCTCACAATTTCATCAATGATATGCTTATCGGAAAAAAAAAAAAAAAAAAAAAAAAAAGTCATCAATGGTAGGAAAAAACGTGTTGGCTTGATTACTTTAGTAATTCAATTTCAATCATTGTTATATTTACCTAAATCTCAGTTAAAAATTGAAAAAAAAAAAAAACAATAATAATTAAAGATTAACAATTATAGAGTATCAGCTTCAAAGAGTATGAGGTTTCGGTTGAGCATATGAATTAAGCAAAGATAGACCTCAGTTGAGGGTGTTTCAAATAGACTCGTGCGATTTCACAAATATTACCAATAGGATGGGGCTGACAGGCTCCTCTCTTAATACACTCTTTCGGTCTTTCCACTAAGGGGGTATAGTCCATCTACGCCATATAACCGTGAAAGCAACAATCCACCTAATTTCCACCTCGTCCAAAAAGAAAAAGTGTTCTAACAAAGTAGGACGGAGACCGTATATAATTTTCAAAAGGAGAAAGGGTAAAAATCATAAGAGGCATATTATCCGTTTTATCATTGAAAATGGTTATGAGTCATCTCAATCCTTTTTAATGTATAGACCTAATCATAGTTGCTTTGAGGAAATAAAGGACGAACTCATGTTGGCCTCAAAGAAAAATGGAAAACTTTTCAAGTATACTCTTTGTCTATACTCTTTCTATAAGACATTATCTATTAAAAGTTTTACTATCGTCTAAATAACTTCTTTAAAATTGAATTAATTAAATAGTTAAAATCATTCAATAAAGTTTATTTTTTACGATATAATAGTAAAACCTATCTTTCACTTGGACCTAATAATATTTGGGTGATGACGTGGCCCAATTATGAGGAGAAGGAATGAGAGGGAGCATAATTAAAAGATGAGACGATCTCCTTCAGGTGGATTTATACAAAATCTTATTTTATTTTATTTTATTTTATAACGAAAAAGGGCAAAAGATACTGAGTCGTAAAAGATTGGGGGGTTGCACTAAATTGGTCTTCCTTTGGAGTAGCTACAAAAGAATCAGCATCCATAGGAAATCTTTGCATACAAAAAGTATCTTTGTGAAAGAAAGGCATAGCCATGGCACCCATGGGCATACATGGAATGCTTTTGCAACTCGTGTTGATTGGGTTGCTGGTACTAGCAACCACCGTAGCAGCAACTACAGTTGAAGCCAAGCCCGGCTGCCCCGACCGATGCGGGAATCTAAGCATCCCATATCCATTCGGCACCAAGGCTGGGTGTTACCTAAACGAAAGTTTTCTCATCACTTGCAACCACTCTTTCAAGCCTCCCAAAGCATTTTTGCAGGGCAGTAACATCAACGTCACCCGCATATCACTCGATGGTCAATTGTACGTCCTCAATTATAGAGCCCGTGATTGTTACGACGAGTATGGTAGAGCGGCAGCCGACAATCGGAACAGACCATGGCTCACTTTGGGTAGATTCACCATCTCTGACACTCTGAACAAGTTCGTTGCGGTGGGCTGTGACACTTACGCCATCCTCAAAGGTTACCAAATTGATGGGACCAAGTACACCACCGGGTGCATGTCCATTTGTAACAAGCTTGATTATGTCAACGACTCTTGCTCCGGCACTGGCTGTTGCCAGGTCTCCATCCCTAAACGACTTCGGAATTTTAATATAACATTGAGCAGTTATTACAATCATTCATACGCATGGGCCTTCAATCCCTGCAGCTATGCCTTTGTTGTCCAAGAGAAAGCGTTCCATTTTTCCCGCAAGTATCTCACGGATTTGCGGCACCAAGGAAAGGTCCCTATGGTGCTTGATTGGGCTGTTGGGAATGAGACATGCCAAGTAGCTCGAAAGAATGAGACGAGTTACGCGTGTAAAGGTAATAGCACGTGCCATCAAAACGACAATGGATCCGGTTATCGTTGCCGATGCTTGGATGGTTACGAAGGGAACCCCTATCTTAATGGTTGCCAAGGTATGTATTCATTTCATTTTCTGTGTTCAGTTCATGAATTGCTTTGGATTGTATTACTCACGAGTGCATAATTTTTTTTGATATGGGCTTCAACTTTCCTTTTTTTTTTTTTTTACTTTAAATTGGTTTCCAGACATTGATGAATGTAAGGATTTAAGCATCAACAAATGTGAAAAGTCAGAATATTGCGTCAACAAGATAGGGAATTTCACTTGTTCTTGCCCCAAGGGTTACCACGGAGATGGTCGTAAAAACGGAAAAGGCTGTATTGCGAATCAATTACATGTGATTCAAGTTGCCCTTGGTAAGTACGTGTATTAATTTACAAGTGTATCACTGATATCATGTTACACATCACTCGTTCATGAAGTTTAGTAATTTCTTTTTAAATTTTCATTCAGATGCCCAATATTTTCCTTTTTGGGCTGTGCTATTTGATCAATATTGTTGACCCCAATCTCAATCCCAATTTTATATGATGTGGCAATGCTTTCAAACTTAAAAGCACATTCAAATTTAAAATATATGGTACTATACATACTACTATTGGTCGAAATAAAATATAGGTGTAAAGTGTTTCGAATATAATTAAGTTGAGGGGTGAAATTGTAATTTTATTCTTTTATTTTATTTCATTTTTTTTTATTTTTACAAAACATCACTAATTTTCATAGTGTAGTAATAATATATGGATATAGATATAGATATTGAAGAAAATTTCTAGATGAGATTAACCTAATCTAAAATTGTATTAGGTATGATGTTTTACCCCCATGCATAGATGGATCGTAGATATTGGTATAAAATATGATCACTAATTAGTTCCCAAAAACTTTTGTGAAGAAAAGCTTCTTATAAGTCTGGCAAATAATCGAGGTAGCCACTCGTCCCACTCCGATTTATGCATAATTCTCAGCTCCAATTGGTTGCGGATATTACAGAGACAATGAGAACAGGATCTTGGGGTTATAAAAGTGCGGCAGCTCAATTTTTTAAAGGAGCAATACTATTTTTAACCCATATTATGGACCGAAAATACAATTCTTATATGACGTATAGTATTTGTGCCTTTAAAACTTTAAATAAAAAAAAGTGTTTAATTTTAAAAAATCAATTCCTTACTGTATATAGTATTACCTCACATCATATGAGATTTTATTATAAGTCAGAATGCATAACTCATGCTCACTCAAGAATGGAGTTACGAGAAAACCGTTGAGTCAGTCCAGTTGGAACTTTCAGTTCATTTTGAATCTTATGGCTGTAATATACTGGAAAAGCCATTCAAACAAAAATACGGAGAAAGGGAAAACTTACTTTATGTCAAAGTATATAGAAAGTAAACATATAAATTAATGGTTAATGGATTCCTCTTTGCTTTGAGAATGAAGCTTGGGTACGTTGAAGGGCGTTTCTTCATAGTTCAGCCCTTTATGACCGAAATTGAGCTTGGAATGAACTTCGGGGTCTTGTTTTTTTTTTTTTTCTTCGGAATATAGATGACCATGACTTTTTGATAGGATTGCTTTATTTATTTATTTATTTAATGAGTAGAGTTTTATTCTTGCTGAGATTTCAACTCACACTAACTCCTTAATGGTTCATGTGAAATGCCCTTTATGTATGAGTGTATGGAAGTTAATATTTATCTCAGTTATTTATGTTTACTCATATATATCTGTTCCTATAGAGTTTCTGTATGTGTAATATGTGGCCTTATATGTAATTCCTTAGTTGTAATCTACAAAAAGACCCAAGTGCATTTTCATCATCCACACTTCTTAATTTTCCATTATTTTTTTCGTGAATAGTAGGGAATTAGGGAGTATTGAATCCCCATTAAGATAGGGATTTTTGTGTTGCATTTTTTGTTCATGTTTTAAGCATAAAGAGCACTGTTATTCGTCCATCCCTATTGTTTTTTTTTCTTGTTTTTTTCCTTGATGAAGCGGCAGCAGTCGATCATATCAATAAAATGTTTTTCTATTCTCTTTATTTTATATTTTTTTTTGTGTGTATTTTTTAAATACATGCCACATCAATAATCAAATCATTAGGAAGATAAAAAATAAAAGATAGGGACCATGTTTTTTCTTTGGTAAGCTAAATTCATATAGAAAATTTAAACTTAACAACTGCCATGTACCTGATTTTCTTCTTCTACTATGAAATGTTTCCACTTCAAAGTTGCAGAATGACTAGAGTTCTAGCACAACCAATGCTGAAACTTTTGACTTAGTGGCGGTATTTCTTTTCCTCCTCCCTTTATTTTTTTTTATTTTTTTTCTTCTTCCTCCTCGCACAGGTATTATCACAAGCCTCTTACTTCTACTATTGGGAAGTTCATGGTTATATTGGGGACTCAGGAAAAGAAAGCTCATCAAACTGAAGGAAAAATTCTTTAAACAAAATGGTGGTCTTATGTTACAACAGCAACTTTCTAGACATGAAGGATCCGTTGAAATTGCTAAGATATTTACTTCAGAAGACCTCAAAAAGGCCACAAAAAACTACCATGAAAGTAGAATCCTAGGCCAAGGAGGCCAAGGAACAGTTTACAAAGGAATATTGTCTGATAATAGAATAGTTGCCATTAAGAAATCCAAACTAGGAGATCAGACCCAAGTCGAACAATTTATTAATGAAGTGATTGTTCTCTCCCAAGTCAACCATAGGAATGTAGTAAAATTGTTGGGATGTTGTCTGGAGACTCGAGTTCCCTTATTAGTTTATGAATTTGTGACCAATGGTACCCTCTTCGACCATATACACAGTGTAGGCCATGCATCTTCAATTCCATGGGAAACTCGACTAAAGATAGCAACGGAAATTGCAGGAGCTCCTTCATATTTGCATTTTGCTATTTCTATTCCAATCGTTCATAGAGATGTTAAGACCACTAACATACTCTTGGATGAAAATTACACAGCAAAAGTATCTGATTTTGGGGCTTCAAGGTTGATTCCTCTAGATAAGGCTCAATTAACCACACTGGTGCAAGGAACACTTGGATATCTAGACCCTGAATACTTTCATACTAGCCAGTTGACCGAAAAGAGTGATGTTTATAGTTTCGGAGTTGTTCTGGTGGAGTTGCTAACTGGAAAAATAGCACTTTCTTTTAAGAGGCCCGAAGGAGAGAGAAATTTAGCAACATATTTTATTTCTTTGGTGAAAGAGGATTGCTTGGTTGAAGTTCTTGACAATCGGGTGCTAAATGAGGGAAATCCTGAGCAGCTTAGGAAAGTTGCTATGTTAGCAATGAGATGCTTAAAAGTAAAGGCAGAAGAAAGGCCTACTATGAAGGAAGTAGCAATGGAGTTAGAGGGATTGAGATTGATGGAGAAGCAAGGTGAGATAAACTCTGGAGAGACAGAGTGTTTGCCTGTTGAACTATCTGACACTATTGGTGCTGGTACTAGTAGTAATACGACAGGGTATGATAGCATAAGAAGTCAAGTCATATTGGCATTTGATGATGGACGATGATTGTTTAGGGTGTGTTGTGGTGATTCTCTCTCTCTCTCTCTCTCTCTCTCACAAGGATGTATCTTCATGACATGATGTGTTATTGTTTTACTACAGTGTTGAGATCTATCCACTTGATATTAGAATGTTTGCATAAACCTGCATTGTAAAACTTATGGATATTCAACTTTCACTCTGTATAAAAAATAATTGAATAATATCTTAATTGCAGATCGGTGATTCCTCCCAGTTGTTTGAATTGTAAGTCCTATCTTGGTTGCCGATCAGGTGTCTGTTGTTTGTTCTAGGAGGATGGGATCGTTGTATGAATGTTGGCTGCCAGGAGCCAGGTAACCTGTGAATATGTATAGCTTGTGCTAAAGCATATCAGCAGAGTGGTCAAAGTGCTTTGGTTGTAGTTCTTGGATGAGTATAGGGTAGCAAAATGGGATGACTCGAGGTGTTTCTCTTCACATATATTCTTCCATCGCTTGGTGTTATCTTGCTAGATGTTGTTGATGGTCTGGGATTTTAAATGGATGTTTCTTGGTGCATGCTTTTGTGTTCATGGAGTTCTTGCACAATTTCAGAAGTGATTCGATTGGGGAAATGAGTTGTCCATACTCCATATGACTCGAGGTGTTTCTCTTCACACACACACACATATACATATATATATATTAAAATCATTGTACAAAAATCATACGTTTAAAAGTTTATATCAAATCCTTGGATATTTAATTAATTAAGCAGAATAGGCCCAGACCTGGCTTTAAATTGTTAGCAACTCAGCTCACCCTAGTTCTACAGGCCAGTTCTACATACCCCCGCCCGACTAATCAACAGACCACAATTAAAGCTTCCACATGGGCCAGCCCTTCCAGAATTTTTGACCCACTGAATATTGGCCACCTTCAGCCGAGCATAGTAACTACGTACCCACTGAAAGTATGTCACATGACATGTTTCTTAAGTAAAATTTAAGAAACACTACTTTACACATGAAGAGACATGTGTACAACTGTACACATGTGGTACAACTGTACAAGTGGTCTTTTTCTAAACCCGCAGTTCCAGCCTACCTAACGAAGAAAGAGAACGACTTTTCAATCCACAACCAAGTAGCCCCAGCCCGCCAATGAATTTGTATCTTGACTCACGAAGAAACGTAATTGACCCGTCCAATAGGAGCATCAGTGATTAACTTATTGTCATCACAGACTGACAGTTCAAGCCTACCTAACGCGGATTGAAGTATGACCCAGGAGGTGGTCCAATTTGGATGGTCCACGTACGGTGTAAAATAAATATTGTTTTTTTTTTTTTTTTCCAAAAAATGTAAGACATTATAACTAACCGAAATGTGTATAAATTAATTCAGTTTACTTCATTACCAAAAATATTTTAAAAATTCAATATACTTGAATATGTATATCATGTTGATAATTTTTAAATAATTCATGTCACCCAAAAAGGGAGAAATATGGAAGTATGAAACTGGGACTGGATGCACAGGTGACATACTGACATAGCTTAGGGGTCTATTGTTGACGCAATCATCGCTCTTATGTAATTCACAGCCTTTTTCTCGTGTGGATGCAGTCAAATAGCATTTTCTGTATATATAAGGAGCAAGTGACACGATTTATATATAAATTTTGATATAATTTTCATGACTTGTTGTAATGTTGTGTAATAATTTTGATGCACTATTTTATAAAATTTATTGTTGAATTAGATTTCTTTTTTATATAACTTGTGCAGGTCAAATATCACATCAATCAAATATCGTTAGTCATCTTATCCTTATGCTCATTTTGTTCCTAAATTATTGGTTTTCTTTCTTTTTTTTAAATATTTCAAAATTATTCTCAAATTCCAAAAGTCGAATAGTAACTTTTCCAACATTTTGTACACTTGAGGGCAAAATTGGAATGTCAAAACATAGTGAATGCATTTAATAGAATATTCTATAACTTTTTTAAAAAAAAAAAAAATTGTTTTTCGAAAGGGACAGTTAATTAGGAACGAAGGCAGTATTCATATTTTTAATCAATAAAAAACCTCACATTTATAAAAGAAACATCTTTTAAGTTCTGATCAACTTGATATTCAACAAGTATGATGTGCATGTGAAGAAAATTGAAGTTAACTCTGAGTCTAGCAAAATTTAAGTTACACAACAAGAGGTACACAATTAACACAGATTTCAATGCAAGAACAAGAAGAGATCACTCTCATTGACAAGATATTACTTGTATAGTAAAACCCATTCATGCACAAGGTGTAATACCTCAATGCATAATCTTATGCAACTTATATCAGGTTAACTTCCTTTGAAAATTTTGGTATATATATATAACTTTGATCATATGCAAAATATTTCGAATATTTCATACGATCACAGTCATCTATAAGCGACATACATGCAAATGTTATCTATAAACGATTGTGATCATTCAAGATGCCCACGGTATGGCAAGTCCAATTTATGTACTTTTGCTTAATTACTAAATAAACCTTCCCATTTCACCTAAATAATAATACTTGGTGCAAAGGACACTTGGATATTTGGATCCTGAATACTTCCATACCAGTCAGCTGACTGAAAAAGTGATGTTTATAGTTTTGGGGTTGTCCTTGTGGAGTTGCTAATCGAAAAGATGGCACTTTCTTTTGAGAGGCCCAAAGAAGAGATAAATTTAGCAATGTATTATATTTCTTCGATGAAAGAGGATCGCTTGTTTGAAGTTCTTGACAATAGAGTGCTAAACGAGAGAAATGTTGAGCAGCTTAAGAAAGTTGCTATGTTAGCAAAGGGATGTTTGAGAGTAAAAGGGGAGGGAAGACCTACTATGAAGGAAATAGCAATGGAACTAGAGGGATTGAGATTTATGGAGAAGCAAGGTGAGATAAATGTAGGAGAGGCAGAATATTTGCCTGGTGAACTACCCGACACTTATGGTGCAAATACTAGTAGTAATATAACAGGGAATGATAGCATGAGGAACCAAGTCATATTGGCTAAAGATGATGGGCGATGATTGTTAAGGGTGTAGTGTGGGGATTCTCTGTCTCAAAAGGTTGTGTCTTCATGAGATGATGTGTTACGCGTTGTTAGGAATTAAGAAATCGTCTTTGTAATTATTCGTTTCTCATTCTTGCTTCCAATGTATCATATCTATCATCTTTTGTAATGTAATGTTAATTTTAGTAGTTGTTTTATGTATAGATGGTGATTGAGGGTGAATAATTAGTTGTGGTTTGAAGGGTCAAGCATGAATTTTCATGCTCCCTGATAATCTGGGTGTAACATATAACAGCCCCTTGCTTCTTTTCATTCCTGAAGTACAAGAATGTGATAATAATAATAACAAAAAATATATATATATACTACTATATAAAGCTAATTCCTTTTGTGGTTGGATTGCACCTGAAAATACTAAAACACCCTTACAAGTTAATAAAACTAGGGGAAATTAGCAATAACCCCTATTAGGGGACTACTTTCAACAAAAAACTCACCATAAGATTTCTTAACTCCAAAACCCCTTTTTTAAAAGATTCTGTAAGCAAAGAAATATTTTTTTGAAAATACTTGTTTTAACCTTTTATATTTACAACCCAATTTATTTACAGGAAGAAGGGAGGGAGAGGGAGAGAAAGAGAGAGAGAGAGAGAGAGAGAGAGAGAAAGAGAAGGGAGAGGAGTGGTAGCAGCGGTTGAAGAGGGGAAGCGACAATGGCTATGAAGATCTGGTTTTGAGGAAGAAGAAGAAGAAGAAGAAGTAGACGAAGTAGTAGAAGAAGAAGAATGGGAGGGGAGGCATTCTGCTATAGTATCAGATCTGAAAAAGCAGATCAACCTTCTTCTTCGACAGCGACCAAATTTCTCCGACCACCATCCCAGACATCGTCATCATCATCTTCTTCTTCTTCTTCTTCTTCTTCTTTTTCTTTAAACTCCAGATCTGGGCTGGTTTTATTTATTTATTTTTATTTTTTTGTGTCTTTGTTTGAAACTTCAGATATGTTAATTTTTGGGGTGTATGATTTGTTTAGAAAAACTTTTTGACTATTTTTCTTATTCTAACAGTATATTGGTACTGTTGCACACTATTTTTTGTAGCAGTGCAATTTGTAGTTGTGTTTTTTAAGATAGAACAGTATGCTGTTACTGTGTAATTACCATTTTTAAACAGTATATTGGTATTGTTGCACACTATTTTTTGGAATAGTGCGATCTGTTTCACTAAAAGTATCACGTTACTATCTATAGTACTATTTTGAGTTTTTTTTTCCTTGGAATTCATTTTTTTTTTGTTTCAAATAGTATGATGATACCGTCACCTATAGTGTTTTTTTATAACACAAATAGTAAACTGTTATTATGTGGTTTATAATTTTTCCAAAGCAAACAACAGTAAATTGATACTATTGTATGTATAAGTTTTATAAAGCAGACAACAATTACTATTGTAAGTATAAATTTTATAAAACACACAATAGTAAATTTATACTATTGTATGCATAAATTTTACAAATCACACATAGTAAACTGCATGTTATTATTAGCTATGATATATTATCGTCGGAAACACTTTGGAACGCTCAAAAGAAAGAAAGAAAAAAAACCCTATAATTGACTTTTGGTATGGTGCAAATGATGAAATGTGACTTTTGGAAGGTTTTTAGTGTCGTTTCTTTTTCTATATATATTCTCGCCGAAAAAAATGGAGCGTGGGAGAAGCCTGATTTTCGGGCGGGGGTGTGAAATGGCACGTTTGTAAATTAAGGTAAGTTGTTAAAACAGGGGTGTTTTAGTCCTTCTACTATCAAAAGAGGTTTTCACCAAATGTTAGTTTTTGTGGGTTCTATTGTCTAAGAACTCTTATACATGGGGGTTTTGGCCAAAATTCCTATAAAACTAAGAGATGATTTGGTAATTTTACTAACTTTACCCACCACAACCCGTTCCTCCTTAATTCTCTCCCACACACACATACGATTTAAGAAATTTGAAAATTAACATAATAGTTCTACTAATGAAATGAAAACTTAAAAAGATGTGTGCCCAAATACTAGTTCTAATAATGAGGTATAAAATTAAGTGCGCATAGTTATACTATAAAGGTTGGTTACTTGGTTAGTGGTTAGATAAACCGCTTAAGGGTGCCCTAAATGACTTATTGAGCTGGCGTCAATGCCCTCGTTGAGGGTAAGAAACAAATTCCCTACCAAAATTCCAAACTGACTCAACTTCCAAAGGATTCTGGGTACGTGCCCTGAATGACTTGCAGAATGTTGCCATGTCCAGTCTCCTTTCTCAATATTTGGGCCATTGAACTACTTTTGATACTGGGTTGAGGCTCGGCTGTCAACATCGTGACGGACGCATTAGATCGAGGACCTTTCCTTAAATTTTGCGGTACTTGTACGGATGGGCTCAGCTTGAGAATTTAAGCTAGTATGGTTTCGTGGTTTGGTCGGCTCCTAGTGTCATGCGGCTCAGCATAGAAGACGTCAAATGGGGCCATTGACTTATGCCGAGTGTATTGAATTAGCTCAATTGAATGAGTTTTAAGTTTTGACCATCTCCATATAGCATTCTTTTCAATTGCAGTATGTAAGGTTTTATTTTAAAGGTAGACAGTGTGGGAGTAGTAATCTATTAATGCATGACGTACAATTCTAATGTGGATATTGTTATAACTTATAAGTTATTTCAATACATACTCACTTGATCATCATTCAATATATATACACACATTCAATTTACATTCTATTTTCAAAAGTTCACCCTTTCTTTTCTTCTTTTTTTTCAATTCGTCATTTTCACCATGACATGCCAAATTGCCATACGTGGTATTGAACCGAACAAAATTTGCTAATAATGAATAAAACTATAAGGGGGCAGTTGGTTGGGGGGAATCCTACTCGAGAAAGGGGAATGGTATCACTTTCCAGTGTTTGGTTCGTGGAATGCCCGGGAATGTTGCATTCCCAGTACCCCAACATTCCCACAAAACACCCATTTTGGATTCCCTTAATTTTGGTGGGTTTCATTCCCATTGCCCAAGAATCCACTTAAACAAAATTCAAAATACCCAGCGTGCCCCTCCCCATTCCTTACAACAATACCATATTCCTTCCATATCCCTCCCCCTTCATCCTTAAAACATAATCAGCCCTAGCCCTAGTTCTCGCCTCACCACACAACAGTAGCAGCAAGAAGAGCAGAGCTTCTCACTGACGATGGAGATTGCAGTGGTTGCGTTGAGGTTGAAGCCTCACACCGGCGACGAAGATTGGGGCATTGCTGAGGAAGAAAGAAGACGAAGAAGGGAGGGCGAAGCCTCTCGCAGGCGGAGGTGCTTCAGATTTGATTTGAGTAAGGGCATTTGGGTTTTCATACCAAGGGTTTGGCAGTGATTGGATCAGCTACATCACCCGACAGCGTGGCTTAGAAATTGATGCCGGGTACTACAACTTCAACAACCCACCATCTACAACACCAACGAGGCAACATCCATCTTCTCTTCTCAGTCTCGCTTAATGGATCATGGCTTGCATCAGTAATGATCCTCTTCTCAACCTTGATCCTACCAAGGCATCCTCTTTTCTAATTTTTGCAATAGTTGGAGCAAGTATGGCATCGTTGAATTAAACGGTGTCTTCCTCTTTTAAGAAACAAAACCCCAATAATTCAATTACCCAGTACAGAAATTTAAGAAACAAATTAAAGGGTCGGTAAATTTGTTATTATTATTATTATGATTATTATTTGCCAAATGAAAGGAATCATTAACCATTATTTGAGCAATGGAAGTATTTTATAGCTCTAAGATCGTATGATTTAAGGAAAGGCATTTGTGAGGGTATTGTTAGAATTTGATCCATTTTGGGCATCACTTTCCTGACTCAACCAAACGTGGGAATGGGAATGGTAGAGGGAATTGTACTTTCCATTACTGTGAACCGAACGTAGGAATGGGTATCAATACCAAGCATTCCCAATCCCAAGTAATGATCCATTCCCAGGACTCACATTCCCAACCCATGAACCAAACGCCCCCTAAAAGGGATCGGAAGTCAAACCTTGTATAGTCATGCAAACCATTTCCTTTTATTTTTTTTATTTTTTATTTTTAAAAGAAAAATTAAACAAAACTACAATTTGTCCTCAATTGGTGCAAAATCACTGATTATGATTACACTTGAACTAAATCCAAACACAAGGATAATTTTTCCATATAAATATTACTCCCTTTATTTCACAAAGATAAGCCTTGTTTTTTTGTTTTTTTTTTTCCAAAATGTTTGTTATTTTAAAAAGTCAAATTATAAATTTTCATAACTTTCTCACACTATCCTTCATTATATAAAAAAATTACTTTAAACATAACCAATACATTGATAAAAGGATATGGGTAGTTTTGGAAAGAAAAAGTTGAGCGGATGACAAATCAATGCATTAATTATTAATTTCTTAATCTACATGCTTTTTCAAAGAAGCCTATATTTGTGGGACGGATAGAGTAAAATAAAATGAGCTAAGTATTTTACAATTGAATTACACAATGATTATAAATTTTTACTTAAAAAAATACAAAAACAAAAACCAGTGGAGAAATTCTTCTTTTTCACCATGACGTGCCAAGTATACGTTCACACTTGTTGCAAAACTTTTTACTCTTACACCCAATAATATCTTTGTGAAGAAATCAAATTTTACCAATTCAACCAGTGGATTTAATATTAATTTCCTTCATGCATATTTGTCATGTCAAATTTTGAATTAATCAGATCATAGTGTATATGTATGTATGTGTATATATATATATATATATATATATATATTAGTAGAGACCCGCGCGATGCGTGGGAATTGGAACCTAGTAACATCATCTTTGATGCTATATGCTTCGATTTTTAAGCCCTAAACTCTAGAGATGAATCACAAATTACATATTTATATTGACATATATCTTAAAATCACACACAAATATTAAACGAAAATTTCAGAACAATGGCTTCCCATAATGATCCCCATCCTAGCACTGTCGCAAGTAGATTTCAAACCTTTATATATAAACCACCATGAACAAAAACCAAAACCCTCTCTTTGTTTGTTGAGACACCAAAAAAAAAAAAAAAAAAAAAAAAAAAAAAAAAAGAAGATAAGCATACTAGGTCATGAGGGAGAGATCATACTTAACTCCTATACTGCCTACTGCCTCACTGTCCTTTGTTCTTTTCATCTACTCCGCAATAGACATGGATTCATGGGTATTGTGGGAGCTTGGGTAAGTGTGAGAGAGAGAGGAGAGCTACAAATGTGTTTATGGCCTTATGGGTATTGCGGAAGCTTGGGTGAATGTGAGAAGGAGAGCTAGAGAGAGAGAGAGAGAGATGAAGTTTTTGAATTTCAAAATGGAACTTACCCGTGCAAGCTGCAAGGGGAGGAAGCTTTTGAATTTTGAAAGCACATGTCCGTGGGACCCACTCGAAGGGTAGATGGAAATGGATGGGGGAGATTGAAATAGAGGAGGTGTTTGTTTGGAGAGAGAAAGGGAGACAGCATAAAGGAATAAAATGCTGACATCATAAATAATATGAAGTGTGGGCCCAAAGTGATGGAGAATGAAGGATTAAGGAAGGAAAGGCTATTGGAGTGCCAACTCAACATTTGCTGACCTCACCAAAAACTCTCTTTTATAGTATTAGAATAGATATATATACGGAACATATATATCATGTTGATAATATATATTAATAATCCATGTTGCCCCAAACCAGAGAAAGACTTGGATGCCTATTGATGACGCAATCATGCGCTATATCTAAAGGTAAAAGAAAGATTAATAAAAATTCTCTCATTGTAAAAGGTTTGGTCCAATCCCAATCTCTGATTTGCATCGTTCAATCATTTTTTAGAACGAAGAAATTGGAGTTGGCCCATCTTTTGTTCTTTAATATATAAATCTTGCTTATCAAAAAAAAATAGCAATGCTCTTTGAGAATAATAGACCCTTTCATGACCCTTTGTGCAATACTCTCTCTCTCTCTCCACTATATCTATTATCTAGTGGTAAATGAAAGGTTAATAAAAATTACAGTTAGTTTTGGTGCTCTTTTTAAAATAAGAAAGTCTCATATTTTTTAACTAAGCGGTGCTATACGAATTACTCTTCGTATAATACCTAGTGCAGTACCTAATCTACATCAATAAAAAAAAAAAAATTTATTAAATAGGTTGAAAAAATTTTGATATATACACATAATGCAATATAAAGTGTTTTATTTTGGTGGTACACATGAGATGTTGTACATAATATATTTTTTTTAATTAATAATAAATCTTCGCATTAATATATGAGATGTCAGTAAATGATAGCGACAACTTGGGAGATCAAGTGGAAACAAACTCCTATATTTTACTCCACCGGAAAAGAAGAAAAATAAAAAAAGAAGATCTAGAAGAAGAAAGTTCAAAGTCGTCGATCTAGTCGTCAATAAGTGCATTTAATTAATAAAATAATTGGGGGGAAATTACCAATGCATTTAATTAATCAACTTGTTTTTGTTTGTAATAGTTTATAGTAAAGTCAGTAGTCAATTTGTTATAAGTCAATAGTCAATAGTCAAGAGGAGTTACTGCGAAAGAGTGGAATGCATTGGTCTTCCTTTCTGTTTACTACCTATAAAAGGACCACCATCCATCGGTCGTCTTATACAAAAATAAAAAGAAAAATAATCGTTTTGGATTTTGGAAAATTAAAGGCGTGGCCATGGGTGTACATGGAATGCTTATGCAACTCATGCTAGTTGAATTAGCAATATTAGCAACAAGTCTAGCACCGGCGACAGCTCAAGCCATGCCGGGATGCCCCAACACTTGTGGGAATCTCTCTATCCCATACCCATTCGGCATGGAGGCAGGCTGTTCCCTAAATGAAGATTTCCTTATCACTTGCAACCGCTCGGTCGACCCTCACGTAGCACTTTTGCCGGACAGTACTACCATCAATGTTACCGACATATCCATTGACGGCCAATTGCGCATCCTTACCTTTGTAAGCGCCGACTGTTACAACCAGAAAGGAGAGCCATATGGAGCATACGGCGCTTCAATTACTTTGCTAAGATTTCCCTTCTCCGCCACTCGTAACAAGTTCACTGCCGTTGGATGTGACACATTTGCGCTCATCACTGGTTCAAATGGAGAAAACGTGACTACTGGGTGTACGTCGGTGTGCGATAGCATAGCTAGCATAAACGACAAGTCTTGCTCCGGCATAGGCTGTTGCCAAACTGCCATCCCCAACGGGCTCTTAGACTATACTGTGAGCGTCTGGAGCTATTATAACCATACTCGCGTATGGGATTTCAATCCATGCAGCTATACTTTCTTAGTGGAAGAAGAGTCTTTCAACTTCACCTTGGCCGATCTTCGCGATCTACAAAAGAGAATTTCGGTGACCACAGTGCTCGATTGGGCGGTGGGGAATCAAACATGTAAAGATGCTCAAAAGAACCTGACGAGTTACGCGTGTCAGGCGAATAGCGACTGTCATGACTCCGACAATGGTCCCGGTTATCGTTGCAATTGCTCAGCAGGTTACCAGGGAAACGCTTATCTCCCTGGCGGTTGCCAAGGTACGCGCGTATTTCTCATATCATAATTTTCATGTTAGGCTTTTAATTTTTTACTTCTTTTCCTCTTATTAATTTCATTTGATTTATTTAAGGGTGAATTACCAAAGAAAAAGAAAAACCTCCTTAGAGTTTAGTTCTTTTTCATGTAATATCCCTTGAACCATATTGGTTGTTTAATAAAAGAATAAGATAATTGGGCCGACTCAAGCGAATCAACGGTGAGCCGACCGTAAAAAAACAAACCTGCCCCAAAAACATTAAAAAGTCTTTTAAAAGAAGCTTCTTGAAGAAGCCTGAAACCCATCTCATTTCTCTCTTTCCCTTCTCTCTCCTCCCTATCCTCTGAAACCCATCTGATTTCTGTCTTTCCCCTCTCTTTCCTCCCCATCCTCTGGTTCCTCATCCGCTTCATAACCACCATTCCCATCAACTTCCTCTGGCGATTCATCGCAGTTATACTCACCAAGCATCCCTCGAGAGCTCTCCTCTCCTTCCTCTCCTTCGGCTTCTCTTCCAACCTTTGTCGGGTCCCATCTCAAGCTGTGGCCCTACTCCGTGATTGCTGGTGAAGAAGCAACAACAACAGGTGTTTGGCTATATTGAAGATTTTAACTAGATTTTAACTAGTTAAAACCTATGTAGACCTGTGACAGTGGATTCATTTGCTGCTACTTCTTCTTCTTCCTATTCTTCTTCTTCTTCTTCTTTTTCTTTCTTTTCTTCTTTTTTCTTTCTTTTTTGCTGCTGGTTGGATCAAGTTCTTATTATTTATTTATTTTTTAAAGTATTGTTATTTTGAGATTTTAACTAGATTTTAGCTAAAAGCCCCAAAACAAGTTTTTTTTTTTTTTTTAATAAAAAAAATCCAGTTAAAACTTAACTAGATTTTAGAGGCTGATTTTTAAAAACTAAGTTGTTATTTTGAGATTTTAACTAGATTTTTTGCCTTCTTCCCACAAAGAACTTTGTTTTTTTAGGGAGATTCTTTCCTCCCCTTCATAGATTGGTTCCTCCCCTTCATGTCGAAGCTGAAATCTCGGAGAAATCTGGGCTCAAATAGCATACAAAACTATCGGTCTCCCGATTTGGTTCCCTTTTTGGGAAAGTTTTGAACTCAACTTGTATTTGACGGTAGAATTCAAATCCACCAATAAGGATGCACCTCCATTAATTGTCTCACGGGTCAGCACATTTGGCTCGGTCCATGTAGTAGTACTCTTAATAAAATAACCAAAATTTACAAAAAAAACATAATTCATCCAAAAATATGAGATCCAACTTTTATGATACAAGTAAGAAATCTTAATATTTATACAAATAACATCATCCATCCAAACAATCAATGTGATCCGAAGGACATTGTAATGATTTTTTTTTTTTTTTTTTTTTTTAAAGAGAGTTATGTGAAAAAGGGGTTACATTTTAGAGGGTTTTTTTTGTAATTTACCATTTATTTAATTGCTGTGTGATTAAACTAACAACGAGTCATTCAATTTCTTGTCCTCTTTCTCTCTCTCTCTCTTTCTCTCTCTAGATATTGATGAGTGTGCAGTTACAAGTCCCAATCCGTGTGACAAAATTTGCACTAACACAGCAGGGAGTTACTCTTGTTCTTGCCCCAAGGGGTACCATGGGGATGGTATAAACGGTGGACAAGGTTGCATTGCTGATCCATCTGATCAATCACTAGTGATTAAAGTCTCCGTCGGTAAGTATCTCTATTTAATATTGTACCTCTTGCATGTGTCTTGGCCATGGATGAGCTCATATTCACTGCAATTAAATGATAAGACCATTATGCTTCGTTGGTCGAGGAGATTACAGGAGGAAATAATGAAGAAAGAGAAGTAAATTTTGAAATCGGTTTTCATTAATTGGTGTAAAATCCTAAAATTTAATTTCTTTTTCCCTCTCAGAACAAAATATGGCGCTGTTTAGGTCATTATTCTTAAGTGAAACTTACTCCGTAATTTTGTTCAGTTAATTGGAAATAAATTTTGCCCACTTAAATGAATTTAAAATCTTATTACCATATGGAACTATTGTTGTGTATTAGAGCGAGTACAATAATTGTAGTCTTGTGTTGACAAGTCTTGGGGTTCTTATGTGAATATTCAAGATGCTTTCTTCTTGTATGGGAAAATATCGATCACGGGCGTTGTTTAATTGTTTTTAAATGATTTAAATTGTTAGGAAAATGTACCCGAAATCCTCTTGTCGTGATTAGGGGTGCTCATGGTTTAGGTTAAAACCGAAAACCGAACCAAACCAAACCGCTCGGTTTAGTTTGGTTTTTTTATCCTTAGGTTTGGTTTTGGTTCTAATTTTAGAAAACCAAATTAAATTGGTTTGGTTTTGGTTTTCATGTTTAAAAAACCAAACCAAACTGAAAAACCGAAAAAACCGAAAAAATATAATATAAATATATATAATTTTATATATTACATATTAAACTTAGTTTGTAAATTTTTTATTCTAATAAGGGCATAATAGTTAATAGATTGTAAATTTTCTTAATGTTTTTTCTTTACTAGATTGGCATGAATTAAACTACTATTATCGTTGTGTGAGATATTGGCACGTATTAGATTGGAGATTTGAACTTGGATTGACATAAATCAATACTTTTCCATTTTGATACAATGTTTAATATTTTTTTTTAGTTGCTAATGTAATGATTTTATTAAAAATGTTTTTATTTAGAATTTGGCTTGTCATTTTTTTATTTTTAATTATTTGTTGTTATTTGATAGGATAAAACTGAACCGAACCAAACCGAATTTTTATGGTTTGGTTTGGTTTGGTTTTTTTTATAGTATGGTTTGGTTTTGGTTTGAGAAAACAAAAACCGAAGTAAAATAGTTTGGTTTAAAACCCAACCAAACCGAACCATGAACACCCCTAATCGTGATGATGGCTAGCCCAATATAAATAGTCATATCCATAATGAAACTTTTTATTTGTACTTAACTGTCACATCATTTAGGTAAAAGGTTAGATGGATTTGTGCAAATTATTTATTAGACCTTCTTGCATTTTCTTTTGCTGTCATAAAATATTTGTTATTTTTAAAATTCAAATTATAAATTTTCTTAATTTTCTCATACTATCTTTTATTATTTTAATAATTATTTTAAACACAACCAATGCATTGGTAGTAGGATAAGAGTATTTTTGGAAAATTTTTTTTGAGTGGATGACAAATGAATATGTTAATTGTTTTTCTTAATTTGCATGCTTTTTCAAAGAGGCCTATCTTTGTGGGACGGTAGGAGTATGAAATATAACATTCTTCTGTCGATCAATATGTACATATATATATATATATATATATATATATAGCATTATTCTAAGGTCATGTTTGTCTAGTTGGAGTCGGAGGGGATCGAAATGGAATGGAATGAGATTCCAATGGTGAACGCAGCTGCTCATTATTGAAGTCTCACCATTAAAATCATTAAAATTTTATTCCATTCTATTATAATTCCTCCCATTTTTAACCAAACAAACATGCCATAAATGTTGTGGTTATCATCAATGGAGACAAACTAGAAGTTGTTATACTCAATTCTAGTTTCAAGTTCTACGAAATATTTTGATTTTTTGCACGACCAAGCCATTAGCCAAACCGCAATTCTAAAATTTTTGTTACTTACAAAATGATGTTTCGTGTTTGAAACGTAGGGATTGGCATAGGCCTGATAGTGCTGCTCGTGGGTGGCTCTTGGTTGTACTGGGGATTCAAAAAAAGAAGGCTCATCCGGCTCAAAGAAAAGTTCTTCCAGCAAAACGGTGGTTTAATGCTTCAACAACAGCTCTCAAGACGGGAAGGACACAATGAAACGGCAAAAATTTTTACTGCAGAAGAGCTTGAGAAGGCCACCGATAACTATGACAAGGATAGGATCATTGGACGAGGAGGTTATGGCACAGTTTATAAAGGAATTTTAGTAGATGGCAGAGTAGTCGCAATCAAGAAGTCTAAAATAGCAGATGAAAGCCAAATTGAGCAATTCATCAATGAGGTGGTGGTTCTCTCCCAAATAAACCATAGGAATGTGGTAAGGCTTTTGGGTTGTTGTTTGGAGACGGAAGTGCCCTTACTAGTTTACGAATTTGTTAGCAATGGTACCCTGTTCGACTACATACATGATCAAAGTAAGGCATCCACTATTTCTTTGGAAACTCGTCTACGGATAGCTGCAGAAACTGCAGGGGTACTTTCATATTTACACTCTGCAGCTTCTACACCAATCATTCACAGAGATATTAAGCCTACAAACATACTCTTAGACGAGAATTACACAGCAAAAGTATCTGATTTTGGAGCTTCTAGATTGGTTCCACTAGATCAAACTCAATTATCAACATTGGTGCAAGGAACTCTTGGATACTTAGACCCTGAGTATTTGCTTACAAGCCAACTGACTGAGAAAAGCGATGTTTATAGTTTTGGAGTTGTCCTCGTTGAGCTATTAACTGGGAAGAAGGCACTTTCTTTTGATAGACCTGAGGAAGAAAGAAGCCTAGCTATGTATTTTCTTTCTTCTTTGAAAGAGAACCGCTTGTCTCAAGTTCTTGAGGATTGTATAGTGAATGAGGGAAATGGTGAGCAGCTGAAGGAAGCTGCTAATATTGCAAAGAGCTGCTTACGAGTAAAAGGGGAAGAGAGACCCACAATGAAGGAAGTAGCAATGGAACTAGAGGGCCTGAGAAAGATGGAACAGCATCCATGGGTTGGTATAGAGTTGAACTCACAAGAAAAAGAGTACTTGCTTGGTGAATCATCAGACAATTTCAATCAAGGTTGCAGTGGTAATATGACTATTGGTTATGACAGCATCAGGAACCATGTCATATTACCAATTAATGATGGGAGATGATTGTTTTGTGTTCAGAAGAAACAACTTTATGGGATATCGTGTTGTAATTCTGTAGTGCCAGCTTTGTTAACTTGTACGATGAGTGATTTTGCTAACATGGCAAGCTCGAGTGAACCTTCATGCTGAATAGCATGTCCATGTGATTGGTTTCAAAGGTTTTTTTTTTTTTTTTTTCCAATAATTTTAGAATTGAAAGGCAAATAATTGATATAAATGTCATAGTTTTCTATTTGGTCCATGCTCCTAACGTTTCTTTCTCCCCAGGCAGAGCACCAATTGGTATGACCAGTCTCTATTTTATGTTTGCTCAAGTCTACTTAATTTTCACCAAAGGCTTACTTTAAGGGTTGCCATTATACTTCCACTGGATAAATAGTGCTTTTTATATGGGCCAACAGGTGAACCTGTATATATATCAGTGTACAAATTCCGACAACGGGAAAACAGGCCATGACAGGAAATCCATTATTAATCTTAATTTTGGGGATTCCTATCTTAAACTCCATTGTATAAATGTACTTTACCTTGGGGTCTAATTGGGGGCCATAGTATTCAAAATAGGATTGCCTTTCTAGGAAGTTACCAATAAGGTTTGTAATAGGTTCCAAAGCAGGAGAGGAAAACTTCCCTTAAGATGATCTTAGTCAAATGCAATTTATCCTCCCTTCCGGTTAAAATATTAATAGCCCTCTAATTCATTTCCTTTCTGATCAACATGGGCCAGGTATTAGCTGATTTTGATTCCAAAGTGAGTTTAGGTGAACTCTAGATCTCGGGATTTATCCTTGGTTGGGAATTTCCTTCTAAACAATATTTTTAAGCCTTTGGTAGGATCACAGAAATTTAATGGTGAGGAAAGAAAAGAAAAATGATCAAAATTGCTTAAGGAAAAAAATTATTTATAAGTAATTACAATTATTTTCATTTGCTATCCCTCCAACTTTCCAATATCCAAACTAAGTCTTAATCTTTTTGAAAAATCAGGAATCACGGGTGGCATACCATTGCTGAAGATGTGGCGCCATATTATTGCGGATTAATCTTTCCTTCGTGGATCTAATGGATTGTATTTACTGGTTTTTCTGGATGTCTTAATTTCCTTAAAAGGTGTGGCATAAATTTTTTTTCCTTTTTCTACCAAACAACGACAAAAGAGGCCATATGTTTTTCTAACTTTGCCAAACGTGTTGGTCATGGGGTCATGGCCCAAGAGAGACGTGAAACTATTGCGAGGGTCCACCTGGTTAATCAACCCCTTTATTAGTTAACCATCCTTTGTTTGTCTCATTTTATCAATTATTACTCACAACTTTCTAGATGTAAGCATCACAGAAGGATCATAGGAATTGGGAATCCATGAGCGACCGTCTAATACGACTCACGATTAATGTTGTCAATTGTTTGAAAAATCGTTTGGAGAAAAATGAAAAATTGTTTGAAAAATCGTGTTGGTTTGATTACTCTAGTAATTCAATTTCAATCAGTGTTAACTAACATCACATGAACGCTATTAATGTTACCCCGGAATGCTATTCCTATCTGTACTTAGTGTGATAGGGTGTTTCATAACAGAGTCATTATCCCATTACAAATGATAATTTTTTATCTTTTAATTTTGATTGTCAAAAAACCACTCCATCTAACGGCTATCATTATCTCTACACGGTGCCGAACTTTTACAACTTAGCACCAAGTCCATACTCTTATAATGGAGTCAATTGATGCCGTGTCACCATCAATTTTGGCAATTGGGTCTAGCACTTAATGTGTCCCATTATTAAGTGTGGTTAGAATCGCTGAAGTTAGCTTATTGTTATACAATTGATCCACCGAGAACCTTTCAAACAATGATCAAGCAGAGACCCAAAGGAAATCAATGAAAGGTTTTTCTTTTTACTTTTTTTACTTTTTCTTTTTCTCAAATTTATTTTCCTCCAACAAAAAAAAAAAAGAAAGGAAAAAAAGAAAAAAAAAAAAAGCGAGCTAGAGAAAAAAAGGTTGAGCATTTAAACCCCAATCCATGGGGGAACTTAATGGAGACGGCATGTTTGGCTACTTGTGTAGCGTGATGGGAAAAGTCCAAGAAACAAAACGAGAAGTTTAGACAAATGGCATCACCAGCTAAACCATCACCAAAAGTCATTGGGCTAATCTAGTGGTGAGGAAGAAATAAGATAGATTAGGAGTTCAAACCCTTCTCAATGTACCAATAAATAAAAAATAAAAAATAAAAAACCCAATACAGAGAACCATTGACTTGCAATGCATCTCGATCCTTCTACCTTAATTTTCCATGGTAGAGATGCTTACAAACAAATAAATATTCTCTTCGTTTTTAATTGCTTGTCACTTATGAAAAATCATGTTTTTCTAAAAAAACTTATTAAATGCTTTCAAATTAACATATGTGTTTTAATATTTCAATTTTATCCTCAAGTATATAAATGTAAATATTAAAAAAATATAATATATCTATGAGAACTTTTTGAATAAAATTATAATTTTACAACAACAACAACAAAAAAAAAAAAAAAAAAAAGAAGCCAATAAAATAATAAGTAAAGGAGTAATGAATAATGAAGTAGTTTTTTTTCTTTTTCTTTTTTCTGTTCAAAAAACCCACCTTCTTAAATGGGAAATGATTTTGAAAGGGTAGAAATAGGATAGATTAGGAATTTTTTTTTTTTTTTTTAGTTTGGGTAATTTAATGTAATCAGTAAAAACAATTTTTTATAAAGAAATAATAAAAGGGTACAATAAGAATTAGGACTATGCTATTTCACCCACATTCTCCCACTCATCCATATGTGACAGCTTCTCCTTATTTTATGCTAGGCCCCACATGATTGCTTTCACTTATATACTTTTGACACAGAAAATGGATGGCAAAGGTGGGTGGCAAAAGATAAATGAAGTAGCATTTTCCTAAGAATTATTTAATAATCCCTTCCTTGAAAAATTAAAAGTCTCAGTTACCCTTTAAAAATAAATAAGAGAGTCAATCCCATTTTTTTCCTAAATAGCTAGTTTGATTTTTGAAAACGTTTTCTTAATTTTCCCTTACAAAAATTCCTTTGATTGCATGCTATGAAAGGTAAAGGCTTTGATGTCATGCAATGGCTGACGGCACCAAAAAAAAACTCTAATTATTATTTAATTAGTACTTTATAGGCCAAGGGTAGGTTCCAAGACTGAGTCTTGGATTTTAAAAGTTGATTTTCAAGGTAATTTTTTGAATTTTTAATCCGAATCGTCCAAAATGTGATCCCATATTTGGTGTGGATCACCTCAGTTTGTTACCGAGTTTTGAAAACTTAGCACCAAATCCTTGCTCCTAAACAAGCATCTCAATCATTGATTACAAATTGCACCGGTGAGTGTAATTATACAAGGTTGCATATGTACTCAAAACAAAAAATCATTCTCCCAATTTAAATTACTAATAGGCTGTGAATGTTTTCAAAATTAAGTTCTAGATGAAAGTAGATGAGGAAGAAGGAGAACAAGATGGTAAGGGAACATTAAAGTTTTCAAAATAAATGTTTTTTTTTTTTCCTTTCTTTCCTCCTTGCTTTCCAAACAAAGACTCACGGTTTTTTTTTTCTCAATAGAAAATTCATTCCTCTTATCTTTTCTTAATCTATACTTCCTTTCCTCTTACCAAACTGAGCATTAGTGTTTTATTTATTTTATTTCATGGTATACTTTAGCATTAGCTTGAGTGCCTGACAAATGACATGCCTTTGAAAATGGCCTTAGGATAGTACTCGTACAAAAACATTTATTTCGTAGAAAATTCCACACCTAAAAATCATGTGACTTTTTTACTCTCCCAGGCATGCGGACCCTACTATTAATGAGATAGTGCACATGGAAGAACTTGCAATATTGTATGGACATGATTGATATATGGGCTCTGCCCATGTGCTGAAGTGATTATGAGGGAAGAACTTTAAAAGACATGATTGATATTTGTTTTTTCGAAAATCCTACCATTGGAACGAATCTGCGTGGGGCTGGGAAAAAGAAATGGCCTTCTCAGCCTTTCTCAGATAAGTTAGGTCGTCATCCTGTTAAAAGTGATGTTATTTGGGAATCTAATTTCTTATTTCTTTATCTTATCCTTTCTTTGGGGAGAACTATTATTGGTAGGTCTAGCCTGCATTAAAGTTGGTTTATTCTTCAACCCATTAAATCTGTGAATTCATCATGTCACCATGTAATTTTTGAGCTCTAAATGACTTGGAAAAATGTGGCAATGTCCCACTCCTTTTTAAGAGAGGCCCCACTAACCTGAGTCTATAACTAATTCATTAGACTATTGGGTCCATTGACTTACTTTTGATACTGGATCAAGTCATCGAGGTCCACACCCGTCCACGTTGTAACTTGCAAGAGACGCGTTAGAGGATCCTTTCCCTAAACTTTCCTGAAGTCCGTTTTGGTGGGCTGAACTTTGAATTAAATCTTTGTATAGCTTAGAAGACGTCTAATGAGCCCATTGGCCACGCCAAGTGTACCGAATTAGCTCAATTTAATAGGTTTTAACCCTCTCTTTAGAACACTTGTTTTCAATTCAAGTATCTGAAGGTTTTATTTGATATATTTGATGGGGTAAATAATGCATACAATACATTTTGGTCAGTTTAATTTGCCTACCCTTGAAAAGCTCCTGTATCTTTTTTGCAACTCAAACTATACGTGCATAATTTATGTATAATTGGAAATGGGCCTCCTATCAAATGTTAGATCATTTAGGTGTACTATGATTTTGATATATGTATATATATTAAAAAATTACACTTTGTCTTTGGTGATTTAAGTGTGAAATCCCTCATCACACTTGAATTAATTAACTCACATCGAGATAATTTCCTCATATAAATCTGTAGTATGAAATTAAATACAATACACGTGGTGTGACATGCCTCTCAAACCCTCTTCCTCAGTCTCATCTCTCATTTATTTTAGTCCTAATATCCCAACAACATGACTACATGTTTGCATCATATTAGTTAATTTAAAATTATTTTTCTTTTATAATGACTCTAATCCAATTGGAATCAATTAAATCTAATCTAACCCAACCTAACGACTTGTAGACCTTGTTTCTAAGTTAAAATCCAATTCAGTGGAATTGGTTCGTGGAATCTATCATTTTAATTCCTAGGAGGTTTCAAATGGCAGATTTGGAATTGGGCCTCCCAAATCCGAGACCCAATTCTGCCCTTATTTCCAGCTTTTAATCGGGCCCTTATATTTTCCTGGAGGGTCTAGTCATTGCCACCCCTCAATTTTATCAGCACCCTCCACTTCTTTAAATATTTAAGGTTTTGCAAAATATAAAAGTTTTTTTATGAAGACCAACTGGAAAATATTATTTTTAACAACTTTTCAAGAAAAGTTATTCCAAAACTTATAATTTAAATAGATTTTGTTGGCTAAAAGCACTATGCACTAATATTTACCATGATGGCCTGACCTCGGGCCTAAGTTAGCAAACCCATGTCTTACAAGCCTAATTGATTTTACATACGCTAGGAATTTTGATCAAACACCGTTTTCAAACCTCCTAAAAACACTCTTAATCATACGGGACATCCAAGCTCGCTCTTACCCAAAAAAAAAAAAAAAAAAGCATTTAAGCTCTCAATATATTAGTCCAAGGTGAGCTGTGCGTCTTGGAGTGGGTAGGCTGGCCTAGGCTAATCATGCAAATTAAACAAGGGGGAAATTTAGATTGGTTGGGCTATCCGAAAATAATTACAGTTCAATACAAATTACTATTAACTTCTTAATAAATGACTAGTAACTTAACTACCAATGACTAGTAACTGTAATTATTTTCCAGTAGCCCAACCAATCTTAAATTCCCCCACAAATCAACAATGCATTTTTTTTTTTTTTTTCCAAAAATTATACTTCATCTCCTTCCTATTATCGTGGATCAATAACAATGGCGCAAATAAGGGAGCACGGAGCACCCTAGGGGTAGAGGATCCCCGTTCCTATTATCACCCTCTCTTTTTTTCTTTTTTCTTTTTATTTTATTTTATATTAAAGATGTTAATGAGAGTATGTAAAGGCCATAATTAATTAAGCCACTAGTGCTAGCTTAGTGGTGAGGGAGGATGTAGATAAAAGATAGGAATATGATAAGTTATGGGTTTGAACCCTTCTCATTATACCAAAAAAGAAAAAAAAAAAAAAAAAAGCCATAATTAATTAAACTTTAAAGCCAAGGTGGAGTGTTTCTACTCCAATCCTCAGCCGACTCAATAGAGATGGCATGTTTGGATGCTCATTTAGCATGATGAAAAAAACAAGAAGCAAAACAATTAGTTAGACGATTGGCGCCGATGGCATGATAGCTTAATGGTACTTGCTTCACTTGTTAAGTGAGAGATATCGGGTTCAAGCTTATGAACAAGCATTGATACTTATTTGTTAATATTAAAAAGAGTTAAGGGTAAAGATAACTTCCATCAATTATATATAAAAAGAAAAAAAAAAAAAAAAAAAAAAAAAGGAGTTAGACGACCATCACTAAGTTTTTCTCTCTTTGTAGATAACGAATGAGTTACTATGCCTCCACATTCCACAATTTTCAGAAGTAACTCCAGCCCCTTAGCTTGCAGGAAAATGATAAACAAACTCCTCTCAGCATTAATAAACAAACAAATAATAATAATAACAACTAATATTTATTTATTTATTTATAATAATTATAAAAAAAAATCCTCAATCAACCACCTTGAGGTACACCCAGAGGGCAAGTTGATACGAACTCAAATATTTTATTCAAAACCAAAATACTCTTTAATAAAAATATATATAGATATACAGATAGGAAAAAAAAGGTACAAGGTCCAAACAAGGTATAGGAAGTGCACTAATTTTGGTCTTTTCTTGTAGGGGAACGGCTATTGCAACCCCCCATCCCTATAAGTCCACCCCCCATCCTTTAAGTTTTTAAGGTTTTATGCAAAATATAAAATGTTTTTATGAAAACCGACCATGATGTCCACTAGAAAACATCATTTTGAACAACTTTGTAGGAGAAAGTTTTTTCAAAATCTATCGTTTAGGTAGACTTTTTGGCAAAAAATGAAAAAAAGGCTATAAATGGCTAAAAAGTATATTTAAACGATAGATTTTGGAAAAACTTTCTTCTGCAAAGTTGTTCAAAATGATGTTTTCTAGTGGACATTATGGCCGGTTTTCATAAAAACTTTTTATATTTTGCATAAAACCTTAAAAACCTAAAGGATGGGGGGTGAGCTTATAGGAATGGGGGGTTGCAATAGCCGTTCCCTTCTTGTAGGGATTTTAGGGCTTTTCACACCCTACAAGGTTTGATGATCCAATAGCATTTAAAAAAGGTTTCTTAGAAAATCATGTGTTTTTTTCCTCAAAGGTGGCAATTAATTAGGAACGGAAGGAGTACACTTTTAAAAAGGAAAATTTTAATTTTGAGAATAAATTTCAATATTTTGCAAGATCTAAATGTAAAATATAATGTATTTGAATCTTATGTTTTTTACGAAAAAAAAAAAAGAAGAAAAAGAACTATACATCTAAAATAACAATAAATATATAATCGAATATATTACTTAATTATCATATCAAATTAGGTAATATTTATATTTGATTTGTTAACTAACAAATTATCAAATTCAGATTATTAACTGATTGACAAATTACAATATTTTTACTATATCCGAATTATAGGATTGGATTAAAATCAAAATCAAATCCATTGGCAGGTTTAATATTGGTCTCAGTATATATTTAGCACACCTTTAACCTAAAATGGCACAAAATTGGTTAAAAAATTGAAGGAGATGGTGGTTGTACCAAAAAATTACTTATTGTATCATTTGCACCATTGAAGCACATTATGTCAAATGAAAAATATCGCATTGATCACTCATTAAACATATTTTAATTTTTAAGGATGAGAAATTAAAATAAATTATAAGATGACAATCAAGTAGGAACGTGCTAATATAAGATATATCAATACCCGCATTAGGGTTGTACTCCATGCACTGATGGATTATAGGGTATATGGGGTCAATACAACCCTAATACATGGTATTGATATAATTTATATCAACTACCTGAGGAGACAGTGTATATATTTGTGTTTTATTTAGAAAATCATTGTTAAAAAGAAAAAAAGAAAACATATTATATGTAATTGCGCAACAAATATTAATAAATTAAGAGCACAAGCCCAGCCGAAGAATTAAACGAGCCTTAGAAACCCAGCCCACCCCAGTTTTACAGGCCACTTTTACATAGTCAAGCCTTCCCTAGTTACCAGACCAGAATTAAAACATTCAAATGGGTCAGGCCTTCCAGAAATTTCGACCCATTGAATATTGGTCACATTCTGAAGCACCTTCAGCCGAGCATAGCAATTACCTAGACCTAATCCTAGGTTTGTGGCCTGCATAAACACCAGATGTCTGTGATTCTCAAGTAAAATTTTGGACTATCCCAGGTGAATATTCATCCAAGCCACGCAAAATATTATACTGGAAAATGGAGATCCTCTCTACCTTATTAATTATCCTCCTTTCCACGCCGCCTCTATTTTAATTAGATTCTATTAGTTTCAATTATTTTTTTCTAGACAATTTGGACATAAAGGTGTTTGATAGATAAGTTATGCGTATGCATTATATAATTTCCAAAAATTTTAGCCAAAAAAAATGTAAAATCATTTATGTTTTTTTAATTCTAAGCCATTCAATTGTGGCTGATGAACTATTGGACTCATGGATGGCCACGTTGTCTTCTTGGAAGTTGGAACTCAAGTAAAAAATATTTGGCGATTCATGGACCCTTATGATTCATTGTTTTGGAATGAAAGTGCAACGTTCTCATGTTCATAACTTTATACCATGCGTTTTGATCTTAATAAATAATAAATTGATGAGACTACCAACTTTATGGACTGACTAGAATGGTAATTTGAAGACGCAACTTGTACAAGTTGTAATTAGCGTGACACCTAGTTGAACAATGACCCATGGACTGCCCCATTTTTTAGCTGGATTAGGTGGTCGATTAAGAAACACAACCTGTAATTAGTCTTCACCAAAAATAAAAAAATAAAAAAATGGAGTCTCACAGGTTAATTTTTGACAACGTGACAGGTCACACTCATTTTCATTGTTCATTGGTTCGCGTACCCGGTCAATCAACGCCACATTTTTATAACCTAAATTCTAGCTAACACATCTTCAGACATGTCCACTATCAGTTTTGTCAATTTGTCCCATTATATTAATCATTATTACTCTAAAAGTCTAATTAACGTTGCTATGTTAGATTTATGGAAGCATCATGGACTAAACATTCTTTCTGACTTCTCAGTTAATGGAAATTTCAGAGCACAGTTAAATTGTGGTGGGTCTCATTATATATTCCGTGCCGTAAAAAAAAAAAAAAAAGGCTATTTTTCATAACTTTTTCATTCACAAATGTTTGTTCACTTTAAAAAGTTAAATAATAATTTTTTTTACTTTCTTATATTATTTTTTGTTATATCATATATATATTACTTTCAACACAAAAACTAAGAGACACTAATTTTATGTCTTATAATAAGAGGGTACTTGTGGTATAAAAAAAGATAATTAATTGGTGAAGAGACAATGCATTAATGATTTCTCTTAATTTGCGTGTTTTGTCAAAAATGGATATAGATAGCTTACATATATAGGAATGATGTGCACATTGGAGATTGAGAATCCTAGCACAAAATCATGAGCCATTATTTCTTTGTTTAATATAGTTGTATCAATTCTATCAAAAGTTATGTTAGTTTGATTACTTTGGTTTTTCTATTTGAATCATGGCTAATTTAATTATATTTCTGTTGGAAATTAAAGAAATAACAAATATATTAGCTCCAACATGTTATTAGATTTGGGCTCTTCTGTTATTGATTCCTCAATGGTTAAGGGAGCTATGATGGTCGTAGAGTCACAACGTTTGGTTGCCCTTCTTCTACCTTTTTAGCTTAACAAAATGTTATTAGATTTGGGTCATGTGAATCAAGGGAAGCCGAATCCCAATTTGGAATGCTTCAAAGGGACGGGTTATTGCAACCCTTTAATTTTATTTGTACGCCCCCATTAATTTTAATTTCTCTAGGTTTTAGAAAAATATAAGAAGGTTTTTATGAAAACTAATAATACCGTCTACTAGAAAACATAATTTTGAACAACTTTGTAAAAGAAAGGTTTTTCAAATCTTCCGTTTTTAATTGGATTTTTTGGGCCAAAAATGAACAAAATGATAGATTTTACTTTTTTTTGTAAAGTTGTTCATAATGATGTTTTCTAATAGACTATGTGTTCAATTTTCATAAAAACTGTTTATATATCTTGTAAAATTTTAATAAATTAAATTAATAAGGAGTGTAAATAAAATTAGGGCCAGGCTATTGCCACCACATAATATACTCTAAGCCCCCCATTTAATTTACATTTTTAAGGTTTTATGAAAAATATAAAAAAAAATTTATGGAAACTAATCACATAGTCTACTAGAAAACATCATTCCGGACAATTTTGTAAAAGAGAGTTTTTCCAAAATTTGTCATTTAAGTAGGCTTTTTGGCAATTTTTCATGGAAAATAAAATAGAGATTGTAAATGGCCAAAAAGTTTGTCTAAATGATATATTTTGGAAAAAATTTCTTCTACAAAGTTGTTAAGAATGATGTTTTCTAGTGAACAATGTTATTAGTTTTCGTAAAAATCTTTTATATTTTTCATAAAACCTCAAAATGTGTAAACTAATGGGGGGCTTTGAGTACTTTATGTGGTGGCAATAGCCTCACTCATAAAATTATTAAAAGGTTGTAGCGCAATAACTGTCTCCTATTTCAAATAGACCGCTGTGGCTCTGTGCCTTGGGCAGGTTGTTAGTCGAGGCAGTAAGTGGGTAGGGTAAAGTTGAGGTAGAATAAATAAATAAAACCTTTGTGATTTAATAAATAATACTAACCTCTAGAACGGAATGATCGATAGAGTGTCACCGTCACTTTTAACAATTAGGCCATGTTTGTTTAGCTGGAATGGAATGGATAGAATGGAATCTCATTCTAATTCATTCCAAACAGTATGTTTGAATGAGATAATTTGAATGGCAATGAAATCAAATAGTATGTTTAAACAGCCATTTCAAATCCATTTTCATTTCATACCATTTCAAGCATAGAATTAGATTCCATTCCCATCCATTCCATTCCAGCTAAACAAACATGGCCTTAGGGTCTCTCTTATTAGAGAAGTTCGATTTATTAGGTTGAGCGTGCAAGGAAGCCAGTCTGTGGTTGTAAATTAACAACTTGTTTGCTTTTTAATTTTTTAATTTGGGTAGATTATAAGAAACTTTCTTAAAACTTAACCATTTTTCATAAATCCCCTTAAAGAGAAAATAATTACAATATCTCGACAGCTTATACATTAATAATTAGTGACATTGATAATTGTTGTTTATAGAATTAGATTAAAAGTCATATGATCACCATTAATTTTACAAACAGTAATTAATGGTAGCTTTAATTACTAAATTTGTAATCTATTAGGGACATTGTAATAATTTTCTGTTTAGAGAGGTTCCGTGAAAATGAGCCAGATATTAGGCGGGTTTTTGTAATTTACCTTCTTTTTCTTCTTCTTTTTTTTTTTTCTTTTTTTTTGAGAAGAAAACTGGCATAGTACAAGAAATTTGAGCTTTGCTGGCTGATAAAAAAAAGAAGGGCCAGTCTATTGCCACCACATAAAATACTTTAAACCCCCCACTTAATTTATATTTTCTAAGTTTTATGAAAAATATAAAAAAAATTTACAAAAACTAATCACATAGTCTACTAAAAAACATTATTTTGGACAATTTTGTAGAAGAATTTGTTTCCAAAATTTGTCATTTAAGTACACTTTTTGGCTATTTTTCATGAAAAATGAAATAAAGATTGTAAATAGCCAAAAAGTTTGCTTAAATGATATATTTTGGAAAAATATCCCTCTACAAAGTTGTTTAGAACGATGTTTTTTAGTAAATAATGTAAATAGTTTTCATAAAAATCTTTTATATTTTTCATAAAATCTTAAAAATATAAATTAATGAGGGACTTAGAGTAGTTCATGTGGTAGCAATAGCACCCCTCAAAAAAGAAAAAAAAGGCCGTTAAATGCATTGATTTTGGCCGACAAAACCTTTACCCCCAAATTAGGCAACGATCTTAATTGGATTCAAAAAGTGGTTACCTAATGGTATCAACACACGCAACAAGCCAACAAGTGAATTTTTTTAACCACTCTGCACTAGTTGTCGAACAATGATAGGAAGTTTTGTCCGCTTATAAAAGGACCAGCATCATAGGAAGTCTTTTGCGCTCTCTGTCTCTCCACCAAGCCTTGAAACCTTGGTACTCGTGCTTTGGAACTCAAAAAAGCTACACAGAGGCTTAAGCTTGGTCCATAGGAAGTCTTGTAAACCAAAATTCTCTTTGTAAAACCAATTCATTCAAAAAAGGCGTAGCCATGGGTGTACACGAAATGGTTTTGCAACTCATGCTGGTTGGGTTGGTAGCAGCAACCACGGTACCAGTGGCAACAGCACAAGCCAAGCCCGGCTGCAACGACACATGTGGGAACGTAAGCATCCCGTATCCATTCGGCACCAAGGCTGGGTGTTACTTAAATGAAAGTTTCCTCATCACTTGCAACCACTCTTTCAACCCTCCCATAGCATTTTTGGGGGCCGGTAACGTCAACGTGACCAGCATATCACTCCAAGGTCAGTTATACATCCTCAAGTATATAGCCCGTGATTGTTACGAGGATAATGGTACACCGGCAGCCGACAATTCAACAGACCATCGCTCACTTTGCCTAGATTCACCGTCTCTGATACTCTGAACAAGTTCGTTGCTGTGGGCTGTGACACTTATGCCATCGTCCATGGTTACCAAATAGACGGTACCGGGTACACCACCGTCTGCATGTCCATTTGTGACAACATGGATTACGTCGACGACTCTTGCTCTGGCACTGGCTGTTGCGAGGTCTCCATCCCTAAAAGACTTTGGAATATTAATACCACATTGAGCAGCTATTACAATCATACATACGTGTGGTCCTTCAATCCCTGCAGCTATGCCTTTATTGTCGAAGAGAAAGCGTTCAATTTTTCCCGCAAATATCTAACGGATTTGAGGAACCAAGAAATGCTTCCCGCGGTGCTTGATTGGGCTGTTGGGAATGAGACATGCCAAGTAGCTCAACAGAATGAGACGAGTTATTTGTGTAAAGGGAATAGCACGTGCCATCAAAATGACAACGGAGCCGGTTATCGCTGCCAGTGCTTGGACGGTTATCAAGGAAACTCCTACCTTGATGGTTGCCAAGGTATATATTTATTCCATTCTTTCTTAATTGTACGTACGTGTTCATTGCTTTTGGTTGTATTACTCGCAAGTGCTTAATTCTATTTTGTTTTCCTTTTTTTGGGGGGCTAATTATCCTTTTTCTTTTTAATTGTTTAATTCCCAGACATTGATGAGTGTAGGGATTCAAGCCTCAACCAATGTGAAAAGCCAGAATACTGCTTTAACACTTTGGGGAATTATACTTGTTCTTGCCCCAAAGGTTATCGTGGGGATGGTAGGAAAGGCAGTACAGGTTGTAACGAGAAACGATTACAACTGATTCAGATTGTCATTGGTAAGTGTAACACTGTATATCTTAAAACAATGCTAGCCTTCTTGAAAGTCACCCTTATTTGATAGGGAAAGTGCTGAAGAGACTAATTCATTTGCTCAAATTTGATTCCTTGTCCAACGCATGCACAGAGTAGCTGCTGCGGCATCAACCCACTATAATCGGTTATTTGTTTAGTGAAATTTCTAATTGGCTGAAATAACTGTCACATTGATCAATTAGACAAATAAATTTGGACAATTAAATTGGGCTCTTTAGCGTTTTCCATCCAATATATGCATAATTCTCAACTCCAATTGATTGCAGATATTACAAAGAAAGTTAAAAGAAGATCTTGGAGCTATAATGGACTGTTGTAACTCATTTATTTTGAAGATTATTATTAAAACATGTTGCATATATGACTAGCCAATGGAATTAATTACTCCATCCGTTCTTATTTTATTGGCCTACTTTCTTTTTTGGGATGTTCCAAAAATATTATCATATTGAAAAAGTTAATGATTCATATTATTTGATTTCCTAAAATACCATTTTTCATGGGTAATTCTTCTTTTTCCAATGTTTTGTAACAATTGAGGGCAAAATTGGAATGTTAAATTATATATACTAATGTGAAAATATTTAATAAGGTCTTCTAAAAAACATGTTTTTTAAAATAAGACAATCAATTAGAAATAGAGGGAGTACCAACTAACTCAATGAGTTAACAAGACCCGAAGGACCTTTCGGTTCACTGAGAATGTAGCGGGATATAGATCCAATAGAGGAAAAAGCAGTTCAAACAAAATGAAAAAGGAAAAACCGTACGTAGGCCATATCAAATTAAGTCCTATAAAAGTGGATTGGACAAAACAATTTTTTAATTGATGATTAATTCTTTTCACTTTGCTTTGAATCGAATGAAATAAATGAAACCTATGTGATTTGTTAAAGTTTTATCTATATACAACATTACTCTAATATGCAAAATTCTTCTTGGCACATCAGCTACACATGAAACCCACTGGGTTGTGCCCGCGCGTGGTGCTGTACGTGTAGCTGGAAGATGTACTCGTATTCTGTATCATAACTGATCTAATTAATATATATAACGTTTCAACTTATTTCAAATGTAGGTATTGGCATAAGCGCTATAGTTGTGCTTGTGGGTAGCTGGTGGTTGTACTTTGGAATTAAGTAAAAGAAAGCTAATCAAGCGTAAGGAGAAGTTCTTTCAGCAAAATGGCGGTGCAATGGTACAACTAGAACTCTCAAGGCGAGATATATCAAATGGTTCAGCCAAAATCTTTACTGTAGAAGAGCTCATGAAAGCCACCAATAACTATGATGAGCATAGGATCATTGGCCGAGGCGGCTATGGAACGGTATATAAAGGATTATTAGCAGATGATAGTCTAGTTGCCATCAAGAAGTCCAAAATTGTTGATCAAAGTCAAATTAAACAATTCATAAACGAGGTACTTGTACTCTCCCAAATCAACCACAGAAATGTAGTCTGGCTCCTAGGTTGTTGTTTGGAGACAGAAGTCCCTCTTTTGGTTTATGAATTTGTCACCAATGGTACTCTCTTTGATCATATACATGACAGAAGTAAGGCGTCCTCCATTTCTTGGGAAATCCGTCTAAGGATAGCAGCAGAAACTGCAGGAGTATTGTCATATTTGCACTCTTCAGCTTCTACACCCTATCATTCATAGAGATGTTAAGCCTACAAACATTCTCTTAGATGATAATTATACAGCAAAAGTGTCCGACTTTGGAGCTTCAAGATTGGTTCCACTTGATGAAACTCAATTATCAACGATGGTACAAGGAACTCTCGGATATTTAGATCCCGAGTACTTGCATACAAGCCAGTTAACAGAGAAAAGTGATGTTTATAGTTTTGGAGTTGTCCTTGTGGAGCTACTAACAGGAAGGAAGGCACTTTGTTTCGACAAGCCCGAGGAGGAAAGAAGTCTAGTTATGTGTTTTCTTTCTTCTTTAAAAGAAAATAATTTGTTTCAAGTTGTGGAGAAGTGCATAGTGAATGACCAAAATACTGGGCAGCTTGAGGAAGTTGCTAAACTTGCGAAACGGTGCTTAAGAGTAAAGGGGGAAGAGAGGCCAACCATGAAGGAAGTAGCAATGGAACTAGAGGGATTGAGAATGATGGAAAAGCATCCATGGGTTGACGTCGAACTGAATTCACAAGAGTCCGAGTACTTCCTTTGTGAATCATCAGACACTTTCGATCATGGGGGTAGTGGTAAGATGACTTCTCACTTGCTCAGTGAATCAGCGGACAATTTCAATCATGGCGGTGGTGGCAATATGACTACTGGATATGACAGCATAAGGAACCAGGTAATACTACCAGTTAGTGGTGGCAGATGATTTTTTTTTTTTTTTTTTTGTGTGTGCGCGCGCGCAATAGAACAACTTCGATCATTTGGTAATCAGGTAGTGTTTTGTGTTAATGTTCTATCAGCTTCCTACAATAATGATAATTTGTTTAGAGAAAGATTAATTTAATCTAGAAAGCTGCATAGTTCTTTGCTTTTGCACTATTTTTAAATTGTTCTCTTCCCTTCCTTTCTAATAATATAGTGCACAACCACACTTTCGCTGCCCCGAAAACGAGGGGAAAAAACCATAAAATTAAGATCAAGTATAAGGAATTCTTTATTATTAAAGTCTGAAACTAAATCCTTCCCTTATCACTGTTTAATTGGAAGAAATAGAGAGATGTAAATGGAGAGCAATTAAATCTTTATCATATGATCATTACCCTGAAAGTTTAAAAATTAAAATCAGCTAGATATTTTACGATTCGAAAAAAATATATATATAAGAATGGCAACCAGTTGTAGTGACTCTACTTGAGGTGACCATAGTAGTTCCCCTACTAGGCAAGAATGGCCTAGACTGACCCACAAAGTGGGGAATCACTAGGTGCTCCCTCAATTCTATTTAGCCGTAACCTAACTTTAGCCCCACCAAAGGTCAATGACTCCAGTGCATGAGTAGGACCATCAATAACAATCAATAAACAAATACACGTCACGCCACCAGCATTTCAAGGCTTCTCAATTGGGAAAGCCTAATGGGGCAAATGGCTAACCAGGCTGTGACTTCCACTTGGGCCTGGATCAAACGTTATAACACTAGCCCAATGTTGGGCTCATATTAAAGAACGGCTGGGCTGGGTTCCGGCGAGGTCACCACTGTGTACTAACAGTCAACATACTGACCTGACTTAGGGTTTAGGTCGGAAATCCAAGTCCAGCCCTAAATAGTAATAGTTAAGCCCAGACCTGACCTCGTAGGGAGTAATTTAATTTATAAATTGTTTTAAAAAAATAATATTAATAATTCCTCAAACATATTTTACGTATAAAAATATTTAATAAATCACCGACAACCAATAAAAAATTAATTAATTAAGCATAATATGGCTGGGATGGGCTTAGGATTCAAGAAGCCAAGCCCAGGCCAAGAATCAAACAGGCCTTAGAAGCACAGCCATCAAGGGAAGTTATTGTAACCCCTTAATTTTATTTGTACACCTTACTAATTTTTATTTATTGAAGTTTTTCGATTTTTTTTTTTTTTGGAAAAATTGGACATGTGATCCACTAGAAAACATAATTTTGAACGATTTTACAAAAGAAAGTTTTTCCAAGATTTGTCTTTTAAGTGCGATTTTTTGGCCATTTACCATCTTTGTTTCATTTTTGGCAAATAAATTCCACTTAATGATAGATTTTGAAAAAACTTTTTTCTACAAGATTGTTCAAAATTATGTTTTTTAATAAATAACACTGTCAATTTTCATAAAATCCTTTTATAATTTTCTAAAAATTTGAGAAATTAAAATTAGTGGAGTATGCAAATAAAATTAAGGTTGCAATAACCGATCTCCACAGCCATCCCAGCTCTATGGTCTAATGCTACATAACCAAAACCAACCCCGCCAATGACCAGACCAAAATCACAGCATCCAAATGGGCAAGGCCTTCCAAAAATTTCGATCCATTTAATATTGATCACATTTTGAAGCACCTTTGGACAAGTATCTCTCATCTCCGTTTCTCTTTCAAGTTTATGGCCTACATTAAAACTAGAGTAAGAATGGCCATGGGGTGGGTTCAGGGACGGGGGACCCTTCACAACCAATCCTAATGGGACTAACTTGTCCCAACCCCTTGCTAATCTCATACCCTTATACTTTAATATTGACCACATTTTCCTGAGGTGTGCATGGTTCCTTCCTCATTCCATTCCAATAGAGGGCTTTGGACTATTCCATGCTGCAGATTCTTAACAGCCAAAGCTTGATTCAAAGCGTTTGGAAACAGGTTATGGTTGTGGTTTGGGGGACTGATATACGAGGCACACCATTTGTAGACTCAGCTTTCTGAACAAATCTAGCCTGCACAACATACTAAGAAGACCGTTACTCAAATGAACTTGTAAGAGTCAAGCGAGTCAGGTTAGGCAATACCAGACTCAAAACCTTGTTATCACTAAACAAGAACAAAGATTCACCCAAGCCACACAAAGTACGATACTCTATAAAGGATTTTAACATACATGGTAAAGAAAGTAAGAACGTTGTTCTTCCAATATCTGAAGTAAATCATTGATTTACATGTTCATTATTTTGATTCATGAACACCTACTCAAATTAAAAATCAAGGCCTTTGCTTCAGTAAGTGTGATCAAATTATTTTCAAAGGGACAATACAAATAATAAGAAGTATTACATTAAAGGCTTACAATGAAAAGTCACCATGGTAAGTGATTTATAGGCATGTAATTGCAAGGAATGCTACTCTTAAGGAATAAAACAAGCTCATAATCTTGACTATGGCAACCTCATCCCTCCCATCCTGAGATTAGCATTGATAAATTTGCCTGTCAATGATGAATAGCTATTCAATAATCTTTACAGAAAGCCGTTTCCACAGACCAATTTGAAACAATCTACAGCAATTTCGATTCCATTCATAAGCACATGAAATGGACGCGTATCACCGCAAAGAACTAATATACAAAACTCTGCACGCTTCATTCTGATCGGTGCAGTTTAGAGATTGCGTCATCTACAGTAAGAGTGAGGTAAAGTTAGAATTCCTCAAACTGCATCTAAACCTTTCCATCCGATGAAGGGAGGTTTCGATCAGCTTTCATGCCTTCTGAAGATGATGAAGTTACAGAATTGGTGCCTTTGGAGGGGGATGAAGGAGGAGAAGTAATTTTCTTCGGCATCATTTGTTCCCAGTGTATCCTTAGGCAATCTTGATGCTTCTGAGAGAACAATGAAAGCAAGAAGACTCAAGACCAAGCCCTTTTGCCACCATGAACCTATCATGTTTACTACTCAAGAAATGCCCAGAGGCTTTCCCTCAACTTTCAGAGATAGCTTTAGAGAGTTTGTGGCAGCAGACATGTTGAGTAATGTATGAAGGCTGCCAACTTGTGTGCTTACGAAAGATGTGCCAATGGCAGACAATGGGGTATTTGATAATTCTAAACTGTTAGCAGCTCATGCTGTTGCTCTTATTACTTTATAGAAGTAGAATCTGTGCGTCAGTGAGGGAATTTTAGGGAATTTTTTAATTCACATTGGACCCCTCAGTTGTTGGGTTTAATCTACTCACTCTGGTAAGAAATCTTCGCTGTCAGACTTGCTAAAGTGATCTAATCAACAATGCCACTTAGATAATATGACACAAAAATTAACACATAAATATCTCACAAGTTAGGTATATCTATTTCATGTGAATGCATATGATCTCTACATAATATGCCATGATATATCTCATGCTGCAGATGACAGACATCAACTCGGTTTCATAATAGCATCATCTAAAAGGTTAGTCAATGATATCTCAACAAAACTGGATCACATTATCACAAAATAGGACCGTTGCACATGACAATATCCATGGGGATTGACAATATGAGGCGCGAATTAAACATTAGGCATTCGTAGGATGGGTTATCGCCCACCATCCAAGCAAGCACGAGATCTCTTTGACAGAAACTTGATCCAGTCCAATGAACCTAATCAAATGATGCATTTTAATATTTTCTTTTTCTTTTACTCTTTTTTTTTTTTTTTTTAATTAAACTTATGGGTGGCATAGGTGCATACTGTCATGCATGCATGGTTACGGATCATCATTAAAGCAAACCTTATGAAGCATGTGTCATTATTTAAAAAGGTCACTAGCGAAACCCTATCAGCCTATATATGCTTGAAAACCTTACCTAAACCCTAGCACTTTTATTCTTAAATTTCAATCATGAAAACATGAGGACAGTTCTCTTTTCATTATTTTCAAATAGCTTTGAAGCCAGACAAGTTTCACTTAGAAAAAGTTCAGAAAATTTAAAAGGAGTCTAACAGAAGCATCTTGACACTTTTGTATACAGCTTTGCCAACAAAGAAGAATGTTTACCAACACAAAAGAACATAATGGTTATCAGTACTGTCAGTGAGATATCATAATATTTTATGAAAAGGGAAGTGAAGTAGGCACCCCCCCCCCCCCCCCCAAACCCTCTCTCTCCCCCTCTTTTTTTGGATATATGGGGCACGCCCATATAGTGAAATCACAACACTACCTTCACTGGCTAGTAAGATCACTATTCTATGCTCAATCAGACTGCACCATAGGTGAGTACAGCTCAACTGAAACCAGCCATTGAAAAACCTTTGAATGAAGAAAATCAACATTCGATCAGTTCCACTAGCTCAACTAATTAAACCTATCCCAGATAATAGACAAGCGGTTAGCATAATTCTTTCGGGAAAAAAAGATCATTATGTATTGTCCATAGACAGTAGTGTCTTATACATCAGGCCACATGCTGCAAATGGCGTGCTTTGGAGCTGACCAAAAAATGTCCATCAACATATTTTCATCTTACTAGTGAAGTACATAATTCTGTCTTTCCACTTCAAAAATCTCATAACATTGATATGCAGTCAAGAGGGCAAGTTGGGTTTTCCACTGCCTTTATCAGAGAGAAGGCGCTCCACGTATAAAAAATTTTGGAGCCCCAACATTGCTAGAAGATATAAAATTGTAGAAGTTGGAAGAATGTCGGAGAAAAGATATCTTATTGTTGTGCAGGCCTCTTTGGGACATGAGGAGTTGGAAGAAGGTGGACTTTGCACCCCTCTCTCAAAATGGTGGGGTTCCAATCTTATTCAAACTCTTCTCTGTCTTATTGACTCTATATTTTATATAGAAATATAAATATAGATAGCCATTACATTGAGGCATCTCATCTACATAAAGTATTAGTTTTGTTAACATACTTATTCGCATTCATATAATTAGGTATGCAACATAACAATTTAACCAAACATTCCACCCTTCCAACTTGACTCGATATTTAACTATTAGACTTGGCATAATCGAGTGAAAAATGAAATTGCTCTAAGTCTCAAGCAAAATAAACAGTGTATTTTTTTTTTTTTTTCCTTAACATCCTCGTGAAATTCCTGACTCTAAGGAAGGGACATTACCATACAAATAGAACATGATGGTTAGAGTTGAAAAATACTCTTTGGTGTCAGATTCCTTTTAAACTGGCAAATGTTATGATGGATAAGCAAAAATACAAAAAAGGATCAAATATCCGTGAGAAGCTAGAGTTGACACAAATTCATGACAAGATGAGGGAAAGTTGTCTCGAAAGGTTTAGAAAGGGTGATTCAATTCAGGCTAAAGGTGCCACAAGATCGAGAGGAAGACAAAAAGGAGGTCAGTCCAGGGACTGAAAAGGACATGATTACCAATGAATTAGCGAGGATATTGCCGTATAAATATTGCATAAATGATAGAAAAAAGATTCATATAGCCAACCCCAAGTAATTTGGATCAAAGGGTATACCAAAATCAGCTGTATCTCAGATGATATACATCGGTATCAATAATAAGTATTGCTAAAACTTGGTCACGACATTGCTTTTCACTTACCTTGTGTATGTTCAACCGTAATACAGATGAGGGTCTACACCCAAACTTTAGTCATACTTGCTGACTGTTAAATGGTAGTATTCTGTTGAAGTTTTGTACGACTAAACACTTCCCTTTAACCTAGACAAAAACATTAGAAATTGTTTAGTCTCCATGGAGAGTCATTCAGCCTTGGAGTCGCTTCCAAACATCCCCAGAAATCAAAACCCATAAGACTCAAAACATTCTATAAAAGTACAAGGATTCCAGGCATCAGGATGCAAATGGACACATATGACGTCAAATTTGTAGTTAAGGTCAGTATCAAATTATTTTGTTGGCCTGCAATGGGATTTGATCTTCTTGAAAAACACGATTGTCCATATCTTCCTTGAAGGTTTTACTGTGCTGTATAATTCTTTAATGCATGTTCCCTTCCTTTCACCATAATTATGTCCCCACTTCGCCAAAATGTGGGGTTATTCCATTAAGAATTAAACGTTTGCAATTTTTAGTATTACATATGAATATATATATATATATATATTAGAAACAAAAGGCTTAACCCAAGTACATGAGAATTATTATATATGAAACAGATAGATATGTTTTGACAAAAAACATGTGACCATCAAGCGATGCTAAGAAAACTGAACCCCTGGCCCTTTTGAGAAGCCCTTAATCAGAGTAGACATTCAGGAAGCCGGGTAATTATTGAGGGAGGATAACAGTAAAAGTGATGGATGAAGGCTTAAGATTAAGGTCAGTTATGGATCAAAGCTTGCATTCATTATTCATCAAGATGCGAGAGAGTTACTTCTGAGAATATTCTCAGATTCCTTTCATCCAAGAAACCGCAACTCATTCAGTTATCTTTTTTCGGATACTGAATTTTGCATTACCACCGTTAACAAAAGATCTAGGAAAATAATTATCTAATATTAAGAATCTTCCATAGATTTGCTGGCAAATGTGGATTGCAGACCAAAGCAATCAAGAAAAGTAGCTGAAGGGCTGTTTACGGATGCTGCAAGAATTTACAGTAATTCGACATCCAAATCAAAATTAAAAAGGCTCTGACACTCAAAGTTGCATCTAGAGGATGTCAGCAAATAAAAAAGAAGGGGGAAAAGGGGAAGAGAAGGGACAATGTGCTTATACAGTTCACGAATGCAATTGATATTCGTTACATAATAATATGATTTTACAGTAAAAGCTCTAGACCTTACCTCTCTAATTCAAGGGAAAAATGGAATAAAAAAAGATGAACTGAGGGGTAAAGAACAATCAACCATATAAAACATACATAAACTAATGAAAACTATGGCTAGTGCATTCTTTGATTAAATGCAGATGGAGCAAACCCAAAAGAATACCTATTAGGAGCAGTGTGGCAGCCTCGGAATTTCAAAGGCAGTGCTAAAGCATTGTGCTCAAGCAATAGCTGACTTAATCATCTCTTCCTCTGTGGGACGCCAAAATGTCTTCTGAACACAAAGCAGGCCCTCATTGTCCTTCGAGTAAGTCAATCGAATCTCCCACTGAAGAGACTTGGCCAAGTTCTCAACCTCACCTATGGTTTCAACATTGTCCCGAACGATCAGCTTTCCCTCTGGCCTTAGGATCCTATCAACTTCTGCAATCACTGTTACTAACTTGCACCTGTTGCCAGAAGAAAATCACCATATTAAATTAGAGCAATGATTGGAAGGATTTTTGTCAAGGATTAAAGAATGTATCGTATAAGATAGTAGACCTCTTTTTAAGATTGGAGAAGAGATGATCTGCATGGAGGAGATCGTAAGATCTGGGGTAAGTGCTGAATGATTCACACCAATCATGATACATTCCAAATAAACCGCGTTCATAGATTATTGGAAGTGTGTCGGGTGAGTCGATTGGGACTACATTCATTACCCACACTTTCAAGTCTTTCAGTGCTGCAGCAAATCTGAAAGCATAATGGAATAATTAGGATCCAGAGAAAACAAAATAGGACTATAAGCTTTTTAGTAAGACATTATAACAATAACAATAACAGTAAATAGTGAAGACTGCAGTGAAGGTGATAAATCACTAGGTTCACATTCAATGTGTCACAATATTGTGCGGAGGTGTAACCCTTTAATTTCACTAAGAATTGTGTAACAGAATGTATCCCCCATTTCTTCCCTGACCCACCGAAAAGAAAAAAAAAATGTAGGATTTGTTATTTGAAAGAAACAAAGACCTGCCAAAGATAGTAACTCTCACTACTGGAAAATGACAAATAAAAGCACAATAGCTTACCCTCCATATATAGCTCTCATGTCCATGACATTCCTCACAGAAGACCAGTTTATTCCCATTCCATTCAAATATGACTTTGACACAACATGCTTCCAGTGCTCGTAGTCAGAAGTGAAATCCTCTGGAGCAGCTTTGCCATAAACTCCGATCTGAGAACTCTTCAACCAGTAAGGTGGCTTCTCCACCCTAATAGGCCACTGCTCTGGCCACTTAGACCCACGCTCTGATGCATCTACTGGTATTTTGTGCATGCATGCCTCCAGTAGTACATTCCTTAAGACATATGAACATAAAAAATAAAAATAAAATAAGGTATAAAACAATTGTACTTGGAGATCTACAAATTATGAAAATCAACCGAGTGTCAGTTTCCTTGCATAGAGGTGCCTCTGTGACCCAGTAAAGCACTTTTTGGATTCTATAGGAAAGGCTGTTTCAAAACAAAGGAATATCATTCTAGTAATCAAGCAAGACATATGCTTTAGTGTTATCCAATGTGTATCGTCATTCGCCTTTTTCTTCCCACAAAAAGCAGACAGTACTACAGTAGTCCCTCCCCCCCCCCCCCTTTTTTTTTTTTTTTTTTTTTGGCTATAGAAGCAGACAGTATTCAGACACTGAAAATGCACACCTTTTGCCCCAACATAGCAGCCTGAGAACTATGGTCACAAATATTAAAAAAGAATGGACAAAGAAGGCAATGCTATTTTCACCCCACACTTTGCTTCTTGCACTCTAAAATCTTTGTAAATTATTGAGGTAGTCTGTATCTAAGCTCATGTGACAAATATATAGATGAGGCATTTGGATCTCCCATGGGAACTGGCAGAGTCCAATTTGTGTTTTACAACTGGATTTGAAATAAATGCATTTTATTTCTTTAAACATTTAATTTTATTGCTCTGATTTTCTTGTGATTTCTTTAAAATAGGATTATTTCAGAATCTCAACAAAAGACCACATTATTGAATATTGTGGTGATTATCAAAATGGGTTCAAATTACACAACCAATTTCTGTGGTCAAGCACTGCATAAGAAAATGTGTTCGCACGAGTTTCTATGCATTTTCACGTTTTTCTATACTATTAAGCATAGGTTAGGACCATATCCAGCTCACCTCTCCCATGACCCCACTTAGCGGGACCAACACTAGATAACAGCCTATTTTTAAAGATAGTAAATATCGATTCTTAAGTAGTTATGTCACAGACCAAACCAGTTGTACACGTAATGAACTCATGGATCATATTATATGCAGTCAACTTCAAATATTGCTTACGATGTTAACTGCTTTAATGACTTTTTTTTTTTTTTTTGGTTTAATATGATTTCCTATTTTATTTTATTTTTTCAATTTTTACATTATTTTTGCTTCTCATAATCCAAGATATCATGACCAAAAAAAAAAAACCATGGGCTAATGAAAAAATTACCAGGCCGCATTTGGATCATCAGATTCCTTGCATAGTGGGGGCTCATTTTGTGGTCTTTTCTCATAGCATTCATTGGAAGTTGGCTTTCTATATATTGCCGCACCTACAGCATTCAATCTATCCTTTTTAATTGTTACCAGATCCCAGCACATTGACTTCGTTAATTTGGACATGGCTGCCAACAATTTGCACCAAAATAAAAAGAAAATTCATTTTAGAATCAATCCACAAATCCATCTCTCAAGAGAAAATTACATGAGATAGAAAGTATTCTACCTTCCCAAATGCCAACGTCTTCTGGAAGCTTTTGGTAAACAGGAGTAGCAGACCACACAAAGTAACCACCAGGTCGCAAGACACGGTTCAGCTCTAGGAGAAGCTTGCCACCTGCAAAATGCCTCACAATTAATTTCTAGATCAGAAAAGACTTATAACTGAACAAAGCTGTTTGAAAGAGATGCAGACATCACCTTCAATATGCCAAGGGACCCTACAGCGTGCACAGTGGACAACATCAAAGACCCTGCTGGGAAAGGGTAGTCTTTTGGTGCCCATTACGGCTGATATAGCAGGGATTCCCCTTTCTAGCGCAAATTGCACTTGGGCTTCATGCTCATCCTTCGGAGCAAATGACATCGCAAGTACATCTCTCTCAAAAATAAAACCTCCAAAGCTGGCCACCCCACACCCAACATCCAATATCACGCGACTTCTTTTCCCCCATGCTATATTAGGAAGAGACTGCATTTTTATACAAACGTTAATTTTATTGATCATTTCAGTCAGATAAAAATATAATTTGAAAAACAAAGACATTTGGAAATTGAAACCCTAAAGTAGTTAGGACTGTTTCTGGAATTGGAAAAGAAGAATACAGGAAGAGTAAAAGTAAGAATAGTAAAGCCAGTTAGACGAAATGTCAAGATAATGATTGTATTAATATGACAACATTGACAAGGTAATAAAAATTTATAGTGTCAGGTGACTAAAGAACAACTTGTCTCAAGAGAATAGCCAAGATGAGGACATTGAGATAGATAAGTTGCAAGAATTGAAGATAATAAAATTAGAGTGCATCAAACGAATCCTAGGAGGAGCAAAATTAGGGACACTAAATAAAGAATATGCATACTGAAATGGTCCTGGTGAATTCAACAGAGGCTATAGACAGTACCAGTAAGAAGAGGTGAACTAGTTCAGGTTGCAGGCTCGATAATTGAATAGGGGGAGTGTTGAAAAGAACATAGATCATGATAGTTCTAACTTTTAAATGATAAAATACAAATTAAATGGGTATATATATACAATGTAATGTCAGAATCAGGAAAAATGACAGTACCACTGATTACGCTTATTGCGTCGAGGCTTCGACAATAATCTTCGAGTACAATATTACAAAAAACAAGTTATTCTAGAAGACAAGATTGCTAACTCGGAAAAAATCAAGAGAATCCCAGATTCGTATATTATTATGCATTCAGCTAATGGTGATATCGATTATCCAATTTAAAAGAAATACAATGTAATCTCCTGGGAAAATATGTGGGTGTATAAATCATGAATAAATTCATACATAAGAAATATACATGTACATATAGGCCTGTATACATATAGCTACATCAATGACGTGTTTAGAGCCTCAACTTTTTATTCACCTGGCTACATGACTAGAGAGAAGAGAAAAGATGTATTAAGTTCACAACCAGCATAAACCTTTAGTCAAGGCCTTGTGAACTTGCTTTCATACATACAAGTATACAACATAAACCTGTGTCTACATTCGACTCAGTTGGGGAACATGGGAGAGATTCATTTTATGTCATGCACAATTTATGAAAATGCTAGCAGATTCTCCATAGCATTTATGTGTACAAAATGGACAGAAAATGGCAGTAGGGTGGAATAGAAAAATGAGATAGGCTCACCTCCTGAATAAAATCAATGTAATGAAGAGCACCGTTCTTGAACTGAGTTCCACCACCAGGAAAAGTTAGATATTCACCAGTAACTTTCACCCAATTTTGATGCCCTTTAATAACTGCAAGCTTAGTGTGAGGAACATTATTGTACCATATCTGCATGATGCACCAGAAGAACGTGATTTAACCAGAGTAATGTACATGTAGGAGTGGTTTTCTATTAGAGCCAGAAGATGTGTAATGTACCTTATCCCTGCTTTTAGGCCACTTAACTGGGCGTTTGTATCCTTCAGGTAGAGGAACAAGGCAGGTGGGAGCTTCCTCTGGGCAGTGCCTCTCTCTATGTTCATAGTGCTTTGTACTTGGAAGCCTTCTGATCGTCTGCAAGTTGTCAAGACAGGGAATATAATCAGGCCCAGCAGTCACTTTACAAAGTTTCCACCCATGATTGTTTTGGTTCTTGGATAATGATGATTGCTGTGATTCCTTTTCATTCTTTGACTCCACAGCTTGAGTGGACCAAGCCCCACTTTGAGTGGTAGTTTCATTCAATATCTCTGACTGTGCCCCATCTGGGAAAACCTCATTTGAAACCTGGTCCTTCAACTGGCTTTTGATCTGGTTTTCACCAGCACTTTCATTCTGATTCCTTATCTTGATTTTGCTCAATCTTCTCCTCTTCAGTCTGACCACCTACTTTATCTTCCTGACTTGTTTCACCCTCCATCTCCGATTTCTTCTCACTCTCATCTGAGTCTGGTTTATTTTCACCCAAACTCTTCTCATATTCTGTCTGCTCAGTTGCATTTGTTTCACCACCTTCTGTTTTTGTTTCTCCGCTTCCGAATTTGCCTCCCGTCCCCTGAATTTGCCTCCCCATCTTCCCTTTTTCTACTTTCATCAATTGCAGACTCCTGTCTCGGGTTCCTCCTTAGCCTCAGTTTTCTCCTCAGACTTCTCTTCCTGGTTTTCCTCAACTGTATTCTCAGATAGATTTTGCTTCTCTACGGCATCGGAATTGCTTTCATACTGAGAAGTTTCAGTATTGTCATCTCCTTTAGTTGCATCCTCCTGGCAAATCACCCGAACTGTCCTCAAATTGATTAGAATCATGCTTGGTTACTTTCTCTTTCAACACATTCTTAGTCTCCTGAGATGTCAACTCTGAATTTTGCACAGGAACAACATATGAGGACATCAACATCCAAACCCCAACTAAACAAAATGCAACAAACACAACAATTGTGACTGTCGAACAGTAGCTCGATGACCTCCGGCCATCTACTCGGGAATGCTTCCCCAAAGCCATATTTTTTTAGGTACTGATTACCCTAAAACATATACCTGAAAAGAGAGGGAAAATAAAAATAAATAAAATCAGATGCCTACCAAAACAAAACCGAAGTAATGAAATCTCAATTGAGCCTTATGAGATACTCCAACACAAGTACTGTGACTTAAAATACTAATTAGTAAATAAAGCTTCCTTTGGTTGCCGAGAAAATAAAAGGGCAAAGGAAGGAAATTAAATTTTGCACCTTTGATTTTTAATCACTCAAGACCCAATAAAACAAAACCTACATGGCTCTACTCAACAGCACCTAATAGAACCATTTGGCTCAATTGAGGTGGGATTTTCAACAGTCTTCGAAACTAAAACAATATAAAACAGATCCAAGTTCCTTGCATCAGTTCTCTCAGCTAACAAACAGAGCCTTAAACGAAGATTAAACAAATGTATCAGAGTAAAGTCGCATCTTGACGAAAAAGGAGTATGACTACTAAAATCGTAGAGATCTACACAACCAGCGCGCGCAAAGTTCAAAAAATTTACTGGAGGGATTCATATGATGATTTATACAGTAGTATATAGATACATACATACATATTAACAATCTAAAATTGCAAGGTTTCAAGTACGAAGGCAGGGGAATCAAATCAAATGAAGCAAGTGAAACAGACCATCGTTTAACAAAACAAAACAAGTCATAAAAAGACAAGCTTTTTCCTATTGGATTCCAAAAGGGGAAGCACTGGCTATCGCTGCTGAGCGCAAACCCCAACTTGTGAAGCCGTTTAATGCACAAGAACTTAACAAATAAACAAAGTAACGATCTCAAACACTTATCAGTTCATGCCACATCTAATACAAATAAACAAAACAATCAACCAAGCCTACACCTATATATATATATATATATATACATCTGTAATATTGAACTGTTTGGAGCCCGGGAAAACAAGATCCCCCCACTCAACTGAGCCTGATACTACTACATGGCTTAGTTGAGTTGAGTTTTCCATCTGTGTGAAACCGAAAGAACATACATAACACAAAGATTCAAAAGTTTCACTTTTTCTTTTCGTTTTCTGGGTTTTTTTCCCGGCAGGCAAACGGAATGTAACTCGAAGATATGTGTGGCGATAGATCGAAGGAAAGATCTGTGAGTAAGATTTAGGGAGTACCTTATTTTCTTGGCCGAGATTTGTTACAAATATGGAAGGAAGAATTTATGCTACTGGGCTCCTTCTCTGCCTTTTGCAGAGACCCAAAGGGAAGAGGAGCTGTGGAAAATAGGAAATATCGGCTGAGACCGTAGATATAGATGAGAATTTTACTTCATCCCAGTTTCATTATTATATTTATTTCGAATCTTATAAAATATGAGAGAGAGAGAGAGAGAGAGAGAGAGAGAGAGAATTATCATTAGTGATAATGATGATTACTCAGTGGTAATTGGTAAGGTTCACAAATTACAGCTTAAGAGTCAACAAAGGAACAGTACACCGATTCAACGAGGAGATTATATTCCGTAATCAGCGGGTCAACAAGGCGTGCCACCGTAATATATTTTCGTACGGTCCATGGTTTTGATCACCTGCGCGGCCGGCTGCACATAACGATGGGCACGACACACAGTGAATCAATGATCTGAGTCACATGACACGCAGTGATTTGAGTCATTAGTGATAATCACACACAGGTATGTGCAATCTACATGCTGTTACAAATACTTCAAGTCCTGTGCAACATCGTGCGGATGATCTAAATCCTTATATTATATTCTTTCCATTCTTAAATTATTAGTCTATTTTTTATTTTTAAAACGTTTCAAAACTATTGTCACATTTAAAAAATAAATGATATTTTTTATTTCATTTTCTAAAATACCCTTAAAAAAATATTCTTCTTTCTCTAATGTCTTGTACATTTGGAGGTAAAATTATAATATCAAAACATTCATATTGATATAATAGGGTTTTCTTAAAAAAAATGTGTTTTTTTCAAAGGAGACAGTCATTAAAACCAGAGAAAGTAAATTAAAGTGAAATAATAAAAGATGGCACATGTTAATTTCGAAAGAAAAAATTAAAACGTATGATGGGATATGCCTCATCAAAATTTTTAGGCTACATGATTATATATATGAATAAAAAAATAAAAAAGACTAGGTATTGATCAAGACTATTAAAATAGATCCAACTACAATAATAATAATAATTTAATTATTATTAACATTAATAATGCAAAACGCAACATACCTCTTAGTTTAATTTGAACAAAAGATAAGACTATGTGTCTAAGTAAAAAAGGAAAATGAAAAAAACAAAGAAAAAAGAAAAAAGAGAGCCCTTTTTTACTAGCTTCCGAATTGTTACATAAATGCATCATTTTGTATAGCTTATTTCAATTTGAATGAGGGTGTGCCCATCATATATTTTCTCATCAATACTTTAATTATATACACCGGAGTGGACTGAAGGTGCGATATAGTTAATTTTCCATTTCCAACACCATTCGGGTAAAAAACCAGTCGTGGCGTTTATTAGCTGGACTCAAAGTGGGGATCACTTCTCAGCAATCAGGAATGCTGTAAATGCTGCATTCAGCTAGCTTCCCCAAATGATAGAACGGACAACATTACGCGCGCAAGGGTGTACCCGTCATTTCACCAAATTGTTGGGAATTCGTCTCGTGACTAATGGTGCTTCTTGGATGACAGCTGGATGACTGTAGAGTCCGAGGAGTTTGTGGTGGCAGAGGATTCTAGTCGTCTAGACACGCACTCAATAAAGTCCTCCTTTACCAACCAAATGGAAGAAAAGAGTCGCGTCGGTAGGGGGCCGGATTTACTACTACGCATGTGGGATGAGGATTGAGGGATGGACAAACATGCACCGACACATAGGAACACTCCAATTTCTCTCTCCATACAGACACTGACATACGTCATCAGTGAGGACGCCCATCATATGATCACTTTCTATTTCCTATTAACCCTTTTTTCAAATGGGTCCCACTGTCATGGACCATACTCATTTAATCCAATGGGCCATGGGATCCTCTTGTTGTAAAACCTGCCGGCCCACTTCCAACTATTGATGAGCAGCATGGGAGAGATCACAGAATGAGGATACAAGGAGGCTATCGTAAACATAAGGGGTGGATCTAGTGGTTTTGAGGCCTTTTACTAAGTAGGACGTTTTGTGTTTCATTCTCATCAAGATCATGGACTTGTGTTTTAAAATTGCCCACTGCATATGGGACGGCTGGACTGACAGATTGCATGTGTTCAAAAGATTAATCAGGTGCGTAAACATCTTGTAATATTTAAAAAATAATAATAATAATAGAAAAAACAGAGGCTATCATGAGTTTTTCTTGTTCTAAACTTGGGTGGGTTTTTATCAAATTCTGTACAATGTGCCTATCAGTCCATGAGGTTGGTTGAGGAATGCCAGAGTGAGGAAGTATCAAGTATGCCCTGTGCTTGGGCAAGTCGATTGGGCTTGGATTGGCCTACAATTGGACTCAACCCCCCAAATTGTTTCCGTGGTCACCCTAGACACACGTGCTGTCCTCAAATGATTTGCCGGCACGGCATCAAACCATATCGAGGCTGCTTCCCCACCCTTCATAAAAGCTCATGGAAAGCATCCATCAAGATTCAAGCATTCTGATAGAAAACACTGCTTTTATGTGCCCACATTCGTTTTGTTTTGTTGGCATGGGCTCGATTTCAGAGTTAGGGCCCATGTAACTCGGCGTAGTACTATCCAGTATCCATACATGTGGCGAATTTCAATGTGTGATGGACCATAAAAATTGGTTTGGACGAGAGTTCAAGACCCATATGCTGGAGCTGATAGCTGCCCTGGGCCATCTTTATTCGAGACGTGAGACTGGAGTACTTGTCATCCATATCACGATCCGAATGGGAGATGGATAAACTGTACATCATCATTTTATTTTGAAAAAAAAAAGAGATTTCAAAACTTACTTGATAAGCGGCGAAATCTTGCAAAAGCATTGATTCTTTTTGGGATTACTTTCATGGCCGAAAAAACTGATCATTGTACAACGTGTGTAATTGATCAGAGGTAGAGATGGCAATTTGGACCCGCCCCATAGGGGCCCCGCCCCGCCCCGCACTCATAGGGGCGGGTTTTTTTGAAAATTTTCGGTTCTCGGTTTGGGTATGGGTTTTTTTTTGAAATTTTCATCGGGTTCGGTTCGGGGATGGTATTTACAAGTCCCGATCCGCAGAACCGACCCGCACCATAGACCCGCCCCGCCCCGCATGTGGTTTTACACTTTTACCCTTATATATATATATAACCTTAAGTGGATTTTGGCTTAACCTACAATCCCTACATCAGATATTCAGATCTGCTCATCAGCCTCATCTGCCGCCCAAGTGCCTAACCTAAGCCTAACCCGCATCTACCCCTCGCCCCCTCCTCTCCTCTCCTGCTCTCCAGTCACGTGAATCACGCCGACGACTGACGCCGACGCCGACGCCGGTCTCTGCCATCAGATTTGCCGCCCAAGTGCCTAACGGCCCTAACCCACGTCTGCCTCTCCTCTCCTCTCCTGCTCAGCTGCTCTCCAGTCACTCCTCCTCCCTCGACCCTCGTCACTCCTCCTCCCTCGACCCTCGTTCCGACAGTCACGCAAACCACGCGACGGTGCCACAGTCGTCCGCCGACGCCGACGCCGGCCTCCGCCTTCACCCTCACGGCCTCCGCGACCCAAGTAATCAGGATATCACCCATTCATCCTTACGGAGTCGCGGTTTCAGCAATCACCCCTCGCCGTCGCTCGCCGTGGTTCATCGCCGGATCCGCAACTGATCTACACTAGATCCGCCGGATCTACAGCAGACATACACCAAATTTTTTTTTTGCTTGTGCGGTGCGGGGCGGGGCGGGTTTTCTCAGGAAATCATAGGGTCGGGGATGGGTTTGAGTTTCTGAAACCCGTCGGGTTTAAGGGCGGGTTTGGTACTAGGGTTTTAATGTTAGGGTCGGGGATGGTATATGGTCGACCCGCCCCCGACCCGCCCCATTGCCATTCCTAATCAGAGGAATTGCATGTTAATCAGCCTAAAATTTTGAACACCCTTGTTAAATAAAAATAAAATAAAAGTAATTGATTAGTGACAAAGGGATTTACATTTACAAAATGGGAAATGGATCAGAATTTGATTATACACTCTGTCATAAGGAGGTGAGGCTCAGAGCCACGGACCAAAGTTAGCCTGCCTTTTCAATGAATGGGCCTATCCTCCCATCAAGGGTAAGTTCCCTGCCTATTGAACGGTTCAGATTGATCGGCCGTGGAGAAAAACATTTTTGCCCAGGTTATTAGACCCGACTAGAGAGCCACCTCAACACATTATCCACAAGTTATCAAAAATTCGAGCATCGGCTATGACGTGTCGCTACGTTCGACTCCACCATGGATCACCAATTCCATTTTCCAAATAAAATAAACAATTTTTAAAAATATATTGGGAGCAAGAGAGTCTAATGGAGAAACAACGTGTGGTGCAAATGGCTTGATGTAGATTTTGGACTGGTGGGGTCTTTGAACCACATGACCAAAACTATGAACTCCAATTCTCCACATCTCCCCACTGCTCTCTCTCACTCTTGAAAACTAGAGAGAGAAGACAATGGTGGGGTGTGAGAGATGAGAAAGCTAGTGGAGGAGTTTGTTATGCTTCCATGGCCTGTCATTGTGCTGCTCATGCTTTTACACCATCACCCCAGAGGGACTTCTCCGTCAACAATACCGACCTCAAATCTACAAAAAGATCAAGAACCCTTCTGCTTTCTTCCATCAGCAACAGAAGACCCTCCTACAATGCCCTTGTCTTTGAGGTTTTCTTCTACTCTAACTTCCTTTTATGTATTTATATAAATGTAGTATATATATGTATGAGTATAATGGCTTTGTCGCATATTCATGTTATATCTGGAGGCATATTGAGTGAACAGATTGATAGTGGATAGGAACTCACAAATTGGGTTGTGTTGATCATGCTATTATGTTGAGTTTTCATGTAGAAATCAATGTAGATGGGGGAATTTTGATATTAGTTACCATAATCACTACATGCCTTTGTTTTGATACCATTCCATGGTCAAGAACTGTTGTATTGCTACTAAAATATAGTGAATTTCAAATTTTTTTTATAAATTCCAAATCTAATAGGTAGTGGCATTGTGAAAGTAATTGATGTCATGTATTAGGTTTTGTTCAAACTTGAAATGGGTGATCTAAAACATTCTAAAAATTAGGGTTCTTAGACCAGAAAGAAAAGAAAACCTAAACTGCATTAATCACTTGATGGCATTTCTAGATGAAGTTATGTTGTGAATTTGCATCTTTGTTGTTCCAAGTCTATGGATAAGATGTATATGGCATTTGGTGTATCAGGCAGAAAGTCTACAAAGATGAAGCTTTCTGATGGTGGTTTGATCCTAATTTACTAAATATTCTCCCAGAAATTAAGCAAATCTGATCCTTCAAAACACATTGTATTAGAAAATTTATGTTGCTTCTTGGTAAATATCAAAATTTTGAAAAAATGGAGATTTTGTGGAACAATTTGATCATGATAAATTTGTCAGTTAGGGCCTAGGGGTAAAGTTCAAGAACACTATGGAAAACCATTAAAAATTTTAGGCTGCTTTTTGATTTGTTGGAATCTCAGTACATCTATTACAGCCCCAAATAGTTAATTGAATACTGATATCTATTCCTTTCACTTTGTTTTCTCGTCAATTAAACAGAGGATTTTTGTTTCACCCTTGCTGATCTCATAATGTTTCAGCTGACAAAAGAATTGTTTTTTATGGTGCATCTGATGGCAACACAAATTCTGGCATTCATGGTTACCCTATTGAAGAGCTTCACTATTTTCTAGTCGACAAATTTTTATGTAGTTCTTGAGTCACTGAACTGTGCTGTTAGTTGAGCTACAACTATTAAAATCTCTAAAGTTGGTGTCCATCCGTAACCACAATGGGTGGCATATTAATGTGTTTTATTTTTGCTAGGCTGCCAGGCTGTTGGGTCCTCCAGCGAGATTCGAAGCTTCAAAGCTGAAAGTTGTTTTGATGGGAGAATGGATGAATGGGTACTCTGGAATCACCCCAAGAACCTACATCCTTTCTCACTGCGACTTGACAGCTAATTTAACATTAACTATCTCCAATGTCATCAACCTTGATCAGGTGTGTATTCTCATAATTTATGTCTTTGGCAGGTATGTAGCCAATGTCTATACTGGACATACACAAACAAGTTAGCTTATTTTTAATTCAAGCTCTAGTTTTTTACCAAAATTTTTAGGACTGATACTGTGTTCATGCCCCAGTCATTCTATTACAAATATATATTCATGACTGGGAAAAACTGAGCTTTGCTCTTGAAGATCTGAATTTTTATGGGATCTATGCATTATTTATGTATTAATGGCAGCTGAAAGGGTGGTACAGCAAGGATGATGTGGTTGCTGAGTGGAAGGATGTGAATGGGGATATGTGTCTCCATGTCCACTGCTATGTAAGCGGTCCCAATCCCTTGCTAGACCTGGCTGCTGAGTTTAGATACCACATATTCTGCAAGGAGTTACCTTTGGTGAGTTCACTTTCCATAACATTGATCCACAATAATATTCTACTGTTTATGACAGAGAATCCAGTGTCGGTTGCATATATCTATGATGTCTTTGACATGGCAACCTCTAAAGACCCAATTGTTATGCAACTCCGGTCGTGTATCGTTATGGGGTTGACACCCAACACAACAAAAGGACTAAATAGTCCTGCCATTGTTTCACAACTCCAACCTAGCAACCACCACATTCCATGTTGCAATTCTCTGACTTGCATTGGTGTTGATAAGTTTGACATGGAAAAAGATGTTGGATTACTTCTGACACAGATGCTATCTATCTTTTGCCCAATATCATAATCCTTCGATCTTCTTTGTCACCATCCTCATCATTACTTTAATTGTATACTTTCTAAATGGCATGGAACATAATAGTAGTATGGAGTACTAGTTATCTGTCATGATTACTGCTGCAAGCTCCATATCTACCCGCACTTTGATCAGTTAGAAGGATTTGATATTTCCATTAGAATGTGGAGTGTTGAATTACGTTAGTCAAATTTTGGATAATCATAATCGCCTCTCCTTCTTCCCTCTGAACATGGCACCACTCATGCTAGATTCTGTTGAAATGTGATGAAAATGATTGTGATGGCAGAATAAAAATACATAGCTATAACTTTTTATGCATGGCAGGTACTTACAGCGGTGCTGCATGGAGATTCAGTACTGTTCAGGGAGCACCCTGAGCTATTGGATGCTTTAGTTTGGGTTTATTTCCATTCTAGTTCAAAGAAGTACAATCGCATGGAATGTTGGGGGCCACTCAAGGATGCTGCAGAGGTAAAATTAAACACAAGCCTGCATAGGCACTCAATTTGACACATGCCTTCATATGCCACTTCTGTGATAAATTTACTACATTAGTTAACCATGTCTTACCAAGTGAAGGTTCGTTTCTTAACTTTAATTGAGAACTAAAGCCATTCATTCAGTGAGGATCATGCGCACTATTGTTTTGAAAAATGATATAAACTCACATTGAGTCATTCAATTATATTATTTATACACTTGTCTTTCAGGGGAGACAGGGAGATCAAATCCATGGTTTGTTGACTGCAAACAAGGAAGGTTCCCATCATCCTGGGAAGCAGGGTAGTCCCAAATCCATTTTCCAAGCCCTCTTTGCCTTCCTTCTTTGATGTGTATTTAATAAGCAACACAATTTCAAAGGTAATTTTGGTCTTCATTCTTCAAGAATTACTGCAACTTTCAAGTGCTGAAGCCCAAGAAGGATTAAACTTACTATCAAAGGAGCAACAAGAAGCTCTTTGGGAAAACTCAAAAGGCAAAGGGTCAAGTTGCATTAGAACAAGGATTGTTTTGGGTGTCTTTTGATTCTTTTGCATCTAACCTATTTCTTCCATTGGAAATCCTGATTCACAATTCTTGTACAACTGAGACCATTTGTTCATTTGTCAATCAATGGCTGATGTCTTTGTTGCTTTGTATTTCTTTTGATTCTTGCGTTCCATCTCAAACCTGCTCAAGCAGGTACAGCTAGGATGGGCTGGACCAAGCAAGGATAGGGCCAGTTTGAATTTGGGCTCAGCTCATGCAGTCTATGTTCAGTGCACCCAAAACCCAGCTTAGGTTTAAACTCAGCCCCGGTCATCACTCATCAGGCTGCTAGACCTCAGCAGTCCAGCCCATCCTAGCAATACCTGAATCCCAGGGTTGCAAAAATCCAACTCACAAACACGAGTCCATAAACATTCAACACGAGGTAAAAATGATACTAACGCCGCAAGCCATTCCATCGTCAAAGAATTCAAGACGAAAAATATGAAAAGGAAAACAGAAAAAAAACGCAAGAAAAACTCAGACATTGTCCCATTATATAAATATAATATTTCAACAACTTTGTGAAACAGTTTGCTGTTCCAGTTTGTCTTAGGGTTGTTCGTGATTCGGTTTGATTTGGTTTAAAGAAAATTTCAAACCAAACCAAAGTACTTCGGTACTTTTATATAGCTTCGGCAAGCTTGTAGACAATAAATAAGGGCATGTTTTCATGTCCAATTCGAAATTAAATAATTCAAGAAATTTTATATAGTTTTAAAAGTATAATCCATCAAATCTTAAATCGACAAATTCAATAAGAATAATGATAATCATTACAAATAAGGGTATGAATATCTTGATTAAATCACACTAATACCTCCCACGCACAATTCTTCCAATCAAGAAGCTTAAAACTCATAGTAGTAACTGATATCCGATGAAACTAACACATGCTTAGAAACATTTCATACGATTACCCGTTGGTGCATATTAGAGAACATAGCTACTGCATTGAGTGAGATTCTTGGTAAATTTTGAAGACAGTTCAAATAATTTCTTTGGTGGACATTTCATACCCGTTCGTGCATCAATAATGATCTTCTCTAGTGTCACTGTCTTCTCAAGCAAAAACCGTACAAGCAGGGTTACAAGTTCAGACTCACGATGCCGTCCTGCGAAGCCAACAATCTTCACATTCTTGAGATGCAAAAGCGAACACTTTGAACTCCTTGATTCCAATGACCAGTAGTTTTCAAGAAAATCTTCATCAAACACATACTGTGAAAGAAGATTTCATTAGGCTCAAAATTTTATTCGAATTTATGAATCCATATTTTTAACTTGTAGGAAGGGGGGAGGGAGGAAAGAAACTTCAACAAAGAATGGCTTCTAGTCGTCACCACAATGATTCACATATGTCTAGATCATTAAAATATCTCAAGCACACAGTTCCAGCTTCTAGAATAGCTGCCTTTTACTTTTCCCACAAGAAAGGGAACTTTAGCTTATTCTAGGAATCATTTCAACACTAGATAGAGAGTCAGAGATGACGAGTGCATTCATGAAACATATGAAAAATTGAAAAGAGATGAGAAAACACCACATTCAATGATTCTAAAGGCAAGAAATGGGGTATAGTTCAGGGAAAACACACCTTGTTAAGGGAGGTCAAGCCATAAAAGGAGGTCGTGTTTATGACTAATGTCTCCAGATTAAGGGAACTTAGTAGCAGGCCTCCTATACCAAGGATGTCGCATTTCCTGTACATATCTAGTATTAAACATTTGCAATTGGGCATTGAAGACAGCATACCTTTCAACTCCGAAATTGATAGAACCTACGCTCAGCAAAGCAAAAAGCAAAAAACAAAATTAAGATAGAACTGAATTATAGATAAATGTTACTACTAATCTCTTTAATAATAAATAAATAAATAAAAAGCACATGCAAGCAGAAGTTTTCCTAATGATCACCAAATTTGGAGAAAAGTTAAATGAACTAAAGACAAATTATGCTTCCGAATTGCATATACACCCTACATGCAATAAATATCACATTTTTAACCATCAAGAAACGTCTAGGACCATGGCATTCCTCATTGCAGAAGCCAACAATCCCATCTAATCTGTAAATTTCGGATGTATACAAACAAGACTACTCTTATTGAGGATGAGAAATTGATTTGATACATTTTAGGGTTCATGGGTTGAACCATAAGAATTTTTATGGCACAAAAGTGGGTGCAAAACATGACAAGGTCATCATACAAAAGTAAATTTTTTTTTTTGTAACTCTAACTCAAACTCAAACTTAAAAATTGGACTGGTGACATTAGCACTCTATTATATTCTTTTTGTTTTTCCTTTTTGGTGATGTGATGCAGTCAGTTACAACTGGTTTCGACTCAATTACTCAATAGAGAAACAACAAAAAATAAAGTCCAAATCACTGAAGAATATGAGGCCACAGTGCATGGTTGGGAAGGTTTTAAGTTTATGAGGAAACTTAAGTTGATTAAAGCTAAGGTTAGGGAATGGAGTAAGGCAGAGTTTGCTAATTTAGGGGAACAAAAAGTTTTGATATTGAACAGAATTGAAGAGTTGGATTGTTTGGAACAGGCTGATGCACTAGAAATTAGTAGTGTACTTTTATGTTTTGCTTGTTATGTTCTTATGTAACCAACTGGTAATATTAGGTTAGCTTTTAGAGTTAGATATTCGTTGTAGTTAGTTATAAGCTGTTACGATTAGTTAGAAGTTTGTTAGATGGTTAATATTTGGTTACTTCACTATAAATAGGGACTAGGAGACTGTTATGAGTTAGTTTTCAGATCAGATTTCTTTTATACAGATTTGTATCACTGCAATAGAGCATTTTTCTGCTCTTTTTCAACTCCCAAACAGCCTTATTTCTTTGTAAACTGAATTTTTTTGTCTTGTAATGAAGATTTTCTGATTCTCTGCATCAATGATGCTTCTTGTGGTTTGAATTCTTCATCATTTGGTATCAGAGCCTGAGATTTGATCTCTGTGGTGTGACATTTTCTGGAAATTCTTCTTCTCTCTTCCAACATCAGGTTTTCTTGTTCAGATACTGATCGAATTTGCCTAGGCTTGGTAGAAAATCTCTGTAGGAGTGATTGCAGCATCCTTATGCCGTGAATATCACATTCGAACCCATCTTTCAGGATCATGAAAGCAGTTGTGGAGGTTCAGTCATGGTTGCATCTTTTCCAGTTCTGATTGAAGCATATTAAGGCTGAGAATTTCATCACCTGTTTGGTTGCGGCTTCAATAATAACCAGTGGTTGCATTCAATAAGGAAATTGCAGGTCTGAAGAGGTTGTTGCACTCAGATCTGGTGTTTTGGTTCAAATCGAAGGAGTCTCTTGCTCGAAAGCAGTGACAGTGATCGCAATCAGCACCTGTTTCTGGCAATTTCTTCTTTTGCTAAAATCGAGCCCTGCTCGTTTGGTTTCTTTGCTGATAGATTGTCATTCAGCTAGGGTTGCTTTGATTTTTAAGGAGCATTTGACTCTGTTTTTAGAGTTTTACATCAGTTTGGGAGATTTCATGTGAGTTGCAACTACAATGAGGTTCTTTACTTGAAGTCCACATGCCCTCAATCACTGTTGGTTGCAGAATTGACATTTTAGCCTTTCTAGCTAAGTTGAATCAGCACCAGATTCTGTCCTCTGTGATCAAAACTTTGTTCTTGGTTTTTGATTGAATTTGCTAGCTGTTGTTATACTGCAAAAGTTAATTTTCTCTTAGTTATTGCTGTTGTGGCTCAAAGAATGAGAGTAAGAAGAGGTAGAGGATGGGGAAACACCTTGTACTTTGATCATGGGGTTAATTTACTTCCATTGATGAATGGAGATGATGGTCAACAACAAAATCAGCAACAAAGAGATGAAATTAAGCAATTACGAAGACAAATAATGGCCTTAACAGAGAAGGCACAACACCTCCACTTTCCAAGTGAGAATGAAGACTCCAAATGTGAGTATAAAATTGAAGATGAACTTCCAAACTTTCATGGAAGTTTTGATTTACATGAGTGCGAAGAGTGGTTGAATACTCTTGACGGAGTATTTGATTACTTTGATTCAATCTGGTTTGGCAGGTATTCCTATATATTATTTGTCTTTGTTTAGAATCCCATCAAAGGTGGCTGGTAAGATTGAGAAGGTCATTAGAGATTTCTTATGGGAAGGGTGGGCGAAGGAAGAAAAGATCATCTTGTTAGTTGGGAGATAGTACCTCGACCCTCTACAAGTATATAATTTTGACTGATTAAGTTAGCAAAAACACAGCTCACATGTCCAAAACTCATGTTCTGAAATACCTAATTGGTGAAATAAGACAATGATATTCTACAGTCTATATGCAGGCTTGTATAGAAAGAAGAGTGAAACAAAGGGCAAATTAATATAATGGCAGTTCTCACATTAAATTTCACCCATGTCTTCAAACATATAAATCATGTGACCTACAATCATAAAAAATATATTCCATGGTGTCATCCCATGATGGGACTGCCATTCACAAAGCAGCTTGTGGTGGAACTAGAACAAAAAGCATGTACCAATATGCCGTTTTTTGAATGCACATATAGAGAGAGAGAGAGAGAGAGATGCCTTGAAAAACTGACCTGAATACACCAATTCCCCATAGTTAGTTTTTTAACATGACGAAGCCCATCAAGAAGTTCTCCTACCATATTTCGTAGCTCTTCAAAATCATTATCATAGTCTTCAACAGAAGTGTTTACCTCAAAATTCAGGTGACAATCATCCAAAGATTGAATGTTCATCAACCTAAACCTATTCCGGTGAATTTTACCAAATATCCCCAATGATTGAAGTTTAGGTGCAGAAATTTCCAACACGACCTCATTTTCTCTCCGAAAAGCCCAATAATCTCCTACCACCAATTTTTTCAAACTTGCTGAACCAATATCCAATCGAGTGAACCCCCAACATCCGTACAATTCCATTGATTCCAACACTGGGGCCCCTACAAATATCTTTTGAATCACATCGTTGCTCAAAACTGTATCCCCAATAAACAAACTCTTGAGCGATTTCCAACTAATTAATCCATTAGGCACAACATGACACCCTGTGAACCTCAATGTCGTGATTGATGATGAATTCGTGTATACATACTGAGGCAATACATATGCAGTCCCTCTTCTATACCCCCATGATAAAAGTAAGCATAGCTCTTCCACATTGGCAGTGGTCGCAAAGTGAACCCATGTATCAAGAAGGGGAGTAAACATGTCATCATTAAAAAAATCAACTATAAATTTATTGAGGCGGCAATGCCTGTGGAGATGTATAGTTTTATTCACAAAGCTTACAAACTCATCGGTGGGATCGCTCCGCCAGGAGGTGCAAGCAAAATGGAGGTTTGGGGTATAAGTCCAAAGGTCTAGCCATCTCTGGGATAATGCATTGGTTTTTATGGCATCTTTAGTGGGCAGAAAGGAGAGGATATGAAGGCGAATTGAGTCCGGCAGGATGCTGATTCGATCTTGTTTTAGGGTTTCTTTTGCCTCGTCGTTCAAGGTGTTGTTCATCAAATTGCGACCACGGCTTCGATGTTCACTGGAATCAAAGCTTCTTTCTTCGACATAACCATGATCACTTCTCTCCCATTCAGAACTTTGGCCTCTTTCCCCATTGGAACTTTGGCTTCCTTCCTCCATGATTGCGAACCCCTTCTCCTGATTCCTGTAAGTGAAGAGAGGATTGAAGCAACCTTGATTTACATACATATCCAATTATATATTGGGAAGTAGCAGTGAACTCATGGGATGCACAGGACAAAAAACAAAAATAAATAGAGTAAATTACGCTTACACGGTTACACCCCTCTAATATGAGTCCAAATCTTCAGTCCCGCTTTCCTATCCCCTCGCTCTGTCACCTCCATTGAGCTCACGCCACGTGTCCAAGCTAATCCTATCATTTAACAAGGCAAACACACCGTCAAGTACCAGTGATTTAATAATAAAATTCTTGAGAAAAAAAAAAAAAATACCTTCATCTTCAACCTGTGTAACCTATCAAAACTCAAAATCTCCATCATTTACAATCTACAATTACATCTATGAAAGAGAGAGACAATGATAAATAAACTGTCTGATACAAATATTTATATGATAATAAAAAAATAAAATTCCTATCAAAAAATAAATAAAAAATCTTCATTTTCAACCTGTGTAACTCATTAAAACACAAAATCTCCATTGTTTACAATCTACACTATCAGATCTATGGAAGAAAGAGAAAGAAGGGAAGAGAAAATATCTCATGGTTAGGGAGGAGGAAAAATATTAATTTAGGTAAAAGATAGATGGACTGATACACGAGAGAACTAGAGGAGGATTCAATTGTTTTCTCAGGCGAGGCTCTAAGTCGGCAACCCCATCCCCTTGCCTTCATCTTGTTCAACCTCCATCTTAACACCAAGTAACCTCACTTACTGGTGACACCCACGCCGGATCTAAAACTGTACACAGAAGAGAAGATACGAAGAGATTATCTCGCCGGCAAACTCACCCAAATCTTCATTTAAATCAATTGGCAACCATTCGCACCCATGTCGAATCATAAATCACTCGCTCGAAATTTTCGATGTTTGGTGTTTGGATTTTTTATTGCGGTTTTTGTTTTTAACTATTATTTAATATATTTTTATTTTAAAAAAAAAAAAAAAAAAAAAAAAAAACCTCAATTGATGGTTATGACGGTGATTTTGCCCCGTTAAGCTGGGGAGTCTGTTTGTGTATGTGGAACAAGTTGATTGGGGTGACAAACGAAGGGGACAGGAAATGGAGATAGAGGATCTGGACTCCTCTAACATCTGAAAATTACACCCCGCCCCCCGCCCCCACCAAAAACACAGCGGGGCGGCCCAAGGGTCCTTTCCGAAATTGCAAAGATAAAATGACCAAATGCCCCTCACCATGTTTTTATATTTTATTTTTCTAGTTTTATTTTCATGTTTCAATTTCCCACCATTAGGCTTTGCACACATTTTTGTGGATTGGGATTTGCTCAAGTTGGGGTCTTCAACTTGACGCTCAATTTAGCGTTAGATTTTGGACACGTGGGGATGCAATTATCAACGGCTAGGCTTCTCCTACAAATGCTAAAGCTTTCTCATCCCAGCCGTTGATAATTGTATCCCCCCACGTGTCTGAAATCTAACGCTAAATTGAGCGTCAAGTTGAAGGCCCCAACTTGAGCAAATCCAAATCCCATTTTTGTTTGGTTGCTGAGAAAATTGTGGAATAGATTTTATGAGTCAGCATTAAACATAACATAAAAATAAGTATTATAAATTAACTTTAAACATATCATTCATAATATCCATCGACATATTAGAACGATAGTGATGGAGATCAATGGTAACAGCCTATAAAAGTGTATAAGAGGTGTGGGAAGGAAGGTTGTAAGGCCCAAGCCTTGATTTGGCACATGTTGGATGATGTAGGCCCCACTTGGAGCCTTGCATAATTGGGTTTTGTCAAGTTTGGGCATGTTTGGGCTTTAATTTTTGGGCTTTCTATTTGGATTAGTTAGTTGGGTCATTTTTTTTATGTAGTCCAAGTCCTCTAATTTCTCTTGGAAGCTTACTTGGTCTCCAAGTTGACTTGTTTTGGAAGCCAACTTAGCTTCCAAGTCAGCTTGTTTTTTAGTTTCTTTTGTTTTTAATCCTTTATAAAGGCATGTAATAGCAGATTTTAAATCAATGAATAATATTTACTACAATTGTTATTGGTTATGAGTTTTCTCTCAATCCTTAGGGAGGTGTGATCTTCTTACTAAGAGTGATTCCTAGGACCCTACTGGTGTGAGGTCAGTAGTTATCTTTTGTTTTTCCTCCTTTCTTTATAAACTCTAGCAAGTATTTTAACCCAATACACCATTCTCCAACCATCAATCCTTCATCCTAACGACCCAAGCCTTCAAAGACCACCACAAAGCTTTGAACTCACTGTTTTCTAGAAATTCCAACAGCATACAACCAACAATCCTTACCCAAATCCCACCCCAAATCATCTACAAAGCCTATAACCCTTCAGCTTTTGATTTCTCGCTTATTCGTCCTACATCAAGTAGTACCTTCCCTTACTGGAGTTCAAAAATGATGAAATCAAAGCAACTGTTTATGGTTAGTAGATTTTAGGGCTGGTATGGCATCAAGTCTGGTAATGATTACAATATCGGTAGCAAATACATAAGAAGAGATTCTAAACCTGTGGATTACCTTCTAGTGGTAATCCTTGACTAGATAGCAGATTCTTCGAATACCAGAATGTGGTGAATGAAAAATTTCTGATTAAAAATAGGTAGAATAGGGATTCTATTAGTTCGGAATGGGTTCGTTCCAAGGTAAAGGGTTTGAATAGATTTTTGGGAGCATCCTATGAGGGTTATAAGGGAGAAGTTCTATCTTCATTTTCCAAAATAGAGCATAGATGGCGATCTAGAGGCTCAATTTCCCCCAAAAGAAAGCTTTTAAGCTCAATAGAGAGAAGCAAACGCAAGTTAAAGAAGCTAGAACGGACAATTAATGATGGTGCCAGATACAACAACGATGCCATAGTGAAAGGGCAAGGAATGGTCATAAGCTCGTATTGTTTATCACAATAATAACATAATCTTTTAGCCCTTCTCTCTTCCATCTCGGCTTAGGATATCTTTTTAATGGGTGGAATGTTATCTTGTGTTGCTGGTTTAGTAGCAGCAAAGGTGAAAGTACTCTGCTTGGATGGTGTGCGAGCCTTCCGAACTAGGACCTCCATGGTTTCTTCTTGTAATCGAGCTAACCGAATGGCTTAGGTTAATATAATTGGTCCAAACATCCGAATGCCATTTCGTATTTCTGCTTACAGCCCGCTTATGAAATAGCTCACAAAAAATTTCTCAGACAAATCTGTGGTTTGTCCTATGAGACTTTTAAATTGATCTTGGTATGCCTGCATCAAGCCTACTTGTTTAAGTTTAGAAAGTTGGCCCATTACATCATCATATTTACTCGGCCTAAATCGTGTAGTTATATCATCAATGAATGTCTTCTAATCAACATAACCTTTTGAGGCTTCATAGATTTGGAACCAGTCCAGTGCCTTACCTTCCAAATGAATGGAAGCAATGCAAATCTTGTTTTCTTCTGCAATGTTGTTGAGGCTGAAAAACCAATTGCACTGATAAACCCAACCTGTCAAATTATCCCCATTAGAGTGAGGAAAATCAAGTTTAGCATATTTAGTGTCGACGGAATCTCTACCAGAATGCTACCTTGTTCCAGTATGGTTGGATATGTTACCACGTTCTCCATCCAATCAGCTAATGAGTTGGTCATATTTGAGATTCATTGCTGAAACAAGTTGTGTTAATTCCTTCAGAGTCATAGCTTGCTTGTTATAACTTTCTCTTCGGTGCTTGATCGACTCGTCTATGCGCTTAGCTTCTTATGATCTAGTCCCTTCTGCCATAATCACTTATTAACAGGGCAAGAATGTTGCTCTGATACCAATTGATAAGACTAAGAAGAAGATTAGAAGAAAATTAAGCAAATTCCCACGTCAAGGGGGAAACCTTCTAGGTAACTTTGATTGTACCAAAATCAGATGATCCCTTTTGGCTAAATGCTACAGCTTCAGGTAATTAGAATTATTTATTATTTAGGTTATAATTTAATTATAGCTTATTGGTCTTAGGTTTGGTTTGAGCTAAGCATTATATTAGTAGGAGCACCATATCTTGGATTTTTTTTTTTTTTTTAATGAGATAAATGAGTATGATATGCCGTTCTATTTCTTTTGTCAAATAAATGATCTTTGCGATTGATTTCTATATTGTGTGGAAATAATCTCGAGGTAACTCAGCTAGGACATAATTCGAGCTCCACTTAGAACGGGTGAGATACTGCCACCACAAGTTCTACAATACTTCCAGATCGGGGAAGTAAGAATTAAATACCCTTCTCAGCCCGACATGAAATCCAGCCCAGTCCCATTCGCAATTCCATTCACGAGCCAGTCAGCATGGTAGCTAACTAGGCTCTTCCCAATACGGAACACGTGGCAGCTTCTTTAAACCATGGTTCAACCCCTCAACCGTGATCAACTAACCCAAGTTCGGCAGTTACATTTAACCCAAGGTTAACCATCTAACCACAGCTAGCAAACCATGGTTAGGTAGTTATTGGGCCAACCTAGTTAGATCTGACCTAACACAAGCGGTTATTAGACCTAACTCAGGTCAATCTGTACAGGTGGGTATAAAAAAAACATGTGTAGACACCCCATTTTGTACCAGTTATCATCTTAAGTCCCGTGACCCTGATGATGAGTTTAGTGTGGTTATTTACGAATTATCCTTTAAGAATTAGTGCAAATCACAGCATGAGATTTTTGGTTAAAATGAAAAGAAAATTATTTTATTAAATTAGTCATTTTTATCATGTCACTAACACGTATACGTATGTGATAAGTGTGTACGCACATACGATATGTTGCGACTTTAATAATGCTCCCAAGTGTAGGATGTCGCGAAATAATAAATTCTCGGTAAGTCCGAGGTCGAACCACAGGGAAGGGGAATAATTAACAGAGAAGATTGAGAAAATATTTTAGAAATTTAGTTGCTTGATTGCAAAGAATTAATTTGATTGAAAACAATAAGTTAAAAGCACTAAGGTTCAAAGGTCCACTCACAACAAATATTAGATATTTGCTAACGACTCAATTTTATAACTCAACTGAGATTCATACGAAGGATGATCCCAGTCGGATGATATAACAATTAATTTTATTCAAAACGATTCTAAAAATATGGATTCATAAGGTTGATTGATTTAATGCATGAAAAAACTAGTAATTTAATTCGCTGGGAATTCTAAGTATTCACCGTACCCGGAGTTAACGATAAATAAAAGAATTATATAGAATAAATACTTTGCAAAATAATCAAAATCAATCAAAACTATGAAAGCTTACATTAAATCCATGAAAGAGTCATTAAACAAATACCAAACAATTGTTGTGGCTTCACTCCTAACCTTAGTAAAAAGTTTAGCTACTCATGATAATTGAAAACTAGAAAACTAAAGAAAGGTAGAAGAAAAAGAACGAGAGGTGGTCATAGAAGAGAGGAGGAGAAGTAATATATATAGGTGCAACCGCCTTTTCCTTTCCATGTGCTCTTAGGGTTTCTAAGAGAAAGAGGAGAAAAATTAGGAAACAAATTGGGAATCCCGGTTTTTTTTAGCAAGGCTAACTTGTAACCCGTTTTTGACCTACTAAACCTCAAAATCATGAAGTATTCGTGAAATACAATATTGTTGGGCTTCAAATCAGCTTTCCAGGGACACCAATTTCGTATAAATTGGACTTCGGAGTCAAAATTTATGGCCAAAATACGGTAACTGCTCCAAACTTCCTTTTTAATCTTCTTTCCAACTTTGGGGTTGCCAATTTCTTTGCTAAAATCTTCTAAAATTAATGCACTTCACCCTTGCAAAGCTTCCATATAGTTCAAAATAAATTTAGAATGCTTGACTATAGGAAATTGTCTTCCTGCAAAAATAAAACACACATTAATACACCACTTTAAGTATAAGAACATGTATCAAGAAAGCTCATGTGTAATGTGTAAAATGTGGAATTAAGTGCCAAATAAATGTGATAATGCCTACTAAAAGTACAACATTAATGCAATTTTAAGCTATTATTACTATACATATACATGCGTGTTAGCGGTTACTCTCCTAATTTTTAGAAAAGATAATTTCCCTTTCCTATTCAAATTAGAAGACTTTTATCATATTAAAATATCCTTTGATTATTCTCCAAGAAACCTAGTCTATAAAGGAAAGGAAAACCCTAGTTTTCAGATATAAATACTCTTTTAATGTCTTAGAGAAGGAGGAGGAAAATAAGGTTTTCAAAAGTGAAATTCGTCATAATTTAGAAACAATTTTCCTAAAAACCAGCGAGCGTATTTCAATCATAACTTTTGAGTCAAAAGTCAGAACTTGATGAAATTGATCTTTTTTAGAAAGATAATTTAATTTTCTACAACTTTGTATTTTACGAATTTTGTCCAATTCCAACGTTTTCATACCCAAAAACTCGATTAAATTTCTGCTGTTGCAAAGCAAAATCAATTTTCTTTTCTCTTATTATCTTTTGTTTTCTATTTCTTTTCAATGTTGAGTGAGTTTTGATCTTTTTTTTGTGATAACACTTTGACGAAAAGGATTCGTGTTGGTTTGATTCAATCCAAAGAACTGAGGGGCCACGTACGAACAATTACAAAGTCAGTAAATTTGGTTTTCTTTAGCTTTTTATTCTAATTCTTCTTTTATTATTTTATTTTTGTCTAAGGCATGATTAGCATGATTTAGGTTTAGTTTATATTCGTATTTATTTTTTTGTATATTTTATTTTATTAAGGATGCATGATGTACATTAATCTAAGGCCTTTGTGATTCTGTATGATATGCCGATAGGGTGCGTATGCACCTATCCCAAGTGCATACGCATTCCCTTGTAGGCAGAAAGTTTATTTCCTACTATTTTTGTCTTCTATTTCGTTTTCCCCCTTATGTGATTGAATTGGATAAAATGCCTATTAGGTGCGTACGTACCCATCAGTTATGCGTACGCACCTTACCTCGACAAACAGATTGTTGGCTTATTCATATCTTTTGTTTCTGGTTGGTTGATACCTCTTATTTATTTGTATATTCTGATCTATTCTTTCTGATATATTTTTTAATCTCTGTTTTATTTTATTTATTCATTTTTTTGGTCATTATGTGTGCTATTATATTATTGCATGATCTAGGGTGGAATTTAATTGAATGCTTAATTAACTAAAGCCAATAATTATGTGTGGGGGCCGGTTTCGACTAGGTATTGTTGGGTGCCTTAGACCTTCCCAGTGATGTACCCTAACTCCGAACCCTCTCTAGTTATGACGAGTTAGACTTTGCTAGGATTCAAGTTAGTTCCCAAGTCAAATTAGATGAGACTTCTTTCTGCGCTAGCCCTCCTGGTTAGTGGCGTACTCCCGAGCCATGTGGTTTAGGACGTGGTGCTCACAACATGACGCAGTTATATGAGTTATGAATAGTACCCTAATCCTACATACACCAAACTTTGTCGTCTTCCTTGCACCTCCCTCCATTACAGCCTCTGACTTAAGCTTTGGAGAGGGCTTGGCCAAACCCACCTCGGTCTACTTCTGACCCTGTTTCTAGCTTGTGGTTACAGGTTAATCGAAGGAATCAGCTTCAATCTTCTCAGTAGTGTTCGTGGTCCAAATTTAGACCCACACATATATCATTTTAAATATGCCTATTTTTATTTGTGTGAGGCTGTGAGCAAAGCAAAATGATTTTTGTTATTTTGTATTGAGTAAAGCTTTGATTTGAATTACTGAATATTTGAAAATATGTTTAGCCAAATTGATTTGTATTTGAATTCCGATTATATTTACAATTCTAGTTTGATTATCCAATGTCTAGCCTTAGTACTGGTGTTTGGTTCCTATGGGTTCCAATGCTTTGGCCCGGGATAATATTGAACTTTTGTACCAATGCTTTATTTAAAGTCTTCACTTAACAAGAACACCATTTGGACCTTCGATCAATTTATCTGAGTTATTTGTATGGCTAGCTTGTTCTAAAACAACTCGTAATTTGTTATTGATATGAAATTCTGAAACTTCTGAAAATTGGCATTTCCTTCTGAAAATTTGTTGGCAAATATTTAATCGTGATCAAAGAGCATAGTCATTTATTGAAATTGATTTTTTTAGAAATTCGTGCAATTAGCTTGGTTTATTTTCTGTATGATATACTCACTCTTACAATAAATTTTTTACATGACTAATTAGTTATAATACTTGGTCGGGGTGTGGTGGAAGCATAAAGCGCATTGATGTAGAAGTTATTGGATTTATGGTTTATTAATTATTAGTAGTAGTTCTGCACTAATTTCTTTTCCTTTACCGGACGTAGAGCCACTAAGAGCTCGCAAACCGAGTCAGGCGTAGGTGCCAAATTCGAAAAGTCGAGTCTCGATTGAAATCGCCCTTTCCTATTAAGCTAAGATGGCCCAACCCAAGGGTTATTAAAGTATCAGGCCTAGCAGGGCACTCGAGGGCCACTCTCTGTCTGGTCCGAGAAAACCTTCGCATGCCTCCATTACCTTTTGGGAGGCCGACGCCTTATTGAAACTGTCTACGTGAAACTGTTTCTATGGGAGAATTACTTGACTTATTTAAGATATTAATTATTTAAGTTTATAGTTATGAGATTTAAAGTATATAAGATTTCAATTATTTTAGTTATTGTAGGTGATTGTGACATTATTGAATATTTGGAGATTATTAGCACTTTGATTTATTTTATTTTTGAATTTTTGCTGTGGATAGAAGGATATTTTTTGAACACATGTATTGCTGGATTTGGATTTTAAGTCGTGCCTCTGGATTGGATTACTCAGGTTTGGAGCGTGACAATGTAAGATAGAGAGGAGGAAGAAAGAAAATAGAGCTCCATGGTGAAAGGCAAACGGCCATCTCTCTTCAACAAACTCGGATCATTTTATAATCACTTTGCCATGACTACATCTATCACTTGGCTTTAGCATTTTACCAACAAAAAAGACCGATACCTTTAGCATGTTCCCAACCAAAAAAAAAGACCGACTTGATTGATGATGTGTATCCATAGATTGTAGTATTTTCTTCAGGATGATTTCCAGTCGTTGACTTACCCTTTTTGAAGTAAATAGATCTAGTGGATATGCATAACCAAGAAAACTGAATTCACGTGTGTAGGTCCATCCAAATCAAAACTACTTATTCATTTTTTCTTTTGATAAAGGTAATTTTATTCACACAAAAAAAAAGCCAAGACCCATGTACAAAAGTATACCAATGCAACTAAAAGAGAAGGCTATAAAGCCAAAGAGTCAAAAAAGATTTGGGAGTTCATCCGGTCTTCAAAAAACTCCGGGTTACTCCAGCAAAAAAGCAACCCTATACAAGTGTGTTCTTTAACTATTCAGCAGCAGTGGACTCAAGATCTTCAAAAGTCCTTTTGTTTCTTTCCCACCATAAAGACTAGAAGATAGCATAAGGGACTTTCCTCCACACTTCCCGCCCCCTCTTATTAGTACTCCTACATCTCTACGAGGCCAGCACTTGGTGAACAGTTGCAGATTGAACCCAATGCATATCAAAAATGGCCAAGCAGCTTGTCCAAAGCTCAGTTACTGTCTAGACCCTGGGCAGCAGGGAAGGAAATACCTATAGGGGGGGATAAACTCCTATACAACGACTTTATTGAGAATTCCCCAATAGAATTTATCCCCCATATAACAGCATCTTCAGTTTCCCTTTCTATTTTGGCATCATATAAGCTGTGCAAAAAATAGCTCAGATCCTTCAATCTCCCAATCTTGCATATTTCTAATGAAAACAACATTCCAAAAGGGGGTGTCCCCAGCCCAAATCAAAAAATCTGATACCCATCCCTCTTTTCTTAGAGCTAAATTGTAAATGAAAAGGAAAGTCTCAAGTAAAGTGCTGTTCCCACACCATTTATCTGTCCAGAACTCAACTCTTTCACCATTACCAATTTTGAATTTTATCTTTCTCGCAAACTAAACTACGTATTCATGTGATGATGGTTCCAAATATCTGTAATAGATATATATATATATATACACACACACACACACACACTTAGGGAGGGAACTGCCCCTATATATATACAGTTCCCTCCCTAAGTGCACAAACACACTGGTGGATGAGTGGATCTCTTAGCATGCATGCATTTCTATTTGTGCATGGGACATAATTATATAATCCTGCTTAATAAGCAAAACAGATAACGAATAGTTACAATACAAATCCTAAGTCGTCCACGAACTAATTATTAGAAATTTTAAATTTTACCCAAAGAAAAAAAGGTTGTTTAACGCAAGAACTACCTATTCATACTTATCTCAAATAAACCAAGTGACCTTCACTCTGATCTCCCCATACTTGCCAGAAATATTCTTCTCGGCTGTACCGGAAAGTTGAGCTGGAAACTCTGCAATGCCCTCAGCAATCGCCTTGTTAGAAGAGTCCAACAGATTCGCCTCAACTATAAGGGAAGAGTCGAATGGCACGGCCACTAAGGATCTTGACAACGGAATGAGCTGCCCAGGCCTCCCAATTATGGCCTCACGTGATGTCTTACGGAAGAGCACAATTTCAGCAATGTCATCCACAAATTTACTATTGCGAGCAGTTAACCCTCCATAAAGCTTGGCAGGGTTTTCCTCATCTCCATTTATGAGCATAAACTCCAGGGTGGCCTCGACCGCATCACCAAACACTACATAGTTCAATATCACCCCACCAAACAAACCCCAACAATCTTGGAACAAGAGTTTGTCAAAGCCCCCGCTGTCGCTTAAAAACCGCCACGTAAATTGTCTACTGATAACTTCATCGTCCAAAATCCAATTACTGTACTCATATGTGAGAGCCACATCGATGATAAAGGAATCATAAATTTCCATGGATTTAGCTGATCGAGTCAGCAAAGCAATATCGCCGGTCCTTATGGATTCAGAATTCTCCCTATTTCGGTTGTAGATGTGTTGAAAATCATCAAATGGGTTCAAAACTTTGACTTCCCCGTAGAGACAGACTCGATACTCTGCATTTGTGTTAATTATCTGCATCGAGAAGACTTCCAACATTTGCTTTCCCTGGATGAAAAGTGGCCATGATGCAACTATGTCCTCACGCAGAGGACTTTGCTGGCCATCGTCAACAACATCCTCGCGCAAAGGACTTGGCTGTCCATCATCAACGACATCCTCGCACAGAGGACTTAGTTGCCCATCATCAACATTGGTCGTGTTCCCCAACTCATGCTCGATCCTCAGTGTGATTGTACAATCGTCAGTTTGCAATTGGATGTCTAATCTTCGAGTGGGTAGATTCTCCTGAGGGGGAAATACGAAAAGAAAAGAAAATAAAAAATAATATAGGAGGGAATGCCTATATACACAGAAGAAAAAACCTTACATGCTGTCCATCTACTTGCCTATATACTCCTAAATTTGTTTATTTACTGCTTATTATCGTGTTAATTTCTTACTTCATTGTCCTATCAGGTTGTTCATTTCATCCATTTGGTAAGAACAATCAACATCAAATGTCAGCGAACTGGTAGATGGACATAGATTTACCACCACCAAAAAGAAAAGGCAAATCAAACCCTTCCATGTATAGTTCTATGTCTCTTCTCTCTCAGTGAGAGCGAGAGAAGCACAGATAACGTGCAGGGGTTTCAGATCTAGGGCCTGTAATCCTGATCTAGGGTTCTCCTAAATTAAAATAACCTATAATCTCGATCTAATCAGTTGAAAGAGGAGTCAGATAACGATTTACCGATCTAGAGTTCTCCATCCTCGTTCTCAGATCTAGGCCTCGAAGCTGACATATTCGAAGATAAGGTGTTAGGGTTCTCCCATCTCCATCTCGATCCTCTCGTTTTCAGATATAGGGCTGGAGAGGGAGAGAAAAAGAAAGAAAGGAAAAAGATTAAAAAAAAAAATGAAAGAGAGAGAGAGAGAAGAAGGAAGGGTCGAATCTGGGTGCAGTAATGGAGGCGTCGTCCTCCCAAACTAATACTCCGAAGTCCGTACTATTTCAATAGGGTTTGCAGTCGCCTGTGCTGAGATCGATTGCCGTTATCGGATAAGTGTTTTAACGATTTGAATTAAAATATTAAAAAGTTTTTATTGAAATTATCAAAATACCTTGACACGTTATTTTAATCAAAATCGTCAAAACACCATCCAATGGTTGCAAATAATTCAATAAGTTTTTTAAACTCAATACAAATCCAAACTCATTTTAAGAAGGGAAATTACACACGCAATCTTTATTATTACACAGGCCTTCCTACTTTTGGAAATTACACTCCTCCCCTTCCAGCATGAATCCACAATTAGATTTAGACCTCCCCATCACATGGCTGGTATCGAACACTTTGGGGCTACAATTCAAGTCGAGTCAGGTTGCTTACTAGGGAAATTAGAATTGAATCGAATTAAATCGACTCTCCATAATTGGATACAGGATCATATCAAACTTGTAATATAATCAAACTAAGTTGAACCAGTAAGAATTGACAAATGGCATCTCATAATATAATTATATATTTATATATTTAATTAATAATTTTTTAATAGATCAGTTCTTCAATTTTGGTTTAATTTGATTCTAAAACTCCCTTGAACCAAGAATCGAACCTATGGAAGCCGGCTTGCGAGACTCACATGGATAGTTTGCCAAACCCTTGTTTGATCCTTTATGACAATTCTCAAATATCAACTCATGTAAATGCACTTAGCAAACTCTTTTTCTAAATCACCATGTCGTGCCCACAAATTTACTTGAGTTTTATATAGAATGTCACATAATTAAAACATTCTATCTTTTTACTAAGAATGATGAATTTTTGTTGATCACTCATTTGTCTCCATACATGTTTCACTATAACCAAAATAACACCTTTTTAAGTTTCCCAGTTATTGTGATAAAACTTTAATTCCTCGTGCACAAAACATTCATGGTATCCTAGGTTAAATGATTACTTCATTCAGTAAGACTGGTCACATTTAGTGTATATGTGAGCATCATGTTTTAAATCACGCGATTCGAGGATATGCTAACTAGTCTATGTTCATTGGGCCTCAATTAATCCAGCCTAGGCCTTTGATCGGCTCATGTCATTTGCCTCGCTTATGCTTGATTTGGACCCTAATATGGCTACTCGGGCTCGCTTTCATTTATGGCTTGGACGGTCAGTCCAAGAACATTACACCATGAAATCTGTACAAGTGGGAAGCCCTGTGTGTTGAATCGGAAGATGCAGAATGAAAGGGTACCTTTTTCTTAAGCCTACAATTAACTTTTATTGTCACACATTGATTGTTCACTTATGAAATACAATACGGTATTACAATATATTTAGAATCCACAAAACACAATTAAGGGTCTGTTTGTTTAGAACCCTTATCATTGAAATCTCATCCAATTTCATTATAATTCTCCTTCTGGCTAAATAGACGTGTCCTTATAATAGAAAATTTTTTATTTTGTGCTATCCTGTGTTACCACGTGAGGAGTGCTGCACATCCACATATTGTCAAATAAAGGAAGCGTGTGGAACCTACTCAGCTGTCGTTTCTCCTATGAATTGACCATCCCTATTGTGAGGAAGACATCCCCATATAAAAATCAAGTAAAATTAAGTAGAAGGGAGATCGAATATGCCTATTTTATTTTTTTATTACTACATCAGAAGGAAAAAAAAATGCCTATTTTTTAGAACGGAAGGGAATCTATTTTTATTTCTATTTTTTTAATTGATAGGCAACAAAAAATTTATTAAAATTAAGAAGAGAAGGGGGGGAATCGAATTGTAATTCTCCCTTTTATCGTATTGAGAAAGGTTGGGTCATGCGCATGAATATTGGACCTGCGAGGTTTATGAAGTCTTTATGCATGTCTTCAACAAAATACAAAAAATCATTCTCACGGAGGATTCATAATATAAAATTTGTTAAACCTTGAGGTCGAGGTCCGTAATGAGCAGCACTGGGGATTATTGTCATGAACAAGTATGTATGTATCCAGCCATTAGTGTTTTTAGGTAAGATGTTATGACTCAAATGATATGTACGAGGGAGCGCCTGCGATTCCCCTACTTTGCATCCCATTTAGGTCCCTTCTGTAATCGATTTACAGCGGATATGATGCTACTATCGATGGTTATGCCCAGATGGAGAATTAAACCAATCTGATGGCCCCCTCCTATCCTTTTTTTAAGAATATGTTTCACATAGCAACTAAATGAACACACTGGCACACTTTTGTAGCATGTGCATGTTTTCAACATAAAGAGAGATGATGACACGATTGATATTTAATTGCACCAAAAAAACAGTTAGGGACCGGAAGCCATTCCCATAATTCACTATTGTCAGCATTCTACAGAGGTGGAGACTTTAATAATTCTCTCGCCTTTGTTTGTCATTCATGTCTCTAATTTATATAGATATATAGAGAACAAAAATTTCAACATCACTGGATAGTCGTTTTTCTCGAAAGAGAATCTTGTAGCCACCTATGTTGGATAGTCATTTTCGTTATATGTTAATAAGTCAGAAACTGGACTTTCAGCCAGCTGGGAACATTTAATATATAGCATGTAAAATCCATTAAAACTCGACGTAAATCATGCATTGTGGCTAGCCAAGACGTCTCTCAATCTTCATGCAGACATGATTAAATCATTTTCAATTGATTGCCTAAGCAAACAACCCTCCACTCAATGGATTTTTATTTTTATTTTTATTTATTTTATTGTGGGGCCTCGAACTTAGAACATTGGGTGTTGCTAACATAAATTTATATTTGGGAAATTAAAGTTTCACCACCTCAACTTTCATTTCCAAACATTTTGCATTCGCTTATATATGTTCGTGAAAATATACTACTTTGACAATCAACCGTTCGCTTTTTTGATGGAATCAAAGTGTTTGAAATCAAAATAGAGGGGTGTAAATTGTTTTCAAATAAAAATTGAAGAAGTGAAACTATAATTTGCTCTTTATATTTTAACCTCCGGCCAATTTAGCTAATTAAAATTCAAAGTAAGGCCCAAATTGTGATATATGTAACTCATTAAACAAGTCAAACGATGACCATATGATCATTTTTCTGACATTCCCCCAAACTCACCCTTTCCACTCCTCCCCCCAAAAAAATAAATACACATTAAAAAAAAAAAAAGGAAAATCGAATATTTTATAACTTACCTAGCTAAAATTGTTGCATTCAATAAATCCATCCCAGAAAGATCCAATATAATAGTAATCCGATCACATGGGACAGAATACAGACTCTTAATTCGATGTAGGGAGGGATTAACTGGAATAATATAAAGTTCTATTGGATCATATATGATCATTACGAATAATACTTAGGATTCCATTGATAAAGACTTTTGATTTCTTTAGTTAAAATGCAATATATGATTGCTCCATCAAATGAAGGCCGGTAAGTCAATGTGTTTTCTTCATCAAACTCCCTACTTTGTCCACTCTAGCTTGCATAATTGCCTTCCATTAATAAATAGCAGAATTTCATTCAAACTCTGGCACATTGTTCTCTCTAGTTTTCACCCTCCTTGCCCAATATCCATATCTCTAAAGCTAAACTGCATAGATGGAGAAGAAGACGATCGGGTGCAACAAGTTTAGGTCACCCACGTGTGATCTAGAGCCTAAAAAGATGGACAGCAAGTGCAGGGTGCCCCCAGTTAGAGGAAACATCAAGCGTCGTATCTTCAGTAGTTTATTCAATGGGCTTAAAATCACAACCCGAAAGACAGTTCGTTTTCTTTTTCGAGACTGTAGAGAACCCTAGCCCATGTCATGGCAGTTGAGCAGTACAAATAGTAGCTATATGCACATTCCTCCGTCCCTTGTAAGATCAAATATTCATCTAATGTTGGCGTTGTGTTTTGGTTTGTAGTTATCAAATATTACTTGTAAGATTGAGTCACCTTCTTATAAAGTTAACTTAAGGTAACTTTACATTAAATCACTTTTTAAAACTCTACTTTTAATTTGAATTTTACAGAGCCAACCTTTGGATTAGATATCTTTCATTTGAAAATCATGCATGACAAAAATTAAGTTAATCAGAGATTAAAGGTTCTTTCATCCATAAATGTCTAATGGTTGGTTTTAGAAAATATGAGTCACAAATAAAGTTTTGGAAGGTAATCTAATGTAAAGTTACGTTAAATTAACCTCATAAGGAGGGGACATACTTTTACTTGTAATATTTTTCCGTTATCACACAAGTACGTAATACTTATGACTAGAAGTATATGGGTGTATGTGGGCTTTGTGCTTGAAATGTCATATTTTTTGTTTAATTAACTCTTCTGAGGTTTGGGTACGTGTTGCAAGTCGAATTGGGGTAGTGGTCAAAGGTGTAGGGTACGTGTTGTTTCATTAATGGGGTTTGTATTTATGTAAGCTCTGTTGTATTTTTTATCAGTTGGGTGTAATATGTTATCTAACTATGATGAATTATCTTACATTTGCTGCTCACCAAAAAAATAAAATAAAATATTACTTGTAATAATTTTAGTTACGATGCATTTATCTTCTTCAACAAAGACGCATATACCTTTTTTCGCATTTTCAACATGGTATTGATGCCCCTGATAATTGCACCCTCCATTTTTTTTCCCCCTTTGGCTGGGGTGGCAGATTATGTACAATATGTTTTGGGAGTTCATATGCGGATGTTGCATGTGACTATGTGCGGCCCTTCAGCTAGGCAGAAGCTGGGTTGTTGGTTCTTGGCTGTCTTTGGAGGGGGTTTAATATTGGGGGATCATGGAATTACAGATTGGTTTGGCTATAGGCAAATAATTACCAATGTGGAGCTCTAGTATAATTCTTAAAATCCCAACCCAAAAAAGGGAAAAAAGAAATAGAACTATATAATTAATATCTATCTATCTATCTATCTATCTATACTATATAGATATATACTACATATAAAAGTCTATATTTTAGAAAAACTTTTGATTGTCTATTACACTCTTATTTTAAATTTAAAATACTTGTTTACTCTCATATTCAACCAATTAAGAATGTTTATTTTCCAGCAAAAAAAAAAAAAAAAAGGAGAAAAAAAAGATAATGACGTTTATTTCATGAATTCTACACATCTTAGTTTCACTACTATGCCTCTTAACTAACTTCTTATTCCTCTTATGACTTATAGTCATAGAATGAATTTTGACCTATTATATTAAGCGTCCATTCTAATAACTTAAATTAACAAAAAGTAACAAATAATTAGATTTTCATATTTTACGGAATGAATATATATATATATATATATATATATATATATATATATATATATGAGAATTTATTAATTTTTTTTATATCTTTTATTATTTAAATTAATATTATTCACATGAAAAACACATTTGTGCCATATCTAGTAATTCTTAAAAGATGGATACATTTGGGTATGAGAATTACACGTAGACTTTCTTGGCATGAAATTGCTGACTGGGACAACAAATTAGCATCTTTTCTGCTTGAGTATTGACGCATGTCAATAGTAAGTGATGAAAGTGGCACGAAGGTTCCTCTTACCCAATTTTTTGCATTTTATATACGAGCGACCCAAGTATATTTCGTAAAACACACACACTCTCTCTCTCTCTCTCTCTCTCTCTCTCTCAGAGAGAGTCAAAGACATGCACACATAGAGATCGATGGTGCAAAAGAATATGAGCAAGGGTTGGGAGATGCGGACGTCAGTGGGTAGAAGCAACAAGAGGTGCCTAATCCCACCAGTTAGAGGAAGCATCAAGCGCAAGATGGTCGCCAGTCTTTATAAAATATTGAAGCTCGCAAGCCAACGCATCATTCACCACCTTCTCACCAACTGCCACCCTACTTACCCATCTTCCTAATCATTCAATTACACATGCATACTTCATGTGGTCGATGATGTATGGATCCGATAAGGTTAAATATAATAAATAATCTTGCCATTTTCTTACTATTTATCATTACTTGGTGTCTTTTAAATCTTCGATCTATTTGAAAATAATAAATAAATAAACACCTTTGACTACGCTGAAAAAATGATTGATTGATCATGCTAAGAGGAAGGGCTCTTCTCTGGCCTCTTGATCTACCCCCATAATATTTTTATTTTTTTTTATTTTTTTATTTTTATTTTTGTACTTGTGCTGATGTATCGATTAGGATCTATAAATGTTAAGAAAGTTCTCAAGTTAATTTCTTGTTATAGTCTTGTTATTAATTTCCTAAAAATTATGTTATTTTACTCATCTATTTCACCCACATTCTCCCACCTATCTATATGTGATAACTTTTATTTATTCTATGCTTAGTCCCACATGATTACTTTTATCTATACACTTTTGACACATAAGGTGGGGAATAAAAGATTTGTGAGATAGCATTTTTTATTCCCTAATCCCTACATGTTGGCTGGGTTTGTTCAATCGCGCATGTTGCAAATTTATTTGACCACATGCCTACATGGGGTGTTTTTGGGGGGGAAGGGGGGGGGGGGGGGTTTGAAATTGTTACAATATCTCATAAATCTCATTTTATGTGAAAAAATTGATGGGAGATGAATGCTGAAAACATATAAAAGCTGGACTAAGTGTCATACTGTTATTTTATAAGAGTAAACGTACCTTAGCCGAGGTCAATATTAATTTTAGAAGCCTTTGGAAAGTCTCACCTTCTAGTGAGGATTTTCTGAAAGTCCAATAGTTGAATTAACTAGCGTACGTTAAAACTTAAAAGTCCTTAGCCAAAATAAAAAGTGGAAAAAAAGAAAAAAAGAAATGGTGAATTCAATTTATTTTTTCTTCTTTTTTTTAAATATTGGAATCCACGTGTGATTGCAATTTCTTGGACATTTTAATGCTTACATCGATCTGTGTGGGAACAGATCAAACAGATGTAACTACGTACCCATGAGTATTGACGACATAGAAAGGCTCGATCGGCTTTAACAAGATCAACCTGCATAAAAATCACCGCCTGAAAATAGGCTGACGAGGTGCCGAGGTGGAGTTTGTGGCAGTGATTCTGCATTTTTGTTTAAAAATTTATTTTATATCTGAAATTTTTCTCTGAAATTTCTCTTCTTTTTTCAATCAGCTAACTTTTTGTCCGAAAGTATCTAACTTCTTTATTCTTTATTTATTATTTTCGTTTTTTTTTTTTTTTTCTGGTTGCGAAAAAACAAATGTTGAGAAAGGAGGGCGATGTCTCCAACAACGCTGTGTGAACGTTCTCACATGTGAGCCAAATATAAGGGTTAAACCTAGGCAAAGACTTGTCTCACCCACCTAATAGGTGGACTTGAACCCAAGCATTTTTGGGGAGAAAGTACACAAATAATTTTTTTAAAAGAAACGTCTTGGGGAAATTTCAATTAGTTTAGTTTTTCTAACATCTCAAACTGAAAACATAGGTCCAATATATCATAGCACAGGTTGGATATCGATTAGGATTTTATCACCATCTGGAAGCGCCCAAAATTCTACTGTGGCAAGATTCCGAACTTCCAAATCAAACCATAACTTGCAGAGTCTTGAAACAAAAAGATGAAGAAACTTACTATGAATTGCTGCTTGATATATATAAATCTGAGCATTAATTAGGCCATAGTCTGTTGCTAGGGGATGGATGCCAATATGCCACAAGGAAAACTCAAAGACTTCAATATATTTAGTGGATTGGTGCATCAAATACGTAAGATGACGATCAAATGAGTACATGTTGATAAAACTTATATTAGTTTCTGGATTGGGAGTTGTACTCCGTGTATTAGTGGACCATAGGGTACATTAGACTAACACACGGGATACAACTTCTCAGCCATGTTTGTTTAACTGGAATGGAATGGATTAGAGTGGAATCTAATTTTATGCTTGAAGTAGTCTTCAATGAAAGGGATTTGAAATTGCTGTCCAAACTTCTTGTTTGATTCCATTCCCATTTAAATTATCTCATTCAAACATACTGTACGTTTGAAATGAATTGGAATGTAATTTCATTCCGTCGATTCTATTCCAGATAAACAAACATGATCCTAATGTATATATGATACTAATATAAGTCAAGTGAGCATGTGCTCACCTTATCTAGATTGCAAATACTAATGATATAAATGTAGGGGATAAATAGGGACCATAGTATATTACTAGCTCTTTCATAGTTAGGATTCACTGGCACTTGAAAGTTGAAACTAACAGCAATTATCCTTAAATGAAAGTCATATATATATATATATATATATATATATACACACACACACATATGCTGTAGCCACTATATTGTACCTTACAGATGGATGCCAAATATGGGCACGTGTTTGTGCATGTGTCATGACATTGGAGCATCATGCATTTTTTCCTTTTTCTTTGGTCACTGTAAGTAGATTGGAACCATATTTCAGACATGTACATTCCTATAAACTTACACACATCTATGTATGTATATTGATAGTAAGTAATATATTGCACCTTATGCATGTGTGAGTTATTAGTCCAATCCACCTGTGCATGGGGTATAATTCCCAATACATAGATGTTGCTATTATAAGAAATATATATTTATCTTGTGTTGATGAAACTAGATTTATATATATAGTGTATTTATAAATATGCTCCCTCCGTCCTATAAAGCTAGATAGGCCAAATTTGACAAAACACGCAATTTAAGAAAAGTTATCATTGCATTGACTTATCATTTATTAAATTTCATCTTTTCAAAAATACCCATCCTATGTAGTATTAAGTTTGTGTTGAAAGTAATTATTGAAATAACAAAGGGCAATATAGGAAAGTTAAAAAAAATTATGCTTTAACTTTTTCAAATGGACAAATATTTTAAGATAGAAAAAGTAGAAAATTTGGCCTATGAGTAGTATATTGAGAGAGGGAAACAGATAGAGTAATGATGCTGGTGGAGTGTTGTAGTGTTTGTGATTGCAGTGCTGGCGGGCGGTGGGGTGGCGGACTGGTAGGGGTTACGGCAATATTGGTCATGAGGTGGTGGTGGTGTACTCTCTCTCTCTCACTCTCTCTTCAATATAGCTCTGAAAGGGGATACCGAGCGAGGGCAATGTATATATAACAATAGTTGGCATGGGGTTCCTTGCTAGGGTGAAGTCTACAAAGTCACGTTTTTCTGGGTCGATATCTACAATGTAAGTTAATTACATTCTAGTCGTAAAAAACAATCGTCATAAAAAGCAGGACAAAAAGGGGACGCTCTATTGTCGTCTTCCTCTAAGGTAGAACCCAGGAATATATATTAAGCATAGAGCAATCAAAGCAAATGCTTTCTCATTTCTCTCCTAGTGCTTTAGAATTTTCAGGACTTGTCCCTCTTCCAGCCTAGGGGGCCGCTATTTCCAATTTTGGGATGGGATTAACTGGAATAATTAAAGCAAAGTTTTAGTTCATTATTATATTACAAATGATGATTCAGATGACACTGATGATTGGAAGACCTTCATGCACTTAGTTAGGCTAGCTCAAACCCCACATATATATATGTGGTTGCTTAGTTGCCTCATTAAATTAAGGGAAATTAATTAGAAAAGTCTAGTCACCAACTCACCATGCTAATTTCTTCATCAAAAACTCCACTCAATCTAACTCTAGCTTGCTTGATTGATTACTTTGCCTATATAAATACCAAAAGTTTTCATTCAAATTCTTGCACCTGTTTTGTCTCTAGTTCTCACCCTCCTTGCTCGGCCCACACATATATCATTTTAAATATGCCTATTTTTATTCGTGTGAGGCTGTGAGCAAAGCAAAATGATTATTGTTATTCTGTATTGAGTAAAGCTTTGATTTGAATTACTGAATATTTGAAGATATGTGTAGCCAAATTGATTTGTATTTGAATTCCAATTATATTTACAATTCTGGTTTGATTATCCAATGTCTAGCCTTAGTACTGGTTTTTGGTTCCTATGGGTTCCAATGCTTTGGCCCTAGCTAGAAGGGATAATACTGAACTTTTGTACCAATGCTTTATTTAAAGTTTTCACTTAACAAGAATACCATTTGGACCTTCGGATCTATTTATCTGAGTTATTTGTATGGCTAGCTTGTTCTAAAACAACTCGTAATTTGTTATTGATATGAAATTCTGAAACTTCTGAAAATTGGTGTTTCCTTTTGAAAATTTGTTGGCAAATATTTAATCGTGATCAAAGAGCATATCATTTATTGAAATTGATTTTCCTAGAAATTTGTGCAATTAGCTTGGTTTATTTTCCGTATGATATACTCACTCTTACAATAAATTTTTTACATGACTAATTAGTTATAATACTTGGTCGGGGTGTGGTGGAAGCATAAAGCGCATTGATGTAGAAGTTATTGGATTTATGGTTAATTAGTAGTAGTTCTGCACTAATTTCGTTTCCTTTACCGGACGTAGAGCCACTAAGAGCTCGCAAACCGAGTCAGGCCTAGGTGCCAAATTCGAAAAGTCGAGTCTCGATTGAAATCGCCCTTTCCTATTAAGCTAAGATGCCCCAACCCAAGGGTTCTTAAAGTATCAGGCGTAGCAGGGCACTCGAGGGCCACTCTCTGTCTGGTCCGAGGAAACCTTCGCATGCCTCCATTACCCTTTGGGAGGCCTACGCCTTATTGAAACTGTCTACGTGAAACTGTTTCTATGGGAGAATTACTTGATTTATTTAAGATATTAATTATTTAAGTTTATAGTTATGAGATTTAAAGTATATAAGATTTCAATTATTTTAGTTATTGTAGGTGATTGTGACATTATTGAATATTTGGAGATTATTAGTGTGATGACCTGAATTATTTATATATATAGAGGGATCATTAGCCGCACCCACCACTTGCATCTGCTTTGGATGTATATATATATATATATATATATAGAGGGATCATTAGCCGCACCTACCACTTGCATCTGCTTTGGATATATATATATGTATAGATCATTAGCCGCACCCACCACTTGCATCTGCTTTGGATATATTTATATGTATAGAGGGATCGAGACAGAGAGTTAGAGAAAGAGCAACAGAGAGAGAGAAATTGAGGAAGAACAGAGGAGAAAAAAAAAGAGTGGTCTGGTGGAGGTTTTTGGCTGAGTTCGTGGAGCTCTCTTAGTGAGGTAAAATCCTCACCTCCTCTATCGTTGATTTTATATATATATATATATAAATATCACGTACTGTGTATATATATATATATAGGTATATGCAATTTTATTTTCTTATGTTATTCTTAGAAAGGATGATTATATTTTATGTTTTTGGGACCAAGGAACACCATGGTAGTGTCAAATTTTAGAGAAATTGACTATAGGTTGAAGTTTTAGAAATTTTAGAATTTTGGATCATGAAAACCCGAAACTTTAGGCTTAAAAACGAATATGATTTTATAGGATTCTGAATGAACAATTTATAGTCGCACGTAGTACTCCGCATGAGCTTCGATTCGACACTTGAATCACTGAAAACGGTTAAGAAATAAGGGAGATATTAATCGTCGAAGTTGGCCCGTTGAACACACGGTGTAACCTGGTTACACAATTCAACCCGCGGGAGGTGGGTGCATCTGTGTACCTTACCGTGTTCTCACGCATTTAAAAGCCATACAATAATCATATGAACCCCAAATTTGACCGTTGGACTCGTCTTGGAGGGCCCTACCATGTGGGACCCTTAGTTGACCATTTTGACCAAGTTTGACTGTAGTTTGACTTTTTGGCCAAATTAACATTTATTAAAAATTTCAGAAAATATCAGAAAATTCCAAAAATTACAGAAAATTCCCAGAAATTATAGAGAGTGTTTTAAAAATTATTTTGATGATTTTGGGACCATAGTTCACTGTTAGAAGGCCAATAATAATTTTTGAGTGCGTTATGTTTATTTTGAAATTTACCTAAAGATTACGTATGCATAATTATCAGATTTTATCGGTCCTCGGGAGGACCCTAGGGAGCATTAACGCTGCATTCGCATTGTCAGTGTCTATCACGTGGTTTTGGGTTGGTATTGCTCGCAATTGAGGTAGGAAATGTGGCTTCTTTACATTTAATATGGTGTTGTTCTATAAATGTGATTTTAAATGCCTTAATGATATTTTTGGATTTTCCCACTGATTTATGACCAAATATTTTTATTACTTGTTCAAAATTTAGGGAATCCTTCAATATATCATTTGATACGACTGTTTTATATTGTTCTTTAAAGATACATAGTTATATACTCGTTTAAATGTTATTGTGAAATATCTGTTAAATGTGTGGAATTTTCTTGATACTCGGATCTTGGAAAAATGCTTTATAAATGTTGTTTACTTGGAAATGCTTTAGAAATGTTACTGAAATTCTAGAAATTTATCAAACATGTTTATGGATACTTTTGGACACTCGGATATTTATTGAATGATGGAAAATGTTTTGGATATATGGACCTTGGGTCTTGGTATGCATCAAACGGGTGGGGGCATCACAATGAAGTGGTGTCCTGCGTTAAGAATACTCCGCGAATAGCAAGCAGGGTAAAGTACCCTTGGGTGAAAGACCCTGAAGCCCTCGAGGAAGAACGCCGCGTAGGTGTTGGTTATTTTCGTGCTTGGCTGAGCCGGGGGTTGACGTGACGACGTAACCTGTGATTAGCGACGGTTGATGCATGGTTTGATCCCATAGTCTTGGGAATTGGAGATACTATGAGAATTTTGGGAAATTAACTCAAAACCCACACAAAGTATTGATTTGTGACTGGTATCTGATTTTGAGTTATTAAATGATTTTAATTCATATACCGTGTATCTGCACATATATTAATTGTATAGAATCCACACATATTTCCTATTGGGCTTTGCAGCTCATCCTATTATTATTTCAGATGATCAGGTGATGAATGAAGGTTCGCCGATGGCGGATGCCTAGTGGCATGATCTGAGGTTGGAATGTGAAGGTTGCATACTAACATAATCATGGATGAGGATAGATGCACGTGCATTACATAGAGACTATGTTATTTTGATGTATGGACATTTCTATTATTATTATTGTTATTACCATTATTACTTAATGAACCTTGAATAGTTTGAATCCAACCTATGTGCCAGGGATGTTGGCATTATTTTGGGACCATATATTATTATGGGCATGATGTGTGAGCATAACATTTCATATTAATTATTTGGGTATTATTGATGAGCTGGCACCATTATTATTAAAAATATTATAAAAAAAAAAAATACACGTGGATTTGACTAAGTCTTCCGCAACTTTTATATTCTGACTTATCCACGTGTACACCTTTTTACTTTGACTTTTATCCACGTGTCGACTCTCCGAGTTGGGGCGTGACAATTAGCACTTTGATTTATTTTATTTTTGAATTTTTGCTGTGGATAGAAGGATATTTTTTGAACACATGTATTCCTGAATTTGGATTTTAAGTCGTGCCTCTGGATTGGATTACTCAGGTTTGGAGCGTGACAATGTAAGATAGAGAGGAAGAAGAAAGAAAATAGAGCTCCATGGTGAAAGGCAATCGGCCATCTCTCTTCAACAAACTCGGATCATTTTATAATCACTTTGCCATGACTACATCTATCACTTGGCTTTAGCATTTTACCAACAAAAAAGACCGACAGCTTTAGCATGTTCCCAACAAAAAAAAGACCGACTTTATTGATGATGTGTATCCATAGATTGTAGTCTTTTCTTCAGGATGATTTCCAGTCGTTGACTTAACCTTTTTGAAGTAAATAGATCTAGGGGATATGCATAACCAAGAAAACTGAATTCACGTGTGTAGGTCCATCCAAAACCAAACTATCGTATTCATTTTTTTTTTTTTGATAAAGGTAATTTTATTCACAAAAAAAGGCCGAGACCCATGTACAGAAGTATACCAAAAGTATACCAATGCAACCAAAAGAGAAGGCTATAAAGCCAAAGAGTCAAAAAAGATTTGGGAGTTCATCCGGTCTTCAAAAAACTCCGGATTACTCCAGCAAAAAAGCAGCCCTATACAAGTGTGTTTTTTAATTGTTCAGCAGTGGACTCAAGATCTTCAAAAGTCCTTTTGTTTCTTTCCCGCCATAAAGACCAGAAGATAGCATGAGGGACTTTCCTCCACACTTCCCGCCCCCTCTTATTAGTGCTCCTACATCTCCACGAGGCCAGCACTTGGCGAATAGTTGCAGACTGAACCCAATGCATACCAAAAATGGCCAGGCAGCTTGTCCAAAGCTCAGTTGCTACCTTACAGTGTAAGAAGAGGTAATAATGGACTCAAACTCAGCTTTGCATAAGACACAACAATTAGATAAAGAGAAGCCTTTCGATTGTAGGATGTCTATAGTTAGACATTTTTCCCATGCGGCAGTCCAACTAAGAAATGCAATTCTGGGAGGAACAAAAGGGGTCCAAATCTAGGCAGCAGGGAAGGAAATACCTGTAGGTGGGGATAAACTCCTGTACAGCGACTTGATTGAAATTAGAATTTATCCCCAGATAAGAGCATCTCCAGTTTCCCTTTCTATTTTGGCATCATATAGCTGTGCAAAAAATAGCTCACTCCTTCAATCTCCCAATCTTGCATATTTCTAATGAAGACGACATTCCAAAAGGGGGTGTCCCCAGCCCAAATCAAAAAATCTGATACCCATTCATCTTTTTTTAGAGCTAAATTGTAAATGAAAGGGAAAGTCTCAAATAAAGTGCCGTTCCCACATCATTTATCTATCTAGAACTTAACTCTTTCACCATTGCCAATTTTGAATTTCACCTTTCTCGCAAACTAAACTACATATTCATGTGATGATGGTTCCAAATATCTGCAATATATATATATATATATACACACACACACACTTAGGGAGATATATATGTAGGGGCAGTTCCCTCCCTAAGTGCACAAACACACTGGTGGATGAGTGGATCTCTTAGCATGCATGCATTTCTATTTGTGCATGGGACATAATTATATAATCCTGCTTAATAAGCAAAACAGATAACGAATAGTAACAATACAAACCCTAAGTCGTCCACGAACTAATTATTAGAAATTTTAAATTTTACCCAAAAAAAAAAAGGTTGTTTAACGCAAGAACTACCTATTCATACTTATCTCAAATAAACCAAGTGACCTTCACTCTGATCTCCCCATACTTGCCAGAAATATTCTTCTCGGCTGTACCGGAAAGTTGAGCTGGAAACTCTGCAATGCCCTCAGCAATCGCCTTGTTAGAAGAGTCCAACAGATTCGCCTCAACTATAAGGGAAGAATTCAATGGCACGGCCACTAAGGATCTTGACAACGGAATGAGCTGCCCAGGCCTCCCAATTATGGCCTCACGTGATGTCTTACGGAAGAGCACAATTTCAGCGACGTCATCCACAAATTTACTATTGTGAGCAGTTAACCCTCCATAAAGCTTGGCAGGGTTTTCCTCATCTCCATTTATGAGCATAAACTCCAGGGTGGCCTCAACCGCATCATCAAACACTACATAGTTCAATATCACCCCACCAAACAAACCCCAACAATCGTGGAACAAGAGTTTGTCAAAGCCCCCACTGTCGCTTAAAAGCAGCCACGAAAATCGTCCACTGATAACTTCATCGTCCAAAATCCAATTGCTGTACTCATATGTGAGAGCCACATCGATGATAAAGGAATCATAAATTTCCATGGATTTAGCTGATCGAGTCAGCAAAGCAATATCGCCGGTCCTTATGGATTCAGAATTCTCCCTATTTCGGTTGTAGATGTGTTGAAAATCATCAAATGGGTTGAGAACTTTGACTTCCCCGTAGAGAGAGACTCGATACTCTCCATTTGTGTTAATTATCTGCATCGAGAAGACTTCCAACATTTGTTTTCCCTCACGCAGACGCCTTCGTATAAATATGTCCTCACGCAGAGGACTTAGCTGGCCATCGTCAACAACATCCTCGCGCAAAGGACTTAGCTGTCCATCATCAACGACATCCTCGCACAGAGGACTTACTTGTCCATCAACCAACTCATGCTGGATCCTCAGCGTGATTGTACAATTCTCAGTTTGCAATTGGATGTCTAATCTTCGAGTGGGTAGATTCTCCTGAAGGGGAAATACGAAGAAAAAATAAATAAATAAAAGAGGTTAGTTGCAATGGAGTAAATCATTTATCTATATCAAAAATATGAGTTCAATTTTATTTGTTTTTCCAAACCCTGCTCAATTTTTTGAAAAAAATAAAAAATAATCTAACAAAAACGTCATACGTGATATTTGAATGGGAAAAATAAAAAGTAAACTAAACTAAATTCCATCCCACCCTTTAAAAAATAATAATAAGGTTGTGGGTGTGAGTGGGAAAATTATAATAACACCATATAGAGGAGGGAATGGCTATATACACAGAAGAAAAAACCTTACATGCTGTCCGTCTACTTGCCTATACACCCCTAAATTTGTTTATTTACTGCTTATTATCATGTTAATTTCTTACTTCATTGTCCTATCAGGTTGTTCATTTCATCCATTTGGCAAGAAAAAATCAACATCAAATGTCGGCGAACTGGTAGATGGACATAGATTTACCACCAACAAAGAGAAAAGGCAAATCAAACCCTTCCATGCATACTTCTATGTCTCTTCTCTCTCAGTGAGAGCGAGAGAAGCACAGATAACGTCTAGGGGTTTCAGATCTAGGGCCTGTAATCCTGATCTAGGGTTCTCCTAAATTAAAATACCCTATAATCCCGATCTAATCCGTTGAAAGAGGAGTCAGATAACGATTTACCGATCTAGAGTTCTCCATCCTCGTTCTCAGATCTAGGCCTCGAAGCTGACGTGTTCGAAGATATGGTGTTAGGGTTCTCTCATCTCTATCTTCTCGTTTTCAGATATAGGGCTGGAGAGGAAGAGAAAAAGAAAGAAAGGTTAAAAAAAAAAATATAAAAAAAAAAGAGAGAGAGAGAGAGAAGAAACAAGGGTCGAATCTGGGTGCAGTAATGGAGGTGCCGTCCTCACAAACTAATACTCCGTAGTCCGTACTATTTCAATAGGGTTTGCATTCGCCTGTGCTGATCGAGTTCGATTGTCGTCATCGGATAAGTGTTTTAACGATTTGAATTAAAATATTAAAAAGTTTTTATTGCAATTGTCAAAATACCTTGACACGTTATTTTATTCAGAATCGTCAAAACACTATCCAATGGTTGCAAATAATTCAATTAGTTTTTTAAACTCAATACAAATCCAAACTCATTTTAAGAAAGGAAATTACACACGCATTCTTTATTATTACACAGGCCTTCCTACTTTTGGAAATTACACTCCTCCCTTCTTGAATCCATAATTAGATTTAGACCTCTCCATCACATGGCCGTTATCCAACAATTTAGGGCTACAATTCAAGTCGAGTCAGGTTGCTTATGAGGGAAAATAGAATTGAATCGAATTAAGTCGATTCTCTACAATTGGATGCAGGATCATATCAAACTTGTCATATAATCGAACTAAGTTGAACCGATAAGATTTGACAAATGGCATCTCATAATATAATACAATTATGTATTTATATATTTAATTAATAATTTTTTAATAGATCAGTTCTTCAATTTGGTTTGATTTGGTTCTAAAATTCCCTTGAACTGAAAATCAAACCTATGGACGCCGGCTCATGTGGCCCACAAGGATAGTTTGCCAAACCCTTGTTTGATACTTTACGACAATTCTCAAATATCAACTGTGTAAACGCACTTAGCAAACTCTTTTTCTAAATCACCATGTTGTGCCCACAAATTTACTTGAGTTTTATATAGAATGTCACATAATTAAAACATTCTATCTCCTTAATAAGAATGATGGATCTTTGTTGATCACTCATTTGCCTCCATACATATTTCACTATAACCAATATAACACGTTTGTAAGTTTCCCAGTTATTATGATAAAACTTTAATGCCTCATGCACAAAACACCCATAGTATCTTAGGTCAAATGATTACTTATACCACTATAACTATAAAATATTGATTGATAAGAGGGTAAAACTTGATTTAGTAAGATTTCTCACATTCAGTGTATATGTGAGCATCATGTTCTAAATCACGCGATTTGAAAATACGCAAACTAGTCTATGTTCGTTGGGCCTCAATTAATCCAGCCTAGGCCTTAGATCAGCTCATGTCACTAGCCACACTAATGCTTGATTTGGACCCTAATATGGCTACTTGGGCTCGCTTTCATATTTGGCTTGGACGGCCAATCCAAGAACATTGAGGGCCTCTATTGCTTTTCATCCCTCACTTATTTTACACTTTAAGGTTTTATAAAAAATATAAAATATTTTTATAAAAACCGGATGCGTTATCCATTGAAAAACATTATTTTGAATAACTTTGTAGAAGAAAGTTTTTCCTAAATCTATTGTTTAAGTTGAATTTTTGGCCATTTAAAGTAGTTGTTATATAAATGGTTACAAAGTCCATTTAAAAGATGGATTTTTGAAAAACCTTCTTCAACAAAATTGTTCAAAATGATGTTTTCTAGTAGATTGTATGATCAGTTTTTATGAAAACCTTTTATATTTTTCATAAAACCTTAAAATATAAAGTAAGTAGGGAATGAAAAGTAAGTCTTGGGGTGCCAATAGAGACTCCCAAGAACATTACAGCATGAAAACTATATAAGTGGGAAGCCCTGTGTGTTGAATCGGAGCAGAATGAAAAGGTACTTTTTTCTTAAGCCTACAATTAACTTTTATCATCACACATTGGTTGTTCACTTATGAAACACAATACAATATTACAATATATTTAGAATCCACAAGACAGAATTAACAGTCCATTTGTTTAGGATCATTATCATTGAAATCTCATTCAATTTCACTCTACTTCTCCTTGATTCTACTTAACCAGATGTATCTTTATAGTAGAAAATTTTTTATTTTGTGCTCTCCATGTGTTACCACGTAACGAGTGCTACACATCTTGGATAATATTTCCATAATAGCCATCCACATCTTGTCAGCTGTCGTTTGTCCTATGAATTGACCATCCCTATTGTGAGGAAGACATCACCATATAAAAATCATGTAAAATTAAGTAGAAGGGAGATCGAATATGCCTATTTTATTTTTTATTACTTCATCAAAAGAAAAAAAAAAAGCCTAGTTTTTAGAATGGGAGGGAATCTATTTTTATTTATATTTTTTTTTATTGATAGGCAACAAAAAATTTATTAAAATAAAGAAGAGAAAAAGGGGGAGGGGAGGGGAGGGGGGGGGGGGGGGAATCTAATTGTAATTCTCCCTTTTATCGTATTGAGGAAGGTTGGGTCATGCGCATGAATATTGGATCTGCGAGGTTTATGAAGTCTTTATGCATGTCTTCAACAAAATACAAAAAATCATTCTCACGGAGGATATTGTACCTTAAATCATCGCACATGCTTGCAATGTAATTATAATGTCCTTTCCTCGTCGGCCAAAGTGCACACTGAAGATTTTCATAATATAAAATTTGTTAAACCCTGAGGTCGAATTCCACAATGAGCAGCACTTAGGATTATTGTCATGCCACTTGTTGAGTACGTATCCGGCCATTAGTGTCTTAGGTAAGAAGCTATGACTCAAATGATATGAACGAAAGAGCACCTGCGATTCCCTTACTTTGCATCCTATTTAGGTCCATTCTGTAATTGGTTTACAAGGGATATGATGCTACTATTGATCGTTATGCCCAGATAGAGAATTAAACCAATCTGATCGCCCCCTCCTATCCATTTTTTATGAATATATTTCGCATAGCAGCCAAACGAACACACTGGCACACTTTTGTAGCATGTGCATGTTTTCAATATAAAGAGATAATGACACGATTGATATTTGCACCAAAAAAACAGCTAGGGACCGGAAGCCATTCCCATATATAATTCACTATTGTCAGCATTCTACAGAGATGGAGACCTTAATAATTCTCTGACCTTTGTTTGTCATTCATGTCTCTAATTTATATAGATAGAGAACAAAAATTTCAACATTACTGTCTAGTCGTTTTTCTCGAAAGAGAATCCTGTAGCCACCTATGTTGGATAGTCATTTTCGTTTTATGTTAATAAGTCAGAAAATGGACTTTCAGCCAGCTGGGAACATTTAATATATAGCATGTAAAATCCATTAAAACTTAACGTAAATCATGCATTGTGGCTAGCTAAGATGTCTATCAATCTTCATGCAGACATGATTAATTAAATCATTTTCAATTGATTACCTGAGCAAACAACCCTCCACTCAAACAAAAGGGAATATTCTTGACAATATCTTGGATTTTTATTTATTTTATTGTGGGCCTAGAACTTAGAACATGGGGTGTTGCTAACGTAAATTTATATTTGGGAAATTAAAGTTTCACCTCTTCAACTTTCACTCCCAAACATTTTGCATTCTCTTATGTTTGTGAAAATGACACTTTACACTACTTTGAAAATCAACCGTTGCTTTTTTTGATGGAATCAAAGTATTTGAAATCAAAATAGAGGGGTGTAAATTGTTTTCAAATAAAAATTGAAGGAGTGAAACTATAATTTGCCCTTTATATTTTACCCTCCTAGCATGTTAACCCCGGCCAATTTAGCTAAAATTCAAACTATAACTCATTAAACTAGTCGATCAAACGATGACCGTACCATATGATCATTTTTCTGACATTCCCCCAAACCCACACTTTCCACTCCTCCCCCCAAAAAAATAAATATACATTAACAAAAAAAAACCGAATAATTTATTGTTGCATTCAATAAATCCATCCCAGAAAGATCCAATATAATAGTAATCCGATCACATGGGACAGAATACGGACTCTTAATTCGATGTTGGGAGGGATAAACTGGAATAAAATAAAGTTCCATTGGATTATATATGATCATTACAAATAATATTTAGGATTCCATTGATAAAGACTTTTGATTTCTTTAGTTAAAATGCAACATATGATTGCTCCATCAAATGAAGGCCGGTAAGTCAATGTGTTTTCTTCATCAAACTCCCTACTTTGTCCACTCTAGCTTGCATAATTGCCTTCCATTAATAAATAGCAGAATTTCATTCAAACTCTGGCACATTGTTCTCTCTAGTTTTCACCCTCCTTGCCCAATATCCATATCTCTAAAGCTGAACTGCATAGATGGAGAAGAAGACGATCGGGTGCAACAAGTTTAGGTCACCCGCGTGTGATCTAGAGCTTAAAAAGATGGACAGCAAGTGCAGGATGCCCCCTGTTAGAGGAAACATAAAGCGTCGGATCTTCAGTAGTTTATTCAATGGGCTTAAAATCACAACCCGAAAGACAGTTCGTTTTCTTGTTCGCGACTGTGGAGAACCCTAGCCCATGTCATGGCAGTTGAGCAGTACAAATAGTAGCTATATGCACATTCTTCCGTCCCTTGTAAGATCAAATATTCATCCAATGGTGGCGTTGTGTTTTAGTTTGTAGTTATCAAATATTACTTATAAGATCGAGTCTCCTTCTTATGAGGTTAACTTAAGGGAACTTTACGTTAAATCACTTTCTAAAACTCTACTTTCAATTTGAATTTTACAAAGCCAACATTTGGATTAGATCTCTTTCATTTGAAGATCATACATGATAAAAATCAAGTTGATCGGAGATTAAGACTTACTTCATCCATAAATGTCCAACGATTGGTTTCATAAAATATGAGTCACAAATACAGTTTTGGAAGGTGACCTAATGTAAAGTTATGTTAAATTAACCTCATAAGGAGGGGACGTACTCTTACTTGTAATATTTCTCCATTATCACACAAGTACATAATATTTGATGACTAGAAGTATATGGGTGTACGTGGGCTTTGTGCTTGAAATGTCATGTTTTTTTGTTTAATTAACTCTTCTAAGGTTTGGGGTACGTGTTTCAGGTCGTATTGGCGTAGTGGTTAAAGGTCTAGGGTACGTGTTGTTTCATTAATGGGGTACGTGTTGTTTCATTAATGGGGTTTGTATTTATGTAAGATCTGTTGTTTGGAGTGTATGTTCTGCATGTTTTTTGATCAGTTGGGTGTAATATGTTATTTCACTATGATGAATTATCTTACATTTGCTGCTCACCAAAAAAATAAAATAAAAAAATAAAATAAAATAGTACTTGTAATAATTTTAGTTACGATGCATTTATCTTCTTCAACAAAGAGGCATATACCTTTTTTCTCATTTTCAACATGGTATTGATGCCCCTGATAATTGCACCCTCCATTTTTTTTCTCCCTTTGGCTGGGGTGGCAGATTATGTACAATATGTTTTGGGAGTTCATATGTTGGATGTTGTATGTGACTGTGTGTGGCCCTTCAGCTAGGCAGTAGCTGGGTTGTTGGTTCTTGGCTGTCTTTGGAGGGGGTTTAAAATTGGGGGATCATGGAATTACAGATTGGTCTGGCTATAGGCAAATAATTACAGGTCAATGAAAAAAAACTACTAACTTACTAGTAAATGACTACTAACTTAACTAAAATTGACTATTAACTATATTTAGAAATATCATCTAAATAGGTGAAATTTCCTAAATTCCATCTTCTAAATAAGGAAGTTGTACAATTTCGTTTAGATATTCTACCTTTCAAAACCACTTAAAATTTTGTGCTTAGAAAATTCCATCATTTTAAAAATTCTAAACTTTTTCCAAAATTCCTCACCCAATTTAACGCAGCGTTTTAGATTTTCTCACTATTAAACAATAGGTTATACTCCTATATATTGACTTGAACAGTACCAATGTGGAGCTCTGGTATAATTCTTAAAATCCCAACCCAAAAAAGGGAAAAAAAATAGAATTATATAATAAAAGCTGTCTATCTATCTATATTATATATATATACACACTACATATAAAAATCTATATTTTAAAAAAACTTTTGATTGATCATTATACTCTTATTTTAAATTTTTAATACTTGTTTACTCCCCCCCATATCCAACCAATTAAAAATATTTATTTTCCAGTAAAAAAAAAATGAGAAAAAAAAGATAATGACATCCACTTCATAAATTTTACACAACTAAATTTCACTATTATGTCTCTTAGCTAACTTCTTATTCCTATTATGATTCATAGTCATAAAATGAATTTTGACCTATTATATTAAGCGTTCATTCTAATAACTTAAATTAATAAAAAGTAATAAATAATTAGATTTTCATGTTTGATGGATATATATATATGAGAATTTATTAATTTTCTTATATATTTTATTATTTAAATATTATATACGTGTGCAACACATGTGTGCCACATCTGGTAATTCTTAAAAGATGGATACATTTGGGTATGAGAATTACACGTAGACTTTCTTGGCATGAAATTGCAGACTGGGACAACAAATTAGCATCTTTTCTGCTTGAGTATTGACGCATGTCAATAGTAAGTGCATGAAAGTGGCACGAAGGTTCCTCTTACCCAATTTTTTGCATTTTATATACGAACGACCCAAGTATGTTTCGTAAAACACCAATTTTTTGCATTTTATATACGAACGACCCAAGTATATTTCGTAAAACACACACACACTCTCTCTCTCTCTCAGAGAGAGTCACAGACATGCACACACAGAAATCGATGGTGCAGAAGAATATGAACAAGGGTTGGGAGATGCGGACGTCAGTGGGTAGAAGCAACAAGAGGTGCCTAATCCCACCAGTTAGAGGAAGCATCAAGCGCAAGATGGTCGCCAGTCTTCATAAAAAATTGAAGCTCGCAAGCCAACGCATCATTCACCACCTTCTCACCAACTGCCACCATACTTACCCATCTTCCTAATCATTCAAGTACACTTGCATACTTCATGTGGTCGATCATGCATGGATCCGATAAGGTTAAATATAATAAATAATCTTGCCATTTTCTTACTATTTATCATTACTTGGTGTCGATCTTTTAAATCTTCGATCTATTTGAAAATAATAAATAAATAAACACCTCTGACTACGCCGAAAAAATGATTGATTGATCATGCTAGGACGAAGGGCTCTTCTCCGGCCTCTTGATCTCCCCCCATAATTATTATTATTATTTTTATTATTTTTTTTGGTACTTGTGCTGGTGTATCGATTACAATCTATAAATGTTAAGAAAGTTCTCAAGTTAATTTCTTGTTGTAGTCTTGTTACTCTAAAAATTATGCTATTTTACCCATCTTTTCCATCCACATACTCTCACTTATCCATATGTGACTTTTCTTTATTCCATGATTGGCTTCACATGATTACTTTCATTTATACATTTTTCACACATAAGGTGAGTGGTAAAAAATTATTGAAATAGCATTTTTCATTCCCTAATCCCTACATGTTGGCCGGGTTCATTAAATCACGCATGTTCCCCGGCCCACCACATGCCTACACGGGGTGGGTTGGGGAGTTTTGAAATTTTTATAAAGCCTAATTTTATGTGAAAAAATTGATGGGAGACGAATGCTGAAAACGTATAAAAGCTGGACTAAGTGTTATACTGTTATTTTATAGGAGTAAATGTACCTTAGCCGAGGTCAATATTAATTTTAGAAGCCTTTGGGAAGTCTCACCTTCTAGTGAGGATTTTCTGAAAGTCCCAATAGTTGAATTAACTAGCGTACGTTGAAAGTCCTTAGCCAAAAGAAAAAGTGGGAAAAAAAAATAGAAAGGAAATGGTGAATTCAATTTATTTTTTCCTTCTTTTTTTTTATAAAAAAATATTGGAATCCACGTGTGATTGCAATTTCTTGGACATTTTAATGCTTACATCGATGTGTGTGGGAACAGATCAAACAGATGTAACTACGTACCCATGAGTATTGACGACATAGAAAGGCTCGATCGGCTTTAACAAGATCAACCTGCATAAAAATCACTGCCTGAAAATAGGCTGACGAGGTGCCGAGGTGGAGTTTGTGGCAGTGATTCTGCATTTTTGTTTAAAAAATTTATTTTATTTACTCTATTTTTCTCTGAAATTTCTTTTCTTTTTTCAATCAGCTAACTTTTTGTCCGAAAGTATCTAATTTCTTTATTCTTTTTTTTTTATTTGTTGACAAAAAACAAATGTTGAGAAAGGAGAGCGATATCTCCAACAACGCTGTGTGAACATCCTCACATGTGGGCCAGATATAAGGGTAAAACCCTAGGCAAAGACCTGTCTCACCCACCTGATAGGTGGACTTGAACCCAAGCATTTTTGGGGAGGAAGTACACAAATAATTTTTTATAAAGAAACGTTTTGGGGAAATTTCAATTAGTCTAGTTTTTCTAACATCACAAACAGAAAACATAAGTCCAACATATCATAGCACAGGTTGGATATCGATTAGGATTTTATCGATCACCATCTGGAAGGGCCTAAAATTCTACTGTGGCAAGATTCCGAACTTCCAAATCAAACCATAACTTGCAGAGTCTTGAAACAAAAAGATGAAGAAACTTACTATGAATTGCTGCTTGATATATCTAAATCTGAGCATTAATTAGGCCACAGTCTGTTGCTAGGGGATGGATGCCAATATGCCACAAGGAAAACTAGAAGACTTCAATATATTTAATAGATTGGTGCATCAAATACGTAAGATGATGATCAAATGAGTACGTGTTGATAAAACTTATATTAGTTTCTGGATTGAGAGTTGTACTCTGTGTATTAGTGGGTTATAGGGCACATTAGACTAATACACGAGGTACAACCCCTAGGCTATTTTTGTTTAGCTAGAATGGAATGGATTAGAATGGAATCTAATTCCATGCTTGAAGTAGTCTTCAATGAAAGGGATTTGAAATTGCTATCCAAACTTCTTGTTTGATTCCATTCCCATTTAAGTTATCTCATTCAAACATGCTATTTGAAATGAATTGAAATATAATTCCATTCCAGTTAAACAAACATGATCCTATTGTATGATGCTAATATAAGTCAAGTGAGCATGTGCTCACATTATCTAGATTGCAAATACATAATGATATAAATGTAGGGGATAAATAGGAACCATAGTGTATTACTAGCTCTGTCATAGTTAGGATTCACTGGCACTTGAAAGTTGAAACTAATAGCAATTATCCTTGAATGAAAGCCATGTATATATATATATATATATATATACACATATGCTGTAGCCACTATATTGTACCTTACAGATGGATGCCAAATATGGGCATGTGTTTGTGCATGTGTCATGACATTGGAGCATCATGCATTTTTTCTTTTTTCTTCGGTCACTATGAGTAGATTGGAACCATATTTCAGACATGTACATTCCTATAAACTTACATCTATGTATGTATATTGACAGTGAGTAATATATTGCACCTTATGCATGTGTGGGTTATTAGTACAATTCACCCGTGCATGAGGTATAATGCCCAATATATATATGGTGCTATTATAAGCAAGGACGGAGGGACACAATGGGCTACATTGGGCTGTAGCCCAGGTAGCCTGCCCAAATTTTTTTTTTTTATTACTTGTGTAACTAAAGTGCTCTTGAGTAGTAGCCCAGGTGAGAAAAATTAAGGGGAACGGCTATTGCAACCCCCCATTCCTATAAGCCCACCCCCCATCCTTTAGGTTTTTAAGGTTTTATGCAAAATATAAAAGGTTTTTATGAAAACCGACCATGATGTCCACTAGAAAACATCATTTTGAACAACTTTGCAGAAGAAAGTTTTTCCAAAATTTATCGTTTAGGTAGACTTTTCGGCAAAAAGTGAAATAAAGGCTATAAATGGTTAAAAAGTATATTTAAACGATAGATTTTGGAAAAACTTTCTTCTGCAAAGTTGTTCAAAATGATGTTTTCTAGTAGACATCATAGCCGGTTTTCATAAAAACGTTTTATATTTTGCATAAAACCTTAAAAACCTAAAGGATGGGGGTGGGCTTATAGGAAAGGGGGGTTGCAATAGCCGTTCCCAAAATTAAGAGCCAACCCAAAAAGTAATAGAAAGAAATTAGCCCATGTGAAAAAAAACTAGGGGCAGCCCAAAACCATAGATTTTACCATTTCTGTTTCATTAAATGGCCAAAAAATCCATTTAAACCATAGATTTTGGTCAAAAAAGTCTACTTGAACAACAGTTTTGGAAAAACTTTGTTCTACAAAATTGTTCAAAATGATGTTTCTAATGCATAATGCAGCCAATTTATGAAAACCTTTTATAATTTTCATAAAACCTTAGAAAGTTTAAAATAAATGAGGGATAAAAAAAAGATATTGGGGTGCCAATAGCCGCCCAAAAAATAGGTAATTTTCATATAATGGAATAGTGAACCCTAGCCCAGGGTAATTTGAAATCTTGGCTCCGCCCCTAATTATAAGAAATATATATTTATCTTGTGTTGATGAAACTAGATTTATATATATAGTGTTTTTATAAATATGCTCTCTCTGTCCTTCAAAGATAGGTCAAATTTGATAAAACAAGAAGTTTAAGAAAAGTCATCATTGCATCGACTCATCATTTATTAAATTTCATCTTTCCAAACATACCCCTCCTATTTAGTATTGAGTTTGTGTTGAAAGTAATTATTGAAATAACAAAGGGTAATATAAGAAAGTTCAAAAAAATTATGCTTTGATTTTTCAAAATAGACAAACATTTTGAGACTGAAAAAGTAAAAAATTTGGCCTATGAGTAGTATATTGAGAGAGGGAAACAGATAGAGTACAATGATGCTGGTGGCAGTGTTGTAGTGTCTGTGATTGCAGTGCTGGCGGGCGGTGGGGTGGCGGACTGGTAGGGGTTACGGCAATATTGGTCATGAGGTGGTGGTGTACTCTCTCTCTCTCACTCTCTCTTCAATATAGCTCTGAAAGGGGATACCGAGCGAGGGCAATGTATATATAACAATAGTTGGCATGGGGTTCCTTGCTAGGGTGAAGTCTACAATGTCACGTTTTTCTGGGTCGATATCTACAATGTAAGTTAGTTACATTCTAGTCGTAAAAAACAATCGTCATAAAAAGCAGGACAAAAAGGAGACGCTCTATTGTCGTCTTCTGAAGTAGAACCCAGGAATTTATATTAAGCATAGAGCAATCAAAGCAAATGCTTGCTCATTTCTCTCCTAGTGCTTTAGGATTTTCAGGACTTGTCCCTCTTCCAGCCTAGGGGGCCGCTATTTCCAATTTTGGGATGGGATTAACTGGAATAATTAAAGCAAAGTTTTAGTTCATTATTATATTACAAATGATGATTTAGATGACACGGATGATTGGAAGACCTTCATGCACTTTGTTAGGCTAGCTCAAACCTCACATATATATATGTGGTTGCTTAGTTGCCCTTGCCTCATTAAATTAAGGGAAATTAATTAGAAAAGTCTAGTCACCAACTCACCATGCTAATTTCTTCATCAAAAACTCCACTCAATCTAACTCTAGCTTGCTTGATTGATTACTTTGCCTATATAAATACCAAAAGTTTTCATTCAAGTTCTTGCACCTGTTTTGTCTCTAGTTCTCACCCTCCTTGCTCACGTTCCATATCCTTGGAAGCCCAATTGATGGAGAAGAATGTGATAGAGTGCTACAAGTTGAGGTTATCCGCGCGTGATCTAGACCCCAGAAACAGAAAGATTGACAATGAGCGCATGGTACCGCCTGTTAGAGGAAGCATCAAGCGTCGGATCTTTATCAGTTTCTTCTATGGGCTTAAATTCACAAACAAGAAAATAGTTTGTTTTCTTGAGTGTGACCGTGGAGAACCCTAGCGAATGTTATGGCAATTGAGCAGTACAAGCACAATATTACCAGTCATTTGTAAGATATAAATAATATTCAACCAATAGTGGGTACGTGTGTTTCTGTGGCTTCTATTGCATGTTGTGGATTGTAGTTTTCAGATATATATGGTTCCCTTCCTCCTCAGCTTGTTCTCATTCCTTCGTTGTACTCAAATCTATTTTGCCCATCAAAAAAAATTTTAAAAAAAATAATTGAAATTGAAATTTTGCAACGAGTTTAACTACTTGATGGGTATCTACATGAGAAATATTTTACAATGGGTTATATATATATATTATATATAATGACCGCGAGAATCACAAGCAAGCCATGTACCCTAAACGTACACGACAGAAAGTGGAAAGAAATTGAAGACTTGGACAAAATTTGGGGTCTTGGCAGCACTGGCCACCGAGAAACATTTAGGGAAGTTATGGTGAGTGCATGAAAGTGGCACGAAGGTTCCTCCTCCCCACCCCACCATCATTAACTATAATTGCATGTATATATAAATAAAGCTTTAAAAAATTCCAGTACTCCCTATATTTTACTCTCACACGTATGGTGATAGATGTGAACATGATTGAGGTCTGCTCCCTCTCTCTCTCCCATGGGGTATTGATGGAGGGGAGCGTGAGGAGATGCAGTCAGTGGCACGACAAGCGGTCGCAAATAGGAGCAACAATATCGGAGTGCCTAATCCCACTACTTTGAGAAAGCATCAAGCACAATCGTTTTTTTATTTTTATTTTTTATTTTAATCACTAGCGTGGAATCATTAACCATCTTCCTCTTCCTAAACAAACTTCAAAAAAAAAAAAAAAAACTCTTGCTGTTGCCTTATTGTCACTAGCGTGAAATCTCTGCGAATCTGTTGTAGTGTTGTTTGATCCTTCATCTTTTGTGCTACCCACAGCCGGTTTTTAGAATTTATTTTTTATTCCAAAACAACGGTTTTTTTTTACTGTATTACCTAGCAATGCTATAAACCGATTTTTTTTTTTTTTTTTTTTTTGGAATTCATTAAATCCACAAATAAATGATGGGTAAAGCACAGCATGCGTTGATTTTTATGGGAACTTATCTCACAAATACAGTGTCCTTCAAGGATATCTAGTAAGAGCTGTTGCAGGAGAGGTCATTCATTTGCTTCAAGTAAATGAGCTACGTAATTATTTAAGGGAAATGATAATCAAGGAGAGTCAATGAATCAAAGCCACGAGCTATGTAAGAATCAAAATACAAACAATATAATACATCCATAAACTCATATATATCCAGTAAGCAGTACATCTCAGCAACACCAGTAACCATGCGGTGAAAGGCAAGAAAAACTGCTCCCAAAAAAAAAAAAAACCCTAACCGCTAAAACAGCATGGACATCCATGTTTATTTGATAATAGTCTCATAATCCGATGTAAAACCTAATGACCTAACAATATTCATAAACTGTACCACCACAAATAAATCCATAATCCACACTATGCAACACCACTCAAAATGACCTATTGGGTTTGGACGATGACGAAGAAGAAGAAGAAGAAGACTTGGCTTTAGCAAAATCAACCAGATCTTTAAAGAGGGCATCCTCCTGTTTCGCTTGTTTAGGTGGGGTTGATGAATTAAGAGAGAGATTCTGTGTCTGTCCCACTAAGCTGTCATAAGAGGAACCAGATCCACTGCTTGATTGAGAAGCACCTAATCCATGTTGTTGCTCAAAGAATTGTTGTCTCTGGTTGTACTTGGAAGGTGGGGGTGGAATACTGACAGAAGACGGATAATCCCAAGGAGCAGGAGGCAGCTGCTCGGCAGATCTGGACAATGGAGCTGGTTCATCGTATACAGGCTGTCTGGTGAACATAGGTGACGAGGTGGAGTTTGTGGCATGGGAAGGAGGGGATGAAGATAGTGTTGGAGTTAGTGGTGTGGTGGAGTTAGTGTTTCTAGAATGATTAGGAACTGCATAGGGTGTGGGTTCTGATGTTTCAAAGGATCTCTCAGATTTGTAGGCATCGCCACTGAGATAATCAACAACACTGGCATCCATCGAAGTTGGCTTCTTTGATGAGGGTGGGGGAGGAAGAAGTGGGCTGATTCGCACAGGTTCCATCTTAGGGGCTGAATTCCTGCCCTGTCCCATCAAATTATCTCTGGATGACCTGCAAGAACACGAATACCTTACGTTATTTATTTACTAACAAAAAAAAAAAAAAGGTCACACTTGAAAGGTGCTAGAAGTGAATTTTTACTGCCTAATAATATACCAGATGTTTAAAGATAGAAAGTTTGGACAATAAAGTGAAAATGAGTCGAACATAAAAGGGGTCTAGTGCCACCCCTTGAAAGCCTGAAACAATAGGGGCACTTCATCCTAAATAGTCTTAAAATAATAATAATTACTATTAACTATATGTGGAAAAGTGAAAACAAGTCAAACATAAAGGGGGCAAAGTGTCATTTCCCCAATTCAATATTGAAAAAATAAATAAATAACATTTTTCTTTGTGAATCTCACATATATTTTCTCACATTTTTATCTATTTTATTTTACTTTTAGTAACACTATACGTGGTGCTTCTTTTTTCAATATATTTTTTATGCTTTTTAGGTTACTTTTGTTTCTGTACATTATTCGAGTCTAACCACACTAACACAAATTGGAAACCACACCATCTAGCCATTAATGAGTATTGGGGTTTAATTTGGATGTAGTGAACCAATTGCCCACACAATATAATTCCATTTTCGATTTAATAACTACTCTTTGAATAAATAATAATCATGATTAATTTCGTATCGTCATTTTTATATTGGTCTCTTCATTTTTCACTTACCTTTTGTCTCTATAATTAAATGAGAACTTCAATAATATTGATCTCTTAAATTTTCAATTTCTCTCTTTCATACACAAGTGATATTGATTCCCTTTCAATTATTGTTAGATTGCTTGGTTGCACTTTGGAACACTCTTGATAAGAAATGCATGATATTTTTTTTTTTTTTGATCGGCAACAAAAAATAAATATTATTGATAAAAGGAGAAAGTACAAAAGAGGACGAGAAGTCCTAATTATATATATATATATATATATATAATTAAAAATAAAAATAAAAAACAAAATAAAATAAAAGACACAAGGAATCATTTAAAGACCACAAACCCCCTCCAATCATAAATAATTTCACATTACGTTTAACCTGAATTTTAGCAAACAAAATTTCAACTTCATAATGTTACAATACATTTTGTACAATGCAGAGGAAAATTTTCATTTCTAGATGATGTTTTATCAACCTTATGCTATTTACAGAAGTAGCCAGTCATGTTGTATATGACTATATAATTGAAACCCAACAAAGAAGGGGGAAAAAAACACTCCTAAAATAGTTACCTGGGAGCAAGCTGGGCAAAATCATCTTCCAATTCATCATCCTCGTGGTTCACATTCACAAGTGATGCAACTGAAGGTTCAGTTATTCCTACTCCCACAGTAGGAGTTCCTTTCACAATGTCATCGTGGCGGCGAAGTACACGCTGCAAGTTATCATTCAACGCCAATCCCTGACATAGGAGTTCCTCATCTCTGAAAGGGAAGCAATTACCACTGTCAGCACATCAATTCCAAAAGAAGAAAACCTACAGAAGATTTGGGTCAAATTCTTACACAGTATTATTCACAAGAAGCATGACACGCTTTTGATATGAACGGCACTGGTCAACAAGGTCAACAATCACTTCCTGATTTACGCCCTGCGACAATATTCAGAGTAATAAAGGAAAAAAAATCCATTAAAGTCGATTGATTGGAACACACTAGGTTTTAATGTAGAATAAGAATCCTAGAAGAAGCTTAAGATGGCATGTAGAATATGCATCAGCATTGAAGTTCCAAATACATAGTTGCATAAAATGAAGGTTTAAAAGCTATTTCCTTTATAGTAAAACCAACATAGTAAAGACTAAAGAGTTCCTCAACTTATGTCCTCCACCAATCACATTCTCCAACTGGGGCCCTAAATTGCTGAACTTTCCCCACAAGAGAACTATGACCATAGTTCACGCCATTATCAATTAACTTTTAGTGAGAGTTTTTTGGAAAATTTCAACTAATCTATATTTTGTATTTAACAAAGAGGAAAAATTGGCATAATCATAGAACAGGTTGGAGAATACTTAATCTCTATGATTCACCAATTGAAAGGGCCCAAATTCTACTGTGGCAAGAATCCCAATTCCCAAACCCTAACCTAAATCCCCTGTTGGAAGGTAAAATATTGCATTCATGAAACAAAAATATGAAGAAAATTAACGGCATGTCTCATGTTGGTCAAAACAAACAGTTTTAGCCTGATTGACGTGCAAGACACTAAACCAAATTCATATGGAAATGGCTACAAATGGTAAAATGATTTATAGTACTTTATAGAAGATATTTATTACCTCACGATTCTGAGGATCCAAGGCACTAAGAATTTCCATTAACACATCTGCTAATCCCCGGGCACTTTGAATCTCTGCCAAGCTGATCAAAAACAAATTTTGAAATTTTAAGAAAATATTATATAGAATAACAGTCATACTCCCTATACCCAGGAAATGGGAAGAAAATACAAAATTATAAAAATGCACTTTTATATTAACTAAAAATATTGCTGCTTCAGTTGGCCAGTAACAATAAATTATAGCATACACCCACGAATAAGAATCTAAGCATTAATTAGAACATAGTAACTGCTAGCGGATGTGTCATAAAGAAAAAGGAAAAAAAAAATCAACAATTTTATTTGACTGATGCATGAAATATATAATCATATAAATGTAGGAGTATTTATATGAGATAAGTATAGCAGATAATATTACTATTTTATATTTATGATTCACTAGCAATTAAACCTAATAACAACTATCCATCAATAGGAGCCATGTATATATGATATGAACATTTTATTAAGTAATGCAGAAGATACAGATTTCATCTCTTCCCGCGAATCACATATTCACTTAAAAATTGAAATGATTTTAATTACTCCCTACAAGTAAATCAGAACATTACATACACACACACACACACACACACACATGCACATATACAAGAATTCAAACATACATACATTATGGGATATATAAGAGAGGCAGGATGAAATTACAGCTGGTTTTTACACCACTCCATAACTTTTCATGGTCCTCCATATTCCTCCAAGCCAACCATTGAATTATATATTCTCTGTTGGGAAGTCCCACATCCCATATCGTTTAAATATAAAAAGTTGATATAGCTTAATATACCTGTTTGGGCCTCCACCTAATAGCTTAGGCTAGTGCGTTGGAAACTTAACATTCTCCATATGTAGGTCATGCATGCCAAGTATCAAATTGACTGGATATTGAGAAAAATACAATCCAAAAACCCACATTTCTTTAAAAAGAGTATTAAAATAAAAATCTGGTTTAGAGCTCTAAATGGATTGGACAACTCTCAATGTATGGACAACTTAACATTTGGCATGTCTAACATGCAAGGGAGGGACATCTAATCCAAGATGGCACGGCGAAACAGGGGCCTTAGAACAAATTATTGACTAGTGTAAGAATGCAAGTCCTACTTAGAATGTAATTACAACCACACACACAAAAAAGAGAAAACAAAGCAGAAGATATCACGTTCAAGCAATAAAATACTTGCAATAGCCCAAGATCCAATAGTAGAAAGAGAAAATGTATCATTAAAGTCGATCTATGAAGGCACATACACAAATGAAAAATAAAAAATAAAAAATCTATAAATAAAATTTTAACAACACACTTGAGCAGTGCAGGAAACTAAAGGAATGGGATAGAGAGTATTGTTCAGATAGTACCTGAGGCCGGAAGCATCAGACTGAAGAGACGCCTGAATAGCTGCATCTTCATATGGTGAAGAAGCGTCAATAATTGGAGAGTGAATAATCGGCTGGGTTTGGGGTGGAGTAAACAACGGGACACTGTTCTCTGCCCGGGGTGGAAATTCAACTCCAAAAGACTGTCAATTATCAGATAAGAGTTATTTAATCGAATCAGGGATTCAAAAAATTATAAACATTGAAGCAGCAACCAGAACTGAACTAGGTTTTCAAACATTTTATTAATGATTAATATACCACATGCATACATGGCAGTTAGAGAAACTTTAGTGAATATATAGTAGAAATCAACACAACCAGAAAATCTCATAATACAACCATTCATTATTTCCTTTTGAGAATAAAAAGATAACATGATGAACAAAAGCAATATGAAACACAATACTGAATTTCTATTTTAATTTTCCATAATCGGCAAGCAGGTGAAAATGGGGCTTAAGTTCAGGCGGAGACTTAAAGCCAGGTCTATGGCACAACTCCAGCTATATTTAACCAACTTAGCTAGGAAGTAAATAACAGCTGTGTAAATGATCGCAGACTTGTGAATAGACAGCAAAATAGAACTGAGCAATGACATGAGACTGCCAACAGATTATATACACACGTTAAGAGAGTGAAGGATGTCAATGTAGAACCACAAAAAACTTGTCTGCGGCAATTATGCAATAACACCATAAAGGATGCCTCAACTGGTTAACAGAATGCAGCTCAAGTGCTCAACTCAGAACCTGGCCCTGTAAACAGAATTTCACAGCCTCCACTATTCAGGTACAAGACATCCACATGTTTATATTTCAATCTCATGGAACACCTCAAACATTGGACCTAGGTTCATCCCACAACCTCCAACAGAGCTGACTAAGCAAATTCAAACCAATTGTCTACATCTCAAAGGCACAACCACCTCTCCTTAACTTCTATGAACTACATCTGACATGTTCTCCCATTAGTTTTAAAGAATAAAGTTTCGTTTACGGAAGTCCTATATTCAATAGTTGTATGTTGTCCCTTCAAAATCCGTCGTGCATATTTGGAATCTTTGACACTTCTTTCTGGATGTCATGTTCCAAATTATGCATCCTCTGCTGATTTATAGCTGGTGGCATCTTCTGCACCAATGTCTGAGGTTGAGCATAGAATAGGCCAGCATAAATTCAGAACAAAATCACCACCCCAGGCCTGGACCCACAATTTCCCAGTTTTTCAGCACACAGACCAAAGTTGGACATACTTCTCTGATGCCTTCCCAATTCACAAGAGAGGTCACTAGTGCACCAATCATTACATGCATCCAATGGATGTTTAAACACAAATGTAATTTGCACCAACACCAACAAGTAAACAACCTAGCAAGTAGGACCAGATGAGAAAGAGAAACCATTACGAAATACTCAGGGGAAAAATAATAGTAATGAAATACACCAACAGTTTATCCTAGGAGAAAAAATTATTTGATCAAATTTGGAGAGGTCTACTCAATGATAGCATGAGAAATTTTATTTGCAAGGCCATCATGATTTTATCTATATATAAAATAAATAAATAAATAAAAGAAAAGAATGGAATGTCTTTAAGATCTCCATTTCAAATATTTTACCTAAACACTCAGCCATACAGGATATTAATACCTCTAAGATACCACTAACACAGCATGCCAAATCCAGAAAAGCATAAGGGAAATTGGCAGGAAGCGAGTAAGATATCAATTAAGCAGTCACCTTCAGTTCATTATATGCAGCATAGTACTGAGGATACCTTCCCCCGGGACCCCCAAGAGCTTCTTGCCATGTATCTATTAAAATTAGTATCTTTTCCCTCACATTTAAGTCTGGCTGCACAATTGAAATAAAAATACAGCAGAGAATGAATTAATATCAGAACAAACACAAAGTAGCAGGAAGCATTGAACAGGCCAGGAGGAATTGGACACCTTCTTCTTTACTATTTTGACCATTTCATGTAAGATATCACGCTCAATAATCTGCTGAAACACATTCTCCCCACAATTTTTGCTCAGAGTCTCCAGTACCTAGATCAGAATCCAAACATAATAGTTAGACAATAGTTGCTTCTTCTGTATTTCAATGCCAAAAGATTGAAACAAGCACAAGACACAGGAAAACAAACATAAATTTGGTATACAGCATTTTATCAGATTGTCAAAACCCAAGCTAAATTGACTCATAATGGATCTGAGCCTAGCTGAGCCCACTGGCCCACAGGCTGCAACCTAGGTGTACAGTCAAGCTTCTCGAACAATTTGAGCTTAAGCCAAATTAGGTAAATTAATTTGGGTCAGTTGGAAGATATAAGTATACATGTCATGTCAATAAAAATATATCTGCTGGAGGAAAACACGTATTTTCTACTCAATTCTGTCAGTTCTGTCAGTACATTAAATAGGCTATACAACAAATCTGGTGCAGAAATAGGCAAACTTTTCAATCAACCAATTTGAGGTTTCCTAGTCCATGGCCAAGTGCTTCTGAGGTAGTAATTGCTATCTTACAAGTTTAAGCAATTATAATTGTTTTGCCATACACAAATCCTTTTGCATCTGCAGCTTTTTTTTCAATCCATCAAAAGATCAAAGCTTCCTCTGCTATTCCATAGAAGAAACTAGTACAGTAATTTGATAAACCTTGGCACCTGAGCCATCATATAAAGGTAACACCAACACTACCACATATAAGTCAAAAAAGTACTGAAACATCATGTGCTGCAATGTTCTGAACTGCTGTGAGATTATGATTAAAAAAACAAGCACACAAGTCATATTTAAGATATTTGAAAATAAAAATAAAAATACTAACAAAAAGAGCAAGAAGTTGTATTTTTGGGTTTTTACTCCCCAGACGCTTCTTGAGTATCTTCAGGGCATCCTTTGCTTGCCTGCAATTCAAATCAAAATCAAATAAAGAAAATAAAATATTGAAATCAGTGAAATCTGATCATTGAAAATGGAAGAGTAAGAAGGGTAAATCAGATTGAGAACTTCAGGGAAATGAGATTCTTAAAATATGATACATTGAATCCCAAAAATGACTACCAGAAATGTATGACAGAAATATTCAGTGCCACTACAAATAACAACTGGTAGGATGTTATGACATTCAAATGAAGTAGAACCAAGCACTACATGATGCTAAAATATTCAACTATATCAGTAACTGCTTTACTATGTATTTGTAGGTCCCACCCTGCATCAAAGTCTAAAAGTGCCTTATTTTCAGTTATTAAAAGACCAGAATACACAATAAAATGGCCACAGAAAATAGTTTGTGGAGGAGGGCCTTTTTACCATAAAATTTCCAATTCTAAAAATGGAGAAGTTAGATGTCATTCAAAACTCTTCAGGCAGCCCAAAAAATATATTTGGAACAATTTACAAAGCCTCAAAGCAACATGTTAAAATTAGGAAATTGAGACACAAGTATATAGATTAGTTCTCTCTACTTTTTGATAATAGACAATCATATTAATCAAAAGAATGAATACAAATTGGACAAGGAGTCCAACAAGGGGATTACTTCTCTCTACTTAAAATTAGTTAATAGCATGGAGTTAGCTAATGCTATATTATAACCAGAATTTGTCCATATCTAATGTGGCTATTTCATGTTGTGTTTACATGGAAACAATGTGATCAAAAGTTTTTTCTCTGACTGCTAATAAAATAATAATTATAATAAACACAAATTTTGAATCTTTTTTGCACTGTCCTAAAATTTGAGCATTTAATAAATCCTTGACACACACCCACACCCAAAGTCCATATAACATAGTGTGAAATTGGAGAAAAGACGCTGTGTCCAACCGTGCGGGTGCTGTGTCTAGCGCAGATCCCATAACCATACTAATGTCGTATCGATACAGGTAACTTGGGTTAAGGTGCCAAGTCTGTGCAACACGGTTCACACAAATGTTGTCCAATGTGGGTGAGTGCATAGAACTCCAACACACAAAATCAATCATTTATTAGACATACCTTTACATCTAAATAGTCTCATTTTATAACTTCAAGAGTTTCAATGTGTATATAAATTTTAAAGGAGTTTGGTAACGAAGGATAAAAAGGCCAACCTAAGCTTAAGGCATGCTGAAAAGCCCAAAATGCTCAACCCATGCTGAATTATAGTGGTGTTTTGGCTCTCCAATCAAAGATAGAAAAGGCAATTTCTGACGATAATATAGAATGGTGAGGTAATTCAAAATTAAGAATTATCAGACCTCTTCTTTGAATTATAGTGATGTTTTGGCTCTCCAGTCAAAGATGAAATAGGTGTTTCTGATAATAATAATAATAATTTATACCAGTTAGGTGTTTCTGATAATAATAATAATAATAATAATACTATATACCAGTTAGGTGTTTCTGATAATAATATGTAACAGTGAGGTGAGCAGGACAATCAATCCATGAAAATGAATATGGCAAAGCAAAAGATTGATACCCTGGATCCATGTTAATAATATCGCATAACTCAATGTTTATTGCCCAGTCTGGACCAATGAGCATATCACTCGTTGCTCTCTCAGCACAGGCCGCCGCATTATTAGCCATATCTGTCTGCCCCTTCTCCTAAGTTCACCCACCTTCGATTTTCCTAGATGCACAAAATACCACAAAATCAATATAAAAAAATTCCGTCCACAACAAGAATTTAAATTACAAAATTCATCGCAACAAATGGAAGATCGGTTTGAATCAGCGACTTATTATAATAATAAAAATAAAATTTACTAATCAACTATGTCAAATCACACCCCCAACATTTTAACATTGACTCTCCCTAAACCCATCAAAATGAATCCAGAAAACTCACAAATTCAAAGAGAAAAAAACAACCCCACAGTAATATGAAGAAGAACAAATAAAAAAAGGAGCCACAAAAAACATAATTAAAAAACCAAACTCAAATATCTGCTTCCAAACAAAAACCCCAGAAAAAATTGACCCAGAAATGAGGCGGAAAAAACTCAAAATCATCAAAACTAAAATAATCAAAACCAAACACACCCAATTATCAGCTCACGAAAAAATCCCCACAACAAATTTAAACCCCTAACAGACCAAAAAAAAAACACCAAAAATCATCAAAAATATGTAATTAAACCCAAAGAAAGTCGTATATATGCGTGGAAACAAAAACCCCACAAGAATTTGAACCCAAAAAAACAAAATTGAATATCTATCTTGCTTGCCCTGAAACTGATCTTATACAACAGGCCCTCATATACCCTCCAATCTCATGAACAGCTGACACAGAGATTGAAAAGAAAAGGGGGAAGGGGTTATAGGATCAGGAATAGAAATCTGGAAAACCATGGGTCAGGATCTTGGGGAAGCTTACCTGTCAAAACCACAATGGAAAGAGAATCACAACAGATGATGGGTATGTATGTGTGCAAAATATATGTATATGATATATGATATATGATATGATACGAGAGAGCAAAGAGGTTTTAAGGGGGAGTGGTTTTCTCTGATTCTTTTCTTCTGGGGTGTGTTTGTTTGGTGGTGTTTTCTTTGCCGCTATAATAATAAACTTGGACTTTTATTTCCCAAAACTTTTCCTTTCTTCCTTCAAAACTGCTAGCATTACGGCTTGTGATTATAATTTGTTGTGACAGACCCGTCATGATTTTGAAAACTATTAAAAGGAAGCAACCATTGGTCCGTCATAGATGAGTGTTAACTGTACTTCTTATGCTCAGCATTATTTATTTATTTATTTTTTAGTTTTCTTCTTTGACTTTTCTTGATAGGTGGGAAATAACAAAGCGGCGTAAGCGCGTTTCACATTAGCCGACCCAGGCCCGTCCACTGGTCGTAAGCGGGTGGAGTTGGCGCTGTGCCATTGGAAGCTCGGACCTAGGTCAACGAACCCAGGTGGGGTCCGATTCCCATGTGTGCTTGACTGGGTCCGACCCACCTGAACTGTATAGTCACAGGACCCAAAATGGGCTCGTCAAGGATGACCCAAATGGGTCTGGTTCGTTACACACGTGTTAGGTCGTTCAATGTACACGTAGCAAGTGTGTGAAAAAATGACCACCTATTTTTCGATTTTAAAGCCACGTGTGAAGATCAGGACGGCTGAGTAAAGATTATTTATGAGTTTCCAAGGCCCAGTGTTGTCAGCCCCTGCCCAATTTTGGACAATGTGATGTGATAACTGATAAGTCTAATGGTTGAAGTTTTTTCTTTACGGAGTACGTCTCGAGAGTTCTTGAAACGGCAGGAGCAATGCGGTTGGAGGACCTCCTGGCTGTCACCTTAAATTTAGGGGTGTTAGTGGTTTAGCCTCAAATCGATAATCAAACCGAGGTTTTTTATCATTAGGTTTAGTTTTGATTCTAACTTTAGAAAAATGAATTAAATTGATTTGGTTTTTATTTTTATATTTTAAAAATCAAATCTAAAAATCGAAAAGACCAAGAGAACCAAAAAATATATAATACATATAATTTTATATACTATATATCAAATTTTATTTTGTAAATTTCCTATTATAATAAGGGTAGAATAGATAGTAAATTCAAAATAATAGTACTGAACTTACTAAAGTACAAAACTTATTAAATAATATGAGTACTAATTAAATAACTAATGATATTGGTATTGGCATGTATTAGATTAGATATTTGAACTTGGATTGACATATATCAATATGTTTCCATTTTGATACAATGTTAATGTTTTTTTTAGTTGCTAACATAATGCTTTTATTTAAAATGTTTTTATTTAAAGTTTGGCATGTTATTTTTTTCATTTTCAATTAATTTGTTGCTACTTGATCGGTTAAAACCGAAACCAAACTCGAAATTTTTTAGTTTGGTTTGGTTTGGTTTTTTTTATAGTATGATTTGGTAAAAACAAAACCAAAATATAATGATTTGGTTTGAAATCTATCATAAAATCGAATTATGTCGAGCCACTAACACCCATAACCTTAATTCTTTATTAATATAAAATGGTTCTCCGCTGCATTTATATAATTCATTTTACCTTTAATATCAAACAAATGAGCTATCAATTATCCTATATAAAATCATTCTCTCAATAAATGAGGAAATTATCACTATACTATCATGTCATAAATGATGAGTTCCATCGGAATGAGAAGAATGGTTTTTGAATAGTTTGAGCGTATCCTTGACATGTCTCCTTAGCAAATAATTAAAAGCCATCAAAGAAAGGATGATACACTAGTTCGGTGGTTCCAATAGTAAGATTTGTAAGTATACTTTTGCTAAGTCTAATTAGTGATGATAAGGACTACTAGAAATAAATAATAATTAACTCAGAGTTGAGAGAAGGAAGTCAAGTTGCGGATAGACTTGTAAGAATTTTATATCTAAGACAAAATATATAATAGTTAAATCAATTTTATATCACCTAAAATAGGTTTGGGGCATCTATTGTCCTAGTTTCAAAACTAGATCATCGTTAGAAAATTCGCATCTGATTAAACTAATTCAATACAATATTTATATAATAATGATATACTTAAGCAAACGTTTAGAAACTAGTTTAATGAAAGTTTCAAATATGTTTGTCATTAAAAATAAAATAAAAGGGCCAATAGCTTATAACCTGAGTGCATCTCCCCCTCCCCCATTGTAAGTGAGATGTGTTAGGTTTGAGTGTTGAGCTCAACAACCAAAAAGGTCTGGGGTGTCCTATGTATCCTATGGGACCCGATATAGGGTTCTATAAAGAAAGGTTGTACTAAGCATTTTTTATTACTAGCATGGGCTTACATGAATTCTCATGAAATTTTATCGACTTCATTAAATTTTGCATAGCATTTCAAGTTACAATTCAATCATCTAATTGAGATCCTATAAGAAAATTGGAGCTATTACCACATATAATGGTATAAGATCAAGGGTAAATTACAGATAATCCCCCTGAAATATAGGGAATTTAGCAGATAACTCTTCTTATTTATTATTTTATCAATGTGCCCCTGAACTCATTTGAGATTTTTTTAGTATAACAGTAGCAGTAAATATGATGCAATACGATGAGGTTTAGGTTGGGAGAGAAAGAGAGAGGGGGTATTTTTGACAATTACCCATGTCATGTGAGTTGCACGTAACTCTTTTTTATCAATTTTCATCAACGGCGAGTAACGATAGGGCACATTGATAAAAATTTAAACATACAGAAGGCACATTGTTAAAATCAAAATATAAAGGGAGTTATCTGCAGACCTCCCATACTTCGTAGGAGTTATCTGCAATTTACCCTAAGATCAATATTAGGATTTGATCTTGAAATGCGACTATATCAAATTTTCACTTGTCATTTAATTAATTTGCAAGAAAAGTCGTCACCTTTTGTAATGGTTCCATTCATAGTGGTGAAAATGGGTTAATTTTACCTTAATTTGGAACTGTTCTCAGGCCAAGTATGGATTGTGCCACTGTGATTTGGAGAATTGTCCGCACTTACCCTCAGACAGTGTTTTTATCCTGATAATTATAGAATAATTTTGTTGTTAAGAATAACTATTCTGGGGTATTTCATAGTTCAGTGCCATGAAAAGCATTAACAAAATGAAGGTTTTAGTAAACGAAATGGGGGACGTGTGAGAAGTCCATTGGGTAAATTCCGAAGGTTTTCTCAATATTCGTGGTTGACCTTATTTGAATTGATGTGTAATGTGAGTTCAATGTTGCGTAGGTTGAGGTTTTTGGATCATCAATTAGAAAATCATAAAGGGAAAGCAGATGAAATGTTCATAGTTTTCAAGCACAACTTAGGGGCGGTAATTATATAATGAATTGACTAACGATTGAAGGTGACACTCCCATTATATATTTAATTAAAAAACTATGATATAAGGATGATAGGTGGCATCTTAAAATTAAGAAAATTTGGTTTTCTAGCTTAGTAATAATTACCAAGGGAAAAAATGAAAAAAAAAAAAAATTATGACTAAGAACTAAGAACCTTTGAAGTTATTTGCGTTTTCTGAAGGAGACATCTTTTCTTGTTTAATTAATTAATGCACAATAGGGGGCAAAAAACAAAAAAAAGAAAAAAGGATCCCGTTGATTGAATGCACTTAGTACCAAGAAATCCCCCTCCTTTAGGTCATATTTGTTGGAATAGAATGGATGGAATGGAATCACATTTCAATTCATTCTAAACAATATGTTTGGATGAGGTAATTAAATGGTAATGGAATGGAACTAGTAGTAGTGAATTGTAATAATATTCATTTTACAATGTTAATTTCAAACTCATTTCATTCTAGATTATTTTGAGCACAGAATCAAATTCTATTCCTACTCATTCCATTCCAACCAAACAAACGTGGCCTTAGAGTAATAGAGAAGTAATAATCAGGATTGGGCTACCTAAGGATAGGGAATATAGAGGTTTTTCTTTCATATTTGGTGTATTTTCTTTTGTATTTTGATGCATCATTGAAATTTAAAACCGATAGCATGTAAGGTCTTAAATGCACATTTTACTATCATCTGACATTATAAGATACCTAGAAGTCAAATGTCATTTCAATTTTATTTTTTTATTAGTTAATGGTCAAAATGAGTATTGTAAAAGTTTCACTAAACTTCCTTTCTCCCCATTTCTTCTCAAGAATAAAAAGAAAAAGAAAAAAGAGGTGGGCCTTAGAGAGATTTTGAATCCTCTCATTTCTCTCAATTTCTTTTCTTCACTCCTCTCCCTTCATTAAACTCACAAACAAGGGAAATTAAGTACCCTCTCCTCCATTTATTTGACAATGGTATCCACATTTTGGGTCCTAATTAATTTCTTAGTTTGGATATGGGTAAAGCCACTGTTCACTCCGTGTTGATTAATGTTTAAAATAAACTCAATTGATGATTGACCTCGTAAACTAATTTGAATACTTCCATTAATTCTGAAATTATCTGAAAATTTGTTTGAACGGACCAATTAATTTTTTCCACTCATCCCACGGGAGCTGTTTAGACCCACTCCGAATTGCCACCCAATTTAAACATATGATGGCCTGTTTAATTATAACTTCAAGTCAGCGGCCTGTTGGATTAAAATACATCAAGCATCCATTTTTTGAGGCTGCCACTGTTCGAGCTTGCAAGGGCGATAATGAAAATTGATTAGGCCCATATAACTTTGGTTTCTCTTATGGGCTTAACTTGGATGTTCGTCCTGTTAGGCTTATCTACCATTCTTTGAGGTGACTTTGTAAGGTCCGTAGGGACTAGGCTCAGTGCCTCAGTGGCTACGGTGGTACCTAAGATTGATCCTTCGTAGTTTAGGACCAATCCAGGGTCCAACTGGGCTTGTCTGATCTACACTAATACTAAATTTAGTACCACTGGGAGAAAATTACTCCTATTAGACAAGCATCCCTAGGGCTTGCCGTTGGTACACTATTGGCAAACACAATGAGTGTCCGAAGATGATAGATTTAATATATTTTTTTAATACTTTTGTTTGAAAATTCAATATACGGATGAAAAATCCTATTACCTCTGCTCCTAATTGATTGTCTTATTTGAAAAAATATGTTTCTTTAAGAAACCCTATTAAATGATTTTACATTAACATATAAGTTTTAACATTCCAATTTTGTTCTCAACTATACAAAATATTGGAGAAAAATAAAATACGTATAAGAAACGGTATTTTAAGAAATCAAATAAAAGGAATTCCTAACTTTTGGAAGGGGATATAGTTTTGGAACATCCCAAAAAGGAAATGAGGCCAATAAAATAGAAACAGGGGAGTAATTTTTTTCTTCAATGATGTAATTACTTACATGACATGAAACACAAAATCACTATATGATGTGGCAACAGTCACGCCATGCCATTATTAGAGAAAGAAATTAAAACAAAAATTAGAGATGAATTGCTCCATCAACTCAAAAGATATTTGGCCCCCCGGTCAATCCATATGGGTGATATGGATTGAGAGGAATGCAAGGATTTTTAGAGGTAAGCATGAAGAGGTTGATGGATTGTGGCATAGGCTGTGTTTTTTTGCTTCCTTATGGGCTTCGGTGGACAAATCTTTTGAAAGCATTCCTCTTTTTTTGATTGTGAGGAATTGGATTGAGATTTGTGTTTCGAAATCGACTAAGACAGCAGCTGTGGGAGGCTTTTTTTATCCTCTCCTTGATTTGCTTCTTTTAGGTTTTGCAGGGTGCTAGTTGTTTTTGCTGTTGCATGAGTTAGTCATTTTCTTTTTGATGCTTCGCTGTTAGGAATACGTGTGGCTGTGGTTTGTTCTTTTTTTTTTTAATTTTTTAATTTTATTTCCTTTTTGGTTCTATTCATTGGACTCCTTGTCCAATTTGTATTCCTCTTTCGATCAATACAAATTGTTTTTTATCAATAAAAAAAAAAAAAGAAAAGAAAAATCAGGGGTGGGCTTATTGGGGTCTTGACCCACTCTTAAATGTCTGGTCTATATCATATAATTTTAGACATTTACTGTCCCAAGTTTTACTCCTACAATTTCCAGCTAAGTTCCAACTCACATTTATGCTCGGCCACTCTTAGTGGTCATTAGGTCCGGTCTACATCGTATAATCTTGACCCAATCTTATTTTTTGTTTTCATTCTCAAAACATATATTCCAAACAATCAGATTTACATCAAATTGTACAGTACATTTTATTTTGGTAAATTATACAAACCCCATTTCCAAGAGATATAAGGCAATTTTACAAAATCTTCATAAACTATGAAAAATTAAAATTGAACAAACAATTTGCTATATTCTAAACATGTATCACTTTGCTTCCTTTCCTCACTTCCATTTCAATTTTTTTATTTTTTAATAAAAAAAGTCACGTGTTTAGCGCATAATAGGTGACAGTAAAAAAATTGGGACATTTAACCTTTTGCGAGAAGATTTTAGACATGCAGAATAAAACACTGAATTCGATCAATTAATATATGTTGGAAGGCCAACACCAGTACACCACCAATCACGTGCTGCATTTGGTGTTTGCCGTGTTAGGGGGGAATTGCCTTTAGATGGTTTTGCACGGAGCTTGGACGAGGTGGTCCACTTTTGTGAGATCAGCCAAAAGGCGGAAGGGAAGCATAAATAGAGCACAGGTTGGGAGGGAGGTCGAGGATAGTGGAATTAAAGTAAGAGAGAAGGGGAGGAGGCAATGGCAAGTGAGGTGAGCAAGATCCTCTTCTTTGGGGGAACTGGTTATATTGGTAGCTACATGGTTAAGGCAAGCATCCTGTTGGGCCATCCAACTTACATCTATGCTCGCCCTATCACCCCACAAACCACTCCCTCCAAGATAGACCTTCACAACCAGTTCCAAGCCATGGGTGTCACCGTTCTCCATGTATGTATTCTCTCTCTCTCTCTCTCTATGTGTATATATATATATATAGTTAATGAAATTAATTTTCTGCTCCACGTCCCACATCGATTAAATATCGAGTTTAACATGTCTTCATATACTTGTTTGAATCCTCTACTTATAAGTTTAGGCTTTTAAACAATATTGTTGAAATGAAGCAGGGAGAACTAAGCGAGCACGAGAAACTGGTAAGTGCACTTGGACAGGTAGATGTAGTGATATCAGTGCTTGCATATCCACAGGTTCTTGACCAGTTGAAAATCATTGACGCCATTAATATTGCTGGAAACATCAAGGTACTAAATTTTTTTTGGCTTTATTCTAGTGCGTATCTTTCAATTCTTTGACTTTATTCGATGCATATATCCTTCTTTATACCTTGAAAATGCCACGGATTCCAATATGGACCGTGTTTATTTTGCACGTGCCCTCACCTCTCCAGCTATGTTCTGCATATGATTTTAATGAGCAAATCCAATTTTGTGAATGAAAATGTTCTGGAGGATAGTAATTCTGATCACAAATGAGAATACAAATTAAAAACAGAGATATTGAATAATTTTAAAAAATTAAACTCATAATCAGTTACAGCAATGATTTTACCTTTTCTAAACAGTTCGTTCAAAAAGATGAATATGTGTCTTTGATATCATATAAATTTAAATTTAAAATTGACTTATTTTGTCGATCAAATAAACCCATTTCGGCATATCGCTCTCCAACATTTATTAATTATTTTTTACTTCAAACACCAAGTTGCTTGTTGATACACAATCTTAAACCACTTATTTTTATGCTTAATTATTAGAGGTTCCTACCATCGGATTTTGGTGTTGAGGAGGATAGGGTAAGCGCTCTACCCCCATTCCAAGCCTTCCTCGATAAAAAGAGACAGATCAGAAGGGCAATAGAAGCGGCTGGGATCCCTTACACCTTTGTGTCTGCTAACTGCTATGGTGCATACTTTGTGAATTACTTACTCCATCCACATGACCAACGAGATGATATTGTCGTTTACGGTAGTGGTGAAGCCCAGGGTACGAATTATAAGAACTTTCCATACTAAAAAATACAAGCTTCTGTGCTTTGCGAAATACACTAAAATTGTTTAATTTCTATTCTTATGTTTAGCGGTATTAAACTATGAAGAGGATATTGCCGTGTATACAATCAAAGTGGCAAATGACCCAAGAGCATGCAACCGCGTGGTGATTTACCGGCCGCCAAGAAATATCATATCACAGCTCGAATTGATCGCTCTTTGGGAGAAGAAGACTGGTCGAAATTTCAGTAGGGTTCATGTCCCGGAGGAAGAAATTGTGAAGCTATCTGAGAGTAAGAAATTCCAAATAATAAGTTTTTTTTTATCTAATTTTACATTTAGTAGGATGCACAAAGGAATCCCAAGGGATTAGTTTAAGTGGCAAATTGAGCATAGATAAACGCCTTAAGAAGCGTTAGTATTGTGTTCAAAACCCCACTTAGCAATAACCTCTTTGGAGTTGGGGCTATCTCCAAAGTTTAAGTGACTAGTTAATTATTCAAAACGCGTGGGACAAGGGAATTGCACAAGGCGCCCATGGGATTAGTCTTGGCGCAAAAGAATGTGGATACTTCCTAGTATAAATGATGATGATGTGTGTGTCTCTCTCTCCTTCCTAGTATTTGTTACTCAATTTTACTTATCTATGGTTTTTTTTTTTTTTTCTATATTTGATTACTGATCATCAACTTAATATCAACATTTTTGCAGCCTTACCACAGCCGGACAATATACCAGTGTCCATCCTTCACAGCGTATTCGTGAAGGGTAGCCTAATGAGTTTTGAACTAGAAGAGGATGATATAGAGGCTTCAAGGCTATATCCAGATGTTGAATACACCACAATTGATCAGCTCCTTGATATTTTTCTGTCGTCTAATGCCCCAAAGCCTGGGAGTGCAGCCCTTGAATAAGCTTTGGAATCATTTGGTGCTCCTTCTGATCTAAATTTGCCGGTGCGTAAATGGAGATCAAGCATGCATTGAGAAAATTTACCTAGATCAACTCATTATATAATAAACATTTTCCTTTAGAAAGGGAATGGTGTGTTACAATGTTACATATTGAGACTCCAGACTTGGATCAATAAAATCCCACATGATTACTAGTAAGAAATTAGTTGATCTTTCGTTCCACGTTGGGCTAAGTTCTAAAATGATTGAACATCATTATCTAAATGTGCTTTAGTAGGTTAGAACCTCCATTGCGGCGGCCCGGCCTACGTGCTTCTGAAAGGCCACTGGTTTAACACTTTTTTTTCTTTTTTTCCTTTTTTGGTGATGATGCCTACAAGATTCTTGAATCGACTATTATTTTTTTATTATATTTTTTTGGTATAAGAGAAAATGTTAACAATAACGTGAATTAGATTTACCAATAACATCTTCTCAAAGAATACCTAAATTTCTCTCGGGAAATTAGAATATCAAATATGATTACCTTTAATTATGTGACTCAAATTAGCTAAGAAATCAGCAGTTTAATTTCCTTCTCTATAAACATGATTCTTAAATCGAGTATCAAAGACCATGAAAGTGATGTTAGGAGTTGGGGGAGGGCTACCTAACCCATGGACCCAAATGAACAGAGTTCATTATTCAATCTAATTTGTCTTAGGCTCAATTACCAACTGTATTTATTCTAAACATTAGAGCATCTCCAAGGATACAAGTTATTTTTTTTGCTACTTTAACTAGCAAAATGATATTTTTTAAAATAATTAATTAGCTATCCAAGCGAGTAATCTAAGGGTACTAGTTATTTTTTAACTATTTCAAATTTTTTATTAATAATCTTTCTTTTTTTCATCATTTGGTGGACTAGTGTCATTTTTTTTTTATTTTTTTTTTAATTTTTATAACTAAAAGTAGTTTAACTAACGAATGTTCACTAGCTAAATGTAACTAGTCAAAATGAAGATAACTAAAATAGCTAACCATATAGTTAGTAGCTAGCCCCTTGGAAAATAAGAAAAGTGCTTTGACTAATTAAAATAATTAAGAGGGATTGTATAACTAGCCCATTGGAGATGCTTTTAATACAAAGGGAACAAATCAACTCTTGCACATTCAAGAAATTACAAATCAAAACAAACCCCACCCCAAAAAATAGAAAAAATAAAAAAGGAAAAAAATCCTCCAAAGGGAAAATTATAGTGCAAAGCGCATGCTAATTTCTAAAAATCAGATCTGTTGTCCATGCCTTTTGTGAATCATTTGACAAAACTTTGGGATGAACCATCAATAATCACACCTTTATTATTATTTGGGTACAAACTTAACCATCATAATAACCCAAGCAGGAGCAAAATAAAATAAAATAAAAAAGGGAAAATTGAAGCAACCGACGAGAAATATTATACTAGATCACTAAAGAATAGTACAATAAGAAGCAGAGGGTTGAGAATCGGCGGTGGTGGAATTATCGCCGGGTTTAACACCGGGCCAATCACGGCAGAGACAATGCTGGCCTTCCTGGATCCGTTTATACACGGATGGCACGTGCTTTCCACACCCACCCCACGTGGTCTTCCCACATGTCGAGCACCTCACCTCGTAGCACATCTTCCTCCTCTGCCACCTTACACATGTCACTTCGCTTCGTCCTCCCAGGGCTTGGATCGAGGGGCGTTGCAGGGGAAGGGGCTAATTCTATTATAAGGAAGAGGTATATATAATGTGGACGCCACTTTGACTTTCGCTGAGCTGTTTTCTTGTTGCGTGATATCCAACGGGCCGGGGGTCATAGCCTGCGAAAGCTCCAGCCCGTTGGATATCCATTTTCTTGTTGCGTTATATTTCGCAAGCCATGACTCCCCACCCGTTGGATATCACGAAACAAGAAAATGGCTCAAACTACTTAAATACCCTTTACTTTTGGTGAAATGACGAGTCTACCCACAGATAGTGTTGTCAGTGGCGCATTATCATTGTAAGGCAAACTGTTTTGTAAGATAGGGAAATAGAAATGGGTTAGTATAACTTATCTTCCGATTCATATTTTATGAAACTTATGGTTAGATTAAATAGTTTTCTCATTTCGGTTATACACGTTAAAAACCAAGTTAATTCGAGATTAAAAATCACTATATCAGTAAATGTGAAATTTTTAGTGATTAAAAAATATAAATTTTTGGATCAAATGATTACAACTTTTAAATCAACTTTATTTTTTACATGTATAACTTATGTAGGAAGATTATTTAATCTAACGGTGCATTTTGTAAAATATGAATAAAAAATAAATTATCTAAAAATTTTTATAAAAAAATATTTATGTTGATCCTAACCCAAAAGAAATTACACAATGCTATTTGCTAATACGTGGGAGTTGGAAATTTTCAATTTTGACATACCAACAACAATGTCGTAGTTGGCATTGAATCTCCAACGAGCCACTGCCCACCGGTGTAGGTGCACTTTGCGAAGCTAATTTCGTTTGAATGCGGCTCTCTAAGGATGCCATCTTGGTTGGCTATGGGGTGGGGATTCTCCGTCCAATCTTAATCCTTGTCCCAACCTAATCTTGGGTTTCTTGTTAATTTTTCATTGTCGTTAAACTTGACAACTCCACTCCTGTAGGTCCCGTCCTATTCTCCGTCTCTGTCTCTCTCTCTTTTTACAATATTTTTTTCAATTCACTTTTTCCTCGAGAAATTTTCAAAATTCCTTGTTTAAATTCATGGAACTACTTATAATTTGAAAAGACCCTAAAATAATATTAACCAAATAAAAAAAATACATAATAACAACAAAAAACCATGATCACCATTATAATTTATGAAACTACCTAATATATCTAAATTATTCACAAAAAACCATAACCACCCCAAAAATTTAAATATTCACATCATAAATAGGGTGTGTGTCTTTAGATTTGTTAAACACACCTTAAAATTGGGAGAGCTAACAAGGCCATAAGAGAGCCCTCATTGTAGTGTTTCATATTTTGTTTTCTTATTCTTGCAATCAGGGATATGAAAACGCTATATAGAGAGACGATGAAGCTGGATGTGTGTCGCAAATTTTGTATCCACCATCTCTGCCACCAGCTAATCCAAATGGCCTCCCAGCTCATGATGACCCTAGCCTCTTAGAGTCTTGATCCTTCTCCCACAAAATGTAAATGGTGGTCTTCAACTACAACATAAAGAGAAGTGGGTCAGTGCAAATATCCTCCTAATACCATTACCACTAATATTGGGGAGTATCTTGAGGTTCAATGCTTATGTCTAGCTGTAAATGGGTCCAAGGCGGGAATTGCATTGTTGCCTACTGTCCCTAAGGCTATCACCTAATCAATGCTTGATTACCATTGCACGTCTAGGATCTAAGGCAGGTGGAAGTGGTCTTACTATGCGAGAAAGCGCCTAACATGGTTCATGTCAAAACCAAAACCGCAACAGAGCTTCAGAAACTATCAACCTACATAAAAAGAGAACTCAAATTGCCCATAGAAATCACACATGATTCAATAATTAGGGTTGCAATGTTGCCTACTGTCTCCAAGGCTCTCATCTAATCAATGCTTAAGCTTGGTTCAATAAGAGACTCGTTCGAACTCACTCATAAGATAAACAAGTTAAGCTCAATTTTTCTCTTAGCACAGTAATTTATTGAGTCAAACTCGAGTAGATTACTACTTGGCTCGATAAGCTCTCGAGTTGAACTTAAGAATGACTCGATAAGATGCTAAGGTCACTTTTTGGTAGAAAAGCCAAGCTCAAACCCCTTTTTTTTTTTTCTTTTCAAACTCTTTAACTTGTCGCACCAACCCTAAGCAACCTATTACTTGACGCCCTGCAAGTTCGCTCCTTGGAATCTTTAGAAGGTAACAACATTATATTCTTCCCGCAGTAAACAACGGAAGTATCTAGAAATACTCACTTTAAAGATGTAGAACCAACAACCATAAGTCCAGCAGTGTCAGCCAACTGGGTCAGTTCGTTGAGTGATTCATCTCTACCAAAGGAATCCTTAAAAGTTAATATCACCATTGCACTCAACACCCACAAGGTAGGCTTTTTTCTTCGAAAACCTTAAATTATTGGAATCAGTCCGAATTAATTCTTTGCCAGAAAGAGCTTACCAAAAACTAAAAAATCAAGCAGACGAGATGTAAGTAAACTCTCTCATCAATATTACATTGATGAAATGAGGTGGGATTAATGAATGCACCCTGTATTTTTCCATACTTGATACGTATACTATACTAATAATAGATTCAGCAAAGTGGGAAACAGGTCTCCTCCGATCCTACCTAATGAAATTTACAGTGCTCTTTCCCACTCCTAGACCTAATAGCTTCACATCCTTCCCTCTGTTCCTCCCTCATTTTTGGGGATATATTTCACGTGCATATAGCATATCTCATCCCTATTGAACTATTAAACCCGAAGCCAATGGCTTTGGGTCTAGTGCCATGCCCCATCTCAACAGGGGTCTGAGACTTGTAGAGGTCTTGATTTTGACTTTGTGTGTGTGCATGTGTGTGTGTTCTCCTATCCCTCGGCAAAAAAAGAAAAGAAAATAACTATTAAACCCCAAGCTACCCAAACTGAAAGCAGCATAGTATTGTTTTGTGTACACAGAAACTCTTCATTCCTGTTAAAGGCTATAGGTCCATCCTCAGAACCTCAAAGTCTCAAAATGAATTCATAGTTAAACTTTCTATTTTCTCTGCAGTAGACCAACCCATCTCAACACAATTTCTCTCACCTTTCAATAAACGCATCAATCCCTAATTCTATCCCTTTTCCTGTCCCAATTATCTCAGGATCCTCATCCCATTGACACTCAACAAGCCATTGCTTTCTTCGGGACATGCACACAGACTAAGAAATCAAACAACTATTCAATAAATCCATTGATTTATAATCTTCTTCTCTGAATTCAAAGTTTTTCCTTTTGTTTACAGATTTAATTGGTGTGAATTCCCCCATTGCCCTAATTCATTGCTAGACTAAACATAGTAAGAAAGAGGGTAATTGGGAATCTTACTACAGGTAAGGGTGTAAGTTGCATTTGTGAAGCTCCAAATTCTCACTAATTTCAACGCCCACTTCATTGCAATCACACAGAAAGGTCCAAGAAGTCAAACATTAGATTCAGGAATTTCTTCTCGTTCCTTTCCTTTCCTCAATTTTCTTGGCAACCAAACGGAAAGGTCCAAAAATTGAAAATAATAACAACAGACCTCTGCTTGAAACGATTATCGAATCTGTCCTCGTCTTCTCTCTTCTTTTTTCACTCTCTCAAAATCTAGGGTTTCTTCTTGAATAATTGAGGGTATGACCGAGTCTGAGAGTGAGAGGGGATAGAGTGGTCGATTAGGGTTTCGAGTCTCTGGTGGTTCGTGAATCAGAGGCCAACTGGCCAAGGAACAATGGATTCTGGATGATGAAGCATGCGTTCATCATCGTCGTCCCACTGCCTCTCTCCTTTCCCTCTCTAATTTCAAAACTTTGAAGGTTTCTTTGCGCCTTTTTTTTCCCTTTTATATGGATATTAAAAGCGGTGTTACTAACACCGCTTTTAGATTTATGTTTTTTTTTCTTTTTCTTTTTGTAAAACAAAATTCTTAGAAGGCTTAATCCCTTTCAGATTCATAACTTGTCTCTCATTACTTATCAAAAAAAAAAAAAAAAACCTGTCCCTCATTTATTTATTTATTTTTTTCTGGGCATAAGCTTGTACATTAGATCATTCAATTAACTGATTCATATAAGTTAATTATAAAATATGATTCAAAATTTATGGTGGATTGTATAAATGGCTCATGTGCTACTCCTTGGTATTTGTGGTATCTTTGTACTCGTATTCACTCTAACTTGTCCTCATTAGAATGTAGTGTTCAGCACACTTATAGGGAAGGAAACTTTGTTGTTGATTTTTTGGCTTCTAAGAGTGTGATTGGGGATGCTTTTTGCTGCTCTTTAGAATTCCTGAAGCAACCTATTGACTTACGTTTCATTGTATTTTATGATCATCTTCAGTTGGGTCATTTGCATTTATAATGCTTATCATTTTGATTAATAAACCTGGTAGGGGTTTGCCTTAACCCCCACCCTCTTATCATGGGGTGTTTTTCTTAAAATAAATAAATAAATCATTCAATTAACAAGTGAAACAAATGCTATGATACTACAATGTCATCAGTTAACTGGTGACATATAAACCAAGTCTCTAGGGTCATTCAATGATAACATAATGAGAGAGCATTCTCATAATTGTTTTTTTTTTTTTAATTTTATTATTATTTTTTATAATAGCTTAATTGAAAACATAGAAAGGGGGAAAAAAAAAAAAAAAAGAGGGTGAGCAAATTGTTGCTATAAGCCCTCCTCTTTTTTTTTTTTTTTTCCCAGTTATTTTGAGACAAATTATAAGGTACGAATTATTGTGGGCCTCCGATTAACAGAATTGGAATTGGGAGGTCCAATTCCACTTCCATTTCTAGCTTCCAAGTGAAGTGACTATCCGTGCAGACACATCACGCATGGGTGAAATCCACTTCTCTTAGTCTTCCTTCCTTATAACTATGTTGGGCAAGTGGGCAAGGGATAGTTGACGTGTTTTATTGGAAGACATTTTCCCCCAACTACTCATAATTTGGTGTTATTACAGATATTAACCAATGGAAGCTGCCAGTGTGAAAGACATCGAGTGGTCCATGCTTATGGCTTTTGGACAATCAGTTGTCGCAATTGGGATCCCACCACCAGAATTCGTGGATGGGTGTCACCCTCCAACATGACATATGGACAAACCCTAAAAAACTTACTTGAATGCTAATCAAAACACTGATTGATCGGCCTGTGGACACTGAATTTTGCGTCGAAATTGCCTAAAAACTATCCACATTGACTTAATTATTAAGTCAATAATTTTGTTGTGTTAGGCATAAAACTTGGTTGAGAAACCTCAAACATCTTGGTCCACCATTTTTAAACATTATATATAAGATGCTTTTTTGACACTAGGCAATCTCTATGTTTTAAAAATTGTAATTACTTTTAAGTTGGCTTGTTTTCAAGTTAAACTCACCTTGGATCGATTAATTCAACAAATCACCTCTGCAAAGGGCGCCAATCATTAAGGTTTCTTAATCTTGGACATTATTTGTCGTGATGACATATGGGACTGCTGCCTGGGGAATTTATATGCAACATCCATTAAGCCATTTTTTTAAACGAAGAGACATAGAATCATGTTGAAATTGGTGGGTTGAAGAAGGTTTACAGAGATAAAATGAGATAAAAAGGCGCAGTAAAGATACATCAAATGGCTTATAATCTTGATTATACCGTTGCGAATATGTGAGACTATATGCCAATAGGCCATGTCAAAAAATACATTGTGACAGAACATACAGCTATAAATGATTTGGGATATGTGAGGAAGCGAGATAGATGATGCCACAGACATGAGCTATCAAGGTTTTCAAGTATGACCCACTGATTTATGATGCGAATCGAATATTGGGAGAGTCATGACAAGAAGGCAATGCCAGAAATAGTTGATATACCCATCAAGATAGTACTCACAAATCACCTAAAGTTGGTTGCTGTATCTTTGTTTTTATTGTTTTTTGGGGTCCAAAGTATCTTTGTTTTTAGTTGTCTTTATCGTCACTTTGCAGTGCATGGTGAAGTGGAAAGAAATTGTCATCATCAAGTCACTCCAATTTGTGCCTGTATGTTAGGGGGTTCTGAATTTCCAAATGACAATCAGGTTTGCTTTTACAAAGTAAATGGTGTGCCATGTATAGTAAACCATGTTCATGACTAGGGAAATTATGAAGTGAATGGGCCTATCTTTTAAGAAATTCAAAAGGACAATGGTGAAAGAAAGAGAAAGTGCAAAGGCAAAAAGGAAGCGCATAATTCAAGAATATGAGATGTAGAATGAAATGATCGATTTGCCAGGAATCAGTGGTGACAAAGAGGGCTGCTTTGGGTTTTGGCTAAAGTTTTTGGGAGACAGAAGTAAGTGGTTATACGGATTTTGAGCTGGATGATGGAGGTCTACGAAAGGTAAAGAAGAAAAGAGAATTAAAATAACTGTTGCGATAAGATTGTCTACGGTATTGTTTATCCATGAGACCAAATTTAATAAATCTAATCCAAGAATCATGCGCAAATAAAAGAACAGAAAAAGATGTCGACGGCTGCATTGGGATCTTCAAAAAGTGCAGTGACGGTCACTTGGATTTATATAGTTCTAATTTCGAGATTTGGGTGTTTATTTTTGCAGTGAAGGATATTTTGGAATAGGGCACGTTGGTATGGGATTTCCTCTGCTAAGGCCATGATACTAATCAATGGCTAATCCCGTCGAGTGAGGCAGAGAGTAGGAAGGGTGGGATACAAGCTATTGTTGGCATACATATTGTATTCATGTGGAAGACACTGATGTGCTAGCTGGGAAAGATATTGCCATCATAGATTTGTACTGCATTTGGAGTATAAAATGCACGCAATCATCAGGAAAAAAAAAAAAAAAAAATGTCCAAATTGAATGATTATTATCGATTCACTATGCAGGCACCTGTAATCAGTACATTAACAAGTCTCTCTCTCTCATAAAATATTTCTAATGCAAGAGAAAACAAATGTTGCTCTTGGGTCATTATAATTTTGTAAGTTTATGACTATAAAATAAGGAAGGTGGATAGCATCATCTTATTATACTGTTTTCTGTTTATGTGACATTGCCTTGCTTGACAAACCAAACCTTTGTCTTTTTGGATAGACCATCACCATCCCAAGAGTAGTTAATTAACAGCCATATGCATTTTTATTTGTTTTTCTCTCTTTTTATATAGGTAAAAGGGAAAGGAAAACGCCACTATATCTGGTTCCGAGGCTTAGAAGGTTGGCATGTCACAAGGGCAAGGGGTGTCTACTCGAAACATCATCATTGCTTGGATTTATGTTTCTTTGGTTTCAAAATCACTTCACCAATATTCTACCCTGTCTTTCCATTCCATTTTTATTTAAGGTCTGAAAGTATTCTGGATTTTGACACACACCCAGTTGGGTACGAATCCAGATCCAAAATCTCGTGCCTAAAACTTGGTTTTGATGCCAATAATGGATGAATCCGGCCTTTGTTTTCAGTGCTAAGGTTTCCAAGGTCGGATTCATTCTTTATTCAAGATCTAATTTCTAGACCAGGGGGGCCAAGGTCGGATTCATCCATTATTGAATATTGAAGATCTAGTTTCTAGACCACGGGGGGTGTTGCTGTAGCACAACAACTGCCTCTTTGTACCCATTACTTCACAAAATATCAATTTTCAAATGTTCGGTAGTTGCCAGTTGCCACCATTGTCTTCTACCTGCATATCACATGTGACTTTGCCGTCTTTGTATGGTTTGACCTTATAATATCTTGCTCAATTTTTTTATGAACCGACATTTGGTGTGCTTTCGCCTTGTTAGAAAATGAAATGAGGAAATCAACGTCTTACATATTGTTGGATGGAGACGTGTACTATTGTGATTGTAATATTGGTGAAGTATGATTATTAAAGAACTTTTGCATACTGATTGGGGTGGCGTGCGGCCTAAACTTGTTTATTTAATGCCTTATGATTCATTGATTTGAAAAAAACCGAAAAACAAAAAACCAAAAAAAAAAAAAAACAAACAAACCAAAAAAGCCATTGGTAGGCTTGAGAGACTATTTTTAAATTCATGGCATACAAATCCTTAGGTTGAACCATCTGCATATAAAAACAAGAGTACTCATCTCACAGAACGAAGGTTCAAGAAAACAGAAAAACGAAACGGGATATAACATTACAAACTCGATCTGAAAATTTGTGAAGAATATACACCAAATTGTACACTGCAATTTCTGCTGTGACAATCCCATATGTTTTAGTACTATATTATATATCTAAACAGAACTGGGAACATTAATTACAAAAATATTTATATCGTAGTTCGATTCATAATAGGGCAGCTCTTCTATTTCGGTGTCTTGCTTTTCCTGATGTGGAAGAAGGACCAGCAACCAGTTGAGGAACCATTCCTATGCCTGCATCACATTCAAGAAATGTGTTAAAAAAACTATTCAACATAACTGAGATATGATTTTGGTTGGAATTTCAAATACAGCTACTCTCAGTCATCATATATATAGCAATAAATTTATAAAGATGGCAAGTTCCACAACAATCTTGATTTTGTGCCTCGACCACGCACTCTTTGGGCTTGATTGTTTGCAAACTATACAAAATAATTTCCTTGTTGATTCCAAAATTCCAAATTATTTCGAAATCAGATTATTCCAAACCAAGACATTGTCAAACGAGTTATGTTGGTATTATATATCCTGCAGCCACTTCGCCAAGTTGAAGCTGCCAGTGATGGCTTTGGCCAGAGAAATAGGTCTAAGGCCACATTGAACATTGACAAAGATATTCACAGCTAAGAATATAAATAAGAAGATACTCATGTTTCACCAGCTTGATTGCTGGGCTGGGAGCAATGTATATTGGGGAGGATGCCAGGCTGTATCAGGCGGCATGTTTATTTGTTTATTATGTATGTCTGTATCACATGCCTCATTGCCCTCTATTATTTTACTTCCTACTATTCCCTGTTCCTTTAGCAGAGACTTTGACTCATAAACTATTACACCAAATATACTGGTAAGATCTAGATGAAATACCCAGCTATACCAGACATTTCAAAACTATACAGGGTAATGATAAGGTGCTTGATGTTACGCATACGCAACGCTAATTGTGGTCATTTGTGTCCATCACATGACCACACGCAATTGTCACGAACAATCCAAATTGGCATCGCAGATGCACAACGTGGAACATGAACATTTTCCTTTATATATATATATATATATATAAATGGTTTTTGTTAGAATTTGATTGGATTTGTATTAACAAGATTCCAGTGTTGTTCTGTTCCGTATGAGAATAGATTTCATTGAAAAAACAAGAAAATCATGGAACAATTGTACCATACAGATATTAAAGCAGACCACCCCCCATCTTATCCTTTCCTGGGTACAAGATTTCTCTTCAATTAATTTTAAAAAAAATTACTTAGTTAGTACCAATTAGAGGAAATGAAAGAGATTCAAGAATAGACGCGAAGGATTTCAATTCATTTTCAATCCTTTTGGCCCTGAAAACTCATACTATTAACCCATTGATCATTTCCCAAAAATTCCCCAGTCTAGACTGGATCGATTATGGACATTCATCTCAGACATATGCTATGCAGTGTGCAGATTTGATTCATGTTGCTTGTTTTCACAACACGGCTGCGCTAAAACATCTAATGTGCCCCCCCCCAAAAAAAAAAAAAAAAAAAAAAACGTTTTCAAAAAACACATAAATCATCCGTATGTTTTCCTTTATCAAACATACCTGTTTCTGCTGCTGGTGCTGCCGCTGCTACTACTCCTGCTGCTACCGCTACTTCCCCTGCTCCCACTGTTACTACTGATTCCACCACTTTCGCTCTCTCCCGAAGCAGAGAACCTTCTCTTCCACCACTCCTTATCCACACCCTTTCCAGATCCCTCGGCCCCCGCCGGCGGCAGCGGCTTTGGAGAAACTTTCGAGCACGGATTCATCGCCAAATTCGTCTTTTTAATCTTGCTCTTCGTTCCAAACGAAAACGGAAAAACCATCTTGAGAAACAGACCTCCATTATTATCCAAGCTTTCACTTCTCATCATCCGCCCCTTCTTCTCACCCTTCCTCTTCTCCTTCCCACTTCTGTAAGCAACCACTTCATTACTCCGATCCTTCTCTTCGATCACAGCTTCACGTCGGACATCCGTTCTCTGGTGCTCGACGAGATCCTTCAACGACAGCTCGTAAGACGATTCGGGCATGTTCCGAATCATCTCCATCAGCTCCCTCTGGCCTCTGACGATCGCCTGAGTTTTCGACGCCGGAGATAAGTATCTATAATTGTTTTGGTGGTGTTGTGGGCTTGTTCCAGGGCTTGTCTTCCACAGAGGCGGCGAACAAACACCGGAATCATCTTCCGGCTTCGTTTCGCCTCCAAACTGCAACCCCCCACCATCCCAATGCCTATAATTCTCGTAGTTTTGGGCAGTTTTTCTTGCACGGGCTCCAAAACTCATGGCACCATGACTGTCATTAGTATGTAGGCTGCTATCGGAGACGGGCACACGGTTTAGTGGTACTTCTGCGCTGGGATGAAGCATGGTGTTTTTTCTTTTGGGAGGAAATTGAGGTGGGAATTGAAGGAAGGGAGGAAGGAAGGGAGATTGTGGTGCGTGTGTGTGAAGAGAAGTCGAGGGGTGGTTTTTGGCATTATCACCACCAGCCTTGGTTGGTCCCCGTGTCATTTTCTTGGTAGCAAAGTATTTAATCCTGGCTCATGTGGGGTTAGGTTCATAAAGTCAAGGCTTTCTAGATGAGTGGTACGTAGGCCCAATCCTTTTCCCCAATTTTTCTCGTTTTGTCTTTCTATGAGAGCGTTGGGGTATTGTTTTTCTGATTTTTCTATGGTGGGGATGGGGCAGCATGTCCATTTTCTTTGTATCTGATTATTTATTTATTTATTTCTCTTTTTTTCTCTGCTTCATAACGTATCTAAGTGACGTAGATTATTGCTCATTAGTTTATTTTTTACCACTGTCTTATTAGATTATTGCGTTATTGAATTTGACATCTTTTTCTAAGATCGTCTGAAGGGTGTGAAGTTGTGATTTGTCTAAGATCATCTAAAGGTCATGAAGTTATGATCTGTCTATCTAATATGGGTCTTAAATTAAGTCCTTAATGCTATCAATTAAAGAATGCCCTAACACCCGACCGATTATGGGTGTGATTTTAGAATTAAGTTAGTTACATGTGATAAATAAATTGTGAGGATAACATAAATGATGAAGAACTGTGATTTGAATTCGAATTTCTATTTTCTTATTATCGGATATACAGACTAATGAGTGGTTTATATATTATAAGAGATTAGTTTTGATCCAATAACTTGGATACCCCTTATTTGATCCCCCAAAAAAAAAAGAAAAAAAAAAAAGAAAGGTTATACGTGGTAATTATCTTTCCGATACACATGACACAAACCCTTGGATGAGGAAAAATTATTCAAAGTGTGCCCACTTAGATATGAGCCATCCATCACGTTACAAGACTCTGAGAGGTGTGTATGTCCATACCTAAGGAAGCAAATACAACCATCCCATTTTAAGAATTTTCCACGCGGGAAGATGGGGTTGGGGGTTATAATCAAGCCCTACCTTGCGTGCAACTTGGTTGAACTCGGGTCGAGCTTGGGTCAACTCCAAGGTCCACCCAAGCTTATCAAATGGGATTTGATTTGACTGAGCTTGAGCCCCTCCAAAGGCCCAACCGTGCAAACTATTCGAACCCCACATTTCTAGTTTGAAAAAACCCATAACTAGTCTCTGTCGTATGGTATCGAATTGTCCACAACAAACCTTTCTTGCATCACCAACTTTGATTAGTTTTAGGCATACGTGGGGGAGAAAGAATACCTGGCAGGGCCATTTAGAAATTATGAAAATACAAAAGGAGAAAAAGGTAAAGTACTAAGCTACTATGCGTGGGTTGAAGAAGGCACACGTGTGCAGCCTTATGTTAATTTGAAGAGGCAGACAGATAATTAGGATTTTGCTTGGGCAGTAATCTAGAAGGCCTATTAGTTTAAGTCTAGTCAACATCCTCTTTATGTGTAAAGTAGAGAGAAAATTTGTGTCTTTAATTTAGCATTACTTTACGGCAACTTCGCAGCAAAAATAAAAAAAGGCAACTGGGAGATATATTAAGGTATTTTATTTGATCATGACAATTATTTGATATGAGGGGCCAATTTTTTTATTTATTTATTTATTTCTATATATAATATTCTATTCTATCATGTCGGCGAGATAGAACATTATAACTTATATGAGCAAAAATTTGGTATTCTAAGAAGTGTCCTACTTCCATTCCAGAGTTTCTAAAATTTTGATAGGTTTTAAAATCTGAATAATAATAACCATAATTGTTTACCCAAAAAAAAAAAAAAAAAACAAAAAAGAAAAGAATTACTATTAGCACTAAAAAAAATAAAATAAAAAATAAAAAAGTTGCTACCGCAATTGGCCCGTGTGATCCCTAACCACGAGTCCTGTTCGAGTATTGGCATGGAATTAGATAGAAAAACATGACATTACCCATATGGTCTCTAATAGTAGTGCTAATTTCATGGATTTAGATAGAAAAACGTCACATGGCCATGGTTAATCCCACATTCAGCGATTAAAGATGACTTTAATTGCTAAATTTATAAGTTATCTAGAAGAACATTGTGCTCTCTTCGTTTCTAAATAAGTGGCATACTTTCTTTTTTAGGATGTTTCAAAATTATTGTTATATTTCAAAAGTCATTAGTTCTTTTTGATTTATTTCCTAAAATACTTTTAAGAAGGTATTCTCTCTTTTTCTAATGTTTTGTGCACTTAAGGGCAAAATTGGAATCTCAAAATATATGCGTTAATTTGAAAGCATTTAATAGGGTTTTCTAAACGAGTTTTTTCAAAAAGAACAATCAATTTGAAACAGAGGGAGTAACTATTTTTTCTTTAATTGGGTTATGTAAAAAAAATGATCAAACATAAGAGGAATTTCTTGTAATTTGACCTTATTCATATTCCGGGGATCAATTGGGCCTGAAAGCCTGTTGTCAAAAATGGGATCCATAACCCACCCATATCTTACACTTGGTTACACTATAAAACGGTAGAAATTTGAAATTTTATTTGGCATTCTATACCTGTTACATGGGTGTGAATCCGGCCTCTGTGCTCAACCGTCTTCTTCGCAACAATACCCGCAAACCCACAACTCAACCCACCAACGCCAATTCCACGATTAACAGAATCCTCACTCACCTCAACGCCGGCCGCCTCCGGAAAGCCGTGTCCATCCTTTTTGGTTTCCCAGAACCATTCCCTTATTCTCTCTACGCCCGCCTTTTCCAGCTTTGCTCTTCCAATCTCGCCATTGTTGAGGCTCGTAAGGTCGAATCCCATTTAGTCACATTCTCTCCGGCTCCGCCAATCTTTCTTCTGAACCGGGCAATTGAGGCATATGGTAAATGCGGTTATCTGAATGATGCGAGGGAGTTGTTTGAGGAAATGCCTCAAAGAGATGGGGGTTCTTGGAATGCAATGATCACGGCGTATGCGCAAGGTGGGTGTCCCGAGAAGGCACTTTTGTTGTTCTTTCAAATGAATAGTTCAGGAGTTTATGCGAATGAGATAACGTTTGCCAGTGCTCTTGGGTCCTGTGCTGCGATATTGGCTCTATTTCTTTCGAGGCAAATACATGGGCTTATCGTGAAATATGGTTTTTATGGGAACGTGATTTTGGGGAGTTCTCTTGTTGATGTATATGGGAAGTGCTGGGTTATGAGTGATGCGCGGAGAATGTTTGATGAGATCCAGAACCCAAATGCTGTTTCTTGGAATGTGATTGTTAGGAGGTACCTCGAGATGGGTGATGAAAAGGAGGCAGTGATTATGTTTTTTAAGATAATTGGGGAAAATACTACACCGTTGAATTTTACATTCTCTAATGCTCTTATTGCTTGTTCAAGTATTTCTGCACTCAATGAGGGTATTCAGATCCATGGAGTTGCAGTTAGGATTGGTTTTGAAGAGGATGAGGTGGTTTCGAACTCTCTCATTGATATGTATGTGAAATGTGGGAAGTTAGAGAGTGCTCATAGGATTTTTGACCAACTCGGTTCCAAAAATGTTATTTCTTGGACATCAATTGTGTCAGGGTATGCAATGAGTGGGAGAACTGGAGAGGCAAGGAAGCTTTTCGATGAGATGCCTGAAAAGAGTGTGATCTCGTGGAATGCAATGTTGGCAGGGTATACACGTTTCTTTCAATGGGAAGAGGCCTTGGATTTTATTTTTCTTATGCGCAAAACGTCAAAAGACATTGACCACGTCTCTCTTGGGTTGATCCTAAATGTGTGCGCTGGCCTTTCAGATGTTGAAATGGGGAAACAGGTTCATGGATTTATCTATCGACACGGTTTCTATTCCAATCTCTTAGTCGGTAATGCACTTCTTGATATGTATGGGAAATGTGGGAGCTTGAGAAGCGCTAGAGTTTGGTTCTACCAAATGAGTCATTGGCGGGATAGTGTTTCTTGGAATGCTCTGTTAACGAGCTATGCTCGTCATGGCTTGAGTGAACAAGCAATGACGATTTTCTGGGAGATGCAATGGGAGACGATCCCGAGTAAGTTACATTTGGAACCCTTCTGGCAGCTTGTGCAAATATTTTTGCGCTTGAGCAAGGCAAACAAATCCATGGTTTTATGACTAGAAAGGGTTATGAGATAGATACTGTTGTTAGAGGAGCTTTGGTTGACATGTACGCAAAATGCCGTTGTCTTGAGTATGCTCTCAGGGCTTTTAAACAGGCAGCTTCACGGGATGTGATTCTTTGGAACTCCATGATTTTGGGCTGTTGTCACAGTGGAAGGGGTAGGGAGGTGCTTGAACTATTTGGGTTGATGGAGGAGGAAAGGGTTAAGCCAGACCATGTCACCTTTCAAGGTATTTTGCTTGCTTGTATTTGCGAGGGTCTTGATGAGTTGGGAAGGCAGTATTTCAACTCAATGAGCAATGATTACTGTATTATACCCCGGTTGGAGCATTATGAGTGCATGATCGAACTTTATAGTAGATATGGGCACTTGGATAAGCTTGAGGACTTCATTAAGAGGATGCCATTTGAACCAACTGTTCCTATGTTGACAAGAATCTTTGATGCTTGTAGAGAACATGGGCACTTGAGGTTGGGAGAATGGACTGCTGAACGACTTAATGAATCAAATCCTTCAATTCCATTTCGGTTTGAGATCATGGACAGAGTCAAATTGGACAAGTTATGATCACTGCTGTTGCAGATTGAAAGGGACTATATTAAGCATTTACCTTTGCAGACATGCGAAAATTTATGATTGGGATCTGAGTTTTTGCAGTCCTCAAAGCCTGGATCCCTGCAGGATGCAGATTTAGGCCACTGGACATTTGCTTCAGCTGGAAATTCAGATATCATAAACTGGAACCCTGCCATTCTGTGGTGATAATCATCAAATAAGCACATAATTGATGAACTGTTTAAACTTAGGGGGAAATTTTTCATACTAATTGATTCAAGAGTATTCCAAAGAAATAGTAGGGCGGTTACAGCTCCGACAGAAGGGTTAGATTTGCAGAAAAGTTTTACTTACTCCTAATATATAGAGGCTAATTAACTTGACAGCTGTGCTGCTAGAGGAAGTTGGCTGTGCCCATCTGTGACCAAATCTGAGGAACAGTAGGGCCTCTAGCATCTTGTATCTATAATCGGGAAGTCGACAAGGAGAAATCGGCATGATCTCTCTTATGTATTTTCAATTCTTTAGCTTCACATTCCTTCGCATTGTTGTAAAAGTTAATGTTATTAACAAAGAGAAGAGGAGAAGAGAGTTCTATGGGCTTACCATGCAGGAATTTTTTTATGACAAAATACTATCACTTGGCACCCAATGCAAAACACTGCATTGTATGAGTTTTGGAAGGGGTGGTAGATTTGAACTAATAGCAATAGCTGTATTCTACTTGTATGTGAATTTGTATCCTTCGGGTTTAACTTGTAGAGATTTTTGAGTAATGCTCTTACCTCTAACCTTGAAACTTTTTTTTCTCTTTCCATGAAACCGTTTTCTTATTGCATTATAAAAACAAAATTGGTAAAATCTACCCTTTATATCATAGCATCTTTGGATTAGTGCAAATAAAATTAGAAAGGATCCAGTTGCTAATCGAGGAAGACTGTGCTTATTTGGGGAAACAGGGAATCCTATACTAGGAAATGGTGTGTTTGTTAGCTTCTAGGGTCAACCAGATCATTCCCACACTCGTTTGTTAGCTTCTAGCTTGAGAGGAATGCATCCCACCACAAACCGGGGCTAATGGGGATGCCCTTTTCTTCTGAATTATTCGACATGGGTGCTCCGCCTCACCCCAAATTTGGGGATCTATTCAGGAGAAGTAGTCGATTTTGATAACCTCACTGTTTCTCTGATTTCCCTACTGGACTAGGATCTCACGAAATTGTATTTATGGTTAGGACTTAGGAGTTATGAACCCTTGAAATATTTGATGTCATCATATAGAAGGGAATTATATTAATCTGCACACGATCTAGTTTTGGGCTGCCCATGTGAGTCATTTAATTTAAGACTTTATCACTCGTTTCAACCTCAAAAAATGTGCGTACTCCAAAGACTTAACCCAAAGATAATAATTTTTTTTTTCTTTTTTTGGCCCAATATAAAAAAAGAACATTAACAAGTCCTAAAAAAAACCTTAGATATAAATCACCAATTCTTAAGATTTCGTCTAAAGAAGCGAAGCATGGTGAATTTGACCTCTCATTCTTTCACATAATCAAGCAATTAGCCCGGTTTATCCTCAGACGCCTATGTGATTAGTGGACAGTTAGGATCTAGGAAGCACGGATACGCTTAGGAAAGTGCTGCGGTCGTGTCCGACATGTGTTGGACACTGACACGCCCCCGACATGCCTCTAACACTTCCCATATGTATCCATTAAATTAAAAAAAAACATATTAATTTTGGACACAGATTAATTTTGGACACGGCATGGGCACGAAAAAGATACGGCATGAACACGGAAGAGATACGACAAGGGTAAAAAAATAGAAATTTAAATTGTTTTAAAAGGGGTAATTTTAGTTATTATAAACAATTGATGGGTGCTTTTGCAAAAGCCAAAAAATTCCTTATTATAAACAATTTTAGGGATACAACATTTTTATCTTAAAAAAGAATAATTTTGTATCATGATGTGCATGCCTCTTATGATAAGACATAATATATTTTTTTAATTTGAAAATTACATAAATAATTATAAATATATATTTAATTATTTATTTATTATTGTATCTCTGTCCGTGTCTTAATATTTTTAGAAATTATCGTGTTGGATTATCCGAGCCATGTGTCCGTGTCGGCACTTCATAGGTTAGGATGTTGCCAAAAACAGGTCCTCAAAAACTTAAGAGGGTTTCTCCCAGGCGGTCCGGGTTGGTCAGTCTTTCATTCTTGCGCGAAAATTTGAAATTCAGACCAACCAACTCACTCTATACTTTACAGGTTTGCAGCTTCTAAACCCAAAAGCTCTCAATCAACATTTTGTCCCATGACATGCGAAATCATCTTTGTGCACTGGACCAAGTTAACGATCCTTCATCATCATGGACCTTGATCTGCAATCCTATGCTCGATTACTTCAATCCTGCAACACCCACCATTGGATTCATCAGGGTAGACAGCTCCACCTCTTCTTTCTCAAAAGGGGTGTTCTCAATTCCGCTCTTACCATCGGAAACCGTCTCCTACAGATGTACTCGCGGTGCGGCAGCATGGGAGAGGCGCGGCGACTGTTTGAGGAAATGCCACAAAGAAACTGCTTCTCGTGGAATACAATGATCGAAGGCTACTTGAAATCAGGAAACAAGGAGAAGTCACTCGAGTTGTTTAGTTTAATGCCCCACAAGAATGATTTCTCCTGGAACGTGGTTATTTCATGGTTCACGAAAGTGGATGACTTAGAGGTTGCTCGGCGGTTGTTTAATGAAATGCCTAGGAAGAATGGGGTTGCTTGGAATTCAATTATTCATGGTTATGCTCGTAGTGGTCATCCAAGAGAAGCTGTTAGGTTGTTTAAGGATTTGAATTCAAATCCGTTAGAACTTTTGCAGGCTGATACATTTGTGTTGGCAACGATTCTTGGTGCTTGTACAGATTTGGTGGCTTTAGAATTTGGAAGGCAAATACATGCACGGATCATCATTGATGAAGTGGAATTTGATGCTGTGTTGGGAAGTTCCCTTGTTAATTTATATGGGAAGTGTGGTGATTTGGATAGTGCAAATCAAGTTTTGAATATGATGAAAGAACCTGATGACTTCTCTCTTTCGGCGTTGATCTCAGGATATGCAAATAATGGTAGAATGAATGATGCAAAAAGAATTTTTGATTCAAAAACTAGTCCATGTGCTGCTTTATGGAATTCAATGATTGCAGGATACATTTCCAATAATGAAGAAGTGGAAGCATTAATTCTCTTCAATAAGATGCGGAGAAATGGCGTTGGGGAAGACCACTCTACTTTTGCCAGTGTTTTGAGTGCCTGCTCTAGCTTAGGCGTTCTTGCATGTGGTAAACAAATGCATACTCATGCTTGGAAAGTTGGGGTTGTTGATGACATTGTTGTCGCTAGTGCTCTTATTGATACCTACTCAAAGTGTGGGAACCCTGATGATGCTTGCAAATTATTTAGTGAGCTTGAAGCCTATGATACAATCTTGCTCAATTCTATGATCACATTGTACTCGAATTGTGGAAGAATTCAGGATGCAAAACAGGTCTTTGAGACAATGCCAAGTAAAAGCTTGATCTCGTGGAATTCAATAATAGTGGGTTTGAGTCAAAATGGTTGTCCGATCGAAGCTTTAGATCTTTTCCGTCAGATGCTTAAGTTGGACCTGAGGATGGACAAGTTTAGCCTGGCCAGTGTGATCAGTGCCTGTGCTAGCATCTCTTCACTTGAACTTGGTGAACAAGTTTTTGCCAGAGCTACCATAATTGGCCTTGAATTTGATCAGATCATATTGACCTCCCTTGTTGATTTCTATTGCAAATGCGGTCATGTTGAAAGTGGGAGAAAATTGTTTGATGAAATGATAAAAAATGATGAGGTTTCATGGAATTCAATGTTAATGGGTTATGCTGCAAATGGTTATGGAATTGAAGCATTGAATCTGTTTGATGAGATGAGGCATGCTGGTGTGAGTGCCAACAATATTACATTTACAGGGGTTTTGTCAGCCTGTGATCATTGTGGATTGGTTGAAGAGGGACGGAAATGGTTTCATGAAATGAAATGGGACTATCATATTGATCCAGGGATTGAGCACTACTCATGCATGGTTGATCTTTTCTCCCGTGCAGGTTGCCTTGAGGAAGCAATGAATCTTATTGAACAAATGCCATTTGAGGCAGATGCGAGCATGTGGTCATCAGTATTGAGAGGGTGCGTAGCTCATGGGGATGAGACTCTTGGTAAGAAGGTGGCAGAGCGAATTATTGAGCTTGATCCTGAGAACTCTGGTGCTTACGTGCAACTATCTAGCATATTCGCCACTTCTGGGGATTGGGAAAGATCAGCACAAGTTAGAAAGTTGATGAGAGAGAAACGAATTCAAAAGAATCCTGGTTGCAGTTGGGCAGATGGTTGAATAAAAATTTCAATGGTGGAATATTTTCATGAATGATGGTAAGATGGTTCATCTTCACAAGGAACAAACAAGTTACGTTTGCAGGGCTGAACTGAACCATTTACCAATTCAAGTAAACTCAGTTGCCCTTCCAAGATATAATTTTCCCCCAGGGCAAACAGTTTTGTGATGGTGGCAAGTATTATGTCAAGATATTTCATCTCGGCCAACTAGTATAGAGTTGCTTTTGGGAGTAGGCCTCTGAGCTAATTCGCTGATATTCAAATTCCCATCAGTAACTTTCCCTTGGGGCATCCCCATGGACAATTTTATTGTTGATCCAGCATCTCTGCAGCTGGCCTGCTCACTGAACACATCAAACAAGTCAGATTCTACTGCAAATCCAAAGATTGTGCGCAACGCCTTTTCCTCATTAAGTGAGCGTTAGAGCTTCACATGCACTTGAAAATTGGGAAAGCTATGGTTGGGAAATTGCCTGCCTACCTGCCAATAGGATCATTAGTACAATACATCATGTTTAATGTGTTGGGACTACAGCAATGAAAACGGGAGAGAGGCTTTATAAACATGAGAAAGCACAAGTGAACAAAATCTTAGGCAGGGGCTGCCATGAGGGTCAATGGTTTGGTTTGCAGAGAAAAAGTGGTGTCATGAGGATCAATGTTAGTATGTTACAGCAGAGTTATGTGGTCTTATGGATGTTCTCAAAAGGGCTTGGCTCTTGGCTGTTGGTATTCAACATCTTGGAAGTAAAGTAGATGCTTAGGAGGTGATTAACATGAAAGGATCCGTAAAAGTGATGGTATCTCACTCCATTCTCAGCAATGATTGAAAGCTCTTGCTCAAATAGAACTGGGTAAGGCATCGTAGTCACCAATTCCATGAACAGAATAAGAACATGGACTATATAGATTATTCGTTGACTGTGCGATGCTATGAATATGTAATGCTCTAGTTCTAGCCTTCTAGGATCGCTTTCTCTTTTGTACCATAAGTGGGAATTATTATTATTATTATTATTTTTTAATTACAATAATAATCTATTTAAAAGACATGATTGAATAAATATTAGAAAGCAACAATATGTTGTTGATGTGGCTTATTTTTTCATTCATTTCAAAACTAATTATTTTCTCTTAGGTAGCTACTGGCCAAATTTATTTTGTATAATTGATAGGCAATGCCTTTACCTCTCAAATGCCCAATTAGTAGTCAATTTAAATTTGCATCCAAATGTAAGCCGATGCAAAATGGGATTTTATCCATGTTTAAGGATTTTTTTTATTTATTTATTTTTTTTTTGGGGGGGTAAATGAGACAATGCTTAAAGATTGGTCAAGCATACGGTTTAGGTACTTAATCACACTAAAAAAAATAAAATAAAAAAATAAAAAAAGGCAATTGCAATTTTGAAAGGAGGTGGGTGACCCATAAGGTCACAAATGGGGGATTATTTTCAATCTTTCTTTCTTGCACATCCGTGGGTCCTGATTATTTATTTATTCATGCCGACGTGGTGAATATTGATTGGTCACTTAACCAAAAGGTTAGAAGGATCTACCGGAGATAATCTGTGTTTCCTTGCTGCCGGTAGAGCCGTAGAGGGGAAGTTACTGTTACGGCTTTAGGTTTATGTATTAACGTCCCATTGTCTGATTCAAAACGCTCAGAGATGGAACTAGAAAGCAGCACCAGAGGCCAAAGCTTATGTAATACTAATACGGTATAGTTACACTTGCTTTTTTCGTAAACTGTGTATATAGAAGAAGAAAGCTCACAGTGGCACACCATTTGCATGTACCCATTTTTAAAAATAGCTCACTGGACCTCAAACAACTTCATTATCCTAGTTATTCTAGCCTCCTAGACCGCTGTCTCACGCTGAAATCCTTGCATTTTGCAAAATCCATCCATGCCCAGTTGATAAAAGTTGGGTTCAACAGCCTATACGTTTCTGGGCAATCGCTGCCTCGATGTATACTCGCAATTCGGCACTCCTAATGAAGCTTTGCAAGCGTTTCAGGACATAATTAACAAGAATTCTATATCTTGGAACATTTGCTTACGTGGGTTATTTAGATTTGGACGCCTTGAGAGTGCATGTTGCTTGTTTGATCAAATGCCTGAACGAGATGTTGTGAGTTGGAATTCGATGATTTCGGGTTGTGCTTCATATGGGTTTTTTGGATATGCATTGGGAATTTTTTTGAATATGCAAAATGCGGGTGTGAGACCGAGTGAGTTCACCTTCTCAATTCTGACTTCATTTGTGTCGTCGGCTCATCATGGTAAGCAAATTCATGGTAACATGATACGTGGTGGTATGAATTTTAAAAATACGGTTATTTGGAATTCTTTGATTGACATGTATGGGAAACTCGGGCTCGTTGACTATTCTTTGGGTGTGTTTTTGACTATGGAGGAGTTCGATGTTATCTCTTGGAACTCCTTGATTTCGAGCTGTTATAGATCGGGGCACGGAGAATTGGCATTAGATCAGTTCTGTTTAATGAGATCCTCAGGGCATTCACCTGACGAGTATACAATATCAACGGTGATTGCAGTCTGTTCTGACTTGCAAGCTTTGGAAAAGGGTAAGCAAATTTTCGCTTTCTGTGTGAAGGTGGGATTTTTTTCTAACACCATTGTTTCAAGTGCCGCTATTGACCTGTTTTCCAAATGCAACAGATTGGAGGATTCAGTTCGGCTCTTTGAAGAATTAAGTAGATGGGATTCAGTGCTTTGCAATTCCATGATTTCTAGCTATGCAAGGCATGGTTTTGGGGAGGAAGCTCTGCAACTTTTTGTCCTGACGTTGAGGGAGAGCCTCAGGCCAACTGAGTTTACACTTAGTAGTGTTCTGAGCTCTGTTTCCATCCCCCTTCTAATGGAGCAGGGGAGGCATATCCATTCTATGGTTGTCAAGTTAGGTTTGGAGTCGGATCCAATTGTTGCCAGTTCACTTGTAGAAATGTATGCTAAATATGGGTTGATTGACTCTGCTATTAGAATCTTCAGAAAACTGGTTGTAAGAGATTTGATTTCTTGGAACACCATGATTTTGGGTTTGAGTTGCAATGGGAGAGTAGATGAAACCCTACATATTTTTAAGGAGCTACTTGGGGAAGGTCCACCACCAGATCAAATAACATTAGCTGGGGTTTTATTAGCTTGCAACTATGGGGGTTTAGTTGATGAAGGGATGAGTATATTTTTATCAATGAAGAAGGAATATGGAGTTATACCGAGTGATAAGCATTATGCTTGCATTGTGGACTTGATGAGTCGAGCAGGGAAACTCCAAGAAGCGATGAATGTAATAGAAAAAATGCCTCATGAACCCAAAGCTTTAGTTTGGGGATCAATACTTCGTGCTTGTGGAATTTATGGAGACTTGAAACTCACTGAGAAGGCCGCAGAGAGGATGATGGAGTTGGACCCACAATCATCTCTACCTTATCTGGTGTTGACTTGGGCATATGAGATGAGGGGCAGATGGGAGAGCACGGTTAGAGTCAGGAGAGCCATGAAAGAGAGAGGTGTGAAGAAGGTGATTGGATGCAGTTGGATTGGGATAAAAAACCAAATGTTTGTTTTTAAGGAAAACCAGTTACTGCATTATGGAGGTAAAGAAAATTATTTGATATTGAGATTACTGACATGGGAGATGGAGGATGAAGGTTATGTCTGTCAACGGCATGATAAAGTGCATGCTGGGGGAGAGGAAGAGTGAAGTAGAACTGGGGAATATGAGCTGTTTCTGTTCTCATTTCCATGTATTGGTTCATTTCCTTTTTGTTTTCATTTAATTTTGCTATCTGAACACAATTGTTTACACAGAATGGTATCTGACTCAGTTCAGACCAATGTTAATTGTCCATTGCTCAGTGTACTGTAGAAAAAATTTGTGAATTGAATGAAGATGCTAATATATTTCGTAGTACTACAAGTAACAGATTGTGGGTTCCTTCTATGGGGTGTAATTACTTTGGCAGCATCTTTTGGGGTAAATGAGGAGGTACAAGTGGTCGAATACAAAATTGAAGGAGTTGGCCATTTCATCTTGATGGTTGAATTGGTTTCAATGTTGAAAGTGTGTTTTACTTCAAGATGGTGGCAATACCGTAGTAAAGGTTGAAAGTGATGCCCAGGCTGATCTTCCAAACCTCGTCGAAGCCCTCCCATGTGGATTGCCAATCACAGGCCGAAAAGTTCGAGATCCCAGGCCTCTGTCTGACTGGTCAGGTTACAAAAATAACAATAACTGGGGATTAATCCCATCACCAACACTGAATTTTAAAATTTTTGAATTTCAAAGTAATCATAGGATGCTCCTATATGGCACCAGAAGATTCTGGCTTATCCATGCAGGAGGCCAAAAAAACTTGCTGCTTCCTGGAATACAAGCTATTTTCAATTGGTGCAAGTGGGGGGTTATTGATATGGAACTAGCATTATCTGATATTAAGTCTAAAAAAAAGTATTATTTGCTAATGATTTCTAGTAAACAACCAGCAAAGACACTCGAGGGTTTATGAGAGCAAGAGGAATACAAATACAATGACTTAATATTTTAAAATTTGTTGTTTAAGTAGAATTTTTTTTTTTTTTAATCATTTATAGTTTCGGTTTCAGTAAAAATGAAATAGAAACTATAAATGGTCAAAAATCTATTTAAATGATAGATTTTGAAAAGAAGTAGAGTTTATCCCTGTATCTACACGGATAGCCATTTCCCTTGGAACTCAATTGGAAGTTGGAAATGGAAGCGGAATTGGGCTTCAGATTTGGAATTTGGCCTCCCAATTCCAATTCCAATTCTGTTGATTGAGTCCCACAATAATTGTGTCTTATAATTTGTCTCAAAATAACTAAAAATAAAATTAAAAAAAATAAAATAAAATGAGAGGAGGGCTTATAACAACACATCCCCCCCCCCCTTTCCTATGTTTTCAATTAAGCTATTAAAAAGAATTAAAAAAACAATTAAGAGCACACTCTCAAGGTCATCATTGAATGACCCTAGAAACTTGGTTCATATGCCACTAGCAGATAGCATAGTAGCATAATAGCATTTGCTTCACTGATTAATTAAATAATCTAATGTTCAAGCTTATGCCCAATAAATAAATAAATAAATAAATAAAATGGGAGACAAGTTATGAAAGGGATAAAGCCTTTTAAGAAAATTTTTTTTAGAAAAAAAAAACAAAAGAAAGATAAACCTCTAAAAGCGGTGTTACTAACACCGCTTTTAATATCAATATAAAACGAGAAAAAGCGCAAAGGAACTTCGGAAGTTTTGAAATTAGAGAGGAAAAGGAGAGAGGCAGCGGTGGGACGACGATGATGAACGCATGCTTCATCATCCAGAATCCATTGTGCCTTGGCCAGTTGGCCTCTAATTCACGAACCACCAGAGACTCGAAACCCTAATCGACCACTCTATCCCATCTCACTCTCAGACTCGGTCATACCCTCAATTCTTCAAGAAGAAACCCTAGATTTTGAGAGGGTGAAAAAAGAAGAGAGAAGACGAGGACAGATTCGATGATCGTTTCAAGCAGAGGTCCGTTTTTTATTATTTTCAACTTTGTGACCTTTCCGTTTGGTTGCCGAGAAAATTGAGGAAAGGGAAGGAACGAAAAGAAATTCCTGAATCTTATGTTTGCCTTGTTGGACCTTCCTGTGTGATTGCAAAGAAGTGGGCGTTGAAATTAGTGAGAAATTGGAGCTTCACGAATGCAACTTCCACCCTAACCCTGTAGTAAGATTCCCACTTACCCTCTTTCTTCCTATGTTCTCCTACCAATGAAATAGGGCACTGGAGAAATTCACTCCAGATAAATCTTTAAACAAAGCAAAAAAGTTTGAATTCAGAGAATAAGATTATAAATCAATGGATTTATTGAATATCTTTTGATTCCAGCCAAAGCTTTACAAGCCAAACCCCATTGAAAGAGGGGAACATGAAATGCACCCAAAACACAAACAGAAAATTAAATTTTACTCTTGGCTCATACATTGGGATAATTCAAAAGGAAACTCAATTTAGGACACATTTTAAGCAGAGACATCAGGGTTTGCTAGGAGGTGTTCTTCCACAACCTTGTACAATCCCATGGCTTTGTCTTTGCCTGCCTTGATTTCTTCCTCCTTGAGCTCAACACCATCCTTAGCATGATACTCACTGGTCATCTTGCACACGCACCCTCCCTCACCAAACTCTTGGAATTTAGCCTCGTAAACAACATATTCGAGTTTGTCACCAAGGATGTCAGCTTCAATCAATGTGTACTTGCACACAAGGTTCTCAGTGTCTAGCAAGTCAATCTTGTGCTTCAAGCACTTGAAGTGCCCACCTGCATATCAAATCCATATTTGAACGTTGGCTCATTTCTATATAACTATCAAATACATGTCAACAATTACCAGGAAATTGATCTAATGAGACTCACCTTCAGCGAAGTTGGTTTACTTGATGCTACCAGCGCCTCCATTTCCTTCAACAAATTCGATGCTCGTTATCGCCTGGGGCACCAACTTGGGGATGAGGTTGTGTGAATCAACAATGAGAGCTTTGAACATCCTAGCCGGAGCGATGGGAGTAGTGAACTCTTGGGTAAAGGTGGCTGACAGCCATTTATCTTTTAGAATGAAGATTAACAATCTAACAAGGAAGAAAAATGAGTGACCAGTTTGAATTGGCTTGATTGTGAAGTTTTAAGTGAATGGTGGAGTTGGGTGAAGAGCATTGTTGGTTTTTATAGACTACAATTGAGGCGTCTTCTTTGAATCCATGATCATAATAGATTACCGTTCCATATGGGCGGATGGGAAAACTCTTTAAAAGCAGGCCGGTCAAAGAAAGAAGGCTGAGCTGGTATTTGAATATAATACCTAAAAGTTTTACATCTCTAAGACTAATGGCAGAAAAGTTTTAAGCTTTCACTGCTCTCAGTACCAACATCTTGCTGGTCCTAGGCGAAATCTGAGCCCAAAGCGGATTATATGACGAACAAACTACTAAGCTAGGCTTAGTCCAATAGAAGTTACCCTTATCTCTAGTCCCCTTAACATCAGGGTATCAATTCTCTTTCATGAGTTTCACTCAAAATCACTTACCTAACAAGTGAGGTAAATGCCCCTAACATGTTGCATTTTGAAACTCGCCTAAAAAAAAAAAAAAAAAAAAAAAAAAGGGGAAAATGCCGAGTATACGGTTTAGTGTGCTGGATATATTTACTTGCTGATGTGTCGGTGGTATTGTGATAATCTGGTAGATGTAGCATCATCGCCTATAAAAAAAAAAAAAGACCATCTTGCTGCCGCTTTGATCCCTGCCCAATTGCCCATGAAAAAAGTGTGCATCTTGTTGCGTTTTGAGTAGGGCACCATAAGAACCAAAAGAAGGGTTTGACGAAGGAAAATGGCCTTCTAAACCAACAGTGGTCGAATGGCACCATTTTGAAAAAAAAAAATATAGAATTCAACCAATTTTTCAACCATTCTAGAAAAATGCTTCAAACTTGCAAAGTTTCTTTGGCTACATTAATAATTATTTCAATTACTGTCCCCTGGCGCCTTATATACATTAGGGCCGCCTATGCGGAATGTCAATTTAATTATGCATGGATTCAAAGAAGGCTTCCCAATTCAAGTCTATAAATACCGACAATGCTCTTCATCAATCTCCACCATTCACCTAAAACCTCACCAGTGAACCAATTCAACCTGCTCACTTATTTTCCTTCCTTGTTAGATTGTTAGTCTTCACTCCAGAAAATAAATGGCTGTCACCACCTTTACCCAGGAGTTTACTACTCCCCTTGCTCCGGCTAGGATGTTCAAGGCCCTCATTGTTGATTCACACAACCTTATCCCCAAGTTGGTGCCTCAGGCAATAACAAGCATCGAATTTGTTGAAGGAAATGGAGGCGCTGGTAGCATCAAGCAAACCAACTTTGCTGAAGGTAATTTAAAGTCTCATTAGATAGATATTCCTTCTAATTGTGGGCATACATGTGATAGTTAAAATAAAATGAGCCAATTTTCTATGCAGGTGGGCACTTCAAGTGCTTGAAGCACAAGATTGAGGTGCTCGACACTGAGAACCTCGTGTGCAAGTACACTTTGATTGAAGCTGACATCCTTGCCGACAAACTCGAATTTGTTGTTTACGAGGCTAAGTTCCAAGAGTCTGGCGATGGAGGGTGCGTGTGCAAGATGACTAGTGAGTATCATGCTAAGGATGGTGTTGAGCTCAAGGACGAAGAAATCAAGGCAGGCAAAGACAAAGCCATGGGATTGTACAAGGTTGTCGAAGAATACCTCCAAGCGAACCCTGATGTCTATGCTTAAAAATGTCCTGTTTGGAAATTTCAAAAACTGGATCAAACTAAATCCTAGTTCATAATTGTTATCTGGTTTTTAAATAAACCAACTCAGAGATGGTTCGAAAAAAAAACTGTGTTTATGCTTTATTTTTAGAACAAAACTGAATTATTTATTAGGAAAAAAAGACCTATCAAATAGTATAAAAACAAAACTAGCCAGATTTATCCTCAACTAATCAGATTTTCAGGTTTTCCAAACAACCCTGATATATATATATATATATGTATGAGTCAAGTAAAATTTAATTTTCTTCTATGTTCTGAGTGCATTTCCTATGCATTGAAAACAATAATAAGAATTCCCCTCTTGCAATGGGGTTTTGATTGTTGTAAGTTTTGAATGGAGTTGTTCGGAGATTGAGGCTTTCATGTGTTGCTTAATTTAGAAAATGGCTGTGAGTTGAATCACATGTCAAGGGATCTTTTGCCGACAACTCTTCCTTTTCTTTATGCTAGGAAATAGCACACGTGACTCGTGCTCAATTTAAATAAACAAGCACATTAAAAGTTAAAACTATGGTTATATTTTTTAATATAAAGTTTTGTTAGCTAAATCTCACTCGTAAATTATGATTTTGACACTTGGATAAAGAGTTAATTAACCACATGAAAGGCATGGTGTTTATTTAAATTTCGGGCTGAGCACTACTTAATTAGGTCACTCTTTTAATAAGGATCCGTGTTTTTTAGAAGAATTAAAATTAAATGAAGTGTAATCCAAAAACTCGTATATGTGTGAATTATTTATTTATTTATATAATTATTGGCCTAGTATGAAATTTCGTGTGAACTCAAGATTTGAGTATAATGCTTACATGCTAAGTCATGCTCTACCAATCTACCATCTAACGTGAATGACATCCTTTATGGAAGATGAAAGAGAGGAGTAACACATTTGTTTGAATCTTAAAAAGTGCAAAGGAAATGAAAGAAAAATTATTAAAATGCTTAAGAACATAAGATAAATGGAATACAGGAAAAACTTGTGTGTAATAGTGATACCACAGTTATCATATCACTAAGCTAATAAAAATTCAAACCAATAAAAATAGAGTAAAGTGAGAATTTTTATTGACTTGTGGTATGAATCATGTGGCACCATTATTCACACAAGTTATTGTACTTTTATGAATAAAATTTCTCACTTTACTTCCATTTTTATTGACTTGTGATACAGATGATGTGACATACCTGTTCCATACAAGTTATTCTATTCTTATCATGAGCTCATAATATTACCATTTTTAACCTCTATTTGGTTCACAGATTTTATCATAGAAAAATAAAATAAAATTTGAAGAATTATACTTTTTCTTATTTGGTTGTAGTGGAAAATTGGTAGAAGAAGAATAATTGAAATAATTGTGACTTAGTATGATTTCATATTTTCCTTTATTTTCTTTCTTCCCTTATCTTTTTTTCTTATGATAAAATTCACGAACCAAATAGAATGTTAAGAGTATTTTTCCTAGAACAATCCTTCTTCTCCTGAATTCGGAATTTCCGAATAAAAACAAGAAAAGTGGACTAGCGGGAAACCTATGAGGCCCACCCTCTTATCTCTGTTTGGCAATTCCGAATTAAGGATAGGAAGCAATTTCCTTTTTCCACGTGGGAGGGCCTTTGCCTGCCTTTTTGTATCATTTTACCTTGAAGCAGGTTTTCTTTTTAAGATAGTGTGGAGGCACATCCTATTCAAAGCGAAATAAACATTTCATTGAAATTGGGGTTTAGAGGGAAACAATAATTGTAATAATAAATAAACCACCTAAGGGGAGAAAATTCCAATACAACCAGTGTATTACATATATTATTGTTGATTATTGATATGATTTCAAGTTTTCAACATTCACCAGCCCCAGGCCGTCCTTTTTCTTTTCCTTTTTTTGTGCACATGAAATCTTCTTATCCTCTATACACCGAACAATTAGAGGACATAAATTCATGAGGTGACTTTGAGAGAGAGCAATGAATTAAATTCAAGATCTCTTACTTGACAAAAATCCCTAGACCACTTGATCCACTCAAAGTTCATCGGTCCTAAATCCTACGAAAGCTGAAATCACGTTGGATGAAGCCACTATTGGTATCAAAATATCTTGTAATGAATAGGATCAAATGGGCTATTAAGTTAGGAAAGCAACATTTCGCTGTTGTCCAATTAGGCAATTACAACAAAATTAATGCTGCCTTTACCACTAGGGAAAGAAAAAAATTTTGGTTCAAAGCTAAGTGGGCCTATTTATCTGTCAATTTTAATAATTAGCCTTGTTTTATACGTTTTGTATTGCAATTTTTTTTTTCTCCATCAATGCTCAATTTTTAATTTTTTTTTTCTTTTTAATTGGCTAAACTCTCTTAGAGGAATGCTGATGTGTCATGCAGTGATGGGCTAACCCAACCAAACAAACAAGAAGACAATATTCCAACAATAATGGCGAATTTACTCCCCTCCCATGAATCCCATTATAAGAGGGGGGGGGGACATCATCCACCACCCATCGTCTCTTTCACTCTTAATTGGACGCTATCTCCATATCCCAATGGCAATCTGGTTCACAAGATCCAAAAACATTGCCCATTATCTTAATCTAAAGAGATATGTCGGTGTCTCTGCAGGAATAGTACTACTCAACCACACTTCTTTGAATTCTTCTCTTCAATCATCTACCATCCCACTTAGCCGTGACAATAGGAGAACCCCGCCGGCGGCCACGTGTTTCGGTAGCTCAGCCACCCTTTTCTCCCTTCGACGTTTTGAATCCACCGAAGCTGAGAAGCGGCTATATGATTATGAGGACGAATATCAGGTATGCTAAGCAACCTGCTCTTCTCTTTCTACATCTTTTTTATTGCATTGCAACTGGTCTGGTCATGCTCATGGTCATGGTCATGGATGGAAGAAAAAAAAAGAGTGAAATTTAATTTTAATTTTTTTGTTATTTTTTTGGGGGACTTTGATAGTTCCCCTGCTAATCATTTAAAATTTGACAGTACTCATGAATTTTTTTTTTCCCCACCCCTTTTTGTTGGGTTTGGGGGAGAAGGAGCCATAAACAATTAAACACACTGTTCACTTTGATACTGCATGGATAATTTTTAGACAAAATTAAAAATATAAAAAATATATATATAAAAAGAAAAAAGTGGTGTTACTATATCCACGGATGAATTCACCACCATCCACGAATTAGGATTATTGTCTCTCCGCTCAAGATCCTCTCCGACGGTCCATGAGATTGGTCCACCAATCCTCAATATTTCTTCTCGTATTGACTAATGGGCTCGGACCATTCGTAGTGCACACTCCACATATGATTCTACATTTCTACGCAAGGGTAAAATTAGGAGTTATCTCTAATGGGATACTATGTTAAAATTTTGTAGAGTTAGGAATTAGGAACTAAAAGCTTTTGAAAGCATTTTTTTTTAAAACATTATATTTTTGATAATCATTTTTTAATTTAATACCAAAAAAAGGATATTATTGTTAACTTATTACAAATTGACTGTAAATATGCTTTAAATTGATTACTTTCTTCCTCTTTTTGGCATTATGTTGAGAAATGATCATCAAATGATAATATCTCTAAAAAAAAAAAAACCCAAAAAAAACTTAGTTGAGCCAGTAGGGGCACAGTGCCCCCAAAGGCCCCACCCTGGCTCCGCCAGTGTTTCTACACCATTGTCCATTGACCTTGGTTGGGCTGGCAATGAGTACTGCAAGGCCCATCGTGGCCCGCCATGATGAAACTAACAAAATTGAGGGGTAGTCTTGTAAGTTGCAATCCGAACGGTTGTGAATTTGGATATAACTATTTAGGGCCCATTGGATTTTGGTTCAATCTCTGTTTTCCCTGTATGCATTCAAATTCAAAGATTACAAGATTTGCAGCATTTTCAAATCTTTGAGAGCCCTAGGAAATGGTTGAAAGCCTCTTGATCTGAAAATTAAAGAACAATTTCATCTTCAATTTACTAACATTAGAAAAAAGAAAAGAGCATAGTATTAATTCATTGGATGCATGAAAATTTGATTCTAGAGGATATGACCCCTGCTTGAGAGTAACGAGAAACGCGTAATCCATGTTACCTTTCTTTCTTTCATGATAATCCATTTGTATTTAGTTTTTTACATGGATTTAAAGTATTGAAGTTCAGATAATTTTAAGAGATCCCTTACTTCCAAATTTCTTTGCATGTCACTTGTTTTAAATTCTCTTGTTGGCTGCAGGCCTTGGATTTTCCTGGAGGCAAGGTTGCATTTACCTCCGAAATGCAATTCATTTCTGAATCTGCTGAGAAGAGGGTACCCTGTTATCGAGTTCTTGATGACCATGGGCAGCTGGTCATGGGCAGTAGTTTCGAACAGGTATCTCTCGATTTAGTGCAAATGATTCATTCCTAAGTGACGAACCATTTTGGAAGTATGGATTTTATTTTCTGTTCTTGATGTTCTTCTAAATTAAACACTGGGGAAATTTATTATGGGGTGTTGTCAAAAAGTGAAATGGTTTGGAATCAAAATGATTTTTTTTTTTTTTTTGGCTGCTTTTTGTAATGACTTTGGCTATCACATTAATTCATTAGGTGAGCAAGGAAGCTGCAGTAAAGATGTATGGCAATATGGTCACCCTTCAAATTATGGATACTATTTTCTACGAAGCACAAAGGCAGGGAAGAATTTCCTTCTACGTCACCTCACTTGGAGAAGAAGCCATTAACATTGCATCTGCAGCTGCACTCACTGCAGATGATATTATCTTGCCTCAGGTAATTGCTAGTTAGTACATTATGTTCATAGATACATGACCTTCCAGGTCAAGAATATGATCCAATATGATGTCCTACTATGTGGGATAGGTGACACTAATCCGGTCTTGCCATTCCAAAAGAAATAAAGTTAAATTATGACATTTATATATGTTCTTAAACTGTATTTAAATCCCATTTCTAACCTCCAATTCCTATTCCCATTTTAGCACCCAACATGTCCAACCATTAGATTTCCTGACTTAATCTTCTGTTGGAGCTCAACCTACAATTGTCTGCATTTCACATCTTCTCATCATCATCAACTTTGGCAGAATGATACTATATGGTCACATTTTTATATCCATTGGAAGATAAATTGATAGCTAAATTTACATGCATTCATGAGTTTGGAATGGATATGAGTGGACATGTCATATGCAATGCAGTACCGGGAGCCTGGAATTCTATTATGGCGTGGTTTCACATTGCAAGAATTTGCCAATCAGTGCTTTGGAAACGAGGCTGATTATGGGAAAGGTCGGCAGATGCCAATCCACTATGGATCGAGAAAGCACAACTTCTTCACCATTTCATCACCTATTGCGTAAGATTTAGGCCTTGGTAGCATCTAATGGACTTTGTCACGTACAAATTTCTTAGTCTCAATTCAATTATCATGTGGATGTATCAACCATGAAGATCTTTGTTTTCATCGTATGCTTGACAGTACGCAACTTCCTCAAGCTGTGGGTGCTGCTTATTCTCTTAAAATGGATAAAAAAGATGCATGTGTAGTCACTTATTTTGGGGATGGTGGAAGCAGTGAGGTAATACACAATTATCGATCTCCTTCTCCTTCTCTCCCTCGAAATGAAGAGTTTGGTTGTTTATTTTCTAAGTGGTGTCTGAAATTATTTGTCAGGGAGATTTCCATGCTAGTTTAAATTTTGCAGCAGTCATGGAAGCCCCTGTTATTTTTATCTGCCGCAACAATGGGTGGGCCATCAGTACCCCTATATTGGAACAATTTCGAAGTACTCCTCATCACCCATTGATTCATCCCTTATTTTGCCATCTCTTTAGGGCTATGGTCACTGTTGGTACCCCATATTTACATTTTACTGGGTTTTGGTAATGCAGAGGTCTTGCGCGCCATGCCCTATACACTTACACATAGACATTCATAAAAATTTAATTTTTTAATTTTTTTCAATTGCTTATGTTTTTTCAGGTGATGGTGTTGTTGTCAAGGGCCAAGCTTATGGAATTCGAAGCATCCGGGTAGACGGAAATGATGCTCTTGCTGTTTATAGTGCTGTCCACACGGCTCGTGAAATGGCCATTAGTGAACAAAGACCCATTTTAGTCGAGGTGCGATCTAGTTCCTTAATTAAGATATATCTATTGCTGATGGCATCAGTCAACTCTGCTAATCCCCATTTTTTCATTTCATGAAATTCCCTAGCATAGCATGCCATAGCATGTTTTGAAGAGGCATGCCTAAAAATTTCACCAAGTAAAAAAGCAAGTAAAATGCTAATACAAACCAACTGCAAAACAAGGATACTAGAAGTGACTACAGCCCTTCTAATTGTAGGCATTTTTGTAGGCAATACAGCCGAAGTTGTGCAGTCCAAAGGAAGATCAAATCCTTTCAAACTCCCAAATTCCTACTGATGTTATATAAGGCCTTTTTTATAATTAAAAAAAAAAAATTAATGAGAGAATGGCAGACTTACTCTCTTTTTTTTATTTCTTTTGAAGGGAGGGGAAAAAAAAAAATTCCCTCACCACATCAACTTTTGAACTCAGTCATTGCAGAGCATCATTCCATTCCAAATCATGATTTTCTCTGCTACTGATTTTTGACTGTCAGGCCCTCACATATCGAGTAGGACACCACTCTACATCTGATGATTCTACTAAGTATAGGCCGGCTGATGAAATCGAGTACTGGAAAATGGCACGTAACCCTGTGAATAGATTTAGGAAATGGGTTGAAAAGAATGGCTGGTGGAGTGACAAAGATGAATCTGAGCTTCGAAGCAATGTCAGGAAGCAGGTGGAAGTTGGAAAATTATTCATATGCCTTTTGAATCCTTTTTCTAGTGGCCAATTATCAAAATTCTCTCTTACTTGTTACACTTCCATGCAGCTTTTACAAGCAATTCAAGTTGCAGAGAAAATGGAGAAACCTCCACTCGTAGACTTGTTCACTGATGTGTATGATCTTCCGCCATCGAATCTCCTGGAGCAAGAGAGATTACTCAAAGAAACCATCAAAAGACATCCTCAAGACTACCCCTCTGATGTTCCTGTCTAGATTATCTTAAGATAAATTGAGGAGGTATGGTGGTTAAATGTCAAAACTTCTCATTATCATAGTAAGCCTAATTACAGACTTTCCCATTGTCATTTTTTTATTTCTTTCTTCTTCCCCATTTTTCCCCTTAGCTTCACATGAGCTTTACACTTAGAATGAGCCATTTTAGAGCCCTTTATGATTGGTCATGGTAAGGCAAAGCCCTTATCTGTAAGTGTGAAACCTTGTGGACTTAACCACTGAAAACAGTAGGTAACCAAACAAGGAACACAAAAATAGCAAGCTGTACTTGACCCAAGAGTATGCTTGCTTCCACAAAGGACTTGAGAAGATTTCACCAATCTATGAGAAGATTACAATTAACTTACAATGCTTTTTTTACCTCACTACATTAAAAGGTAGTAAAAAAATAAAGAGGAAAAAGGTTTGAATTACCTAATTATGATATAGAAAAATAAATAAATAGAGGAATTATAGATTGGTCCGGCTATGGGCAAATAATTACATATTGATACATGTTAGTAATAATTCTTAGTTAAGTTAATTGAAAGATGAAGTCAAACAGTCCAACACCAGTGAATTGAAAGATGTTACATTCGAAACATTTTAAGTAGTGAATGAATTTTTAAAATGACTCAAGAGTCATTCACCACAGCTGGACATTGGCTTGCGATTTGGATGAAGTGAAATTGGAAATTATTTTGCAATTCAATCAAGAATTTGGATGAGATTGCGCATTATACCTTGAAAATGACCAAAAGCCATGAAATGCTTGTCGTGGGAAAGTTATTCAGCTATGAGATGTAACCAATTTTCAACAGTAAATGAATTAGCCACCTGCAGCTTGCCTCTCAAAGCAAAACAAAAATCGGAAGAGACATGTTGTGGAAGTCCTGGGATCTCAGCCACAAATAAAATTTTTTATTTTTTTTTTAAAAAGGAAGATAAAATTTGTGAAATCATGGGTGACGTGTGAGTTCGAAGCTGTAGGGGGCTTATGGAGTGTGCTGGCCTGTGGGTCGGTCTAAGATTGAGTTCCCGAAAAAAAATATAATATGTAATAATAAATAAAATTAGATGGTAAGAAAACTTTGGAGAATGCGTCTTTTGAAATAGAGGACTACACAAATATCATATATGGTTGAAAATCGTCCTATTAAATTCTCAGCCAATAAATAAATAAAAAGGAAAATCATCCTATCAAATAAGTTTTGTAAGCTTGTCCACCAGCTTGAACCATCATATGGCGGTACCAATTCATAACTCATTTTGACATGGGAAATAATAAAAGAATAGTGCTATATCCACCGAATTAAATGTTGGTCAGTAACATGATCGATCTATGAAATATTGAAATCAATAAACTTAGTATTTCTTTTTGTATTTGATGACGAGAAAATCTTTTGAACAAATTTCAGGATCATGTAAGATGGCATAACTCATATTAATTAGATGAAACCAAGAATCAAAACCTTATTTAGGTTGGCAGTAGGAATTAGCATAAATTAAACTTAGGAACTCCGTCTTCATGTTTTTTTTCTTACTAGTTGGTGCACACGTGCGTTGCACGTGAATTTTTTTGAGTTAAATTATTTTTTCAATAATGGTAATAATTTTTTAATTTAATAATTTTATCGTGCCTTTGCATAAGATGAAAACACTTTGATCACTCAATTCTTTACTTCTTTTGATATGATTACCTTTTTTTTTTTCATTATCTTTCCTAAATCATAGTTCTTAAAATTATCTTTGAAACTTCATTATAGATAGGTTCTTTGAAGGTTTTGTGAAACTTTCAATGCTGAAACAAAAGGCTCTCTCTTTCACTCTTTGTCTCTTTCTCCAATCAAAACATATTTACGCCATAGTTGAAAGATTTAATAGCAAATTATTAGTACATTAGTCTTATAAAAATCAAAACCAAGACTTGCGCGGCTTTGCAAATCCTACGGACATGCCATCTTTTTTTTTATGATGTACTACAATCTACACCCCTTCCGTAAATTCATGCCACAAAAGCTAACTCAAGTTCCTAATAAGGGCTACATTATTACCTTTAAAAAATTTAGTATTTATGGGATTGGGAGGTTCTCATTTTATTTATGAGTAAAGTAGTTTTTGATATATATGTATTGGAAAAACATAGAAGAAAACAGATATTTCACACGGGATCGAAACCAAGACTTACACAAATCCAGAACTTCTATTGGTCTTTGATTAAAATTATAATATTCCTAATATGTACATGTTTAGGATTTTTTTTCTTTTAAAAATCTGGTATTTATGGGATCAGGATGTTCTCATTTTATTTATGAGTAAATTAGTTTTTGATCATTTTTTTATTTAGGGTTGTGATCTAACTTATTTTCTTTTCGTTTTGTTCTTTTTGGTTTTTTTTTGTTTAGTTTGGTATTTTGGGTTTGCAGGTAGATATTGCAAAGTTTCATGAACCTCACGATTTGATAGGGACTTTTTTTGGTGGTTCATTAGACCTTCCCTTTTTATTTTCTTTATTTCTTGTGCATTCGTTAATGGTTTTTTTTTTAGGGGGGGGTTTGTTTTGTTTTTGTTCAAGCCTGCTTCTTTTTTAATTTTCCTTCAATTGAATCATTTTTATTCTCTTCTTTTTCTTAGTAATTTGACTTGATTATTTTCAAAAATCAGAGATTATATTTGAATTCTCAACAAAATATGAAAATTAAGTTTTTCCTGTTATGCGAATTCCTTAGAAAATAATCAAAGATTATATGTGCTATTCAAAACTTTACTTATGCAATTCAAGTTTTTTATTTTTTTGGCCTCTTAATCTGGGTTTTCATTTGTTTTTGTTCAAACATGCGTCTTTTTATTTTCATTCAACTGATTCATCTTTGATTCTCTTCTTTTTCTTGCTAATTTTGCAATTCAAATAGAGATTTAAAAGTCCAATCATGTAAAGCAGGCAAAGATTTAAATGTTTATACAGGCAGAGATTTAAATGTTTAAACATAATTTGTGTATATAAGTCGAGTTTATTGAAAACTACATACCAGCCAAAGCACCAGAAGAAAGAAGACGCAATGAAGGCACATAGAAGACGCAGAAGAAGAAAGAAATAGTTGTTCTTTCCTGTGTTAGGGTTTTATGATTTTTATAGGGTAGTTGTGTATTTAAAAATTAAAATAAGGGTATATTAGTCAATCAAAAGTTTTTTTTACATTCATCTTTTTATAAGTAGTATAATATAATATAATATAATATAAATATAGATTTAAGCATTGCCATTTATCTAATGTTTGGTGTTCGGATTCAGTGCTGAGGCGCTGTCTTCTCGGCACTATGCCAAGGTGCTCCAGATTGCAACACGTGGCGTAATATCTCATCCGACGGCTGAAACAAATTCACTTGATAAAACGACGCTAGTCATGTGCGTTTTGACTCCAAACGCAAGGCTAATGGAAGCAACCCACCGTTACCCCAAAATCGCCCCTTCTCCTGCGATCTCCCCTGCCATGCCCTTTCTCCTACCCATTGATGCCTAGGATTTCCTCATCGACGGAAAGGAAAGCTTCACTCACTCAACTTGCATTTTCCCTGCTAGGTGGGTAGCACACACCACCCCACCCTCTCTTGGCCAACTCTATTTTTTCCGGCGACTGATTCATCAACAGAAAATAAAAATAAATAAAACATTGAAGATTTGGACAGATTACTTACAATAAGCTTTTTTTTTTAAAAAAAAAATGAAGAAGAAGAAGCGAGGGTTTGGGCTTTCATGGCAGGATTTGGTGGTGATGGGTTTCTAGGAGGTCCTCGCCGGCAATTCCTCCCCCCTACGGATCCTCTCCTCTGTTTTCTTCTTTCGCATCGGCATCCTCTCGCCAACATCGTCATCGTAGCCCCACTCGTTCAACCTTGCCAGGGCTTGCTCGTTCAACCTCACCGTGGCCTACTTGCACAGAGTCGAAGCCACCACTCCATCCCTCTCTCAAGTAGTCGGCTATAACCCCGCTGAACCCATTGTCGCTCACACCCACACATCCCAATTCCCCAATCAATCCTTGCCGCCACTCCCTGTCAACCATCGCCTTCACCGTCGCTCACACCCACATATCCCAATCCTCCATCACAGCGTCAAACCCACCACCCAATCACTCCACTGCAGTTAACACCTAACCTCGCTATCGATTGACCAATACCCCATTTTCATCACAAAAAAAAAAAAAAAAAAAGAAACCCAAAACGCAGATCAAGTGAATCAACCCACAACTATGACCTTCATACCCAAGTCGCACACAGATCTAAACACCCTTGCTGTCAGCAACAACCCAGAATCTCTTACCATCAGCAGCTAGCTCTCCAACTATCGAGAAGCTTCACCCTCCATTGACCACCACCAAATCTTGTTGCAACCTGTCAGATCTCGCCGCCGACCTTCTGCTGCTGCTAACACCGCTATTGAGACCCTCTTTTGCCGTCGACGACTCTCCCAGCCTCAGATCCGTCGAGCTTTTCTCGGCGACAGCTGCTGTTAAGAAAACCCTCCTACCGACGACCACTATTATCGACCGCTCCCTATCGCTGGTGCCTCGCCATCATCGATCCCCTCCCTAAGAGCCAACCATGGTTCGCCGGTGGAAGCAGAGGTCAAAGAAGAACATGGCAGCTCCGAATGTCATGGCTATTTTTTGGGGTAACGGTGAAGTGTGCCGTTAAGGTTATGTTTGAGAGTTAAAACACACATGTGGGAGTCGTTTTATCAAGTAGACTTACTTCAGCCGTTGGATGAGATGTTACACCACGTGTCGCAATCTGGAGCACCTTGGCACGGTGCCAAGAAGATGGCGCCAAGATAGCGCCTCAGCACTAAATCCGAACGCGTTTGTTTGGTGAATTCTATCCTGTAGATGAAATGGGCTCAAGCATCTTTCACATCTGTGCTGGGATAAGATTTCCGTACAAGTAACATATCCCTAACCATTTTCCATGTAGGAAAAATCGTGTCAGAAAAACAATAAATATTTCGGAGTTCCTGAGGAACTTGGCCAAACCAACGGTCTGAAGTACATTAGCAAAACCCAACATGATTTCTGTCTCCGACTTGCTTTGCTATCTTCCCACTGGCCATCTTCTGGCCGGCGCCACTTCCCGCTATTTTCTGGTATGGATTCAGAATATTCGGTAGCATATCACATATCCCCCCGAATCTACTCTTTGCTCATCCAATACACACACAGAAATCACCCACAATAAAGTGTCCCCAAAATTCTTCTCAACACACCATTGGCTGACGACTCTCAATCCTATGCCATGTCCTTCCCTTGCTTTGCATTAAACCCACTTGCCCTCTCCATCTCTCAGGCCACCACAGTATCACTACTAATCACTGGAAGCAAGCAGTCTTATTCAAGTTCAAGACCCAGTTGTGAATTTTTTTTGAATTGTTCATGGAGGGTCTTCCTTCGCCGTCTCATGTTATCATTGCCTACGATGCAACTAAGGATCGCCCTGACCACGAGCTCAGACTCACTGTCAGGGGTGTACGATTGAGGGGTGACATTCTTCGTAGAGGAGATACGATTGTTGTGCTTGGTGTTTTGCATAGAGTCCTGCACCCGAGTAAGTGTTCGATGTATTGTCTCTGCCATCACTGTCGTATTTTTATACTTCTCCTGAATTTCGAAAGGTATATTGGTGGAAAATCTCAATTTGCGTTTGGGGGATTTTATTGTATTTACATCAAAATGGACTGGATTTTTATTTATTTGTTGAATCAGATCGTACCATTTCGTATGACAGCAATTGAAAGAAAATAAATTTGTGGCTATATTTTACTCATTCAATTAATTGGGGGAGAGAATCTTGGTATTCCAATTGCTCATCTGCTGTTTGATAGATAGAATATCTGGTTTTGCAGAATTTTTTTGGTTTTGGAAGGCAAATTAAGGTCACTACTCAAAGCTCAACCCTCCTAGCCTCCTAGGAGTACACTTTCTGGATTTGAAGGATAGCAGGGTAGAGTTTTGCGTCAATGTGCTTTGTTGGAAATTCATTTAGTTCATCTGGTTCAAAAGGAATAATAGAATTTTTTACAGATGTATCTGTCAGAAAGGATTCGATTTGAGATTGGAGTCCAATACTGTGATTCTTTATGGGATTCAGTCATTTAGAAGTTGAGATGCACCGATGTCTACCTTATTAGAGACTGGATGGTAGCGTGATCTTTTAGCACTCTCAGATGCTACCTCCTCTAGACCATCTGAAGCTCAATTTCTTTTAGTTATTCTCTACATAGCTTCAGTTAGTTAGTGATTACTGGTGTATTTAGGGATGATAACGATAGCACTCTCAATCGCTGTATCTTCAAACTTGAAAGAACTTGGGAGTGCAAAATCGCTGTTTGTAGGATAGCACCCCCACAATTGTCAAAAAATAGTATGTTGCCTCACCTCATGGACACATTCCAAATTTTAGCATGCTGACCTTTATGGCTCTAAAAACAACTCCATCTTGTAAGTCAGTGACTTGGTCTAGTTTTTCAACATCAACAATTTTGTATATCTGGTTGTGATTTGAATTGTTGTCAAACCAAAATCAGATCCACCATTCTTGATTGCAAGCTTATTATGTGAAGATTTTCAATTTTTAAATTTAACTTACTAAGAATCTAGATTGATTATGACACATTGTGTGTGAAGATGTCGACAGAATGCTACTATATATATATATATATATATATATATAAATTGTTAATTAGTATGTACAGGCTGTTGAGAAATTGAGGTAAATATCTAATATTAATTGGTGCAATAACCATGAGCATAACTGTCAAAGAAAACATCAACTACTAATTTTTTGCTCATTTTATTGGTTCACTCCTCACAACGTTTCTATTTTTTTTTTTTTAATAATTGTGTCTGTGTTTGGCGTAGTGGGTTATCACTCCACACCATGTATTGATTCTTTTGCTGGAACGACCACAAGTAGCACTCGTGCGATGGAAGAAGAAGTTTCAAAGAAAGTTGATATGTATGTAAACATGCTACAGCATAGTGCTGAAAAGTGCAAAGATGTAGGGGTAATATGTGCTCTACTTGCTTTGCATATGAATCTTTTTTTACTCCTTTATGATGAGAAGATGCATGTTTAATTATATTGAGCAAGCATGAGATCTTATGAGATACTTGCTTTTAGAGACCAAATGTTGCTTTTTGATAAAAGGGATATTTTGTGAGTACATAAAGAATAATTATACATATGTATACGTACTGTATAAATTGCAATTCTCTGAACAGTTCAGGACAATAGGTCTCAGCTTTCTCAGGTAAACAGGTAAACAGGTTCATACTCATCAAACTATATACTTATTGCAATAATTATTATAAAAATATATATACTTATTGCAGTAAAAGCAGTGAAAGCACCCATAAATTTGATGAACCAAAATATTGATCTATAATCAATTAAAACACTACAAGTGTTATAGCATCAAACTGTCTTGTACAAATGATTTTTATTGAAAAGAACAGACAGAATAGAGTATGACCCATTGGATCAAATTTGGTGTCCTCCTAAAAGTAGAAGAATGGAGAAGTCCTTCCTAAAATACAGCAGTGTGAATATTTTGGAAGACCAAACAATGTCTAAGCTAATGATCATGTGTTTGCCTCACCTCCACTCCTATTGTATTGTGGTATACTCCACTTAACCATAATTCTGGTATGCAGTGTGTGTATTTATGTACACATATTTTTCAGAAGCATACTCTTCTCCTCTTACCATTTTCCTTTTCGTTCATGATACTAATTTCTTTTTCATGTTTAGGTCGACATTGAAGTCAAAGTTACTGCTGGAAGTCCACCGAAGAAGGTCATTTTACAAGAGGTTATAGCTTGTAAAGCAACTTGGGTTATATTTGATAGGTATTTTTTCTCTTCTGGTGTATGTACATGGCATTCGCATACTTTGTAAAAGCATACTCCCTCGTTTTTTTCTTTTTCTTTTTCTTCCTTTGCTAATTTGTACTACTATCTTGTGGTGAATCTTCTTGGCATATATCACACTTCCTTTGATTCTATTAAAGGAAAATGAAATCTTGCTTTAGAGACCTTAAATTTTGATCCATTTAATTTTGGTTTCTTGTTCATAGTGTAAGTTGAGTTGTAGACTAGGGTTTAGGTTAGATATAAGAGAGAGAAAAAGGGAAGAAGATGAAGAAGAAAGGTTTAGGGTTTAATTAATTACCCTACACCTTCTAACATATTGCTTTTATATAAGAAAGATAAGTCCAAGTACAAAACTACCCTTCAGGAAATAAAGAAATAACAAACACTATAAAACAATAAAAATAATAACTCTAACACTCCCCCTCAAGCTGGAGCATACAAATCAAACATGCCCAGCTTGGAAGACAACTGTTGGATGGATGGACGAGCAAGAGGCTTTGTGAGGATATCACCAAGCTGATCACTCGAACGAACATATGGAGTAATAAGCTCCTTCCGAAGCAACAAGTCCCAAATAAAGTGACAATCCACTTCAATATGCTTGGTACGTTCATGAAAGACAGGATTATTAGCAATAAAAATAGCAGCCTGATTATCACAACACATCTCCAGAGGAACAAAAACATCAATACCAATGTCACGAAGAAGAGCACGAACCTACAACATTTCAGAAGCCGTATGAGCCATAGCTCGATACTCAGCCTCGGCACTAGAACGAGCAACAACATTTTGCTTCTTACTCCGCCAAGTACATGGTTCAAAGTCTCAGTCTCGGGCCTTGTCGCGTTTCGGTCTCGGTCATCTCGGTATCGCTCATCTCGTCGCGTATCGGGCGAGATGTAACTTTACGCATGAAAGAATGTTTTAAAAAATCTAAAAAAAATAATAGAAAAATCACAAAAAATAAGATAATCACATTGGAACCATTAAATAAGCAAAACAATTAACTTTGGACATGTAATATGGTTCATAACATTAAAACAGGCACTAGCATGTTTTTTTATTATAAAATATATAATATTTAATTAGTGTTTTTTTTTATTCTTTTGAAGTAAAAGCATGGCTATTATTTATTATTATATTAAAAATAAGTAATAGATGATTTAATACAATTTACATAAATAAATGATTTTTAAGTTACAAAAACTAACATTTTAAAATAATCTACTTGTCAATTAAAAAATATACTAAAATGATTGGGTAATTTTTATAAATAATACAAGGTAATAATACAAGAGTTTGCTTTTTAAAAAAAAAAAAAAAAAAGATTAAGTAGTAATTTATAATAGGTCAAAAGGTCAAACTTCATACTTGCTCCAAAATAATTTAGAATGTTGTAATTTATTAAGAATATAAGGAGTCAGCACAATCGCACTGATGATACCCACCGACAAAAAAAAAATAAAGGAAAGAAGAAGAAGAAGAAGAAGAAGGAGGAGGCGATGTACACCCACGACGGCTATAGGAGCAGGTGCTCTCTCCCTCGCGGCTGGCTCCAAGCTCGAACCCAGGTGCTCTCTCTCTCTCTTTTCTCTCTCTCTCTCTCTCTCTCTCTCTCGCGATTGGTTCTAAGCTCAAACCCACTGGTCGGGCACCCCGACACCGGAAGAACCCATTTGTCTCGAACCAGTTGACACACCTGAGGCCACGAACCAATTCAAGCACCCCGAGGCTGCGAAACCAGTAGACCCTCGAGATTGACGGCAGTTGAACCCAGTCGAGAACTCGAACAACCCATACAGACTGTAGATTTTCGACACAAATGAGAGAGATCAGAGATCTGTTTGGGTTTTGATGGCTTCTAGGACTTCAAGTATCGTTCGAGATTGACGAGATTTCGTCCGAGATGCATCGAATTTACAAGATATCGCCAGTAACGGTCCGTGTTGAACGAAATCTCGCTGATCTCGTCCGAAGAAGCAAAGCCCCTTATATATTTCTGTACCGTTGGGAAATCTCGTATCGCCCATGGCCGAGACCGAATCATCTCGCCGAGATCTCGTTCAACACAAACGAGACTTTGAACCATGGCCAAGTAACCAAATTTCCACCAACAAAGGTACAATAACCGGACTTGGACCGTTGATCAGAATACAAACCAGCCCAGTCAGCATCACTAAAGCCAGTAATAGAGAGAGAAGCAGAGGGTTTATACAACAAGCCTCTACCAGGAATACCTTTCAAATAACGGAGAATACGACAGACAGCATCAAAATGAGGGTGCCGAGGAGCATGCATGTACTGACTAATGACACCAACAGCATAAGTAATGTCAGGACGAGTAACAGTAAGATAGATTAACTTTCCAACTAGCTGACGATAGCGACCAACATCAACAAACAGATCACTCCTGTTCACTATCAAGTTTTGCAAGTAGAGTCCATAGGAGTATCCACAGGGCGTGAGCCTAAAAGACCTATTTCAGACAAAAGGTCAAGGACATATTTCTGTTGGAAAGATAAATACCCCGAGAAGACCGAGCAACTTCAATGCCAAGAAAATATCGAAGAGCACCCAAATCCTTAGTATGAAACTGCTGACCCAAATAACGCTTCAAATCAGCAATGCCAGCTGAATCACTCCCAGAAATAATAATGTCATCCACATAAACAATCAAAACAATGGTGCCAGCAATGGAATGACGAGCAAAGACGAATAATCAGAGGTAGAACGCTGGAACCCATATTCAAGAACAACAGCACTGAATCGATCAAACCAAGCTCGATGAGACTGTTTCAAGCCATACAAGGCCTTTTTAAGGCGACATACAAGATGAGCATTCTCAGCAACAACATATCCTGGGGGTTGATCTATATACACTTCCTCCTGAAGATCACCTATGAAGGAATGCATTCTTGATATCAAGCTGATACAAAGGCCAAGAACGATTAACGGCCACTGAGAGCAAGATGCGAACAGAGTTTAGGCGAGCAACAGGGGAAAAAGTCTCCAAGTAGTCAACACCATACGTTTGGGTGTAGCCTTTCGCAACCAGCCGCGCTTTACGGCGTTCAATAGAACCATCAGGAAGATACTTAACGGTATAAACCCAACGACAACCCACTGTCTGTTTTCCTGAAGGAAGAGGAGTAAGCTCCCAAGTGTGGTTCTTGTGAATAGCAGCTCATTTCCTCATCCATAGCTTGTTTCCAGTCAGAAGAAGATAGTGCCTACTTATAGGATGAAGGAACAGAAATAGAGGACAAGGAACAAGCAAAAAACTGCAAACAAGGTGAAAAATGATTATAAGACAAGAAATGAGCAATAGGATGTTGTGTACAAGTCCTTTTACCTCGGCGTAGAGCAATAGGTAAATCATCGGTGCGCAAGGAAGAAGGAGGCAAAACAGGATCATCAAATCGAGAAGCTGTAGGAACAGGGCCATAAGAAATAACTCGTCTATCTTGAAATCGGTGATATACCTGCAATGGGGAGTTAGAAGGAGCTGAGGAAACTGGAGAAGTCACCACAGGTGGAGACATGGGCATCAGAAGAGTAGGAGAGGGAAAAGAATGCTCCCCTTCACAACAAGATATGAGGTCAGAAAATATATTCTCACCTTCGGAGAAAAAGAAAGATGTAGATTCAAAAAATGTGACATCAGCACTCACAAAGTAGCGACGAGAATCCGGACTGTAACAACGATAGCTTTTTTGAGTATGGGAGTACCCAAGGAAGACACATTTCTGAGCTCGAGGAGATAATTTATCCTGACCCAAATCAAGCACATGAATGAAAGCAACACAACCAAAAACCCGAGGAGTGAGGGAGAAAGGAGGCTGGGCAGATAAATAAGAGAAAAGGGGACTTATGATCCAAAACAGTAGAAGGCATCCGATTAATGAGATAACAAGCAGTTAAAACAGCATCACCCCAAAAATGTTTAGGTACCTTCACATTGAACATTAAAATGCGAGCAATATCAAGTAAATGGCAATGTTTCCGCTCAGCCACACCATTTTGTTGGGAAGTGTGAGAACAACCAGTCTGATGAATAATGCCTCGATCAATGCAAAATGAATTTATAATGGTTTGGGTATACTCCAATGCATTATCAGATCGAAAAATCTTAATCCGCTTATTAAATTGAACAAGAATTTCATTATAACATTGAAGAACAATTCTAAGGCAATTCAGACATCTCTTTCATTAGAAATAATCATGTCATTCGGGAATAATCATCAACAAAAACAACAAAATAACGAAAACCACTCAAAGTTGCAGTACGAGATGGACCCCAAATATCTGTATGAACCAAAACAAATGACTCAGATTGACGATCATGATTACTACTAGGAAAAGAACTACGGTGATGCTTCCCTAGCTGACAAGCCTCACACTCTAATTTAGACAAAAGACTCAATAAAGGAATAGCGATCTTCAGTTTAGCCAAAGATGGATGACCCAAGCGGAAGTGCCACTGAAGAGGAGAAATTGTAGTAGACAAGGCAGAGGAACTGAAAGACAAGGAGTTACCGGGATCCAAAAGATAAAGACCGTCCTTCTCATGCCCCGAACCAATCTTCTTCTTGGTCTTGAGGTCTTGAAAATACAAGAAGTAGGAGTGAAAACAATTTCACACTGTAAGGCTTTTGTTAACTGACTAACAGAGAGTAAATTAAATGGAAAATTAGGACATAAAAACTAGAAGGTAAGGAGAGAGAGGTGGTGGGATGGAGAACACCTTATCCATGAATAAGCCGAGAAGAGCCATCAGCTAACACGACATGATTATTAACAGGTGTTAAATTAGAAAAACAAGATGATAAACCAGATATATTTTTGTTAGCACTGGAATCAATAATCCATGAAGAGGGAGAAGCTGCTACACATGCAATATTACCTGAATTAGCTAAGGTAGCAGTAGAGGAAAAAGAAGGCTGTAGAGAAGGAAGTGCAATGCATGTGCTGGACGAGAAGCTCGCCAAGTTGAGTACTAAACATATCACAAGAACCAAAACTAGAAGAAGTGTATCCAACAGATGTGAGTTGTGATTGTGCCATACTCTAAGACTCTGCTACACCATCACTAACTTGATTCACATAATTCGGCTTACCATATTTCTGAAAGCAATAAGGTTCAGTGTGATTTGTATCCTCACAATAATTACACTTCCTATCACCACGTCCATTAAAGCAACCACCACCACCACGAGAACCACCACAAAAATTACAACCTCCACGGCCACCGCTGAAACCACCACGAAATCCGTCACGGCTTCCACTGTTAGAGACCAAGACAGTAGTCTCTGAAGAAGAAACAGGGGAACTAAGCAAGGGGGGATGCTGTCCTAGGGAAGAATGTAATAGCTGGGAATAGGCATTAGCAGCTGTAGGCAAGGTTTCACTCGCAAAGATCTGATCTTTAGAGCCACGAAGATCAGAGTCCAAACCAGATAATAAGCTAGCAATCATAAACTCCTCCCATTGCTTCTTCTGCTGCTCTAAATCATTGGTAAAAGGCCTATGCTGCAATAATTGATCCCACAAATTCTTAAGTGTGCTATAATACTCAGCTAAAGGTTTCCAGACTATTTAGTGATGAAAATTTTCTCATATAGCTCATACACACGAGAAAACATTACTCTGATGAGAAAAAGAATCTGCAATGGAGTCCCAAATTTTCTTGGAGGAGTCACAAAATTCAACGGTTGTAGCAATATCGAGATCCATACTATGCCAAAGCAATCCCATAACAGCAGAGTCCTCGCAAATTCAATCTTCATAAGTGGAATCACTAGCACTAAGAGGATTGTCACTCAAATACTTCAACTTTCTATAAGCACGTAAATAAACTCTAACTGCATGTGCCCAAGCCATGTAATTTAAACCATTCAACTTTTTCGAAGCAATAGATTTAGGCAAATCATTGTTAACATTAAAAACTGGGAGTTTTTCTCCAGTCTTAGTACTGGATTTCTCTTCTGTCCATCTCAAACACAAGGTTCAAACAACAAAACCAGATCTGGAACTAAACGAACAGACCCTTAAATCAGTCAACGAACCAACAACAGACTTGAGAAATACCAAACCTCCCAAAACACTTGAGAAACCCACAAGAATATCAACAATCTGATGGAAAATCACAAAACCAGACCTCTTTACATAGCAAGATGACTCAGAGCAAAGCTACAATCACCATACCAAGGCAGCAAAACCAGGAAAACATGATAACAGAGGCCAAAACTTCAAGAAACACACAGCCGACCCTTGAAATCACATAAAAAGACAAGCAATTGTGATCCAAACATCAAAACAACTCCAAAGCCACTCAAGAATCACCTAGTCGGCACCCATAGAGACTACCCCAAGCAACAAACTCGAGCCAAAGTCCCAAAAATTTGAGTTCCAAAAAATCGCACTAAATTCTGGGAAAAATATAAGAAAATTCAAAAATCATACCAAACGACCTCGGATCGCAACGAAACTTCACCAGAAATTTTCCCTAGGGGAGTCGACCAGATTGGGGAGATCAACTCACCCTGCTGACGTCATATGCTGACGTCATATGCTGACGTCAGCATCTACTATGATGACGTCAGCAGGTCTGTGTTGATGATATCTTGCTGTGCTCCTCTTTATTTTTCAGATTTGTCACACAAGAATTGATTAGGAGGCTTTGATACCAAGTTGAGTTGTAAACTAGGGTTTAGGTTAGATATGAGAGAGAGAAAAAGAGAAGAAGATGAAGAAGAAAGGTTTAGGGTTTAATTAATTACCCAACACCTTCTAACATATTGCTTTTAATAAAAAAGATAAGTCCAGGTACAAAACTACCCCTTCAAGAAATAAAGAAATAACAAACACTGTAAAACAATAAAAATAATAACTCTAACAGTGTGGAAAGTAGCAGTTATTTTAATTTGTTGGTTAACTGTCGTGGTACCATCAGTAGTTTACTAATGAGGCTTGCAAAAATTATTAGTGACAGATAGGTTGTCCACACTTAATATATCATGAGTTGATGATCCAGCACAAGGAAGAGTTATATACCTTTTTCTCCCATCTTCTCTGCATATGTATAAGATTTCTAAACCACTCATAATATAAACAAGGCAAGCAAGTTCACTTAGTTTTTTCTATCAACAATGTATCATCAATTCCTTTTATTATCTTTAGTACATCCAAGTTACAATAAATAGTTCTTTAGTTGCCTCTTTTGCTTTATTTTGTTGGTTCTAGTAGTAACTAGCAAATCTTAACAGGCACCTTAGACGGGATTTGAGATTTTACCTTAAACAGATACCATGCAAGGTTGCAATTATTCAAGATAGCTTGGCTGTGGAAGTTTTGAAACTTCACACTACAAATGAAGCAGAAGTTACAGAGCAGAAGTTGTTTTTTTCCTTGTGCAAGTCTGTTCAAGTATTGAACTCTCAGGATAGTGAAAATCTTGAGCAGTCTGTTATCCCTTGCAAAAGCCACTCTGCATCCGTCAGTTCCCAGGAAAGCAATTTGTTGTCTTCATCGACATACAGGTCACGGGGGCATAACTTTTCATTGTGTGATGATTCTGGGTCATCTTCAAAGCAAGACAAATCAGGTCAGAAAAATCTCATCATATGACATAAATAGATGCATAAAAATGTGTATGTTCTTGTTCCAATTCTGATTTGCATTATGCCTCCCACCTTTTTTTTCTTTTCTTTTTTTTGCATAGGTTGTGCCTGCATTAGGATGTTAGAATTTTTTGCAACTTTACATTAAGGTTCACCATAATATATATTACTGTTGTAGAACATAAGCGAAGAAGGAAGAGAGAGAAGGAGAGAACAGAGAGAACAGAGAAAGAAGAAGAAAATAGTGAGAGAACAGGAGAGAGACAGCTGGGAATTTTTTTTTTCAACTATCAATCATCAAGTCTGCTTAAAATTAAAAGTCTCGTGCTTTTATGTAGGCTACAACATCAAAACACTAAAACTAAAAAAAATAAAATAAAATAGAAAGTACTAAAAATATAAATAAATAAAATAAACCCTAAAATTTTCCTTAAAATTATCTTAGAGATGTTGTCAAATTATCAAATTTCAATTTCAGATCAAACTTTGGTCAATAAGTGGAATGATTCATGGAAGGAATAGGAGTTTAAAACCAAATTATCAACTGAACCTTAGCAGGTTTTGAAAGTTCTTCCTTGGTTAAGCGTCGGTCACTCTAGAAGTTGAATTAATTCCTTGGATTTAAGGAAGCTTATGGAAATTCAAAATAAGGGAGCTACTAAGTTGAATATGTGCACAATATCTTTGTTTTAGTAATCATACTATTTCACAATTTCTACAATTTCGAAGTGTGGCCAGTGACAAGGACAATGTAGGCTTTGATGGGCTGATAGTTTACTTTCAACAGTCCAACTGTTTTGAATCTGTAATGATATTTACAACACTCTGTTGATCTCAGTTCATTATTCTGAATTGTGGTAATATATAATTATTGGAGAAAATATCTTTCCTTGCTTGTTTTTCTTGGATCAGTTCCCTAAGGGTTAAGAAAGAGTATGGTAGTGTCTTCCAGGTGAACACACAAAGGGAGAAAACAAATATCTTTCTTCTTCTCAGATATTTGAAAAGGAATCTAAAACTATATTTCGAAAGAGGTCCTCAGAAACACCTCTTCTTTGTGCGGCTTGTGGGACAAGGACTGAATTTTATATCAAAGATTCCATGAGATTCAGTTTTTCTGAGATACAGCTTGCAACAGATGACTTTTCAAAGGAGAACTTGATAGGAGAAGGTGGATATGGTCATGTATACAGAGGTGAGCTTAGAGATGGACAGCTGATTGCGGCAAAGGTAAGGAAAGAAGCAAGTACACAAGGATTTGCTGAATTTCATTCTGAAGTATATGTCTTAAGCTTTGCACGCCACAAGAACATTGTAATGCTGTTGGGGTTTTTATGCAAGGAGAATATTAACATTTTGGTGTATGAGTATATCTGCAACAAGTCTCTTGAATGGCATTTATTCGGTATGTAATTATAGGCCTCAAATATATCCAATCTAGATCTTTTATACTTGTTTCGCCAACTTAATTTTCTGTCCTGTGTACCAACATTAATATTGAACTGCTTTATTTATTTTATTTTAATTTTTTGGTTTTTTTTTTGGGGGGGGGGGGGGGGGGGGGTTTACTTTTATAGATAAAACTGCCACTGTTCTCGAGTGGCACCAAAGGCATGCAATTGCCATTGGAACTGCCAAAGGATTGCGTTTTCTGCATGAAGAGTGCCGTGGGGGTCCTATAATTCATCGTGACATGCGCCCAAGCAATATACTGCTCACACATGACTTTGTTCCTATGGTAAGTTTTTACGTAGTATTCTTCTGTCCAGACTCAATTTCCTTGTGGAGAGATTGCATGTACCATGGATATTGAATCACTCCAGTATGTCTGTTATAGGACATGAAATGATACTGTTTTTTAGTGTTTTAAACAAGATTTTGATGTACCATTTGAGATTGATTACCTATGGTAGATATTTTGACAATTGAGGGTCTCATAGATATATATATTTTTTTTCTTTTGTTATAAAAAAAAATTAAAAAAAAATTAAAAAAAAAGAAAAAAGCAAAAAGAAAAAAAAAATTCCCATCAATTGGTATCATGACATTATTTCAAATTCAAAAACCAGGTTTGACTTGCAAGATCATTGAAATTTTTATTTTTTTATTTTTTTATATTTTCCATACATAGTTAGGAGACTTTGGTCTTGCAAAGTGGAAGACAAATGATGATCCTGTGCAGACGAGGATACTCGGCACATTAGGGTAAGGACTTGTATGAGCTTTTTACTTCATGGGGAACACATCAAACTTGAGAACTGCTTGATGTATGCCTATTGTTCACAAGTGGGCTTTGTTTTATGCAGATATCTTGCACCAGAGTATGCAGAGAATGGTATTGTTTCTGTACGAACGGATGTTTATGCATTTGGTGTTGTTCTGTTACAACTGATATCTGGACGCAAGGTCATCGATAATAAAAGAGAAGAGCGACAACAATCTCTTCGACAATGGGTATGATGGTCTTCTTGTTGTCTAATTTTCAGTGATTTTCAAATAATGCCATTTTCTCTTGCCTAACAGCATCTGTAAGGGTTTAATTTACATTCTCGTTAATGTCAACACCAAGTTCTTATTTACCTTTCTCCAATCTAACTAATTGTTTTATGTTTTATGACTATATTAGGCAGAACCACTAATTGAGAAGCTTGCCTTACATGAACTTATTGATCCTCATATTGGAGATTCATATGACACATATGAATTGTATCTCATGGCTAGAACAGCGTATTTATGTGTGCAAAGCCGCCCTGAAATGCGGCCATCAATGGGAGATGTAATTGGATCTTGTCCTCTTGATGCTTCAGATTTCCTCTCCTTATTTCTTGTGTAAATTATTGGTGCAAGAATTTCTTATGGTTGATGAATCATGTTTTTGTGCCATTATTATTTCTAATATTATTAGTGTTATTGTTATTTTGTTGTTGTTATTATCATTATTATTAAATGTGGCAGACTAGTGTTCCCAATTGTCTATCATGTCCTTACTTTCTCATACTTATATAAACTTCCATAAATTAGATTCACAGCATAAGCTACTGAATTTTAAACTTAAGCATGGGAACATCCCTTTTATTCACTTTAATATACACTAGAGACAGTGGTGGACCCCGGGGGGGGGGGCCTTTGAGGGGCACGTGCCCCCACTGGCTCAAATAATTTTTTTTGGAGATAATTACCATTTGATAACCATTTCCCGAAATAATGCCAAAAACAGAAAGCTGGTAGTCATTTTGAAGCATACATACAGTCAACTTGTAATAAGTTGACAAACAATATCCTTTTTTTGGTATTTCATTGGGAAACGAATACCAAAAAGTAATTTTTCCAAAGAAAAGAAGGAGACTCCAAAGCTTTCAGTTCCCACTTCACAGAATCACAGCACGGTTCCCCCATTAGAGATAACTCCTAGCTCCGCCCCTGTCTAGAGATCCATATGCCCATCAACATTGTAACTTATGTTACATGGACACTTCAAAATGTGTGAAGTACCCATGTCGGGCACATGTGACATGGGTGTGGGTACTCCTACCGGACGCTTTAAAATGGTGAGAAATCTTTGGAAAGTAGACGAATCCGACACTTGGACACATACCCACACCCGACACCCATACCCAAGTCCATGTAACATAGATTGTAACTTCTTCACGTCTAAAAAGAAAATGCATAGATGATTAGTAGAGTTGTCATTTTATAAGTATATACCTTGGTGTCTTTCATTATATATGTTGCATCACTATTCTCAGTTCTTTATCTTTGTTATTCATCGCAGGTTGTACGCTACCTTGAAGGGGAAAGTGACCATTTCCAGCACTTATCGGAACAATTTGGACCTCATTATACAAAGTGATGAAAAGGATGTCTAACTTTATTTTCATTTTACAAATGGTATTGCCTGTTTTTTGTTTTTGTATTGTTCATAGGTTTTCATTACTCCCCTTTTTTTCTAGTTGCTTTTTTTTTTCTTTTGTTGGGGTGGGGTGGCTTCAAAAGTCTAATAACATAAGTCTATATTTCGGGGGCATTAAATCTAATTTATTTTGGTAATAATTGGTTTCCAGATGCATCTTATTTGTAGATTCTTTGCTTGAAATATTTCACAAAACCTGATACAGTTTCCAAAATGAAAAATAAAATGGTATGGCTCATAGTGTATATAATGGTAGATAGAGGAGAACATATGGTGGATGAAGTGGAGACATGCCTCCAGGGTGTTGTGTGATTGTTGAATATTTAATAAATTTTCTTTGACAACTATAAGGTCATCAATACTTTATGGTTTGCAACATTGGACTATTAGAAATATGTTCAAGAAAATGAGTTTATCTGAAATGAGGATGTAAAAATAGATAAGTGACAATACAAGAAAAGATAAAATAAGAAGCAAATACATTGGTGAGAATATAGAGGTGGCACAAATTTAAAACAAGATGAAGGAAAGTCATTTAAGATGCTTCAGTCGTGCAATGGTGACCAATGAATAACTCTGCGCGCCGAAGGACGAAGAAGGACTAGAAAACGTGGGACAAGGTGGTGAGAGATAACTTGATTGCCAATGACTTAACAGCGTATATGAACCTATTGCTAAATGGCACAAAGGATTCATGTAGCCAACCCAAATTAGTTGAGATTAAGGCTTTGTTGATTGTTAATATGTTTCCCAAACTCCTTCATTGGATATTATAAGTTTTGGATGAATAACTATATCTAATTAGGCAATTTACTTTCTACTTATGCTCGTGTCTTCCACCCGGCAGGACTAAATGATACAACAGGTTAACTACCTTTAGTGCAACAAACTTCTCTTTATGTAGAAGCACTTACAAATATATACACTGTTTCAACAAGCATACTCTATTTGGTATTTTGCATGAGTTACTAACTCTTAAATTACTTGCGAAAAACAGCTGATCCATTATATGCAAATTGCTAAACTGTCCTGAATGATTACAGAATTTCGACATGTGCATATCATGTTTCTTAGTTCTTACTCTTGAAATATATTTTACCTGTTTTACATTAAATTTTGAATTCTGAATTATTCCCTTGTGCTAAATAATTCCGAGATCTTGAGTTCTTAAAATTGATATCAGATTCAGTTTTGACCCTCAATTTTTTGTCAGTGTATAAAACTTAATTCAAATCTAAAATCTGATTGTCGAGTTCAGGTATGTTTGGGTACCTAGGGAGCCATTGTCACGTGACACCTGATATAGAATTTCAAACTGCTACATCCATGAGGATACAAGGACAATGAAGTGGGCAGTGGTGCTTGTTCAGAGACTCCAGAACAGGGTCCATCAGCAGATAAGGTTTCCTTGCCAGTACAGGGATAATCATATACATTTCAGCACCCTCAACTTGGAGATTGTTCAAGCTGAAACCATTTCATATTCTGATTGCGTCAGGTATGCTAACTTGAAACAGATTAAAAGTGGATGTAGTTGAACCAAAACTTGATAGACATGGTTTTTGGTAGAATAACATAGATGAAAGGTTTTTTTTCCTCCATTCCATGTCATTTCTTATTGTCTTTTGCAATTGTTCTTTTTCTTTTTGGCTCAAGAATTCGTAAGCTTTAAGTATGATATTGGAAAGTGATTGATCATAACATTGCAAACAACCAAGGGAAAATAAGACCTTGGAAAGTGAAATAATGGTACATCATGGAACAAAAGCTTTTGCATTCAACTCCATAGATATGTCTCAGGCAACTAATGTGTCAAGGTATGATGATATACTCATGATCCTGCAGAGGGTCCAATCAGATCTAGATGTGCGACCAAACTTGGGTGTTTTTGTGGATGATTTGTGTCATGAGAGAAGGGGGTTTTAGAGGCTCAGTCTCCTTGAATTGTAAATCGTATTGGAGTCACCAGTGGAGCTTTATGCATGAAAGCAAACAGTTGCCAATAAAAATGCAAATCTCAAAAGAGATCTCTAAGTTGGACCAAGCAACAGTAGTGACCACACAAGATTGAGTGTACGGGGGATTATTGGTGGGGTTTGGCTTCTCCATACATCAAAAGCATGGGATTTTTAAGATGGATAAAGACTTCAGCTTTGGATGAATCGATGCGGTGAGCCGTTTATAGTGTCTTTATAGTGTCTTTAGCTTTTTCTTTGTCCTTACTTCTCTCTTGCATTTTGCAATTTGACAACGACAAGACCACCATGCCATACGTACCCACCAAGAGAAAAATGTTGCGTGAATGCTACTGTTGCTGATGATGATGCCTCCTTTTTTTTTTTTTTTTTTGTCCTTTTTTGCTAAGCTATGATGATGATGATAATGATGTTGACGATGTTGCATGATGGTGGTTACAATAGTGGCCGTGTCACATTTCTTTTTTAATATATATATCAGCACTAATGCATTCAGGGTTGTATCCCTTGCATTGATCAAATGTACCTCAACTCCCATTAATGCATAATGTATAATTTTCAGTGCGAGTATTGATATAAGTTATATCAGCACGTGCTTACCTGATCATCATTCTATATATATTTTTTGAAGGTGAAAGACAATAAAAATAAAAATCCAGTTAGAGCATGAAAACATAGCAAATATTTGTTTTTCCTTTTATTTATTTTCTGGATCATCTCTGGATGTCTGTAAAGGGGCTAGTATAACCCATTCCCAAAGAACCTAGTAAACCCAGAGCAAGGACTCTTTTACACAATTCTTTTCTTCTTCTTCTTCTTCTTTTTATTTTTATTTTTTAAATTTTTTATTATAACCTTTAGACAATGATAAGAATAAACTTTAACCTCTATTTCAGATTTTCAGCCATGCCTTTGGCTGCACTAAAAGAAGTCCAGAGTTTGGGCTTGGTCAAACCACAAGTCCACAAATTGACCAGCCAACCTTCTTCAGCCTAGGTGTCTTTTCTTAAAGCAAATTCAGTTCTCCAGGCCTTACGTAGTACTTCACATCTCTCTGTTAGAATCATACAAAGTTTGAAACTAGTAGTATTATGGGGCCAGTGGACCAAAAAAGTACCCCAAAACTGGGGAACAAAAAAATTGCTGCGCACAAAGAGGTTGACCCATGATTATATCGGCACTTGAAAAAAATGTGTTGCTGACACTTTGCCCAATCATTTTGATCTTCATTTTGGTGCGCGTGCAACGTGTCCTAATTAGAGTCGTAGTAGACAACGTGTCCTAATGAGAGTGGTAATTACTCCTATGAGATATTAAGCCACCTTTTTTTAGCCCAAGAATAGTGGGATTGAATCAAAACGATGCAAATTATTTTTAGGAGAAACCAATTCAAAAGATTAAACTGAAGATGATTTTACAAATTTACTAATTTGATAGATTTAAGAATAATAAGTTTTGATACCATATTAAGAGAAATCGATCCAAAAATACGAGTTGTTTGATAGAAAACCCAAAAAAATATATAAATTCAATATCAAACTTTATCAATATTCTATTGAGTACCAAGTATTAGTAAACAGGTTTCAAGAAAAGAGCGGTATCATGTTATATAGCCAATGATGTGGTCAGGGCCAGCCCTGACTATAATTTTTCAATGTGGTGGCTTAGGGCACCACCTTTTCGGGTGAAAAAAAGAGCCCCAACAGCAAATGCAATACCTGTGATTGGGTTAGCCCAAGAGAAAAAAAAAACATGTAATGATTGGGAAAAAGGCCCAAAAACAAATCTAAGGGCCCAAGTCCAACCCAAAAAATAAGTCTAAAACTCAACTACCCAAACAAAAACTAAAAGGCCTTACAAATATTTAAGGGGAGCCTCTATTGGCATCCCAAGACTTGCTTTTTATCCTCCGTTTATTTTACATTTTAAGGTTTTATGAAAAATATAAAATGTTTTCATAAAAACTGATAGCGTACTTTATAAGAAAACATTATTTTGAACAATTTTTTAGAACAACTTTTTCCAAAATCTATCGTTTAAGTAGACTTTTTTGCCATTTATAGTCTTCGCATCATAAATGACTAAAAAGTCTACTTAAACGATAGATTTTGGAAAAACTTTCTTCCAAAAAGTTATTCAAAATGATGTTTTCTAATAGATATCACGGTTAATTTTTCTAAAAAACCTTACGTATTTTTCATAAAATCTTAAAGTGTAAAATAAGTGGGGGGATGAAAAGCAAGTCTTTGGGTACCAATAGAGGCCTTCATATTTAAGTGATACTTCTATGCATTGGGTTTTTTGTTTTTTGGTATTATAACTTTAGATTTTTTTTTGTGTATTTTTCTTATTGTAATAATGAATTTTGCTAAGTTATGAAACAAGAAGTATGAATTATAGCTTTTGAAGTTCTTGTAATGATTTTTTTGTTACTTTCATTTATATAAGTAAAAATTAGTAACTATATAGGCAAAAAAACTTTGAGTTGATACTAAGAAAAAAAAAATTTGAGTACGTAAAAATATTTTTTTTTTGGTGTGTGAATAAGTATAAGGGGTCTCATTTTTTGAGTTCGCTTGGAGCCTCCAAAAAGTCAAGGCCGGCCTTGGATGTGGTGTGAAAACCTTCTTTTTTTATTTCGTGTAAAGAATTATTTGAGAGACTGACTATGGAGGGAGGTTCAATAGCATTATCGTGATTTTTTTCTTCCCACCTTCTATCTTACCCACCGCAAGAAAAGAAAAAAAAATATAAATAAAAAAAGAGAGAAGGCACATGTGGAAGATGGATTGATGGGACTCAAAGAAGTTAGTCCAGTTGGTAGAAAGAGCCCCTCTATTCTATCAATTTGGGTCCGATTCTTATAGGGAGCATTCTAAGAATTAATTTTTGAATGTACCAGATCGATGTGGAGCAATGCGTCTTTAAAATTGTTCGAGAAGGGATTTGCACGTAAACTGAGCCAGACATCTTGACCGTCAAAAAAAAAAAAAAGAAAAAGAAAAAGAAAAAAGGATTGATGGAGCGTCGTTATCCTTTACCACATAATGACAATCCAACATGAATAATTGGAGATGCGTAGGGGTCCCACAGCAACTCCCATACACTTGTTTGTACCCTATCACCTTTTCCAAATGATTTTTCGGGAATGTATTGTATTTTAATAAGCTTTTGTCACTTTACGAAAGAGAAAAGGGAAGAAAGTGAGGGGACATGAGGGTTGGCCATTGAAGGTGACATCAGCTCGCATGTATGTGGTTCCCAATTGGGTGTTTTGAGAACGTGCGGCGGACGGCTGAGATTCACCCAGACTTGCCCAATACTGCCTCCTTTGCATCCTCCCCGCCCTCCCCCCCTCTACCCAAAACACTTGTTCTTATTATTTTAATTCCCCTTTTCTTTTTCAATTGCCCTTTTGGATTGCTACAACCCATAAGTAAGTCCAATTTCTCATATAATTCCAATTAAAACTAATCTCAAGCAAAGTTAGGACAAGTGTGCCATTTTCTATGAACTAAAAAAAAAAAAAAAAGCATCAACTATAATAAACATAAATCAACAAGTTGCAGCTTGTGATCCCATTTCATGGTTTTTTATCCGAAAAGACAAATCGAACTTTAAAAGCCTATAAAATTATGAAACGTACCTTAATGATATTGTTAGTTTCTTTGAATTACATAAACGATTAAATCGGAATACGATTCCACTTCTCTTGGTTCAAAACAACATGCCAAGTTTGAATCATTAGCATCTACTTCTAGGAACATATGTAGATTGGAATTCTAACGACCCCATTCGCCCAAAGTTGGCCTCGTAATGATTTCGTTAAGTTATAGCATATATTCAACCATAATCAAACTATTAATAGCTTGATCTTATATGCTTTGCCATATATGAAAAAAAAAAAAATGGAGGAAAATCCGAATATGCTATCTTCCCCACTGAATCCTCTCCACTCCCCCATCAACAAATGTGGGGGAACAAATTTATTGGTATTATAGCTTATCCAATGTTTCAAAACGATTCAACTGTTCTGCCGTACGCGAATCCCAGCCTAATGAAGAAAAATAAATAAATAAATATTGACACTATTAAAACAAAAAGTTGACAGGAATATAGAAAAATTAAATTATTCAATTGAAAATGTAAATGTTATATAATCAAATGTAAAAATAAGAAAAATAAATACTTTTTTGGGGAAATATCCAAAAACTCCCTCAAAAATAAATTCATATCCAAAAAATCCATTAAATATTTTTCCTATTCATTTAATCCAAATAAAAAAGAATCATATTTATTAACTCCAACCAGTTAATTTTTTATTTACTGTTGTTCAAAGAAAAAAGTGATCCGACTAAAATACCCTTCTTTGACATTAATGAGTTTAATGAAAAAAGTTGCATATTTAACTTAATTTCTACTTTTATCATTTTTAGTATAATTAGAAAAAAATTAACTATCATTAATTAATTCTTCTATAATGTACACATAAGGGAAAGAGAGAAGAAAAAGAGAGAGTAGGAGAGCAGCTATGCAAGTTTGGGAAAAGAGGGGGCAAAAGGGAAAATTCACTTGAATATGCATTTTTGTCATTAAACATATTATTGCGAAAAAATGACATTTTAGTCGGATCACTCTTTTCTTTTAATCGCAATAAACAAAAATTTAATTGATTGAAGTTAATGGATATAATTCTTTTTATTTGAATTAGATGGATAAGAAAAATATTTAATGGGGTTTTTAGATACAATTTTATATTTGAGGGGGGTCTTGGATATTTCCCCTACTTTTTTTTGGTATATGAAGAGTAAGTACTTTGAATAAAGTAAGCTTGCATATAAATTATACACATTTTGCAAATTTCTGTAGAGAGTTTGAGAATTTTTATCGCTTGGCCAAGTATATATAAAGTAATTAAATCCAAAAACCGAAGGTCCAAAATAATCCTTTGACCCTTTCTTGTTGAAGGTTCCGACTGTTCAACCAAAAGCTTATCAATAAAAGAGCAAGAATTGATTTAAAGTGGATTCAGTTCCAAAGGTTCTGCATTTTTTATTCCTCTGTCAATTCCTTAGCCCATTATATGTCTAATGACATACTCACCTTAATTTAAAGACCGAGTGGGAGAAAGAAGGCAAGAGAAGTTTCCATTTCAACCATAATTAATAACGAGTGCATGCATTTTAGTCACTAAGGGGTGCTCGTAGGTTGGGCCGGATCGGATTTGGAGCTCATCTACAATCCACTCATGAATTATTGGGTGAATGCAATTCTCATTCACTTTCGCCCACATGCTCGAACAGTTTCAACCCATACACCATTTCGAATTGACAGATGGGTTGTGGGTAGATTGATGGATTAGGCTTTAGCCGAGTCTTGCTTTATTTTTTAAAATTTGTCCATACTATTTTGATCTTTTGAGCCTTTCAATCATATATAATTGTAGCATTTCAATTATATATACTATTTTGGTAAAAGCATGTCACACAAAATAGTGATTAACTTGGAAAAAATATAAAATTAAACAAGCATAAAATTAGAAATAAGAAGATACAACCCTAAACAATATGCAAAAAATTGATTTAGTATGATTACATCTAATTATATACTACTAAAGATCATGAACAATATGATCGAAAAGATTATTTGTCACACTAACTGTAAGGGGGCAAAAAAAGAAAAGAGAGTCAGTGTCTAATTTAATCAAGTATTAAAATACATGTGGGCGGGCGGGTTAAGATCGGATTTTTTTTTTCTAGAACTGCTAACTACCACCAAACCATGAAAAAATAAAATCCTAAATCATTACTCGCCCACCCTATCAGTTGAATCCGCCCATACATCATCGAATGGGGTCAGATTGGGTGTATTTGTCAGGTCATGCGGGTCTTATGAGTACCCTTTAATAGTCAGAGTCCAACTAACATTACAACATGAGAGATAAATGAAGATATATTTTCTCGTTGACAAATAAGACCCACATGTTGGAACATGTATTCTTGTTTTTCATGTCTGTCACTACTAAATGTCATCAAAGTATTTTCGATAATGATGAAATGTCATCCCTTTGATTATTTCAATTATTTTGAAATTTGTTTTTAATGATGAAATTAAGAAACTCTCTATTACTTCTGACTTTTCGAGAGTGGTAGCATAATGTGGTATGGTTCTTTAATTCTCGTCTTTAAGATTCTTAATTTTTATTAGTAACAAATTATTCTATAAAGTTCCATATACCCCACTACTAATCTAAAAGGAAACCTCCAAAACCCCAATTATTCTGGCCTAATGCCACATTTACTGTTTAATTTCCTAGTCCAGTAACGACCTGGACCTGCCATGTTTGTGTAAAGCATCCACCTCAGTCATATTATTCTACTAACATTAGTGTCCCAATTAATATTAATTTGGATACCTAATGATCATTTGAGTATCCTATCGTCTATCGACTCATGTGATGAGTAGAGAATACGGTTCTGTTTGGTTGTCCAATTTGAAATTAAACAATTCAATAAATTTTACATAGGATTGAAGCAACTTAAATTAAAAGATTTTAAAATGTTTTAATTATTGCTATATTTGATGTTATAAAATCAATTTTAAAAAATTCAAGAAATACCACTGTTTTGAATTTCCACTCCTGTTTGTGATGATAAATATAATTTTTTTGAATTTATTAATTCAAGATGATAGGAGTGTGCTTTTAATACTATGTAAAATTTCTTAAATTATTTAATTTTGAATTGGACAACCAAATTGTCCCAACATTAATTGTAGATATTGAATTACATATTAGGTTGTCTAGTGATGATATGGGGGCATTGCCTGCCCTAAAAAGGAGGGGTATTCTAATGCTTCAAGAAGTTCAGTTGTACTGCAATGGGACAACCACGATCAACACTATGACATCCTTATAAGAAAACTTTTTGTCCCACTTTTCTTAAATGAGAAGAAAAATCCACGCCCATGCCATGTGATGTGGGACAATTTTATGTAAGATACAACACTACTCGCATCAATGACTAGTTTGGAGATGCCAGTGCCACGAGCCTTCGGTGTCACACCTCACACTGTATCATTAAGTTGGCCATTTTTCTTTGACCACTCAACTGGATGTCATCTTTCTCTATGTGAATCATAAATTAAAAAAATGCAATCATTTCCATTGGGGTTGTAAAAATAATGCTGCCATTTTCACACCTCATCCTCATCAAATTTGACACCCTTTTGGTTATTCTTTTTAGGGAAAATTACAATAAGATCCCTTCTAAAATCTGACTATTACAGATATACCCCTCACGTTTTTAAAATTACACTGACACCCCTTACTTTCAAAATAAACTACAAAGAGACCCCTCCTTCTAACTTCTGTCCATTAATCCGTTAAATCATATTCAAATTTTTTCAAAATACCCTAACTACCCTTAGTGGATAATAACTTCCATGTTAAATGCATATAACTCACCAGTCCAATAGTTCATCCAATACTTTTGAATTTTTTAATTATTATTGATAAACAACTAAAAGATAATATATATATATATATATATATATATATATATATATATATATATATATATATATATAAGAAAAATGCTAAAAAAAATTTAAATTTTTTGTCCAACTGATGTGGCAGCCGTCAAATTTGCTCTTTAGAAACAATTATTTATTTAATTAAATTTTTAATTGATTTGCAAAATAAAAAATAAAAAAATTGATTTTCTAAGTTGCCACCTCATTTGAGTAAGTAGATTTGAGTTAAAAAAAAAAAAAAAAAAAAGGGTTATGTAGCATTACTCATATGTAGAATTAAATAAAAAGAATTATTACAATGGAGATGCACATATAGAGGTGGCAAATGAGGTGGCAACTTGGCAAATCAATTTTTTTTTAATTTTTACTCATCAATTAAATAGATAATTGTTTCTAATGAGCAAATCTGATGGCTACCACATCAGTTGGACAAAAATTTAAGCTTTTTGGCATTTTTCTTTTATATATATATAATCTTTTAGTTGTTTATGAATAAATAAATAAATCAATCAAATGTACTGGATGAATGTGTCGGACTGATGAGTTATATGCATTTAACATGGAAGTTGTCATCCAATAAGGGTAACTAGGGTATTTTGAAAAAAATTGAAAGTGATTTAACGGATTATGGACAGAAGTTAGAGAAAGGGGGTCTTAATGTAATTTCAGAAACGTGAGAGGGTCTATTTGTAATTATCAGATTTTAGAGGGGATCTTAATGTAATTTACCCTTCTTTTTAATTTCATTACCTTCAAACATAAGATGTGGGAATCACGTGGACCGCACTGAACAAGGTTGTCTATAAAGCTTAAAGTATTAAAAACAATATTTTTTTTTAAAAAAAATGAAAGCATTTTCGAACCAAAACTGATTTTAATTCGTATGATTTTAGGCTGTTGTTGGGAAAAGGACCCATCGTCAGTTTGTGGTTCCATCATATCTTTAATATGATGACGTGGCGGAAATCTATTGGTCGGTGAAGTAGTATGGGAATACGTAGAAATAGAGGTTGTGGCTGTGGGGACGCGACACCACGTCTAACGGTGGGGGAGGTGTTTGGTCGCCGCATCATTACCTCACCTCAATACGATAAATTCAATACTATTCCCTATTTTGATCCAAACACCAACCAACATTTATACTCCAATCTCCATGTGGTATTTAAAAAACCCTCTGGCCAATTCACGCCACGGCATTCCTCAGTGATCCACTCATTATTTTACTGTAAATTCTTCCGCCTACCAAGCTCCTAGAGAGAGAAAGTAGAGAGAGAGAATGGTATCTGCAAGTGCTCTTCCAACGTCGAAAGCTGAGAGTACTCTGTTTCATTTGAGGATTTAAAGAACTGCTTTTTGTTCTCCGTCTTTTGGGGATTTGGGAGTTTCATCAAGTTGAGTTTCTGCATTTTTTTCTTCTCTCAGTTTTGGCTCCAAATTTTCAATTTAGAGATTTAATCTTCTCTTTCTGCAGTTATCTTTGGAGATTTCTTTGCGAATTCCTTCAGCCGAAAGCGAGAAATTCGTAAAATCGGTGAGTAATTTTTTCAACGTATTCGGTTCTCTGTTTGAATTTTCTTGTAATTTCGCATTTTTTGAGCATTCAGGACTGAGTTTTAATGGAAGAATATAGAATTGTAGTCTCAACTTCTCTGAGAAGTATGAATCTGTTGCTGTTTCAGATTCTTCAGCTGCTTTTAATCTCAGGATATCCTAATTTTTTTTCAGACTGCAACAGAAAAAAAACAAAAAAACAAAAAAACAGAAAAAACACTTTCTAGTCATTTCTGCTACTGCGGAAACACTTTCCCTCCGTCGGAAGCAACACAATATCTACATTTTTTCCCCAAAGGTTCTGTTTGTGCACGACAGAGAACTGTTCGTGAAAAATTTTCCCGGGAAAATAAACGAGGGAATTCTTGATTCAAGCAGAAACTGTTAAATATGCCGGTGGCGTTGTTGTTCGGCATAATTTCCCCGAAAGAACAGTCATCGTCTAATCGGACGGGTATCGTCAAACTGCTGCTAATTCCAACAAATTGGGGCCGTTCAACACGTCATTTGAATGGACGGTTGTCATGTATCAGCCTCTATGGGCAGTCATGGACTGTGGTGATTAGATCAAATCTTTATCTCATGTCCACAAGGTTTTTGAGAATTTTATTTTATTTTATCCTTTCATAAAATCTGCTATATCACGCTCCCATGAAGCGCGTTGCAACACTCTCCTTTTTTTCGTTTTTTTCCTTGGTGTCTCCATTCTTTCTAATATAAGCAGTCCCACATCTTTTGGTACATGACAACAACTTGAATTAACTGATGAGGAATGCTAATCACAGTCATGATGGTTGAACTCTTGGGTTATGATTGGTGCATGACATACACGCATGTGGACCCCACATTGTGCATGTATGTTAGACATCAATTAGCGCAATGGTTCCACCGTCGTGATTGTGATTAGCATTCCCATTAACCAATTTCAGACGCAATTTTTGGCATCTTGCTGTTTTGTAACTGGAGTGTGATTGTATGCTCTTTAATGCCTATAATCTTGTGTCACATGGGAGTTCTCTCTACCCGAGGACACTAAATCCTTGGGAAAAGATCCTCTCAAGTGCACTTGACTCTAAACAATCTTGTTCTCATCTTCTTCTCGTTTGAAGCATGTTGGGAGAGCATCTAATTGTTAAAAAAGTGCTAGCACACTCAGTCATTTTGAATGTGCTCATGTCCTGACTTTTTTGTTTTATTAGATGATGTTTTACATGACTTGACGTGCTGTGATTGGAAGTTGAGTACAAACCTAGCACCTTTAAACAAGCAAAGGATCTAGACCCGTGGTGGTTGGCCAATAAAAATGGATGTGTATTTAAATTACAGAATTATCATTTCAAATTGCGAAAGTATCTAAATGCTTTTTAAATCTTAAAAGAAAAAAAAATGCTATGCTCTCACTTAGACAATTTTGTATTTTGTAATAGATATTTTCTAATTTGAATACATTCAAAGTAGTTTTATTGGTCTGGTGGTATCATGTCAGTTGGTAGCATCATTCCATAGATGACACATAATGTTTTTGTACGATGCTAGCAATATTCCACCAAAAATATATATCAAGACGATTTTTCATCTACTGATCATGTGGTTTTGATTTGAAATTTATTCTAATTTTAACTGATACTCCTATCCTATGCTAACCTGTAATATCCGGAGTCCTATAATAATATGTTGTGTTTATTCTTTGTGCTACAATTAATAGGTTATATCTAGAATGTGATCTTATTACAAATTTACAATCCTTGAATCCTACAACTTTGTGCTTTTGGATAAATGTACCTTTTGGGATGAAATTATCTTATTTCCAAAAAATTGAATAAAACAATCACAATCACCACAAGCAGCAATCATAGGATTGCAGATGATATGAGCCTGGTTGTATCAAGCTCCTTTGCTGAAGCAGTTTTACTGTTCTGCAGGATAGATTAATCACAATGTGAGCACATTTTGTCAATGAGCAACTTCAACGGCTAACTGAATCCTCCAGAATCCTTTCTTATCTTTCTCAAACACGGTAACATCTTTATCTCTTAAACAAACTGGTGATCCTGTTCATGGCATGTTTTGATCTGACTGGTGAAAGAATGGCACACCAGCATTGCACCGTTATTTTCATGAGTGATAATACTATTGGAGTTTCATGTTATAATTAGGAGCTCTAAACCAATGAATATGACAATGGTTAATGCACTTCCTGTGAGTTTATGCATTCTGTCTTTTGTTTTAGGTGTCCAGAACTCCTTATCACAGACAATAGTCTGTGAAGTCACCACACTTTCAACTACTTTCAAGGTCAACTCTTTTACTCTTTATTATGGAACTGAGACAGTGAGACCAAAGTTGATGAAGATAATGTGAACAGGTAGTTGATAACCCCATGAAAAGTTACTCTAACTTGAGAACATGGGAGAGTGGATTGGTTTTGAAATTAAAAGTCTGCTCACTCTTATCTGCCTTTGTCTGATTAAACTAGTCTAATTTAGATGTGTGATGATTCTAATGGGGCTTGAGTTTGTCTCATCATTGCTCATTTTGATAGAATCTTCATATATATATTTTAGTCCAACCCAATTATAATCATTTTAGGATCAGCTTAGGAGGCTTGAAACATTACCAATTCCAACTGACTTGAGTCAATCCTGTTGCTAGCTCAAGATCCTAAGGCTCTCAAAGGTGTAAACTAGCTAGGATTCATGTGGGCGAAATTTGAACCAATATGCTAAAGTTGAAGTGATTTTATCCCTACCTATCCCAAACTCAAAAAATAGGTTTTCAGGTTGGGATAAGTGTGGTAGGAGAACTTCTGTAACCCTAACTATCAATAAGTTTATGGTCTTCTCCTCTCCTCCATATGTGTGAGCACACCGTCAAACCAGTAAATCTTGATGTGTGTTTTTTCTTGCTTGTTTTAGTTATTGTGCTTTTGTGGTTAAGTCCTGTGGATTGGTCTTACAAGTCCTTTTGACCATCTACAAATTCTTTCTTTTTGGATTTTACTCTAAACCTTTTCAATATTAGGACAAAACCGAGACAATCGCAAACCCAATTTGCCTAATCCCACATTCACCCCATTGCAATCTTAGATCAATAGCTTGGAAAAATATAAGGATGATATAAGGTGCTCCATTACTTTTGTTTTGGAGTAGTGTAACAAGCATACTAGTGCTCCATTACTTTTATTTTTCGAGTAGTAGTGGAAAAAGCATACTATCACTCTCCATAGGGCTCACTTCCTCCACAAATCCCTCTTATTCCTCAAGAAAGGATACTGTTATCCCCTCAACTATTTTTTTTTTTGTCTTTTTGTTTTGAAGGAATTACAGATAGGTCCGGCTACGAGCAAACAATTACAGTTCAATACAAATGACTACTAACTTAACTGTGAATGACTAGTAACTGTAATTATTTACCCGTGGCCAGACCTATCTGTAATTCACCCTGTTTTTGTTTTTTGTTTTTTTTGTTTTTTTGGGGGGAGGGTTTGGTGGTGGAGGAACTATCACAATATCTCTAGAAGGGTTTATCGGTTAGACCTATTACAATATTCTAGACCAACTCTTTTAAGAACAGTGAATTACCACAATTGGTGGAAATAAAAGCATTCACGATTGGTAAGGAAAGAACATTTCACCAGCTAACCGGGTTAAGTGTTATCCTTGCTGTGACGCAGAGAGGAAGAGAGAAGTGTTCTCCTTGATTTGAGAAGCTGTGGTTTAATGGCTAGAGTCTTTTCACCATACTTTGATCCTGAGTATGAGAACTTCAGCATCAGAATAAATCCTCCAAGGTTATTATTTTGTCTACATCTCTCTTCAACGAATATTTTTTGCTGTGTTCTCTGTTTATCTGGTCAGAACTGTATTGCCTCTGTCATTTAAAGTTCTAATATGATGAGGGGACCCCTGAGACTAGTTACTATAATGAAATAATAAATTACCTAGCATTTTAGCAGGTGTCAATTTGTTGCTCGAAATAACTTGCTTTTCCTCTTATTCTGTTTGCAGGGTGTCTGTAGACAACACGAGTTGCAGTGATTGTACTCTGGTAAAGGTGAATTCCTATATCAATAAGAATTATGTTTCCTTGGTGAAAATTACCAAGTTGAGCCTTAATTGAGTAAACCATGCTTTTGCAATGCCACTAGGCAAGAGATTAAGAATGAATCAGCTCACATAGATGCAGGCATAGCATGCCTTTTTATAATACCTTTGTTGTAAACTCGTAATGTCCATATTTTAGACATACCTGAGATAATATTTTGTGTAATAGGACATCAATGGAAAGAGAGTTTTAATCAACTTCCACAGTGGAAAACAAAACATTAACAGAGATAAAGAAAAAAAAAAAAAAAGGGAAAAACAAGTTACATAGCCGAAGTAATTTTGGAGGTCTATGTTTTATCAAGGTTTATGGTTAATGCCATTACCAGCTAACAAATAATGTGTTAGTTGGATTGCCCAAATTCTCAACTCAATCTTCGGTCTAAAATTTTTTACCCAAGCTTGTCCATTGGACAGGTTGGGTCTCATATAACCCACATACATATCCCCACTGTGTTACTTTCATTTTTTTTTGCGTTGTCCATGTATAAAATTTGCTGTGTCAAAATTGGCTCCCTATTTACAGCTGAAAACTGAACCTAGAAGTAGAGGAACCCACAATCAAATAAATAATTCCAGAATTACGGAAAACCTTATCCTGCCTTGATTAGAAGGGTTCCTTGGTGTAGATAACTTCCCTTCTGCCTTTTACCATTTTTTATCATCTTGTAAGAATGATCGGTTGAAGGTTATTGAATATGATGTTTCAGATTGACAGCGTAAACAAACCGGGAATACTGCTAGAAGTGGTTCAAATCCTTGCAGACCTTGACCTCATCATCACCAAAGCATATATCTCCTCTGATGGCGGATGGTTCATGGATGGTATGTACGTATTAACTTGATTTTCCTTCGTACTTAAATCTATAGAGAGGATGACTTTATTATGCTTTTACTATGAGCTCTTCCTTGATCTATAAATGTATAGCTTTTTGTTGCAAGTGTGATGACCCACGAGCTTGTTTTTAGTGTCGTGCACAAAAATTTTGGGTATCTGCTTAGGTCAAAGATTAAGAGGCAAGGTTGGTCAACTAAATTAGATGAGAGTAAATACAAAACTCGGCCTTGCAATTTTGGTGGTGAATTTACATTTTACATAATCTAGTTAGGCACATGTATCAAGAAACCTGTTGAAATGTGCGGATTAAATAAGAGTTCATAGGCACCCTCTTTATGGCCTCTTCTTAAAAGTCAAAACTCTTTCTCATCAAACAAGTGTTAAGAATTGTCTGTTATCTTTAAATCAACAGTATTTCATGTAACCGATCAACAAGGAAACAAAGTTACAGATGGAAAAACCATTGACTACATAGAGAAGGTACGTCCTTTACCCTTCTCCTATTCTTATTTTCTTTTCCGTGCTTGACTTTAAATTCAGAACAGGATGTGCAATCCAGTTTGACTTGTATCAGTGGTGAGAACAATGTCCCTCCTCATAAAGGGATGGACCTTCCTCAAAAAAAGGGTTTCATTCAGGGGGCTGAGTGAACTGCAGAAATCGGGTACCTTGGTGACCCATGCTGACCGATATTTTTTCAGTGTGGCATATTGAGGGCAAATTCTTCTATGTTTTTTTTTGTTACAACAGGCATTAGGACCAAAGGGTCACACTACAGAAGGGGTAAAGACTTGGCCAGGAAAACGGGTTGGGGTGCACTCTGTTGGTGATCACACAGCAATTGAGCTCATTGGCAGGGACCGCCCAGGTCTTTTATCTGAGATTTCTGCTGTCCTTGCCAACCTCCACTTTAATGTGGTTGCTGCTGAAGTTTGGACTCACAACAGACGAATAGCATGCGTGGTTTACGTCAATGAGTTTTCAACATGTCGTGCTGTGGATGACCCCACCAGATTAGCTGTTATGGAGGAGCAGCTCAAGAACATTCTTCGTCAATGTGATGATGATGAGAAAGTAGCTCGCACCAGTTTCTCCATGGGGTTCACCCATGTTGATCGGCGGCTCCACCAGATGTTGTTTGCTGATAGGGATTATGAAGGTGGTGTAGCAACAACCGAAGTCGATTATCCTCCCACCTTTAAACCAAAAATTACAGTTGACCGTTGTGAGGACAAGGGTTACTCAGTGGTTAATGTCCGGTGCAAAGATCGGCCAAAACTTATGTTTGACATTGTATGCACACTCACAGACATGCAATACGTTGTTTTTCATGCCAACATCTCATCCGATGGTCCCTACGCATTACAGGTATATGCATGAATATTAGCTGATAAACAGTTGATGCATTTTACCACGTTTTTATAGTAGATTTTAAGTTGAAGAACTTATCTTTTCCTTTGAAAGCATTCTTTGTATAATAATATAACATGCTTTATAACTTCAAACGGCCTCAAAATTGCTGACATGATTTTAGGAACAAAAATATTTGCATAAATCTGAATGATCTTCAGTCAATGCAATTGCACATTAACCTTACTAGTCTTATATGCCACTATGAGGTAAAAGAGATGGTTAACATCAGTTTCATGAGATAGTCCGACATATGATCAATGAACTCTGTTATGTGGGTAGAACTGAATAAAATTCTTGACGGAGCTGCTCTAAATACTAGGGCAATTTAGCTGTTTGCACGTTGCAGTAGAAATAATTTCTAGTAATCGGTCAGTTTGCTCAAGGAGCATTTGAATGTATAATGGAAATGAAATCAATACATCATGTTTGAAAGAATTTTGAAAATGATTGTATTTTGGTTTTTATAGCATTAAAAAATGGCCTTATTCTGTGTCAGAAAATAATTTAAGGATTTCATAATGCCATCATTTTCATATCTATCTATCAGTTTTTCTTTCAAATCCAAATTTTGAAATGACTATTTTTTTTTTTTCTGTATTGTTTCCATCAGAAAGATGGATTTGAGCCTTGGTCATATGGGAAAAAAATGGAATGAATACACTTTATGTTGGATATCCCTGATCCCCCTTTGTAAGATCTTGATTTAAGTAACTGAACTGAGTGTTTAAACTTGTAGGAGTATTATATTCGTCACATGGATGGTTGCATACTAGATACCGAAGGAGAAAAGGATAGGGTAATCAAATGTATTGAAGCTGCGATTCGAAGAAGGGTCAGTGAGGTAAGTGAAACGTCTAACCAAAGTCTTTTTCTCGTCTGTAGACCTTTATAATAGTGTAAATAGATATTGTTTGGTAGTTCCACTTCAAAAAATTGTAGTTGTTGACAATCGATGATTTGTCATTATTTTGTCTACAAACGATGGTTTGTCTACCTATACAAAACATCAACAGTAAACCAGAAAAAAGAAACATAGATGAAGAACAAGATTTAAGATTACTTACGTTGTGAATTCAAGATTTAAGATTTGCCTTGTGAATTCAACTAACTTTGGAGGTTTTGATGAATGTAATAAATTATATTTCTCTTACAAAATTTATATCAAATATAAGGAAGTTCTACTTGCTTGTTAGTTTAGATACAGTTAATGAATTCAAAGATGGAATATAATTCAGGGTCTGAGTCTAGAGCTCTGTGCAAAGGATAAAGTAGGCTTGCTATCTGAAGTAACAAGAGTTCTCCGTGAGAATGGGTTGTCTGTTACCAGAGCTGGAGTCACGACGATTGGGGAGCAAGCGATGAATGTCTTCTATGTGAGAGATGCTTCTGGAAATCCAGTGGACATGAAGACTATTGAAGCACTTCATAAAGAAATCGGACACACAATGATGCTTAATGTGAAGAAGGTCCCAGCCAGTGCCAAGGCACCTGAGGCTAGCGGATGGGCCAAAGCAAGCTTCTTCTTCGGGAGTTTATTCGAAAGGTTCTTGGCTTGAAATAATGTCCATATGATTGTGACATATGCATTGAAGTGTATAGAATAATAATGCTGTTCAGAATCAAATATGGGCAGGGCTTTTGCAACTGCATAGTTTGTTTTTAACATGAATGCTTGTATCTTGTGGTGCTTCCTTTTTCCATTCTTTTTCCGTTTTTGTTTTATTATTGTTGTTATTATTACTAGCAGTCAAGCACACGTGATGCATGTTGCGCCACGTGATGCATGCGCAACATGCATCTTCCCCCTAAAAAAGAGAGTAGATAGAGTAGGCAGAACTGTTTTGGTGATAGATTGGGAAACGTGGGAATAGAAGAGGGGAAACGTGAGATAGTAAGAATTTTGTATAACTGTTTTGAGGTTGTTGAATTTATTAATTAGTTTGCAATGAAGATAAAATTTTAAGAGTATTTTAGTAAATTCAAGTGCAATACAACCACAAAAAAATTCTCTTAATGTAGTAGTATAGATTACGGGAATGCTTATTTTATTTGAATGTACTAATGGTTTGCTCAAAATTTTTTTAAAATATATTTATAGCCTAAATGCCCGGCCCTACAGAGAAGCCTCTCAGGCTCTCAGGAGCCACCCATACTATTAGACAAACAAATTATTGGTTAATGATTGGCTTGCTTGGAATACAATGGATTTGTTGTCTTGGCCGAGTTAAAGGATGCAATAATACAGATTAACGTAAAATTTGGACATGTATAGAATAAGAAAGATGAGGAGGAAGAAAAGGACTTGATAATTTGATATTCCCACTTGGAAAGAAGAAAAATGAAAGCATGTGAGGTACACCTGGAATGATACTTCTGGTGTGTTATGCAAGTTAAGATTACACGTCAAAAAATGACCATTAATCTAGCTGTGATCTTAGTGGATCAGTCAAATTGATCAACCTCCCACAGGGCTTCGGACCATAGCACAGGCGTGGACAAAATATATATGACAGGCATGGGACATGCCAATTTAAGCATGAGAAATGGTTTTTTATGCCGCTATTTCTACAGCCATTTCGGCACCATAGACACACAAAGAGTGGCCATGGGTCTCGTGTTTGTCCAAAAATAATGTTGGGGCTATTTCTCATGTCTATGGTGCAGAAAAGGTGGTAGAAATAGTCTTACTATATAGTTTAAGGGGCTGTTTGGTAAATCTGAAAAATTGAAAACTGTCCAGTTAGAAACAATTTTGATTAGTTTTGATTTTACACTGTTTGGTAAGTCTCTTTTTTCATATTAATTAATTCAGTTTTGTTATGAAAATAAAGCATAAACACAATTTTTTTCAAACCAACTATGAGTTAGTTTATTAAAAAATCAAATACTTTGTAACAGTTATGGATTTGATCCAGTCTAATCTAGTTTTTAAAGTTTCCAAACAATCCCTAACTAATCTACTATATTCCCATTAAGGTAGGATGGCTTGTTCATTGTTTCTTCTGTGCTTTGCAGTGTGATTTTCAATTGGGGGCCGGTCATAAGGAGGTCAATAAGGTTTCAATCTGTTGAATGGGGCGCATTTGCTAGAGGATTTATTCTCTTTTATTTCATTTTCATTCTTATCCTTTCCTTTGGTTATTCTCTTTTGCTTCATTTTCATTCTTATTCTTTCCTTTGCGTAATCAACATAGTATTTTTGGGGCATTCCGCAATGTTTCAATGTATATATTCTCCGAGGCATTGGTTTGGGCTATGCTTTGATTAATTTTCAATTTGTGAGAGGTGAAGCAAGAAAGCATTGCAATCCTTGTTTGCTCAGATAATGGGTTTTATTTTTATTTCATTTAAAAAAAAATTAATAATCTTTCACTATCGTATCTAAATTTTGGGGGTAAGGTCTAAAATGGTGACACATCTTCTTCTTCTTCTTCATTCTTCTTCTTCCATTTTTTTTTTTTTTTTTTTGGGTGTTTGACGGTCAGGGGTATCTGGGTCAGCTTGCGCACACCTCAACTAAATCCCTTTTCAGGACAATCTTAAGGACGCATCCCCCACATCAGCATGGTGCATTCAAGAATTAATTTTTAGGAGTACTCTCCAGAGGAATCGAATTCAGATTGATAGAATAGAGGGACTCTCCTCCCACCAAATCTTTTATCGAAAATGGTAATGCATCTTTGCTAATAAGGCGCAACATAATGAATTTTGAATCAATTTTTTAGGGCATCTAAGCGCACCCCCAATTATGCAAGTCAATTTAACATGTAACATCACATTGTCAATTTAATAGCAACAAGCATGCAATATATGTTGTCTAATCTGTTAGTCGCGTAGTAAAATAAAACTGATCAAGCAATCAAACACTTGCTCGTCTACTTGGACAAAAAGTCCAATCAACATTGGGCCCTCCAATATTCATGGATTAATTTTCCAACCATATAATCATAATGGTGACACTTTCCTTCTTTTATTAGTGAGCTCATGTGTGTGTGTTTTTTTTTTGGCGGGGGTTCAGAATTAATGGATGGATGAACACAAATGCATGCACCCAAAAAAGGAAGAAGAGAAAGAAAACATATTTTATTTTTCTACCTCCACATATAAGAGTAAAACTTTAGGTAATTTTTTTTGTGGAGGATGACAAGGCCGTTTGATCAAAATACCTCATGTACATGCACTACTAATTTACTAAAAGGTAAATTCCCAAAATGATAATTGAAAAATGGAATGAATCAATTGAAATTTCATTCCAATTCATTCAAACAATATGTTTGGATGAGGTAATTAAATGGGAATGGAATCAAACAGTAGTAGTGAATTATAATGATATTCATTCTGTAATGTTTATTTCAATTTCATTCCATTTCAGAATATTTTAAGTGTGAAATCAGATTCATTCACACCCATTCTATTCCAACCAAACAAACATGATATCAATAGATAAAAACTTACATGGAGTACCTTATGAAATTTACAATATAATTCGATTAATTCTCATCTTGTAAGCAGCTAGATATTTTTTTGTTGATAAGATAAGAATAAAAGAAAAAAAAAACTGTCAGCAATGGCCGACAAGCTATTATTGCTCAAGTGCATAGGATCATTTGATCATAGACCTCCACGGGCACAGTTTGTCCTGAATTCGAAAGGTCCAATTATATATACTCCGATTCCATCAAATGATGCAACCATTCGTGGCTTAGGAGAATGTATCCGGACGACATCCAAGACATCATTCATTAGCTAATTTAGACGTGCGTAGGTATTTGGTTCAAAAAGAAGTTTGTTCCCTTTAAGTAAGGATAAATTTTTTTAACAAAAAAAAAAAAAAAATTTAAAATTTAGTGCGAGGAGATACAGACAAACATAGATGATACATGATTTTAGGACTATAGGTAAGAAACAAAATAGAATGGAGTGTCAAAAGATGCGTGACGTATCCACCAAATGGGTAATGTTACTTTGCCCCATAGAGAACATGCTTCAGGAATCAAGACCCACCACTCATGCATTTGGTAACTGCCCAAAAATGGGGATATGAAGTATTGAATTTGGGTCCATTTGGTGCCAAAATTAATCACATTGTCTAGAGAAATTTGTTAGAAGTTTCAAAACCATAAGCGGAGCAAACAATTATTCGGTCGGGCTTTATTTTACTTTTGGGTTGGGAATAGGATTGTAAATGGGCTGATCGAGTCGAATTTAAAAATTGACTACTCATGTTCGGTTTGATAAATCAATGAGATCACAAAAAATTTTGAGTTTAAAGTATGTTTTATGTGTGAACTCAAACGAATCAATCTTGAGTAGTTATTATTATTATTATTTTTATATTATTATTATTATATGTTAACATCTCGAGTAGTCAAATTTGAAAGTATTAATGATCTTATTCGGTTAAATAGTATTCAACTCGAACTGGGCTCGATATATTACCAATCTTAAAGTTAAGTTTTAACTTAATTTGTTCATGAACAGTTTCCAAACAAACTTCTTATCAAGTTAATCTCAAATCGAACCCTCAAGTAGCTTAATTTCATTTTAACCATAGGCGGCCAATTAATATTCGTCACTACTTCAAAATATTATTATTGCTATTATTTTCCCTCAATGTCAAGTCAAATGAATTAGAAAACTGATCCCTTGACGTTCCCAACCGTGGACGTAAGGACCAATTTCTCAATCAAGTTGAGACCTATAAGAAAAAGTTTGTTCCAAGGAAAATTGGCAAGGAGAGCACGTGCTACGAACGTCCCACTACCTAACTTATAGGTTGAGGAATATGTAGTTATCAATCTATACTGCCATTTTAAAACTAATAAAAGTGATATTGCTTAAAAAATTTTGACACGGCACACTGTTGTGCTTCTGTTTATACCTAAAAAAAAGAAAGAAAAAAAAAAGGGCTGCCCTTTTGAGGCCTTCATGGCACACCGTTGCTCTTTCCTAGGAGAGGGGAGATACAAGGATGGAAAGTACTTTTCCCTTCATACTCCCCTTTACCTTTGTGGTGCAATAGATCTAACCTGTTGAATTTAGTTTGATGTTTGGGGAAGAAAAAGGACAACAATTAAGTTAAATTCGAACAAGCTCTCAATTTCCAACTTGCTCTTAAATGCCCTCATATTCATATTAGATTAGATGGCCAAACCATTTTTCCCCCCTTTTTGGTGGGAAGTTGGGACTGAATCCATGTTGTCTGTTGTAGAATACCTAAAATTATAACTATTTGTAATTGTTTGGATTTTGGAAAGAATACAGAAAAGGAAAGGTAAAATGATAAAAATTCTTAAGGTTTGTTGGTTGTCTAATGAAAATTAGGGTGATGATTGCCATTTTCTTCAATAATTCCATTTACGTTGCTCCTTTTATTTCTAGTAGACTATTTTCTTTGAAAAAACACATTTTTATAGGAAACCATATAAAATGCTTTCATATCAGCTTATATGTTTTAACATTTCAATTTTGCTCTCAAGTGTACAAAATATTTAAAAATATAATATACCTATGAGAAATGATATTTTAAGAAATCAAGTAATAAAGTTCATTGACTTTTTGAATGTGACAATAATTTCAAAACATCCTATAGAGGAAAGGAGGCTAATAAATAAGGAAAGAGGGAGTATTAGATTTGTTCACAAAAATTATACTTTAAACACAATGAAATAACTCAATTATATGAGACATCCAAATAGGCCCTAAGGAAGTGAATCCATCTTAAAGCAAATTTTCAATTTTCCTTTCTCTTTCCATGTTTCTTTTCGAACTTTAAATAGAGCTTAAAATTTCTGTAAATTGGCTATGAAGAGATTAGGATTTATTTAAAAAAAAAAAAGGAAAAAAAAAGGGAAGGAGGAGGAAGGAGAAACTAACGGAAAATGTCACAAGTAGTGCAACAAGCAAATAAAGTACAACTTCCCAACAGATATGGCAATCTTATAGGATAGTTTGAGACTCTAACATCACTGTATGTTTTTTTTCACCCCTTGCTGGGATACATTCATGATATTTATTGTCACATTTGTCACATTACATCACTGTATTTATTACATTTAATCTGTCTTACTAATATAATTTAATGAAAAGATACATTAAAATAAATTCATATGCAAACAACAACAATAATAAAAGAACTTCGATCATAGATTATGAAATGAGAGAAAACATTAATTATTGCATATGATCAACCCTCAAATAGTCATGTAATTTTTTAATGAAATTTCGTATTTAATTTCTTTGACAAGGCCTTTATTCAAAGGTATAAAGATACATGTCTTAGTATTGAAGGAATAAAAAAAAAATTAAAAAAAAATGGGTGGGGTGGGGTGGGGTGGGGTTGGTTGAGGTGGCCTGTGGAATTTGGCCATGGTTTTTATCTGGACTTTCAAGATGGTGGTGTTGCTCTTACTTTGGGGGAGAAATTCCAATAATAAAATTGAGATGAAATTCGAATATTAAAATTGAGATGCCCCCTCACGGAAGGCCAAAGGACCCAATCCCAATCGCTTATGCTTGCTTTTTGGTGCGGTTTCGATTATAGACAACTCTCGAAGTTTCTCCACACACCCCCCGATTTTCCCTCTCACTCCTCCATTTTCCTCTTCTTTACTTTTTCCTCCCCACAAAAAACTAATATTAATTCCCTTTTTTTATTTTTTCATCTTTATTATTCTTAGCTTTTTCGAATGCGTCTTCTTTTCTTGTCGCCTCTGCAGCCACGTGGGCCCCACCCCTTCAAATCTAAACCCCACCACCGCACCATTCATCACTCACTGCCACGTGTCATCACAGACGTCGCTCGTTCCTCTTCCCCTTACGTCTCTTCTTGCTCTTTTCCCCACATTTCCCCTTCCCCTGCTGAAGTCTGCTCCTTTCAGGAATTCACAAGAAACCCACAAAAAAATTTACAGGGCAAAACCATATATACCCTTCAAAGGTATGAATTTGATGCAAAACCCCTCCATCTCTTTCTTTCTAGGGTTTTGATTGTGATATTTTTGTGCTCTATGTCATATATATCTCTGCAACTCTTCTATGCAGTGGACAGGTGGTGTTTCAAGGTGTATTACTCATTCACTTCCCTTTGTCTTTTTGATGCAGTTTCCTGAATTCAATGTCTTGGAATTTGATTTGCCTTGTACGTTTCTCTCTCTACCCTTTCTCTCTCTCTAACTCTCTTGTCTCTATTTGGTGACAGAAACGAGGAAGTTCATTGGACTATATATATATAGCTATCAGCGGAGGTAGAGAAGTGAAATGATTGGGGAAGGAGGGTTGAGGATTGAGGACTTGAACTTATGCTTTGAGAAGCTCGTGATGATTGCTTCTGGTATGGGTGATGGTGATGGTGGAAGTGGTAGTGGTGAAATGAGGAAGATGCGAGGTGGGGTCATCACCGAGTGGAAGGATATTCCTATGGAGCTGCTGTTGCGAATCGTTTCGCTCGTCGATGATCGGACGGTCATCATCGCTTCTGGAGTTTGTAGTGGCTGGAGGGATGCTATTTGCTTGGGCCTTACCCATCTGTCTCTCTCATGGTATATATATCTTTGCTCCACCCCCTCTCCTCTCTCTCTCTCTCTCTCTCTCTCTAATATTTGACCATGGAGTACTAATTTCTTTTGGATGCTCATAAATTTCACTTTTTTTTGGTTGGCTTTGTGGTGTGGTATTTGCTTGGTTAACTGCTTCATTTGCTTTTCCTAAATCAAGAGAAAAGTAGAGCTTATTGTGTGTAATTATGGTGAGGATCAAACCCTCGACCTTTAAGTTTGGTAGCATATTGTGTTCTTTTTTCTGCTTAGTTTGATGCTGATAATGAAATTTGATGATTGTGGTATATTTACATGATTTTTTAAAATTAATTTTACTCCGTTTTTCATTTAGGAACTGCAAGGGTAAGCTTATAGAGATATACTTGAAAAAAGAGAAAAAAACCCTTTTTTAGGACTCAACTAGACAAGTGGGAAAGAGTGGTATTAGATGTCAATTACAGCAACATGAACCTATGGGCCTTATCTCTTTTATTCTTTATTTATATTTTCATGAGAAATTTTTGGCTTTTTGGCCGCATGCTGTTTTGTAATCCACCTTTTTTTGTAATCTATATTATTTATTAATTTTTTGGCCGTGTCCCTGCTTTTACAGTCTTGACGCTTTTTGGAACACGAGATGAAGTGTGATGGATTTTCAAATAGTTAGAAAAAAGATTTAGTATTCCTGAACAAGAGATAGCTCTTGGGTTATTTTAAATACCCTTCTTTTGAGTACTCAAGATTTAGCTCATCACTTGCCTGTTTATGACTCTGGTAGAATCAATGGAATGGATGTAGACTTGCTTCTCTGGGTTCGGTGAGCTTCCATGCATAGTTGTGAAGCAAGCTCAGCTAGTTAATTGAGATATTCAAACATTGTTGAATTGATTGATGTATATGATTACCCAATAACCTAGTTACATATGTTTTGCACCCAGTGCTTTGTGGTAATGATGGTATCTTGAAGATGTGAGCAAAATGAGTTATGAACGTTCCTTAATCAAAATAAATTAGAACTAGACTATCTGGCCCTTCCGATGAGTGGCCTACTTTGGCTTTATAACATGAACCTTGACTTACGAAAGCAACTAATGGGCGATCCTATGGTTCCTTGTTAGGTTGTGCTTGAAATCTGTATAGAACTTTCTTTGAAGACATAATTCCCATCACTATTGTGTTTTGGCTAAGAACATTGGTGATGATCAACTTTGTCATGAATATTGAAGCATTGTTGAATTGATTTATCAAGTTTGAACAATTGAGGTTTCCAAAGTTTTAATTTCTACCTTAGTATTATAACTCCATTCCATTCTTGTTTCTTGACAAGAGGAGCATGAAGAGGGTTATTATAAAGCAAATACTGGATCAGGAACCTATCCCTGGTCAATTTGATCATTTTCCTCTGGACTTAATACTATATATTCATCATCATGGTGGTATTTTCTATGCTTGTTTGGCAGAAGGTGACCGACCAAGTCATTGGGCAGGGGTGGTGTTCATGGTTTCCCAGTTAGGTCTGCATTCTGTTGCTGACTTTGGGGAAATCTCAAAGGTCATTTTACGTTCCCTGCTTGGGATCCTAGATTTGCATAAAGCAGGGTATTTATGAATAATTGAATATGATAGACATTGGTCAGACCTTGATTTAATCTACTAAACCTATTGTAGTCATCATAACCTTTCCAGATCTAATTGAAGTTGACTATTTGAATTTTGCCTTGCTTTTCCATCATTCACATCACCATCATTCCATTCTATTTATAGGATGGGGACTATAGTTTTGGATCTCAGTTTCTGCTCTAGTGAACATGGGAGAGACTGCAAATTGTGACAGGCGAGATGCTGTATGTTTATTATTCATGCCGAACTCATTTATCTCTTCACGCTACTTAATTGCTTAAAATAATGTCACTGTGAGCACTTGATTCATAATGGTGGGTAGAATTTTTTTTCATGTTTTATCTGGTTTCTAGATTTTATGTTGTTGATCATTTGTCCATCCATCCTTTTTCTTTTCATTTTTTCCAATGGAAGATTTGCAACTTGCTGCTGCATGACCCTAAAATTAAGGTCGTGGGGTTGTGCAGTCAGGAAGGACATTGGGCAGTCAGGGATCTAATGGGAATGTGATTCTAAAAAAAATTGATGGCTCTGTAAGGACAAACTCACAAGGGTTACAAAAAGGTTATGGTAAAAATCAGAATTTAAGGTAACCTGTAAAGGTTGCTGTGACAATAATGGTAAGGGTGTAACCAGATTCAAGTATGACAGTGTTTTGTATTGGTTGCGGTTGCCATCATTGCGAATATTTTGTTAAGTCTCTTAATGTGTCCTAAATTTAGTGGTGCATGTGTTTTCACCCCAGAATCCCTGTATATTAATGATTTTAAAGAATTTTAATGAATTTAATTCAACCTAATAAACCTTCTCAAGTATAGTTAAAGTATTTTAGGTTTTTTGGAATTATTTTTTTGCTATAATTACTATATATATATATATATATTATATTTTTACTTCTATTTTATTAAACATGCTCATAAAATGTAATTAGCGTTAAACACTAACAATGTTCAATTGTTCATACTTCATAGGAGTTCATAAAGACAAATGATAATATTCATTAATCACTCATTTAATACCAAAAGCAATGTTATGGTTGATCTACGTTACATCCATCCCTTACTAGTCTTAATGAACCGCAGCCCTATGGTAAGATGTAGTTGAATATCCTGGAATTCCTGTCATCTTGTGGTTGCATCGTATAGTGCACTGGTGGAGAAGTGTGGGGATTGGATGGAATTCCATTACAAGGAGATTCTATCAGTGGTGGATAATAGTGAGGTTGCTTGATGTATTATGATGAATAAGGCGGTGGTGGTTATGGTGGGTAATAATCATAAGGTGGATTGTTAGGTGGAGGTGGGTAGTGTGATGATTGGTGACTCGTACAACTGCAACTACCCTGAGAGGATGAGTCTTCAACTCCAAACTCACCAATACTAAAAGAAAACGCTTCTAATGATTTAGAGTGCAGTGCGTTTGTTCATCCTTAATACACCCCTACCGCCATTCTCATCCGCGTTAAGTTTCCAACTTAAAAGCTTAAACTATTAGGTGGAAGGCCTAAAGAGGTATATGAAGCCAAATCAAACTCAATATTTAGGCCCTAGTTTGGCTAAGCTTTTAGATGGTCTAAAATCACTTTTGAAGCTTAAAATTACTTTTGGTTCTGTTTGGTAGTATAAATTATAATCACTTATAAGCTCAAAAAGTGATTCTATAATAAGTAGATTGTCCTCAGCTTTTAATCAGAAGCCTGGCGTCAGCTTTTGCAGAGGATTTTAATAACTTTCATATTTTCAAAACTACCGTTTTGCTCGAGTATGGAAACAATTTTCTCCGCCTTAGACCCAAGTCCTCTCCTCTCCTGCGGCTGTGCTTTTTTCTCCTACCGGCATCAATGTCTTAGTAACTTCAACCAACTTGGACCCGTAGAATCCTAATTTAAACTTCAAATCTTTTTTTTTTCTCCCTTCATTCATTCATTGATTTATACTTGTTGGAATATTTTCAAGAATTGATTTCATAAAATTTGGATTTGTAATAAATTTTTTTTAAAAAAAATATCAATTCATGCTCTCTTTTTTTTCTTTGTTTTAAGCAAGGAAAATTTTTTTTTTAAAAACAAAAAAACGTAAGCAAAATCGCTAATAATACACCTTTGTGAGGTTGGTTGAGAGATCAAGTCTTGTGTGTGTTTTCCAAAGGTTATCGTTTTAATGTCTCGTCACTCTTGTTGTTTGTGCGGTTATGGGACACGTTACCTAGGCTCTTAGGGGAATAGTCTGAATTCAAATTTCGATAAGAGTACGGTCTAAGATACCTCTAATCATTAATATTAAAAAAAAAAAAAAAAAATCACTACTAATACCAAATAGAGCCCAAAAAAAAAAAAAAATCATTTATTATAAGGGACAATTAGTCAAGTTAGGGTTATAATAATAACAGCAAATGTTCATCCCAAACAAACAAAAAATTACTTTCAGCTCTAACAGCACTTTTGAATACAATTTCCAAACAGAGAATGATTCTTTTCTACTACTCGTAACTTCTGATTCTCTTCTACTTTTTCCTAAGAGCAAAGGTTCCAGTTTTTCCAAACAGGGCCTTAGACGATGAAGGGATTCCTAACACTCCCACTCACGTATAGGTGTAACAAATAAGAAGCATGTCATGTCATGTGGACAACAAAGATGGGCTCATATATGGGCCACAAGAAAGATTGGCTTTGATACCATGTTAGGTTTCCGACCCAAAAGACTTAAGTTATTAGGTGGAGGTAGCCAATTTAAGTTCAATATTTAGACGATGTGGGACTTCCCTACAATGCCTATAGTAGTCAGTGAATGACTCATGATCCACAGATTTCCTTAAGTCAATCCATTTGGTATCTTTCTGCAGAAAATTTGGCTGCACCCAACCTAGGTAGTTAAATCTCAGCTCGGTACCATTTTGATGTGTTGCAATATCTTTGGCAGTGAGTTAATTAGATGGGCTTATATGAATTATTAAAGTAATGATACTGATTAATAGGTGTCAGATGCATTTGTTCTACTAATGGTTGAGTGTGTAATGTTTCATGGAAAAATTATGTGTTGCTGACTTTTGTCTTGGTATCTTTTGCTTCTTGCTTTGTGCTTCATTAGGTTATACATTCTCCACATCTTGCTTTTCACTTACTAGCTGGAAATAATTCTTTCAGGTGTAAGAACAACATGAACAACTTAGTTCTATCTCTTGCTCCCAAATTCACTGAAATTGCAGGCTCTAACACTGCGCCAAGATAAACCACAACTTGAGGATAATGCTGTTGAGACTATCGCCAATTGCTGCCATGATCTGCAGGACCTGGACCTCAGCAAAAGCTTCAAGCTTACTGATCGCTCCTTAAAAGCCTTGGCTCGTGGTTGTCCTAACCTTACTAAACTCAACATCAGTGGGTGTACAGCATTCAGTGATGATGCTGTTGCATATCTGACTGATTTTTGCAGAAAATTGAAAGTTTTAAATCTCTGTGGGTGTGCAAAAGCTGCATCTGATAGGGCATTGCAGGTATGAAAGAGTTGCCTTTTGTTACTTTTCATTTGACTCCTTTCATGTGACAGTTCTTTCAAACTTTTTAAAATTATGTGTAGGCTATCGCAGGCAACTGCGGTCAGTTGCAGTCTCTGAACCTGGGGTGGTGTGAGGATATAAGTGATGAAGGAGTTATGACATTAGCATATGGATGCCCTGATCTCAGAGCCCTCGACTTGTGTGGTTGTGTCCTTATAACAGGTATCCCATCTGTAAGGTATATTAGTATTTAAAGAATGTTATAGAAACCTTCTTCAAGGGAGTGAGGGACTTCAAGTGAGGGGGAGGGGTGAATTTATAGAATCACATATTTAACTCATCTTCAAGGGAGGGGGGAGGGAGATGGTCAATTGAGTTATAGAATCACATCTTTAACCCCTATTCAACTGGACATTGGAGAAAGTAATTTAATAAATTTGGGGTAGTAAGTAATCCCACTTTGGTTCTTTATGCCGCTTTAGAACTGTTTGATCTTAACAAGACCTATAATGTAATGTGATCCAATCTGATCTAAATTGAGCTGAAATGGATTCCTGTGATTGATGCTTTATGCCATTGTTTGTTAACTTAAATGTAAACACTGACACAACCTGAACTGAGTTACTCACCACTTATGTCTCGCCTTAGCAAATTATTGATCATAACTTCTACCTTTGGCATTTTATTGCAGATAAAAGTGTGATTGCTTTGGCCAACAGGTGTCTTCATCTGAGATCCCTTGGCTTGTACTACTGTCAGAACATTACAGACGAGGCAATGTATTCTTTGGCCCAGAGCCGAGTGAAGAGCAAGCACGAAATGTGGGAATCTGTGAAAAGCAGGTATGATGAGGAAGGTCTTATGAATCTCAACATCAGCCAGTGCACCGCACTCACCCCTCCTGCTGTTCAGGCTGTATGTGACTCATTCCCTGCACTTCACACCTGCCCAGGAAGGCATTCCCTCATCATAAGCGGCTGTTTGAACTTGACTTCTGTCCATTGTGCCTGTGCTTTCCAAGCACACCGCACATCCAGCACGCTTCCTCATCCAGCGCATTAAGCATAGTATAAATTAAAGATTTCAGGGAAATGTCAGTTTCAAGGGCCTGGAGAAGGAAAAAGCTGTTCCCATGTACATATGGTTGTGTTGAAAAGGATTGTGGCTCTGTATGGCCGAATACGGAAGTCGTTTTTTTGTTGTTGGAACTTAAGAACGGTGAAATACCTTGGGTTTGTATTCCGGACTTGGTTTAAACTTAAAATGCTGTGATGGCCACTTATGGCTTTGTTTATTTCTCGTTGGCCGCAAGAAAATGGATTATGTATTTATTCGACTTTTGCAAGGCCAATTAGAGCTATGTTAGATGATCACGGCTAAAGGTCTGATATCACTCACATGGCTAACAATCGTTTTCCAGGCTCCCTTGTCCCAACCCATCCCACCCTGTTAACTGCTATTAGGTCTTGGAGAGTCAGCAACCTGCCACATGGAGAGGGCTAGAGGTACTGTATCATGGGCTGATTGGCTGATTGCACTACTTTTAGCTTTCTAAATGGAATAATTGATCTAAAACCATTTGTGATTTTCAAAGGAAGTAATCTTTGGTTGGTGCTTTTGAATAGAAAACCTGATGTGACCTTGTGCATAATTTGTTCTGGGCCTGAATTTCGAACCACTTTGGCTAATTCAGACTGGGAATATGACTTGTGCCAACCCCATATTGTTGGAAATTATAGTTAGGCAATAATTGTGAAGTCTCTGATGTAGTCTGTATAATTGGGTTCTAGCATGTGCAATAGTCTTATGAAATAGAAGCTCAAAGTTGGGCACAAGATTTATTTGACTGAAATGTCAGCGTTCCACAGTTAAAAGGTGTTCGCTTGATAGCTATTATGTAAATCGACTGGATAGATATCCAAAAGGTGCCAAAATATAATCATCTTTATGGTTTCTTGATTGACTTACTATATTGATGCACTTTCCAGTCATTTTGTTCTTAACTTAATAAGGTGGCAATGGAGACCCCAGAAATACACAAACACATAACACATATCCATGGCTTACGCCATTCTTTGCTCTTAAAAGAGGATATTCCATTGAACATAATGCCATTAGGTGTATCAACAATCTTACAGGAGCTAATGCCAACCCTTACTATTAGCTTACGTCTCGTGCATTATTTGCCTTTGTACACAATCTCTTCATCGTCCACATCAAATGCTGGATTGCATAGGCATCTGAAGAGCCTACCAATGCCCTGCCACAGGAGAAAAGTTATAGAGCTCATTAATGATGTGTTCATCCTTAACCTACCATCATTGTATGTCTATTGTCTTGGTAATAGTTCTCCTTAACAGTCAGTGGGCATGTTGTACAATGGGCCAATGATACTTAAAATTTTTTGTGAACTCCTTCAGTATGATCATTAACTGGTTGGTATTTGCTGCAAATGTATTCATCTGGTTTGAGAAAATTGTCAAGGATTGTCTTTCTCTTAACAGTAAGTAGGCATGTTTTAGCAATGGTACTAAAAAAAATTGTTTAACTCCTTCAGGGAATCTTCAACTGTACTAAAAATAAAGATGAGAGGTACAAATGCCCTTTCTTTGCTTTGGAAAATCTTCAAAGGTACCTGTGTGATCATAGGAGTTCGGTATGACAGAGTTCTTGGTGACTCTTCTTCACCGCTGCTATCAGAGCTGCTTCCATCTTCATTCATTATGTCAGAAACATTTTTCTTCTTTGACGTTCCACCACTTTGTACATGCTTGTCCCTCTGAAAGAAAGAAAGCCACCACCATGTCATTGCTTATAAAATAAAACAACAATCATTCAGTGTAATGACCTGATTGACGCTATTTTTTCCCCAATGATGAACAACATTTGTTCATTCTCTGAAATGGGTATGGTTTCATACCATTGATATATGAATATCATCTTATCCTCCCATTTCATTTAACAGATGAACATTTACCCAAGAAAAAAAAAGCAGCATTTTTACTAATTTGTAGCATATAAAGGACTTGGTGGCATCTGTAGCATCTATACGAATTCAATTGGAGCAGTATAAACACGAGGAATCGTTATATGAAAATTTCTCACACCTACTGTTAGCCCCATCTCACATAAAATCATGCAGAGGTTTATATTAATTAACCAAATTTGTAACAAATATTGCACCTGAAATATCTTCCCAAGAGTTTTTAGAGCCAGAGCACGAGCTTTAAGTTCTTCCTTCTTGACATTATTTTCTTGTAACACCTGCAAAAAAATCAAGAATTATGAAAGTAATCTAACTGTATTTCAAAGGAGAAATTTTTTCCAAGTCAGATAGCAATAAAAGGTTGCTCCAAAGAATAAATAAATGATAAGCAAAAACCTGTCTCATAAACAAAGGGTCAGTCTATGAAAGACACATATAAACTCACCATTTGGCACACATGTATGAGGGTTACTTCAATGTCAACTACATTCAATTTCCATAATGAGTTCATCAGTGTGTCCTTATTCAGCCGAATATGTGATTCAACATCATTTTCAGGGCCACTACCGTCCATTTTAAATTGCCTCCGCATGTCTTCTTGAAGTTGCAGTAACTGAAAAGCACCTGGATTAATTTTGTAGTAAAATTAGGCAACACAAGAAATAGAAATACAACCAGACAGAAAAAAGGTGGAAGAGAGAGGAGGGGGGAGGGGGGGAGTGGGGGGGGGGGGGGGGGGAGTTCTTAATGATACTGCATTATACCTTTTGCTGCAGTGATCTGTGACTTCCAGAAATGTCCCTTATTGCGAACCCACTCAGCTAGAAATGGCACTCCAAGATAAATGGCTTTCTTTCCAAGCTCTTGTGCTGCCTGTCTTGCGTATATGTACCCAATAGTGTTTAAAATATTTACTCCAAAAGCTGTATTTGCAACACAAGAGAAGTCATTTAATATCATCATTTTATAGTGCATGGATGACGGCATTCCATGAAATATTTTTCTGTCTATAGCACTAGCATTAGCATACATACGTTTGTTTAAATACATGTACTAGTGCAATTATCAATGTAGTAGAAAGTGAACTGCCACAAAGTAGGCAATACAAAGTGACAGTTTACTATCATATATAGATCTGCAAACTAATGGATAGGTAAAAACAAATAGGAAGAGGCACTAACCTGCTTCTGAAAGCCGTTTGGCTTCAGATTCAGCACGATGCAAGAATCCTTCTCTGTCACCTCGAACATATTGATTAAGAAAATCTTTCAGTGATCTAGCAAGCTTTTCTTCTCTCTCTTTCTGGACAGCCTATGTTACACATTTATATGCAAAATTAATGGCTGGGAAATATCAGAAAAACAGAAATAAAATCAAAATATACAAGTCACGATGTTCCATCACTTCTAAAATGGTTTCTACAACAACAACCAAAAAAAAAAAAAAAAAAAAAAAAACACTCTTCTAAACAGATGTTTATTAGAACAGTTCCCATGAAAAAGATAGTTTGTCAAGCAAAGGTAGCCTTAAACTTAGAGCTACATCTCTAATTAGATTGGGGCCACAACAATATATTTTGTTTTGTTTTGTTTTAGGATCTATAAATCACCTTCACAAGAATATTGTATAGACAAAAGAAAATTCTCTGCTTAAATCACCTCAGGATTTTTTTTAAAATAATAATCTTTAATAATGAGAAGGTAAAAAAATTAAAATAAAAATAAAAATTAATTATGTACTAATCATCCAGGAAACACAAATAATTGTTTATTTTCTACCTTCTGCAGAGATATCTAACATGGAAAACTGTTCTGAGTGCTCATAGATCTATCATCTATGGTAATATATGTCAATGTTGTGTAGATGCGAGCCTGGCTTCTACATAAGGGATAATATGAGAGTTTGTAGAAGGGGGGAAAACAGGAGGCAAGAGAATCCTCCAACATTACTTGACAGTATCCAGTAAGAAAATTCCTAGCTTTATAAGGGTCCCAATCTTCATGATTGGTTCTGCACCAACTTTCAAGTGATATGACAATGCCTGTATAATTGCACATAGAAATTGTAGCACAACTCTGGCTCATACTAAAAATAAGTGGGAATTTACTACAACTTATATGCACTGCAAAATCTGTGTAACTTCTTCTTGTGGACTAAAACAATAAGATAGACAATCATAGAGTACAGGTTCTCCTAATCGTAATGTGTCTGATTTCAAACCTATCGAAATTTCCTTTACCAAGTGGTTGCATTACAAAGTTGTGTACCATAAAAAATTAATATATTCTGAACAAACTTATAGCTAAATTTGATCCCGAGTTTGATATATTCTTGTGAAAGAACACACACAGCAGATTTGCAATCTCCGAGGAGCAAATGATAGAGGATTGATGAGGATTAAAACATACTTGCCTTCAACTTATCATTTAATTTTTCAGGATTTTCACTTTCACTGGCTAATTCAGAGGAAGCCATTGATGCCACAGCTAGATGTCCTATATAGTCCTCAAAAAGTTCACTTCCAAAAAGAAGAGCAAAGACAGTTGTTGGATCAAGCATGGTTTCCCTGTAAAATAAACCATTATATGATCAGGAGAAAAAGAGAACAACCTTTTAGGTAGAACAGTTACAAACAGAAGTGAAATGCGCATAAATAACTCAAATGAGGAGAACTGAAGATGCCAAAAAATTTGAGAGTGGAAATTTTACTGTTATAATAACCTAGCAGCAAAGACAAAGTGAAGGGCCATTTTCAGGCTGATTGGTGAGAATATTATAGCCTAAATTGAAACTGAAGATCCACTACTCATACATGTCCAATATGTCTTGGATTAGTTTAAAGTAAGCAGAGGTGATTGGTCTTGTGTGGTATTGTGGTATCATGTTCAAATGATGCCCTTGTAAATAAATCAAGCCTAACTTTGCATTAGGAGAGTAAGTTCATGCGATAGCCGAAACACAATAGCGAACATTTGGAACTGAAAAGTGAAAAGAGAAACATTATTCCCAGAAAAGCTCTATTGTTATTGCTATTCCATACAATTCAATTTAACATAACTAACCTTTAAATAGACAAAACATACAAGTGTCTAACTGCAAAATTGAGAATATTACCTAGATATGCTGTACTTTCCATTTCGATCATATGCATCTCTTTGCAGTGGATCACTCAAAACCTGATAAGCTTCACCTAATACCTGCCAAAATTCAGGATTATTTTATTCACAAAATTAGGAAAATTCTTTAAAGTGTGAGATCATCCATGATAATCTATTATAACTCAATTCAATAGGAAAAATGTCACTCACATGCCCTACCCCCACCCAATATTAGGGCGGAAAAAAATAAATAAAAATCTCTGATGTAAGCATTGATATTACAAAAGAAAACATTAACTCCATTAAATGGAGCCATTGTTCTTATTTAACTCCATAGTTCAAAACTAATATAACTACTTAAGAAAACATAAATGGGGTCAAATGTTTACTAACCTAGATAAAATTGAAGGAATAAATGAAGAAGAAGAAGAAGAAGAAGAAGAAGAAGACTTGCCTGAAATCTTTCGGCAGCCAGAGGGTCATTTGGATTTTTATCAGGATGGACTTGCCTTGCCTGTATCAATAAAAATTTGTGTTAGGTTCTATACTACGATTTAGAAACATGGAATTTCCAGAAACAGCACGTATTCCTACTCAAAGGCCATCACTCCACTAGCCAAAAACAACGACGAGATCTTTATCACACTTAAGTTTAATTTAATTTCTACTTCTCTCTTCATTACTAAAGAAAATTGCGTGGATAAACATGCTTACTTAACGTATGACATATTTATCTCAATCAAATCCTACAAAAAATCAATGCATAGATCGAGATTAAAATTGGCGACAACTTTAAACTAGAAAGATAAATGAATCATCATAATCAACCTCCAATATAGGAAATTCCACAAATGAGTTTTTCAATAGACATGCTGTATTTGTGTAATCCCATACTAATCCATGACTAGGATTTCCTCAATTGTTGCTGGATAATCCTGTAACATAACTGGATTATCAAGTGGGATTTCCAGGCAACCAAACAGACCCAAATAAAGATAACCCATTTTAAAGTCATCTAGGAACTAGCTTCAAACAATTGGAAAAAAAAAAGAAAGAAAAGAAATGAAATAAAGGAGTTATACATGAAACCATCATGCTACAATATATATATATATATATATATATATATACACACACACAAAATATATAGTTTTAAGATGCAATTCAGACCTTAAGATAATAAGCCTTTCGAATATCCTCCTCCGACGCCAAGGGACTAACACCAAGAACATCATAATACTCAGTTTCCTTCACCATTCTGCAATGAAGTGTCGTCCCTGATCGTGAAACCCAGAATTCCTCAACGCGTCGCTGAGCTTCCAAAAAGCGAAAGGATCAAAAAAGAGAAAGGAGGAAGAAGGGCAAAAAGGGGTGGGTGTGAAGAATGGGCATATAGAGCTGAGCCCCACGAGCCTCCAATGCCTTTCCAGTTCTCCACACAAATAAACAAATACCTGTAAAAATGCCTTTTCGCGGGAGAAAAACAGTATAATAACTGTCACTCTGGTGCCGCTGATGATAGATTTGAAATGCCTTTTTCGGCTTGTCGGTGGGCTGGGTTTTGGTTTGGCATGGGCTTTGTTCTTGTGGGTGGGGTTCATGTAGGTTTGGTTAGGGCCCGGCTATTGACCCCATTTCGATCACACCCCACTTAGTTAAGGTTTTTAAGATTTTATACAAAATATAAAGGTTTTTACGAAAACCGGCCATGATATCTACTAGAAAACATCATTTTGAATAACTTTACAGAAGAATAGTTTTTCCAAAATCTATCCTTTATTTAGGATTTTTGGCAAAAAAATGAAATAGAGACTAAAATAAATTGCTAAAAGTCTACTTGAACGATAGATTTAAAAAAGCCTTTCTTCTACAAAGTTGTTCAAAATGATGTTTTCTAGCGAACAACTCTGCGGATTTTTGTAAACACCTTATATATTTTGACATAAAACTCTAAAAATCTAAAGCATGGGGGACTGATCAGAATGGGGGGAAAATAACCTGTTCACGTTTGGTTATTGTTGGGTTTAACTTTGGGGCCCCACTTGGTTTTAGTGGGCCTTTTGGTTAGTCCACTAAGAAGTTTGTTATCTCTCTGCCTCTCTGGACCGGACCTACCCAAGCGAGGAGAGCTCGTTGGAGTGGGTTGGGATGGTGATATGGACTTACGGAGACAAAGGGTTTCATGGATTTTTGGTGAAGTGGGCAGCACTTGGTGCTAGAGATTTGATACTTTGACCAGTGTTTGTGTTTATTTTTTCATTTTTGTTTTCATTTTTTTTCAAGGCCAACTGCAAGGCAACACTACCACCCCACAAAAGAAAACACTTGTCGTGACATTTTGTCGCGAAGGGACACCACTTATCGTGATGTTGTTTCGTCCACATAGTTTTTATTCATCTGATTTTAGTTAGTATTTATTTGATCAGTACCCAGAAAAATAAATAAAATAAAATAAAAATTGTGAAAGAGTAGATCTGAATTCACATAAGCAACTGAATCACCTTCCAGCCTAATAACTTCGAGCAAGTTCGCTGGTGAAGTAAAAGTATTACCAATTCAGTAGAACTTGAAGAAAAAAAAAAAAAAAAAAAAAGAAAAAAAAAAAAAAAAAAATGCACTGAAGACCCAACTTACATGCCCACGAAGCTGGTAAATAAAATTTCATCTTTGCTAGTCTTTAGGGGGGCAAACGATTCAAATTTACCATGCTCTGGCGGGGTGGAAAAAATTCAAATTTCTTAAGTACAAAACTTTGAGGAGTCCCTTTCCAATGGGGTGCTTGAAACACGCATTCATTTTTTTCTTCAGAACTCCACAGCTAATTAATCTCACTAGTCTTTCCTACTTCGCCTTTCCTCTTTTTCCATTTCCTCTTTTTCCTCCTTTCTTACCAAATTTGTTACCCTTGGTAGATTTGCTCTTCATGTGAGAGATTCTGTCTGCCTTTCTCTGCCTCTCCTTTCTAACTTGTTCGAGATCTTTAATTTCTGAACGCACGTGTGCATTAGGCATGTGCTGCCTCTTGCCCCCTCTGAACTTTCTGTTATCTCCTCCTGATCGGTGATTACCTCCTGCAAACAGGAAGAATGAGTTTAGGAATAAAAAATAGATTAGTCCTCTCATATTTTTTTCCATTGACAAGAGGAACTATTTTCCTTTTATAAGAAAAGAAAAAAAAAATGCAAATAAAAATAGATATGAGAAGGTGCAATGGAGGTAAAACATTTATGATAATATAGTTCATGCCTTATTGAAATCCTGACTAGGAAGTATATAAGACAATAATATTCTGTTGTGACATAATGTCAAGCACACAAATGTGACAAGATACCAAACCCATAAATAAAATTAAAAAAAAAAAAAAAAAAAGGAATCTGACAAAGTTAAATCAAACACCACAGTTAGATCATCATTCAAACAAATTCAAGAGAAAAATTAAGAAATAGCAGTGCACCAGAGCTTCCAATTTCAGAGCATTACCTGCGAAGCTTGTGGATTCTTCAGCATTTCCTTCATTATTTGTTCCTTTAAGAGAGATTTTATTGTGTGACCGCTCTTTCCACTTCTTGTATATCCCAGTTTTGTTGGCCTTCACTTTTGCGCCACCTTCTGTCTTTACCTATGCACCAGTAGAAAATAAAGTAAAAAGTTCTGAACCTCATCGCAAGCAGATTAAGAAAAACCACTTTGTTGGGGATAGGATTAACCCATCAAGAAACCCACATCTCTTTTGTTTTTCTTTTTTTTTGGTTTGGGGGGGAGGGGGGGGGGGGTGGTCCGAGGAAAACAAAAAATAAACTCACATCAAATGCAACATTGATAACTATTGCGACAGAAAGCAGCAGACGAACATATATCATATGGCCAAAGTCACCTTCTAATTCTAATTTTTTATTCTAAAGATCTATTAAGAAGAACCACCATAATTTCAGCCCAGATATTTTTACTAGTATGTTGTATATATAAAAGAATTAAGTTGCGTATGCAACTCTCAGGTCTAAGTGATCAGGCTATCTTTCTCATAAAACTAAAAGCTTTTGTTTTCTATGAAAGCAGTGATCTAAACATCATCCAAGGGAATATTATTGGATAGAAATTTAATAAAAGAAATAAACTATTCATCTTATGTTGTGGCCTCAAATGAAATTCTACATGTTTGAACATATTTTTTGAAAAAAATCATGAAAGTCCTGTATTGAAGTTCACAGAATCACAGGTAAACTTTTGTCCAGACCAGCAATAAAGTAAAAACTTCCAAAACCGTGTCCATAAGACTATTCATTTTATTGAACTATCATATTCCAAAAAGAAACATTAATTTATGTAAGAAGTAATTATGCAATGAGTCTACCAAAACCACTACTTGCACAGCCTATAGAAAATTTCACAAGTTCCCATTGATAAGTGACACAGAAGTTTGAAGCTGGGACAAATATAGAGTTGACAAGGCACCTTGAGTGGTTTCTGGTTGGTAAATTAGGTCAATCAAACCTGATTACTAAAACAGTGCATAAATACTTGGAGATCAGATAAGCTGCCATGAAATTAAATGCATGTGTTCAGTAATTTTCTTACCAAATAATATATATATATTTGTTTTTCTTACCAAATAATATATCAGTACATGATTGTTTGTTTGCACCAGCTACGCTAAATGATCATTCAGGACTTGATGTAAAAACTTCATTTCTTGGTACCTTTCATCCCAAAGATTTCAAGTGAAACAACCAAAATACCATTACAATGAATGGCCACTGAAGCCACGAGAGTCATTAATACAGTCATTAGTACGAGTTGTACTCATGTATACATAAAAGCTCAAATTTTCTTTTTAAAAAATATTATTTATAACAACCATAGACTGCCTATCAATACGGCTGGTTCTGCTAATACCATAATTGTTAAATGAAAGACAAGCAAAGCTTTGTATAGATGCCAAGACAGTAAAAAGGTTCCAAGAAATTACCTTCCCACTAGCTGTCACACGTTCACCATTGTTCAACTTGATGTACTTTTTACTCCTCTGCCACCAACCAAATTTACAAAGTTAAGTTAAAGAAAAAAGAAGGGAGTGGGGGGGAAGGAAAGAGACAATTGATCCTTAAGAGTACCTTATCCCAATGATAAACAGATTTTTGTTTCTGCAAACCTCCACCATCATCTGCAACTAGATCCAGAACAGCAGCTTCCAACCTATAAACATACATGTTAATAGATACCCAACCAGTAAGTAATTAAAAAATAAGTCTCTCTAAAATTGTACATAAACCAACCGATAATCATGCCACATCACTCCATAAATATAAGGACTTCCAAGAGTGAAGCATATTTTTTTTCCCTTTTTCTATTACTATTTTCTGGGTGTGGGTGTGTATAATAAACAAAATGTTCTCAAACAGCAACACACAATCTATGGAGCATGTGCAATATGTGATTACTTGAAAATAAAGCCAATATCTGGTCAAATGTGACAGAGAAGTTGGCCGTTGGCGGGACATGAGCTTCACTTGTTCAAGTGTACCTAACAAGATTTTCCCCACAAATCTGCCCTGATTTCTAATTTTCCATACTATATATATATATATATATATATATATATATATATATAGTATGGAAAATTAGAAATCAGGGCAGATTTGTGGGGAAAATCTTGTGTGTATATATATATATATATATATATATATATATATATATATATGTATGGGTTAGGATCAAGGGACACAATAGGTATACACAATTTTTTATATGATTTTTTTAAGCCGTCGAATCCCGCAAGATCCAATGGTGTCATTATTATGTTAGTCATTTTTTCACTCATATTTTTGGAGACCTTTGGATCTTGTGGGATCCAACGGCTTAAGAAGAATCATGAAAAATATTGTCCCCTTATCCTGACCCTATATATATATGCGGTCAGGTAAGAACGTGTTGATATAAGTTATATTAGCACCCACATTGGGGATTATACCTCATACATTGGTGGGTTACGGGGTACATGGAGGACAATACATGAGGTACAACACATTCTTACCTAACTGGGACTATATATATATATATATCAATTCCACAATTCGCATTAGATATAAAGACCTGGTTAAACATGAAATTCCATTATATGAGTCAAAAATCATTATTTGGTATTCCAATGACAGTCCGACCAAAAAAAAAAGGTATTCCTTTGACAGGATAAAAAAGTGATTTCAGTTTTGAATTTCTCAAATCTCACCTTATTCAATGATTCTTTTCGCAGTTTTATGTTATACACTTATGCCTTGTTTGGTCGGAATTGGAGCAAGCGGAATGGAATGAGATTTCAATGAGCCATTGTGATGAGAGAGGAAGGAGAAGAGAATAGAGAAGAGGTGGAATCACAAGCCTCGTGAGAGCCTTAACCCCATTACCACCCCGTGCCGAGGTAATGGGATTGAGGCCCTCAAGAGGCTTATGATTCCACCTCTCATATACTCTCATCTACTTTCCTCTCTCATCGCGGTGGCTCACAACTAAAATCTATCCATTCCACTCGCCCGAATCCAGCCAAAGAAACGAGGCCTTAGCTTAAAATGCTGTAAATCAGCACAAGAATAGATGAAAAATAAATAACATGCAAAATGAACTCACATGCAATAATGTATATTAGTTTTCACCTGTTTGATCCAAAGTCCTGGTTAGCTCTTACTGAGAGTCCTGCCTCCATATGCTGAAATTGATACCATGATGTATATCAGATAGTTAGCCAGGTTTTCAATGTTGAAAGCAAACCCAAAACGTCCAGTAGAACACAATGGAAAAAAGTGCTTATTGAATGGAACATATAATTTGCAACATCTCTATGATGAGGAAAATTACAAGATACAGTCAGTGGCATTTTCAACATTAGAGGCAGCAAAAGATAAATAACCTACATGATTTGTTGGTACTGAACTTATAAAGTACTCCTCATCCTTGAAGCTCATGCTCATTGTCTTTCTTTTAGAACCACGAGCTTCTAACATCCATCAAAAAACATCAATATATTAATAAAAAATAAAGAAAGGGTAGTACTATTGGCATCCACTTTGGCTTCCTGCATCCACCATTTGTATATATAACGATTTTCAATGCACTCTCAATGTGGAATGCTAGAAGGTTAGACTGAAGTGCCAGTAACCCCACCCCAAAAATTAATTTACTCATTTAACTGTAAATTCATGTACAGAAACATGTGAAAGAGAAAAGATATAAACATAAATATAAATAAAAAGTAACATTACAAGCACACACACAATATTCACTGTGGTTTCTAAGATGAATATAATAAGTTCAACCATTGAAACAACAGATTTTTAATCAATGAACAACAAAAACTTCTAGCAGAACCAGCAAGGAGGCCGACGTGGGATGAGTTACTCTATTTTTATTTTTTTCTTTTTCTTCTTAGTTCTGGATCACTTCAACATCAAGACCTTGATGGTCACCAGTAGCTTCTCTCTAAGAAATGTAGGCTTATTACACAAATTCAGGGATCAGAGCACCTAAAAAAATAATTCTCAAGCACACTTGGAAGAGACTTCTCTGCCAAACTCTCGAGAAGAAGCACCAAGGAAATGAAAACCAAACAGTAAACTTTTGATAATATCCTCGTGAAGCTGCTCTTTATAAGCATCTTATCAAGACCCCAAATTCCTAAAACCATTGCCTAGTTTATTTGGCTGTCAGCAGGAAAATTTCTCCCACTCAACCATTCTTTTTAACAAGATCACAATAACCCACATATCAGCAGGACAACTATGCAAAACATTTGGGTTCTCTGGGATACAGCTAGCAGAGGCTCTCATCACCTCCACCAGGCGCTTTTCTATTCTCTTTGTTATGTGTGACTCCCAGAAGACTTTTGCCTTGTAATCAAGGACGGTGGATCATTACAGCTTGTGCTTGAGGTCAAACTGAAACCTGCTTAATTTATTTTCCAACACTCTGGATCCCCTCATGAAGCCCAACAAATGCACAGCCAAATGCCAATAGCAATTATTTTTCAATTATATAAGGGTATCATAGTTCCTTATCACAGGGCCAACTCCAAGAGATCAAATCACTTCCCAAAGGAATACACCATTGTAAATTAGTAAAAGTTGCCAAAGAGTAGTAATAGCAAAGAAATGGCCACTACCGTACTCACCAATCAAAAGAAGAATAACTCATTTATAATAGTATAGAGGAAATAGAACATAGAATAACTCACGTATAATAATAGACAATAAATAGTATATAAGAAATAGAACATGGCTATGATAAACATTCATTCAAACATATCAGAAAAATGAAAAATTCAATCCAGCACTTAGCATTTCTTGTTTACTACATTTCTGTTCCTCAAAATAATTATAAAGTTCTACCTTCTTGTTTTAAACCACCTAATGGCCTAACCACCATGAGCACAAGGGGTCTGTGTGAAATGCAGAAGCCCTGTTGGGAATCAAATTGAACAAGGACAGTTATTCCATGAGGTGATTACTGTTGTTAGCTCATTATATTAGTAAATATTTATTTATTTTCTTAGCATGTGCTTTTAGTTGATAACTATTGGTATAGCATGCAAATACAGGTTCACTGGACAATACTTTCTGAAGAAACAAAGCCAGCACATAATGGACAGTATATATCATCAGATGTAATGCCAAAAATAAAAAAGTGGCCACTGATTCTTTTCATATTCTTTTAATTCTTCTTCCTACATATAATCACACATATATACTTACCTAATCATAACTTGCTTTCTTCAACATTTTCAGCCCAGGGCTAGGGTTTGGTTCAGCAATTTTGATTGCAACTGCATTATCTTTGACAATTTCAACCTAGGGCTAGGATTTGGTCTAGCAATTACAATTGCAAAAACAATTTCAACAATTCTCCCTTCCTTTCCTCTACTGCATGTAGTGATGCTGTGACCAATGGCAGGAACAAAGATTCCGATTTCCCTATGCATGATATCGAACATATTTAAAGAAGGTTGCTTATGATAAAATTGAGCTCCCTGAAATAAATAATCCACTTTTTTATCGGCAACAAAGAATAAATATAACTGACTAAATAAGATATAAATAATCCAATTAGTCCGGCTCTCAGCAACCATTCTGATCATGGAAGAGCTCATCTTTTGACTTGTCCGTATCCAATGATTAAAATAGAAGTCGTGCTTGCCTCTACCAATCTGACCCACACTACCTGTTCCACCAACAATAAAAGAACCACCACCATCTTTCCGTAAATCATAGCTTGTTTTCCTAATTTCAGGTGGATTACAGCCTTGTTTCATCAGGAGCATTCCTCAAGTCTTCTTCAATGTGTTTTTTTTTTTTTTTTTTTCCTATTGTTGGTGGTGTTCATACGCAGTAATCAATAACTAAATATTCTATTGTTTGACCTTGATTAACATACATTAATTGGCACAATTAAAAACCACTGCCATGCCTTCCTCCTGATTTCTGGTTAAGCCACCATAACTCAGAGTCGTGTGTTCAAATAAGCATACCATCTCAAACCAAGAACCAAACCAAATTAGGGATGTAAATGGGATGGGTTTTTTCAGGGGCCCTACCCCGTCCCGCTTTTAGTAGGAAGGGTTTGGGATACTATTTATGGGGTAGGGGCAGGTTTGGGATTTTTTTAAGAACCCGTTAAGGTTTGGGGCAAGGTTGGGATTTTCATTAAAAACCCGTCCCAAACCCTCCCCGATTGTCTACTCACTTCTACTATTATACCTCTATTAATACATAATAATACACTTATGCCATTTAATATATAAAGGCCTCTAATTTATTAGGTTGCTTTTTGCCTTTGTTAGGATCCTGTTTCTTTTTCTTGTCCCTTTGTTCTATTCTATTTTGTTGCGAGTTGTGACACTTTTATTGAAAGAAATTCTTCTTATTATGTGACTCTTTTTAGCTGTTATGTTGTGTTTTATTAATCTTTCATATAGGAAAATTGAAAGTAGTTTGATGAATTTAATGAACGAATTTTAAAAATTTCTTATTATAAATATGGTAAAATAAAATTATTATTTTTTCTTAAAAACAAATTTATGCTATAGAATGTAATCGATTTTTTGTTTCATCCCTTCCCGTCCTACCTTGTCACACAGAGTATAAACAGGACTGAGACGGGGCTGGAATGGGATTTTCAAATTTAAATGGGATGGGAATAGGAATTGGATGCTAAATTCAAAGTGGGTTTGGGACGGGAGAAATCCTAATGGGTTGGGGTTGCGAGAGGGCTCCGCGTACCAAACCCACCCCGTTGACATCCCTAAACCGAACCAACTTGACCTTTATCAGGGGTCAGTTTGGTTTGGTATGGTTGGCTCAGTTCCATTCACTCTCAATCCAGTTCTAGGTTAGTGTTTCGAAAACAAACCTGATTTCTCAATAAAATATTCTCTTTGTTGTTGATGAGAAAAAAAAAAAATAAACCTTATAGGTTTGGCTATAGTTTGGCATCAGCACAACATCCTAAATCAAGTTGCACCACTCTTGAAGACCAAAATTTCAAATCTCAGTTCAACCACACTTTTTGGAATGGGCTAAAATAGGTCCAAACTTCTGAATGTCTAATATTAAAATTACTAACACCCATTAAAATTAAAATTGGACCCAAAAGATAATACAAATAATATAATTCCCAACCTAAAATGACTTAGCATGACCCATTTATCCGCTAGAGTAGTGCTTCTTAAAAAGCAAATTATAGGTTCAGATCTGCTAATAGATAAAAGTGGCACTATTGGAGGCATGACAGCAAGCACCAGCAGCAAGGAGTCAACTGAATGACCAAAGCATCAGCTTCTTCATTTGTGGCATTCTTTGACTTCAAATGCCCAAATGTTCTACAGTCAAGATAATAGAACAACTTTTGTGGAGCACACAGGAAACAACCATGTCATTCTCAAAATATGGGACAATAAACAAAAATTACTTCAAGTTAATTTATCAACAAAGGAATTGCTAATTCTAGCCATGAATATCATAGTCCTGAATCTTTATTCAAAATATATATATATATATATATATATATATATATATATATATATATATATCATAGTCCTGAATCGTCCTTAACTTCTTGCCTTCTAATCCTCTAATCTGTTCCTCGTACAATGAGACACATTTCCAAAGCATATTATTTTATCTTAGAACTTTACCCAAACTTGAGCAAGAAATGTAGTCTTGAGAGGATTTTCTCATTGTTTTGTGGAGTATAGCAGACTAAAATATAAGCTTTAATAATGTTGATCACTATTTGTATAAGTTTTTATACTTTGAAAGAAGTGCTTTATATCCCTAGGATAATACTGCAATGGAGCATTAGATCACACACACGCACACCCTGAGAAAGAGAGAGAGAAAGAGAGAGAGAGAGAGAGAGAGAGAATAAAAATAAATATTGGCCAAGGACAAAACCTTTTTTTCCCTTTTCCTCTGAAGGAGTGATTTCAGGTTCGACTTCCTGCATCATGTACCAAGAGATTCATTCAGCTCAATTTTGAAAGCTAATAATATTTGAAAGCAGACCTCATAATCAGATAATTTCACAATTTTTATTAGTCAGTTTCAAATATGACTACATAGACCAGGCTTTATGGCTAAAGCTGATCAATTATCCTACCCCAACAACTGAGGAGGCTTTGGCCAGGTTTGCGGGACCAAACCTGAATTTTTACTCATGCCCAACTTATGGACAAGGCTTTAACACTATAAATTGAAGCCCATCCCAGCTATGTCTGGCGGCCTGATGATGCTTAATTAAGCAAAGGTATGGCAGGTATACATAAATGATATAGCAATAAATCACATGATGACATCATCTTGTGGATTATGAAAAATTTATCAAGGAAATATCCGATAGATCATGTGCTACTCCTGAATACCCAGCAGCAAGTTGAAAAAACTTCATAACCATGACATAATTCATTGAAGAATTTACCCTTTCCACATGATTGCTAGTGCGTTGCCGATGTACCAAGTTAATGACCTTTTCATGAATAGCTCTTTTCTTTTTCATCACATCAACCCATGTACCAGAACCCTGCCATTGAGCCATAACTTCAATGTAAAAATTGAAAGTAGAGCATTTTAGGATCATGTAAAAAAAAAAAATGATAAATAATGGAAAAAATCTGTGGAAGGGGGAAATTTAACCATATGGCACACTTGAATTAGTGTGTGCAAAACACAACTAATGCCAGCCTCTTGGCTTCTGCTATATTTGTATAAATGAAGAAATTTTTTTTTTTTTAATGAAGTAAAGTGTGTATTAATCAACCAAAAGGCCAAAGCCCATGTACATGAGACATACATGCAAAAAAAAAAAAAAAAAAAAAAAAAAAAACAATGGTAGCTCCTAGTTAGAGCTTGAGAGAATCCAACAAAAGAACAAACGAATTCCCCATGCTATCTGTAATACCCGTGTCATTTAATTAGGATAATCTCATCTTTAATGCATAATTTGCATGTACTTTAGTTGATTTGTCGGGTATTGTCACGTGTGGGTATCGCATGTGTGGGATGTTGTTGTGGTTACGATTTCACACTTTTAGACTACTGAAAATTTGGCTAAGTGTTGGAAAAAAATGAATTTTCATAAATCTTCGTTTTTGAAGATAATTTTTGGCGGTAATGGAAGTTTATAATATTATAAGACATCTGTGATTTTATGGGATTTTATTACCACGTTTAGATCGGTTTACTCGTATGTTTGTTTTCGGAAAATCTGTCAGGAGTCGGATTTTGTACTAAAACTTGAAAATGAGATTTTGATATACTTGGAATTTGATTTTTTTGATATTTTATTTGGATTCAAATGGGGGGTTATTTGCTTATTTTCATTAAATAACTTAAAGTAAATACTTAAATGTTTTTAATGAAAAGAAGGCTGTGATCAGTGCTGATGAGGGATTGCCTGATGGATTGTCATGTTTCAGCTGTCTATGTATTTCAGACGGCTGAAACATATTTCAGCCGGCTGAAAGCCAATTTTCAGACGGCTGAAAGTTTACATTTGAGCCGTCTGAACAATCCAGAGAAGGAGATTTTTTTCCATTTAGTTTCAGCCGGCTGAAAGTTATTTTCAGCCGTCTGAAACTCTCGACTGGCATATTTTTTTTTTTAGAACAAATGACGCATGTGCCCTCTCACCCTTTTTCAAAACCTTCATATCACGACTCTAACACCCATTTTTCAGCATTTTGAGTGTTAGAGGGAGAGATAGAGAGAGAGAGAGAAGAGAGAGAAAAGGCTTGTTTGGAGAGAGAAAATCACATTTTTCTCTTGTATGCATGGGTTTTTGACTCTCTCACCTCATTTCAACGCTTGGACTCGCGTTCTAGGGGCTAGATTTGAAAATCTACACATGCTTGGAGAGGATTCAAGCCTGATCTGTAGAGTTTGGAGTTTGTTCTTACATTTTAGGCTCAGATCCGACCTTCCCAACACATTTTCTCTACGTTTGGTGCAACATACTTGAGGTAGGTGTAATTTTCATGGATTTTAACCGTAGGGATGATAATGGGTTAGTATATAAGCCCACATATGTCGGATAAAAATGTATTTTGGGTGTTATTTACGAGTTTGAGTGATATTTGGGTAGATTATCATACATATTTTGTAATGCATGTACTGAGGGGTCTAGTTTACATAACCCTATATTTAAGAATATTACATTTGAGAGTATATGGATTGATATACTTGTTATATTTTGGTTTATTTAGGATGTATATGCTATGTAAATTCTTGTTGGTCTATATTTTACATGTTTTACATAGCTCCCACATGTTATATAATTATGAAATAATTATATATTGTTGATTTCTGGAATAGCTGACACGTACATGAGTTTTTATGCTTTTCATGGCATTCATTGGCATAAAAATGCATGAAATGAATTTAATTAATTACTTGGCAAAAGTATATTAAAAAGGGTCATTGGATTTGGACTACTAGCGGTCAAGGGACTTAGCGGTGTTTTCCATTCCTTTGGTCCTGGATACTTTCCAGTTCCAGGTAGGAACCCTTGTGTTCCCGAATCAGAAGCTACTTTCCGGTTCCAGGTAGGAACCCTTGTGTTGTCCTCTTGGAGGTGGGTTTAAATCCTCCGTTTCCGCGCGAAGACTCCTGCGGGAGTGGTCGGTAATTATGGATTATGTTAAATGGACATGAGTCGCATATCATTCATGACATTGCATGGGTTTTAATTATTCTAAGCATGATTGTAATTGGTTATATTATCATGCTTTGGTTATTTCTATATGAAAATTATATCTACTGAGTTTTATACTCACTCCTATGTTTATAAACCTTTTTCAGATGATTTCATAGCTGGGGAGACCTCGCCTTGAGGTGCTATGCTTTGATGGGAAAAAATTTTTAATATTATGGATATGTATTAACTAAACTCTATGTATTCGGCCAATGGGCGCTAGACACATAATAACTCATGGTTTGTAATATTTTAATTTCGTAGGTTTCTTCATATGGTTTATTTAGCATGTGATGATACCAATGATGGATGACAGGAACTTTTATAACTCTTTTATACAGGATTTTGTTACGGAATGTCCCATTTACGAATGGGTCATGCCGAAATTTTTATTGAAATTACCGGTTTTCTAACGCGTGCCATTCACGTGCTTCCTAAATGATTTTCTTAATTAAACTAGATTTATTAATATTGATCACGGCTTAATTAATTTGGGTCGTGACACTATCCTTTTTAAACCTACTCCAAAAATAAAGATTTGTTCATCAATATCCTTTGCAGTCAACTCTCTAGAGTTTCATTTTGGCTGAAGTACCTCGTATCCTTTACGGTCCTTTATTTGTATTCTTTTTTTTATTTTATTAATACACATGCTGTTTATCAAAATAATACATATATTTAAAAAAATGATCAAGCCATAACATTCTTAATTTGAAGATAAACTTTATCTTATGAATCCCAGCAAACAAAATTTCCTACAAATTATTTATAAATTTTTATGAAACTCTGCACTCCAGATGCTTGGAATGGTTTATCACTTTATCATGTATTGACCACATGGCTTCTACGAATAGAGGCAGCTTGGTTAGAAAGGAGAAAAAATTCATAATTTTTTAGATTACAAGGCACTTTAATTTTTTTTTTTAGTACATTAATATATTAATAATTGTGTCAAGCATAACCTACAAATTAAGAAATGTTCAAATGGATGACAAACTAACAATGATGCAAGGGGTTGACTAAGAAGAGAAAGATGTTCCAATGAGACCAAATAAAAAAGTCCAGCTTTTATGATGCAAGCAGGCCTGAATTATACAAATATGACAAAGACCAAAGATGCCTAGATTATGAACATCAGTAGCAAGGAACAATAATTCAAAAACTAATACAAGAATAGAATAGGAAAAGGACTATCAAAAGTAGATCAAGTGTATGCTAATATGAATTAAACATCTGCTGGAACAAAATCATAGGAGCAGAACATTACCTGCAGACGCTTTGATTTGGCAGCTTCACCTTCAGCTTCCAAAATCGTCTGCTTGGGTCTATTATAATATAGCAATTAATTCATTAAAGATTTGCAACTCTAAAATTTCCAAAGAAAAAAAAAATCATTTTAGGAAATATTTTTTAAAATTCAAAAAATAAATAAATAACCTGATATTAATGCTCACCTGAAAGCTTTCAAGCGTTCAGAAAAGGCCAATGCCATTAACTCACTACCTCCCAGTACATTTTTGAATATTGGATGCAATCCTTCCCGGGGTAAAACCTTTGCTCTTCTAATGGACTCCTTCGCAGGTAATGGTTTTGTCTTTGAATACAAGCGAAATGCATTTGTACAGGTTTTCTGCAAAGAAGTCAATTCTGCAGATGAATCAATGATTTCCCGAATTCTGTCTGAAACAAGATCGAGAACTGTCTGGGGGAATCGGCCGTAGACAGTTTCTCCATTTGCAACTGCTTGATCAATTTTGGACATTACACCGTCCATATCCTGCAAAACCTCCTCCTCGGTGGGAGCGGCCCTGATCGGTTTTGATAGAAAGAGATGAAGATCTAAAAGGTAAGGCATATCCTCAGATGTCACAAAAGAAAATGCAGTACCAGTCCGACCCGCCCTTGCAGCTCGCCCTACTCGATGCACAAAAATTTTAGGTTTCGGGGGAAAGTCCCAATTGATAACATTATCAAGCAATGGGATGTCAATGCCCCTAGCTGCAACATCTGTCACAATTAGCAACATAGTCTTTCTTGCCCTAAACCTAGATATATGAATCTTTCGAGCATCTTGATCCATATCACCATAACAAACAGAAGGCTCAATACCCTCTTCTGTAAATAGCATATTAAGGAACTCCACATGATGTTTTGTGGAAACAAATATTAAAGTCTGCTCGTCAGAACTGATTTGCTCCCTTATCAAATATAGCAAGGCCGCATATTTTTCTTCCTGTCGTAAGGTGAAAAAGGTAACCTTCAAGTCAGGGCTAATCTTAGTCTCCAAATCAAGCCGCACAAGATGAGGGTCCCGCAGACCAGCCTTGGCAAACTCAGCAAGGGCACTTGGTAAGGTTGCACTAAAAAGCAGGGTCTGCCTGTTCTCACTTAGCTGGGTGAGAATCTGATGCAACTGCTCAGCAAAACCCATCCCAAATAGAGAGTCAGCTTCATCGAAAACCACGTATTCCACTGTACGCAATGACATGTCATCAACCTCGGACAAATGGTGCATAAGCCTACCAGGAGTTGCAATTATTATATCAGGATTTTGTGCTAATTCTTCAAACTGGCTTTGCATGCTATCACCACCAACCAATAAACTAATACGAAGATCTGCATGGAAGACATAGAATTTTCATAAATTCATCTGTCTGACTAACAAGAAAATGATTTTATTTATTCAATGTGAATGAGATCAAGAACAGAAACTTTCAAATACTTTGAGAGAGTACTTATTTGTTATTAATGAGCTAAACTCTATTGTAATGAAGGGTATTGACAAGTATCTTAAAACTATTGTCTAACAATCCCTACAACCACAAGTAAGAGCTTCTTAAATTTTTGTCCAATTCAACCAGTCCAATCACATTCAGTTACCGGAGTTTCTTCTTTTCCAAATAATAATAAAATCTAAGATTCATACTTTGACTCTGCTTCTTCTTTTTTTTTTTCCAATGTTTTCTCAGAAACCACACAACATAAACTTAGGTACTGTTTTGTTTGTATTTTGGACTATTTTTGTTGTGTTTTGAGAGCAAAAATTAAAGCACTTTTCCACTCAACAGCAAGTACTTCAAATGCTAACCAAACTATGCCTACTTAATAAAAACCATATTTCCAGATAGTTCGTGTCATCATTTATTTGTTAACAATGACTCAATGATCTTCTTATGTCTTCTGTTCAATCAGAAGAAACTCAAAAATTATAAATATTTTTTATTCATAATTGTTCAAAAACAATTATGATCCACATGGTTACTGAGAAAATGCAGGAAATTAAAAGAAAATAAGGACAACCTAATAAAACAACACCCCCATCCCCGCAGGGCGAAGTAAGGCCAATCAACTACATAGATCAATAGAGGCAACTGAATCACTATTTACTTATTTAGTACCCAAAATAACATAAAACATATGACCCATGACTCCAAATATTTTCTTTTCCTTCACTTTTCACGGCAACCAAACAGAAAGCTATCCAAACTTAAATAAGACAGAAAACTAATAATGATCTGAATTTCAATTTTCCATATTTAGGACCTGATAAAATGAAATCCCCCCACCAAACTAGGCCTAATGCAACTAGATAGAAACCAAAACAGCATCTCAAAATTTCTTTTTTCTTTTCTTTTTCCTACCATTTTCTCAACAACTAAACAGAACATTACGAAAATTCTCAAAACTGACCTGTGAATCTACCAAGTTCTTTGGCGAACTTCAAAGTCTGAAGTGACAAGTCTCTAGTAGGCGACAAAATGAGAGCCCTAACACCGCCCTGAGGAACATGCTGCTTCAACTTTTCGAGCATCGGCACAAGGAAAGCCGCGGTCTTCCCTGACCCGGTTCGAGCCATGGCGACGACGTCAACGCCGCCAAGTATGAGGGGCATGGTCTTCCGCTGGATCGGAGTGGGGACTTTGTAGCCCTTGCGTTTGATTCCGTTGAAAATATTAGGGCTTAGGTTTAGAGACTCGAACCCTCCTGACTTGGCTTTCTTCTTCTGTTGCTCCTTCCGTTTCAGCTCCGCTTTGGAGCTCACGTGGAGTATCTCTGGTACCGCCATGAGAATCTCTGATGGAGGAAGGAGGAGAGGAGGTAAGTGATGCGCCCTAATTCACTTTCTTCTGATCTATTTTCTTATAATTTTTCCTGCAGTTTTCTGGGGAACCAAATAGACTAATAGAGAGTAAAACAATTGTGGTTCCACAATAAATATTTGGAGATTCTCGATGGAGATTACCGGGAACGGTGATGGCGGGGGGCGGGGGAGGTGACGACTGTGAGGCTAGGTTGGGGTGGAGGGGGAGGCAGTGCCGCTGTATATACTAGGACTAGGAGTCGAGACTGATATCGTATATCCAATGTCGAGGAACGGCTAAAACCCTTCCGTCCCTGGGTTTTGGCCGTTTCGCCTGGGTTCTGACGGGACAAAGTAATTGTAAACCCACGTTTTCTAGGGTTTAACCAAACCACGACCAAGGGGCTAAACCGTCGCCTAGATACCCCAACACCCCCCGGCTCAAGTTTGGGGAGAAATGGTTATTTCTTTTTAGGGTAATAGACCCACAAAAATATGTCTATTCATTTTTTTTTTTATAGCCAATTTAATATTTTGAAATATAATAAAAATGGAATGATCATTTCTGACCTACTAAACGCAACCTAATGTTTAAAAAAAAAAAAAATGTGAGTTTATTGATTGATTAGGAATTAACGTCTTTGCAAGACCAAGATATAAGTTAAAATGAAATATGAATTTTACAATAAGTAATGTAAGAACTAAAAATCTTACCCCAACATATACTTGATCTCGCCTAGGCTCTTTTTTGTAGTTTTCTTCTTTTTATAGAAAATCTTGCCTCCATTCAAATATATATGCTCCATATTATTGATCCAACAAAAATGTCGTGTAAAATTAAATTAAGATTTTTCCTTGATGGAATGAATTATAAATTTATAATATTCCTTAATCCAATCCATTGACAGCCAAAGGAGGTTTTCCAAAAAAGGGAATGCCATTGCTTTTTAACAATGACAATCAAATCACAACCACAAATGGTTTTACTCCTCTTTAAAAAAAAAAGGGTAAATTACATTAAGACCCCCTCTAAAATCTGACAATTACAAATAGACCCCCTCACGTTTCTGAAATTACATTAAGACCCCCTCCCTCTAACTTCCATCCATAATCCATTAAATCACTTCGAATTTTTTTCAAAATACCCTAATTACTCTTATTGGATGACAACTTCCATGTTAAATGCATATAACTCATCAGTCCAACACATTCATCCAGTACATTTGATTGATTTATTTATTTATTGATAAACAACTAAAAGATTATATATATATATAAAAGAAAAATGCCAAAAAGCTTAAATTTTTGTCCAACTGATGTGGTAGCCATCAGATTTGCTCATTAGAAACAATTATTTATTAAATTGATGTGTAAAAATTTAAAAAAAAAATTGATTTGCCAAGTTGCCACCTCATTTGCCACCTCTATATGTGCATCTCTATTGTAATAATTCTTTTTATTTATTTCTACATATGAGTAATGTTACATAGCATTTTTTTTTTTTTTTACTCAAATATACTTACTCAAATGAGGTGGCAACTTAGCAAATCAATTTTTGTATTTTTTATTTTGCAAATCAATTAAAAATTTAATTAAACAAATAATTGTTTCTAAACAGCAAATTTGACAGCTGTCACATCAATTGGACAGAAAATTTAAATTGTTTTTAGCATTTTTCTTATATATATATATATATTATCTTTTAGTTGTTTATCAATAATAATTAAAAAATTCAAAAGTATTGGATGAATTATTGGACTGGTGAGTTATACGCATTTAACATGAAAGTTATCATCCACTAAGGGTAGTTAGGGCATTTTGAAAAAATTTGAATATGATTTAACGGATTAATGGACGGAAGTTAGAAGGAGAGGTCTCTTTGTAGTTTATTTTGTAAAGTAGGGGGTGTCAGTGTAATTCTAAAAACGTGAGGAGGTGTATCTGTAATAGTCAGATTTTAGAGGGGGTCTGATTGTAATTTACCCAAAAAAAATCATGGCTTTTGTCATGATCTCATGATTAGACTGTCTATCATGTAAGAATTTCCCTTCTGAAAATTGAATTAACATACTTCTCTTACCAAAGCGGAACAGGGCAAAAGCTTAGAGGGGTAATTTTAGATTGAACCACAAAAGTAGCACTGCTCTTCTGATTTTGGGCAGTATTGACTCCAATATTTACTTTAGGATTCTAAAAATTTATATAGTAGACATTAGACACTTCCTTGGGCGAAACCAAACACCCTTTCAACATCTCATCCCCATTTATGGAAACTAGTCAAACAGTCATTAACCCCGAAAAAAGGTTGAAAAAGAGGCTGAAAAATAACTCACAAATCTTCTTCTCAAAAATATTACGGGGTAGAACTGAGAAAACAGAATGCCCCCAGCATGATAATGACATAGACAGCCGGTACCATCGAATAAATAAAAATCAGCAATATTCTATCATCTTTTCAACAGTACCCCAGTTAATTTAGTTTTTATCCATAAGCAATCCTCAAAACTGATTGGGATGCTAGATAAATAACAACATTGATGGAGTTAATGGGGATGTAGATAAGAAACCAAGACCACAAGCTTGCACTTAAAAAGAAAAAAATGTAAAAAAAAAATGATGAGATAAACTCATACATAGAATTACGAGGACACAACAAAATAATCAGACAAAGAGCAACCCTCAGGATCATTACTTGAAAATTCAACTGTCACCATATTCTGGCTTTGATCCTTCTTGATAGTCCTTAAACCTGCAAGATCCAAGAGCAACCCTCTTTATACGAGTATCCATGTGGTCAGGAATTCTCAAATCGGACGACGACACAAGTAATATTGTCAGAGCTCCCTCTTGCATAGGCTTCTTGTATAAGTTTTCTTGAGGCTGCTTCCGCATCTGTAATGTCTTGCACTATAGCCACAGCATCCTGAATGCAGGAGAGAGACGACTTAATTGTTTGGCAATCAATGAGAAAATAGAAGAAGAGTCAACTACCCTCAAAATCAGTAACAAATATGAACAGGATTATTCAATACTGGATATAACACCCTTATGCCTTTGCTCATTGGTCCAAAAATACTAACTGAACCTCAAATAGATGATTTGATCAAATTCCCGAAGGAAAACTCGAGGGAAACTTGTTTTGAGAACATAACCACCAAACCTGCCAATTGGTCAAGGTTGGACCAAGTTCAGCCCAAATAGCAGCTGCAAGCAGTACATATCATACCAAACCACTATGGACTTGTATCCAAACATACGACTACACACCTTTTTTTTTCCCCTGGGCAATTATGTAGTTCTTAAATGTTGGTTAGCATGAAGACGGGTCTCAAACACCAACCTCCAGTAGGACACCAATGAGGCTTCACCACCTAGTCTAGGCTCATCTTTATATATTTATGCACCTTCATAAATATTTATATATTCGAGCACTAATGAAAATATTCAGCCATATTATCAAGTTCAACATGACCTTTGGAGAGCCCTCTATTTGTCAAATACAGCATACACCGCATATAACACCTACCAGTTCACCTTGGCAGCAAACCCTATCAAAATTCTCAACCCAATCGTGTCATTCTCTCACCAAAAATAAGACTGATCCTAATATATTCTTCAATTTTCTCTTTTATTTTTTGTCGGGTAGGTGATCAAAGCAGGATGTACCATATAAAGTTCCAAGACATTAAATACCTAATTTTGTTCTCCTACAACCTAGGCATTCACAAAATCATCTCTTATCTGCCTATTGTCACAGGATAAGTCAAAGATACAATACAAGTGTCCCAAAGAGCCCCCTGGCTGGGCATCGGCTAGACCCTAATACCACCATTTTCAATTTTGGTAATCAATTTCATTGGAAAATAACATGTAAATGGAAGAATAATTACCATGACATATAGCAGAAGTGGGAGGAAAAATTCAGTCAATAAATTATTTCATAATCTCATAGCAGAATGATTTATATGAAATCAAACCACCACTAACCTTATTTGATATGACATTCCATAGTCCATCACTTGCAATAATTATAAAATCTACACCATCAATTTCTTCTTCCTATGCATTGAAAAGGGATGAGCATGAGCAACAAGAAGTAGAATATAAAATCAGTATACAGATAAACAAAATGAGTAAAGCAAAGCTCTCACAGAAGTTCTCCATACGTTTCATCAAAAGATAACATGGCAATTGATGTTATCTACATGGCAGCTAGAACCTCCAAGAGATGTAGGAACCACCCAAACCTTAATTGAAGCAGGGGGTAGGAGGAAATGGGAGACACCTAGGCGGGAATGTTCTTGAGGTGCTTACCTAGCTTTATTAACTGTTCAGATCATTAAAATGAGGGTGTTTGGTAAATTAATTGATAAGTGAGTAGTTCCAACTGTTTCGGAGCCTCTAAAGAGCTCAATTGTAGTTTCTAGTTTTTACCCACCCTCTCTTTCCAGATTATTGTGCTTGTTCTCCCTGCACTTAAAATACCCACAATAATGTTTCAGTACTACTACCTTTTAAAATATTATTTTTACTATTTAAATTTTAAAAAATCAAACCCCCTCTTCTTCTTTTTTTCTTTTTTTTTTTTTTTGGTGAAAAATCAAACCCACTCTTACTTAAGGACATAACCAAATCAACATCTTTCCTCTCAAATGCTCCTTTTCTTTCTCACTAATGGCAAATCTTATCTCTGCAAACTTTCTTTTCTAACACAACGAACCTCATAGAACTATATTCTTTCTTATTTCAGGCAAATAAATCTATAATGTTACACCCATTCTCTTCGCAGACACATCATTATTGTCTTCTAGACAAAGAGAGAGAGAGAGAGAGAACCATCTGCCTAAATGTTTGTCTCAAACAAGGTATGTTTCAGGCATTAAATTATTAAAAACAATGTCCATTAGTCTCTCATTTTTGCACTTGTTGGCAACTTATTACACCACTTATACACAAAAATTGATGAGGATTTACATCATCTTTTGTACAACTTAAACTTTCCCTTTTCAAATGCCACATTTGAGTGCAAATGAGTGGTGAATTTGTATTTTCAGAATGCAAAAAGCACTGAGATACAGATTACCTGAATTTCTGGCTCAGCAACAACATATGGCTTGAGTAGTTTGTCTCCGAATGCACGAGAAACAGCCAGAACACCACCAACCCGCCATGTTCCTAGTAAAGTTCAGCAACATTTTAGAGGAATTTTATATAAGAGTCTGTTCCCTAAAAATTTATAGAAAAATTGCACCATTGACTGGTGCAATGGTAAAGCCATCGGGCTACCAAGCACAAAGGCGCAGATTGAAGCCTTGAGAGCAGCCACTTTGTACTTAAAAAAAGGTCAGGGACCCTATCTAGATCACCCCTCCTAGGATACTGCTTAGCAAGACCAACACTAGGTGAAGCCTTTTCTAACACTATATTACACTTGAATCTCTTGAACTACAGGGCTGATGCCACAACCATGACCTAGGTCAATAAATCAATACCATCTGATCTTATTAGACACAAATAGGTTACTGAATAGTTTCATTTTTAAATTTCCAAACATATACACCATATTATTTTTCCTTCCCTTCCTCTCCAAGAAGACATCAGCACCATGAAAAATTCCAGTGCAACAAAAACCTCAAAATCATATGAGCAAACAATGCACATACAAATTCTACACCATCATAATTGAATAAAACCGAATATTTTTTTTTATAACCATAATTTTTTCTTGATAACCTAAATTGTATCGATGCTATCAGAAAGGGTTTTAAAACCATAATATGTAACAACTTATTTCAAGAGCAATCATTCAGATGATAACATATATTACTTTGGGTGCTGATCTATCATCATCAAGCAAAACCTCTATGAGCAGGTTTTAAAATTCACTTAAAAATTCTCAAATTACATAAGTAACAATGATAACTGATCCATAAGGCAACTACCTATGTATATGAATGATGGACCCTTTGCTTCACTATGTAGTACCCATGCATAATATGACAAGGGTGTGGGCACTCTTGTTAGACACTTCAAAATAGTAGAAAATATTTGAAAAGTAGACGAACCCGACAACTTGATACACACCCCCACCCAATACCCATACCCAAGTCCATATAACATAAGCAACTACTCAAGTAAATGCGACCTTCCTGCTGCATGAGGATACGCAACTTACAGACACTAACACCATTGATGCATACATATAACACTAAGCAAATATATTTACCTGCCCAAATTATGAAACCTCCAGCCTGTTCAATCCTTTGGCGTTCATCAGATCTATTAGGTTTGTGATCAATAGATAACGGAAGAGCTGCAGAGAAACAATGATCATCAAACAAACAAAATGCCAAAGAAAGTGTTGATTATAAGTTCATATCCAATTGAAACAAAACCTACAAATAGTTGTCCTTGGCCAACAGTAGTCTTCACAAAAGCAGATCTAGTGAAGTGTCATATTTTCATCACCCTCATATTTTAGCATAAAAATAACAGTAATCAAGAAGGCCAAACGGATTAAAGAAGCATCAACGATTTTTTAAAAAATATCAACATCAACACAATGAATTTCTCTACCATCGCCAAAGCACCTATATTGGGTTAACCCATGTAAGGAAATAGAGAAGCATATGTGAGATACAAGCCTTCTGGATTACAAAGCACAAGTTGGAGTAGTACAGAACAGTCAGATACAACCGAAAATGGTCTAATTAAAGTACAACAATGTAATCCACATCATAACTTTACGGGCTTAAAAGTTACAATACAGTCTGCATCTAGTGCCTCTGCAAAGCATGCTCTCGTATTTTATCCATTTTTGTTTTCAAAAAAAAAAAAAAGCCACAATCAATCAGATTTGAAAGGGTCATAGAAAAGCAAGGCTCACAGAAACAATAACACTAAGTGTCTAAGTACATATACCAAGAGCATTCTAAAACAGGGAAAAAAAAATTATTAACATGTAAGCAAGTTGCAACAAGAACCTGGATACGATATAAGTCATATAACTAACATGTGCTTTAGGAACTTTCTATGACATACAGTGTTATCAACAAAGAAGAAAACTTTAAAGGCTCATCTAGAACAGCAAGGTGAAATAAGCACTCATTATACTTAAGACTTACTCGTATACAAATCATAGGAGTGAGTAATTATTAACTTTAATTTTTTATTCTTTTTACAGCACAAGTAAAAACTCTAGCTCATATGACCCTAATAAGTCCCACCCTTAATAGAAAAGGCAGCAACCTGAACCAGCTCTACAGGCAACTACTCTAGAATCTCCCACATTAGCAACAAGCAGCCGGTCCCCTAGCAATACAGCAGTTGATGCAGTTGACCCAGCATCTTTTTCCTGGCCTTTTTCTTCATTGAGGTAATCAGCATCTGTCTGTCTAAATACTTCAACTGCAATAAAAAATTCATTGCTATTAATTGATCCAGCAGGAAGCAAATATAATATGTAGTTAGGCATTCCATTGTCATAGTAGTGACATTAAACATCCATCAATTCCATACCAATAGCTGACTTTGTGTCTCTGATAAACTCTGGGTGGCTGCTTAAATTCTTGAAAAGGTTGTTCCTAAGGTATTCTGCGGTTCTTGAACCTCCATGACCTACATTGGAGCACATTATCCATGTAAAACCAAAACAGATAAGTAGGGTAAGCAAGTATCTTAACCCTCGCCAACTCTAATACAGATATTAGATTCTGCAACTAAATCAGTATATCATCAAAAATATAAGAAACCGTAAAGGATAACAAATATACTACAAAGAATAAAGCACCATCATCTGTGGACATGGCACCTTATTAAAGAATACTTTAAGACTATCATAATCATGTTAGGTTATTAAATGGTTAAGACTTACCATCATAAACACCAAAAAAGGCAACCATCTGACCATCAACTTCCGATATTCTTGTCTCATAGAAATCCTCCATTGAAGACCTTTTACCCTTTAAAACTGGAGTATCCATAGCTGAATCTTCCATTTCGGCTTCCAGTGAGAAAGCTACCAAAAAAATAAAAACATTTTAATGCCAATGTAACGTCTACCATTTTCAAGAGTTGTAGGACAAAAGTAAACTCTGAAGTGGAATCTAAAATCTTCTTGGTGAGCATAGAATGAAGTGAATCTGGCAAACTTCGACCTGAAATGAAAGTGCAATTTTTTAATTTCTTCCAGAAAACTCAATACATATGGGTCTCCTGCATCCAACCTGATTCCTATTTTATTATTTGAGGAATCCCTCAAAATTATCTATCATAAATGTTCTAAAATTATTATCTATCTTAAATTTTCTATTTCCTCATACATTGAAAAACCAATTCAAGTAAGAATCAAGGATTCAGATGAACATGTTGAACCGCTGTACAGCTTTTGTTTCCACTTGTAAGTATCACGGATATTTCATTTAGGCTTTGGAAACAACAAAAATATGGTCAGGGAATAATTAAAAGGTGCATCATAGCTTCAAAAACATCAATCAATATGATGACATGAGAACATATAACATCCCCAATTTGCAATGCTGGTGCATGAGATGTGAATCAATTTGTAAAACTGCAGACCGCCCCTTTTAGAGTCACAATTATTGTCATGAAAAAGGGACTTCAAGTCTAAAAATTAGGGCCTGTTTTCTGGTCCGTAACTGTTATCAAACCAACTCACAGTTGGTTTGAAAAAAACTGTGTTTATGCCTTTCAGAACGAAGCTGAACTGATTAGCTACAAAAAGAGATTTACTGATGCAGCACAACCAAGATAATGTTGTATGTGGCCGTTATGGGGGCTTAAGGCTTGTGAATTTAGGTTTTGAAGGGTGGAAGGCTTTGTGGGTGAACTAGGATTGGAGTAGGCCAAAGTTTATAGGTTTTAGGTGGCTGGAATTTCAATAAATAGTTGCTGGAATCTCTGGGCAGCAGCTACTTTAAGGTCTACAAAGCTAGGGTAAAGGCTTATGGTATGGCAATGGAGTTAGGGTTGTGGGAATAGGGTTTTAGGTTGAAAAGACTATGAGAATAGGGGGTGGTTGTGGGTTAATTAGAAAACACAGCACTATAGAGAATTGCAGAAAAGAGAACAAGAAGAAGTAGAAGACGAGAGAAGTTAGGCAAGCATGCCTTCAATAACCAAATCAAAATACTCAATATTTCATTAAACAAAGTCTCAATTCATTTGGGTACAATAGCCCCTATTTATAGACTTTAGAAAACTTGCAAGTCAGGTAAAAACCTACTAAAAACAAGCCTAACCAATATGGAAACCAACTAGAACTCTACTAAAATATATAGTTTCTAAACTCTTAATGAACTCAAACTAGGAAATAACAAAAATAGAAACTTTTAGAAATTAGAAAACTACCGAATTAGAAAATAGAAAATCTGCAAAATTACCAAAATACCCCTAACCATAAATTAAGACTTAAATAAGAACTACTGACTTAAACAACTACCAAGGACACTTTCCTTTGGACCAAAAAGGCTTCTTCATTGTCAAGGGGCCACGAACTTAGGCTTAGGCTGCCAACAAAGCATTTCTTCTCTAACCAACTTAAGGCTATGCCATCATTTGCCAAACACTGCGAAATCAAAACTGACCAGAGTTACCCTCAGCTGGCCAGTTTTTCAGGTTTGCCAAACAGCCCTTAGGATGACAGAAGCAACCCCGGCTAAGGACTGCTTCAGGATTTCGACAAAAGTTTTCAAACTCCACAGCGAACTACTTCCAAGAAAGCATCAGTTCATGACTACCAAGCATGGACAAGCTCACCGTGTGAGGAGAACACAGGAGCCTCCCAACATTAGAATTCCAGAGGATGCACATGCTCAATTTTTCGTGCTATAGCTATGACTGACCGACCTATAGTGTGCTTTGCCAATCAAAGTTGCCAACTCGAATGCCTACGTGTATAAATTCCTTGAAGTCAAAGTTATGGCACATAAGCAAACGTACTGTTTACCAATGTTATTTAAACCCTCTCCTTATCATCATTGTAATTTAACATCTGAATCCGACACATTTGATTACTAAAGGCGCAGTACATGAATGATCAAATGGTTTCAACATGTGGATTGATGATTTGATAAACAAAAAATAAAAAACACTTGTCGATTGATTACAGCTCAAGTAAGGCCAAAGCCACGGATGCACTTATTTGCTTACACTAAAGGACCATTCTAGTTACTGTCAAAGTACAATTAAACTATGTTGCGCAACTGCTAGCATCCCTGAAAGAAAAAAAAAAAACAAGCGAAAATCACCCAAAACATTTTTTTTTTTTTTTGAGTAGTTGATTACGTACATACATATACACAAAATATACATGAAAAAAAAAAAAAAAAAAAAAAAAAAAAAAAAAAAAAAAAAAAAATTCACCCAAAAGAAAATTATCAAATAAACGCACACACATACACATATTCTCAAGAGCGCCATGACAAAAAATCAACAGAAAAATAAGGGCCATTGTAGAGATTTTAATTCACAACCAACAATTAAGGATAAGCCATGAGGAAAAAAAATTAGAATGCCAAATAATAGTAATAAGCAAAGGGAGAAATGAAAATGAAAACCTAAAATGAGCAAAGGAGGAGGAGGGAAGAACCTGATGCCACCACCACTGAAGAGGGTATCGGGATCCCTAGAAGAGATCATAACGCTTCGTGGTGGTGAGGCCGGTGGTGATGGTGGCGGTGGTGGCGAGGCCTCCTCGGCGGCATCCCCACTAAGGGGAGCGGAGGCGACGGGACAGAGGGAGGAGTCCGTCAGATTGGTTCGTACAGATGCACTCTCTCTCTCTCTCTCTCTCTCTCCAAGTGTTGTGGTCTAAGAGCGAATCTCAACCCGTTCTGTTCATTCTCGCCGCATCGTCGCCTACTTTTATATTGTCCTAAAATTCTTTATTCTTAATTGCCGTCGTCACGGCCCCCACCCCCCACGCCGGGCATTTGGATTTGGTCTTTTTCTTACTTAGGGAAATTATACTTTTCACCCTTAAGTTTAACCGAAAACACCATACACCCCTTAATTATTTCTCCAAGTATTATGCTTTTTTTTCTTTTTCTTTTTTTTTTTTGTTTCTTTCCCCTTCTTCTTTCTTTTTCCTTTTTTTTTTTTCTTTTTTTTTCTTTTTTAAATGAAGTAAATTTGTGTTAAAAACAAAAGGCATAGGTCATGTACACAAGGATATACGATCACTTAAAAAAAAAAAAAAAATGGCTCCTAGAGGAGAATGAGGGAATCAACGGAAGAAATAAAAAGACTACTATCGTCGAAGAAATTACCAACAAGTTATAAGAAATTGAAGAGTTGATGGTTGCATGTTACTCATGTAGCCAATGTAGCTTTATTTCAAGATGATTAAACTATTAAACTTTCTGTTATTGGAAATGCTTTTTTTTTTTTTTTTTTGCAAATGCTTTTGGTTTATTTTAGAAATTGTGATGTGAGGAGAGTGTACATATGAGAATGAATAAAACTCTCTTGGCAGCTTTTAAATTAAGGCAAGTGCATTTTATTTTTGTTCCAAAAATGGTATAACCATTTTGAGATTTAATGCTAAACTCATCATAAAAGTTGCAAATTATCATTTATCGTTCAAACGTAGTGACCAATAATAAAGAAACGCATAATGCTAAATTATAAAACTTCAAGGTACAAAGTATCTTGAAAAAAAAACATTTGGGATGTGTAAGTTAAATAAAATAAATATATTAAAATGGGTCCATATGCCCTGATTAAAGTTGATGATCGAGGAACCCTCATCTAATATTGTTAATGAAAAGAACACATTGAACTTTAATTGACGCAAGTGATTAGACCATGTAGCAAATTAGAGTCCTACTATTGATCCCGAATAATTTTCCTAAATTTATACCTTGGTGGCATGATTGTTGACATAATATGTCATGTTGTTAGGATAATAATAAATAAGTAATATATATATATATATATATATAGAGAGAGAGAGAGAGAGAGAGAGAGAGAGAGAGAGAGAGAAGTAAGAAATAATCTTTTAAAAGATCAATTACATTTTCTAAATTTTTACACATAATACTTTTAATAAATCCTCTAACAAAAAATAGGACACATGTCATGACATTCATATAATACCCTCTCAAATAAGGAGAGAAGTAATTGATGCCATAGCATTTTTTTTTTCTCTCGGCAAAGCACCCTAGGAAGTGTTTTTCTTTTTCTTTTTCTTTTTTTTTTTTCTGATAAAATTTTTTCCCATTTTTAATAACCTAGAAAGTGTTATTCCATAAAAGATGATGACGAGTAAAGCTACAAAAAGACGTATAAAAAAAAAAATCGCTTAAAGTGGTGACAGTATTTCACAGTTTATCACAGATGTTGGCAGTATTTCCTCCTCCTTCGTAGTTTGGGCCTTCTTTTGACCACTATTTGTATATGACTGGTGTACATGGGTTGTGCTCTTTTTTTGGTTATAGCATGTTTATACTTTGATCCCAAAAAAATAAAATAAATAAATAAATTTTAAAAATCATGAACCACTATGTTGCAGGTTCCATCATTATTGAGCTGCTCATTGTATAGTTGTGGAAGTCCCAACACCATGAATCCTAAGGATGAGCAAACCCATTAATCAGTAAACCTAGTGCCTTTTTCCCAGACCACTTTCAAAACTGGGATGAAGGCTTAATGTGCACACCCTCTTGAACGAGAACCTTGGTAGTAGTAACGTTCAACATGTTACAGGTACATGTGGTTCGATTGTCTTCTACAGGAAAGGCCCGCACAGTTTACCCATAAGCCCAATACAAGGGTCCAGGACCCGCATCCCAGGCAGAGTTCTTTTAGAGTATACATATTGTACTTTTCAGGTAGGTTTAAGGTTGCTTCATGCTGTGGAGTTCAATGATGAGAGCAGAAGGATGAGCTATTGTAATAAAATCTTTATTGTTGATAATGGATTTGATCTCCACTCTCTCCTCTGGGGTGGTAGGCATTTTTCCAAATCACATAAATCATGTTTTTTTTTTTTTTTTTGGTTGTGATTGTTGCGATTGACTTTTCTGTGATTGTGCTTGCCACTTAAACAAACTGGAATGAGGCAAACCTCTTTTTGGATTGGGGAATTGAATTCATCCAAACAGGATGGAAGGAATGTGGAAAAAGTTCTGCACTTCTTCAACTAGTGATAAAAGATGTATTCCAGGTTAAAAACCATCATCAGATGAGAACAAACTTTACCATTTAGACTCAAATGTAAAACTCTCTGTTAAAGATTCATCACATAAAAGCATTTTGGATCAAACAAAGGAAGAAAGAAACCAAAATGCTGCTTGGCCAAAAGAAGTTGCGAGAAATTTGGGAGAACAATCGTCTTCAGCAACATCCACCAGTTGACGCATCAGATTCTGGAGGTTTCTGTTTAAAGATGTTCTTTTTGACACCAGCTGAGCCCTCAGCCAAGAGACTTGGTGTATCCAAAATCTGCAGATCAACATGGTTAATATTAAACTACCATCAATATAAGTCATGCTTCCCAACACATTAGCAACTAATCCAAAAAAAGAAATAAAAAATTCAAGCAGAGTTATCAGGAGAAATGTTCTCTGTCACCCTATCTATTGCAGTCTCTTTCACCGCCCTAATTAGGTGAACCACAACCAAATACCTGACCCATTCCCAACCCAGGAAAACACATCTAGAGGTATAAGACAAACAAAAGATAAGTAAGGATAACAAAAAATAAAAAAAAGGGGAAAAGAAAAGCCACTAGTGTTTATGTACCTTTAAAACAAGCTCTTCAAAGCAATGCTCTACATTGACTCGAGTTTTGGCACTGCATTCAATAAAAAGGCATCCATATTCCCTAGCAAAATCAATTCCCTCCTTTTTGGTCACAACTCTTTCACTCTCCTGCAAAAGAGGAGTTAGATGTGGGTGATACCTTTTAATGGTATAAAACTTCATTATATAATCCAAGATTCTAACATCTAATAAAAGCAAGACAAAGCAAAGTTAAACATAAGTTTTGGAGTTAATAAATAACGATAAAAATTATCACTGGATTTTTAGGCACCAGCTTTTTCTCACACCCTAGCTAAAATGAAAAAACAAGTTTCTAAAGAATATACCTTATCAACTTTGTTGCCAACAAGCATCTTGATGCAATCTTGATTTGTCAAGTACAGGTCCATTTCTTTGGCCCAAATATCAGATAAATTTGTAAATGTTTCTCGACGTGTTACATCATAAACTATATCATTCCCAAAAGCAATGAATTAGGTTAATACGATAACAACAGCTACTAGTAAAATGAATTCAAAAAAACCAATAACTTCAAGAAATCAGTTGAAATAAATCTTATAAAATACAAGTCAAAATGTCAAGAAACCTTATTATATCATACAGGAATTTTATGCCAATTCTAAGGTAAACAAAATTTTCTTTTATGAAATAAACATTACATCAAACTGTCACTGATGGATATACGATCATCATGCTGCTAGGGTTAGGAAAGTGTGCCCTAAAAGCCACTTGGTGTGATATTTCCATTATTTAATAAATCAGATTTATCTGTTTTACATATTCCACACCGTGAACATGTCTTTCAATTCTTGTAATGAATGATAGTTCTTAAGTTACATCGAATGTGATTTAAGTATGTAAAGGAGATCCACATATAGTGAACTTAAATCACAATCCTTGTTACTCAAAATGATTCACAATCAATCATAAGATTGGACATCTTATCAGAAAGATTGTACTGTATTAGTTTCCATATAATGGAATGGTTAATCTCAAATTCTCAACTATCAGAGTGGAAGACTCTAAATCAATGTGTAGGATCATGAGAATACATCAAATCAAAAGACTTTCAACATTGATGTGATTCTCAAAATTGCTAAATTCAAAAGGCTCTCAATCTGAAGAGTAGTGATTTCAAGTTATTTGCATTTACTTCTTTGACTTACCAATGAGTGAGGTCTCTGATCCCAATACCTCAGTATCTTTCGTAGTAAGTGTAGAAACTGTGGGAACACATATTCTCAAATCTCAAGAAGGAATCCACCCTCTACTTTAAAGAGAGTCAAATATCCCCTTGGGCTAATTAAAGGTTAATCACTTGAAACTAGCTAGTCATTTAGGTAAATTGTTAATGTTTACTGAAATGTACTTGTGATTAAGGATGTTTAATTAAGACTCAAGTAGAAGCGAGTATTAGTTTGACAATGATTTGTAATCGTTTCCATGTATGAATAGTAGCAAGTGGAGGGGCATTTTTGCAAAATGTTTAGCGAGTTTAGGGGCTCTTTCTTCTTTTTTTTTTTTTTTTTTTTTTTTTTTTTTTTGATAACGAGGGAACCATCCCACAGTAGGGCCCTTTGGACCCACCCATGGAACCTAAACCCCCAGGGAGACTAGCGCAGTACAATCTTCCTATTTTGAAGTTGCTCATCATTGATTGGTTGGCTTTTGTTGTCACAAGTCGATTGGATTAAAACCAACCAATTCGAGCCAAAGTAGAGAACTTAGAAATACTAGTAATACTAGTAATAGGGTTGGAAGTTGGACCGGCTAATTCAGTTCTGTCGGCTCCTTTCTTAGTTAAGTCTAAGCATCAAGATGAAACAGAGAAATTCTTACCAAATGATTGTGTTCTCCAGTTTTTCAGTAAAAATACAGAGTTTGTTACTACATTAGCCATATCAAGTTCAAAACTGAAAGAATGCCCTACAGAGTACCTCGAATAGGAGGTTCACTTTATGACATAAAATTGAGAACTTAGAAGGCCATGACAGAAAAGTTTTAAAGATAATTTGAGCAATGAAAAGAAAATCCTATATAACATTAAGTTCTTACAACTAATCATGACAAGTCGAGGTCTATAATCTAACTTGAGGGACTTCATTGATTCTTGGATAACATCAAAGGCAAAAATATCAAAATTAACTGGACAGAGGGGAAAACAGCAGTGAGAGATGAAGAAGATGGAACAACATACCCATTACTATCCCTTGAGCTCCTCTATAGTATGAACTAGTCAGTGTTCTAAATCTTTCCTGTCCAGCTGCATGACAAGGAAATAATGAAATTCACCTTATTCAACTTCTAAATGCAATTGCTTCAAACAGTTATGAATAGAATATGAAGAATGCCAAACCCAACTCTTTTATTGAGGTAACAAGTGAAATTACTACGCAATGCAAAGAGGGTAATATACTATACGAATTAGTATGTCACATTCTCATGACAAATAAACAAAGCGAGTTATTAGAAAAGGAATCACTAATTGATTCTGAGGAAAAATGGAAATACACAACAGCCAAAAGATGGTGATTTTCATTATCTACTAATCCTGCTGTATGCAGACCTTTAATAGTCAAAAGATTTATACTCTCCTGTTGTATCTTTTGTATTTGTAGAAATTGTTGAATTCTTTTATATATTAAACATCAATAAATCTAATCTCATTCTTAAAGGTGTATCTTTGTCCTCTAATCACAAAACCTACCAATATATTGAGGTAGGAGCTAAGGACAATCAAGTAATCTCACATAGTCTCCTTACTCATTCCATTCATGATCTTTTCACCTCTCCTCTCCCGTAGCATCTTCAACTGGTATCAACTCACACCTCTCAGAATTATCAATTTGTCTCGCTGACTACAGTCCATTGGTCTATGTACTATCCTCGACACAACAAGTCTTAAGTCAAAAATGTTTACATCCTATGCAAAAATGAATTTATTTCTTTGATGTCATGACAGATTACTCTTTGGTTCCTGCTTCCACCATAGCATAAAAACAGAGTACTAATGCAGAAGCCCAAAAACAGAACATTAAGTTTGCAGATAAACAAGACGTAATTTCAATTCTGAACAGTGAAGAAAACAATAATGTAACATCTGTTCTTCCTGATGAAAATCACAAACACACAAAGCATTACCTGTGTCCCAAATTGCGAGCTTTAGTTTTTTGCCCCCAACAGTGACATGTTTTACCTTAAAATCCACACCTACAAAAAGCGCCATAAAATATACATGAGATCATGGTATTGAAAGGACAAGAATAAAAAAAAGGGGATACGCAAATTGATACACAATTTTTGAGAAAATTCTGTGACTTATATTTTGCAAAACCGACTGTTGGATTGGATGTTCCTCGCACATACAAATCATGCAAGGCAAATATCAAGTTGATTGGAGATTAAGAGCCGCTTCATCCATAATTTTGAGATTGGGTTGGGTTTTGCAAAATATAACTCACACAGTAAGCTATGTTTGCAAAAATCACAGCCCAAAAAGAAAAAAAAGAAAAAAGATGAGCGTGAGCAAAGCGCCTCCCTTAGTCCCTTACCAATGGTAGGAGAAAGATCTTCAAAGGTGTTGGAGGTGAAACTCAAGATGAGGCTACTCTTCCCAACCCCAGAATCCCCAATCATCAACAGCTTGAACAAGTAATCGAACTCCGCCTCACTCGATGACGGATCCATCCCTACCCAATTCCCAAACACCACACCACCACCACAGATGCACCACCTGAAAACAATTCCCCATCAATATCCAAACAGAAAATTTGCATGAAACCCTAGAAATATTCATATAGAAGAGTTGGAATACCTGTGAATTCAGATCTCAAGCTGTGTGGAAGAGTGTAGCATTGGGCTATATATAAAGTAGGTATACTGTGTGTATATATTTCCATTTACATTTTATTTTATACATTTATATATAATTATATATACATATAATAATAATGAAGTAAAAGCGAAGGGAAGGTTGCAGAAAGGCAAAGAAAGCTCTAAAAAAAGGTTCCTGCAATGGCTGTCGACCGACTACTTAATCAGGCGGACAAGGTTTGATTCGGTACTAGACGGACTACCTTGTTAAGTTATTGCCGCCTTTATAGAGAGGTCAATCTGCAATGTGAGCCTTTGACTGCGTGATGCGTTCAAGAAATCAAATGACCGAAAAATGATAGGAGTATATCGGACGGTTCACGTTAACGCTCAAGACACACACTCTGTCTTAAATTGTTATTGCCATAATTTAACTCTTCTCTCTCTCTCTCTCTCTCTCTCTCTCTCAAAACAAATCTTAATTTTCATATATTTACGAAGTGATTTTTTATTTTTTACTTTTTGGGTTGAAGAGTAAGAAGTTCTTTTATATCTATTTACTAGTGAAAACCCAGGCGATGCCCGGCAAGATAAAAGCAGTGAGCAAAAAAAAAAAAAAAAAACAAAAAATGAAAGAAAGAAAGAAAGAAAGAGAAAAATGCTAAGATTTGACACCTCAGCAAGTTACTGTTTATCTACAGTAATTACACTCTCAGGCATATAATATAGGTAAAGATTCTACTTATAAAAATCTCAATGTCAAAAAGGTTTTTGATTGGTTAATATATTTTTATTTTATATTTTAAATATATTACTATCTTTATATATGGCACATTGGAATAAATAGGAATATAAAATATAAAGCACATAAAGAGAAAATAAGAATATAAAACACGTAAATATAAATAAGAATTCAAAGTATACTATAATTTGTATACTTTAATTCGTAAAATTACATAAATAGGAAATCAAATTTGTATAAAACCCTAAACCTTAACATATATCATCTACATAATTCTAAATTTTACTTTTTCCATTAACAATGGGATTCTGAATTTTTTTTTCTCTATTAAAAGCATCTTCTACTTTATCTGGTAAGTGTTTCTCTACAAAATGTGATAACTTTTTCTCAGAATAAAAAAAAACCAAAAAATCATGTGCAACGCACGTGTGCAACAACTAATTCCACTATAAAAAAAAAAAAGAGGCAAGGCCGTCCAAAGAAGTGAACTCTGAATAGATCGTTGCTGGGAAAATATTTATTCTTTTTTTTATATAGAAAATACTAAATACTAAATATAAATAACACACAAAATACGATATTATAAAAAATACTGACATGCATAATAAGACTAAAAAAGTCAGCACTGTTCTTCAATGAGGGGGTTTTTTAACATGGGTCGCAATTGTTGTTCCTCATCTTTATTTGCATCCTTAATTATTTTAAGGGAATTTTGGCCATAACCTTATATTATAAAACTTATTTTATAATATCTCTAACATTTTTTTCTTTAACATATAATAACCCCTTTGACCTATTTTTTGACAAAAATACTCTTATTACGATCAATTGCTCCACTTCTTTTTTCTTTTCTCTCTCCCCTTCCCTCTTTTACAGTGTGATGATGATGGCTTCATGGCATGTGTGTGAGATTGACTCCTCGATTGAATTGATCCTTCTCATAGCAACAACTTCGAAGTGAAATTAACTCATTGATTGTGTTGAGAATGAGTTTTCGTCCTATACTTGAAGACCTAAGTGCTTTGCACCGTGACAAAGTTGGGTTGCTAGCATATTCCATTTTTAAGCGCAGATCTTGATCTTGGTTAGGTATGAAGAAACAAGCAATAAAGTTGTTAGGATGAAGTGGGTTGTATCTCCTCCTTTGAAACCCCCATATCTACTCTTCCCTTCATGTTGGCGCGTAAAAAGCAAGCATTTCATTGATTGGTAGGACTTTCAAGAGAAGACGCGCACCCATGGAAGGGTTTTGATAAGTCCATTTTTAAATATATTTAAAAAAAAAAAAAAACATTTTGTTATATACTGTTACTAATAGTTTATGTATTTTGGGGTTTCCATTCACCTCAAAACATTTTTCAATGATATCTATTAGTTTATGTATTTTGAGATTTGTAACAAATTAAACTAGCCATTAATGAAATTTCAAGCTATTGTTATCATTTTAGGGATGGTTGAAGGACTTGAAAGTGGAGGTTTTGGATGGCTAGGGAAAAGAATTGTCTTAGAAAAAGATGAGTTGAGGTTGGTAAAAAAAATGTTAAAACAGTAATATGTTATTATATAATAATATATAACAAAACAGTAGCATATTACTGTTTCTTAGTATAATTTGCATATTATTGTTTTAACTGCAAAATAGTAACATGTTATTATTATTTTTTCAGAACCTAATCATAGTGGATATTGTTTCGAAGATCACGACAAGTAGATTCTAAAAAAAAAAAAGTTTTATGAAAAACTTATTTATATCTTGTAAGTTATAATCTTTTAAAAATTAAAGAACAAGTTAGTTACATAGGATGTCCTCAATAATAACCAAAAAAAAAAAAAAAAAAAAGCCCCTATGAACACATAAGGGCAAATTATAATTTTTAAATTATTTTTTTTTATGAAGAATTTTTTAAATTAATTTATTTATAAAATGGGGTTACTGTGAATAAGAAAAAAAACCTAGATATGAGTTACAAGGTTGAGAAATCTTTTGATGAGATTATTACTAAAACTATTCTTCCAAATGGTGGTTATTGTCAAAATTTTATAAAAAGTATAAAAGGTTTTCATGCATGAAAACTGGCCACTTGGTCTATAAGATAACATTAATTTGAATGAACTTTTCTAAAATCTATTGTTTAAATGAATTTTTTGGTCATTTATAATCTCTATCTTTTATTATTATTTTTCTGCTATACACAAATAGATAACTCACACATAACACATAAATGTGGAAGCTCACATACATGACATAGAACAAATGAGGGCCGGGAAATCGGTTATTTAAGTGAATTTTTTGATCATTTATAATTTTTATTTATTTATTTATTTATTTTATTTTGTTATATACAGATAGATAACTCACACACAACACATAAATGTGAAAACCCACATACATGACATACATGAGACAACAAAAAAAAGGACCCAAAAGCCATGTTAGGCAATTAATACAGTGTTCATTCCGTGTAAGTGGATTAATTCCTGATCCCAATTCCCAAATCTTGGATTTTAATTAAATACCTTGGCAAAGTAAGATGCCACCCAACTCATGTTAGGCAAAGTAGTCTTCCATTCCAAGTACTATACATTAGGAGTGCAACATGGTCAGGTAGACCTGTGGACTGGACCGGTCTAATCAATTCGGTTCAGCTCTGGTTCAAATTTTAAAATCCCAAGTTAATTCGGTCCAGTCCATGATTTAGGGGGTTTTAGAACTGGACCGGACCGAATTCCTAAATTCCAATATATATATAATTATATGTTAATATTAATGTATTATACTCCATAAATAAGTATTATTCAATAAATTTCTTACCTTTTACCAAAAATAAAAATTTAAAAAAAAAAAAATTCCTGGAACTGGACCGAGAACCAATTTTTCTGGTCCGGTCCAATGCTTATTCTGATTTGGTTCTTGTTCAAATTTTAGTGTTCCAAATTAGTTTGATCCGATCCAAATATACCTTTGGCATTAATAGCCGATCTCAAGTCTTGGATCTTCATTAAATACCTTGCCAAACAAGATTTCAGGCAACGCAGTCTTCCGTTTCCACGTACTCGATCCGTGGGGAATACCGATCGATCTCAATTAAATACCTTACCCAATAAGATTAATTAACTGAATCCGGCCCCTGGATCTTAGATTCTTAATTAAATGGGCATTCGATTGACAAATAAGAACTCAACTAGGCCCACCTTGGTTTATGTCTTTGTTTCGGGTAGCAAAGCCTAATACAATCATCTGACACGATTTGATTCCACAAGTCAAATAACTCAACAGGAAGTTAACAAGTTTAGGCCTACTTCAGTCGTGTTTAGGTTGTAATTGTGTCAATACTAGTATTTACAAACAAATCACCTCAAAAAAATGGTGTTCTTATTATTTATTAATAATATTAACCTTTTGCCCATGAATAAATAAATAAAAAAGAAAAAGAAAGTATACACACATATTTACATAATCTTTATTTTTAGTATTTAATGCACACGATAGCATGTGTATGATTAATGATCTATATATTTTCGTGAGAAAATTTAAATTGGGTCAATATGTTAATTTGGATTGTAATCAAGTTATAAATGAGTCGACCCATACACAAACTAGCACAACACGATTATTAAACGGGAAACATGCACGACAAGTATACTTGAGTATCTATTTGCCGTGTTTCCTATTTAATAATCAAGCTAAGTTTGTGTTTGAAAAATGGGAATTTTGGTCATAATCCTTATGTATAAGAGTCATTTTATAATAGGTTTTAAATAAGAATCCGTTTTGTAAGAACTCCTTTTAACCCTATAGGGACTAAAAAGTCCTTGATTTTAAACTTGCTTGTTATTTACCACCGTGCTACTTTACTATTGCTACCCGACAATTAGGAATTTGAACCCCATTTTACCCGAAAATCAGGATTTGAACCTCATTTTTTCCGGCAACTTTACGAAAAGAAAATCCCAACCTATTTACACTTTCTAAATAGCGCAAAAATAGCACAGTATCATCATACTCTAGGTAGAACAAAAAATGCTGATAGATACGTACCAAAACAAAATTTTAGTTGCACAGTAACATCATATTGTTTTATGTTAAAAGAAAACAACTACAATTGAACTATTACAAAATAGTGTTCAAAAGTATCAACATACCCTTGTAGATGCAGCAAACTTTCTTGGGAGAGGTCCCCGCTTCGGCGCTCGACCATACCTTGGAAGATTAGTCTTAGGCGAAGCCTGGAGACACCTTGGGAAACCAAAAAACATATATATATATATATATATATATATATTGTTAAAATATGAATTCTAACAATTGGTGACAGTATCATCATACTTTTTGAAACAAAAAATATGAATTCCAAAGTATACTGCTCGAAAATGTTAGTTGTAGAGTAACAACATATTGTTTCATATTTTTTTTAAAAAAAAAAACAAAACAAAACAAAACTACATTCGTACTATTACAAATATAGTGTGCAACAGTATCATCATGCTGTTGGAATAAGAAAAAGGGTCATTAAGCTTTCCCAAACCAAAAAAAAAAAATACAAAAGAAGGAGCAGATCTAGAGTTTGGAGAAGAAGAAGAAGAAGAAGACATTCATCGTGGGACGGTGGTCGAAGAATGTCCAATTGCCTTTGAAGAAGGAGGGCTGGTTTTTCAGATCTGGTACTACTGCCGAATGCCTCCCCTCCCATTCTTCTTTTTCTTCTTCTACAACAGCGCGAGCATCGCCGTTAGAGAAGCTTTTGCATGCTCCCAAAAAAAAAAAAAAAAAAGGAGCTCGACGGGAGGGAGAAGGTATATCTGGGGGACGGGGAAGGGGAAGGAGAAGGAGAAGGAGAAGGGGATGGAGATAGGGGAGGAGAAACGTTGCAGATGAAAACCAAAAAAGCGAAAAAAAAAAAATGGAGATAATGATGGGAAGGAAAGGTAGATCGTGGGGAGAGCATAAATCATGGGGGGGTACTGTTGGAATTAAAAAAAAACAGATTTCCTTATAGTAAAAGAATCTTTTAAAAAAAGGGCTATAGAGTTAAAAACTCTTATGGTAGGGTTTTTGTTAAAAGCAGTCCCCTAATAGGGGTAATTGCTAATTTTCTCTTGAAAAATTAACATAATTGACAAACAAATCGTGTTTAGATAAACATGTATGTTTGGGCATGTATGTGTGTTTCGACACGACGAGAACTTGAGTTGCCAACATAAATTGCTACCCTTAGATCTTATCCAAGATCTAAGGAGGCAAGTTCCACTTGGGCTAATGATATATAGGGTAATGATATATAGGGTAAGCGAGTTCCACTTATACATAGGTTAAGGTGTAAGTGTGTAACAACCCATTGGTGCTGTTCCACTTATTGTAATTTTGCATCATCTTGTTTTTGGAAATGTAAGGATTGCAACAAACAAAAAGGCTAAATTATCCTCCCCTGGTAAATATTCATTTTATTTTTTATTTTTGCCGGCAAAACATGGTTCAGTTCAAATTAATCTTTAAAATGGGCGGGATGGATCACCACTCACTCTTGCATAATTAGTTAAACCCGACAGACCGGTGCATGACTATCTGTCTAATCCACTTGTGATCTTCGGTTTCTTGAAGCGTAATTACAAAAACCAATTATACATTCTACGAACCACGTGGGTACTTCATCCTTAATTAGTAACCAGTTAACTGCACAAAAGAGACCTCTGTGTGTATTAAATATTAATTAGCCGTTGTGTTAGATAAGGATTAATTCGTGGTTAATTATATCAATTAATTTGAAAAATGACACCGAATCATGACGGATTACGTACGCGCCATAGCCATGCAATAACATTATTACCGTGCCCACCTTTTTGGAATGAAACAAACATATATAGGAAGCCCTTAAAATCGAAATCTAGCAAAAAATCGGACCGTATCTTTCCACCAACACAATTGGATCCCTTCCACCCTTTTGGCGTCTCTATATAAGCCCTCACGCACTCATGCGGAAACATGTTCACATAGAGTTGCACATCCTTCATAGTGGGAGGCAAAGAAAATCGAGGTTTCCTACATACAAGACAAGAAGTGAAGAATGGAGACAGTGGTGCTCATTGTTGGAGCTGGGCCTGCTGGTCTTGCAACCTCTGCATGTCTCAACCTTCTCTCTGTCCCCAATGTAGTGCTTGAAAGAGAGGATTGTTGTGCCTCTCTTTGGAAGAAAAGGGCTTATGATCGCTTGAAGCTTCACATAGCCAAGCAATTCTGTGAGCTTCCTCACATGCCTTACCCCTCTGATGCACCCACGTTTATCCCCAGGATCAGGTTTATCCGTTACTTGGATGACTACGTATCCCATTTCGGGATAAGCCCACGACACACCCGGTCTGTGGAGTCCGCATCGTATGATGCCATCGCCGGAAAATGGCACGTCAAGGCCATGAATACGATCACAAATGTGGTTGAAGTTTATGTTGCAAAGTTTCTTGTGATTGCAACTGGTGAAAATAGTAAAGGTTTTATTCCCAATTTTCCGGGGTTGGGTAGCTTTGGAGGGGAGTTTTTGCATTCTTGCCAGTACGAGAATGGAAAGAGATTTAGTGACAAAGATGTTTTGGTTGTTGGGTGTGGGAATTCTGGCATGGAAATATCTTATGATTTATCAAACTGGGGTGCAAGGACTTCCATTGTCTCTCGTAGTCCGGTAAATTTTACAGACCACTAGTCACGAAAACTTTTTATATTTATTATTTTGGTTATTATTATTATTATTATTGACTTTTGCTATATCACTCATTAAAATCACCCATCAACTTGTAACCACCCTACGATATGTGGAAACTGAAGAAAGAAGAGTGTCACATCTGATAGGAGATTAATGATGATGATACTAATGGGTGAAGTAGTATTTTTCTTATTATTATGATTTTGGGTTCTACTAGATTTCTTTCCTCATGCCATTTAGTGTTGGTTCTACTAGATTTCTTTCCTCTCACGCCATTTAGTGTTGGATCCTGCAGGTACATGTGCTCACCAAAGAAATAGTGTTCCTAGGAATGTGTCTGTTAAAATTTCTTCCATGTTCTTTAGTGGACACCATTGTTGTGATGCTTAGCAAATTAAAGCATGGGAAATTGTCTGCTTATGGGCTTCAAAGGCCGACGACGGGACCATTTTATCTTAAAGCCAAAACCGGCCGATCTCCCACTATTGATGTTGGGGCCATTGACAAAATTAGGAAAGGAGAGATCCAGGTACCTTTTATTAATATAAATCCAACAAGAACAACACCTTGTTGTTATTTGATGATTAATAATTTTTATAATGTCTCCTAGGTTTTCCCATCTATAACAAACATTATGGAAAACAACATCGAATTTGTGAACGGCAAGATGAATCGATTCGATGCTATAATCTTTGCGACCGGCTACAAAAGCACTGTGCAAAATTGGCTTAAGGTACAAAAATACTATTAATCCCCTATGCTTGATCGATTAATATTTTTTATTTTTCAATTTTAATTAGATCTACTAATTAAGCATATATGTAAGTGTAACAAGCTAGAGTGACTGTTTCAACGATTGAGCAGGATGGAAAAGGCCTTTTCAATGAAGATGGAATGCCCAAACGGAGCTTCCCAGATCACTGGAAAGGAGAGAATGGTCTATATTGTGCTGGATTTTCGAGTAGAGGATTGTTGGGCATTTCAGAGGACGCGCAAAATATAGCTAATGATATCAAAATGGTTCTGAGTGAAAACAAGAGTGGATAATTGATCCTTGAGGAAATTGTATCTTTGCAAGGGGTTCAAGCATGAGTAGTGATATTTAAATGATCATTTGTCTATGTAAATTCGTCTATCTCTCAGCTATTAGGGTTAGCCTAATGGTGAGAGAAGGTGAAAAAAATGGTAGGATTAGGTCAAGGGTTCAAACCCCTCCGAATTGTACCCCCAAAAAAAAAAAAAAAAAGTGTCTCTCGCTCTCCTGCTTGTAATGCTTTGTAAAATTTTTTATACCCACCTTTGGGCTGAATAATTGAAAACACAGGTTGTAGTTTTTTTATTAATCTAAGCCCAGTTTATTTCTATTAAAACCAGAAATTGATAAGTACCCATTGGCCGTACTATACACAAAATTCTGGAAAATTGGTGTAAGGGGTCAAACTGATATGGAGGAAAATCTGGGTGATATTGCTTGCAAAATTAACACATTAGTCCAAAAAATTTCTTGGCAAAAGATTCAAAATAATTGGAAAAGTCTATCCAATAAGTTTACAAAGAAAAAAAATCAGTCATTTTGTACTTTCTTGCTTTTTGCTTTTAGTAGAAGCAACAAAATCAAATGCGCGTTTGGTAAAATTGTTTTCACCGGTGATCTTTTGGATGTAATGGGAAACTCTACCTGAATCATCGTTGCCCAAATGGAAGCTTAGGACAGGCACAACCTCTTTCGATCGCAAATTTTTCAAATTAAGGTCAAACTCATCCTAAAAGATAAAAATAACTTTTAGAAGCAGATCTTTATTGCTTTTGCTTAAAATCAAATATTTTGTTTTTAGCTTCTCTAGAAGTCCTTTTTATTTCCTCTAACCAAACAGTGGTTTTTGCTTTTACAATTTTTTGCTTTCAAAAGTAAAGAAATATTAAAATAAGTGCAACCAAACTGGTGCCATATATTAATTAGAACAACCATTTGCAAACTGCTCCTTGGAAAAATGCAGCTAATTTTTAGGAGTGGACAATCTTAGATATTGGATGAGACACATAATATTATTAAAATTAGCCTAAGCATGGAACTTTTGGTGTAAGGTTTGCAAAAATCAGCGGCAAAGAAGACATTGGCTGTGCAATGGGATTGGTCATGGGATGAATTAAGTGGAGTTGGTAGAGCCAATTAATGCAAGTTTATAAAATGGAATTAGCTAGTCATGGGAGAAAATAAATGGAGCAGGTAGGCCAATGCTTAGTTTTTATTTATTTTTTATTTTTTGTTGGTCAAATTGCCGATTTTACAAAGTCGTATTGCAATTAATTTTTTTTTTTTATTACAATATGCCAATAGGGACATCCAAAACTTGGACCAGACTAATTCTTCTGAGGTGGGCAATCTATATAACCTTTCCCTACACACCCCACACCACCCCCCCCCCCCCCCCAAAAAAAAAAAAAAAAAAAAGGAAAAAAAGAAGAGGAAGGCCAAATTGATTCAAGGCACTTAACTTGATTCATAATTCATGTAAATTAAGTACTTATATGTTTAATTGATTTATTACAATCTCGATCTTATATAGATGGATTAAAACACAAAAAAAAAAAAAAAAAAAAAAAAAAAGGTATTACAACAAGTCTTTCAAAAATTCAAACATCAAATTGTTCCAGCTGAACATCCTTGGACTTCAAAGGAACATACTCTCCCAGATAAACCTCGAGGTGATCGGACAGCGTCGACTTGTCGATATTTTCATGGTGGTAGGATTTGCAGACGAAGTAGATGACCGTCTGCACAACAAGCCCAAACAGGAACAACTTGAACAGCAACAAGAAACACACAATCCCATACCCCACCCTATTCACCATCCCCAGCGACTCCCCATGCACAACCAGCTTATCAAACGCCACCTGTATGACGGAAAAGACTAAGATTCAGCTTAAAAAATATGATAATCCGCCACACACATTTTCCCCTTTATCAGCTCCTTGCTCTTCCTCATGGCTTGAACCCCGTACGCCTCTTCCAACACGGACACCACGCTCGCCAATTGCCAGACGATGCTCATGTACACGAAACCCACCACGTACAGAATGAACAATATGAACAGAACCACTCCGCCGCCGGCCCCATTCGGTCCGATAAAGACTACCCATGAAATTAAGGATACTACTTGCAATCATGTTGTAGACGAAGACGGCCACGAAGATGCATAGGAAAGTGACCATGAGCCGCTTCCACACTTTGGGGACCACGCTCATGACCTTTTTGAAAGTCACTTCACGCCCGGTGTAGATGCACGCGATGGTGTAGACGACGGCGGCGGTGGAGAGGAGGGAGAAGACGAGGAGGCAGGTGAAGTAGACGAATTTGAAGAGCCAGAAGGTGGTCCATTCGGAGGAGAGGACGTCGGAGATTTTGTCGTATTTTGGGGTGTTTGCTCTGGTTTCGTCGAGTTCGATTTCGTTGTGGATGATCTTGGAGAAGAGTAATTCGGAGACTTCGATGTGAGCTAGGAAGATGAAGGATAGAGGGAGGATTAGAGCCAAGGTGATTTTGCTGAAGATTTTTCTCCATGAGAAGATGATCTTGTAGGATTCAGTGTAGATGCCCCAGAGCCCAAGAAATTGCATCTCTTCTTGTTCTCTGTCCATGATTTCTTCTTCTTCAATGGGAATTTTTTTTTGAAGGGAGGAGAGGGGAGGAGGGGAAGAATATGGGGATGGGGGGAGAGGATGGTTTGTGATGAGGAATATACAAGGTTGGATTAGACTTTTGCAAATCAAAGTACCCCTAGTTTTCAAATAAACTACCTAAAGTCAATGTGTACATAAATTTTAGGGAAAATTATCTCTTGGTGTCCATATTGATAATGATGTCCTCATTGAGTATAAAGTGGGAAAGAAAAAAAGGGCTTTATAATTTGGTACCTATTGATAATGATGTCTTCATGAGATTTCATTTTTAAGCAATTTTAATTATTTTTCTTTTCAAACTAAGGCTTTAGGTTATTTAGGTTGTATGTTCGTTGGTACAATATATGTATATTTTTTTTGAACCGTTAGGTACAAGGCTAAATTGTGATAATTTTTTTTTAATTAAATTGTCCAATATTCAATAAATAAATAATAAATAAAAATTATTCTACTTTACATTATGGATAAAATTTTTAAAAACTAGAATATGCACAATCATGGCAAATATGTTTGCTTTTTCCAACCTCAAAATTGATAAACATGATGGCATATCCGTAGTTTAAGCAAACTGTGGGGGGATATTTACTGGAAGTAGAAAGCTTTTCTTCGTCCTTCCCGGACGGCAAAGACTTGTCACCGGGTCTTCCACGCGGAGGTCCCTTTTCAACGTCGCGATTCAATCCCATTCCAAGTCAACACGCTCCTCCTCCTCCTCCAATTGCTAGGAACATGCCCCACTCTCTAATTACTATATTGCCCTTTAATTTGTTTATACCTCAAAGGAATTTACTTATCATATCAGGTTAGGTCCTTAACTAATGAGGACAATAATTCGGTTTTGAGTCCGGACTAAGTTGGCCAGACCAATAAGAATTTATATATATATATATATATAGATATTTGAATTCGTATCATCTGTTATATAATAACTAAAAGTTATCACTTGTCGAAGATAATTATATATAAATAATGGTGTCAACTAAAATCATAAGTAGTCAAAATGTTGATTTCAAATTAGACAATTTGTAGGTAAAACATTTATCAAGTATGTTCAACTTGATTTTGGATTTGAATATCAAACAAGATTAGATTTTTCTTGGGTTGGGCAAAAACAAAAGAAAAAAAAAATGTCAACCGATCCTTGTAAGGATAAATAAGTCTATTTTTTGTTTTAATAAATCACTTTAATTATTTTTATGTGTGTTCTAGGGGGTTAGCCAGAGGCAAAGGTTTAGTAATCTATTGGTTTAAAAATAAAATAAAATAAAAGAATAAAAAGATAGGCAAGTAGTTACTAGTTAGACATGAAAACGGATGGGATTAAGGTACATTGTAATATGATACGTTAATTTTATAAAATATAAAAATAAATTGGTCTGATCGAATAATTTAGCAAATGAATAATATAAAAATCCATATTTGAATATGTTAGTTTCAAATGTCTAATCCGACAATCTAAATTGATTTGAAAAACTTGCAAAATGTGAAACTTACACACACACACAAAAAAAAAAAAAAAAAAAAAAAATGGAAATTTAGATAGAGAAAGATAATAAATTGTGCATTTTTTAGAGAGAGAAATTTAACTCAAAATTTCAAAATTTTATAGTTAACAATGGATAAAATACCTGATATATTTCATATGTTACATAGTATTGTTTATCGGCTTAAATTAAACAATATTAGCTTCTTCTTCTTCTTCTTCTTTTGACAATCGATTGAAACTACCCTTATCCTTAACCCTCATTATTATCGACAAATAAATATCAATACTTCTTTTTAAGTTTGAACCTGAAATCACTTACTTAACATGTACATGAGAGGCAAATTCCACTAGGCTCCTTTGCCATTAGCAATGGCACTAACTATTCATTAACAATCCCATTGTATCCACATTATTCCATCGAATTCAAATTGGATTCAAATTAAAATTTGGTCCATTGATAGGTCTTTAACTATTTAGCTTTCTTTCTGAAGAAGAATTTTCATTTTCTTTGAAAATAATTATTCTTTTTCCCATTTTAAAATAAAATACCCAGCTCCCCGGTTGGGAACTAGGCGAGAATATCTCAAAAACTAGAAAAGTAATCAATAATTCTATTAACTTTCGAGGTAATTAATTAGGTTTCGTCCATAAGAAAAATGCCTTTATCTTTTGTTCTTTCCTATAAGAGATTTGGGTCTTTTCCACGAGGGGGTTGATGTGCCAACTGCAAATACCAAGTCAACATTGTAAGGGTAAGCTTCTGCGTCATATCCTCCAACAACTATGACGTACAAACCCACTAGGCCACTTTTAATACATAAATCACTCTTTCATCAACCCATTTGCCCATAATCCGTTGATTAAATCAATTCTTAGGATACGATGATGCCATTATGGTAAAGTGTGCGTCGGTATCTCATGCCTAAATTTAATTAAATTTCTATAAAACGTAATTATCAAAAGAGGATTTTTTTTCTTCAAAAAAAAAAAAACCTATTTAAAATGCTTGGATATTAATGCTCTTCAATAAACGGACAACTAGTATCAAAAGAAAAGACATATTGTGGAATATTATTATAGGTAATGTGAGTGTGTTTGCCAATTTAATCCCTTTGTGAGTGTCAAAAACAAAATAGTTTAAATTGACCGATTTTCGATTCCAACAGCCAATCAATTAGTGGGAAAGTGGAAATAAAGGGGAGATGTTGATCCTAATTTTAAATTTTTAAATTTTTTTTAAAAAAGGTGAACTGATGTGGGGATTACCATTTTTCACTTGGGAGAGAGATAAAAATTTAAAATTAATAAAGCCCGATAATACACGTAGATGCTTAGAGATTATTATCTTCGATGTTGACCAAATATATAAATAAATAAATAACGTAAATACTTAGTAAGTAGAAGTCTACAACCCTCCAGAGGCTTTCGAGACTAAAATAATTGGTTGGTTTACGTCCTTTTCTTAAACAAACGGATTTTCCAAGAATGCAGCTACGGGAAAACCAAGAATGCTTTGTGAGTTTGTTTTCGTGCATTGGCGCAGTGTTTGTTTTGAATGGATGGACTATTGACTCTTGGGGTTCATATTTTAGAAGAGGATGGTTCTGTGGTTGATTTCCTACTCTTTATTTAGATTAGTCATCAAATAAATTTATGTTGAATGTTAATTTATGCGGAGAGAGAAAAAAATAGTTACTCCGTATTTCTCAGCACTTAATGATGTTTAGAAAATCAATTTTGTTGGAGGTTTATACTAGTCACTTAATAGGAATTACTTACCAATTTCCACACGTTTGTTACCAATGGTTTGGCCTTTGGGTATTGGGTCCAAATTCGAGAAGTCCTTTGTTAATAATAATAATTATGTATCATGCGGGATTACTCTAACTAAAAAACAGGCTATACATTAGAAATCTGAAGTCATATGTCACGGGATATGCCGGTTCCATGACTACGAGGCGGTAGCCTGAGGTTATGATAATATGCGGATAATTTTGGTTCTTCAATTTTTGTAGTGAGTTTGGGCTTTCTGGGCTCTTGCAAACCTGAAGCCCTTCATGATTGCTTTGGGAGCTTTTAGTCCAATTTTGGGATGGCAATGTGTACCCACTACCCACTTATGTGCATACAGGCCGGTTTGGTTACAAAAGGATCATGATACCCCATTAAAAATTACACCTCAATTGGTGGAAAGCCTGAGTTCGTCTTTTAACCCACTCTTAAGGATATCTATCATCGGGATTTATCTTGATCAGTAATTAATGTAGATTTTACCCCTTGTTTGGTATAAAATATATATATATATATATGGATAAATAAATAAATAAATAAATAAAAGACAAGACTAGGACAAGGTTAGAGAGTCTGAATCCTCCACTCAGAGTTCAATATCTTAAAAAAAAATCAAAGCTATGAAGTGGACGTTATAAATTCAATTTTACCTAATAATCCCCAAAAAAATGAAAGAAAAAAAAAAAGAAAGAAAAAAGGGAAAGGGAATTAAGGCAAATTAGGCTAATACATCTTTTGACCATAGCTCACTCAAACAAAACAAACATCGTGACTTCAGTCAGCCCAATTACCCTCCTACCTCTCGAGACGTTAGCACAAAATACATCTTTTTCTTAAGAATGAAACAAAAAAATTATTTTTGAGCCGAAGAACATATCATTCTGAGTTGAGACATAAAATTACCAATAGGAGTGACATTATAATAGGCAAATTAAAAACCACATCTGCTGAAGTGGATGTCCTGAGTTTGAATCCTATCTCTCTCTTCAGGTCACCTAAAAATATCTGTAACTTTAAACGATATGTGTGGGATAAGAAACTACACATGCCAAGAAAATGAACGTGGGTCTAAATCTCAGTGGGAAAAGGCTGGAGATACCTTCATCACTGGAGGGATAAAAGAAAAAGAAAAAGAAAAAGAAACAGTAGCAAGAAACGAACATCCAACTTTTATTTGGCCCAAGCCACAGTCACTCACACCTAGGTAACAATACTAATAGTAACACTCGTGCGAGGGCTGTTTCTGTTATTAGAGATAATGGTGGTTAGCCAAGGCCCAGGGGGCCAAGGGGAGTCTCACATCACATCTACATTGCATTGATAGCAATCTTCATCCCAGACTCGCAGTGCTCCGCAGAATTGCATATGAAGAAGTTCTGTCCCTTCACCAGCTTTATCTTGTCTTTCCCCGTCTTATACACTTTTGCACCCGCTGGAGTCGTGCAACTCCTGTATCCACCCCCGTCCACGCCCACCACGTTGTGGATCGTTGGATCGTAATTGAACACTGCAACATCATCATATCTCACAAATTATTACAAACCACCGAAATTTTACCATATTAAGCCAAGTGGTTGCACAAAATCTGTTGTTACGAGGGAAATCAGAATGGAATGGAATGAACCCACTACTGAAATCTCATTCTGATTCCCCTTGATTCCAGCCAAAAAAACAAACCCTAAAAAATTTAAGAGTAACAAGAAGGCCGGAACCATAACTTACCGAGCACATCGCCAGCCATGAAGCGCTTTCCTTTGGGCCAATTATTCATATTAAAGGTCCAACCACCAGACCCTCCAACTGTATAAGTTGCCCCATGAACGTGCTCCGAGTGAAGCAGAAGGCAAAGTAGTGCAACCGCAATGACCACGGCTCGAGTTGCACTGCCTCTTCCCTGAGCCATCTCAAAGCAAAGACTGTAAAATTGAGGAAAAGCTGAAGCTGTGTGAGTGAAAATTTTTGTCTGAGGATGCAAGGCAGTAAGGCTAGCCAATTTATAGGGTGTTCGAAAAATATGAACAGTTGTAGGGTCCTTCTTGTTTAAAGAATGTGAGAGGCCAGGCCATGACTTTTTGAGGAGTTTATGGATTAAAATTGAACCCCAACAACTCCATTATTGCTCAAAGTTGGACTTCCCTACTCTTTATTGATGATAACAGGGGGAAAGTAAGGGTAGTGCCAACAAAAGAGTAATTGCATTATCCAAGTGCAGTTTAAAGGAGTATGGGCAGTGCCGTAGTGCCATCTAAAGGGTACTGCTGGTTGCACTATCCAAAAAGTGGTGACTGTAAATCCCATGTGGGGTTGCAGTAGCCACCCGTGGATACTGATTGGATCACATTGGCTCTATTTGCACACTAGCTGGAGAAAAAATATAAAAAAAGAACAGAGAAAAATACAGGAGCCACTCGTAAAGTTTTTGAATTAACACAGACGGTAGACGGGGACCTTTGTTGGATCATGTTGTCCGATGGTATCTGTGTAGTGTCCTGTAAGAATAATCTATGAATTGATATGAATATGGCATGAACCATTGCAAAATAAAAAAGAACAGTATTGGATGTTGATAATCTTTTAAAAACTTTATTTCAAATTTTTTATGTAGGCATTACTTCAACTCTGACCGTGGAACATCGATTCCACAGGCAAGATCTTCCTCCAAGAATTTGAGGGTGTATTCATTTGAATTGGTCAGGAATGACTTGGCAAGTTCGCAGTTCATTTTTAGTTTTCCGAAACATATGTCGTTAGTTCATTAGAGGGGATACCAAAACAGAGCAAATGGTCAGAAAAATCAATAACCGACACAAGTATAAAACCCATTGATTACTGTTTGATCAGTCATTCCCTGAACCTTTCACAAACTATATGTCCAAGTTTTCCAACATAGGAGGAAAAAAAAAAAAAAGAAAAAAAAGAAAGCTGAACTGGTTTTATTTTTACATCAATTCCAACTTGAAATTCTATGAACTGCTTCCAAGGAACCTTTTGTCCCCGCCATCATTTCGTCCCCATATCATTTTTGAAACTTGAATACCTCGCTTCCAGGTCGAACCAAGACTCCAAGCTGACCAACTGATTAAATTCCTCAAAGGTAGCCATCTTGTGGAGGTGATCTATACTAGTTCCATTCTCCTTGGCTGTGTTAAGCATGCTTCTTTGACAGAAAACAAACTCTTTTTCCATGACAACAGTCACGACTGTAAAGGGCGGGGTGGTAAGCTCTCTATCAACAACAGGGGGGCTGTTCTCCTTTGTCAACTCCTTGCTTGTGTCGTTGACAAAGTAAACCTTTGAATGTTGTTGTGACACTTTGGTTAGGCTTGGTTTACTTTGGTGTGTGAAGGCCCTGATGTTGCAACTGTTCAACTGCCGATCCATTCTTGTTTTGGAGGAAAGCAAGTGGAACAGCTACATCCTTCACGTGGGCATCCTTAACCGGAATGCATCGAAAAACACTGCCCTTAAAAGAATAAGGCAGGTCTTCCATGAATGGGACTTTCTTTCCATCCCCTCCCTCTGATGGTGAAACCGTGATATGTCAGCCAGCCATGGACTGCTGGCTGCCTTTATATGAGGTAGTAGGCAGATCGACCAATAAATGGGAGGCCAGAGGGATGGGCTCATTCGACTAATCAGTGAGCCCTGGGGCCTACCTAACACAGATGTACCATTTTGGCAAGTCTGCTTCTTCTTGCGGATGGAGCTTGGTCCTCAGATGAGTGATAAACTGAGATGGATCGTGCTGAAGCTTTGTTTCCTGCAAAGTTTTGAGAACATCAATTATTGCACGGGTTGATGCATAGATGGTTGTGAGTGGATGCACAATCAAATGGAAGACCATTGCCTTCAGCTCCTCGGGTGTGTGCAAGGGTGTGACCCCACCTTCAAGCATGTTGCAGACCCTGTAACCATTTGTCCGCTGCCCAATCTGCTTGAGCTCATCATCATCCCTTGGTGCCTCCACGAAGCAGGCATCAGCCCCTGCCTGCAAAGTTGATTCCATCAGCATGCAAATCAAAATTATTATAAGGTAATGTTATTTCAGTTTTTTCCTTTTAGTATTTCTTCCACAAGTAAACTATGTGACCATGTACCATACAGCATTTGGGATTTGTCAAGTACTAAGAGAAAATATTAACAATGTATTAGAATGGTGGAAAAGCAAATGTGTGCCATGGTAAAACACATCATCGTGACATTAAAATGGGGTTAAGCAAAAAATTTATTTGTGAAAAATTTATAATGTTCTAAATTATGCCTGATAAAATCTGGATAAATGTGCTTGACAAAGAGGTTAGGTTTCACCGAAATTGATCCAAGACTTATTTCGAAGTCAACAAACATAGTAAACACATTATGTCTATCAATCTTTAAGAAAATAGCATTCATATCCCCTTCATCAGAAAAAAAAAAAGAGAAAAAAAAAAGGGTATTCATATCCCTTTCTTCCAAATCAAGATCACATGCCACCTCCGATAAAGGTCACATTAAGATTAATGAAGATTAGTTACTCTCAACAGAAGTGATGAGATAGTAAAAACCTTCGGGCCATACTGACAAGCTTGTTGGGTAAATAATAAAAATAAATAAATCAAGCATTCAATATTACCATGAAAAGTTGTCGATTTCATTTCAACTAGCATTTGGATTTTCCACTAAAATTGAATAGCGATATTGGTCAATCCAGTGTTCTGTTTTGTACTAACTCAGGGCCAGAGCAAGGATTTTATCTAAGTGGGGACAACTCACAATGAATTACCTCAAGCCCTTGTCACCCTGATACCCAATATGAAGGGTAAGGAATGGCCTCAGGTGTCAAATTACCTCAGCCTTTGTCACCCTAATACCCAATAAGCTCAGATCCTCAAGTCCAAATAAACTCCTATTGAAGGAGATAGGACTTAAGCCTAGATAAACTGTGATTGAAGAAGAGAGGTTAGCTTTTATTGAATATTTAGGCCTTGTAAACACTTTCTTCTCTTCATTTTTAATTTTCCTCTTTCTCCCCTTCTTAAGTGGTCTCTCTTTGCTGCCGGTTTCATATATTGTACGGTTACCTTTCTCATATACAATAAAGCTCTATATACATGTACGTATACACACACACACGCACATAGACTACTTTTTTTTTCTTTTTTTTTCTTTTTGATCAACGACAAAAGAGAATATATTATTAATGACCGAAAAGATTTCAACTAATAGAGAAAAAGGTGTCCTCGCAGAGAAGAACAAAACTAAAAAAACTAAACTTCACAAACAGACTTCCAATCATATGTAACAACAAACAAAGGAACCCCCGAGAATTCTTTGGAAATTGAAGCCTAAAAGGAAGCTAAAAAACTAACTCTCTCCCACAACCCTTCAATGGAATCAAATCTATCCTCAAACACCATTGCATTCCTTTGCAACCAAATGACCCAAAAAACTGCCATAATAGCACACCTTCAAAGAGTAGCTGCTCTCTTATTCCTACGAAACCACCAAAATCTATCTCAAACATATAGACTACTCAAACATAAGAATTATTTTTCTCCAATATAAAAGCAAAGAATAAAAATTAGGCAGGTTGTCTACAAACAGAAAACAATAATGATTGGAATTTAGTTGTCTAAAGTCAAAGTATCAATAATAACAATAAATAAATAAAAGCCATAGTTTGGAATGGGTTGGCACGAGCCTTTATGGACAGGAATTATGACCATTACAAGTGGAGGCCTTTCTCGACCCGTATCCAACAGGGATTCCAGTGGGAACCAAACAAAACCGACATCGTGTGACTTTACACCAATAAACGAAAAAGCATTAGAATGTGCTCAGTGTATACCTCCATGTAAATATTAGCCCGTGAGATGGCATCTGAGAGACCAGTTTTTGCACGTGCATCAGTCCTGGCCACAAGGAAAAAGTCGGAATCCCCAATAGCATCCCTCGCAGATGCTATTTTGGAAGCATGCTCCTCTGCCGGTATTACCTAAAAAGTCTATAAATAAATATATATGCATATATATAGCTATATGAAGCAAATCCTTAAATTAAATTGATAATCCAATCAATAGAGGATCAAGGCACAGAGTCACATATAGTTGTCTTGCATGCTTTAGGTCTTAATTAAGAAACATATTATAGATAAATCAGCAGTAAAAGATATAATAAGAAAAATAAAAAGCACCAAGAATCCAGCTGAGTACCTGTTTACCACGCATATGCCCTAGTTGAATGCACATGAAGAGAAAGAGTAAGCATTGTATGTATTAAGCTAAAATCATAACTAAAATGTAAAGAAATCCTTACTTGTCCCAAACTCGTTTCAATATGAATTATGAAACAAAAGTTGTTGACTCTTACCACACTTCTTTGTCCATGCTTGATCCTGGAAGAAAAGTGAACCATCATCAGTTCATTCAGGAATCAGGATACATTCTTCAAAGGGACCAACAAGCATCTTATTCTCAAACAGGGGAATGGGTTCTTAAACTTCCTAACTAGACACATGAAACAAGATTGCCTGATTTGGAGAAATCTAAATTGGGATAATACTTTGATGACATGACTTGAAATGTGTAAGGTATGATTCATTTATTGTTGGGTGTTGATCTTTAGTTTGCAAAACAAGAAAAAATAGAGGGTGTAACAAATTTTAATGAAGCAGTACCTCTAGAAAGCAACCAGCAGCACCTGCCTTGACAGTCCTCTGAACATTAAGAGCATTGCCACCACCGGTATCTGAACATATTAATAAGTAAACTGGTTACATGTCAAAGTGTGTTTCAGTATGTATGCCATTCACAAACATATGCAGATTAAAAGAGAACCTACTGTCCTTGAACCGATGAGACTTTGTGTTAAACTATATGACAGTAAGACAGTCTGTTCTTTTTTTTCTTTCTTTTTTTTTTTTTTTTTTTGTAGGTATTGTATTAAGAGGGAGGGGGGGGAGCCCAAGTTCATAAGGATATTCGAGAGATGGACAAAAAAACAAAACCACAATCTATAACTAACTTTAGCATATCTAAAAAGCAAACTGTCTGTCATCATAATATTATTACTAGAAATGGAGAATGTAATTAACATCTGCCTCCTGGCGGCAAAAGGAAAAAAAAAAAAGGTACCACTGTCAAATAACCAGGGTTGATCACCTGAAAGACATAAATTATGAACTGGTGAGAAAAGCACAATCTGAACCAAAAAACCAGAAAGCCTTGGGCTTTCCTTCACATGCTAAAGGAATTAATCCAGGACCATTTAGAACAAAGGAACTCACAGAATTCTGAAAGGTTTCTACTTCTAAGTGACTTGTTAACATTTGGGGATAAGGTGACACTATTTCCTTGGGGTAGGTTTATGTAATTCCCTAAGAGGGTGGCCTGTGAAGATTGCACCTTTGTGTCATAATTGGAATTCTACAAAATCTGTATCTAGTAGATATCTTTTAGAAATCAATTCCCAGTGAGCTCTCTCTCTGTCTCTTGAGGGCGGTGTCAGGCGCTGATACTTGTGATTTGTTCTCACATTACAGAATTCATGAAGACTAGTTGTCTCTCTCTCTCTGTGATATTTTTGATTTGTTCCCACATTACAGAAATTATGAAGAATAGTCCATAATCAAATATAAGGTTTCATACTCAATGCCGTTGCTGCACAGCATAATGAAAAACAAAAAAAAAATACTAGCTCAAAGCATTTGCATGGTTCAACAAAATCCGTAAGGCCAAGGTGACATGTAAATATAATTTTGGTACTCTTCCCTTTGCTTTCACCAAATTGGCTAGTCAAGGTGACTCCTTAAAGCCCAATTCTAAGCACTTCTTTATCTAACAATAACTCTAATTTCTTGCTCACATTAACATTTTATCATCGACCATGAATATAAATTAATTCTTACCTACTAAAATTATACAATAAAAAAAAAACAAACAAAAAAAGGAGAATAAAATAAAACCCTAGCCGCATACCAGCGTCGACGATGATCGGAAATATGCGAAGCAGCGGCACAGACGGACCCAGCAGTCGCCGCCATTTCCGGTGACCTGCATTAACAGAATCATCCATCAGATGAGAAAAGAAAGTAAAGCAGAGAGAGGGTGGCCAAGAGAGGGGCAGAGGGCGCACGTGAGCAAGCCGAAGTCGGGTTTGCCGAGGAAAGAAGCGGAGAGGCCGTAGCCGGAGATAAAACCGGCGCTGAACCCGGTTTTCTGCACAATGGCGGCCGAGAGTGCGTCGTAGCAACCGGGCATGAGCACGATCCCTTGGTCCTCGCTCAGACGGTGTATCCGCGTCTGCATTCTGGTCGTCGGATACGCTGACTTGTGTGGCCGTGGTTGTGACCGGAAGGCCGCGTTTGGGTGATGCATTGCACTAGCTTTAGCGGCCATAAACATCGACAAGTTTTATAGAGAGAGAGAGAGAGAGAGAGAGGAATAGAAAGCGGAAAGCAGAAAACAGAGAGCAGAAAGTGCAGTAACTGCTGGGTTTTTGGCCATTTGGGTTTTTATATATATATATATATATACACACACACCAGAAAAAGCCACTTCTGAGTGTGTGTGTCCTCGTGGCTGTAGTAGGCCGACTCATGAACTCATCGTTCTGACACGGCATGGGGGATTGGTGGATTGTAACTTATATAACTTACAGGTGAACATGCCAAATTCAAATTTATTGTTTTAATTAGTTTATTTTCCATGTAAAGTTTGGATAATCGATTACTTCACTAAACTTGACTCTACTTATCTATATCTATATATATATACTAAAACGGAGGAAATGACTCCCTTTGGTGCCACGTGTCCGTTTGTGAACAGTTGGGAAAAAAGGTAAAATTACCTTTTAGTGACCATTGTTCAATCTAATGCCAAAAAATGACAATATCTATCAACTTGCTACAAATTACCTATATACTTATATCAAAATAACTATCAGTTTTCTTTTTTTCGTATTAAGTTGAGAAAGAATCACTAAAAAGTAATTTTCCCAAAAAGATATGACTTTTGGAGAAATTACTTTTTAGTGATCAATTTTCAACTTAATGCCAAAAACAGAATATTATCTGCCAACTTGCTACACATTGACTATATACATACTTCAAAAGGACTACTAATGTTTCATGTTTGGTATTAAGTTGAGAAGTGATCACCAAAAGGTAAATTGTCTAACTTTTCTATTTTTTGGTTTTCATTGCTCTTTTTCATGCTCTTTTTCACGCGGTATAAATAGGTTGACGTTTGGTGTACCTTGCATATCTTTTTGTTTTTATGTAGGAAAATCGAAAAACCTATATTATACAATGTTCAACCCAAACTTAGTAGACTATATCATATTTCTTCGTTTTTTTTATGTCTATTCATCTCATTTCCCAAAAGTTAAACGTATAAAATTATAAATATTTATAATTAGAAAGGGAGCCAAATAAAGGCAATAATGATTAAAAAAGAAAATGCGACACATTGGAATATGTATTAACATATCAAATTGCTTAGAAAACTATAAAAATGCTTTCAAAATTGTGCAAATACACTTTTGCCAAACAAGGAGTATCTCAAACTGTTAGATCCAAACTAATTTACATGATGCACAAATCATTCTCAAGTCCATGCATTCGATAGTAGAGGAACGAAGATACGAACTCAAGATTTATGATTTTGGAGCCGCGATTCTTTACCATCTGAACTACCACACGGGTGTGTATTATATATATATATATATAATTTATATTGTTCACAATATTTATATTTACAGACCTCACCCGTGCGTTGCACGGGTTATAAAAAATAAATGATATTGTTTGTCAACTTGCTACAAATTGATTTGATAAGTGCTTCAAAAGGACTACTAATTGTCTTTGTTTGGTATCAAGTTGGAAAGTGGTCACCAAAAGATAAATTCCTCACCTTCTTTTTCTTTTCTTTTTTCTTTTTTCTTTTTTTTTTTAAATATTATTTGCTCTTTCTTATATGGTGGAGGTACGTTATTGTTTGGTGTTCACTACATATCTCTTTGTTTTTATGTGAGATGATTAAAAAACCCACACTATACAATGTTCAACCCAAACTTAATAAACTGTAATATATTTTTCTGTTTTCTTTATGCCTATTCATTTCCCCTCCTAAAAATTAAACGTATAAAACTATAAATAGTCATAATTAAAAAGAAAGACAAATAGATAAAAGGAGGATTAAAAAATAAAACACAATCCGCTAGAATCTTCAGATTCTCCTGATTTGCTTCTGACATGAATATATATATATATATGAATCAAAATTCTTCCCATATGGTTAATTACATAAAGTTGAAAAGATTTATACTTTCTCTTATTTTCTTCTTCTTCTGGCTTTTTTTCCGATTCTCTTTCTCAGTCTAGACTTTTCTCTTATCTTTTTATGATCTAATTTCAAACATATTTTTGATATTTTTCCCATAGTTTTTCACTCTTTGTGAAACCCACTCGAAACTTCATGAAAGGTCAAGATTTATCATTGTCATGCATTTTACAATCTCCACCGTCGGATTTCGAGACACCTTCAACGGTTATATTTGCTTTGGTATATACCAACATGTTAAAATCATGATTGTGGGATAGACTAGGCTTTAGAGAATTTTAATCTTTTTCCACCAAATATCATAACGTATCAGTTCCTTCATTTTTTTTTACAAGTTTCCACTATTAAATTAATTGTTTTTCAAAATAATTTATCTTTTCGAGAATATAATTAAATTTTGTGTAATACATTCTGCTAACATCACACCAAAGATTATTTTGATTAAATTATTTTATTTATTTTTGTCTATATCTTTTCAATTTAATTGACATATTATATTAACAAATATATTTTACTATTTTAGAGAATAAGAGTTTTATTAAAATTTTAATTTGTTAATAATATTATTTTTTATAAATTAATCCGTGCGTCGCACGGGTTCTAAAGCTAGTATATATACTAAAACGGAGGAAATGCCTCCCTTTTGTGCCACATGTCCGTTTGTGAACAGTTGGAGAAAAAGGTAAAATTACCTTTTAGTGAGCATTGTTCAATCTAATGCCAAAAAAGGACAATATCTATCAACTTGCTACAAATTACATGTATACTTACATCAAAATAACTATCAATTTTATTTTTTTCGTATTAAGTTGAGAAAAAATCACTAAAAAGTAATTTTCCCAAAAAGATATGACTTTTGGAGAAATTACTTTTTAGTGATCAATTTTCAACTTAATGCCAAAGAAAGAATATTCTCTGCCAACTTGCTACACATTGACTATATACATACTTCAAAAGGACTACTAATGTTTCATGTTTGGTATTAAGTTGAGAAGTGATCACCAAAAAGTAAATTGTCTAACTTTTCTATTTTTTGGTTTTCACTACTCTTTTTCATGCTTTTTTTCACGCGGTATAAGTAGGTTAACGCTTCGTGTACCCTGCATATCTTTTTGTTTTTATGTAGGAAAATCGAAAAACCTATATTATACAATGTTCAACCCAAACTTAGTAGACTATATCATATTTCTTCGTTTTTTTTATGTCTATTCATTTCATTTCCCAAAAGTTAAACTTATAAAATTATAAATATTTATAATCAGAAAGGAAGCCAAATAAAGGCAATAATGATTAAAAAAGAAAATGCGACACATTGGAATATGTATTAACATATCAAATTGCTTAGAAAACTATAAAAATGCTTTCAAAATTGTGCAAATACACTTTTGCCAAACAAGAAGTATCTCAAACTGTTAGATCCAGACTAATTTACATGATGCACAAATCATTCTCAAGTCCATGCATTCGATAGTAGAGGAGCGAAGACACGAACTCAAGATTTATGATTTTGGAGCCGCGGTTCTTTGCCATCTGAACTACCACATAGGTGTGTATTATATATATATATATATATATAATTTATATTGTTCACAATATTTATATTTATAGACCTCAACGCACGGGTTATAAAAAATAAATGATATTGTCTGTCAACTTGCTACAAATTAACTTGATAAGTGCTTCAAAAGGACTACTAACTTTCTTTGTTTGGTATCAAGCTGGAAAGTGGTCACCAAAAGATAAATTCCTCACCTTCTTTTTCTTTTCTTTTTTCTTTTTTCTTTTTTTTTTTTGATATTACTTGCTCTTTCTTATATGGTGGAGATACGTTGACGTTTGGTGTTCACTACATATCTCTTTGTTTTTATGTGAGAGAATTAGAAAACCCATACTATACAATGTTCAACCCAAACTTAATAAACTGTAATATATTTTTCTGTTTTCTTTATGCCTATTCATTTCCCCTCCTAAAAATTAAACGTATAAAACTATAAATAGTCATAATTAAAAAGAAAGACAAATAGAGAAAAGGAGGATTAAAAAAGAAAACACAATCCGCTAGAATCTTCAGATTCTCCCGATTTGCTTCTAACATGAATAAAAAAAAAAAATCTATTTGAATCAAAATTCTTCCCATATGGTTAATTACATAAAGTTGAAAAGATTTATACTTTCTCTTATTTTATTCTTCTTCTGGCTTTTTTTCCTATTCTCTTTCTCAGTCTAGACTTTTCTCTCATCTTTTTATGATCTAATTTCAAACATATTTTTGATATTTTTCCCCATGGTTTTTCACTCTTTGTGAAACCCACTTGAAACTTCATGAAAGGTCAAGATTTATCATTGTTATGCATTTTACAATCTCCACCGTCAGATTTCGAGACACCTTCAACGGCTATATTTGCTTTGATATATACTAACATGTTAAAACCATGATTGTGGGATAGACTAGGCTTTAGAGAATTTTAATCTTTCTCCACCAAATATCATAACGTATCAGTTCCTTCATTTTTTTACAAGTTTCCATTATTAAATTAATTGTTTTTCAAAATAATTTATCTTTTCGAGAATATAATTAAATTTTGTGTAATACATTATGCTAACATCACACCAAAGATTATTTTGATTAAATTATTTTATTTATTTTTGTCTATATCTTTTCAATTTAATTGACATATTATATTAACAAATATATTTTACTATTTTAGAGAATAAGAATTTTGTTAAAATTTTAATTTGTTAATAATATTATTTTTTATAAATTAATCCGTACGTCGCACGGGTTCTAAAGCTAGTTTATAACTATAACACTCGACTCGAAGTTGATCCATTTATTAAATGGATTTGGAAAAACAAACCGATACCAATATATCATGCATGGCCCCTTATCACTTCTTGGGTCCAAATGGTTCAACCCAAACCTGACCTGTTTATAGTAGTTAGGTTATTAAAACCCAACTCCAGTTACTTACAAAAAAATGATATGAAAAAAAAAAAATGGATACAGATAGCAGTCAAAACACAAGCCCTTGCTAAATCCCATTTTTTAACTGTAGTTTTTAGAAACCGTTGCTAAACATGCAACTCATTGCCCTCAACAAAAGAACAAAAAAACCAATCATTAATAATGCAATTGAATGCAGATCGGTAGAGAAGAGCACTATCACACATTTTAAAAAAAATTGCTGTGACTGGATAAGTTAAACCATTTGTCACGTGACTTGGTGCAGAATTAGTGCAAAAAATTAATGCATATAATACCACCCTAGTGTTCCACAGGTCCCACATTAGCAAAATAGAAGTGTATGTATGTTTATATGAAGCTCCATTGCATGCTCTAGAAAACTAATTAAGGGATCCCTTTTAGAGTTTTGTAGTGGGTTTAGCCTCTACAAACCAATATATATATATATATATATATATATATATAAATCTTTAGTGTCATTTGTGATGCTGACTTTTATTCCCCATTGTAGCTACGTTGATTCCATTTCCATGTATTACCTAAATTGGCGCACGTTAAACATATGTTATTATGCCAATATAGTTATACTAATGCCATTTTATTATTTTTTGCTCAATATTTAGGTCGACACTCATTAATATGGACATCTCTATTTGATGAAAGGGAACCCCTCCTAAATAAGGGTAATAGTGCATTGAAAAGCTGGAATCCCAAGCCCTTCATTTCATATAGAACAGAAAAATATATATATTATTATTCTTTTAGACAGAAGAAAAGGTTAAACCTCCTAAAATTGGGTCTTGACCCATTCAGAGATATCGAATGGCTTTGAGGCAAACATTGTTGCATGAGAAGAAAAATGCATACATAAATCAAGCCACAAGCTAGCAGAGAAACGTGGCTTATTCCTCAATAAGTGATCCTTTTCTATGATTTATATATGAGACTGCCGCTAGGTATACCATATAAGTTTATTGGATTCATTTGACTCCGAATCTCTGGTCTTGATTTTCAGTCACATCACTCAGGCTATGCTACGTTCCCCATATCCTAGCCCTTAAACAAGACTCCATAACGACGATAACGTGTGCGATCTGATGAGGAAAACAATGAAAATATAATGAAGGAGACTTACATTAAAGAAGTAAATATACTACAACTTACCAAACTAAGAAAGAAAACTCATCACTCGTGTGAACAGATGAACAAGTCGAATAGCAATATCTTATTTGCAATAAAAATAAATATATAAATAAAATAAGTAAGAAGTAATGAGGTTGGAAATCTCTCTCAATCTCTCTCTCTCTCTCTCCCTTTCAAATTGCAATTTCCACCTTGACTAATAATCTACAAGAGGATTTCACATCATTCTTTAATTTCAAAACAAAAAGGATTATGGCCCGGCCTGTTTGGTTGTCAAATTCGAAATTAAACAATTCAAAGTCCTTGCTCTAGTGCCTATAGCCTCGCCGATCGAGTAAAATAAATGGGTGTATAGGAAACTTTACATAAGGTTGAAGGCATAAATCTATCGCATTAAATTATAATATTTAAAATTTTTTTTTTTTTTTTTTGGGGATAAGTATTTTAAAAAATTTTAGTTATCACTATAATTGATATTGAAGAATCAATTTTAAAGAATTTATGAAATGCCATTATTTTGAATTGCCACTCTCATTTGTGGTGATAACTATCATTTTCTTGAATTTGTTAATTTAAGATGATGGAACATGTTTTCAACCCTATTTAAAATTTCTTAAATTGTTTAATTTCGAAATGGACAACCAAACCGGCCATTGATCTTTTTTATTGATTTCTAATTTATCATTATCATGTCAGGGAGTAAGTGACTTTATCTGGTATCTTTACCAAAGAGAGAGAGAGAGAGAGAGAACAAAAGCTAGTGTTTTTACCCCCCTAGTGAAGGGCCCAGATTTTCCTTTGTTTTCTACAAATGTTGTGAGAATTTTTTAATATTCTTTTTGCTTCTTCAATTCTTCTCAGCAACTAAATATTGCAGCATATATTAGGTCTTTTCAATGGAAGTGATCTACAACGTTGGCTGGCCATATATGCAGTGATCGAGTTGTGAAAATGACCCGCAAACAGTATAAAGATTCAAACAAGATTGTTGCCACAGGGTCAAGCCAATATTCTATTCTACTTATACTCTAATTTCTCAAGCCCCATCTCATCGCAATATGCCAATATGCCATACATTTTAACTCACACAATGACACAGCACACGAAAAGATTGTATAATCCCACAGTTTAAATGTCGCTGTTTATTACTGTGTCTCCCAAATCATGCATGAACCTCCATCTCTTCATGGAAAATTTTAAACAAAAAAAAGGTAGTTGCGAGACTAAAAGAAGAAATCATCCATCAAACCTGCACTAGCTAAAACTTCAATTTATTACTAACTTTATCTTTAAGCTAGATGAGAAGTTTCCCGTAATAGCTAGCTAGTCTTACATCTCCAAATTGACCTGGTTTACGCAGTCTATACGACACATTCAAGGGATCGTCTACATATTCAAAAAATGATCAATGACTCGGTGGGCAACATATACGTGCATAGAGTCATAATCATATCGATCATAACACTCCCCCAACTTTTTTCTTCTATACAAACCGGGAACCAAGAAAACACTAATCACGTACTCATTTGGATCTCGGAAAGTATGAGGGAGAGTAAAACAATACCATGCCACTTAGAAATTCAATCATAAAAAATAAATCCAGGTATTCAAACATGATTTTTGGCATTTTCTTTTGCTTTCCCTCATTCTTTTTAACTTCCAAATATATATAACCCAATGGTCTGTTTCATCGCCTAGAAGACATTGGGGAAAATGTAATGTTGGATCAAATTATAGATTGCAGCCAGAATGGCCATATAATGTAAAGTTTTCTTGTAAAAACGTGGGGATAAATGTAAATTTGGCTTATTAATTATAGGTTGCAGCCGGAATGGCAGTAGGAATGTGAAAAGTTTCTTCTACTACTACAAACTTTTTAGCAATTCAACATCATAAAAATGTGATTGAAAGCAACTTAAAAGGGGTATTACTTCTGACTAATCTTTTATAATAACTTGCACATTAACCTCTCATATATGTATTAACAGTTTCGAACAATCCGAAGCAATTATGAAAAGATGCAGCTAGATGCTACTTGCTATCTATGAGATTTTGACATGCCAATTAATTTGTTCAGAAGATATCTTGAGTTGAACCTACATATTGGACTATTTTCTTTTCTTTTTTTTCTTTATTTTTTTTTCATCCAAAAAAGAAAAATGATTTCTCAAATAAAAAGGCCACTATAAGTCATTTTTCCTTAATTGGAAGTTATTTCCTTTAGTACTCATTGAGAAAATTTCAAATTATATATATCTTGTATTGCACTTTGCTACATTAATTCACATGAGACAAGAAAATGAAATCAAGAATTTGCAAAATGGGCTCTTGTAAGTCTTAAACCAATGAAGTTTTGATGAAACTCTCATGATTGACTAGTGACATGCCAAGAGTACTTACTGTTGTAATTTCCAACATGATTAATTATGCAATAAGTTCCATCCCTATCCCCACTGAATGTACTGATATATAATTAAAAGCTAGCTAAACTACTATTTATCATAATTTATTTGATGTTCGTATTGCATCTACATGTAGAGATGGGAAAAAGTGAAGCTAGCTAGCATTAATATATATATATATATACACGCACATATATATATATATAAATTTAAATAAAATTATTGAGTTCTAGTTGATCAAGAAGAAATTCCCACACCAAGAAAATCTATGAAGGGAACATCCTTGTGTTTAATAGAATCATCATCTTGCTCTTGCTGGATAGTCGGTCTCATCTTTGCGAATGTGGCTGAATTATCACCAAAGTTCACGAACTCTCTCTTGATCATTCCATGGGTTGATTCATAGCCATCACCAAGTTTAAAGCACCCAAATGGACTTGAAAGAACCCTCTTATAGTTGTTGAGCCCCAACGCACTGAGATTCCGGTAGCTTCCATACACTGAAGAATTCGAATAATAACGATATAGTAGAGATGGGTCTGAACTACTCGAGCTCTCCCTAAAGCAATAACTGGAACTTGGATTGAATTGATCTCTTCCTTCTCTTCTGGATAAATCCGCTAAAGAGGACTTGTTTGTAGCCGTTGTGGTTGATGGGGCAAAACTCCAAGATGGTGAAGAAGTGGGGTTTCGGAATTCAAGCAATCTACTATTGTCAAAACGGATTTGTGAGCAGTACTCCTCTTGAGATTTTGTATTCCTTTTAGCAACACCATTAGTGGTGGTGATGTTGGGTTCACTATGAGCATCTTGGTAACTTCTTTTACCACATAGCTTGGATTGTTCTCTGTGCTTTCTTGCCATTATAACATGCCAGTGATTCTTCACAGCATTATCTGTTCGACCCGGGAATAGCCTTGATATTAATGCCCACTTGTTTCCATGTATGCGATGAGCTGCAAGAAGCCTTTCTTCTTCTTCTTCAGTAAATGGTCTTCTGTTAATTCGGGGGTCTAGTTGATTAAACCACCTCAATCTGCAACTCTTCCCTAGAAAGAGAGGGAAAACTATATAAAACCCATTTCTTATAGAGAGAGAGAGTTATATCCGTGATTTTTTCTGTATGTCATGATGGAAGGATCATTGTCTACTAAATTATAAAATTTAATAAAATCTAAAATATTTTTCAAGTTGGTCCAAAAGAGAATATCCAATACTAAACCTTTTGAAAATAAAATCTTTAGTTATTCCAAGAATCTCCGAGGGATTGGAAGAGAGTGAATCTTCAAATTACTTTACAAAGTAAAACAATATATATTTATTTTTCATGAATTAATTGGAGCGACGCGGGACTGGATCTTAAAATCAACTGAACCCATTTGAAATCAACTTTTGAGAAACGTTAAAAACTGAAAGATGGAATAAAAATCCTAGGAGAGGAGAGAGAGAGAGTTGCTCTCGAATATGATACCTGATCTTCCTTGTAGTCTCTCAGCTATAGAGTTCCAATTCTGGGCACCATATTGTTCGACGAGTTGCCGGAGTTTTTCGTCCTCGGCAGGCCGCCAGTGTCCTCGAGGACAAGTCTTTGCATCATCACTAGAACCAGCTCCAGCAGATTCCTCCATATCTTTGTTGTTGAGCTGCAAATAATTGTCTAGCTAAGCATCAATTACACCAAAGAGAAGTCTACAGCAAGATATAAAGGGAGAAGAAGAAAGAAAGAAAAAGCACCGAGAGAATAAGAAAGTGGGTTGGTTTAGGGTTGTGGATGGCCAGTCACTTTTGTTGGTTTTACACGACAAATTGAGCATATGTGTATTTTATTTGTAGAAGTAGAAACCACTGACCCGTTCTTGTTTCTAATTGACCCATGAACTTCTCTATCAACTCTCTCTCTCTAGCCCTCTCCCTCTACATTTTCGGCCCTGGTACTACGTTAAATCAAGCCCCCAGTGAATTAGGGCACCTCATAGCTTTTGTAAAGGGACATCTCTCCTAGTGCGAAAACTGTTTTTCTAATTCCTTTATATTTGATCAAGAAGATATATATCCTGTTCATCACGGGTAAGGCGGAAGAAATAGTGGCCTTAACAAACTTACCATCACATAAAATTTCCCATCACACCTCTGACAACTCATTTCCCACCACCCATCAATTTGGATAATGAGCCATTATGAAAACTCACTAATGCACAAAAGATCTCCTCATATGACAGTCCTTGCTGCAAAAGCAATAAACAGACATACAGATCGAAGGGCATGTGTATGTAAAACTTAAAATATATGGGGCTCACATGTTAAGTATATATCAATATGTATGTATGTCCGTCATGCTAGCTTGACTCTTAAAAAAATTGGTTTCTAGAAATATCTCATCCTAACATCGTCATTATTCATTGTTTTTGGGCCCCATTATAGGTTTTGGATTGATAAATGGCTTGTTGAGAAACAAAAAAGTATCCCATAATGACCCCATTATATTTTTCATGTTTGTTCAATTAATCAACATGAATTGAAGTCTTCTAGAAAGGAGAAGAGGGTCCATACAAGAACAAAATTAATATGCCATTAGTTAAAGCTTTGCCCCTTTTGGTTCATCATATATGCTTCCTATTGGAAGCAGTCTATAGGGTAGATAGAAAAGACAATCCTGAATTAATTAATCCGTATTGTAAAAGAAAGTTGGTTATTCAAAGTCGTCAAATGCCATGAGCGTAGTAATGCTATAATTGGCAAGCTTTAATATAATGCATCCCCAAGCTAATATAATCAGGAGTTAGAGATGACTGTACGTGTTGCTGATCAAATCCACAATAGACTTAGCAATTAAGCTTGACTCTTTTGAATGCTTCAAAAGTATCGATCACAACAGTTACGTTGTGAACAGAGAAATTAGGTATTTGATATGGTAGAGTCAAGCTACCGTAAGAGAAAAATGAAGAAATTTAGTCTTCTTTCTTTATGCATGTAATTTTTTTTATTTTTTATTTTATTTTTTATACTGGGTTTTTTATTGTTAGGGGGATCAAAGAGTAGCTGTAACTGAAAGTTCAGGTTAATCTCAAGGGTTAAATCAAATGCCGTGCAAGTATGGCATCAAAGAAATATATGGGTAACCCGTCTGCCTTTCCATACTTTCCCATGTAGATGGCAAGTCAACTAAAAACTTTGAAAAAAAAAAACATTTTACGACATAAATTTATTTAATATGATTTCTTAAATGATTGAAATTTTATACCCCACGAAATCAAACACTCCCCCTCCTCTTCCCATCTAGATACGCTTTAAAAAGGCTTATCCATTAACATCAAGTTTTCCTCAAGTAAACAATACATCAGAAAATTGGTGGGTATAAAATCGGTATCTAATTGTAATTGGTGGGTATGCCAAATCCATCAGGACCATCTTATTAAATGGGAATTTCTTTGATGGGCGATCAAAAACCCCGATGTCCGGGTTTTATCATGTTAGGTTTGATTTTTCCAACTAGTACGTTAATTATGATATATCGGAATCCCTAGCTTTGACACGTTTTTAACGGATCCGTTCTAGGGTGTGCGCGGCTGCAGTTTAGGTGGTCAATTGGGTCATAAGTTTATAAAATTATAGGAAATATTTGAAGAATGCAGAAATGAATTTCTTCTCAACATAACTTCTAATATTTTTAATGAATTAGTTGAAATGTTTCGAGAGAATTATTTTTTTCACTCTTTTTTCGTGAGTGTTAAGAAACTATATAAAAGACATATAGCTACCGCATGCACCGTTCATGCAGCCATTCATGCATGATAGGCAGCTCCACCGGATAATCCGGCCATAGTCGATTGGAGTTACTTCAAATTTTGTAACGACGTTTTGGAAAGAAAAGAAAAAAAAAAAGAAGAAGAAAGGGTTTTGGTCACCTTCAAATATTGAAGACGTCCACTACGGCACATATTTTTTAAATATGTCCAAATTATAGTATAGATTCCTCAAACCAACTTCTGATTTATTCTTTTTTAAAATATGCCCAAGTGTCCTTATCACGGATAAGTGCAATTAAGAACTTAAAATAATATTTAATAATCATGTGTCAATTCTATCATGATTATTGGTCACAGAAAAACTTTATGAATTTTAAATATAACTCGATCTTAACTGAACTACAAATTGGGTGGCCGGTTACATTAAAATCAAATTATTATCTCACAAAAAATAAAATTTTTAGGTTCAATTTCACTTCTTCAGACATTAATCTTTTTACCAGTTAAATTTTTCCTTCTTTTCATAACATTAATTTTAATTTTAGCTTGAAAATTTAACTTTAAAATAATTTCTAATTTTTATGCTAAAACATTTAGAAAACCTTGCAGTAAACACTCAAATGTTGGTGAGCTGCAGGGTCATGTCCGGGAATGCTCACATCAGGTCAAATTCAGGTGGGTTTGAACTTTGAAATGACCCAATATATATAAACCCAACTTGCATATTTTTTATTATTTTGTTTTCTAAATTAAAAAATGTCCAGAAGTTGGGTTTGGGCATCAAAATTGGTATGGAACTATGGATATATACTTTGATAAATTTGTGAATAAGATACATTTAAATTGAGCATTGCTTTTGATTCATACGATCTAAAAATAGTTATAAAAATAAGTAGTTAAAATACTGGAAATGATCGAGATCAAGTTTTTCTACCGAGAGATCATCAAACCGATCCCATTTTGAATATCAACAGCCCAAAATTAATGTGTGATAAGGAGAATAACTTTATAAAAGTAAGTTTTAAGGAGAAAGTGGCCAGGTTCAGCACCTATCTTGGGAATTTCTGAAAATGACTCAAAACAGAACAATAAATTAAGTTCATGCCATTTTTGGAGGGGTGGGGGTTGGGGGTTGGGGGTTGAAATTTTCCTACTCTTTAATACTTAAATAAATTTAATCACAAAAAGAAAAAGAAAAAATAAATAAATAAATAAAAAGAAAGAAGATGTTAGGGGTTTAGAGATAGTATAATATTGCTAATGGTAATTGAAAGTGAAAGCCTTGTGTGATTGATTTTATCATCCAACGATAATGATTGGACAGCATAAGGAGGCATTAGATATCCCACCATTTCCTAACAAATATGATCAGTTTTTAGCAATTTATAACTTTTTTTTCTTGGTACATTAGGGAGGGTTTCGAACTCTTTATTAACCTGACTCTTACCCTTTTCCCCACCCTCCCTCCCCACTAGGCTAGATCAATTTAATTATAACTTTTAATCATTCACAAGGTCTTACACATCATTATAGCCGCATGATTTAGAAGCCCTCTTAATTTGAACCATCCAGACCTGATTTTCTTTCTATGATAATTTAATTACAAGACATGTAGACTTGAAGCCACAAGATCTGCAAAATTTAAAGATTTGTCAAGCACTTATATTACGAAGCTCAAGCTTACTCGATGGCATTTAGCTCTTGCTATGCTAGGCTTTCCATATGTACATAGATACCAAAAAGAAGCAAGTGATTTTTTTATTTAATAAAAAAACACACATAATATTATATAGGATAAATTATAGAAAACTCTCTTAAAGTTTAATAATTTTCCACTTAACCTTCTAAAAAAAAGCGTTGCAATGTCCTCCCAAACCACATGGGCCATTTAGATGGATGGTATTATTTATGTAAATGTTGAGATTTTTTATTTGTGTCTGGAAATCAGGAATATTAGATCTCATATTTTTGGATTGATTAGGCTTTTGTAAATTTTGTTGTACGCTCCTCTATAAAATGGCCAATTTAATTCAAGGAGAGCATTACAATGATTATTTATTTAAGGAATTATGTAAAAAAGGACTAAAATATTAAGGGGTTTTTGTGTAATTTACCCTTCGAAGAGACGATGGACAACCCTATATATAGATATGTAGTATACTACTATGTTTGGATAATGAATTTTTAGGTAGAATTTGTTTTTGGAGATGGAATTTGTAAAATTTTTATTTAGGTAGAATTTGCTTTTGAGATGGAATTTGTGAAATTTGCTTTAGAAAAAATCCTTATAAAAATTTTACAAATTTCATTTCAAAAGCAAATTTCACATAGGAATTTATTTTCCAAACATAACGTAAGGGTTTCCAAAAATGACTGCTAACAAGCTTGAAATGTTGCTAGAGACAATTTAGAAATAAGACGTGGTATCAGACATCATTCTTCCTTGAGACTGCAACTTAGGGCACCCTATACCAACTTTGAAAAAGGTGACCCATTATTGCAAGTCATCTTCTTGTACTGTTTTTCAAGTGCATACACCAACTTTCTCCTCCACTATATCCCACGGAGAATAGACAGTTAAATCATCATCATATCATCATCTCTCTCTCTCTCTCTCTCTCTCTGTCTCTCTCTCTCTCGTGTGTGTGTGTGTGCATGAAGAATGAATAGGAAGGTTTGAAATAGCTTTCAAATAGCAAATGCGAAGCATTTCAGTTACTTGCAGAACCAAACATCCATTTCTCAAAATGTCCTTTTTATGAAAACCATGAAATACCTTTTATCACACCTTCCCAAGAAACCCGTATAAGCAACCCTCTTCCATGCATCTTCCCAACCACAACCAATTTTGACCTTAAAAAAACCCTTGTGAAAGTCCTCATCCCTCTTGTACAATCACCCACACCATAAAAACCAATATATATTTTTGCATCTAATTATGTAACTCTATATTTGGGAAAATTCTCCCTTTTTTTGTTATTTCTCAATTAATGCATGCATTTTGTTACATTGTAGTTGATCATGACGCTAGCCTCAGCTCATTAAATGTTTTTTTTTTTCTTTTAATTTTTTCTCTTGAGAGCAAGCAAGGTCACTATCAACCCCACATTAGTTAATATATATATATATATATATATATATATACATACATGATCATTCCAACTAATGACTATCCCCTATAAGAAATGGGAAGTTGAATCCAAAATTTTCAGTTTCTTGAGACATAAAATGCTTATAAACATAAGGATGCAATTTTCATGGGACAAACACAAAATCTCAATTCTACCCTAAATAAATAAATAAATAAATAATAAATCCTCAATTTTATTTTATTTTTTTTTATAGAAAATTGGTTGTTTCTCAGTTAATTATCACATGCATGTCGCCAATATATGGCTCTGGGATGCACAGAAAAGTAATGCTCCAACAGGTCAGTGGAGCACAACCACCATATCGTCAACAATCTTAGATGGCAATCAATTCTCAGATGGCCAATCTAGAGGCTCTTCCAACGCCTTGACGTGTTATCCGACACATTTTTGCAGTGAAGTAACCCATAAGAATATGTTTAATTTGTTTAACATTTTTCTCTCTTATTGTTTATTGCTCATTAAAACTAACCTCCTTTTTAGTCCTCACCGATGTATACATATATTGTGTTTAAGATTAGGGTCAAGTACAGTTAGTTGGTTTTTCCAATGGTATTTTGGTTTGATTAAACTCTCATATTCAATCAAATTTAACAATGACGTCTCGATTCTCCAATGGGATATACAAGTGTATTCTAAGTGCTGCCAGATAATGACAGTTTAGCTAACTTGGTTGTTTTCTCTAAGGTGGCCAGGTGGGTCATCCTCATTCTCTGACCTTTGTCTAATTAATCAGCCTACTCGAATTTCCATTATCTTGAGCATATATTTTGGGTGATTGCATCTAGCCAAACTAGGCTTGATACGCCAAATTCGTTGGGTCTGACATACTTTGTTGTTATGATCAAGAAAACGTAAATTAAACCTTGTGAGTCATTGGGTTTGATTTTTCTCTCTTCTTTAGGATAATTATCAGCCAAACTTATCCTAAATGTTAATTGACGTGAAATGAGGTTATGGGTCAGCTTGTTTAATTTCGCCAGCTAGCTCGTCTTGGTTCTTCTTATCATTGTTTATACTGTAGTAGGAGATTACTAGAGTCCGCACTCAAGGGGAAGCCACTCTAATCACCCTCTCCTAGCCTTTTGATATATAATAGCACGCCCCAAAAAAAAAAAAACCCCTTAATATACACAAGTAATTAGTCAAGTTAAAGGTTTTAATAATAACTACCCTTTCTGACAATATATATTTTTGAGAACATGTTCGTATAACGTCAACACCATGTGCAACAAATCTAAGTCATTCATAACAATACATAAATTTCAAACACTCACGTGTGATTATCACTGAACAATTTAATTAAATCACTATGTGACGTGCGCGATGTAAGGTGATCAAATCTACACATTCAGTGCAAACTCACCAACCCATCTGGTTATTTTGGGGCTTTTCGTCGACTATGCCCCTAGCTGGCCTTGCTTATATTATTGTGAACTAATACCAACTGAACTCATAGCAAAACCCAAATCATGCCAAATCCAAACTCAATTGCTTGAGTCTTTGATGGGACGTCAACATTAGCGTGCCAAATCAAAGTAGGTATGTATTGTACTACTACGCCGCCTATCAGTTGAGCAATAATAGAGACTCATGTCCCCACATCATTTTTTTTTATATATTTTATTCTAATATTTTTGGTTAGTCTTGATTACTTGCTAAATCTAGCTTTGTCACATGTTTATTGGATAACCAAGATTGTTAAAAAACATTTTTATAATATGGTTTGTTGGGACAGTTACGGTATACTTAGACAGTATAAAACAAGATTATTTTAATCGCACAATTCTTTAATCAATCTTAACTTCTCTCTCCCGTGCACGTGTGCACGCGATTTTAACGTGATACACGTCATGATATTAGTGCTTCTTCACAAGATCAAAGACTAGCCGCTTAATTTCACATTTCCATTAATCTCATGCATAAAAGACTAGGCTGAAGTGAGCAGAAAAGGATTTACCAATTGGATTTTGCTTGACTTCTTTGACGAAACATTTGTTTGATTACGTTTGGATTGCAGCCTTGGTGGGGTTCCTAGCTAGCTTTATTTCTTTGTTGCCAACGTATGATTTGGCACTGATAGATATTAAATACTGAAATCAAGAATTTATATTGATCGAGTACTGTCACAAATGGTGCCAAGAGCTAGACACCGAATGCATGATGATTCATAAATCCTCAAAATTAAAAATTATAGATGGTGACAGGGTTACGATACAACGCCGTTAATATGGACACACTCATTGACGCAACAATTCTTTAAAATCTTAGACATGACAAGGCGGGGATGCAACATTAACCAAATAATAATAATAATAATAATAATAGGATCAGGCCGGGTGGTATATGTTTTTATTTATATAATTCTATTATATGAAGTACCATTTGATACATCGAACAAAATGCATCTCTTTATATGGTTTGTGGAAATCTTAATTGAGTGTCGTGTTTGACACTATCTGACATTTCCAGAAAAGTGTCTGTACTTCTTAGCTTACACCCGCAAATCATTTCTTGTTTATATGAAAGGAAAATGCTGATCCATTCCTGGACTGAGCTTTCCTAGCAAAAAAATGGAGAAAGACAAAACAGTGCTGGTCTGGGCTTCACATGGGCTTTTGATCCAATTCTTGCTCTTTCCGTCAAATCCATCCACAGCAATATACTCCGGGGAACGGCTACTGCAACCCCTCATTCTTATCACCCCACCCCCCATTTTTTAGGTTTTTAAGGTTTTATGCAAAATATAAAATGTTTTTATGAAAACTAGCCATGTGGTCTACTAGAAAACATCATTTTGAACAACTTTGTAGAATAAAGTTTTTCCTAAATTTATCGTATAAATATACTTTTTAGCCATTTGTAGCCTTTATTTCATTTTTTTGCCAAAAAGTCTATCTAAACGATAGATTTTGGAGAAACTTTCTTCTGCAAAGTTATTCAAAATGATATTTTCTAATAGACCAGGTGACTGGTTTTTGTAAAAACCTTTTATATTTTTCATAAAATCTTAAACACCAAAAGGAAAAGAGTGGGGTTATAAGAATGGGGGATTGCAATAGCCATTCCCTATACTCCGTAACATGGAAACATGTTCACCAAAATTTTGGATAAAAAAGGGAGGCCCAGCTTGGTCATTGAGCCAGGCCCACCAATTGAATCCGGCTTGAGGCCCAGCTTGGTCCTTGAGTCTAATGATAAAGCACAACGTAGGCCCATAACGAGCTGGGCTCATAAGCAATCCATAAAAAATTGAAAATATAGTATAGCAAAACAACTTATTTAATGGGCCTCGAACCATATATTACCCAAAGTGCTAATAATGTGGCCTGCTGTGATTAAAGCAGAAATGTTAGTCTTTTAAGTTTAATCCACAGCCCTAATACAAAATTACCGCACCATTGGATTTTTTTTTTTTTTTTTTTTTTTTTTTTTTTTTTTTAGCGTGTAGGTGTCCGTGTTGTATCTCACGTACGCTTGGATTTGTCGGTTGTCTTCATGAAACCTGCTAACTAACCAATTAATCATATAGAATTATTGTGCATGAGTTTCTTGCCTAATAACCCCAAGGAAAAAAAGGGGAAAAGCGTCATTTGTATAGAGGCCTACGTATGCAAAACCATGTAAGCAAAGAGAGGAGATGTAAGTTGTAAGAAGGAATAATTAGTATAGGGGTTTGGCATGAAGTGAAGGACAAGGTTTCTTATGGTGATGACCAAGAAAACTCCACTATGGAATTAATGGTGTTTTCTTTTCTTCTTTTGTTAGGTAAAATTCAATTGATGCGGACTTGATCCATCTCTGTGGTCGCCCCCAACTATGCAAAAGAAAGTGATATGCCATGGCCCATGTTCACCACTGTTTATCTTTTACCTTTACCTCAACACCACCCACCCACCCACCCACCAAGAGAGTCTAGAAGGGGTTTACGGATAACCTTATAATTTGGATTAATATTTCAAAAAATTGCATGGTTGCCGATTGAGATTCATCAATTTCATGAATGAAAATCATCACCCACATTGAGTCCAGCCCTTCCAAAATAAGTTCTTGGTTTGAGGTTAAACATTTGACTTGGTGAAAGAGTTTCTTCCTCCCTTTCTTCTTTTTTTAAAAATAAAAAATAAAAAAATAATTTTTAAGTTTAACTTCAAAATCTGTAAGTGTCATCAGACCAATGTAAGGGAGTGCGCCTTTAAGATCGTTTAGAAAGAGATTTAATCGAAATGCATGCAAGTTAATTTAGACATCCTGACAGTCAAATCCCAAAAAAAATAAATAAATAAATAAATGCTATTAGTGCCAAGGTGCCCAATAGAGGACCTTTTATTTTTATTCTCTTTTTTTTTTTCTACCCATGAAAAAGCACAAAAATAAAATAGATCGACCCACCATCAACTATTTTCTATTTTAATTTATTGAGTTGTTACGTATTTTCTGGTTGGACTACAATCCAGCAATGTTGTCTGGGATAAGTGAAGGCTGATTTATTTATATTTATAAATTAAAAGTGTTGATGGACTCGAATGTATGGCTGCTACACAAGTTGTCAATGCCAAACTCCACAGTGGTTTCTTTTAATGATTGATGACACTATGATTCCTTTCACACGTGAGATGCACAGAGGGTTAAACGGACAATTACTCACAGTAGGATTAAAATTTAGGAAAAAAAAAAAAACGTTTCTTCCTTTGTAAAATGCCATTCAACTTTTCCTTTTTGTTTTTGGGGGTCCTATCCCAAAAAAGCAGTTACTGTTTTTTAATTATATCATCTCAACTTAATTATATAATTATGTAAGTGGAGACTTCACATGAATTATATGGTTTGATTTTAAAGTAAATTATACTTTGTCTCTTTCAAATTTAAGTTAATTTTAGCAAGTTCCCTATTGTTCAAAAGCAGATAAATGACTATACACATTTTGCAAAAAATGTTACTTTGTCCCTTTTCGTTGATGATGTGTCCACTAAATAAATTATCACGTATTATGTGCGAGGGGGCAAAACATAATTTATAAACTATAAGGAGATTTGTTAAGAACGGCTCAAACTTTAAGGAAGTAAAGTATATTTTACCCTTACTTTTAAAAGAATTATAGAATAGTAGACTTTTTAAAAAAATAATAATTAATGCATTAATTTCTCATCCACTAAACTTTTTCTTTCCAAAAGTACTCATATGCTATTGTTATGGCATTAGTTGTATTTAAGGTATTTCTTAGTATAATTAAAGATAGTGAGAAAAATTGAAATAATTTATAATTTAAATTTTTGAAATGATAAATATTTTGAAATAACCAAAAGAAAAAAAAACTTATTTTTATGAGATGAAGAGAATATTAATTAACAGTAACTTAAAGAACGGTATCCAAAGATACCATTGAAAAGTCCCTAATAAGTTCTAATTGTGTTCCCTCCTCCTTTTTCATTTTTCAATTTTTTGGTTTTTTTTTTTTTTAAGCCACGTTGACTAAAGGACTATATTGTCCTTTCCCTTGTTCTATTCTTTATGTGCTATGCCCAAGAATATCTTTAAGGACTCAACCTTTCCATACATATCCGTTTGAAAACTATATTCCAATGGAATGAAGATTAGATTTCCTTTTCAGGTTTTTAAATAATATTTGATTATTTGATTAAATAATAATAATCAAAAGAAGAGGACCTGCAAAAGTTTGACTTTGTCACAAAGTGTGATGATTCCCCACCGCGAAAATTACAGCCTCGATCAATTATATTGTTCGGACGTCACTACCCACCATCGAATCTTGTTCTATCTTTATCCATCACCGTACACGTGTCCTAAGTGCCCCATCAACCCAAGTACTTTTCACCCACAGTAACACAACTTTTGACATTCTGGTTGATCAACACCACCGTTGATGTCTGAGCTGCTGATCAAACGGTCAGGATTGACTGATGAAAATGGGACTTTTGGCGCGTATGTTGGCCTAGAAGCACACAGTGTGTGCAGGGTTGAACATTGTACCATCTGTACTCTACTGTCGACGCAGCTTTCAGTCAGACAAAAGTTGGTATAAACAAATCCACCAAAAAAAAAAGTTGGTATAAACATGGGGACAGGGAGAAGAACAGAGAAGGAAAAGTAAAAGAAGCTGCTGTGGCCTGTGGGTGATGGATGAGAGTGGGGAGGAGACATTGTGATGAAGCCAAGAAGTTTCTCTAAAGGAAGAAAATGTTGGGTATGCTTTTTTTTTTTTTTTTGGCCTCTCACTACTTTCCCTCATTCCTTTTTCAGATTCCAGAAGATTAAGATTTTGTTGACATGGTCATTTCACAAATGGGTCTTTGGAATTTTTGCTCTGTTCAGATTATTGAATTGGGTAGTCGGTCATTTCACAAATGGGTCTTTGGAATTTTTGCTCTGTTCAGATTATTGAATTTGGGGTAGTTGAAACTTCGAACTCTAGCTCAACAAATATATATTATTTTAATATACTTTATCTGGGTCTCGTTTCTACTTGTTTGTTTTGCTTGGTTCCGTGGTTTGTTGCATTCTTTTACCAACCTAACCTCACAATCTCAATTTTTTAATAGAAAAGATGCCATAAAAAGGTGTGTTTGCTTTTGGGATTGGTTTTGATTTCTGTAATTCATGGTCAAAACGTATGCTTTCTTCTTTCCTACAGCCAATTATGAGGTTCATCTCCATATGGGGTATCTATTGAATTGTCTTTAGTTTCTGCAGATCATGGAATTTTGACTACTGATATGATATTTGCTATGTCCTCGTGAGGTCTTCCTCCTCACCTCCCGCATCAGGTATGTATGTCTTACTTTCTCTTTAGCCCCTTTTTGTTTTCTGAGTTCTCTTCTTCTCTTGTGGGTCTTAATTCCTTTTCCTTTATGTTTGTTTAACATCCTACCAAAGTCTATATGAATTTTATTCTTGGTTGGCAATGGATCTATTCTTCTTGGCAGATGCTTCAGTTTGTTGCAAGTTGCAACCTTAGTTGAAAACATGTGCTTTTAATTTCTTTTGAAATAGTTATAGAAATTCCTGTTGGTAATTTGCTTCTATTGTTATTCTAGATTGCTTTTGGAGAAATTGAAACGTGTATGACTAATATGCTGCCTATGATTAAATCATTATCTAGTAACAAGAAACCCAAGACTGTCTTTATATCCACTTTCATATGAAATAAGAATTTACTTATCATTATGTTTATGTTCTTTTGAGGTTAGTTTGTTGCCTTGTTGGTCAAGGTGTTGTTTGAGAGGGTTTATATGTTAGTAGTAGATTGGATCCTTTCCTTAAGATTGTATTGCTTTCGATTTGGTTCCTATCAATTGTAATTTTCTAATTTGTTCCCTAAATATGACTAAGGAGTACCAAGTACATGGTAAAGAGACCCAAATGTTTGTTGGTCTTTTTGTGTGAAGAATCTTTCTTCAACTTCTGCATATACTGCCTAACTTCTCTCTTAGGTAGCTGAGAAAAAATTTCCCTTTTTTTTTCTTGGAAGAAAATTTTGAGACAGCATTTACTTTAGTTCTGTTTTGGAATCCGTCAACTGCCTTCTTTTGATATTATAATTGCAGATCCAAGTCCTCAGTGGGTATCCACATGTTTGTTTTTCTTTGCTCTAAAACAACTGGACCAATAATCTCTTAGTTAATTTTTGATAATCACATATCCATTTGTTTGGACTGGAAGTTATTGTAGGACATCATCCTCAGGTAACAGACTACTCATAATTGGGATCAATCACAAGTTTAGATAGATGATGGAGATGTTTCTTGATGTAGATTATTTAGAGGATCACAGATTGGCTAAAGTTCTTCACAGCTTGAAATTTTGAATCAAATATAGGAGTTTTTCAAAAATGCTTATGAGTGCCCCCCAATATGGTGTCATAATTATTTGCAACTGTATCAAAAGAATGGAACTATAGTCTATACATACCTTCTGCTTGAGGCATAGCCTCATAGGCATTAAAACATCCATGTAAGAGGTTCAGATATCTGTACCATGCTCACTAGGCATTAGATAGATGATGGAGAATTGGAGATGTTTCTTGTGTGTGTGTGTGTCTGAGGCGTGTTTTTATTTTTATTTTATGTATTTATTATTATTATTATTATTATTATTTGGGGGGTGGGGGGTGGGGGGGTGGGGAGGAAAGGGGGTTAATGAAGATGTACACACTTATTTTCTCCATGCCTGTTCTGCATGTGCTTTGCGCACCATTGGCACTTTGGTCTCCCGAGCCTCTTTAAAGTAGACTATAGATAATAAATGTATGTGTTGTATGCGCACACATTGTTTTTATCTTTTGGTTAATAAAGTTTTTTTATTCCCCATTATGTGGCATGCTGACCTATTATTTTTCCCTATTTTTCCTTTTGGCTGAATGCAGGCATCCTTGGAACTTCAGAGGGATATAGAAATTGAGTAGCCACATCAAATGCTTGCTTAGTATTTCTTCAACTGAAAACAATTTACAGTTGGTGTTTATCCTAACAAACCCATGTGACTATTGGTGACTCAACTTGAATTCTTCAGTAGAACTGTAGAACCAGTCTGCCTTGAAAACAGAGTGCTTTAAAAGGAAACCATGTCTATGGTTCGGTCCGCAGAGCTATCGGCTGCATCGTATGGAAATCCCAAGCTCTACCCACTAAAGGGTAGCAATGAGAGCTCGGGCTTGTCCACTCAAATGTTCAGCCCTGATAAACGTAAGATCATGTACATGAGCGAATCTTATTGCAGTAAGAGCTATGAACCAGACTACTTCCTTGACTCCCCAACAGAAGAACTTGTACACCCATCTAGTTCTGGTGTTTCGGGAAATCCATTCCACGCTCATGGTGCGTCTTCTTACCGGGCTGTTTCAGTTTCCAACATGAATGCTCGAAACCCATTTAACTCTTCTCTCATGGACACAAGACATTGTGATGCCTATCGATCTGATATTGAATCAGAATACCTTGGAGAGTCAAAGCCCAGATCCGGTAGTCTATGATGAAGATAAGATGAGATTGAAACTTCAAGAACTGGAGAGAGTACTTCTTGATGAGGATGATGACATGTTTGGCCCTGATCAAAGCATGGAGATTGATGGTGACTGGGTGGATCCAATCCAGAATGTACTGCTTCATGACTCACCTAAGGAGTCTTCGTCTTCAGATTCTGACCTTAGTAGCATCAGCAGCAATAAAGAAATATCACTAGTACCTCCTCAGACTCCAAAGCAGATGCTTATAGATTGTGCTTCTATGATTTCAGAAGGAAACATTGAGGAAGCTTCAGCCATAATAAATGAGCTCCGAAAGATGGTCTCAATCCAAGGAGATCCTCCACAAAGGATTGCTGCCTACATGGTGGAAGGTCTTGTAGCTCGCATGGCTTCTTCGGGCAAATTCCTTTATAAAGCTCTGAAATGCAAAGAGCCCCCCTCTTCTGACACACTGGCGGCCATGCAGATCCTCTTCGAGGTGTGCCCTTGTTTTAAATTTGGATTTATGGCAGCAAATGGAGCAATTACAGAGGCATTTAAAGATGAGAAAAGAGTTCATATAATAGATTTCGACATAAACCAGGGGAGTCAATATATGACGCTGATACAAACGCTTGGTACTCGATCAGGTAAGCTGCCCCACATAAGATTAACTGGAGTTGATGACCCTGAGTCGGTTCAACGTGCCATTGGGGGCCTAAAAATCATCGGGCAAAGGCTTGAGAAACTTGCAGAAGTACATGGGGTGCCGTTTGAGTTTCGAGCAGTGGCCGCAAAGGCTCCAAATGTCACTCCAGAAATGCTGGACTGCAGGCCTGGGGAAGCAGTTGTGGTGAACTTTGCTTTCCAGCTTCACCATATGCCTGACGAGAGTGTTTCAACAGTAAACCAGCGAGACCAACTTCTCCGAATGGTTAAGAGCTTGAATCCAAAACTTGTAACTGTAGTTGAACAAGAGGTGAACACCAACACTGCACCATTTTTTCCCAGGTTCGTTGAAGCCTACAATTATTACTCTGCTGTGTTCGAGTCTCTTGATGCTACTCTTCCAAGGGAGAGCCAGGACAGGATGAATGTCGAAAAACAGTGCTTGGCAGCGGGACATAGTTAACATTGTTGCCTGTGAGGGAGAGGAAAGAATAGAGAGGTATGAGGTTGCGGGGAAATGGAGGGCAAGGATGACAATGGCTGGATTCACTTCTTGTCCAATGAGTCGGAATGTAAATGATTCAATCAAAGAACTTATAATGCAATATTGTGACAGGTACAAGGTGAAGGAGATTATGGGTGCACTCCATTTTGGGTGGGAAGACAAGAGCTTGATCGTTACTTCAGCATGGAGGTGAGGGGGATCATTCGATTACGGGTACTGTTGCAGCATCCGGCTTGTCCAATTGTTATCATCTTTGTAGCTGTATTTTACGTAGGACCGGTTAAGTGGTATATATAATATATCGTAGATCTAGTAGAAAATAAAAGATTTTCTATATTTGATGTTGTAGTAAGCTCTCAAGGAAAATTAGGGAACTGATATAACCTTAGCATTTGTAAAAGATTTGTAATCCTGGCTGCTCCGTCTGACTTTTCTCCATTATTTTTTTTCCTTGATTTGTGTGTTTGTAATTTAGCATGAGCCTGTGTGTGGAACTGAAAATTGTCTTAACTCTTGGAAATTCTAATTTTTGTAGAAGGTAGACCATCCTAATTAATGTGACGGCAACGATGGTACTTCATTCACAAATTCTCACTGCTTTGAAAGTTGGTTTAGTCTCACTGTTTCTCAAATTCTTGCATCTGCTTCTTTTTCCTGGTAGCAATGCCACCAATACGGTATTACTCCTAGTCCATCAATGCATTTATCCTCAGTTTGTATTGTGTGCTGTGAGGCTGAGTGATAGGGATGGTGTTCTAGTTTCTATAATGACATTCTTCTGTTCACTCACGGGGAAAAAAATAAATAAAAACCTATATACCCTTACATGGGAACTCCATAGTATAGAGCTTGCCCATTTTGACGTTGTTCATACTTATCAATCTACAATGCCATCGAATTACCAAATTACTCTCATGTTTTTGGTGACAAAAGACTATGCCCTTGCTGCCTCCCATCTCTGTGTTCCAGCACTTTATGTATGGACGATGCTACGAGTCACGAATTCTAGAATCCCAAAGAGACACAAAAGGTGAGACCCACCCACCCCTTGCGTCTGTTTTGGAGTTCCGAAATCGAAACGCCCAACATTTTCCTTTATATATAAACTCCCTCGTTTCCTCTCTTTTCGGACAATAGCGAGAATAAAGCTCTATGCTCTCAATAGGTCAAAGTATTTCATTTGTTTACTGAATTAGTGTAATCAATTCTAAGCGCAGAGAATTAAAAGACTCCTACAATGACAAAAATAATCTATCCCATATTCCCATAACACCCTTACCCACTTTTCCAAAATAATAGCTTCATATTCCATCAAAATAATAATAATAATAATAATAATATCCTCATGCTTTCTATTTTTGGTAACACAAAACATCAACATCCGCTATGAAGGAATGAAAAGACCAAAAGCTTTGTACCACGAGTAGATCACCTAAGGATTCCATCTATCTTCTGTTAATAAATGATCCCAACCCTTTCACTTCCCAAAGAGTCAGAAAGGCTAATAAACCTTCTACTTTAAAAGGAACAAAATACCCTCTAGATTTGCACAAAATATATTATTCACATTATCAAATATCCCCATATGCTCTTCCCTAACCTGGAAAAGATGCAAATTAATTTTTTTTATTTAAAAAAAAATTAAAAAATAAAAATAAAAATAAAAACGAAGAAGAAGAAATAACACCAACATTGGAGCTTCAAAATACTCCCATAAAATTAATTGATGAGCAATCTTTTTCATGCTAAAAACAAGAAAAAATAGCATAAAATTATCACAAATACCAGCACTTGAACATATTGTTTACCTAAAGATACAAAATTTAGCCGCCCTTCATGGACTTCTACACTAAACTTGAGAAAGCATAGTGTACACATACGAGCGCTAGCCCACATTCCAAGATCATGGACACAAGGATAAAGACAGGTTCATATTGTACACTCAATGCTTCACGCCTACAAAACACAAAGCTACTTCAGCTTGAGCCTGAAGTTCTTCCAAGACCTTTACAAGTTTTTCACGGCATATTGTGGTTTCCATTTTCTCTGTAAGCATTTTCCTCAATCTTCATCCATGCACAAGAAAAGGAGAACAAACATCAAAAGAAAAAATAAGTAATAGAAAATGCAAATGTGTATAATCAACTCCAACACCAAAATTTCATGCATAATTTATGCATCCCCTAAACAGTAAACAATATTTACATTTTATTCAGGCCAAGGGTAAAATTATGTAGCTCCCATTATGCCATACCCCTTGCCCCCCTCTCACAAAGAGTAGAGTAAACAGAAAGAGGAAAAGGTATTGTTGTAAAAATAAATAAACAAATAATAGATTTAGCACATTAGAAGTTAATGATCAGAATTGATCATCCTTCAAAGCCTATTAATGGTCACAGCCAAAATGAAAATTAACAAGTGAATCTTATTTACTTAATACTCGGCTAAGACACCATACAAAGCATGGACACGCTATCATGACAACAAGCGTCCAACATACCAATTTCCAACAGGGAGATGTATCCCCATATCAAAGGAAATTTTATTCCAATACCATCAATTGCTTGACCGATGGCGCTTTTTTTATATTTTTATTTTTTCCAAAATGTTAGCTAAATCTGCAAAGAAAACAAAGAAAACGGCTTAGTAAGTGAATAATGCAGACGTAACAGATTTGTACCTATGGACAATTGCAGTATCTCCATGACCGGTGCAGATGATGAGCATGGCATTAATAGGTAATGTGGTATAAAGGCTACGTATCCTAGCATCCATGCGAGTTAGAATATCCTTTAGTTCAGAGGTCACAGTGTACTTAGTTCCCTTTTTGCTCCCGGACTTCTTATTACATGTAAGTAATGATATCATCTCTGCAAGTTTTCCATTTAACCTCTCTATGTCCTCTGCTTGTTTCTTGAAATAAGAATTCAATTCTGAGAATTGAGCCCAGACAAAGTGTACCTTGTCATTCTTTACCTAAATCATTGTAAGACACCAAAAGTGTTTCCATTAAAAAATAAATAACAAAAAAAAATTAAAAAAAATAAAAACAACAAGCTAACAAGTTTATAGCTGGTCATTACCACCCCCCACCCCCTCAAATAAAAAATGGAAAAATGAAAAACATAGCCGAATACAAAATCCACCTCCTTTCTAGCCTTTGAAAGAGCCTCATCATCAGAAGACACAGGAAATGCATGGGATGACTCAGACGCATATCGCTTTACTATGGAAACATCATCAATTAAAGAGGAGGTCTTTCCACAATCACTCAAAACTGTAAGAAGCTTCTTCCGCATGAATGAAGGAGGCAAACCAAATTCAGGACCTAAACCCGAAAAAAAAAATAGCCAAGGGGATAAACAAGGACTGAGAAACACATTTCTAAATCATTAAATAAAATTGTGCAACACACAAAAAGCACATGAGCGTTTCAACCATAGTATTTTCCAATAATAAAAAAAGGGTGTCAAACTCTGTCTATACTAAAAAATATGCAATGCATGCGACCAGCCTACACAGGTCTGTACCTGCTTCACGCTGCAATCATGCATGACAGTATTCAATAATTGACTTTTTGTTAATCTTATATCAAGCATTATTCATTCCTATCAAATGAAAATAAAGTATTATTCATCTAACAATTTTTTCATTTTACATATCTTAATATTTTTAAGAGAGAATGGTGGGCTATAATCTGTGCACATGGAAACAGGGTCATAGCTAAACATTTGTATTCGTGAATCAACTGGATTGAACAATGGAACATACATTTACCTATGTTTGAGTTTTTGTACAAGCCAGAACCATAGAGAGTAAAATAACAAAGGAAATAAGTAGTAACTTCTTCATAACAGCTTGTATAAGATCCCCCCACCGTCCACCCCCCTCCTCCCAAAAAAAAAAAAACTACTATACTATTTTCTGCTTTGCACTTTTGAAGTGACAAAGGTGGAATGAGTCCATGTTGACAAGTTCCAATACCAATCAATCATCATTAATGGGAACAAGTATGTTATATATCATAGCTGGTGGATATGAGAATGAAAGAAAAGCAAACTTACATCTCAGAGAACCTTTTTTTTTATTTTTTTATTTTTGGACAAGGACATCTCAGAGAACATTTAGATGCAGCAATAAGATTGGAAACAATGATGTATAGATGCATAATTTCTACAACAGTAGTAAAGTCACTTGATCAAATAAGGATTTTTCTTACCTAGAATCATGTTGCATAAAAAATAGAAGAGAAGCTTATTTTCACAAAACAGAACCCACAGTACATGAAGTAGACAGATATACAGCTCATTGAAGAGCATAAAGAAGTTAATACTCCTGGAACCTAGGGGGAATGCTTCCGAATCGAGTGATTACATAAGAAGTCAATTTCAAGCCAAAGATGAGGGATTTGTCAAAATTGATGCTCGAGTAACATCACAAAGAGAACACTCACATAATCATGGTCAAAGGAGATACAGAGGATCTGGGAAGGAGAAGAGAACATTTGTTACCTTTTGATGTAACAAGATAAGATGATATAATGTCTGACACAATATGACATTCCATGCTCTATAAACCAGAAATTTGGGAAATTAAGAAACAAGTTTTGATTTTTAAATATCAAATTTCGCTGAGGTGAGATATTGATATAGATGTGAATGAGAAGCAACAACAGAGAAATAAACTGATTCGAGGAACCTAAGGAGGATCCTATGACTAGAAAAAGAAACCAAAGGATTGGTATAATGGGTAATCAAGATAGATGGCAGCTTCCAACATCATCAGACAAGTAAATGAATCCTTTGGGGGAAAAAAAATGACCTCCTGAACAAAATTGCCAATAATTCTAGAGCTTTGCACTGTTATTTCTCATGGGCTCCTAAATTGGCTAATTCAGTGACACTTTCAAGCCAAAAGAGGAGCCACATCTTCGGAAGACCTGAGGAGATGCTGGGTCATTTTTTTAGAGAAACACAAAAGAAAGAAAAGGAGTAATGTGGGAGCATTCACTAGCATAAAAAATTGCCATTAGCAAATGCTACAGTGTGAATGAATAACAAACATAAATTACTTGCCATGTCTTATCTTTAACAGTGCCAGTTCCATAGCAGCTCTTGCATCTTCAATACTGTCGTGTCCATTTCCTGACCCCTGTATTTCTTTAGAAAGAAATCTCCGGGCAAGAACTCGAAGAGCAGTTTTGTAAGATGCACCACGGGGATGCTTGTATAGTACTGCAGTATCGATCACCAGGTTGTGAGAGATCTTCAGTGCTAACAAGTCATTCTCCAATGAATGCCCAACTAGAATGGTCTCTTTGTAGACCAGCTTTAGAAAATCTTCCTGAATATAGGAATCAACTGTAAATAAATCAAGAAAAAAAATTTAAACACCAAACCAAACAGATAAGCAACAGGGTTTTTTTTTTGTTTTTTTTTTCTTTGGGATAGAAAATCAGTAAAGCAACAGTTGACATCCATTGCTAACTCAAGCAAGCATGAAATACTAGGGAAAGAAGACCAAGTAATGACCTGAATATCTTTAAGACTTGTAGTCACCCCATCCAACATCTCACTTGTAATTCCACTATACCTGCATAATTCAAAATAATACTTTTTGGAGAACAACATAATTAATTGAGAGTGAGAGAGAGAGAGAGAGAGAGAGAGATTCTATTGTTTGTGTGCTGGAGTCACTAGAGAAGAGGGAGAAGACAAGGTAAATGATTTTTATGTTTTTTTAAAGGCTTCAACTGATCTGGGGCTATTTTGTCCAATGGGTGGGCGGTTAGTCTTTTAACTGTTGAGGAAATTTTAGTTTAATTATTTGATTTTTATGGTGGAAGTGGATGATTTCATTATGGGTTTTCCCAGATCGTTTTGGTCATTTTCTTGGATTAACTAATGTGAAAATTATGATCAAAAAAACGTTTAGGTGCATTTTGAACATTTTCCTTATATCTGGGTAATTATGGAGATGTCTTCATACCTAATAAAGCACCATCAACTTGTTAGCTCAATGCTGTGTAGTACACGAAAGATGGATTCAGTTTCTAAACTTCCTAGAAGGGTTGGCTACACAAAGTCAATCTAAGCAACTGGATATTATTTGTAAGGGTTTTGTTAACGTGTGCCCTTAGGGCACATGTTAAGATTTATTTAATGAAGCAGAAAGTGCATAGAAAAATGTGAAAATGCATATAAAATGGTGAAAATAGCATAAAAATGTCAAAATGCGTTGTGAAGATGCAAAGAAATTAGTGAGAATAGCATAAAAATGTGAAAATGCATTGAAAATCATGCAAGCACATTTTCACTTCCACTTATTGTTTCATTAAATATATCTTAATATGTGCCATAAGGGCACACGTTAATAGGACCCTATTTATAAAGGTAGGGTGCAAGTTAAATGCCCTTCATACAAAGGGATTTTTTTTTAAAAAAAAAAATAAAAATAAAAAATCAGCTAGGATAATGAAATGCCATTTTCATCTCATGAAGCTTGAAAGTGATATAAGTTTCACCAATTGATCCTTAGAAACTCACAGAACTTGACTGATAATTTGAAAGTTCTTCAGGTCCAAATGATTACATAGTACTCCAAAATCTCAGAATGCTACAAAAATCTGCCTAACATAGTTATGAAACTTTCATACTCCGCTTCATCATGACTTTGACTAAGTACAACCACTTAAAAATGGAAACCAGACAGCTATCAAGACTCAATTAGAGTTGCCATGGACTCATGGAGCCTCACAACGCTTCCTATACACCATTAGGAGCTCTATACACTCCAAAAAATCCTATGAGGCGTCCTAGACAGCATGACGCTCTCTAGACTCAATTAGAGTCGCCACACCTTAGCACTAACCATTCAATTTTTCCAGGAAAACCAACCTTTTACATATAGAAGAATCAATAGACACTATCATTCTACACGAGTGAAGTACAAATTTGAAATAAAAGTGTACCTAGTGTTGTAATCAGTGATTGCATTTGACGGTTTAACTAATTTATCTAACAGAACCTGCAAAAAGCAAGCAAGATTAGTTTTAAAAGTTCATAACAGCTGTATTTGTACAACTAATCATAACCAAATTATAGAGTCAACAGCAACTAAAGATGTAGTGAAGCATATATATAGTTGTACAAATATATAAGGATCCAGATAGATCAAAATCTTTATATAGTTTTCATGTTGATCCCAGATAGCAAGATAAGGCACTGTGATGGTGATGATGATAATAAATTGTTAATGTTTTTAATTAAAAAGGAAAATGAACACATAAGATACAATCATACCAGCATATTTGATGCACCTAACACAACAAATGGCAACATGGCAACATGGCAAGGAATGATCAAGATGCAAGGGGTATATCATGAAGCTATTTTTCCTTTGTTACAAAGTCCCAATAAATTAAAAAATAAATAATTTACTCAAAGCATTTGGCCGTGTATCATGAAAACCGCCCCCCGCCCCCACCCAAAAAAAAAAAAAAAGGAAAAAAAAAAGAAGAAGAAGAAGTTAGAAAAAGAGTTGTCTGGTGTAAGTTGAAAATGTTAAGGCTGTAAACACCAAGCATGGATCAATAGCATTATTATCTGAATAATTATAAAGTATATTTCATCTACATGCGTGCATGCCGCTTTACAAGAGCAACACACTATTAGGCAGATCAAATAAAAATTTTAGTACAACAATGAGATTGGAATCTAGACAACAAGACCAACCCCCCCCCCCCAAAAAAAAATAATAATAATAATAAAAATAAATAAGGGAAGTAGGAAACCCTAGAGAAAATCCAATTCCCTCACAAAATAAGAATAAAAACAAACTTAAGTAGAAATTACCTGTCCTTTAATATCTACCAGAGTCAGTCTTGTGAGCTCAAAACCCTCGCTTGTGACACACTAACAAAACAAAAAAAATCGACCCAAAAAACCATGAGCACACCAACAAACATTGTCAAGCAAGAAAACTTGTCTAGCATCATCAAGCACAGTTATTTGATTATTTCCAACAATTCATGTGACGAGGTGAACCATATAAAATCAAAGCACCAAATTTGCCAATAAACATTAACAAATTTCAAACTTTGATTAGGCAAGAAAACCCTCCTGAAAATATTCTTCAACTGTCAAGGAACCACTTAGCTTTGGTACTTGAAGTTCAGATATGACCCTAATGATAAGCAATTACAGAAGTCCCCACAAAAGTGGACCAAATTGTGTTTTGCTTGTCTTAAAAATTAATATATAATAGATCTATTAGAAGTGAATATAAATAGGATACTTTCATAAACCCAATGGACCCAGTTTTGAGACTTTCAGCCTATTCCAGGGCACTGAACTGAGTTATCCCATTTTTTAGGAATGTGGAACAAGCACAAACTAGTGAACTTCGAACAGATGTGGTGTGGAATGCAACTTAGGTTGAGTACCACTTTGTGAATCAATACTAACTTGTACTGATTATTTCTCATTGACCAAGAGTTGCATAGCACAACCAAGTCCCATTCCATAGTAGAAATACGTTAGCGTACCTCAGAGTCAAAAATTATATATAGGGCATTCGGATTTGTGAACGTAGCAAGGCTAAAATGGAAAGTTATGCAAGTTCATGAATCCAAGGTCAGAATCCACTTATAAAAGATCAATACAAACTTGGAAGTTCGCTGAGTGTAATAAAAGGGAACCTACCCTGTAAAGTAACAAGCAGAAAACTAATGAGGATCAAGCACACAAAAAAGAAATATGAAGAAATTTTTTGGTCTCAAGCAAATCCTAAAATGTAATAAATGCAATCGGTCTTCACTGACTATCAAGCAAACATACGACAGGTATTTGCGTTTTATTTACCCCTTAGTTAACCTTTCTTTGAAGTCAATCATGAAAAAAGATAGTAAAGAGTAAAAATTGTACAAAATGTAAACAGCACTAATATAGTGGAGTTGAGTCAACGAGGTTTAACCAATTTATTAAGATTGCTTTATGTTCAATCTTAATTTTTACATAAAAAATCAATGAAAACATCCAAAAAAAAAAAAAAAAAAAAAAAAACAGCAATAACAACAAGAACAAGAAGCGAACAAGGACAAAATATTCCTCCTCAGGTTAAGTGGACTCTATCTCAATTATATACCATCGTTATGCTTCCCTAGTGGAGGTTGATAGGTGCATTCTCCGGGTAGGTGAGGCTATGCCTCTTCTAGCACATCTGCACATGGGGTGGGGTGGGGTGACATACCAGAATATGGGCTAGATATAGCTAGGGTTACGACAACAAAAGACCAATATATTATAGTTTCAAGATCAAGACAAAGTGGCCAATTTTAGTCCCATGCATTTTATAGGCATGCTTGAAATGGTACTATTAGCAAATTTTGTTTCTTGATCATGAAATGACTCATTATATTATCACTTATGAATAAAATGAATTGCATTCTTCTGTATATCGTTTCCCATTAAAGAGAATACATCACCATGAAACCTAGCTATTGGCCATTTCCAATTCCCCAAAACAGCAATCCCCACTCAAAAAAGAAAAATCATCACCAGCATCATCATTTTTCTATGAAATAAAACAGTTCCTGATTTTTAAGCCAATATTGACATCTATAACCTTACCATCTCACAATCAAGTGCCAACATTTCATAGGGAGAAGATCCTGAAGGAGCAGGAAGAGTAGAAAGAAAACCTGCATTACACACACAAAGGAGTAAAGGAACTTCCTATTGATTGAACAGTGATAAGTAAAAAAGAATTCTAAGAAAAGGGAAACAAGAGAAACATTTAACATATGAAATTCACATCACCTGATTGATTGTGATTATATCCATTATCTTCCAGTTCTTTTGCTGTAAGTGTGTAATACGTAATGGGGAAAGGTAGATCTTTGATATAATCCAAAGCAGATGTATCATCTGAACCAGAAGCACAGCTTTCTGCATGATGAAGACGATAATGAGTTACATTTGCATGGAGTAATAAAGGTCCTCAAACAAAAGAAATATAATTGTTTAATTTACAGTGCAATACATAAATGATCGCCTAAATTCATATCAAAGGACAACTTCATTTGGCAAAACAAACTTTCTATGGACGTTAATTAAGGATTTACAAAGGGTGGAAACCCCTTAAAACATAATATAGGGTAATAATCTCATCATATAAAGCCCAATGGGCTACATCTTCTTAATAAATTTTCTCTTTGATTTTCCTCGCAATATGACACCTTGTTAATAGCGTAATGGAACACTCCAATCAATCTCGTCCAATCAACCCCACAAATTGCTTTAATCATGGGACTCTCTAACAGGTACCAGAAGTCAATACATGAATCCTTAAAAGATAAATTTAAAAATTTATTAGGGAAAAAAAAAAAAAAAAAAAAAAAAAAAAAAAGAAAGAAGAAGAAAGAAAGAAAGAAAGAATACTGCTATTCATTCCTAATTTCTTTTCCTAATGGTGAAAATTGTTGCCACAACACATGGTTTTTTTTTCTAGTATTTTCTAAATGCCCTCCACATCATTAGGGAAAGAAATTAGCAAAAAAATTAGGAATCAATAGAATTTTACAAAAATAGACTATACAAAAATTAATTTTTAAAAAACTACTAAAGTGCACTATCACCAAAGTGGAATGCTAGCCTACCACAAGTCCGCAACTAGTAGTAAAAAAGGAACATATACTCATTATCAACAGATATGCAAGAACTAGATAATCTACTTTTACTTCCCACAAATTACTGAAACACCCACACAAGTACACAAGTTCATCCTTGTACTTGTGCCTTGCCTTTCTAATCACACAAGTCGAACTAACACTCCCCTCATGGTTCTCAAGTAAGAAACATAAGAACTTACTTAAGAACCACGAGAAGCACCGAATTTCATCAAGCAATACAAAATTCAAGAAATGGAGCACAACAGGTGGATCCTTCATTAAAATATGTGAAGTCCTTTGAAATAAGTCACAGACCTTGTTCAGATGTCTGATCAGGTTTCCTCACAACTGAATTGATACCATCCCTCTTTCTTTTCAGCCTGCATGTTAGGAGTGCGTCTATTGTCTGCAATCCATCTGATACGCAGCTAGCATAAAAATAAAATTTAAAATTAAAGTTGAAAAACATCAAGAACCATAACAATTGCAAAGAAATACACACTAAAAATTTTGTGGAAGTGAAAAAAGGTAGTTCATTCATTACCAACCTAAGTGCTAAAACTGCCCTTGGATTGCCACAGCATTCTTTAAAACCAGAAAGTGCTTTAGACTGTGACAAGTACAAAGCTGCATCAAGGCCTGGGACATAAAGCATAACCACTTTTGAAATCAGAGGCTTGTTCTGCAGATCATAAGAGTACCATATCAGTAACTGTAAGAATGCAGTTTTTTAGATGCATAAAAAGGTAATATGCATAATGAATAAGATATATATTAGAAAAATAATGCCCCACTAGACCCAATGTGCTTAACCTACACATTAGATTCCTGAATGAAATAAAGCTCTTCCCGATGAAGTATCATTCTTCCACCCCATTTTAGATTCGAGTATCATGGAGTATCAATACATTAACACAATAATTTACAGATGCAACCCCAACTTATTTCTGGAGTTCATTCCAAAGCATAAAATCTGATGGATTATGGTTATATACTTATATACCTGCCCATAGTCCTCGAAATCCTAAGTTTCTCAACACATTTTGAGACACTTATACATATATACATATATACATATAAAATAATTTAAAAGGAAAAAAATGTACTTTAATAAAAGCCCACGATGGCATGAATCCTTCTGCAAGCACCCAAGTTACGAGTCCTTGAACATCCTGTTTCACAGTACAAAATCGAATCAAAATGTTCAACAAATTTTACAGCAATCAGCTTTGACGTCAACATAATAGAATGGATGGTTGTGGAAACCTACTTGCAGATTCAAAGTGGAGTTTGCTTCCGGAGTCTTGAATATTATATCTGCTTTCGCCTGCAAATCCATATTGGGTTAAACATGATACACTCGCTGCTAGAGTTCAATTGATGTTGCACCCATGAAAACCAGCACTAACAGCGGCAAAACCATGCATTTGCTTTCAGTAACTAAATGTTATTTGAAATTTAGCTATACTCTTCTACGCATATTATCCCTTTCAGGAAAAAAAAAAAAAAAGGTTTTTTTTTAAATATATATGAATACAAGGGATTTGTTGTGCCACTGTGATTTTCCAATGGCTGAATCACATTATAACAAATTCAAACTAATTAAGTAACAAATTTCAAAAGAAGAGAACAATAGAGAATATAAAATGTCTCCTAAAGTGATAGACATATATGTATGTGTGAGTGTGTATATATACATATATATACACACAGAGAGAGAGAGAGAGAGAGAGAGAGAGAGAGCGTACCTCTGGTCCATACACATCAAAGTAAGTAGAGCGGCTGTTATTGATGCTCAATCTCTCTTCGTCGGCAGCTAGGGTTTCGTGTGTATCGTTCGGAGAGCCCATATTCCCCCTCTCTCGAGCAACGGGGATCGATTATGAGACGGAGAGAGAGAGAGAGTAGTTTAGACTATAGACTTAAAGCCCCGAAAGAACGGGGTTGAGCCTTCGATAGGTTTGCGGTTCCCTGGGTTGTTCCCAATGTGGTAGGGTAGAAGCTTCCTTGTTTTTTCTGATGGAAGCGAAGCTTTTTTTTTTTTTTTACAAAACACGCTTTCATTTATTGAAAGTGCCTTTTTTAACCACGTTTTCAAACCTTTTTTTTTTATTTTATATTTTTTGAAACCTCAATAAAAAGATATTTTTTGCCATAGTCTCTAAGTATAAGAATACTTTTACAATAGGACCTAAGTGAAAAACAGTTTTGTGAAAACCCCTTTTGACCCCATAGTGACAAAAATACCCCTATTTTACAATTTAAATCAAATTACAAACCGTGCCATTTTTTCTCACATTCTCTCCCTCTCTCCCGTGATTCCATCGCCTCCCACTTTTGGCCACCACCGATCAAGCCACAAATGCTATTCCAGCAACAATGAAATAATTGTCTGAATCACCACAATACTTGTTGGTTTCTAGATTTGTAACGAACAAGCTAGGAGAAGAAAAAAAAAGAGTCTTAATCTACCTTTTATTATGCTATCACCAGATTTGGTTTCCAAATTTGCAACGAATCATCTTCTCCTTTCCCCCTTCAATTCGATCTACCTTCTCCATCCCGCCATTGACAACGATGCCGAAGGTGAATAGTTTACTGATGTATGCTTTGTAAAATTTACACAAATAATAGTAACAATTTGTTGTTGTGTGCTTTGAAAAATTTACACAAATAATAGTAACAATTTACTGTTGTGTGCTTTGAAAAATTTACACATATAATAATAACAGTTTACTCTTGTGTGCTTTGAAAAAATTACACAGACAATAGTGACAGTTTACTATTGTGTCATTTGGAAAAATTATATACCACATAATAACAGTACAACCCTCAATCCACCACCATCCCTTTACCACACCAAACCACCCACTGTGAACCCCTGCCATAAAACCCCAAACCTGTTGATAACCACCAAAACCGCCATCATCAAACTCTAGCAAACTCACACCATCCTCACCGTAGTATCTCCATCATCATGCAATAAATTAGAAACCCAAATCAAAACCACAAACCTTTTCCCTTCAAACCCATTGTCAAACCAAAAAAAAAAAAAAAAAATCTGGTTTTTTCACTTGCTGCCAACAACGTTATCTACGACTCACCACCAGCCCCGCCGCATCACCATCGCCTTCCCATATTAGCCAGCCGTTGATTCCTCACTGCCAGATCACTGTCAAGCCTCAACCATCGAGCCCCATGCCATTAAGGCACACTTGCCGTCGGCCCTCAAACACCGGAGATGATTGCCATCAAACAACTAGTTCAATTTGGTGGTCAGAGCTTGATCCCATTCCGTTGATACCTCACTGCCAGATCACCGTTGAGCCTCATGCCATTGAGGCACACTTGTCATCAGCCCTCAACCACTAAAGACGATCGCCATCAAACAGCCATTTCAATCTAGTAGTCTGAGCTCAATCGCCGCTCCTCTCCCTCCCCCCCCCTCTCTCTCTCTCTCTCTCTCTTTCCCTCCCCCCCTCCTTTCTTCTCGTAAATAAATTCGGTTTGTAAATATAAAGGTTAAAACGGATATTTTTTAAAAGACATTTTATTTTGCTTTAAAAATCTTTTAAAAAATAGGTTTTAAAGTTAAAAAATGTTATGATGGGTTATTGCTAATTTCCCCTAGTAAAAATTCACCGACTCAATTCAGCCACTAGGGCCTAAAGGGTGGGCACCGACTCGAAGAACATTACGCGAGAGATCATCAAATATCGGCGCCATTTTCTGAGGAGCAGACACAGAGAAACAGAGACACAGAAAGAGAGAGAGAGAGAGAGAGAGAGAGTCAGAGAGATGTCGAGGATACTGGTACAGCCCATAGGGCAAAAGAGACTGACAAACGTGGCGGTGGTTCGTCTGAAAAAGCACGGCATACGCTTCGAAATTGCCTGCTACAAGAACAAGGTCCTCTCATGGCGATCTGGAGTGTAAGCCAATCTCTCTCTCTCTCTCTCTCTCTCTCTCTCTCTCTCTCTCGTTTTATGCTTGTAGATACATAGCTATATTTGTATGTATATGCATGCCACGAAACCCTAAAAGGCTCCCTTTGGCCCTTCAAATGGAATTTAAACAATTTTGGTGGATTTTTACATATTATTGAAGGTAGTCATCACTATAGTTGATGTGATGTGATCAATTTTTAGAACTTCAGGAAATGCCATTGTTTTGAATTTCCACCCTCATTTGTGTTGATGGTCATCATTCTCTTGATTTTTTTCTTTTTCCCCATTAAGATGTGTATACATATTCCTCCATGTCTGGGTCTTCAGTTGTTGTAATGTCTGGCAAACCCCATGTCAAAGCACGAAACTTGCATCAGTGTGCTTGAATTTGACATTTTTTTTCATTCCTTTGTGGGGTATGAAGTAGAGTTACACACGATCATTGCATTTCCTTTTACATGTCTTTGAAATCTTCAATGACTTGAAGTTTTTTAAGCTGCAAATATTTACCATCAAATTTTGGAACAGGGAGAAAGATTTGGATGAAGTGTTGCAGTCGCAAACTGTTTATTCAAATGTTTCTAAAGGAGTTCTTGCCAAGTCTAAGGACTTGGTAATGGCATTTGGGACAGATGATCAGTCAAAAATATGTTTAGAGGTGAGTGCAATCCACTTTCGAAATGTCTCACTTTGGGATGTCACGACTTTTTTGTGTTAACCTGCCAAAAATTTTGGGTTAGTTTAATTCAGAAATTTTATTGGTTAACCGATGTGTTTTATTGTTGTAGATTTTGGAGAAAGGAGAGCTTCAAGTTGCTGGGAAGGAGAGGGAGTCTCAGTTAACAAGTCAGTTCCGTGATATTGCGACCATAGTTATGCAGAAGACTATTAATCCTGAAACTCAACATCCCTACACTATTAGCATGATTGAACGATTGATGCATGAAATCCATTTTGCCGTTGATCCAAATAACAGCTCAAAGAAGCAGGTGATCTGCCTTTTCTTTCCCTGTAGATTGATGAAAACTTGATGATGTCTGAATTTCAGTGTACCTGTCATGTCCTGGTTAGTATTAACGTCCGTGAAAGATATCGAACCTTCTTGTTATCATTTAACGGCTCCAAGTGCATGTGGATGTCCATGGAATCATTAAGGAAAATGGGAGCCATTGGTTGAACTGATGGTATAGAATTAATTTGAGGATGAAGGATTTCATGAAATGGCACTGCCACAGTTCCTTCATCATTTTGTTATGGTGGTTGGCATTTAGCAATGGCACCTTCAAGATGATGAATTTGTTATAAGAAGTCTGCACAGATTATATAAATGGAATTCAATTTCATGGGACATCTAAGAATGTCATTATTTATAATGATTCACTTCTGTTTTAATTGGTGTTTCACATTTGAAAAAAACCCTGCTTTCGTTAGCTCTACTTGCAAGTTTCAATGAATCTATCCTGTCTTGTTAGAGTGTGATTTGCTGATTATAGCGAGTCCTGTCATAGCAATAATCTAAAGTTTATGCTATATCATATGAGTATTGTTTGTAAAACTACACTTGCAGTACTTGTAGTCGAAGGATTATGTTCTGAAGCTAAAACTTAAAACTTTATCACCTGCAGGCACTAGAAGTTATTCGCGAGCTTCAGAAGCACTTCCCAATAAAACGGTCTCCAATGAGACTAAGACTCATTGTTCCTGAACAGAATTTTTCTTCTCTTTCAGAGAAACTCAGTGCCTGGAATGCTAGCATTGTGTCAAAAGATGAATCTGGAAGTCAGATCTCTGTTGTAAGTTTGATGCATTGATCTCTAAAAGGGCCAAAGTTTTATATTTCAAGCTTTAATGTAATTCTAATGTTAAGTTTCAATTAGACTATTAACCTCTTCCCTGCTCAATTTTTTTTTCTTGCTTATAGCTGTTGCTTTTTCAATTTTCATGCCAAGGTTTACTTGCTTGCTCACCTGGTAATTTGAACAAGTGAATATATAAACAGATGGAGTGAATTGCAATGGCTCTTTTAATGCATACACATATTGGTTTAGGAGAAGGAACTCAGGAGCTGAATTGGGGACCAAACTTTCAAACTACTAGCTATTTTCTGTTGGGAACCCCATTGGTGAGGCATGCAGAAATCATGGTGAGGTTGTCCTCTTGAGGCCAACAGGTTGAGGTGATTGATGCAATGCCAAGCTCTTGGCTCTTCTTTGGGGCCTTTGGGACTGCTGGTGCTTGTCCAAATGCTATTCCCATTTTAGATTTATGATTCACTTTTTTGTTGTTTGTATTTCGTTCCTAGTGTGAGACCTCATCCTCTCCTCGTGTTCCTTTCTCTTGTCATTATGAAGTTAATCTAATATATATATATATATATATATATATATAAGTAGTGTTCACAATCACCACATGGCAACTTTTTACGCAATCACGTGGCATCCTCTTTATTTCTAGGTGTTTTAAAAGTTGTTTTTAAAAGTTGTATCTCTAATATTCAAAAGTAGTAACCGTTCAATTATTCTTAAAAAACACAATCTTTTTTTCAAAGGTTGTAACCATTTGTTTTAATTTAAAAGACACAATTCTTCCAATTGACATCTATATATTAGGATTACAATTTTGGTTCAGGAATTGGGTCAAGAGATTGACAAGGCTAATGTATTGACACAAGTAAGATCTTACTTTTTACACTCTTTTCTTTTCTTTTTGGGTTTTTTCCTATTAAATATCATGTTCTTCTCTTTGTCCCGTGCAATGCACGGGCTCACTGCTAGTTTCTCATTATATGATACCAGACATTTAGCTATAGCTATTTTGAAAAAGAAAAATCTGGTGATGTTGTCATGATGAGAGAAACCAAAGGACCACTGAGATATTTTACAGAAGAAAAGATTTTTTTTTACTAAAAGTTCTCTCTAAAATTCGTTTGCCACCTTTGTTGCACTTCATTTTTCTGTCCTCTTATCTCCACTCATCTGCATTTTCATGTTTATATATAACATAATCTGATGCACTGTTGACAGGCTAGCTTGCTTTATTGAGTTATGTTCACGTATTGTTTAGTGTCTATCAATGTGCAGGTTAGATCATGACCTCTGTTTCTATTTCCCAGTATCTGTAGCTTAACCTTTTAATCGATTTTTGCACAGGTTTGTGAAATGGAGCCAGGTTTTTTCCGGGACTGTGATGCCTTGGTGAGGAATTTACAGGGAAGGTTGGAAATACTTGCAGTCTCGGTGCATGTGGAGGGGGATACCCATGTTGATCATTATGATGATTACGAGGACGTGCCATCAAGCCTTCCCAAGGAGTCTTCCGAACCTGTGCTTCAATTGAGTGAGAGAGTCAAAAAACAGACCATCTCTGCAGGAAACTCGGGTGCTGAGGGGGAGGTAAAGCAAAACAGGTGCAGCACATGCAATGCAATTGTGGGGGATTCCAAACAGTATAGAGATCACTTCAAGACTGACTGGCACAAGCATAACCTTAGGCGAAAGACAAGGCAACTCCCTCCCCTTACTGCAGAAGAATGCATGGCTGACATGGAAATGGGCGACTCAAAGGCAGATTTGAAGGATTATTCATTTTGAGGTAGGGCTAAGGCCTTAAGCTGGTGCTGGTTGGTCACTTTTTTGCTTCAGATTTGCATTCATTTGATTAATAATGTTGTATTTTTGCAGATCTGGACACCATCGTTTTGGCTGAGGAACCACTAGGCAACCAATCTTAGAGATTTATATTTTCCCGAATTTGTTGCATTACTCCCCAAAGCAGCATCCACTTAGTTCAGTAAATCCAGGACTTGGAGACGCACGTATTCTATACTTGTCAGATACGTTAGGTAAATGGGTATTGTCATATGTGAAATTACATTGTGGGCCATTTGTAGTGGGGGACGCAATTAAATCATTTCTTGTAAAAAATGCTCATGCGTACTCGTTTACACGAAAATTAAGAACACCTTATAATCGTTTGAACTACGAAGCAAAATTGCCCTGAAATCTCGCTGTGTGCGCGTGCTTGTGCTTGTGTGTGCAATGTGTTTACTTTTAGTTGAAACTATGGAGACGCAAGGCAAATTTCTCGTGCATATGATATCAGTTTTCTGAAATTTTTGCCTGACTAGTTTAGTCAATTTGATCCACAAAAATTCAGCCATGTTAGGTTGAAAGCTGGACGTGCATTTAGTTGAGGCCATACTGGTTGACCAGGCCTGTATGGGAGATTTATGCCCAAAAAGTTTGACAGCTCCCATGATTGAAACCATATGATGACTTACCCGGCAACAGTTTGCCCTTGTCGAGTTAGCATGTGAAAATGTATGTGAATGCACCCAAGAGACTTCGTATTTTTCTGCAGCAGGTGTTGGTGTAGGACAATTCAGCATTGGGTATTAAGCCAAACTTCAGTCAGTAGTTTTGCAAGTGCAGAATCCATGGGGATGTGCACTTCACAGATTGCGGAGCACTCAGAACAAAATTGATATCTAGTCTCTATCTCCTTTGTACATAGAATGAGTGATACATGTTCAATAATTTTTAGGTCTTGCATCAAACCACCTTCCCTTCATTTCTCTCATCTGAGTGATGAAATCCATCCGTTTATCCATTCTATTCATTTTCTGTTGGAGTTTACCAAGAGATGTTTTGTGCCTTGGGTCTTCACCCCGGAGTAGTAAGAGGGCACTCTTCTAGCCGTTATGTGTGTTGCCACGGATTAGGGAAGGTAGACCTGAGGATCATGATCACTTTGTCCCACTAACATACAAGATGGATAACAAGAATAATTCTACCTCGTTCATAATTTTTTTTGGTATAGTTTGCCTCCCAAAACTCTACTTCTTCCCCATCCATCGATTGCAATAAAATTATATGCCATTACAGTCAACTTCGGCATATTTTCTGAGTGTCCAAGACTAAATAATTTTATCCCAAAAGACTTATCAAATTGGTCAAACTTATCTTCAGTTGTTCGGGATTTTATGTTTTAGAATGGTCCCAAAAATCGAACAAGTACTGGGTGAAAGCAGTGCGCAATTGCGTGGACACATGCGGTCCACACCAATAAGGGGTCCCTCGAGCATGAAAAATCTCGCCATCCGCTCTGGGTTGTTTGGACTTTTCCATTAATTGGAGAGCTCACTCCACTAATATTATCCACATGAACATGAGCACTTTCAACACCTTACAATCTTGTATGAAGAATATCCACTTTAAAAACTCTATACAGACTCTTACCTACCTAAAAGCCCAAAAGAAAAAAACTCTATTTGACTCTGGAGAAAACAAAACTCAGAGAGGGTAAAATGGCTATGGAGTACTGCTTTCAAGTGAGTACAGTTTGTAGAGCTAGAGTTGGTGCTGTACAATCTGTCCATCCAAATTTTTCCAAGCAAAAGCTGAGTCTGCCAACAGGTAAAGGATTGAAGGGATCTATCTTAGCGTTCTCTTCATCATCTTCACCGTTCTCTCATTCATTCTCCCGTGGATGCCGCATTGTCTGCAAAGCTCGCGAAGTTGCAAGTGAAGGTTAGCCCCCCTTTCTCTCTCTTAAAGTGGTTTTGTATCTTTGTAAGATACTAGTTTTTAAGCAATTTATCATTATTGTGAGATTAATAATGTGAAGAAAAGCTGCTTGGTGCATGAGCATGAACTCTTAATTATATACATGCAGTTCCTACATATGTTACTAACTTTTTATCCACACAAACACACACACACAAAAAAGGAAGAAGAGGGTTTTTAGTTTGTGAAGTAATTCTTGAAGGAAGTAACCCCCCATGTTTTTCCTTCCTTTTTTCTTTCCCCTCATTGCCCCTACCTAGAGATTTCTGATATAAGACAATAAAGACTATTTTTAACGGCAATCAGAAGTCATTCTTTCTTAAAGTTGCTTCCAAAAGTCAATTAATTTTCGGATCATCTAATAAGTGCAAATGCATGGTGCAACTTTTGCAGTTCAAGTAGTTACAGATTCAAGCTGGAAAAATCTCGTCATTGCAAGCGAAAACCCGGTCCTGGTGGAGTTTTGGGCACCATGGTGTGGACCATGCCGGATGATTGCACCAGTGGTGGATGAATTAGCAAAAGAATATGCAGGAAAGATTGTCTGTTACAAGCTCAACACTGATGATTGCCCTAATATTGCTACAGAGTATGGAATCAGGAGCATCCCAACCTGTGTTGGTTTTCAAGAACGGAGAGAAGAAAGAAAGTGTCATTGGTGCAGTGCCCAAGTCTACATTGACTGCTACCATAGAGAAATATGTAGACTGTTTGAAGAAATAGGACACTCAAAAACTAATGGTACAGGGCAATGCAGTATGTCTGACAGTTATCATCCATTCAAATGGCAATATTAAGGAAATTATTTTAAATAAATGTTTTGTTTTAGCAGTGGCAATGCTTGGTACCCAGGAAAGGAAAGGAAAGGAAAGGAAAGGAAAAAAAAAAAAGACAGGAGAAAAGAATGGCTGTACTCTGGTTGATTCCTCAATGTGCACTGTTTAGAACCCTTGCAGTAATATATTTCTTCATGGTGTAATACTGTAATGTTGGTAGAGTTCAGTATTTAGGTAGTTGCTCTCTCTCCCCATGCACACCCGAACTGATTTTGATAAGAGGAATGATGCGTTTTCTCTTTGTGTATCAAGTGCTCCTGCGATTGTACAGCCATATTTCCATCCGACACTCTTCCTTTTTTCTTCTAAACATCACAAAATTTTCCAGCCACCCAAACATCAGACAAAGAGGAAGCTGGACCATATAAACTAAAAATTCAAGTCCGCATTTACTCGGTAAAATACCAGCCACAAAATTAGGGATTTGGGACACAAGGCCCAAAATTAAAGCAGTTACATTTGAACCAACCAAACATGATTTGTGGAATTCCTTGGAAATAGTCCTCATAGAGGGGGCCTAACCATGGCCATTGCACTTTACGAGTCTTCTCACTTATAAAGAGCATCAAAATTAAGCCACTGAAGATAATCCTAGCAGCAATTGGAAGTTCTACAACGAAATTGCTTCCCAAAAAAACCACAAATATATACACTCATGTATCGAAGAGAAAGAGGGAGGGGAGGGAGGGAGGGAGGGAGAGATGCCAATACTCCCTATAGTTTACAAATGGCTCGGGAAGAGGGTACAGGATTACAAATCAAAGGAGCTCCACCAGACAATGGTCCCCTCCCTGCATTCCTATCCCGAGGCTGTTAGTAGGGATAAGCAGCTGTATTGAATAATAAAATCAGGGAAAACAACGTTAGAAGAAAACGGAACCAACTTAAAAGAGGATATAACATTTCAAAGACAGAACACTATGCTATATGTTTTCCCTTTTCCTGAAATTAGTACAAAGTGGGAGGAAAGCCTTAAGCCCTGAAACAAATCCATCGCGTACTGCTATCTTCAGAGGGCCACAGGCAACTCTGCCAATTCTGCCAATTCTCGTTCTGCACAAGCAGTTATGATCAAGAACCGGAACATAGTAAGATCAATAGAACCTCTCACGGAGATGATTTCCAATCAAACTGAAGATTATTGAATCCGTTAACTGCTCCTAGCCCACTTAGCAGCTGATTCCCCAAATCCTGCTGTTGATGATTCATACTTTGGTCCCGAGCCATTGATGTCATGCCTACCCTTCCGTTCATGGACAGGGAGTTATTACCCATTGCAGCTCTGATTCCGTTAACCATAGCAGACTGGCTAAGTCCACCACCCATGCTACCAAATCCAGCACCCCCAATACCTGAATTATTATTGGCTGTTCCATTCCCTACCAAGCAGTTGCCACCATTGATACCTGCGTTGTTATTTGTTGGTAATATCCCATTAACATTTTTTACATCGTTCCCCAAAGAACCAACACCCACCATACCACCCCCACCATTCAGTTGGTGGGAGGACATCATCATGTCATGTATAATTTTCTGGACAGAGCTCTGGGAATCACTTGGGTCAGCTTCACCCGAAAGAGCTGGCTGTTGCATGGAAATATTTGCTGGTGAATTTGCAGAATTCATGTGAGTGGCTGCTGTTAAGGCACTGTGAGAAGCTTGAGGGGGATTGTTGGACGAGGATGGTGTTGGTGACTGGAAAGGAGAATGGTTGGGTTGAGCCTGTGGTATCGTACTGGATGAACCAGGAGACGGAATCTGAACGCCACTTCCACCATAGGGACTGTTTGCATTGCTCATAGAGTTTTGCTGCCTGGAGTTCATGGAATTCTGGTGGAGAAGGCCAACAATAGTGCTGGCAGAGGTAGAGGCGGATGCCGTATTTAGGGAGTTATTTACACTAGAAACGCCATTGCTAGCAGCAAGTTGCATAGCACTAGCCTGGATGGAGCTTTGATCATTGTTTGAGTTCTGTGCCATTGTTTGCTGCTGCTGCTGCTGCTGTAGCTGTTCCTCAGATTGTTGAGCTTGACCACTAAATCCAGCTGAAGCATTTGTCCTACGAGGGAACTTGGCCAAGCTCTCTGAGAATAAACAGAAGAAATGAAATACCACTTGGAATTCAACAACAGATGTAACAGTATTCAATGCACCTCACATGCACACTAAATACAAGAACTAACATGAGCCAAAATATATCTAAAAAGCTAGAATTTGTAAACAGTCTAACGGGCAAAGGATTGTACATTATGACTACTAGAAACCATGAAGAGGTGCTAGCAGTTTTAACAAGGCCAATGTGAAATATTCAGATTTGGACATATGTCGCCAATTAAAAAATGGAAAGAAGGCTTATTTCCATCAAAGTGACTGAGTTAACAATTACATGCAGACATTACCAACCATGATTAGTAGAACAGATCTTATTATTGGCTTGGCATGTTCGACACTTGGGTGACACAACATATGCGCACACCTACCACTCGGACACTTGAGTGCCCATTTTTACTAATGTTAAATACTGCAAAACAGGTGCATTACGTGCACCAAAAAAGCCTATAAAAGAACCAGGGCTGGATGATGATAAAATTAGTTTTTTTATTTATTTTATTGATGACAATAAAACAACTGAGCCAGATGGTTTCTTCTCATTCTTTAAGAGACCATGGAGTGTGGTGGGTGATGAGATTTTGGAAAATGTGGAGAATACTTTTAGTTCAGGAAAGCTTTTGACTAAACTGAAAATTACTGCTGTTTTTTTTATTCCAAAGGGTGAGAATGCAGCTTCATTGAATGATTATAGACCCATCTCTTGCTACAATGGGTGTACAAGTATATATCAAAGGTGATTACTAATAAGCTTAAAGAAGTGGTGGGGAAGATAATAAACGAGTCCCAAGCAGTTATTGAAGGGATAAAAATTGCTGACAAAATCTTACTGGATCAGGAGCTTTGGAATTATTATAGGGGAAGATTGCTGATCAAACAGATTTATTATAGGGGAAAATTTCCCCTAGATGTACTCTCTATAGGTGGATCTCAAGAAGGCTAATGACTCTGTTTGTTGGGATTTTGATAAGAAAGTTGGAACATTTACATTATCCTCCTGTATTTGTGGGTGGATTATGAAGTGTATAAGTGTACTACCTTTTTTGATCAAAAGTATATTACCTCTACTATGTTCTCAGTCATGATGCCTACAGGGTTTTTCTAATGGGGGTAGAGGGTTAATGCAGGTAATCCTTTTAACACCTTACGTTTTTGCTATGGAGGGATTCACCAGAATTATTGTCAAAGCTACTGCAAGGTCACAGTTTTTTGTCTCATCCTAGATGTGGGAAGCTCAAAATTACTCATTTGAGTTTTGTAGATGATCCTCTCCAATTTTGCCATAGGGATAAATCTTCATAAAAGCAGCCTCAATATCTCTTTTTGGGATGTCTGGTCTGCCTATAAATTGCAAAAAGAGTTTGGAATTCTGTGGGGGTTTAACTGGAGAAGACTGCTATCGTTAGCAAGCTTGGGTTTCAGGAGGGAAATTGCCTGCAAGTAATTTGGGGTACCACTTTTACCAACAAGGCCCTCTTTCCAAGATTGCCAACCTTTGATTGAAAAGGTTATAGAAAGGGTCAATTCTTCGTAAGGGAAGATGCAATCTTATGCTGGTTGGTTGCAGTTTTTGCAGTCAGTAATCTTCAGTTTACAGGCGTATTGAAGTAGCTTATTCATCTTGCCATAGAAGGTTATGTGGGAAGTGTAGAACACGTGTTGATTGCTTTCTTTGGGCTAGACCAGAAATGAATAAAGAGTGCAAGTGCAAGTTTGATGTCATGGGAAGGGATTGTAGGACTGAAAAGGAAGGGGGATCTAGGGGTTAAAAGGTTGGACGATTGGAAACAGGCTGCTGTGATAAGGCATTTGTGGAATTTGGTTGTAAAAGCCCCTTCCTCATGGGCTAAATGAGTAATTGTTATGTTGATTGAGGATAGATGTATTTGGAGTTTAAGGCCCCCAAATGTGTGTCACTGGTCATTAAGGAAAATCTTAAAGATCCAAAGATAAAGCCAAAGATTGTTCCAAACATGGAATTACTAATGGGAAGAACACTTTCTTATGGTATCACAATTGGCATCCCTTTGGGTCTATTGTTGACATATAAGGGGAAGGTATTATCATAGAAGCTGATTTGCCAGTAAATGCGCCTGTGGCTGAACTGATATAATTTGAGACAGCCTAACAGACAATGGCATCCTCCCACAGCTACTTATATAGACTTGGCTGACCTTTGGGTCTATTGTTGACATATAAGGGGAAGGTACTCTTTCACTAGGTATATGTGATATATTTTTCTTAGGAGGTGTAGACTGTAGAAGCAAGGCTGCCTAAGTGAAGAGGGGTGGGTTTAGCTAGTGAGCTAAGAACCCCAAGGGGTACCTTAGTTGGTTCAGGTACATACGCCTCAGGAAGCCGTAGGTACTAGTTTCAACTCCTTTAACTCCCAAGGGTTCAGCCACCCACCCAGTTTTGCTCAGCTGAATACGCACTCAAGTGGGTAGTGGCCATACGAATTTTCATTGAGGTGGTCTTTCTTCTCTTCACCTAACCTTGATGAAAGCAAGTGTTTACAAGGCTTTTGAATCATTTTGGCTTCCGTAAACAGAATATTAGAGATAGACAAGAAATAGAAGGGGACGTCAGCAAGGGTGAATTAATCAAGAGCGAATGGTTGATCCTCACCAACGGACTCCAATCCACTATATATATGCTAATCTTTTCAACAATTCAACAATCAGACCCCAAAAGCCAATATAACTAAGGTTTCCTCCTAGTAGTAAACCTAGTTACTTAAGGGAAGCTAACCTCACAAACGATTTTTTCTGCAAAAGCATCAATCCTGCACTCGCCTAGATTAATACCTGAACGCTCTTATTCAGAGCAATTTCAATAGTAATGACTTCAAAATCATTTTGAGAAAATATCTTGAGGTTGCTCAATTTCTCTTAACAGGTAACAGAGTAGAAAATAGTACTGTGTATAAACAGCATGTGGGACACTCAAACCTCCCCACCCCCCCCCCCCCCCCCCCCCCCCCCAAAAAAAAAAAAGGAACTATCAAGTCTTGCTTTTTGTATGACACCCACTACAAAAGTGAGAGAAGGGGAACGTGGATCTTTTTAATGAATACTTTTTAAAGAACTGAACTATAGCTACTAAGCAGTAATGCATAGCTAACCCAAGAAATGCAGTCATTAATGCATTCCCTCCATTTTGATCTGACTCCTTTTCCTTTAAGGATATGATTCAATAATCTCCGATGCACAAAATTATTGGCCACTTTGTTGTACAAGGTCTTACCAATTCACAAGGGATGCATATCATGTACGAGAAATGCATGTTTGACCAGCATGGTGTTAAAACATTAAAATAAAAATGGAATTCGAGCTAAAAGCATAGAAAGGCATTCCACCCTGAACATATTTTTCCCAACTTACCTAGACTTGATTAAACTTCTTCATCCCCACCCCCCCCCCCCCCACCCCGGTAGCCATTATCTACCGCGGTCCTAAATCATAACAAACTTACTCATTAAAATCTAAATTCATGGTAATAATGGAAACAAACGCTTTTCTCCATTAATCCAAATCCACAGTTTCCCTGACCAGTGAATGGAGATCCCCGTCTGCCAAAAGTATAAAGTTCCAAGCAACCAACAAATCCTAGGCTCTCTTCCAACATATTATTACTGCACTTAGTTATTGGCCTATTCTCACTTGTGATTGAGAAAGTATAAACAGAAAATTTTCCCACAATCTCCAAGAAGAACTTCAGCTACAATTTATAAAGGATGCTGCTCATAAAATTGATTAGCTTGAATTCCTTTGCGCTTAAGACACACCATTATTTGAGATCAAAATAAATGAAATTAATAAAATCCACTAACTGATCATCTTGATAGTATGAAATTTTTCAAAAACTATCTTGGTACCTCTTATCAAAAATGTGCCAACATCCCTAATAATTTCAATGGGAAATCAATCCAGACCAGGGCTAAATCAATATTAACATCAAAAGTAGCTTCCTTACTCTTCTAATTTAACAGGTCATTCCAACCAAGCACCCATGTCCCTAGAGAGAATTTCCAATACAGTCCATCCACTCTACATCTTTCAACTTGAATAGTTGCAAAGACTAGATAACTTATCAAGTCCTCAGCAAATCCTAGCCTGGTCAAACAACAGCATTGTTTACAGCATGGAATTAGAAATGAAATTTTTACTCTTCCCATAGTCAACTCCATGGAAAAATTTAGCCACCATCACCTTTTTCAAAGCCAATCAACTCAAATGTTTATGCCTTAACCATTCTCCTCTAACTAATTGTCACAAGTTGCATTTAAAATGCCTTTGGGCTTCGGCACAAAAATTATTATCATAGACCCTCTCACCTCTGGCCTATCTGGTCTCCTGATTTCTCTCAAAATCTTCATTTTGGATTCTTCTGAAGACTGAATACATCTTACCTTCACTCTTGAAGTATTTAACAATATCCAAATTTATGCATTTAACAATACATCTAACTTTCTCACCATCCCTCCTTAACAAAGGTAAGTGTTTATACACATTAGATCAACCTCTCTTAATGCTTCTTTAGCTACCTTCAAACACTGAATATATAAATTTTTAGGAATGCAAAGATGACATCAAAAAGTTATAAGAACAACAAAGGCAATTATGTTTAAAATCCGAATTCATCCCACAACCCTTATGATCACTAACAAGGACGCATTATCCAGTGTCGTATAGCATAAAAAGATGAATCATAGATAAGCTGAGTAACAAGAAGCAAAGTGAATTACAATCATATGTCCAATAATTGATTAGCATAAATATTTATACGTCGGGACCATTGCTCTGTCACCAGCACAAAAATTTTAACCAAGTAAACAAAATAATGGATCCAGAAAATAGTTCACGAATTCTTTCCACCTTACCACTAATATAATGTTTGAAGCAAAAAAGAAACGAACTATCCGAAACCAATACAGAAACAATTAAGGATAGTCCCCTTATCTGAAAACATATTTCTACTGGCCAACTACTAGGGAAAAGAAGTGTTCCAAAACTATCAGACTTCACTTTCCTGAGTATATACTGGCTACACCCTTAATCATACAACACTATAAATAACTTCAATAATATGGCAACAGCACTGCATAAGATCTGATCTACTTTTCCAACGTAGCATTTGCAGCCTTAGAGAATTGCTACCAACATAAAATTGAATAAAATGAATATTAAAGATGCAAAATAATGGACAGCTTACCCATGGGTCCAGTCCCTGTGTCTCGGCTGTAATCAATCAAGTCTTTCATACTATTAACCACTTCAGATATCTGCAATGTAACCAAGAAAGGCAGACAGACAAAATAATGTTATCAATCCGCTACATGTAAAATTAAGAGATATAATTCTCCATAAAGTACACCCCCAAAAGCCATGATTTTACTCACAATCATCCATGGTCAGGTAAAGAGAATTTTAAAATAGTGAAACATCAGATGAATAGCGATTTCTTATACTCAAAAGAACATGGGGAGGCACAAGCACTCAAATTTGAAACCATGTTCATCATTTTATCAAGAATCTAAATTATAATTATTATGCAAAAACTCATCTCTAAAATTAGATGAGCGAAAGAACTTTTTGCATTGCATCTCAATACGAAGGAATTATCTTATTTAAGTCAAGCACTGTATTGCTATGCCTGACTAAATCGAACAAGGGCTCATGGTAGGAAACCAATGGTTCAGACCTGTGGCAATTTCCATGGGAAGCCTTCAAAGAATCCACTGGAAAAACAATTAAATTAGAGGGATGAATCGACTTGGGAAAAATAAGCATCATAGGAATTAAGTCTTCTATGGAATCAAGCACTAGGTATCAAGGTTCTATCAAATGAGGCATAAGATTTTTATTTTTATTTTTAAAGGATTGCATAATTTTCCAACACATGAAGGGGGAGATTGAAATATAATAAAAGCATCGATCTGAATGGCTGAAATCAATGAGAGTTGATGATGTGAACTGTGAGAGACAAAAAGTAGAAGAAGAATTTATCAAAGATCAATCAATGGAGTAGATAGTGCACTCAAACTCACTATAAATCGGTTTTTTTCCTCCCTAGGAAAATCATGCCAAACCTAACATTAATACGGATTCTACCTTTAAAAATATAGAAAGGAAGAAAATGCTAATCAAGACTCACTCAAAAAGTCTTGTAGCAGGCAGAGAAATGTATAAGGTACATATGGTATTCAAAATCCCCCAACATTATTCCTGTCCCTCTGCAACTGCTGAATGCAGAAGATACCCAGTCTATTTAACTTCTAATACTTAATGACCAACTTAAAATCCTGAAAGCACCACAATCACAAGAGAACAATGTTGCATTACCTGAAGGCACCGTACATATCTCTTCGTATATCCTAAATCATTTACTAATGGTACTTCCAAAGCTTTTGCCAATTGACGAGCTGATGCAACAAACCTGAAGCAGAGTTACACATTGATTTAATAATTGATAAAAGGTGCTACGGATGTCACACTAAAAAATTTAATAAATAAAGGGTCCAAAAGTAATTAATCACCCATTGCACTAATGCAATGCAATAACACATACACAAAGATACTCCAGATAAACAGAAACCAGATCAAAAGAAATACCCCGTAATGCACAGGCCCCACAAGAGCTGGGGCATATAATTTCATGCCAACACCAGATGGAGCATACATCCCCATTATGTACAAAGAAGCTAGATGCATTGAAAACATTATATTTGTTTGACTACATATATTAATCTGACAATCTCACCTCAACTCAATAATGCTTCCTCCCTAAAAGAAAGCATTGGTCTTTCACAATTACAATGGGTGCTTAAAATAAATTATTTTCATGAAGTTAAATTTACACACTCAAATTAACTGCTCAACTCAATAATGCTTCCTCCCTAAAAGAAAGCATTGGTCTTTCACAATTACAATGGGTGCTTAAAATAAATTATTTTCATGAAGTTAAATTTACACACTCAAATTAACTGATGGGTATATTAGAAAATACAACAGTTGTACGATCACAATTGAAATGAAGTGAAACTGAAGTTGCGATAAACCGTGCAAAGGTGCAGGATTGAGCTTGAGAGAGGCCATAGCTGGTACCAAGTTTGTTGTTTGCAGCAACAACCAAGAAGGATATACAAACAACAAGAGCAAAAGGACAAAGTTTTGTGTAGAACAAACAAATGATTTACATGGAATTTGTACCGAAAATCACACACACACACACACCCACCCCCACGCGTGTGCACACACACAAAGCATAAAATCATCAGCATTTAACGAAGAACAATTTTTCAGGATATTCAAACATTCAAAACATTCATTATATAAACTCTTTTTTATTTTTGTCTTTTTTTGGGGGTTCCATATTACATGAACTCATTGAACTGCCAAATTCCATTTTAGAACAAAAACGGCAGTGTGACTTCCAGGCTCAGATATTCTACAAAACAGAGTAACATCAAACGAGCACTTACATATTGCAGTTATTTTGTAACTCTGGAACAGATAAATTCGATGATGCATTCTGAGTAGCTGCTTGATATTTCTGAGCAGCAGCCCCAAGCTGACTAACCTGCACATTGCAATTAACAACATTCAAAAATGAATGATAAAAGAAGAATGTGACTTTAACTCTGTCATATACAACACAACATCAAGCAGAAACATACTCATTTGTAACTCAACAAAGACATTGTACAATAATGAATCAAATATTAAGATTTAAGAGATGCTTTGGACATCAAATGGATTTGAAATTAGGCCATAAAACAGAGACTCAGATCAGATATTCAGAATACATTCAAGTATAATCTGGCAATATGTTAACCAAATCAATTACAATAATTAGATAAACCCCAATAGATATGATTTGAATTCAAGCTGACAGATATAAATAATCTACTCTAATAAACCCCTCCAATCCATTTGAAAAAAATAAATAAATAAAAAAAGACATAAACTAATTGTGGCAACCCAGAATTATTTAATTTCAAAAAAAAAAAATAAAAACCATTTGATCAGTAACCTGAGGAATCAACAATCTTCTAGGAATAAGCTCTTCATGACGCCGAGCACAGAACTCCCAAGAGCATATCTAGCAAAAAGAACAATAGAAAAGGAGACGGACTGTAAATAAATAATGCCTTCAAAAGTTGGGAGTTCTCTTTCTTTTTCCATTTTTTTTAAATGATGCTGTAGAAGTTGAGAGTTGAAGAAGACAAATGGCATATTCATCTAACCTTCAAGTCTGGAGAAAAAATTATCCGGAGTTGACCATCACGAACAACACGAAGTTGCTCAAAAACACTTTCCTGTATTGCTTTTGCATAATCCAGGACAATTTGACCAGATGAATTCTGATATTCACGGGGCATATCAACATAGAGAAGTTCTTCCAAAGTGCCACTTTCATACTTGATTTTGAAAAGCCTGGGCAGAACCTCAACAGTCGCTTCTGAAAGATAGTTAAAAAGATTTCAAATGCTGGTACAAAACTGAAAGCTCTACAGAAATTTTTTTTCTTTTTTCTTTTCTTTTTTTTTTGGATGAGGTAAGATGTATTCTTTCCAAAAAGGTGGGGAAAACCCCACATATAGCAATAAGTTTAAAGAAAAGAAAGGTCAAGAATTGGGATGCCAATGAGCTAACAGGGCAATGAGAAGAAAAAAATTTAATAAGGCACCAATTTAAACCCAGCCCAAATGACATCCAACCCATGAATCACAACAAGATTCCGTAAATGATAGAATTTAAAAACCAATGAACAAAACATACCAAAACCACGGCCTGGCTTGCGGTTGCATATTTCACAGTGCCATACATCCTGCAGGATTGCAAGTAGCACTTCTTATTACAGCTAAAACTGATGTTAGACATTTACAGCACGCAAATTTTAAATAAATAAATAAATAAAAGAAAGGAAAGGAAAGGAAAAGGAAAAAAGAGAGGTCTACCAAAAACTATATTCAAAAAATCAACTCAAATATCTATGGCACTTATAACATATCAAACAATAGTATGAAATGAGGAACTTCTCTACTAATATAATCATATAATGAAAATTTAAGTGTGTGTGTGCACACACGTGTGAGAGAGAGAGAGAGAGAGAGAGAGAGAGAGAGAGAGAGAGAGAGATCTTTACACCAATTGAAACACTAACTAAAATAAGTTTAACTGTATTTGGAAATCCTTGGTGGTAATGTAATGTCACTAGGTTTTCTTTAACAGCAGACCTGAGGAAAAACTCCTGTTGTTTGTCGGCCACTTCCATACATAGAAACACACCATTTCTTCTTGGCATGAGGAGCAAAATATTCAGCGACAAATTTCCTCCAGAATTCAATACTGTTGTCCTACATGAGAGAAAAAATAATGGCATAATTACAACCCACAACAGTCGCACATCATATAATAGCAAAGGGTTTATCTCAGAAGAGGAAACTTACTTCAGGTCTGTGTTGTTGCTGGTACATGTAATGTGTCAAACGCCGGGCACACATTCCAGGTTCATATACTGTTTTCACCGGAGATCGCAAGGACAAATTCTGTGGTGGAAACTGCTGTTGTAATTGTGACCGTTGTTGAGGCATTGCCTTCAAAAGTTGCTGCTGTTGCTGCTGTTGTTGCAGCTGCAAAAGTCTTTGTTGATGCAAAAGACTAATCTGGGCAGCAGCAGCCTGAGGGGACTGCCTGGACATGTGGAGGAACTGCTGCTGCTGTTGCTGCTGCTGCTGCTGCTGCTGCTGTTGCTGTTGATGCAGAAACAACGACTGATCTGAATGTTGGGGTTCCATTTTAACAGGCGCCAAGGTTCTCATAGTCTGAATTTGTGGTGGTTCTAGTTTCACCGGACCGAGATTTCTCAATGACTGCAACTGCTGCTGCTGTCCATGTTGATCATTGGTCACCTGTGGCTCTAACTTGACAGGTCCAACACCACCTAATCCACCTCGATTTAATTGAAATTGCTGCTGCTGTTGTTGCTGCTGGTGGCTATTGTGAGCAGCAGAGAACTGTTGCAATGTCTGCTGATTATGCTGGAAGTTCTGGGGTTCAAGTTGTTGGGACTGCTGTTGATCTGACAGCATTTGGTTGGCAGAAGGGTTCTGAAATTGCTGTCCCTGAACTTGACCTGATGAACCAGGGTTTGCCATGTTCGACGGAACATACGATGAGGACGGTGGATTAAAACCCAATCCATTTCCAACATTAGACAGCGGATCAGACTCAGCCCCGGTATCCATACCTCCGCGCTGGTTACTTCCCGGGCCAGAAAGGCCAGAATTTGGACCCCCATTTCCAAAAGACTGGCTGAGGAGGGATGAAACATTGGGCACATTTCCAAGCAAATTCATGTTATTATATTGATTACGCGGGGACACTAGTGATGGGAAGCCTGTCTGGGAAGACACAGGACCCCCTTGAGCACCCAACATTCCAGAATTCGTTCTAAGAAGTGAAGGCGGAACAGACTGGGCACCACCAATCGGAGTGGGCGGCCCCGACGGTACCATCTTTCCCAAAATACAATCTACAAAAACTCACTAAGCACTTCCAACTATCTAAAATAACATGAATTCTTACAAAAACTACAGTTACGCAACAAGGGGCGCAAAACCTGACATTTTCCTCAACCCATCAAGCATTTTACCCCTAGAATCTAGTTTACCGACTCCAAAGTGGCAGAGTCCTTGTGTACCAAAAAGAAATGGGAGAGCTTTGTGCCTGAGCATATGGCGTTGAGCGTCACCAAACACAAGCCAAATACCATACAAACCTGAAAACAAGTAACAAGCTTTGCTTCTGAACATTCTAGAATAGCACTACCTTGACAAAACGAGTAGTCTTCAGCAGTATTTCGCCTGAATCTCTGTATAAATTTCGTCGTTTTAGATCCACCAAAGCTCCAACCATTCTTAAAAGATGCTTTAACTGATGAACAAATCAAACTTCTACTACCAAAAACAGCCTCTGAATCTCAAAATCACCAAAGCCCCCACCAAAAAAAGACAAAAAAAGAAACACAAAACCCACTTCAATCGAATCCGAAAATAATCAAAATCTTCAAAACCTCGCAATCCCGCAAAATTTTGGACGAAGAACTGATCAAAGATTACTCCTTTATCACACCTCCGAGCTCAAATTTCCAACTTCAAAAAAAGAAAACCCCAAAAATTAACTAAAAAAGCAACAAAATTGAAGCTTCATCAAACAGAAACACGATTCATCCACACAACATCAAACATAAAAGCTTACAGAAAAAAACAACTGACGACGCTTCGATCGAACCCTAACTCGGCGATCCGGAACAACGAATGAGTGTGAGAGAAATCTCTAGGGTTTCGAAGTCCAAGAACACAGTACAAAGAAAAAAGAAGGAGCTCTTAAAAACGGCGACGTCTGAGGACTTACCGAAGCTGGAAATTCAGAGAGTGTGAGAGAAGCCTCTGAAACTCCGCAGATTCGATCGAACCTCAACACACAACTGACGTCAATTGCGAAACACAACACATATATTCATTCATATACATATGTATACTGTTCAACGTCTTGTTAGGGTTTGGTCTTCTGTGCTCATTCAAAGTCTTCTTCTTCCCATGGAGTCCCTCAGTATACCACCTCCCGTGTATTTGCCCTCTTCTTCGCTGTATCTAGAGAGAGAAAGTGTAGAGAGAGAAAGTGTATGAGTGTGTTGTCCTTGCGGACGTCAAATTTTTATTTGATCGGATTGAATTTTCTTCATTCCTTCTTTACCTTTTCTCTTCTTCTCTCTGGAAACGAAGTCAAATCCTCTTCTACACTCATGTTTTTATCATGTCGCCATCCATATATCCATGCATATATTTATATACATACATGCATGCATGCGTGATGACCATGAAATGTTATGGGTATCGTATGATATTGTCATGCTGCCACCGCCTTGGCAGCTTCGCATTTGAATAATGAATTTTCAATGCTCTTTTAACTAATTACCTTAATACCCTGGTGTTTAGTGTTAAATATGGTTGCTTGGCATTGTCACGGTGAAAGCAATTTCGTCACTTTTCTATTGTAATTATGCTATGTTTGGATAAGGAGATTTTAGGTGGAATCTGTTTTTAAAATGAAATTTGTAAAATTCATATAAAGAAATTTCTTACAAAAAATTTTACAAATTTCATTTCAAATACAAATTCCACCTAAAATTTTTTTATCCAAACATAGCGCTAGTGTTGATTGTTTTACTTTAAGTGGAGGTGCGGTGGCTTTTTCAGCACATATAATATTCCTTCTCAAATTCAAAGTCTATCATATATTGAAATTTTAGGAACAAGTTTTAATGAAACCTAGTTCAAACTTATACATAACTCGTACTTCATTCGTCCCACAAAGATAAACCATTTTTTCTACTCTTGCTATCCTAAAATGTTTATCAATTTTGAAAAATTAAATCATAATTTTTTAAAAATTTTCCTATACCACTCTTTGATATATCAAGAAATTACTTTCTAAAAGAAAACCAAATCCTAATGTCTTATAATAAGTGAAGGGTATTTTTGGAAAAAAAAAGTTTAATGAGTGATCAAGCAATGCATTTATGGTTTTTCTTTATATGCATGTTTTGACATTTTATCAAAGATGACCTATTTTTGTGTACCTACTAATCGGATTCGGATTCGGTGCAGTTGGCTTTTACTGCATAGTACAATAAACATAAGATCAATGACACGTGGCAAAAAGGAAAAATGAAAGGTTATTAGACGTCGAGCGTCAAATGCATCTCTGAAATTTTAGTCCTCTATTTTTCCTTTTTACCATGTATCATTGATCCTACGTTTACTCCACTATACAGTAACTGCACCAAATCCAAATCCCCTACTAATCCAGCTTAAATTATCAATGGTACAATAGCCTAACGGATTTCAGGTGAAGTATATTGAAAGAAGTCGAGGATTTTTTTATTTTGTGCATGAGGTTTGGTATGCCTTGCTGACGAATCATTTCCACTCATTTGAAAAGGTCGATAAACTACACTTTTGTTTAGTTTTAAACTTTTAATTCTTCAACGTTTCTTCCGACAATCTTATTTTTGGAAAGAATCAAATGCATACAAATTTGTCACCAACCGATAAATCACCCCTTCATCCATAACCAAACCCCAAACAGGGATAATTTTTTTTCATTACGTACATATGATTATTTTGTAAAGACCGTGGGATTATGTCATGGACGGTGGAAGTGAAGTGGTCAACTGTGGGTCCTATGTCTTGTGAGAGTTGCCAATGTATCGTATGTCTAAGTGCCCATTATTTCAAAATGCAATGGCAAAATATATTGCCGTGTCCCCTGCAAGTCAATTAGTGATCTTGAAAAGGAAAAAAAGGCACTCTATGCAACCAATGGGGAAGGCTGGGAAGCTCAGAATCAGCCGGGATGAATTTCTTCACACACGTACCGACCAAGCTAGATGAGGGAAAAAGGAACCTTGCATTGCGTATATAAAAAAACACCATCCTTTTACTTTTTTTATTTTTTCATTTTTGGGAAGGTGTGGGAGGGAATGTAATTATTTATTATGCTAAACATGTGTTTCCCAAACCTACTTCCAACGAGATTTGTGTTCAAATTAATCATATGCAAATACGCGATGCACAATGTATCCGTAAACTTATACATTCAATAGTAAAAGGACAAGACTCAACCTAATGGGTTGGTCTAGTGGTTGGGCACTTGGCCTCAAAGTGGTTGTCTGAGTAGAGGTGAAAGATTCCGAATTCGAATTCCAATACTTCGGAAAAAATCCATGGGCTAACGATTTACCATTACCCACCCGTCACGACAGTGATTAGTCTTTTGATTGTCAACTTTGAGGATATACTGGGTCAAAGACGAACAAAAAAAAAAAAAAAAAAAAAAAAAAAAAAAGGAAAGACAAGACTCAAACTCCAGACCTCCAATCCTTTTGTACATCCTTTGTTATCCGCACTGTTTTCATGAGTTAAAAAAAATGCACAATTTTATTTTATTTTTTTTTTCTTTTGTGAAAGATAAGATCTTCATTAAATTTCAAAGGAAATTAGATTTGTGGAAATTAGCAAATGGGTCACATATGATGAACCAAAGAAGGCATGCATATGGTGAACTAAAGCCCAATTGTAATTCAAATGATGGGTCGTGGTCCTCCTTTCTCAAATTGTAGAACATCTGCGAAGGAGGGCCACTCCTCGAAACATGGTAAGTTGGGTATTAATAATTATAATAATTAAATTAAAATAATGGGATTGAATTTGATACAAACATGGTAACAGTTTTTGTTCGTTTGAGGGTCTCAATCATGGCCGTTGAAGGGTCTCTAGGCCCACTACCTATTTAACCTTCTTTCTTCGTTTCACCCTGTTACTGGAAAAGGATGCGTGTGGTGGAGTCCTATATACGGCACCTGCCTTTTCATCAGAATCGTTTTCTTCAATACCAGAAGGAGGCACTGCTCAATTCTCACACTAGATTTTATTTGCAATATGCACTAATACATGAGGACGTTTTCGTCACCTTGAAAAATGATTACTCCTGTAGTCTTTTTTTTTTTTTTTTCTTTGGCTGAAAATAATGTAGTTACTTAATTTCCTTTCCTTTTCAGTGCACATTAAACATTATAGTACATGTATAGAAAAGTATAAACAGGATATCCCCGTGGGTGTATTAGCAAGTTTTTTTTTCTTAATATAAAAAAATAGTATTGTACAATTTTCAATACATAAACCTTTGAAACTAGATATAGCACACGTGCGTTGCACGTAAAAATTTTTAAATGATATTAGTTATGTAAAATAATAAATACATAAGAATTTTCTATTTTTTTCATAAAAGAGAAAGTTTAAAATTCAAGAGTACATATTTTTTCCTATTTGGGTTTGGTTTTATTTAATTATTATATGAATTATAGTTTCCTTAAAATTCTTATTAAAGTATGTATTTTATATATTAAGGTATGTATTTTAGAATTATAGTTTCCTTAAAATTCTTATTAAGATATATGTTTTATATTGATATATTTCCTATATATGCAGAAGGGTAATTGTGTATTTAAAAATTAAAATAAGGGTATTTAGTCAATCAAAAGTTTTTCTTACATTAATTTTTTTATAGGTAGTATAGATTAGATAGAAAATTGAACAAATTTCTCGTGGATAAAATTTAATCACAAAATGCCTCATGTTTTAATCACACGTAATATTAAAGATTGATGTTCTCTTCTCAACTATTCAAAAATTGTATCGAACTCTCTTTCATTTCTGTTTGTAGATATATTTTACATTAAACTTATTCCATTGAACCTAACTCAATGTCATATGATGAGATGACACATATATTGAATTGCAGTTGTTTTTTTTTTTTTTTTGGCCAAGCAACCGGGTGTCCGAATTGGAGCAACATAAAAATTTGGCTAGCAGAATTTGAGTCGGGTTGATTTGATTTCACTACTAATTGGAAAGTGCTTTTTTTATTATTAAAAAAAATCTATTTAGCATTGTGTAAAATAAAAGAAACAAATATATTTTTTCTTCCGTAAACTAATATTAGTATTAGCAAGTTTATTTAGAAATAAGATACAGCATACTATTCAAGATGATTAAAAACTCGGGAAAACTCCCCAATTTTTTAAACAAACCCTTAAATGATAAATGAATCAGAAAATGCCAACGGAAATCTATCAATCAATGGTCCAAAAATCTTTAATGATTATAAAATAACCATCTTAATTTATTTGTACATTCGTCTCAATAAAAATGTGAGATTTAAAAAATTAGTTTTGACTCTACATGAACACATGTGTCATTCTAAAAGGTACGATTAGATAGACCCAACAAACTTCACCATTAGTGATACACACAAGCAAAAGAAAATGCTAACCTCACAGATTTTTGTAGATGTGGGTGCATGGACAAAGCTCAACCAAGTATGGCTGGAAGTGACAAAAATGCCATTAAACTGACAGTTCTACAGTAAATGAAGATTGTGTCACGGTCATAGTCTTGTAGGCTATACACAAATCTATATAGTCTATGATGCATCTATCAACTGAATCATTTCCAATGATGAATATAGCCCACATATCAACAGCACACTTGGACTTCAAATGACATAAATGCCCTTGTGTGTTCAAACAGGAGAAAACTGTAGAGAATGGGGTTGGAACTATGAAATGCAATGGCATCCACACGGGTGACCAGGCAGGATAGAGTCGATCAGGGAAAAAAATTAAAGGGGATATAACTTTGACCTCTTTTAGGGGTTTTACAGCAAATTCAAACTTTAATTGTCCTCCAGTTTGGCTTGGGCTTGATTCCAAATTCAATCCTGGCTTTCATGTTGCCAGCCAATCAAATTCACTTTCTTTAAATAAATAAAAAAATTAAATTATTTGCAAAGTATTCAAACTTTTAATTTATTCTACTAAACATTAAAAAGATCAACATCCACCTTGCATTTTAGTTATGGAGAGTAACCTTAAGACATGGAATTTAGGTATGGGTGCGGTTATTTACACTACGTTTTTTGTTTTATACACATATTTACTTTGTATACACACCTTTTTATTTTAAAAATTGCACTTTTATTTTATACACACTCCATAATACCTAAATTAACCCTAACTTTAATCCCAAAAAGTTCAGTACATTTAAATTGAATATATTGTATTTATTTAGCACATTATGACTAAACAATTGTAAAAATTTTAGTTGGCATGTTCCGAATAACGTTAAAATGTTTGGTAGAAACAAACTGAACATTTTGGATTTTTATGCACATACGCTTGTTTATCACACATGACTCTCGAACGTCTGGATGATCCCCACGTAATTATCCTCGTATATATGTAAATATATATAATATATATAGGATGACGATCAAGTAAGCATGTGCTTATACTAACACCCGTATTAAGAGTTGTATCTTATGCACTAGTGGGCTATGAGGTACATTGGACTAATGTAAAGAATACAACTCCTAATGCATGGTACTGTATACCTTATATCAACACGTGCTGATATATAGGATGGACCTTAGACTTTAAAAGTTTAGGTGAATCCAAGTAAACAACTTCTATTGTTGCATCATAAAAGCTGCATGGGCTACAATGTTTAAGAAAACACGATGCAACTGCAATTGTCTTGATTTAGTTCGAATTTGTAACCACTAGGGGTGTTAGTGGTTTAGGTTAAAACCGAGAACCAAACTGAACCAAATTAAATTGTCCGGTTTGGTTTGGTTTTTTTGTCATTAGGTTTGGTTTTGGTTCTAATTTTAAAAAATCGAATTAAATTGGTTTGGTTTTGGTTTACATGTTTCAAAAACCAAACCAAACCGAAAAAACCGAAAAATATATAATATATATAATTTTATATATTATATATCAAACTTTAGTTTGTAAATTTCCTATTTTAATAAGGGTAAAATAGGTAATAGATTCAAAATAATATTATTGAACTTACTAGAATACAAAACCTACTAAATAGTAAGTACTGACTAAATGACTAGTGATATTAGCATGTATTAGATTGGAGATTCGAACTTACATTATATATGTTAATATGTTTCCATTTTGATACAATGTTTAATGTTTTTTTTAGTTGCTAATGTGATACTTTTATTAAAAATGTTTTTATTTGGAGTTTGGCATGTCATTTTTTTCATTTTCAATTATTTGTTGCTACTTGATAGGTTAAAACCGAAACCAAACCAAACCAAATTGAATTTTTTTTGTTTGGTTTGATTTTTTTATAGTATGATTTGGTAAGAATAAAACCAAAGTATAATAACTTGGTTTGAAATCTACCCTAAAACCAAACCAAATCGAAGTACTAACACCCCTAATAACTACTATAGAGCTGATGATATGGATTTGCTCTTACTTAATAAAAGAGAAAAAAAAAATTAATAGAAAGCACGATACAACTGACACCTACCGGCCGTATCCCCACAATTTTAGAAGTCCCACTAGCTTTAGAACCCGTGCAACGCACGGATTAATTTATAAAAAATAATATTATTAACAAATTAAAATTTTAACAAAACTCTTATTCTCTAAAATAGTAAAATATATTTGTTAATATAATATGTCAATTAAATTGAAAAGATATAGACAAAAATAAATAAAATAATTTAATCAAAATAATCTTTGGTATGATGTTAGTATAATGTATTACACAAAATTTAATTATATTCTCGAAAAGATAAATTATTTTGAAAAACAATTAATTTAATAGTGGAAACTTGTAAAAAAATGAAGGAACTGATACGTTATGATATTTGGTGGAAAAAGATTAAAATTCTCTAAAGCTTAGTCTATCCCACAATCATGGTTTTAACATGTTGGTATATACCAAAGCAAATATAGCCGTTGAAGGTGTCTCGAAATCCGACGGTGGAGATTGTAAAATGCATGACAATGATAAATCTTGACTTTTCATGAAGTTTTGAGTGGGTTTCACAAAGAGTGAAAAACCATGGGGAAAAATATCAAAAATATGTTTGAAATTATATCATAAAAAGATGAGAGAAAAGTCTAGACTGAGAAAGAGAATAGGAAAAAAAGCCGGAAGAAGAAAAAAATAAGAGAAAGTATAAATCTTTTCAACTTTATGTAATTAACCATATGGGAAGAATTTTGATTCAAATAGATTTTTTTTTTATTTTATTCATGTCAGAAGCAAATCGGGAGAATCTGAAGATTCTAGTGGATTGTGTTTTCTTTTTTAATCCTCATTTCCTTTATTTGTCTTTCTTTTTAATTATGACTATTTATAGTTTTATACGTTTAATTTTTAGGAGGGGAAATGAATAAGCATAAAGAAAACAGAAAAATATAGTACAGTTTATTAAGTTTGGGTTGAACATTATATAGTGTGGGTTTTCTAATCCTCTTACATAAAAACAAAGAGATATGTAATGAACACCAAACGTCAACTTACCTCCAGCATATAGGAAAGAGCAAGTAATATAAAAAAAAAAAGAAGAAAGAAAAAGGAAAAGAAAAAGAAGGTGAGGAATTTATCTTTTGGTGACCACTTCCCAGCTTGATACCAAACAAAAAAAGTTAGTAGTCCTTTTGAAGCACTTATCAAGTCAATTTGTAGCAAGTTGACAGACAATATCCTTTTTTTGGTATTAAGTTGGAATGTGATCACTAAAAGTAGAAGTAACTAAAAGTAACTTTTTAGAAAAATTACATTTTAGTGCCTGCTTTCTAACTTAATACGAAACAATGGAAGTTAGCTGTCATTTTGGCGCACATTGGTAGTCAATTTGTAGTAAGTTGATAAATAATATCCTTTTCTTGGAATTAGGTTGAAAAACCATTACTAAAAAGTAATTTTACCAAAAAAGCTTTCATCTGCTGTCACTGGGACTGTTTCAGCATGTGAAAGGGCAAAAAAAAAAAAAAAAAAAAACTATACTGACACGTGGCATAAAGAGGTTTGCTTTCCTCCGTTTTAGTATATATATAATAGATAATAGATGTCTACTTGTCCCCACACCTTTTGATGAGCCATACTCAACATGACCTAAAAGGATTTTGGAACGTCTCATTAGGACACCCTTTTTGGGCATCCCTCCTAAAGATTATACCCATCCGTAAAAATACCATTGCAAGTAACTTTGAAATCTAATGACATTTTTTCTTTATTTATTAAATTTAGAAGTAGTTTTGAATTCGAGTTTCGAATCCTTAATAGAAATAATTTCTAACAAGGGATCCCTATAGGGTAGGGAGTACAATTACATGGTTGCGTATACAAGAATTCTTTGTTCAGTAAATAAATTTTTTATTTATTTATAAATATATCTTCAAAAATCATCGATTTTGTCTCAATGAGCTATTCTTTTGATTCCTAATTTCATTTCATGTTGCACTACCTACATCAATAAATACAATTTTCTTTTTTTTTTTTATAAAAAAAATAATGCAACAATAGTTACATCACTAGAAAAAATAAATTAGAAAAAAAATTTAAAAATCAACAACATTTTTCTATCTCAAGTCCTTTTGCCGCATAGATCCATGTGGCCCTCTAATCGGTTGGCACCATAAATTATGCTTGCATCGTTTCATGACTACCCTATGCAAGATCTAATAAGGCTCTTAAACAGCCTTTGACTCTTTCTATTTATAGCAAGGAGCTCGTATTCTCCCTCCCTCCCTCTCTCTCTCTTCTTCCTTTTTTTTTTTTTTTTGGGTGTGTGTTGTGGATGAGGAGCTCGTATTCATTTTCTATGTAAATCACTGCATTGCCCAATCACAACTTGCCGCACCACCAAAACTTCAGAACTTTTGTTGACTAAGACACCCTAATTTAGCATGTGAATGAATGAAACAACACTCTCTTAATTCACTTCGATTGGTGGTTGGAAGGTATCGCAAAATGTCAGAACTCCAGAGGATGCCTTTAATTTTAGATTTGATGCTATGTACATTCAACGACCAATGTATGGGCAGTTATACACAGCACCAAATCTGAATTCCATGGCGTCCATAAGAAATGTACAATATAGTCTTCCGGCCTTATAATAGGAAGGAAATTATAGAAATCAACGAGGGTATAGCTGTAATTTCGAAACGTTTCCTATTTTTGACGTAAGTGACGACAGCCGAAGCTGGACTACAAGAAACCCTAAACCTGGATAAAAAACATCCAGTCCACCTCATTCTCTCTCTCTCTCTCTCTCTTCCCTATCCCAAGTCATTCCATGCATGATGCATGTGGACATGCGTACATGCATGTAGATCCATTGGGCCATGCATGGTGAGAATAGCATGCGTGGTAATGAGTCACGTGCTACGTCGATTGACGGAAAAGCACCGTTATTGAAAAGGCATAACGGCCGTTTAAAGCCTATATATATTTATATTTCACTGCTGACAGTTGGACCTGACCTTAAGTGGTTCAAAAGAAGATTCTCTCTCTTATATAATATGATTTTGAGGTCCAATTCGGTACTTCACGAGGTACCGAATTAAACTGCATCGTTTATTTGACTGCCCTTGGATTCCCGTAACGCAATTTGTTTACTTCAATCCTGTGGGCTGCTTGGATGGGATAACGGCGCGTCTTCATGGGGCTACTTAATTTGGTAGCTCGAGATATAGGAGGGATATTTTTTTAGTTTTCTTTTTCTAGGTCTGAGATGTTAACATGGAAAACGAGCTACAATATTGAGCTATCTCGTTGAGCGGGTATAATATCTTGCAACCGCTAGCACACCAGGCTGGGTATCCATTTTTTGTCAAATTCCACTACACCGCTAAGATCTTTACACTCAGATGGGACCCATCATCAGACGGGCCTGTAGGTTGAGGTAGCAAATTAAAGAAGCTGGGGTCTTGTAGTTTCCAAAATTTAGATACACCTGCAAGTAGGAGTTAGGATATTTTGTTTGGGCACTTAGGTGCGGTGTTCAAGTTCATCAAACGGTTTTAAAAAGTCTAGTCCCATCCCATAAGTGCATTTATTTTTTCCAGACTGTTAGATTACCTAAGCATCCAAATTAAGGATCCTTTCCCGTTGGGTAATGCTAAGTTGGGAGGAATGGACTTCTTGTTTATAAGACTCAAGTTTGTTTCCTTTGCTCGTGGGTTTTTTTATTTTTTATTTTTTGGACCTGAGTTTCAAGAAGTTAAGGGTGTATTTGGGAGTTTCGAAAATTGGATCAAACTACGATCAGTCCATAGTTATTATCTGGTTTTTAAATAAACCAACTCACAATTGATTTGAATAAAAAGAAGCTATGTTTAGAATAATATTGAACTGTTTAGTAAAAAAAAAGATTTATCAAACAATACGAAAAGTTAAAAACAAAATTAACCAAATTTATTTTCACCTAGTAAGATTTTCAAATTTGCCAATCAGCTTTTGAGATTTTTTATTAATTTTTTGTTTGGTTATGTTATTAATTTATTATCATCATCATTATTATCAGTTATTTTAATTATTATTACGGGATGGCGTTGCCTGTAAGGAGTCGCAAAGGGCTCTGTCACTTTTCCAGTAGAATTGTAATTTGTAAAAAAGTTGGGGGTTAAAGTTGAGTCGAAAACAATATCTCTACTTCAGGTTTTTTTTTTTTTTTTTTTGCTTCGTTTGCTCTCTAAATTCTTCTAGGGTTTAGATGTTCTTATCTTCTCACTTTCGTTAGTTGGTTCGCCGGTCATGTTGTTCTATCGGTTAAAAAGTTTGGGCCTTTGGTTGATTTTTTTTTCCTTTTCCTTCTAAATAATAAAAATATATAGTATTTTTTTTCCTTCCCAAAATGACATTAAACATTGAGTAATCACACACACATATGATAAGCACCAACTCCAAAAGGGCCTTACTTTGGAGGGGTGATGGTTCCTCGAGTACACACATGCATTTTAAACATTATCTAATCATATCATTACAAAATAGCATGATGACCACTCTTGTCATAATCTTTCAGAATTTATTTTTCATTTTTACCATTTTACTAAAATTGATTATTTTGAAAAAGGAATGCCCGACTAGTTTTTACTGCCAATTGTAGTTTTTCAAGCACAAAGACTACTCTTGTCGTACTCGATCTGATAGATATTATTTTCAATTTTAATTTGTAATTTTTTTTTTTGTAAATTTTTTACATTTCAGAAAAAAGAATATACCATTAGAGTTAACTACCAATAGTAGTTATTGTTACAAAATGGCTTAACGAATACTCTTGTCGCATTTTGTCGGAATTTATTTATACTTTCAATCTGTTAATCAGATTCGTTATCTTTTCAAAATGACAATATAAAGATCTATACTAACAGTTCTCATTCTCACTAAATTAAGTAAATGACAAATATTTTTGTCGTACTCTGTCAAAATTTATTTCTATTTTTTTTTTTTAAGGATAAATTATATTTTAAGGTTTAAAATTTGAGTCAAGTTTCACTTTAGGGTGTAACGTTTTAATTGCGTTAATTCAGTATCCGAATTATTAGTTAAGTTTTAATTTGGAGTCTGATGTAAGAATTTTTTGTATTATCCTTATTTTACTCATTTTATAGGTTTGAAAACTCTATTTTAAAATAGTAAATCTTTTTTCACACCTTATTCCACCCCGTCTTTTGTCTTAGATCCTAGCTAATATTCAAGGGACGGATTAAAAAAATAAAGTGAACTTCTTTTCATATATGACATGAAGCACTTTCCGAAAAACAAGCCATTGGGGTTTTTGCATTACCTGATTCTGACTAGTAGAGTTGTGATTCTTCTTTAGAGTTCCAGAAGGATACAGAGCAAGAGCTAGGGTACGTTTTGCATGAAGGGGATGGAGAGACCGACCATAGCACGCGTACTGCCTCTCACATGCGCTCACCAGTCTTCCACTCAAATATCTATAGACGCTTTTCAGTTTCATGTTTTAATGGTTTTGTATGTAGCGAAACTACTTTTGGCTTCTTCCAGTACCATCTTCCTTCAATCTCCTTGGCGGTTCTTCACCCTTCCCACTCTCATGTTTTCGCCACCTAGCTCTACATAAAGTCCCATGCGCCACCACCATGGCTGCCACGTCCATGCTGATATGACGTCTTCTTTATGGGTTCCACTCTCATTCATCCATGTATATATGACCCTTCAGGCCTTCATCATCATGACATTTCAAGAACAGAGAAATCATTCATCTGTGATGGCTTCATCGTCAATTCGTCATGACTCATGACTCATGAGATGTCAACTTCTCAAGAACAGAGAAATAAAATGGAGTAACCGTCAACTATCCATTACTTACCTCCTAATCTTTAAAATTTAGCAAATACCCCCCTAATTTATGGGGATTTTGACACTTTACCCCCTCCTCCAATATATGAGTGCGGGCTTCAATCATGGAAAATGGTTTACTCCTTTCTCTATACAAGTAAACTAGCTACTTGGCCCTCCCATGACAGGTAAGGGCCGGTATCCATGAATGTATATTCAGTCACAATCTTACAAGGGATCCCTTCTTTATGTTACACAAGGACTTTTATTTTTTACCCTTTATTTTTTATCTAATGACCAAAATGTTGGTTACCTAGTACCTTTTTAAAAAAAAGAAATTCGTTATTTTTAAAAAAGAATATGTGAGTAATATTATCTACCAATAGTAGTTATTGTTACTAAACTGCTAAACGAATATTTTTGTCGTACTTTGTCGGAATTTATTTTTGTTTTAATCTGCTAATCAGTTTTCCTTATCTATACTACCTATAAAAAGATGAATGTGAGAAAAACTTTTGATTGACTAATATACCCTTATTTTAATTTTTAAATACACAACTACCATTCTGCATATATAGGAAATATAGCAATATAAAACACATACCTTAATAAGAATTCTAAGGAAACTATAATTCGTATAATAATTAAATAAAACCAAACCCAAATAGAAATTTTAAGGAAACGGAAACTATAATTTGTAAAACCCTAACAATGTTAACATATAAATACAAATAGAAACACATTATAAAAATCATAAAATCCTAACACAGGAAAGAACAACTATTGCTTCCTTCTTCTGCGTCTTCTAGCCAAAAAAAAAAAAAAAAAACTTGAATTGCATAAGTAAAGTTTTGAATAGCACATATAATCTTTGATTATTTTCTAAGGATTCGCATATCAGAAAAAACTTGAATTGCATTATTGAACTTTTAAATTGCTGTTGTTGCATAATTTTCATATTTTGTTGAGAATTCATATATAATCTCTGATTTTTAAAAATAATCAAGTCAAATTACCAAGAAAAAGAAAAGAATCAAAGACGATTCAATTGAAGGAAAATTAAAAAAGAAGCAGGCTTGAACAAAAACAAAACAAAACCCCAAAAAAAAAAAAAAAAAACCATCAACGAATGCACAGGGAAAAAAAAAGAAAATAAAAAGGGAAGGTTTAATGAACCACAAAAAAAGTCCCTATTAAATTGTGAGGTTCATGAAACTTTGCAATATCTACCTGCAAACCCAAAATACCAAACTAAACAAAACAAAACCAAAAAGAACAAAAAAAAAAAGAAAATAACTTAGATCACAACTCCCCCCCCCCCCCCAAAAAAAAAAAAAAGAGTTCAAAATCTTTTTTTTTTTTTTTTTTAAAATGTACCATCCCAAAAAAATAAAATCACAAGCAGTGATCCACCATGCATCGACGAAGAAAATATATATATCGAAATCAAATTATAGATTTTTTTTTTAAAAATTTTAAATAATGGTAATTTGAGAAAAATGTATAGGACCTACCTTAGATAAAAACCCATAGATTGATGACATCTATTGGTGCAACATTGATCGGTGGCGATTAAGACCCATAGATCTTACAATTGTCAACCCAAAGACCATTAAGGAAACCAACCGACAAGGATCCAAACCATATAGGCAAACCATTAAGGAAACCAATCGACAATCATCAAAAGTATAGACCTAAACATGCAATTCATGGCCAAATGATGGAGAGAGAGAGAGTGAGAGAATAAAAATGGGTGAGAAACTGATAAAGAAATAGATATGAGAGAAAGTTAGAGAGAATGGATTGCAAATTTACAATCAAAACAAATACATAGAGAATGAGGTAAAAGAAAAAAAAGAAAGAGAGACAGAGAATGAGTGAGAAACTAGCTAGAGAAAGAAACACACCACCTGATAAGGGCATGTGCGAGAGAGACAGAGACAATGGGTTTACCCAAATGGATTATTGTAGCAAATGGAGATAACGTAGAGAGAGAGAGAGAGAGAGTGAGATGAGGGTAAGTGATAACAGAGTTAGGATCACCTAATCTGATTTGGTTCCATGATAACGTGGGGAAAAGAGAGAGAGATAGAAAATGGTTCTGAACTTCTGATGCGAGAAAAAATTGTTAAGAAAAAACAGATGATGGGACATGAGGGGCAAGGCAAAAAAGAGAACTAGCTAAATGATATTTTAGTTTTTACTTCCAAATGTAGTACTAAACATAAGATATTAGCAGTCAATTTGTACCATGTTGATAGTTAATATTTAATAAGTTGACAAACAAACTTTATTTGGTATTATATTTGGAGGCGATTACCAAAAATTCATCTTCTCATCACAACCATAATCTAGGTTAGCAACTGTAAAAAAAAATTTAACATCATAGAATAAAGTCATGATGCCAACTTGCCAAGGCAATACATAAAAACGAGTACTCCCTCCATCCCAATAAGGTACACCATTTTTTTTTTTTTTTTTTTTTGTCCTAAAATATTTGGCCACTTTAAAAAATTAAATCATATTTTTTTTTTAAAAAGTTTCTTACACCCTTCGTTATTTCAATATTTACTTTCAACACAAAAACCCAATACAAAAAATATAAGGGTATTTTTGGGAAGATGGAATTCAATCAATGACAAGTCAATATAATGATTACATTTTCTTAAACTCCGTGTTTTGTCAAACGTAGCCTATCTTTACAGGACAGAGGGAGTATTATTTTTTAATGAAAAATCAATGGTCCTTGAGTTTATTAATCTGTCGCTTTAAGGTTTGTAGAAGTTTTTAGTTTTAGACCCTACGTAAGCTATGTGTGTTCTCCTATTGTTTCCTAAATAAAAAAATCATCAAAAACTAATTTATTCATAAATAAAATGAGAACATCCTGATCATATAAATACTAGATTTTTAAAAGAAAAAAAATCCTAAACATGTACATATTAGGAATATTATTATTTTAATCAAAGACCAATAGATATTATGGATTTGCATAAGTCTTGGTTTTGATCCCACGTGAAGTATCTGTTTTCTTTTATGTTTTTCTAATACATATATATCAAAGACTACTTTACTTATAAATAAAATGAGAACCTCCCAATCCCATAAATACTAGATTTTTTAAAGGTGGTAGTGTAGGCCTTATTAGGAACTTGAGTTAACTTTTGTAGCATGAATCTACAGGAGGAGTATAGATTGTAGTACATCATTAAAAAAAAAAAGAATGGCATGTCCGCAGGGTTTGAAAAGCCACACAAATCTTGGTTTTGATTTTTGTAAGACTAATGTACTAATAATTTGCTATTAAAATTTTCAACTATGGCGTAAATATGTTTTGATTGGAGAAAAAGACAGAGTAAAAGAGAGAGACTTTTCTTTTAGCATTGAAAGTTTCACAAAACTTTCAAAGAACCTCTGTATAATGAAGTTTCAAAGATAATTTTAAGTACTATGATTTGGGAAAGATAATGAAAAAAAAAAAATAGTAATCATATCAAAAGAAGTAAAGGACTGAGTGATCAAAGTACTTTCATCCTATGCAAAGGCATGATAAAATTATTATCATTATTGAAAAAAATAATTTAACTTAAAAAAATTCATGTGCAACGCACATGTGCACCAACTAGTATTTATAAAATGATACAAAGACCAATGCAAACAGTTTCCATTCTTGCTAAAATAACTACATAACGAATATCTTTTGTCGTTCTCTGTCGTAATTTATTTCAACCTTTGATCTGGTTACCGGCCAGATTCGTTATCTTCATATATACATGGAACAAGGATGGTTGTTATTTGCCAAACTAGTTTGTCTGGCACAACGACTAATTTTATCGTTCTCTGTCGAAATTTATTTCAACCTTTACTCTGTTCACCAGATTCGTTATCTTCATAAATGGAATGAGGATCGTCGTTATTCGCCAAACTAGTTTGTCTGGCACAACGACTAATCTTGTCATACTCTGTTGGAATTAATTTTCCGTTTCTACTTTTTTCAGTCGGATTTATTTATCTTTAAAAAGAAAACACAAGTAATAGTATCTTCCAATAATACTTATTGTTAGAAGTTCACTTAACGAATATTTTGTCGTACTCTGTCAGAATTTATACAGGTCGCGCTGTGCCTCTTTTGACTTTTAATAAGTTCACTATATTTGTTTTCTTCAAAAAATGGTACAACTATTAATACTTAAGTAATTGTTATTTACCAAGAATGTAATAAAAATATTTTGTCATAATTTTTCTGAATTTATTTTCAACATTAATTTCTTGACCGGATCAACTTGTTATCTTGTTACATACAATTTTGTTACAATGCAGCATGCTTTATATGTATTTTGAGTTGGGAGTAGTGGTGGTCATGGGCTTGGCCCAACTTGAACTTGGGCCTTAATCTAGCAGGCTGTGCTTGGTTTATAAAGAATAATACTCATGGTTGAGTATGGACCCTGCCTAGCTTGGAAAGAGAAATGTATCAAAAATAGTAAGAAAATTAAATTTATTACATTAAATTTACATTATATATATATATATATATATATATATATTTGGATAAATATTAAATATATATTAGTCTATACTGTAAAAGCCTCTTTCATATGAACAACAGAGGTAGCAAAACATCGAACATAGAAGTCGACATTAAAGATCAGTGGGATGAGCCGTGAAAAGTTGGGTTGCTCATAAAGCATAGGCAAATCTATGCCCCTCAGGAATACAGTGGGCCAAGGCCCAAGTGCTTACCCATATTTGTACTTTGGGAGGGCTATTGCAACCCCTCAAAGATATTTGTTGCCCCCACTTGATTTTCCCACACCCTAATTTATATACCCGCCCTTCTCAAAGTCTAATATACCCCTCCTTCACCCTTCTCACCCACCCCACTCCCAGCAAGGAAGGGCGACAACGATGGTGGACGGCAGACGGTGCGAGCACCATCCTCTTCTCTCTTCTTTCTTTCTTTCTTTCTTTCTTTTTTTTTTTTTTTTTTTTTTTCTCTACTGGTCAGATCTGTGCAAGGGAGGTTTTTTTTTCAAAACCTCCATTTTTTCTGGCAAGGAGGTTCTTCCTTTTCTTTCTTTCTTTCTTTCTTTCTTCTTTCCTTTGTTGGTCTGTGTGTTTTCCAGTGAGGGAGGCTTTTTTTTCAAAACCTCCATTTTTTCTGGCGACGGGAGGGAAGAGAAAGAAAAGGAAAGAAAAAAACAGAGGTTGCCAGGAGAGAGGGGAGTGAGGGCTGTCGGTGCGGGGAGAGGGGTTTTGGTTTTGGGAAGGAAAGAAAAAAAAAATAGAAGAGAAGAAGAAGGAAGAAGAGGAAAGAAGAAGAGGGTCGCCGGTGGGGTGGGTGGGGTGCCGGTGCTAGTGCGGGGAGAGGGGTTCTGGTTTTGGGAAGGAAAGAAAAGAAAAAAAATAGAAGAAGAGAAGAAGAAGGAAGAGGAGGAAGGAAGAAGAGGGTCGCCGGTGAGGTGGGGTGGGGTACTAGAGCCTCGTCGTCGCTAGTGGGGTGGGGTGGGTGAGGGTACATAAGCCTTTTTTCGTAATTTTGCATAATAATTTTTTCAATTAAAAAATGTGGGAGGCAATTTAGTGTATTGGAGGGTTGCAATAGCCATTCCTTTGTACCTCGGGACCTGGGGATGTTAAGGGCGAATCTTGGGCTAGGCCCAACAGTATGTTGATGGTATGATCTCCGAAGGTATAAAAAAGTCCAAATGTCAAAAAAAACACCCAACTAAGGGTGATTTTTTTTTTTTTTTTTTGCCAATGGTTTGGTAGCTTATTGACGTTTTCTTCATTTGTTGATTAAGCGATTTCAAATTCAAATTTAAATATTTCTTTGGGCATGTGCTTTTGAATATCAATTTAGAAGACCACACTGCTTTTAATGGTTTTATGTGTTAAAGAGGACACAAAAACTAAGAACATACGAGTAATTGTTATGTGAAAATGAATAGTTTCTAAGAATGTTTTTTAGAAACCCCCTGCCCCTGGACTCCTCCTCTCTCTCTTGTTTTTTTCTTTTTTAAAATTTTGTGGGGGTGGGGTGTGTTGATGCCCCATCTCTAAGAGCAAAAAACCATTTTCTAGAGTACATGTCCAAAGAAGCCCTCCTTTTGTTTTATTAAACCACCCCCCCCCCCCCGCGCGGCCGCGCGGGGCATGGACTCCTCTTTTTTTTTTTTTTTTTTTTTGTTTTTTGTTTTTTTGGGGGGGGGGGTTTGGGCATCTCCAAGAGCAAAAAATCGTTTTGTAGAGTACATGTCCAAAGAAGCCCCCCTTTTGTTTTATTTTGTTTTTGTTTTTGTTTTTTGTTTTTTGTTTTTGAGGCATTTTCTATTCTATTATTAGATTTAAAAATAAAATAAAATAGAAAAGTAATAATTTGGGATTCGGACAAAATGGCTTCAACAAGGTGATGAGAACGCGAGGTTCTTTCATGCCCCAGCTGTTTTCCGTGGAAGAATTATTCAAACAAAAGAAAATATAGAACGTACCAATGACTAAACCTGGTTAGTTTGACAATTAATAGTGAGTGTGAGGGAGGTCCGGCGGGCAGAGGAAAACAGTAATTCGCTTATATATTATCAGGCAGACTATTACTCTGCCAAATCTCTCAAAGCGGATGCCACCCAAGTAAATGATGTTGTTCTATTCTCTCTCTCTCTCTCTCTCTCTCTCCTTTAAGACCAAAAATCCTTGAAAAACCCAAAAAAAAAAAAAAGAAAAGAAGAAGGGTGTTTAGAGGGTGAGTGCATCCACCTTACAAAATTATCTCTTATTATCACTTCATAAAATAATTAAGATTTTGGCTAGCATGAAGCAATGAATATGGACATGTACACATGTCAACATATATCTGATATGATTGTATCTGTCATTAGACTCATTACAAAGGTAATGACAAATTAATTGTCATGTAAGGATTTTCTAATAAATAAATGCATGGAGTTATCCATAAGTTGATTTCTAATAAATAAAAATCAATATAGTTCATTTCATACAATAGTTTTCTCTTTTGCCCATGAAATGAAAAAAAAAAAAAAAAAAAAACCCATAAGTTCGTTAATTCATTCTCATCTCCAGAATAAATAATACTCCATATGAAATGACCAAAAAAACCAATTGGGGAACACCCTAGGGTTTGCATTACTTGTGGACTGGTACAGTAGAGAGACTTCTCCAGACTTCCCCAGAAGGATGTAGAGCTAGGGTTTTTTTTTTTTTTTTTTTTTTTCTGGTGCATAGAGAGGAAGCAAGAGAGGTGTCCATCTTTTTGGTCGGCTCCAGACAGACCCACATGGTCACCACCCACCATCGGTTCGATTTGTTTCAGTTACATGCCTTAATGGGTTTGTATTTAGCGAAACAACTTTGGCTTCTACTGCCTCCTCCTCTCCTGGCGGTTAGACTAGTCTCACATTTTTGCCACCTCTACAAAAAAGTTGCATGCCCCCTCACCATGCCTGCCACGTTCATGGTGAGATGTCCAGTTATGGCTACTCTCCTTCATCTATACAAGACCCTTCACTGCCATTGCCAAAAAAACGCATCAAGAGCAAAGAAAAGAAGTCTCTCTCTTTGTGTTTGTGTTTGTGTTTGTGTTTGTTTGAGAGAGAGAAGAAAATGGAGAAACCATCAGCTCCTAAGCACGAAAGGAAGCCATCCATTGAAACTGAGCCCAAAACTTTGCGTGACAAGGAAATGAACTTGGCCAGGGTACTTATATAGTTAACCTTTGTGCCGGATCTAGCAAGCTCCTTTTTTAATATTTTGATTCTTGTCTTTCAGGGTATTTGATAAATTTTTTTATTTTTTATTATAGAAATATTACTAATTGTGCTGAGTTACAGGAGGCAGCTATTGAAGTGATCAACAACAATACCCCAGACGAAGCTGAGAAAATATTTCTGAAGGTAATCTACCTCTACATCTTTTCAGTTCTAGCTCTACATCTTTTCAGTTCTGACTTCCGTGTTATTATGGATGTAGTGTGTGTGTGTGTGTCTATATATATATATCATAGCGGGATAGCCCTAGGGAGGGGTGGCATTGTGCTGGTGGAGGGGAGTACTTGTGAGAGTGATAAATTTTTTATATTTCATCCATGGCTGATATGGCTTTCACTCTAATCGTTCTTTCTGCAGAACAAAAAAGACTTGATTTTTCTATTAGTTCTTAACATTTTATTGCCTTGCATGTGTATCAATCCTTTCTCACTATTTGGTTTGGTCGATGGGGATGATTGGATGATTTAAAATGTAATAAGTCTCTAAAATGGGATATCATGTATAAAAAAAATCTTAGAATATATATCACCATTTCTTTTCTAGGCATATATCATTATTGTCGCACATGAAAATACTCAGAAACATGGATCATGTTATTTGTATCAAAACTTTATGCATGTCAAGATAGCTAGCATAGCATTTTTGACGCTCAGAATATCATGTAAAAATTTATTTTCCATGAAAATTTTAATTTGATGATAAAAAGGCATAATGATTAATTTTTTTCTTGCTTTGTTGGATTTATCCATTTTTTAAAACTAATTTTTGTTCAACATTATCTAAATGAACAATAGTTGATATATCTACAAATTAAATGGCATAATGATCTTGTCGTACTCTGTTGGAATTAAATTTTCTGTTTTTAGGATGTACGTTGATGAGATTTATTATTTTCAAAAAAAGGAAAGTAGGTAACAAAATGACATAGCGAATATTTTTGTCGTACTTTGTTGGAATTTATTTAGACTTTTAATATGTGAATCAGATTCGTTATTTTTATAAAATGATACGTGGATCAACACGAATAGTTGTTGTTTTTCGATAAACTACATAACGAATATTTTGCCGTTCTTTGTCAGAATTTATCACCAGATTTGTTATCTTCATAAAATGGTTAGAGGGTTAATAGTTATAAAAGTCGTTATTTACCAGCAACAAAAAATGAAATATTTTTGTCATACTCTGTCGGATAGTTGTCGTTTTCGATAAACTACATAACGAATATTTTGCCGATCTTTGTCGGAATTTATCACTAGATTCGTTATCTTCATAAAATGGTTTGAGGGTTAATAGTAATAAAAGTTGTTATTTACCGGCAACATAAAATGAAATATTTTTGTCGTACTTTGTTGGAATTTATTAATTTATACTTTTAATGTGTCAATCAAATTCGTTATCTTTATAAAATGGTACGTGGATCTACATGAACAGTTGTCGTTTTCGATAAACTACATAACAAATATTTTGTCGTTCTTTGTCAGAATAAATCACTAGATTCGTTATATTTATAAAATGGTACGCGGGTTAATAGTTACAGAAGTCGTTATTTATAACCAACAAGCATAATGAAATGGTTTTTTGTGTGATATGTCTGTACTTATTTTTCACTTTCATTTGTTGATCAGATTGATTTGCTATCCTTAGATAATACTCTGTACAACTCTATTTAGATACACTCTCTATTTTAAATTTATATATCTTTATCTTGCAAGTGCTACACCAAGCACATAATCCACTGAATTCATATACCAGCTGATGTGACTTTACCTTTTCTCAATACATAAGAGGCTTGTTTTTCTTATTAATTACAGATATGCTACTAACACATCAGTAGGTAGACATAACTGGTATAAACAACTGGTAAGCATTTTCTAATGGACAAATGCTATTGGAAAATGCTGGTAGTCATAGATAAAATGGTAAAGTTTCAACAAAGGACACACATTGAAAATCTCAGTTCAGGTTTTTCATGTTGAAAATTTCAAAGTTAATTTTTTTTTAATAGAATGTAAAACACTTCAAGGGTGCACCAGTTGCTCCCAGAACTAACGTCTCAAAAAGTGGAAGCTTCTGGGATCGACTTCTCACTTCCTCTTGAAGGTAGCCACTTACTAGTGGTCATCATATTGTGATCTTCTTAAACAATTTTGATGATTTAATTTTAACAATAACTATTTATGTTTTAGGGTTGGAAACCGGTGGTGAGCTTGGTGAAGATGGAAACATGCAGACTCAGTGCTAGACTCCAGTGAAGAATGGAACAGTACGTCTAATCAGAAGTGCAGTCAAATGGAGCCCAGACTCCTTAGTTGTCCTAGTTTTCTTAAGTAGTACTATATCAGTTTGGTCTTTTAGTTTGTATGGTGGATGCATGTCTGTTTGTATGTTGGATGCTTGTCTGTGAACAATCAGTAATGTACGCTTGTCTTGGAGTTTTCATCTAAGTCTGTATCTTTTATATATAGATTGTGCGTTGAAAAGCCCCCCCCACCCCTCTTCCTCTTTTTTTTTTTTTTTTTGGTGAATGATAAGAATTGCCCTCACCGGCTCACCACGCCATGCCCGCGCCACAGTAAACATTCGATCTCATAGCAATGAGTTAAAGGTGGGCTCTAAAAGGAGCTGGCATCCTTTACTAGTTCCATCGTTTGTGAAAAATAGGGGTAATGGAAAAATTGAAATTAAACAAGAAATTTAAATAAATAAATAACTAAAGTCTACCGAATTAAGAAAGATTTTTCTAGAAATGTAGCACTAAAAAGGTCAAAAAACCTTCTTTTTTTTTTTCTTTTGTTTTTGCACTTTTATAAGAATACATTTCATTGCAGAATTGATCCATGCTAACACCTTACTTAAGGGCACCTAGTGAGTTTTAGAACCTTTTCTTTCTTTATTTATTTATATATTTCTAAAGCTTTGCATCCCGAGTTTCGTAGTATGTGAAGGGGGATATTCCTTAAATAATTCCACTAAATTTTGTTAATTTACCGAAGGATAATGCAACTTTGCCCCATATTTTATCTTACATTTTGCCCTACTATGTGCATTTAGAGAGTAAAGTTGTGAAACCCACTGATATGATTAGACCCTAAAAATTGAAACTTTCTCAAATGCACATAATAGAGCAAAGTGCGGGGCAAAGTGTGGAGCAAAGTAGCATTACCACCGAAATTGAAAAACTGCTTGAGGCTAGCTGGCTAGGGTAGTTGAGCATATTTTTTTCCCCTAAATATTTACTTTTTAGAATAAAGGATTGATTTTTGTAAACCAAAAAGCGATTTCTGATAATCGAATCTCACTGTTCAATTTCTGCTTAAAATTTTTTGACAACTACTGGTCTACTGCAATTGTTAACTCCATTCAGTATATGGCATTAGAGGTCATGCATGCTAAAAATGAGAATGGATAATCGACCACCTGTGCATGATAAGTTAAACCTAATTCCAAAACTCCTATGTACAAACCTAATATGCATGTTGTACAAGACTTGTAACATGCACTACTTGACCCCAATCATTGCATGCCACATTATGATACAAAGGTACTGGTAACATACTTTTAATGAGGGAAATACTATAAACAGCACTTTCTTAGAAGAAAGAAAAAAAAAAGAAAAAAAAAAAGAAACGAATTACAGCACCTAATGTGACATGAGTTGATTGACAAAAATACTCTTCATACTATTTAGTATCACTACGAGAAATCCATTGCCACATAAGATACTGTCTATATGGTGCTATGTGTAGTGTTGCTCATTCAAAAATTTAATTCACCCAATTTGTTTAACAATGGAAAGACACCAACACCATACATATACCAGGATACCAAAGAAAAACAACAAAAATATTTATCCAAGGCCACTTTTGGACTTTGTTATTTATGTAAACTTTCTCATCTGTGTGTTGCTTGTGTTTCTTATATGTATTTAGCCAAAAAAATAAAATAAAAAAAAAACACCATTTATCAGTTTCTCTATGTGAGTTGGCTTCTGTGAGTGGATTGACTGTTGCAAACCATTGTAAAATCTAAATAATAATGACAGCCCACCAGCAATGAGAGAGAGAGAGAGAGAGAGAGAGAGAGAGAGTTTTGAAACTTTCAAACTCTTTCAATGCAAACGTGGCAACATACGAACCATATCAATGTAAACGTGGAAGCACCATGCAGCACACATGCCACGTTGTGGTTGGCTAAAGACTAGTCATGTGGAGCGTTATTTCTAGAACGGTCGTAGAGGATCCCCATTCACGAAAACCATGCGTTTAGTCTGTGAACTCTGTGCGTTCAAACGCATGGGCTTTTGGCCGTATCTGAAACCAATTTCTGTAACGGACCCTAATCCTCATTGAACTCCATTACGGTTGTCATTTATTGCTAAGCCTGTATCAGCTTAATTCATCCCTCGTAAAAAAATACTAATCAAAATTCTATTTATTCCCATCAACTTTCATTTCTAAATCCAACCAAATTCTGAGATGAGCTCAAGTTTAATGGCCTCGATTTAAGAGGATGACCAATGCTTCTCGTGACTTAAACCTCAAGAAGGGATCGAAGGAACTAACATTTTAAAATCAAATGTAATTATAAGTTTCAAAGGTATAATCACGGCATATGGGATTTTGTAATTGCACAAATAAAATAATAAATTTAGCGTGTTTACCCGTGGGGCCCACTTGCACCAGAGGGTGAATTAGGGTTAACCCAATTGCAAAAACCCGAAGGGTAATAAAAGTCTTCTCTGCCGACAATGCCCCCAGGCGGTTAGAGATGAGAGGAAGGGTGTGTGCCAAATGTTGAAAATGATGTGCCCTGGGTTCATGGCTGCCACGTTCTGCTGCAATACAATGGCACCATTGCTTCTCTTTGGCGTTTCTCTCCCACCAAACCACTATTTATAGAGTGCCCTAGCAACCCTAAACTCTCACACTGTGACAAAGATCACTCGCCGTCCAAATACACACTTACTATCCCTCTCTCCTAATTACCCTTCCTTTGTGAAGACATGGAGAACCCACCACCACCACCACCTGATGCTAAGCTTGAGAGGCAGCCCTCCATCGAAACTGAACCGAGAACTCTCACCGGTTTTCAGTATAACGTAGCTAGGGTATTCAAAAACCTTCTCTCTCTGTGTCTTTCTCTTTATATATATGTCCAGCGTCTTATTTTTTTTAATTCCAGTTGATTGATATGTTTGATGTTTAAGACGGCTAGTTATATATTGATTTGCAGCAGGCCATTGCCATGCAAGCCTACGTGCACCAAAGGAGGGAGGAGACTGACAGGGCGGCCGTAAGTATTTTCGCAAGGCTTCGTTTGGAGAGTGAGGGAGTTAAGTGAAATGTCAAGAGAAATAATTACTCGTGATGTCACGTTTTTCTGCATTTGGTCCAGATGGAACAAAAGTTAATTAATTTCCACGCCAAATAAAATATAAAATATAAAATAAAATAAAATAAAAAGAAAGGAAAGAAAAAGGAGGGGGCCTCTCTCCTATTTGTTGCACGCTGAAAAAAATATCCCTTAAATTCCATGGAAAACTGCAACTTTTCCGGGGTTAAAAACTTTCCCTCAACGGAACTCTTTCTCACGATAAAAGCCTATAATTTTGATACGATTTACTCCAATTTTTTTTTGTTTTTTTTTTTTTAATCTCCGTGATGTAAAATGGATATATCTTGGTTGTGGACATAGGCTGCGACAGGAGCTGAAAGACCCGGCGAAAACCCAGCTGCAGAATCTGGTGGAGAATCAAGCCGTGGAGTAAATCTTCCGGCCTGAGGGACCAACGGGAGCAGCCTCTACACTTCCTAGCTGTCCGAAGTTGTCTTGGCCGCTCCTTCTATGTTATAGGGTATGTCAGGTGCGATAGCACATGACATTATATATAATAATAATGTAATGGTTGTATGAGAGTCCCTTTTTTTTTTTTTTTTTTGGTGAGGGTTGTATGAGAGATTGAGAGTCCTTATGTTGTACTTATGTGATGTGCCATGGGGTGGGTTGTAGCCCTCTTTTGGCACTAATGAAATATAAAGAGTAATGGTTGTGAAGATGGAATGTGTATATGGCTGTGCTTCGTCTATGAAATGACTTTTGGCCTAAAACCTATTTCCTCTGGGAACAGTAAATTGAAATTGCGATTCCACCAGCACGAGATTGGAACGTATACTTAGGCTTGCAAAAATTAATTAAATTCATACCCAACAGAAAATAATCAAATCATTTTCGGTTGTTGAATCCAGTCCTCTGACAATTGTTTTAGAATGGGTTTTGCAATCTGGGTATATCAGCCTGAGGGTTTGTATTTGTTGCTTGCTGATCAGTGCGGGGCGTTGTTTCCCAGGCGTGTTCGGTGCTAGCTAGCTTTTCTTCTTTCAGCCTTTATACCCCAAAAAATAAAAAAATGAGAGAGAGAGAGAGAGAGAGAGAGAGAGAGAGGAAAGTTTGGGGTCATGAAATAGGAAATTCAGCCCAAAAGCAAAAAATATTTGAAGAAGTTGGTCGATTTAGGCTGCATATATATATACTGGTTTTGATCGGAAATGAAACCAGAAAAAGAAACTCTTGTTCATGTTGATGGATCTACATATCATTCACTTTGTGTGATATGTAGTTTTATTATTTAAAGAATTACTATATATTTATGAAGCTGATATTACTACCAAATTTGTGGAAAATGGCATCTCAAAAATAGAAGGATATCGATTTTTCCATCATTGTTCTCAGCATAGCGAGAACGTTCTAGCACTGTGAAATAATTATATATAAAAAAAAGTATCGGTCCAAAAAAATGAAAAAAAAAAATACGTATCTATTTTTACTGGACAAGAATAATTAATTGGGGATTTGTAATATTTCAGTTAATAACATCTCAAGGATCCAACTTTAATTTGTAGAGCTACTGTGACTAGCCTAGTGATGAAAAAGGGGTGGAGTAAAGGGTAAAAGTAGGATAGGTGGGGTTTAAACCCCTCCCATTGTAACCCCCCAAAAAAATAAAAATAAAAATAAAAATCCAACTTTGCACATGTTATACTGAATAAGCCATGCATCTGCTATAGGAGATTTGCCTGATGGCTGAGGTTGCTATTTTTTGGAGTGTGCTCATCTCTCGTACCGCCTTGGGTGTTTATTTTCTGCTTAGTTAATTGGTGCTTCTAATGAGCATTTTTAAATGAATGGTAGTTGTCGCCTCTTTGGTTGGTTCGTGCAAAATCTGATAGTCAACTAAGTGCCTGTTTGGATGAGATTCTGGGAGGCCCAAAATCTCTTCTGATGGCCCATAATAACTTTTAAGAGTGTTTGGATAAAAAATGAGAAAAGTGATTGTAAGCCCAAAATAGATTTTGAGGCTAATTTACTCAAGTTGCCTCCCCCTGATTTTGATTCAGCTTCTGATTTAACTTCTGATTCTACTTCTGATTCTACTCTAAAACTATCCCAAACAGGCACTAAGTCAAGCCCCCCATTTTGTTGGTTGCTCATCTTGATTACTGCACAGTTGCATTTTTCAAGATGGGTGTTATCGTTGAAGTGTTCTTTTGTTTTGCTAACACACTCAGAAAAACACATGATAGATAGAATGGTTAATGATATGACCCCAATGGAGTGAGCCCGGCCACTAGAGTTTGAGAGTAGGATGGGCTAAAATTTGACCGGCTAGGCTATGAATTTTGTTGTTGAATTCTGGTGGGTCTGGCCTGGACCTCGGAAAGCTAGCTTGAACGATCAGTATTCACAATCCCCGCCTCTAAAAGACTAAAACAATGAAAACACAAAAAGTGAGTCCTGCTTGATCTATCTAATTCCATTCTCACATTTTATCAAACAATGGAATGGAATTATCATTCCTATTCACATGCATTCCATATCATTCACACAAACCAAACATGGTAAAACCCTGACGAGATCCGCCTGCCTTCCTGAGCAATTAAATTCTGATGGATTTGGGCCAGCATAGGACAAAGCACCAACCCATTTGGTTCAGTCAATTGCAGGCCTTAGCAAAACCCTTCCAAGATCCAAACCCATTCCACGCTAACCCGCCAACCCATTTGGTAACTTCTGGGTTCACTTTTACCATCCAGCCTTGTCTCACAATCGCCAATTTGAACCAACAGTGGGCCATTGTAAGCACTGTTCTATGGGTTGAATTTAACAATATTTTCCGAAGAGATATTAACCACCAATCTCACATTGGGGTGTGAAAGGCCAACGGCAAGCCAATCTAAACCCAAAGGCGATTCTCTTTTCCAACGCCTTTCAAATTCAAGATCTTTCAAAATAAAGATGAGCATGTAGGGCTACAAGTTGGGGCCCTAATGGATAAAATCAAGTTTAAAAGAGATCTTCCATGAAACTCATTACGGCTATTCGTGGAGATGGACTAGCCAAGGTAGTCCACGAACCCTGTTAATGAAACTGGATTGGGCTGGGTACTGAAATTATGGTCAACCTCAGGCAGTCTAGACCTATTTCAGTAGAGTAGCCTGGGATTGACCGCCATGACCTAGAACGAGCCAAGCCCATGTGCATCTCTACCTCAAGGCCCAATTAGAAAGTAGGAGGGAGAGGAAAGGGAAAATGTTTGAAATTGCTTAGAAAGGCTTCCTCTCGTGAGCAATTTTATCTTCTTTTTTTTTTTTTTGCTTCTCCGTGCACTATTCAAGATCCAAATAGGGGTTACTGTGAACAAGCACACCACGAGAGAGCGCAATTCATAGATTCTCTTTAAGCCGAAATTTTTTCCTTTCCTACTATTCGTTCCCCAGTAAATAAGTAATCGCGTCAATTTTACAAAAAAATAAATAATAAATAATTAATATTTGGAATGGTTCATGCCTCAGGTTGATCAGGAGTCAGGAGTAGCCCTAGGTCAGCATAAAATTTGGTGTGGGGTTGGATCAATCTCTTCATAGCATCCCATCCTAGCCCAGCCCAGCTAGGACAGGCTCAGCCTGCTCAAACTTCTAGCAAACCATGGGGGCTTAAGCTTATGCAGGCCCAATTATCTGCCTTACCAGTTGGCAGTTGCCATGATGTACAAGATTGTCCCAGCCCACAAAATTTAAAAAGAAAAAAAATAAAATAAAAATAATGCAAAAAATGAAAAGAAAGGTGAAGCCATGTTATTGGATAATGGAAAATGATTGCATAGACAATGACCGAAATATCCCTCTACTTCTGGTTGTGTACAATCTAGGCCAGTAGGCCAAAATTGGCCGCCTCAGGCGTGCGAGCCAACACAGAAACTAGCTATAAGAGGGAACGATTTGAACAGGAGGAGCGAGGGGTGTCCGAGAACTGTGCGAACCCTGTCCACCACGTGTCTAGACGTGTCCATTTCGAGATGGTTGCGTGTTGGAGTGCTTCTCTTGGTGGGGCTTCGCGAGCCCCATCTCCACCGACTCATCAGTGGTGGTACTACCCTTGTTGTCACGGTAGATGGCGTACAAAATCAGCTGCACTGCTCCTAGGCCACACCCGAAACCATTGGGCACCTGCAACATTCATTGTGTTAACAAATTTCCATCAGATGAAGATATTTTTTAAGGTCTTGGTTTTGTTTTTGGCTTTTCTTGCCTTTGTCAAATGATATTGGAGTTCTTGCTTTGGCCAAAAAAATAAAAAGAAAAAAGAAAAAGATATGACCGACTTAATTGAATGCCAACATAAAAAATACATACATATATAATGAGTTTCGGGCTTATAAATATGTATTAATATAAATTACAACAACACATATACTCTAAATATTGATGAGTTATAAGGTATAAACTCTTAATATATGTGTTGATATAAATTATAATAATTAACACATTAAAATTGGAGTCCTATGTATATATCCTATGAGCCAGCCAATACGCTCAGCTCACTCCCTAGAGAGAGGAATGGGAATCTATTGGCCTTATTCTTATATGGGGTTACCAAACAAACATGGCAGGAAGTCCCATGCCCGATCAGCAGGAATTATCTTCATTCTTCATGTGACACCCTTTGGCAGTCTAGTGTAGCCCATGCATGACACATACCACAATTCACATGCAAACAACACTTTATTGTTTCATGCATGTGACTTACCATTTCGATGGCTTATGCTCTGTTTGCTGAGATAAGATAGGGAAACACAAAAAAGAAAGAAAGAAACTTTGGATTTATGTATTTGGATGAGGTTTTGATCCTCTCATATGATTCAACTTTTCTTTTCACTTGATTTATGAAGCATCACCAATTTTTTTTACTAAACAATAATAGAAAAACACACACTTCTACATGCAAAATTAAAACCAAGACTTTTGCAAAGTGCACAGCACTGACATGCTATTAGATCTAAGGACGGTCCGGAACCATTACCAATTTAATTAGATGAATTTTTTAAAATAAAATAAAAAAAATACTTACAGCAACAAAAGGGTCATGACCAAGTAGGCCAAAGATAAACCAGGAGGTGCCACATAGAAACACGAACAGCGACAGGAAAAATGGCATGAACTCCACACTCTTCGTTTTAATCACCATTCTCTGCATACATAGTCGAAAGGCAAATCGATTACTTTGAAACAGATATTCAAGAATTCACATCAACTACCAGGCGTTTCCCTCTTCTTTAGTGCATGCTTACCATGATAGAGAGGGGTGAGGCATACATGATGATAGAGAAGATGGTGGCAGCAAGACCACAGAAGAGCTTCCTGCGGTTGCCGTGGAGGGCAAAGAGGGAAACTAAGGCGACGGCCGAGAATACGGTGAGCACGAACGTAAAAAGTCCCAAAATCTTGCCCTTCTCCTTCTTGGGTGCATAGAAGATGAAGATGAGCACATAGATGGACTCGATGACTGCACCTGTGCCGTTGATTGTTGACACTAGGATGTTGTGTGGGGACACGAAAGGCAGGCCATACCTGTTGGATTCATCAGAGTAAATTGGTCAATAATCATTAATCAAGAGGGCAAGCTCGGTGGGACCACGCAATTTTTTATAAAATAAACTTAAAATAAAATAAAAAATTGGTTGAAAACGAGAAAGAAACGAGAAATAATCATTAATCAAGAGGGCAAGTTCAGTTTGGAAAAATTGAAATAATTTAAAAGAATTGATGTTTGAATTTTCTTTTTTCAATAATTTTTAATTTTTTCTATTATTATAAATCAAAGGTAAAATTGGACAAAATCAAGAAAATTAAAACGAACTTGATAATTAAATTCTAGCCACCAACAACCAAACCAAACCGTCGGTACCCCTGCTAGCAGGGTAGCTGCCTAGCTTTTGGTTACTTTGACGGTAATACCCCCAAAATATAATCAAATTAAAGACAAACTAATGTAAGTATCAAGAAAAAAAAGAGTTAGACCCCGAAGATGAATGGATAAAAGGGTAATAAAAAAGGAAACTGTGAAAAAGTAGTTAAGCCACGGAGGGAGAGAGAGATACCAAGCGGAAAGGAGGCAGTTGAGCAAAGTCATGACGTAGGGAATGCCTGAGAACTGCTCTGTAGACTTGTTCCTTATGATCCTCTTAAATGTTATCCTACAAAAGATTGGGAAGAGAAAAATGTTGGTATTTCACAAGAAGAGAGAGACAGAGAAGAAGAAAAGAAACTTGAATTGCTTATGCGGTAGAGTGATCGATTACTCACGTTGGGGCCAAGAAGAGGAACAAAGCAGTAGCATTTCCTGTTTCAAAAAAAAAAAAAAAAAAAAAAAAACTTAAAGTAAGCTTCAATGGCGAAAAATCAAGAAACAGACCCCAAATGACAGAGAGATCTTATCATTTTAAGAAACAAGGATGGAACTACGAAACAGAGAAAAGCCCATGTACAAGCTAGGAAATGAAAACCCACCAAAAATACCGAACAAGAAATGCAGAACATCCATGTCTTTGAACTCTTCTGCGTGTATCGTCAATCTTCTATGAAGAAAGAAAAACAGAAGAGGTAAGGGAAAAAGGCTTTGATTTCGAACAAGAGCTAAGACCAAAATTTACTTGAAAGTGGAAAACAGGCAAAATAGCGATGAGAGATGAGGGAGAGAGTGAAGGAGAAAGAGTGAGAGGGCTTTATATTATATAGACGAGAAAAATAGAGAAACTAACTTCTTTGCCGTTTGCAGTAAATCACTATTGGATTAATTTCGTCCTTATCCATTGGCTTGGGTAATGTAATGGCTCACTGTACAAATCTCTCTCTCCTCTCTCTCTCTGTCCTCCCTGTGAAATGCATTGAATATGAAACAAATGGGGTTAAAAATTGAAATATAATCTGAAAAAAAAAAAGAAAAAGAAAAAAGAAAGAAAGAAAGAATACCCCACAAAAAAATGTGTGTGAAACTGTGGTTGATGTGATATCCTAAACCAATCAAAACGTGAATGTCACTTGCGCCGCGGTTACACGCAAGTTCCTCAATGACGATACGGGCGGGCAGCAGGCTGAACATTGTTCAGTTACAAGTGACATGAGTTGGGCCCAGCAGGCAGAGTCCACTTGAACCCATATTTCCGAAGCCAAACCCAACTGAATAATAAAAAGTGACAACCTATTAACCTATCTGGGTGTCGTACTAGCTAGCCATGGACGGTGCTCGGTTCTCCAGAGATTACAGCAACAGACTCCTGCGGCCGCAAGGTTGGCTAGTGGCTAATCTAGAGTCTCCAATTTAGGGAATCTAGGGACACTTTTGTCTGGATTTTCCTTGCGTAAAACAATTCCCCAAAATAAGAGGTGGTGAGGAGTGCGTCCCATCAAATCAATTATCATCAATTGCCTTACTATCATTCTCCTTTTCTTAATGTAACTTTCACACCCTTGTCTGACTCGTGTCTCATATTCATTTCAACCATCTACAACTTGATCTACAACTTGTGCTATGTTTGATAGAAAAGATGAAGAGAAAAAAAGGAAGACTTTTTATCTTTAAAGGAAAGAAATCTTTTCTTCTTAATTTGATGGATGAAAAAAAATATATATATATAATTTTTTTTTTTCATGTGTATTTGTTATAAAGGAAGGAATGAAAAAATTAGATATTAATTTTATTATTTTGTCCTTAAATATGTAATAATAATAAAAAATTATAATAAACGTAGGATCCTTCCCCTTTCCCCTCCGCTTTTGGGAGGACTCCAAAAAATTAAAAAGAAAGGATTTGTCCCTTTCCTCCCCTTTTCCTTTCTTCCCCCATTCCCCTCAATCAAACACACACAATTATCTCTATCCTTCCTCTTTTCCTTCCTCCCATTTCCTTTCCTCCTCTTCCCCCCGCCCCCCAACCCACCAAACACGGGGTTGGTGTACGAAATGCCCAAAACTCTTGCTATTTGAACTTCTTTTGAATATGGAAATATTATGAATAATTCTTTAATTATTTCTAATTATTTTTAATTTTACAGACCATGAAATAACTCACATCTTTCTTACAAAGTTAAAATGTATCTTTTTTTTTTTTTTTAATTCAAAAATTTTGGAAGAATTTTTGATTCATTGGGCTATGAAAAAATAATTACAATTTAGCAAAACAGCACATGCAACGTGTGCTTCTAGAACTGTCTAGATACTCTTTACAATATGTGACTTTTTTTAAACAATGGGCCAAAAGGGGGTCATGGACCCCCAAAATTTTAATTTTTTAAAATAAATCATATATTTATTTACGAGTCTTTTATTGGTAACCAAGACTTACTTTTCATCTCCTATTAATTTTATATTTTAAGATTTAAAGAAAAAAATAAAAAAATTTCATAAAAAGCGGTCATGCTATACATTGGAAAACATCATTTTGAACAACTTTATAGAATCTTTTTTTTTTTTTTTTTTTTTTTTTCCAAAATCTATCGTTTAAGTAGATTTTTTTAACCATTTTCAATATGTTTTATAAATGGCTAAAAAATTCATTTAAACTTTAAATTTAGGAAAAAACTTTTTCTACAATGTTGTTCAAAATAATGTTTTCTAAGGAACCTCGTGATCATTTTTCATGAAAATCTTTTATATTTTTCATAAAACCTTAAAATATGAAATTAACGGAGGATAAAAAACAAGTCTTGGGGTGCCAATAAAGGCCCCCATTTGTTTAACTATATACCTCTTTGAATTGGCTTAAAAATTACATTGTCTCCCTTTCAAAACCAAAATCTTTATTACTTTGTCCCTCAAAAAGAAATCCTGATTTCCGTCCTGACTATCAATCTGTTCTCATCCATACTGAGGCATCATGAAGCCCAAAACAAAAAAACAAAAATAAAAGAGAAACACAATTGATTACAAGTATATAATCACTTCCTAATCAGTGGATTGGCCAGTAAGATGAAGACCTTGAGTGTTTCCACAGGAATTTGAACCAGGGCATGAAGCATGCTTTATCCTTCGCACTGGATTGACATCTTTGGCACAATCATAATAAGGGGACTATTTTAACATCAATATTTGATAAGGACCAATCACAATCATAGTATAATTGAGATCTGGTATTGAAGGTTGCATTGCCCTGAAAGGGAGGGCTTTGAACCTAGAGGCTTTCTGGTTGACAGTAAACCAGAGGGTGGTGGGTGTGTTGGCCACATATAGATACTTCAGCATTTATAATTCCATACGGGATTGGGCTGAAGTTTATGAACCACACCTACCCTATTTTTTTTCCTTTATACGGCAGCCATGGAGTATGTATCCAACTTGTGGACGCAAGTTCAAACAACATTTATTAGGTTTTTTCCTTCCTATTATTTTAATTTTGGGGTCAATTTTAAGTGCCCTATGAGATAGGTCAAGCTAATTAGATGGAATTGCAAAGGTGTTACCCGACTTTACTTTTCATTTCCATTTTGTACTGAAAATAATGAGGACATTCGTTATTCTCATTTTATTTTATTTTTTGACATGTTAATATGTTTAGAATTCTTTTTATATTTTCTTTTTCACATTTTTTTTTCATTTATTTGTTCATCCTCTTTCTTTTATCACTTCCTTCAGTTAGGTAAGATTTAAAACTCAGGATGAGATTCTTACCCCATTCGATTTAAGACTTTGTTTACTTACTATAGGATGCATAAGTTTGTGGGTGGTTTGTGCATCATGGATGATTAGTATGGACCCAATAGCTTAGGATACCCTCATTTGGAAGAGGAAAAAAGATAAAAAATTATGGGGACTTTAAAGTTTGAGATTCATCCCACGCATGGTCTACATTTGTTAGTTGCTGTATGGTGACCATGTTTGAAATCATTGAGTGACCCTGAGCCCTTGTTTGGTAGAGAGAAAAGGTGGGAGGAAGGAAAGGGGAGGGAATGAGACATATTTGTTCACTTGGTTAGGAAAGAAAAGTAGAAGGATAAACTTTTCCTTCCATCCCACTAAAATATTTCCTCCCAAAAGTGGAAGGAAAAGTGGAAAGAAATGTGGAGCATTGAGAGATCAACCCACCTTCAGAATCTTTTGCTCTGTCCTGTATTCTAGTAACTCACTTGTTAAGCCTGGCAAATTGGACCCAAACCCACTTGCAATAAATGGGTTTGGGTAATGATATATTGTTAAATGGGTTATTATTGGGCTACCCAAATCCAATCCCAATTATAATTGGGCGGTTCTGGGTTTACAAGCAGACCCATCGGGACCCGTTTAGAAAAATAAGAAGCAAACAAATACAAAGCAAAAACGAAAAACGTTCCTTCTCTATTCGAGTTCTTTCTAAGGCTTGAAACGTTCCTTCTCTGTTCGCTCATCCTTTTGTATGGTTGTCGTCAATCTGGGTGTACTCTAGGGTGGCTCCTTCTCGTTCGTTCTCATTGCTTTCTTAAGGATTTCTTCTTAATCACCACTTTCATTGTTCGAATTGTTCTCAAACCATGAAGAGGAGGTAATGAGCCATCGGCGAGGAGTTTTGTGATTTCCATCGGTAAGCTCCCTGTTTTTGTTTTTGTTGGTGGATAGAAGACAAATCTCTTTGCACTGTGATTTTGAGACAAAGGAGAAAACCCCATTTCGTAAAACCCAGTTTGGCTTTGGTGAAAAACCCACCTATAAAATCAAAATATTTTGACGTGTGAGTATCATAGTTTGATTGAGGTTCTAGGTGATTTTAGTTTGATTGGGTGGGTGCAATTTGACATGTTGATGTGATTTGATGGTGGTATGTGCAAGTGATTTTAAATTTATTATATGCTCACCAGCTGTTTGATGAAAATTCATATTGAGTTTTCAATATTCATGTGTATTATATGAGTTTGGTCACTATAATAAAACAAGAGCTTAAGCTCACATCCCATGTAAAAAGTTTCTATTGTTTTACTCCACCCCAAATTTGGCCTAATACATTGCCACCTGACATGCACTCATGATTGGTTATATGGGTTAAGAGGTAATTTTCAAGCTTGGTTGGTTATTAATTAAACTTAGTTTTGCATTTACACAACTTAATAAGTTTTCATTTGTAATTCATTTTATGTAGCTGAAGAAGATTTATTAGATGATGAATCTCAACTTATGGAAGATTTCCCAAACATAGATGATTCCAAGCTTCAAAGACATCTCTCCCCAGGATAGCAGTAAGGTAAAATTACAATTTGTTTCTATCTTTGGCTATTTCTTCATTTTAAGCCTTTTATCAATTATATTCTGGTTGGTTCACCAATAGTTTACTTGAATACAATTATATATGGATAGAAGGCTAGCTATGTTTGCTTTTGAGATCTTATTTTGGCTGTGGAAGTGATTCCCTACTTCTAATCCATCTGGAATTGAGACTAGCTTTATTCAGCTCTGCTCTCCATCCTTTTCTAGCATTGTAGCCTTCAGTTGTGCATGTATGAATTTAGTGTCAACAAATGTGACCTTGACACCAGATCAGCAATCATGTGTGATAATTTCATGAGAGGCCCAACATGGCCTTGTGTTGGAAATGCTACAACTAGCACATGTGGTAGCTTACTCATGATAAATGCTAGAACTTCCACTCTTCTAGTTGCATTGGTTTAGAGATAACACTAATATTTAAGTGCTTCTGGCCTTTTTTTATTTTTTTATTTTTTAATTTTTACAAGGCAACATACCCTTATTGACTTATTGAAATTAAGGGAAGTATATATTATACCTCTCTACAATTTTTTTTTTCCTCATTTTAGTAATTATCCATTATGACCTTGATTTTTTTATTGGTATTCATCAAATTTTAAAGGGGGATTTGGCCATCAATCGACCAAATATAACTTATTTAGCAAATAGTCACCCAACTCTTTTTTCAACTCACTTAGTCCATTTGGCTTATAGTCGACCAAAATATCCTCATTCTTATTAAGTTATTTATTTATCTCAAAACCATCCCATCACCATCTCTCTCTTCTCAAACCCTAACCCAAACAACAACTCCGATAGTAGCTGATTTCCATCAATGTCTCACCTCCATCGACGACGACTGGCTATGAAGTTCGTCGGTGTCGAGCTCCTTCGAACCAGATCTAATGACGAATACCAAATCTAAAAAAATCAGATCTAAAACTCACCAGATCTGGCTTCCCTACTTCCCTTCCTTTCTCTGCCTCTCTTGCTTTCTGTCTTCTTACTCTCCCTCTCTCTTCCACATCTAAACCTCACCAGTGAGCTTAGACTCCAATGATTTCTTTTGTCATCGATGATCGCATCCCCCATAACTAGGACCCTTTGTTGGCTGCAACTCGTTTTCAAAACTTTTATTACCACCATTTTCAACTCATCTTTAGTTCACTACTGTTTGTGTAATCTTTGGGTTTGTTATTTTTTAGGGTTAGGTGTTAAGTCTTATTCTCTATTTTTCCATTGGGACTCTTGGGGATTCACTTTGTATGCTACTTACATCTTCATTAATAATATAAACTTTTTCTGGATTAAAAAAAAAAAAAATTACCACCATTCTCATGTTTTTCTTCCAATCCTATGTCCTGGTTATTTTCAGTTGGGTTCATATAGTTTTTGCCATAAGGAAATATGTTGGGAACAATCCCAGCTTTGCAAGAAGTTGTTGCTGAACCTACATGCCTAAGTGAAGAAAATACCATCATTAAGTACATCACCAAATCCTAAATTATTACAAACCCCAACTCTCGAAGTAGTAAAATTTTATTACTTTGTTGTAAAATTTTATTACTTCAGAAAGTAGTAAAATTTTAGAGTTTTATGAGTATTACGTTAAACTGTGTCAAGTAGTAAAACTTTATGATTTTAATTTTTTTTATAATTACCTAATCAATATAGATATTTTTTCGAAGATGTCGACGAGTAGGTTCCAAAACTATAATTTTTTTTTTTTTTAAACGGATATGTATATTGTAAGTTATAAGTTTTTAAAAATCATAATAATACCAAGTTAAGTTAGTTACATAGGATGCTATTCATAACAAAAAAAAAAGGAGTGCCTTTAATAATAATAAAGGCAAACTAGGGATTTTCAAAAAATGTGTGATTAATCGATAAATAAATTTAGTTTCATTGACTAATTGACTTAGAAAAACTCATACTTGATTAATTGCCAATATTTTACCAAAAAATGGACTATTTGCTAATTTCCCCTATTTTAAAATATGGAAAATATATTGCATACACTATCCAATGATGTGCCGCCTTGCATTGAAAACACAAGCTTAACTAACTACCACATGTGCTAATTGTGCTTCTGGCTTTTTTTATGTTTGGTTTACTGAATTGTTCAATAATGATTCCATGTGGAACCTTCTAATTTTTATTTACACAGGCAATGCTAGCTCCATCGAATGCAGAACTGGTTTTTGGCACAGAAGCAGATGCGGAGAATTTACAATTCCATGGCTCTAAGAGAAGGAATGTGCTTTATACTGGACAAGGGATGGTAATAGGATCTGTTATTAAGTTGTTTTTGAGAAAACCCAAGGTGGCAAAGAAGGGGGAAAAGAGTGGGATGAATATATGGTTTTGTAACAGAGGGTGGAGATTAGTGTTTCGTTAAGTATTGCTAGGAATTTTTGGGTGTTTACTTGTCCAGTTGGGAGTTTTGGCATTTCTAGTTTGGGTGTTTGCTTTGGGTGATTTCTATGGTTCTAGTGTTGCTAGTTTTGCTTAGCTGAGTTTTCCTTGCTTCATCTTCTATTGTGGCCTATTACTTGGTTTTCCTTTTTGCTTGTGTCTCTAGTTGGGTTGGCCTGTTTTTTTGGGACCAGAGTTAATAGATTTATATGCTGATATGGTCTATTAATTTGCTTTGTCCATATTTAAATTTCAAAGAGATGTTCATATTCTCCTTGTGCAAAGTAATGTTACTCTATTTTTGCATCTCTTAGCTTGGTTTGTCCGTTTATTTCACTGTTAGTGTACATGTTTTGTAACTTGTAAGCTGATGGAATGGCTTAGTGGAGAGAATTTTTAGGATGAGAGAGAGAGAGAGTGTGTGTGTGTGTGTGTGTGTGCTCTTTTTTCCAATGATGTCTTTTGTGTGTGTGTGAGAGAGAGAGAGAGGGAGAGAGAAAAAAAAAAACCCCCCTAGGGCACAAAACGGGTCGGGTTTAGATATGGGTCAGGTCATAATTGGGTCGGTTGTCCATTTAGTTCACTATCTGTGCACATGTTTTGTAACTTGTAAGCTGATGGAATGGTTCAGTGGAGAGAATTTTTAGGATACTGGAAAGAGAGAAGGAAAAAAAAAAAACAAACAAACAAACAAACTAAGGCACAAAACAGGTTAGGTCAGAAAATGGGTCGGGTTTAGATTTGGATTGGGTCATATTTGGTTAGTTGCTAGTTGGTTTTGGGTATGCATAGTAATTGGGTTGGACATAACCCAACCCATTAATGACACAAATTACATGACCTGACCCGACCCAACCCAACCCATTTATATCCAACCCAAACCAACCTAATCCGTCCAGATTGCTAGGCCTATCACTTGTCATGAGTTCGGACGTAGTCTCTATAGATTTTTTTTTATTTTATATTATATTTTACTTTTGTTTTGTGGGTTCCATGGGAACTGCCTGCCATAAAAGTCCTGTCAAGATTTAGAGGTTCACATTATTTGACAAGAAAAGCACCATACCACCACCCCCACCACCACCACCACCACCTATGGCTCCAGAACCATCTGGCTCCACATTCGAAAATATCCATGTATTAAATACTTATACATATACTTCAACTTAGAAGAATATTGTTGATGTAAACAGAATAGCCACATGAACCAATGTTTGAATTTTGTAATTGAGAAGACGGTGATGGTCAATTTGCATTGAGTTCATAAGCCATGTGGGTCTATGTCCATCGTTTGCAAGGGATGTCCATTGCTTTAATACAAATGAATTATAACAACTTCCAACAACAAAATAAACATGTGTATCAAGAAAATAACTAAATTCCGATTAAAGAAAAATATATCATTTTGTGTCTCAAACCTATACCAAATTCAAATCTCCCTACCTATGAGCCTTGTAAAAAAAGTAACGTGTTCAAATCCACCAATGAAGTTAGGAGGTTGTTCTCAGCAAAATAGTCCGTATCTAAATTTCTTGTCCGGTAACATTAAAAAAAAGAAAAAAAAAAAAAAGAAAAAGGTTTGTTTGTTTTATCAAAATCAAGGGAATCAGAATTAGAATAAAATGAGATTTCAATTGTGAACTTGAGCTCCTTACTCCCAATGTTCTCTTGTGAGCTGTGTTTCGCATACTTGCATAGCATCAGTAAATACTTAATTAACTTTGATTTTCATAGCTTTTACAATGAGGGTAATTGATTTCAAAGTTAAATTTATTTTCTAGGAGTTAGAAAAACAACGATGTTTCAGTGGAATTCCGCAAATGTAGACATGAACTTTACCTCTGCAAGATGCAAAAGAAAATAAAATCCATGGAACTCCCTTACACATCCGAGTGCTAGAAGATCAATACTGCCTTTCAGCTTTTGTTTTTAGAAATTTGTTGAGAAAAAGCAGTGCTCAGTATAAAGCGACAAGTGGAATGCTTCACCCAAAACAATAGTTCTTTCACTGCCCAGAGTTCTTTCCTTCGTTAAATGCTCACAATCTCACCTTTCGGTATTTCAACTTGAATATTGTCATTGATGCCGCAAAGTGCCCACAGTTTTTTGCTTCCATTATCAAAAAGATTAAATGTCCTCCAAATCATACTTTTTCTTCTATTTCAATCTCCAAAATCTTATGCATCCCGTGACATGAACAATAATCTCCACAGGACTGTACAAAACACGGATTTTTTCCTTGCTTGAAATTGGCCAATAAATCCTGCTTTCAAACTGAAATATTCCAGAGAAATGACATATTTTTAATATCACCCCTCTCTTCTCCCAGCATCCCCAAACCATTCTCGGAGAGGCAACAGTTCTTAGTGGAATTTATCATAGTGAAAATCTCATGGCACATCACACACTGCTTTCAAGTGTCCATTCAAACTATCTAAAACTCTATAGATTGCCTTCCTTTTTTCATGTCTTATATCTTTTGCTAGAAACTCATGGACCATGTTCCCTACTTGAATTGAGCTACAACCTGGTATTTTTTCTATTCTTTGCTGTCTCATTGCTGCTCGAAAGCTCAAAGCATCTTCCCACCGTCCAATGGATGCACTCAAATTGGATATCAGCATAAAATAGCTAGGATTTGAAGGATCTTGATCCATAATCTTTCTGGTCACAGACTCTAATAGTGCACCATTTCCATAAATCTTACAAGAGGACATTAAAGTGGCCCAAATGACAGCATTTGGCTCCAAATGCATGCCTTCTATGAACCTGACTGCTTCTTCTAACTTCCCAGCTCGACCAAGAAGATCAACCATGCAACCATAATGCTCAATGCGGGGTTTAATGTTAAACTCCCATATCATCTTGTCATATACCCTTCTACCCTCTTCCACAAACCCTCCATGGGTGCAAGCTGACAGAACAGCAATGAAGATGATATCATCTGGTTTTATTCCTTCTAAACACATCCTATTAAAGTGATCTAAAGCTTCTCTACACTGCCCATTGACGGCTAAACCTGAAACCATTGTTGTCCATGTAATAATACATTTTCTAGCCATCAAATGGAAAACTGCTCTTTGCATTTTCTACTTCCCCGCATTTTGCAAACATGTCTATCAGAGCATTTCCTAATGGAGTAGACAAGTCAAACTTGTTTTTCTTAATATAGGAATTGATCCATTTTCCATGTTCAAGGGACCCCAAGTGAGCAGAGGCAGAGAGTACACTGATCAAAGTACTCTCATCTGGCCTGCATTCGCCATTAATTAACATATGATGAAACACATGAAGAGCTTGATCAAACATGTGATTATGAACATAACCTGAAATCATAGCATTCCAAGAGACCACGTTTTTAACTGGCATCTGATTGAAAATGTCGCTCGCAGATTTAAGATCTCCAATCTGGGCATATCCAGAAATAATGGCCGTCCAAGAAACCACAGTTTTCTCAGGCATTTGGTCAAAAATACACTGCGCAGTCTTGACATCTCCCACTCTTACATATCCAGATATCATAGAATTCCAAGAGACTTCATTTCTTTCCTGGCATCCTCTGAAAGACCGAACGAGCCAAATCCATATTTCCCACCTTAGAAAGCCCAGTAATAATGGAATTCCAAGTCACAATGCTCCTCTCTGGCATCGAATCAAACAACCTAATTGCAGGTTCTATTTCACCACGACTCATGTACGCACCAATCATAGAATTCCACGAAACAACATCCTTTTCGGGCATTTCCTCAAACACCCGACAAGCAGACTCTAAATCCCCACCGCACTTAGCATAGAAATCCAAAAGGGTATTCTGAACAAACACGCTCGAGTTGAATCCCAATTTCACAATGTCACCATGTACCACTGTACCATCTTGCACCGCTTCGAACGACTCGAAACATCTGATAAGGAAAGTGAAGGTGAAACTGTTGGGCGTGACCATCGTCGACGCCTTCATTCGATTGTAAATACGTAAAGCGGCTTTATGGGTCTTTCCTATAAAGCATTTGATGATTGTATTGTACGCAACAACATTGGGATTGTATGAAGTTTGAAATATATGAAGGGCGTAATCGAGCGAATCGAGTGAGGAGGAGAGAGAGATGAGTTTGGGTAGTATAAAATGGCTGTCTTGGAGGCCATGGATGAAAATTTGGAGATGGGTTTGCTTCAATTGTCTTATACTTCTGCAGTTTTGTAGAAATTGGAGCATTTTCTGCTCCATTGTTGTATATGGTCAGGAGAGCAAGGTCCGAAAGACAGTTCACTATAGTTGTTTCAGGGAGAAACAAAGGATGGGCACTTTTGTAATTCCGTGTAGATTATGGGCACTTCTGATTATCATCCAACTACATGCAATCCAATATATGGTGAAGATGGAGTGAAGCATACAGTATGCAGATAAGTTGAACCACACACTATCATTCCTCTCTGAGTCATTCCCCTGTGTGTGTTAAACAAGAACGAACTCCCTCCAAATAACAGTCAGAACAACAAACTAGTAGACTATGAGATGAAAATAAGAAGTTTGCCCCAAAACCCACTAGAAATAACACACTGCTCTCAACCACAAACTCAAAGCACACATCAAAATCACCAAAACCAAATCCCTTCACATCCCACTTTCCCCAAACAAAACCCTGAAATTTGCCTCACAAAAGGCTTCCCAAATCACTCAAATTGGTCTTACCTTATAAGGAAATACCTCTCCCAAGGAGCACCAAGAGAAGCTCTTGTCGTATATACCCGAATTCGCCATAAAGGAATCTGCCTTTTGGGTGTGGTCCCTTTACTTCTCAAGGCTTGCGCATCTCTTTCCATCCTTCACCATGGGAAAGCTTTGCACGCCGAGTCGATTAAGGCCGGTGTGGATTTCGATGTTATGGTGGGAACCTCATTGGTTTGTATGTATGCTAAGTGTTATGGTATCGTTGATGCTCGTGAGGTGTTTGATCATTTGCCGGAGAAGAATGTGGTGACATGGAATGCAATGATAGGTGGGTACATGAGGAATGGAGATACTACATCTGCGTCAATTTTATTTGAACAGATGTCGATGCGAACAGCTGTGACGTGGATTGAAATGATTGATGGGTTTTCGAGGAGGGGAGATACTATGACTGCTCGGAGTTTGTTTGACCAGGCTCCGGCTGAGTTGAGGAATGTAGGTGACATGGACTGTGATGGTTGATGGCTACACCTAGTAATGGGGAAATGGAGCCTGCAAGGAAAGTTTTTGAGGAGATGCCAGAGCGGAATTGCTTTGTGTGGTCATCGATGATTTGTGGGTACTGCAAAAAGGGTGATGTGGAGGAGGCGAGGGCCATTTTTGATCGAATTCCAGTGCGGAATTTGGTGAACTGGAATTCAATAATATCTGGGTACGCACAAAATGGGTTTTGCGAGGAAGCTTTAGAATTATTTGCAAAAATGCAAACTGAAGGGTTTGAGCCAGATGAAGTTACAATAGCAAGTGTTTTATCCGCTTGTGCTCAGTTGGGTCTGTTGGATGCTGGTAAGGAAGTCCATCATATGATAAATCGTAAGGGGATACAGCTTAATCAGTTTGTTTTGAATGCATTAGTTGACATGTATGCGAAATGTGGGGATTTAAGCAATGCAAGATTAATCTTCGAAGGGATGCCCCAGAGGAACAATGCCTGTTGGAATGCCATGATCTCAGGTTTTTCAATTCATGGACAAAGCAAAGAGGCTCTTGAGTTTTTTGGCAGAATGGAGGACTCAGAGGAGACACCCGATGGGATAACCTTTCTTTCCGTTCTCTCAGCTTGCGCACATGGAGGGTTTGTGAATGAAGGTTTAGAAATTTTCTCCAAGATGGAAAATTATGGCTTGGCAGCGAGCATTAAGCATTATGGGTGTTTGGTGGACCTTCTGGGCCGGGCAGGGAGATTAAAAGAGGCTCATGATTTGATTAAGGGAATGCCAATGAAACCAAATGATGCAGTTTGGGGAGCTCTTCTCGGAGCTTGTCGGATTCATTTAGACATGGAGACAGCGGAAAGGGTGGTGGAAAAGGTTGGCACTCAAGATTTCAACATGCATTCAGGTGATGATTCGCATTATGTGTTGCTGTCGAATATCTATGCAGATTCTGATAGATGGGAGAAGGCCGAAAGGTTGAGGATGGTCATGGGGAATAAAGGGTTCCAGAAGACACCTGGTCGCAGTTCAATTATGCTCAGCAACTCTGAGAGCCAGTTTCTTGCCATAACGAGATGAACTGTAAGTGAATGACAGACAGTGGTGAGCATTAGGCCTAGACTCCTCTACAATTGTTGCACCTTTCCTGATCACTGCAAGCTACATCACAAAGGATGCCGCCAAACCTGGAAAAGGAAAACTTCGTAATTCAACCGTGCTGCTTTTAAATGTGGTTAGGTAACCATTCCTCTGAACCATGATGTACCAGGCAGAGAAGTGATTGGGAACAGTCTGTCAATATTAATAGTTAAAGAAGTATTGAAAAGGAGCTAAACCCTGAAGAACTTCTATGAAAAAAACTGGGAGGATGGCCCTCTATATCTTACAATAATGAAACCACTGCCAGGTAGCTTCTACACAGCTTTTCTCAAAAATTTGATCTGAATTAAGATATAAATTTCAGATCAACTCTATTGTAGTTTGCATACATTCTTTTTCTGTCGTAAATTACACTACGAAACAAAAAATTATTTTTACACTGTCTCCAATCAGACGACACGGAAAGAGTCAGCTATCTTTTTCAAATCCTTGTAGTGTCGCTTCCATTGAAGGCCTACACAATCACAGTGAGTATAAATATTTAATGTCCGTTTATAGTTAATGATTATTGTATAATGATATGAAATGTGAGAAGGAAGGATAAAAGTATCTTTACCATTTGCGGTTATGTTGAATAAGTATAGGCGATTTCCAGCTGCAGTTGCTGTGATCAGGCAATGAGGCGGCTCCAATTCAAACTGGTAATATGTTCTTCCTGAGTGTTCTGCTACGCTTAGACTTAAAACCTTCCCTTCTACATTCTCCCCAATCACTTCTGGTCCAAACGCATTGATCACTTTCTCTGGAGGTCCAATTTGTTCAATTTTAGCGTCTTCACCAAGATCTACACATCATACAAAACCACAATAAAGTAGTGAATATTCCAAGCTCATCATACCAAGTTTCGTGTGCGCGCGAGAGAGAGAGTGAGAACATAACTTGAGTTTCACTTAGAGATTATAGTTAACTTTGTCAAGGTTTGAAATTATACGAGCATCCGAGGAAATTTTGCAGAAACAGAACACAAACAAAAAGAACTCGGGGAAACTCACTATCTGCAAATCTGAGGACAGGAGCAACAATGACAAACAACCGTCCTTCTTTAGGGCTACCAAATCTTAAATCAATCTCTGTACCACCTAGATCTGCAATTGATACAGGTACCTGTAATGCAGATCAAGAATCTAACTTAGAGAAATTGGGGTAGAGATGAATCTATTGTTTTTGAAGAAAAAAAGACTAGTCTGGGTGAATATCCAAGTCAAAAGCTAGCTTGATTGGATAATCATACAATTCAATCTTTCATTTTGTGTTGATAAAAATAAAAGATAACGTTTTTGACATTTTGAATTTGGCATCAAAGATGTAAAGTGAAAAATATAGGTCAAAGACTATAATTCAATGGGAGTAGATTCTTACCTCTTCCCAATCTTGAGGCACCTTAAAGGCATAAGGTATGATAGGACTCCATCCAACACCGTGCCCTCCAGACTTCTCATCTGGTCTCTGGTATGTCCTCCAACCTGTCTGAGCATTTTATTTTCTACTGAAGGTGGTCACCCATATAAACAATAGAAGAAGAAAAAAATCCAATTCAAAGGGATCGATCCAATCTTCAGCTGTTCGAATTTAAGTTTCTAGAAAGGAGCCTACGCATGGTTTTGGGCTCAATGTGGGGAAAACTGCAGAAAATATTCCCAAATATGTGCAGAGAACATGTGAAATCTGATTTGTCTCATGAAACAACATAGCTGAAGAGAGGATAAAATGGGAATATCTTTCATTATTTATCTATTTTGCTTCCTTTTCATTGTAAATCTTGATTTGATTAGTAAGTGTTGAAATTAAGAAAAGACCAGCAGAAGTGAATACAATTAATGATAAATATCTTGAGCATGTATATGGCATGTGGAGATAGAATCATTAGTATTAAAACAACTTTTCTCCATGAAATTTGACTTAATACTGTGACTCAAGTTCCACAGATCTCAAAAGAATTGGAGAGAATTATGATGTTTTCCATCAGTCTAGGACATACCCATGAAAAAACCATTAATTTTATCCTTCCCAATTTTTTCATTGTTGCATGTCAAAATTTATAGTAAAAAAGACAAAGAATACAAGTATGCAAGACTATGAAAACCAACCTTGTTCATCTGGTTCAGACAGGCCAGGTATCCTCCCTGCTAAGAGGCCTTGTTTCACAACTGCCAAACCATCACTTGGAAAACCCAATACTACAGATGAAATTAAAGAAACCCCAGAAACCATAGCTGATCTTCTCTTCAAAAAGCCTGAGAATTTCTCAGTTTCTTCATCAACATAGCCACTTTCTCCTGAACTTGCAGTAGCTCTCGTTCTTGAAGACCCCCTCTCTGGTGAAATTTGAGCAAACAAATAGGGAGAAGGAATTATCTGCTGGTGATTTCTCCAGGAAAAGCAACAGCTAGTGAATATGGTTGTTCCCATTTTCCCTTGACCCCAAAAAGGGCAAAAGAGGTACAGAAATGAGAAAGATTTGGAGTGATCCCTACAAAGGATTCAAGAGCGGAAATTATACAAAGAGATTGGTTTCTTTGTTTTGGTTTTTAATAAGAAGATTAATAGGGTGGTTTTATTTGGTTGGAGAATGGTGTAGAAGTTGAGGTCCTAACGGTGTCTAATGTCTGGTGTTGGTTTTTGTGTGGACGTGGTGTCACAGCTTTACCCATTCTGGCTTCACTAGGAATCTAGAAATCGTCATTCTTGCCCTGACAAGTGGCACATGCTTTAGTACTACTACTCACTTATTGCCACATCACTTGAATACGTAATGTGTAAAGATGGTGATGTAAGAGGACTGTTCCATTGGGCTGGGCCCAAAAGCATGCCACCGAGGAAGTTGAGAGCTCAAACAACTAGGTCCCGTAAAATATACCACATTCATCACCTTAATTCTTTGCCAATAATCAATAGCTGCAAATGAAGAATTCAGATGCATTAAATTTTGACTCACATTGAAAATAATTCTTATCTATGTTACTTAACGATGCCTTGAATCATGACGTGTGAATAAGAAAAATAAAAAATATAGTGCTATTTGCCCGACTCTCACACGCAGTAGAGCCTACAGCCATGTTAATATGTTATAGAACTATCAGAGTGGAATGATTTCCAGACTGCTGCCTACTCTTTCAGCTTGAGTCGCTCAGCGATCCTTACTGCAGCTGCATGGGATTTGGAGATTTTTTTCTTTTTTCCTTTTTTCTTTTTGACATTTACATCCTTGGAGATGCTCGATGTGGTTCATGCGGTAATGTTGTTGGTAATAACCGGATCAGTAAGTAAGGCCGCAAACTGGGAACACAAGCATAAGCTCATGCGCGCTTCCACACCCACATACCGATGAGGCACATAAAAGTAAGTAGCAGAACTTACACGAGGAAAAAATGAGTCAGTAAATACAATACTTACTATAACTACATACAATTAGGTACTCTATCGGCAACAATTTTTCCTGCCAGAGGATATGATAGCCGCTCTCGCTCATAGTGTCCACAAAACATTCAAGTCGGACAAATTAGCCTGCTCTACAAAATTCAGAGCATGACTAACCAACTGAAAGAAAACTTAGGCAAAACTATATTAAATAATGGAATCGTTGTAAAGAATCTAAAGAATAATGCACAACAAAGATACATGCAGCAAAGCAGAAAGGATCATCTGGTGAGGGAGATCAGGGTAAAGGCATGGGAGGTTTCCACTTATAGAATTCTACAAGGTTTCTATTTACAATCGATCCATTGTGCAGCCAGAACGTTTCAGTCGACTGATGGAATTGTCTCACTTTCCTCTGAAGTTCCCACAAAATTCCATGCATTGCCGAACATGGCTCTGATTCTGGAGCGTAAACCCATAAGCACCTCACTTGTCTACCACGGGCTATCAGTCCCTCTATCTCTTCATCTGGAGACAAAAAAAACCCAAGTAAATGAGCTATAATGAGATATGTTATAGTAAGTGTGGCAGGAAAAGAGTGCTAGAATTTGACCTGGTATTGATTCTAGGTACTCCAAAAGTTGGGGTCCTATGCGGGTGGATGGCCACTTGATAGATATTTGAGTGTAGTCAATGACATTCTGAAAAGGTAATTCTACTTGATCTGATAAGATCACAGGGACACACTCCTGTGATGGGAAAAATAAAATAAAATTATTACCTACCACATCTTATAAGTGAGTGTGTGTGTGTGTGTGTGCATGTGAGAGCATGTTGTGAGAGAGAGAGAGAGACCACAAAATATGACTCGTAGAAGCGAAGGGTCCATGATGACTCGCCACGAGGAGCTAGGCAGAACTTGGCATTGCGCAGGTGTTGAAAGTACTCCATCCTACCCAATTTGTCAGGGCCACTGAATTTCAATTCTGGAGATTCCAACTGTATATATAATCAATATGCATATTATCTGGAGGTAATATTTTTTAAATAATGAAAAAAAAAAAAAAAAGGGTAATTGAAAGGCAATAAAAAAATATGTCCAATGTGATGAAGTTATATCATGCATCAACTGAAAGAATCAAAACCTACCAAGAACACAAGAGATTCACAAAATTGAAATGTTACATACACTACTAAAATCACAGATTACCAGTAAAGCCAATAATTATTGGAAATTAGTTGAACCAGTAACTTCTAAACACAGAGCAACATATAACAATGAATCAAATGGAGTTGAATAAAACAAGATGTCATCACCCGTTGGCAATGGAGACGTAGCAATGTCCCTCGCCAGTGAAACTAAGACATCCCACAGGTGATTCAATCAACGCACATAGCACTGATCTTAGCATCACTACAACTGTTTATTGTAATTATTATTATTATTATTATTATTGAGGTCCATTTGTAGTTTCTGAACTTTCTATATGTACTGCTAATGCTTACACAAGGAATAGCCAATGGTCATTTTAGAGCAAAGAAGTAAAGCTGGATTAGAAGACCATACAGATGAATAAAAATTTTCTTCATATCATCAACATTGAGACAAACATGAATTCAAAGAAGAAGACACACCTTATCTGGGTATTGCTTTGATAGCTCCATCAATTGAAGACGACCCATCTTTCCCTGTGCTCGTCCTAAGAAGTTTGCCAAATACTTCCTCTTTGATAAAGGCAAAGGCTGAACTAAGGTAGCTCCACTTTTAGTCATCCCATCATCAACATTTCCAGGGATGATGATATCTTTCCATGTATTAAAAGCACTTGTGTCTCGCTTATCTGTGCGATCCCCCTGCACTAACACAAAAGGCATTCTTTAACTAAGAAAATACGATTTGCAGAAGACTACACTTGGAACATAACAATGAAGACTAGGGAAACATACACCTAAACTCACCTAGGCTGATTGTATTATTTATGGAACACGAACAATATTAACTTCTAAGGCACATCAAAGGTATGTAACAGATATATGATGTCGTAAGTTTAGATATGCCAATCTGTTTTAACACAAAAAGAATTCGCTCAAAGTCAAGGGAAACCTAGAATCATCATATCCTTTAAGACTCTAGCTTATAAATTGAGGCACTTATGAGACACACTTCACATCTTGAGACTCGATATACACCTGAAATGTGTGCCCTATAATTAACTGTAAATACAGGGCTTTCATAACATAATTGAGATTTACCACTAATTTAATCTCTTTTCAGAGTTTAACATGTTTTATACTATAACCAACATTTCATCCAATAAAACACCTGGATCTATATATTACTAAGGAAAAGATAACTTCTGAGGCTCCATTCACATTAATAAACTAAAATATGGTCCCTTTAACATTATCTAACTAGATTTCCCTGCAGTTGTTTGTGAGAATTGAAATTCACAACTTAGCTTGATGACTAAATTTGAAATTTCTTCAAAATTTAGTCCTGAAAATCCAGAGACATGCATTAGTACATTATTTGTCAATATTGAGGACTTGAGGTCAATGAAACAATTTACATATGTATGTCCAACTACAACTCTTCCATTTACACCTATCACAATACAATATACTTAAATAACAGAATAAAAATCAAGGGTTTCATAGTCTGAAATTTTTATTTCTCTACTTTTAAGATTCATTTCTAATTGGAGAAAAAAGAGGGTGGTAATATTTATAACTTACACCTTGCCTCATATAGCAAAAAATGTTTCATTATTGCCTCTCAACTTTAAAAATTATAAATCAACACAACCAAATGGAAGCCAAAAGAACCTAGTCAAACCATGCAATCCAGTCCGAGTAACATTTTAGTTGCTTGATACAAACTGCATTTGTGTTTTTCCAAAGAGAGAACCAAAAATGAGTTGGCAAGCGTAAATACCTCAGGAGTAAGAATTATAGAACGATTCAAGTATATTGCCCAGGACCTAAACAAGTGAGCCCCAGCACCACTGAAATTGAGAAAGAAAACATAAGTGCATCAATAAGAAGAAGAGTACAAAAAATACATACATATGAAAGCATCATGAACCACCAACATAAGTCATGTGTGCATATGCACATAAATATGAATTTGTTTAAATCACGAGAATGACTACATGACAAATTACCATGATAGTCACAAACAACAAACAAATAAATTATGAAACCCTTGATTTCCTACTTTTCACACACTTCAATTCAATAAGCTTAGTTGAGCTTTCTCACTTTCCATTTCAATTACTCCAATCATAATCTAGCATTTTTTTAGAAACATGAAAACTGTTTCCAAGGAGTCATTTTCTTTCTCTTTGTTGCACATTTTTGTATATACATATTAGCTCGGTAAACCTTGCTCTAGACACCAATCCAAGACCATCAAGCTATGGGCCAGGGTAGCATGCTTCAGCGCCCCAGATCACACCAACCCTAATTACCCACCAGGTCCTGCCACCAGCCCAAGTAGGTTGTCAGCGTCTGGGTAGAAAGCATAGCATAAGGGACAAGCCTCTGAGGTGTAGAATTACTCAAGGCCCTTGTTGCACTGATAGTTAGAAATTGCCTATTAAAGGAGAGACCTTTGGGCCCAAATAATCCCCTTGAAAGGGAGAGGCATGCCTAATTTCAAATGCCACGTGTTAACTCTTTTTCTAGTATTTATGTCTTGTAAACACCATGTATGCAAACCATGTAATGCGCAAGACACAACATTATTTGTCATTATCCTTCAAATATCCACTATGACAGAAACAGCACTGCAGAGAGAGAAGGGGGGGGGGGGGGGGGAGAGTTGAGTTAAAAATTATCTTATCTATCTCCTTCAAACTGTTCCTTAAGGTTATCTTCAACACAAGTTCTTTTTCCCTGTTTTTCTTGATCATTAGGATGATACGAGATATAAATAATTAAAACGACACATTATACCTCGGAAAGATGAATATATGGTTGCGGCCCACCAGATAGCCTGAAATATGGCATTTGACTTAAAACCTGAATGCAAAACCCATAATATTATCAAAACAAAACAATTATGAAAGAAGTTTATGTGTTTTATTTGAAACAAACGCTAACCCTCTGTTTGGTTCCTGGATTCCACTAAGGAAGGAAAAGGGAAGGGAAAAAAAAATGAGAAGGAAAGAAAATGAAAGGAAAATATGAATTTATATAAGATTATATTCTCTTCTTTTTTTTCCCCGACAAAATTTGGTAACCAAATAGAGCCTAAATGAAAGCAAAGCAAAGATGTCCAAAATAACTAAAATGCCTATAAACTGTTGACTGACACATTTTGATTCTAAACTACCACAAGCTCTAACACATCCTAATCACTCGCCAAATTAACGCTGAACATAAAACCCAAGCAATGGACATGAGCAACACAAAGAAACTAGTACTCAAGTCAAACTTTTATCCTATCTATATCAGGTGCAATTTGAAGTACGAAAACAAAGTGTTTACCCTCACGTATGTTTGGTTAATCTCTTTATCATTAAGACCTCCCATCATCCGAACACATTTGGCATAAGCTGGAACAAAGAACAGGTCCGCTTCCTCTTTCTTTCTCGTTCGAAATCTCGATTGTAGAAGTAGCCTATGTATTTTAACCTACAATTGACAAGAAAATGAAAATTTGATATCATTAATAGAAGCCCACATAACAGTTAAAAGATTCATAATAAAAACACGTAACCTTGTTTGGTTACCAAGAGAATGAAGGCAAATAAAAGATAATGCCACTCTAGAGCTTATAGACCTGTTTGACTATGTCACAAACAACAACAAAAAATTAAAATAATTAATTAATTAATTAGGAATGTGTTCCTCAAAAAATGTTCTCTGAATTTATTCATTTTCTCTCGAAAAAAGTGCATTTTCAGAGAACATAAAAACGGTTTACTCATCTTCAATTCTCTATTTTCTTCTGAAAAAACATAAAACTGAAAACGCCGAAATTTTTTGCTATTTTCTGAAACAACGTTTCTGAGAAAAGTTTTTCCAACATTATTGAAAAATTGAAACCCTAGATATCCGAATTCGACTGTAAAATTACCTGAGTGCCCCACTGGCCTTTGACGCAAGCATCAGGGGAAATCTTACCGTCCCTGCCATACATCAAAGCTTTCAAGCCATCAATTTCCAGCTCATCGTAGACGTAGATCTTGAGGGCGAGGAGGGAGCCGTAGCCACGGTCGGGCCAGGAGACGGATCCGCCGTTGGTGAGGCGGAAGAGGTTCTGTGATGTGTAGACGTGATCATCGGAGGAATAGGTGTTGGTGTTGCAGGAAGAGAATGATTGGTCGAAGAGCCTGGTGAGGAAGAAGGTGGTGGCGATCAAGGCTAGGGCGCCGATCTGGTGTGTTCTGGTGCAGGGAGGGTTGTGGTGCGGTGCGAAGGTTCTGGTTTTGGTGGTTGGGCTTCCCATGCCTCTCCCCAATCTCCAGTGTGAAGCTCAGTTGCGTTAAACAGGGCATGTAGTGCGTAGTAGTGTAGAACGGTGATGGCGATGATGATGGACCGGAGTCGGGTATGAAAAGGGCCAGGGTCCAGCTCCAGGGAGCCTGTTTCAGAGGTGGATTGGTTTTTTATTTATTTATTTTATTTTGGATAGTGGATTGGGTTAGACAGGAGGAAGGAAATTGCTGTTCTTTCTGACCGAGTCCCCAATTGAACAACAAATTTGACCCAGAATTGAGAGGCAGAGTTGGAGTTTGATCTCCAATTCTGATTATAGTATTTGGGCTAGATATAGAGTTAAAATTGTAATTTAGGATCAACTTCATAAGATTGTCCCCATAGGTGAAAAAAAAAGTGGTCTCTGAATTCTTTGCAGAGGGAGCTATTATTTGAAATGGAATTGCAAAATCTTTTCAAGAGAAGGGTGAGTCTTAATCTGATAGATGATAAAGGACCCGTTTGGGATTCCTTGGGCGTCTAAATGAAAATTAAACAAATTTAGTACTCTATATTTTTACATACTATTAAAAGTAGAAATCCATCACATTGAAAAAAAAAAATTCAAAAAAATAATAATCATCATTATAGATGATTATTGAATCCATTTTTAGCAAACTTATGCAGTCGTAAGTCTACTTTTAAGTAAAATGAGTTTACTTTTATAACCGTAGTAAATGCGTAAAATTAAGTTTACCCTTAATTGTTATTTTTTGTTTTCAAATTTTAAAATGACATAACTTTGGATCTAGATATCGATTTTCAATAAAATTTATATATTTAAAATCTATTCGTCGAGCCTTTCAAAACAAGACCCATGATGAAAATAAAATTATGTATAAAAAAAAAAATAGTTACATTGATTACATATTTACATATATTGGTTTTAAAATAAATAAACAAGTAACTATTTTAATGTGGGTTCAATTTTATACAATTTCTCATACAAAATTATTAAATTTATTAGATATAACTAGTGAATCAGTTAAATTAATGTGTTTGAAACTAAAAATTTGTAAGATTTAAATATTTTGTGACTAAAATTCAGTCACAATTGACTTAAAAGTAATTGTTTTCATGTAACTATTTTTCTGTGGGTTCAGTATATATTTCAGTTACAAGTAAATGTTTGCCCAGATTTAATTGATTTTTTTTTTTTTTTTGGGAAAAATTAGGGAAAAGATTCATGATAAATATAAAATTATGTATAAAAAAATAAAAATAAAAATAGTTACATTAATTATATGTAACTTTCTAAGAGGAACCTTTTGTTACATAATATGAAAGGGATAATATTATTTGAAAATATCTAAGAGGGACCTCTAGCTACATAAGATTTTATGATAGACTTATGGTTGCACAAGTCTAACTTTATGGACTTGTGGCCAAAGTCTCTTAAATTTTAATATAATAGCATTTCAATAATTTCAAGAAATTGATCTTATGCTCCCTGTAAGGTTGGTAGAGTTGTCAACCTCTGTATGTGCTTCCTAGAGGTTATCGTTTTAACTCTTCAAATTGTTGTTACTTATGCGAATATGAAACATTTCACACGAACCATTGGAGGATTTAGTTTGATTCTATAACATCAATTACAGTAATGACTCAAACATTTGTAAATGAAAAATTATTATTGATCCTTAGATTTTTTCACTAAGGATGTGATGAATTACATGGCATGCATTTAAAAAGTACAAATCATCATGTAACTACCATGGCATCATTAGGTGTTTGTGGGCATACCTATGGCACCCATGTGTTTTTTCCTATACACACCGAGTCACTCCAAAAGCATTAGCTATTTTTTAACCATCTTTAACTAACAAAATGATTATTTTTTTTTTTAAAATAGATAACTAGTTATTTAAGTGAGTAGTTCAAGGGCACTCATTATTCGTTAGTTATTTCGAAATGTTTCTTTATATTTTTCATTTTTTTAATCATTTGGTGAAGAAAGAGAAAGAATGGTAAAAACTAAAAAGAGATGAGGAAAATGTAAGAGAATTGGATAATAGAATAATATTTAGCTAGTTGATATCCACTAGTTAAATGTAACTGAAAAAAAAAAAAGATAATAACTAAAATAGTTACCATATATCTAATATCTTGAAGAAGGAAATATTTGTGATGGGCATGCTGCATGCCATGTTTGAACCTAATGCTCTAAAGAGAAGTCTTAGAATCTCAACCAACTAGGCTGAGGGTAGAGCAGCTAAGAAGGAATTATTTGTATGTTAAAAAAAGAAGAAGAAGAGGTGAACTCTATGCTCTTTTAAAAAAAAGAGCGAAGAAGGAATTATTTGTATGTTAAAAAAAATAAAAAAATAAAAAAGGAGGAGGTGAACTCTATGCTCTTTAAAAAAAAATAAAAAAAATATTCTACCACTTGCATTAGTGAAATAACATCACCAAGGACCCATTTGGTCGTCTAAATTAGAATTAAACAAATAATCCGTATAATATATTTCACATAGTATTAAGATCAATCTGTTATCTTGAATGCGACTAATATTTTAAAAAAAATTAAAATTATCACTATAGTTGATAGTATGAGATCAATTTTAGGAATTTATAAATGTCTCCATTTAAAACTTTCAATTTCATTTGTGACTCATCGTTCTCTAAAAGTTTTTCTTAAAAAATGACTGGATTTGTGATTTCAATATTTTGTAAAATATACTAAAATTATTTAATTCTCGTTTAGACAACCAAATAGGTTGGCCAACTAAAATTGGCAAGGGGTTTAGATAGGTCACCCGCGGGAGATGTTCTTAGTCAACGAAGTAAACAGGCGAGGAGCTTGACGCACTCCAAAGATATTTTTTCCGAGACATGTGGTTCAGATTGTCCAAGGCATGGTTCCAGGAAGCTCCGACTTGAAGATCAATAGTTTAGTTCCATTTACATTCCAGAGAAAATAACAATTCTGGTGACCCATTAGGGCTGTGCTCAGCTTGTGATCGATCAACAGATTTCTCAAACAGAGGGCAGCGAAAGCTTCAATTTCTTGCTTTCTACTCACCACCCCAACAACCACAAGCTCTTTAGATTTATTAAAGGAGCTATCTCTCATGGCTGAGGTAGTTGTATCTCCCCTTCTACAGGTGATCTTCGACAAACTTGCTTCATCTGCCCTCACAAAGCTGGGATTTAGCAAGGACTTGGAAAGGCTAAAGCAAACGCTACCGATAATTCAAGCTGTCATTGAAGATGCAGAAGAACGACAGCTGAAAGATAAAAAGGTGAAGATTTGGCTGACAAGGCTTAAAGATGTGGCATATGATGCCGATGACCTACTGGACGAGCTCGCCACCCACGATCTAAGGAGAAGTATGAAGAATGAGAAGAAGGTATGGATGACTTACTTGAGTTTCGAACCATTTATGAATTCCTTCACAATATCTCGTAAACTGAAACAGATTCGAGAGAGATTAGATGATATAGTGAGAGATATTTCTAATTTCCAGTTCACAAAAGTAGTTGCTTATGAAAGGACAGATACTAGAATTAAACGAGAAACCGGGCCTGATGATGAAGATGAGACGGAAGTTTGTGGTAGGAGAGAAGAGGCCAATGGGATAGTAGACTTGTTGTTGACATCAGGAAACATGAGCAATCCAGTTGATGTTTCAGTAATTCCAATAGTTGGAATTGGGGGAATTGGGAAGACAACACTTGCTCGATTAGCCTATAATGATCAGAGGGTCGAGAGGCATTTTGATCTGAGAATGTGGGTTTCAGTGTATGATCATTTTAATGTCAGAAAGATCACAACCGAAATTTTAGATTATGCAGCAAAGCATAAATGTGAATATTCACAAATCGGTTTATTGCAGTCTCAACTGCGGGAGTCATTATCCGGGAAGAGGTACCTACTCGTGTTGGATGATGTCTGGAACGAAGATCGAGATGAATGGGATAAATTAAGAAATCCGTTAAGAGGGGGCTCAAATGGAAGCAAAATTGTAGTCACCACCCGCAGTTTAAAAATAGCATCGATAGTGAGCATGACTTCCCCCTATGTTTTGGAAGCCTTAGCGGATGATGATTGTTGGAATTTGTTCAAGCAACGTGCTTTCGCCAAGGGAGAAGAAGAAGAGCATCCCAACTTACTGCCTATTGGTAAACAAATTGTCAAGAAATGTAAAGGTGTCCCCTTAGCAGCCAAAATTCTTGGAAGCCTCATGCTCTTCAAAAGGGAGGAAAGTGAGTGGTCACACGTGGAAGGGAGTGAACTATGGAATCTGGATGAAGGCGAAAACAGAATTTTATCGGTCCTAAGGTTAAGTTGCAATCATTTGCCATCCCATCTCAAACGATGCTTCACATACTGTGCAGTTTTTCCAAAAAATTATGAAATAAATAGGGAAAAGTTGATTAACCTATGGGTTGCAGAAGGTTTGATTCAATCATCTGATGATTTGCAGAGCGGAAAAATGATGGAGGACACTGGTAATGAGTATTTCAATGATCTGTTGTTGATGTGTTTCTTCCAAGGTGTAAGTAATTGCCCCAGTGGTACTACAACAAAGTTTAAAATGCATGATATCATTCATGATCTTGCACAATCTATAGCAGGAAATGATTTGTTGATAATAGAGAATGAGGGTGCAGAAAAAATCTGAAAGCAAGTCGCCACTCATCAGTACTTCAAGGTAATCTTGCACAAACTCGTCATGCATCAGTAATCTGCAATTTCAAATCTACTTTAATTCCTGAAACCCTGTATGAAGCAAAGAAATTACGTACTCTCAATTTATTGTCTCTAAAAGATGACTCTGGGAAAGCCCTTCGGACTGCATTTAGAGTCTTCAAGCACCTCAGAGTGCTAGACTTAAGTGGATCTGGCATTCAAAGGCTGCATAAATCAATTGGTGGTTTGACATATTTGAGGTATCTTGACCTCTCTGACTCTCCTATAGAAACATTACCAGAAAATATTGGTGATCTTTGTAATTTGCAAACACTGAACCTCTCTGGTTGCCGTGATCTTATGGAGTTGCCACATGGACTGATCAATTTGGTAAACCTGAGACATCTGAATATAAAGGACTGTGTGAGACTTACTCGCCTGCCAGCAGATATTTTTAGTGTACGGTCTCTTCAAACATTGCCAATTGTTGTCATTGAGCCCCATAATACCTTCTCTTATCTTCGAAGCCTCTTGGAATTCAGCCGTCTAAATCTTCGTGGTGAGTTAAAAATTAAGCACTTGGAGAATATTACTATTGATGGAATTGCGTACTTGCTCAGTCATGAATGCAACCTGCTTTCCAACATGAAACTTCAATCATTGGGACTATCGTGGAGGGAGGACAACGAGGGAAAGTTGGAGCGTTACTCCTCAAGGCCGGCTGCAGAAAGACCAAATGCTTTCCACCATGAGGAAAGAGTGCTCCGTTGGCTCCAACCGAATGGCATTTTAAGAAGATTGTCTATAACAGGATACTCAGGAATCACGTTTCCAGAATGGTTCAATGGTGTTGCGCTCCCAAATCTCACCGAAGTGGTCTTGATCAACTGCAGAAGATGTGAAGTCCTTCCAACGCTTGGGCAACTTCCATTTCTCAAGGTTCTCATCATGCAAGGAATGGATGCTGTGGTGGAGATTGATAGTAGGTTCTATGGCGAAGGAGGAGACAAGAGGCTATTTCCATCCCTGAAGGAACTAACCCTCAGAGATTTCCCTAGCTTAAGAAGCTGGGAGAGCATAGATTTAAAAGAAGCATTCACATGCCTCGAAAGACTTTCTATCATCAAGTGTCCTGGTTTGATCATGATGCCATGGTTTCCCATTCTTCAACATCTGGAACTGCGGAACTGCAACGATATGATATTAAGATCAGCAGCAGACCTAGCCTCGCTCTCCACCCTTTTCATAGACGTCTTCCCAGAACTATTCTTTATACCAAAAGCACTGCTGCCAAACAAAACGCTTCTCACGTCTCTAACAATTAGCTCCTGCCCCAGGCTAGGCTCACTGCCTATGAGTTTGGGAAACCTCGCAGCTCTGAAATCATTGACCATTCGATGGTGTGAGGAGCTAGATACTTTGCCACATGGAATGAGAAACCTCACCTCTCTGGAGACTTTGGAGATTAGTGAGTGCCCTAGACTAGTCTCTTTTCCAAAGGAAGGCATAGAAGGATTGAGCTCCCTTCGATCTTTTTCTATTGAAAACTGTGCAAACCTGACTTGTCCGCCAATGGGAATGGAACACCTCAGAGCACTTGAGCACCTAACAATTATGTATTGTCCGAGGCTGGCTTATCTACCAGATGGTCTGCGACAACTTTCGTCCCTTCGAAGTTTGACCCTTTTAAGCTGCCAAGAGCTTACATCTCTTCCAGAGGGACTGCAACACATCAAGAATTTGCAAAACCTGGAAATTCGTAACTGTCCAAACCTGAAGAATTTGCCTGAGAGGATAGAGAACCTCATTTCACTTCGAACTTTGGCAATTTCAGACTGTGAGAACATAAAGTCTCTGCCAGAGGGGCTATAACGTCTCAGTGCACTTCAGCACCTGTCCATTAGAGATTGTCCCGAACTTGAGGCACGGTGCGAGAAGGGGAGAGGTGAAGACTGGCACAAGATATCTCACATCCCATATATCTACATCGGATCACCAGCATTGCCACAGGGACAAGACATCGCTAGCAGCTCTTCAAATGCATAGGTAAATTTTTTTTTTTTTTTTTTTGATGAAATAAAGAATGTATTAGAAATAAAGGCAAAGCCCAAGTACATGAGACATATACAAGAACAAATGCATAGGTAAATCACTTCACTCCATAACATAATTTCTAGACTTCACAACAAAATTCAATTATTAAAATGTAAGATACACTATTATATTTCGAGTTTTTTTTTTCTCCCACTATAACTAAATCTGGTAGAAAGTAATAACCCAAGAGAGCATATCAAAGTGATATTTTAATTTAACCGATTTATATTTATTTTTTTAATTCTGGGCAGGTATTAGTCAGGTAACTGTATTAAGTTGGTATAACCTGGAAAATAATTGATGCAATAAACTCAGGAAGCCTTTTGAAGAAAAACTATTCTGCACCAAGACTGAAGTGTCACCGACTGAGATTGAGGGCGTGTCTATGGAAATTCTGGATTCAGTGAACACCGTTGGTTCGCTCTCTTTCCTCCATCTTACCACTCCTTTAAGTACCTCTACATCATGTGAAGTTGTGATTTTTATTTTTAACAATGCATGTGATTTTGTTGAATTGCAGTGGTCTGGCAAGAAGGCCAATAACGAGACATTGTTGAAGTTTGGGGAGGGGGGTGGGTCTGTTGAATAAATATTTTGAAGGGTTCATGAACTACACGATCAGAAGGAAGCTTACCGTGAAGATTGTTGCAGCTGGTCCAATTTTCTGAATAGAGAAAGCCTGTTGTTTGTGAAAGTTACATGACAGTACATTAGAGAAATAATAGAAATGTATATATAGATATTGGAACCATCTCTAATTTGATTTGCCTTAGTCCATGTAACTTGCTTCTCCAAACATCCGGAGTACATAAATATATCCATGACGAATGAAGTCATTTCCCATGCTTAGATTTCATGAAGTTGTGATGTCTTTCTTAACATTTATGTGCCAAAGCATGAAATTGTGTTTAGGATAGTGGTGGATAGAGTTGAGGAATGTTTGAGCCATTTCAAATTTGAATGGGTCTAAGTGGAAATTCTTGAAGATTTATAAAATCTCTACAAAACATTATAAGAAAAAATGACAATAAAAATGAGTCTCTTGAAACTTTTTATACGTTCGGACTGCTAGGTGTTGGGTGAAATCAGACAGGTTGGCAGAGATCACTCAAAATTTGCCTTTTCTTCTCATGTCTTGTCCACCAACTACCGTTTCAAGGGTTACTGGTTAAGAGCTAATACTAACAGAAGCATTAATAAGTTGCAATTGATTATATGTGCCTGATGAAGTGATGAGGTTGTACAATAGAAACTTTGATTTTTCCGTTTATGACAAAAGAGTTTATATTTGGACAGAAACCAACCGTCCAAACATAAACTAAGGACGTGTTTGAGTAGAAAGAGTAAACAATTAAACACACATTCCAGGGAAAATAACAATACACCACAGCATTAATGCTGTTGTGACCCGTCAACCGATTTCTCAGTCACAGAGTGAAGCGAAACCATCAACCACATGCTCCTCAGTTTTGCTAAAACCATCTTTCATGGCTGATGTAGTGATATCACCCCCTTTGAAGGTGATCTCTGACAAACTAGCTTCATCTTTGATTTAAGAATGTGGGTGTCGCTTTATGATAATTTTAATGTCAGAAAGATCATAATGAAATTTTAGACTACGCAGCTAAGCATAAATGTGAATCTTCACAGATCGGGGTATTGCAATCTCTCATTATATGGGAAGAAATATCTCCTCAGACAATGCGTGGAACGAAGATCAAGATGAGTGGGATAAATCAAAAAATCCATTAAGAAGGGGCGCACATGGAAGCAAAATTGTGATCACCACCCGCAGTAAAAAAGTACCATCAATAATGAGCATGACTTCCCCCAACATTTTGGAAGCCTTAGCCGACGATGATTGTTGGACCTTGTTCAAAAAACGTGCTTTTGCAGAGGGAGAAGAAGGGGACCATCCAAAATTGCTGCCTATTGGTAAACAGATTGTCAAGATGTGTAAAGGGATCCCCTTAACAGCCAAAATTCCTGGAAGCCTTATGCGCTTCAAAAGAGAGGAAAGCGAGAGGTCACACGTGCAAGCTAGTGAACTATGGAATCTGGAAGAAGGTGAAGACAGATTTTAATCTGTCCTGAGATTGAGTTACAATCATTTGCCATCACATCTCAAACGATGCTTTGCATACTGTGGAGTATTTCCTAAAAATTATGAAATAAGTAGGGAAAGGTTGATCCAACTATGGGTTACAGAAGGCTTGATTCAATCATTTGATAATAGGCAGCGAGGAAGAACAATGGAGGACACTGGTAATGAGTATTTCAATGATCTGTTGTTGGTGTGTTTCTTCCAAGGTGTAAGCAAATGCCCCAACCGTAATATAACAAAATTTACAATGCATGATCTCATTCATGATCTTGCTCAATCTATTGCTGGAAATGAGATCTTGCTATCAGAGATTGAGAGTGCACCGAATGGTCCAACAGAAATTCACGACTCATCAGTACTTCATGGTAATCTTGCACAAACTCGTCATGCATCAGTAATCTGCAATTTTAATTCGTCTTTGATTCCCAATACCATGTATGAAGCAAAGAAATTACATACCCTCAATTTATTGTCTCTAAGAGATGACTTTGGGATAGCCTTTCCAACTATAATTAGAGTCTTCAACACCTCAGAGTGCTAGATTTAAGTGGATCTGGCATTGAGATATCTTGATCTCTGCAACACTCTCATTGAAACATTACCTGGAACTGTTGGTAATCTTTGCAATTTGCAAGCACTGAACCTCTCCGGCTGCAGTGATCCTACAAAGTTGCCAAGAGGAGTGACAAATTTAATAAATCTGAGACATCTGAATATAAAGGACTGTGAGAGACGTGCAAAAGCACAGGGCAGATCCCTTGTTAACTCTGGCTGGTCTAGAGGAAGGTATGGACTTCTAATTTAATACAGCTAATTATCCAAGTGATCCATTTTAACTCGATCAAAATTAAAAATTAAAATATACTCTAGGCAGCTATGGACCAGGTAACCACAATACGGTGGCGTACGCCTATGAGATAATTCATGCAATACGTACACAGGGAGACCTTAGAAGGCAAACTAAATAATTCATGCATTGAAAGGCTGCACAAATCAGTTGGTAATCTTTGCAATTTGCAAACACTGAACCTCTCCGGCTGCAGTGATCTTACAAAGTTGCCAAGAGGAGTGACAAATTTAATAAATCTGAGACATCTGAATATAAAGGACTGTGAGAGACATGCAAAAGCGCAGGGCGGATCCCTTGTTAACTCTGGCTGGTCTAGAGGAAGGTATGGACTTCTAATTTAATACAGCTAATTATCCAAGTGATCCATTGTAACTCAATCAAAATTAAAAATAATAAATAAAATATCCTCTAGGCAGCTATGGACCAGGTAACCACAATAAGTTGGCATACGCCTATGAAATAATTGATGCAATACGTAAACAGGGAGACTTTACAAGGCAAACTACACCAAGACTGAAGCATTTGTGCTTGAAATCCTAGCCGAGATTGAGGGTGTGCCACCAGAGATTCTGGATCCAGCGAACACTGTTGGTTTGCCCTAGTTATTTCCCCCATTTAATTGCCTCTTTAAGTACTTTTACACCTTGAGATGAAAATGCTTTTTCTAGTTTGACTTAAATCCCAAGTCTGGTCCAGCTGAAAATAGTGAAATTGTTCCCCAAAGTCATAGTGCTAGTGCTCAGATGTCCCACAAGCGAATTATTAGCAGAAAGTTTTTGCAGAGCGAAAGCAATAGCCATCAATGGACCTAAACATTTGTAAGAGGGCAATAATGGGATAAGCTTGGAGTCTTGGACTGATTTTGCACTATTCTTTTATTCTTAGGCATGATAATCTTGAGCACCACATTTCCTTCAAAATGTTCAGCACAGCAGATGCATTGTCCAATCTAATCAGTAGAAGGGTGCATGAGTAATGAGCTGTAAGTACCAGATTGTGAACTAAACAAGTTTGGGCGTGTTTTTGTTTTTCAAGGTTCTCTCTGTTTAAATCAATTCGTCAGTTGAACTGGAAAACTTTTGATGATGATCTAAGCTATGAATAAACAAACTCGAAATAGGGCTACAACAACAGTTTGTTAAACCTGCCCAACTGAAGCCGATCCTAGCAAGATGCAGCATTAACTTAGGTCCCCTCTAATCTCCGGTGTCTTTATGAGTTCTTTTTTACCTTTTTAAAAAAAAAATTTATGCAAAGCTTTATGAGTTCTTAAAGTCAGCTAGTGCATGGCAATTCAATCTCTTTAATCCTTCTCCCGCATTCAAAATTTGGAACCCTGATGTTCATAACTCATTAATTACAAATACTCTAAAAATTCACAAAGTAAACTCAGATAAGATCATGTGGCAATATTTAAAAATAAACTAAAATAAAACAAATATTTGGGCCACATTTCCCTCAAAGGCCGAACTAGAAGTAACTTGACATCACCAAGCAAGCATTTGCCATCAACAAGATTTTACCGTCACGAACTGTGCACAATAAAAAAGACCAGACACGCAATATGTAAAGAGGATAGAAAACACAGGCAAGTGAGTCAGAACAAATATAATAACCACGGTCCTAGTTAAAGCATTTTAGGTGAAGAGGAAGAAAAGGTGCAAGAGGCAACATGATTAGTCACAGAAGGGAGAAAACTGAAACTTTAAGCCCATGAATTCATTAAAAAATATCACATTTTGGAGAAAGAATTTTACATGTAGAGTCCACATGTGAGTCCCCAAAATTCAATAAATATGCCAAATACAAACACAACATGATCGTGGTTAGCATGCAGGCCACCCTTTTGTAGACTTCCTCAACATATAAAAGATGGATAAGTACATGGAGGCACAAAACGTTACCTAAAATGAAAAATAGATCAGTCTCACTTCTCATAATGTAACTAAAATTTCAAACAGCTAGAATGCAAGAAGATTTTGAAGAATATCTTTTTGCTCATATAAGTTGTCGTTTCTGCAAATAAATTTTACAGCTCTAGGGTCATCCAGTAAATCGCAAACTTATGCCTCTAACATTTATTTTCTTTAACCAATCTAAAAACTCTGAAAGTCAACCATTATTTTTACAGCATCAAAAATACGAAGAAAATTACTATGACTCGCTGGATGAGGCTGCATCATCTTTGTGCTTAATCATACCAGAATCAACAAGAATCGGAACCTCTGCTGCAAGCCAAGGTGCGAGACCCAAACAAAGTGCATGAGCTATACCAAACCTAGGGCTGCAAAAACAAAATACAAGATCAAATAAATTATTTGTTCACAATTTTGATAGAGACACAAACAAATCTGAAAAACAATAATATTGCGATTGTAGTTGCAGCGAGAAAATAATATGTTTTGCTAATAAATACTTCTACAGCTCTCCCAAATTGCTCAAAATGGACCACAATTTTATTTTTTAGAATGCTAATTTCGTAGAAATAAGTTGTAGGGTTCATCTTATACTACACATGTTTTTCAGTATAGTAATTCACCCACATTAAGATCATAATGGTTTACAATCTCATCAAACATACAAACCATCATCAGATTTTGACTTCCATAAAAGAAAAAAAAAATCTGAAGTATACAAGAATGATGGGGATGGAAATCATCTCATGAAAACCTTCCTTAAGTTATAACTAACTGAAAGGTTATAATTTTGTCAAGTTGAGAAAAAAAAAATAGAGTCCTTCATGAGAAGTTGTCAGGAAGATCCTTCCAATAACAATACAGTGAGTGCATTCATTGATTCAAATCCATCACCCTGTATTTGCTCCTTGAGAGAACGGAGGAAATGGGAGGAATTTAAACTTTTAAATCTTCAGTTTTCTCTCATTCTCGTATCCAAAAATGAAAAGGTTAACCAAGTCAAGTAGTTGAACTATACTCATACTAAATTAAGTGAAAGATTTAGCTTCTCTGATCGTACATAACATAAAGTATCATTCAGAACTATATATTCAATAGTTTTCCTACATTTTCTCACCAACCAGACATATCATGAAAGTTCAAGGAACCAATAAACCAATTCCATCAACAAACCAAACAAAACACAATAATAACAATACCAGTTTTTCGCCCAAAGCGGCTTGAAATGCACTGTCAAGCAAATCTTCCCTCCTCTATACATCTGAAACGTCAAAACCGCCAAAAACCCAGACTAAAATAAAAATCGAATAAAAAGAAAGATCGCATCCAAAAACAAATCAACAAAACAAAAGAGCAAATCCATTTGTTTTGAAAAAACACATTCCGGGAAATAATATCAATGCACACCCAAAATTTACTTCTTTTTTTCTCGTGATAACTTTTCCCTGAGAAATACTTTCCTCCGAAACAACGGCGGCAAAAGTGAGTTGCCGCAATCCGAATACATGTGGTGGAGGGGCAAACATATATATACAAATATAATGAAGAGAAATTAAAAATATAGGTCCTGAAATTATTATTTTTTTTTTCGGGATAACCTACAAATTATGCTTTGATACAAACAGAACCAAAAGGGAAAACAGAAAGGACCTTGTGGGTCTTGCCGTCGAGTTCCGGCAACTCGATCTCGGGTGCGGTGGAAGGGTAGGTGACGGGGATGTCGAATTGGAGGTCGAACTCGTACTTGAGAAGGTTGTGGACGTACCAGCACTTGCCGGTCCACCTGGTGCCCTCTGGGTTAGCCGCCGAGATCCTGAACCAGTCGTTGTCCTTGGACTTGTTCATCTGCGTGTAAGCGATCAACGACTTGTACTCTTCCTTCAGCCTCTGCGTCCATGCCGCTCCGTCTCTTGGTCCGGCTTTCGTCGATAGCAGAGGGATCTGCGTTAGCGTTGTTTTCGTGTTTGGGTCCCAACCTTCCATTGTTGCTAACCCTAACGCTAGATTTCCTCTCTGTGCTCTCGCCCTGAAGTGTCCGTTAAAAGTAATGGTGAATACGTCCAATGCAAAAGATATAAAATAAAAATAAGGGTAACTTGCAAAAAACACCCCGTGTTGTTACCCCTTGTGGAGGATACCCCTCTAAAAAAAAAAAAAAACTCAACAAAAAACTCCCCATATTGTGCTAGAGGGGTACGGCGTTAACGGCGAGATAAAATGACCGTTGTGCCCTTGTATGGAAAATTAATAAAATAATAGGTTTTGACATTTTCTCCGGCCCTCTCTCTCCTACATCGGTCGTCTTTTCCAGTGATGACTGCAACACCATGGTTGCACCAGATCTCAAAAGAAAAACAAAAGGAGGATGGAGGTTTGGGAAATCCCTGGCAATGACTGCAACACCACCGGCAACTGCTCTGTTAAAAAATGGAGGTTTGGGAAAAAACCTTCTTTGCTGGAAAAAATGGAGGTCTAGGATTTGGGAAGGAAGAGAAAGCTCTAGCCAAGAAGAAACCTAGAGCCAAGGATTTCAAATGATGATAAACCCCCACAAATGGGATTCAAAGGTTGCAGTTCCACCTCGGGAAAGCCCGAGCACTCTCCCCCATCAGTCGTCTTCTTCAGCGGGGAAGTTTCTGTTGCCATGGCGGTCGCCGGCCATGGCTGTCTTCTCTCTTTCTTCCTTTTTTTTTTTTTTTTTTTGGTTTTGTTTATTTCTCCAATAGGTACATGCAGTAGATCTGGATGGTTTTGTTTCCCCTTATCAAAGATGGATCTCCTTTTTTTTTCTTCTTGGTTTCGGTTATTCACCATCCTCCTCTTGTATTTCTTTTGAGATCTGTTACACCTATGGTGTTACAGTCGTTGCCAGAGAAGAAGACCGATGAAGGGGAGAGAGGGCCAGAGAGTGATACTAGGTCTGATATCCACCCCCAAACCCGTTGCATCTCAGATCTTAAAAGAAGAGGATAAAGATAAGGGCATTTGCGTCTTTCCATTGACTTTGGTGAGGGTATTTTTGTATTTTCAAAGTGCTGAGGGTATTATAGTCATAAAATCAAATTTTGTTCGTCACGTGCCAGTCATGTGACGTTTGGCTGTCAATTTTGCTAACGGATTGTGAACAGAAGGGAGGTTTTTTCAACCCTAGACAATATGGAGGGTTTTTTGTTGAGTTTTTTTTTAGAGGGGGGTATCCTGCACAAAGGGTAACAATATAGGGGGGTTTTTTGCAATTTATACTAAAAATAATTATACACAAGTGTTTTACATAAATTTTTGAAGGGGAACGGCTATTGCAACCCCCAAAGGGATAAGTTGCCCCCTTTAATTTTTTAATTAAAAAAATTATTATACAAAATTACTAAAAAGGGCTTAAGTACCCTTTATCGGAAAACACAGACCCTTACCGGAAAACACAGATTTGACCAGCCCACCGGCGACGACGAGGGCAGCCCCCCCTCCCTGTCGGCAGCCTCTTCTTCTCTTCTTTTTTTTTTTTTTTTTTTTCTCTTCTTTCCTTTTCTTTTCCTCTTCCCTCCTGGTAGCCTTCTTTTTTTTCTTTCCTTTTCTTTCTCTTCCCTCCCATTGCCGGCACCCCACTCCACCGGAAAAAATAGAGGTTTTGAAAAAAAACTTCCCTTGCCAGAAACACACAGATCTAACCAGCAACAAAGGAAAAAAAAAAAAAAGAAGAGGAAGAACCTCCTGTCGCCAACACCCCACCCCACTGGAAAGAATGGAGGTTTTGAAAAATAACCTCCCTTGCCAGAAACACATAGATCTGACCAGCCAAAAAAAAAAAAAAAAAAGAGGAGAAGAAGAGAGAAGAGGAAGAACCTCCCGTCGCTGGTACCCCACCCCATCGGAAAAAATGGAGGTTTTGAAAAAAAAACCTCCCCCCACAAATCTGACCGGCAGAAGAAGGAAAAAACAAAAACAAAAAAAAAAAAAAAACAAAAAAAAAGAAAAAAGAAAGAAAGAAAGAAGAAGAAGAAGAAAGAAGAGGAGAATGAGAGAGAAGGGGAAGAACCTCCCGTCGCCGTCTTGTGTTGGGGGGGGAGTGGGGTGGGTGAGGATTAGGGTTAGGGTTATTTAGAAGAGGGGTGTTTTAGTCTTTTAAAGGGGTGGGTATATATATTTGGGGGTGGGGATATCAGGTGGGGGTGGCTTATCCCTTTGGGGGGTTGCAATAGCCTGTTCCCTTTTTGAAGGGGCGTTTGGGCCAAGTCCAAAAAGCAAGACTTGTGCAGCAATTGGTCCCGTTTTAAAAGGGAACGGCTATTGCAACTCCCCATTCTTATCACCCCACCCCCATTCTTTAGGTTTTTAAGCTTTTATGCAAAATATAAAAAGTTTTTATGAAAATTGGTCATGATGTCCACCAGAAAACATCATTTTGAACAACTTTGTAGAAGAAAGTTTTTCCTAAATCTATCGTTTAAATATACTTTTTAGCCATTTATAGCCTTTATTTCATTGTTTGCCAAAAAGTCTACCTAAACGATAGATTTTGGAAAAACTTTCTTCTGCAAAGTTGTTCAAAATGATGTTTTCTAGTGGACCAAATAACCAGTTTTGGCAAAAACCTTTTATATTTTTCATGAAATCTTAAAAACCAAAAGGAAAGGGGTGGGGTTATAAGAATGGGGGGTTGCAATAGCCGTTCCTGTTTTAAAAACACATACAGCCTTGAGTCCATTTTAACATAGCATGACAAAAAAACCCCTCCCATATAAAGCACAAATCTTCCAAAATCACAGCAAGAGTTGATTTCCCCTTTAAACATAGAAGCATAATTAATGCATAAAATATTGTTGACAATTGTTCATAGGTTTTCATGGAAACATAATTAACATGTAAACTTGATTTCCCATGTAATTGTTTATAGGTTTTCTACGGGATTGAAACTCGTAGATTGTGGGGTTTTGTGCAATGTTAAGTTTGGTGATTTTTGTGTTGAAAATGTTGGGTTGTTATTCATCGAAAGGATCTGATAGTAATTTTTCATTGTATGAATTTAGCTACATCGATGATGACAATGAGAAATTTCAAACTATTTTGTGTATCAATGTATGAACTCATGTAACTATTCGTAGGGGTTCGATTGAGTTGATGCCACAATGACTGAGTTGTTACTTTTTACTAATCGAGGATATCCATAAGCAAGTTGCTGTTCAGTGGAAATAATTACAATGTATTGTGAGTTCTTTACTCAAAAATTCATATTTTGTAGCTTCAGGTTAATCTCAAATTTGAATTTGGGGTTTTTAAGGTTTAAATGGTGGCTTAATCAAGTGAGTTCATGCTGAAATAGATACATGCCATCTGTAATAAGTTTCTTGCTGGTTGTAACTGATTAATGTAATGATGTAATAGTTCATGTAACTGAAGATAGTTACACTGATTTTGATATATGTGTTTAGTAATAGTAACATGACTGCGAAATTTGTCAAATGTTGCACCGGATTGAATGATTACATAATTGAAAATAGTTACACTGTCAGTGTAACTAGGTATTTTATGAAAATGTTTCGGATAATTTTTGAAACCTCTTCACAAATCTTTCTTTCCATAAATAAGACTTCCATAACTTTTTCCTAAAAAAAAACAAAGTTGCTTTTAGTTTAGTGGTTGAAATTATTGGTCAAATGTCACCCATGTTCTCCAGATCTGGTAATTGTGTACGAAGTGTTCCTTCCGCAACTCCTCTTGTATCCTAACCCATCAAACCCATTGAATGGAGAGGCTGCATCTCTGATGATCCGTGACTGGACTACTTATGGGCAAAGAGTCAAAGGTATTGATTCTTCACATATCGTTGATTTTTTATACAAAAAGATTGGAGGCAAAGAAATACCATTTCAACAAATCACAATTATGGAAAACCATTACTCAGATCCATAATGGGGGAGGGAAATCTGGCAATCGTTTGAAGAATCCCTTTATTTGGTTACCATATCTGAAGAGAAAGGGCACAAAAGGAATTCGTGTGAAGATGATCCCCAAAATCTGTTCCGAGCGAGGTCGTTTCAATGAGGGCGTGGACTTGAAGCTACAACAGAATGTTTATGCAAATAGTATACTATTGGCTAATTTCCCCATTTTTGAATAACCTATTTCTAATTCATATTTTACGAAACATACCGTTTTACATAAATTTTTTAATAATCTATCTCCAATTCATATTTTGCAAAACCTATCGTTTGATTAGATAATCTTCTCATACAAGTCATGCATGCAAAATATCAAGTTGATTCGAGATTTGTTGCCAGTCAATTTAAAAACTTATATTTTTAATCACTAAAAATCTCACATTTATGGATGAAGGGACTCTTAATCTCGGATCAACTTAATTTTTTGCGTGCATGATTTATGTGAGAAAACTATATAATCCAACTATGGGTTTCACAAAATATGAATTGAAGAAAGGTTATCTAAAAATTTATGTAAGAATTTGTGTAAAAAAAATTGCGTATGTTGATCCTTACCCATTAAAAATATATATTCCAAGTTAATTATAAATTTAAAAAGTATAAGAGTATATATGATTGTAAGAAAAACTCTTTAGCGATGGGAGGCATGATTTTTCTAAGTAATATAGATGAAAATGTATAATTTGGCTGAAAATGTAAACAGGAATATGTTTTGAATTAAGTTAGAATCTTTCAATTTTTTTTTCTTTGAGGAGAGCATATTATAATAGAAAAATTTGTCTTTTTTCTATTGAAAAAAAAAAAGTGCCATTATTGTGTTTTAAAAAATTAAATAAAAGAGAAAAATCCTTTGACATTTAAAATAAACTTAAATTAAATACCACCTGTTAACAATGATGAACACCTATAATCGAAACAAAAAAAAAAAAAAAAAAAAAACAAAAAAACCAAAAAAAAAACCAAAAAGAAAAAGAAAAAGAAAAGAACATCCAAACCCAATTAACCTTTTTTAAGATTGATCATCAATCAAGTTTATTTTAAACATTAAATTACATGAAGGTGATAGCGATCTTACTTATGTTCATGAAATTGATACTTTGTTAATACCAAAAGAAGAATAAATAAAATGAAAAAGAATATAAATAAAAACTCAAAAATATAATTGGCAAACAATAGGAAAGACTACTAACATAAGTGTTTTATTTTATATATATATCAAATGACGATCAAGTGAGTATGTGTTGATATAACTCATATCAACACCCGTATTAGAGGTTGTATCTCGTGCATCAATAGGTTAGAAGATACCTTGGGCCAATATACAAAATACAACCCTTAATACATTGTGATAATATAACTTATGTCAAAACGTGCTAACCCAATTGGACTATATATATATATATATATATATATAGATAGATAGATAGGAGTGTTCAGTTTAGCTTAAGTTGGTATACTAGTATATCGTCCCGGTCCACCCCATCGTTTATTTTCATTAATGAAGATCTAATAGGTTCACAGGTTTTCGTTTTCAACCGTTAAATTTTCATTAATGAAAATAGAAGATGGAATACGCCGAAGCTGATCTATTGGTATATCAGCCCAGGTTGACTGGAATACTCCTATATATGTAAGTAGATATGGGCACACATGCGTTGCACGTGAATAGTATATATAGAACATGGAAATTAAATTATTTTGTTGTGGAGTATTTTTGTTGATTTAAATCATTAGAATGAACGCTCAATACAATAGGTCAAAATTCCTTACATGCCTGGTAGGAATAAGAAGTTGGTTAAGAACACGCATAGTAGTGGAGGCTATGTAAAATTCATGAAGTGGACGTTATTATATTTTTTAACCTTTTTTTTTCGCTTCTTTTTTGCTAGAAAATAAACATTCTTAATTGGTTAAATATGGGAGGTAAATAAGTATTTAAAATTTAAACTAAGGGTTTAATAATCAATTAGAAGTTTTTCTAAGATACAGACTTTTATAAGTAGTATATATAGATATTAGCTTTGATCATGTGCGGGATTTTTCTGATATCCCGTATGACCACAGTTGTTCATGAGCGATACGCGCATGCGCATGAATGCATTATCCACGAATGACTATAATCGAATAGGATAATCCGAGATATCCCGCACATAATAAGCCCCTTATAATATATATATGCAACACAATTAAACTTGGGTCTTAGATTGTGATTCATGACACTCAAGTATTGATCCCAAAAAAGGGAAAGGAAAAAAACAATACTCTCTCCATTCCTATTTTATTGGGATGTTTTAAAGTTATTATCACATTAAAAAATTTAATGATTATTTTTATTTAATTTCCTAAAGTACCCTTAAAAGGGTTATCTTTTTTATTTATTTTATTTTTATTTTTTTTTACACTAGAGGGCAAAATTGAAATGTTAAAACATATATGTTAATGTAAAAGCATCTAATGAGGTTTTCTAAAAAAACATGTTTTTTCAAAGAAAACAATAAATTAGGAATTGAGAAAGTAAAAAACAAAACAACACAACTTACATGGATTCAGTGTTGAGTTGTGACGTGTTGAGGTGATTGGTTGGATAAGTTTTAGGATGTCCAAAATTGAAATAGGGTTTTCTTAACGTGTGCCTTAAGGATGATCTGATCATTGCATTGAAAATGATAAAAATGCATTGTAAATGATAAAATTTGTTTGAAAAAATATGAAAATATTTGGAAAACTATGAAAACACATTTTTTTTAATATAATGATTAGATTATTAAATGTAATTTAACATGTGCCTTTAGGCTTTATTTGGTTTGCGGATTTTATCAAGGAAAAAAAAATATAAATAAGGAATTATAATTTTCTTTATTTGGTTGCAATGGAAAATTAGAAAAAAAATTAGAATTAAAATAATTTTGACTTGCTATGATTTTCTTTTCCTCCTCATTTTCTTTCCTCCTCATTTTTTTTCTTTCCTTTTTCTTTCCCCAATAGCATCCATGGAGCAAATAGAGGGTTAGTGTACATGCTAAGAAAACCCGTTGAAATATACAAGGGTTGACCGGAGTCGTGCACTTTGACCGCAACTATGATGTAATTGTATTTTTTTTTTTTTTTTTGATAAACTATGATGTAATTGTTGGAGGGAGATATAATTGACTTTCGTAAAAAGTAAATAAAAAAAATAAAAAATTGGCTTCCATCATGAAAACATGAAAGATAAACGGAGTAACTGACTTTTTGTACCGAAAAGAAAAAAATAGAAAATAATAATTGACTGCCATCATGAAATCATGAATGTAGTAATGTAAGAATCCAGTTGTCCAAACCAAACAGTTGTCCAAGACACAAAGCTAACCAAAGATCCAAGATAATAAAGATTTTCGTGGTGTTGAGTGATTGCTCAGTCTATGTATCTCTACTACTGATTATTCACGCGCCATAATAAGGCTCTCTCTTCTTGGTCATCTCATCGCCTTCAAATGGCAGAGATAGTTTTATCCCCTCTTTTACAGGTGGTTTTTGACAGATCGGCCTCTTACTTTCTTAAAGAAATTGCTCGTCGATTTGGGTACGAGGAGGAGATTCAAAAGCTCCAACGCACACTACGTGTAATTCAAGCTGTGATTGAAGATGCAGAAGAGCAACAGGTAACAGATAGAGCCTTGAGACTTTGGTTGACAGAGCTTAAAGAGGTAGCCTATGATGCAGATGATTTGCTTGACGAATTTTGCCCAGAAGCCCTGATAAATGGGATACGCGGCCCATGCTGTACGGAGCAGGTAAGCACCTTGATTCCCTCTTTAAGACCATATGCAGCTAATCTTAAAAACCTCCCTCAGCTGAAACACATAAGGGAGAGACTAGATGCGTTAGCTGCAAATATATTCAACTTCAAATTACAGAAAAGAGCCGATAACAGAGGGCTTGAAAATGAAGAGAGAAGACAAACCAGCTCTTTCATAATAGAATCCGAAATTTTTGGAAGAGAAGAGGACAAAGAGAAGATAGTAGAACAATTACTAGGTTTTCCCCGTAAGTAGAACTAGTGGGGATGTTTCAATTATTCCCATAGTTGGTCTGGGAGGCCTGGGTAAAACCACACTTGCTCAATTAGCCTACAACGACGAGAGGGTGACTTCGAATTTCGATCTAAAGCTGTGGGTCTGTGTTAATGATGAATTTAATGTGAGAAAGATCATAAAAATGATTATAGAATCTGCAACGAAGAATAAGTGTGAATTATTGGGGTTGGACGTTCTTCAATCTCGACTCCACGACCTATTGTGCAGGAGAAGATACTTACTCGTGTTGGACGACGTGTGGAACGAGGATCATGATGAGTGGGATAAACTAAGAACTTTCCTTAGAAGTGGAGCAGCAGGAAGCAAGATCATAGTGACTACCCGCTCTAGTAAAGTTGCATCGATAATGGGTTCAATGCCTCCGCACCATTTGGAGGGTCTATCTGATGATGACTGTTGGACTCTGTTCAAGCACCGGGCTTTTTCCCTTGACGAGGACGAAGTCTTTCCAAGCCTATTGCCAATTGGAAAACGGATTGTGCAGAAATGTGCAGGCGTGCCTTTAGCAGCAAAAACACTTGGAAGTCTAATGCGCTTCAAAAGAGAGGAGAGGGAGTGGTTATTTGTGCAGGAGAGTGAGCTTTGGAATGCATGTGAAGGTGAAAATGGAATATTCCCTGCTTTAAGGTTGAGTTTTAGTCATTTGCCACCACACCTGAAAAGATGCTTTGCGTACTGCTCAATTCTTCCTAAAAAGTATGTGATCAAGAAGGAGAAGCTAATTCACCAGTGGATTGCAGAAGGCTTAATTCAACCAAGCAAAGAAAGTAATACACCTGAGGACATTGGCAATGAGTATTTCAATGACTTGACATGGATGTTTTTCTTTCAAGATGTGAAGAAAAGCAGCTATGGTGATATAACTGAGTGCAAAATGCACGATCTCATTCATGATCTTGCACAAACTATAGCAGGAAATGAATTCGTTATACTGGAAGACGGTCGTATACCAAGCAATCTCGCCCAAATTCGTCATTCATCTGTGGTCTGCAATTTCGGTTTACCTACCATTCCAGAAGCCTTGTATAAGGTGGAGAAATTGCGAACCCTCAATGTCTTGTTTTCAATAGGTGACCTTAAAGAGGCCCCCATTAACTTGTTTTCGAGTTTTAGACACTTGCGTGTTCTAGATTTAAGCGGTAGTGGCATTAGAAAGCTGCACAACTTGATTTCCAGCTTAATATCTTTGAGGTACCTCGATCTCTCCTACACACTTGTTGAAACATTACCTGAAACTATTTGCAGCCTGGTTAATTTGCAGGTGCTGAACCTCTATGGTTGTTATGATCTCATTGAACTACCAGGGAGTTTAACAAGTCTACTCAAACTAAGACATCTAATCATAAATGGATGTGAAAGACTGACTCAGTTGCCATCTCATATTGAAAAGCTCTATGAGCTTCAAACATTGCCAATGTATATTGTAGGCAATGAGAATGATAGAGGCCTCCTACAGCTGAGCAGACTACAGCTTAAGGGCGAGCTGAACATTAGACGATTGGAGAATGTGAAATTTGCAATAGAAGCAAGACTAGCACACCTAGAAAGGAAGTCAAATCTTCATTCACTGGGCCTATCTTGGGGGAATGAGCATGTGGGTTTGAAGATGAGAAATTGTGGAGACAGCAGATTGGGACAAGAGGTGCTTGAGTGCCTCAAACCACACCAAAATCTGAAAAGTTTGTGCATAAAAGGATTCCCAGGAAACTGCTTTCCAAGATGGATGGGTGCTCTTCAACTCCCAAATCTAATTAAAATTGTGTTGATTGACTGCAAAAGATGTGAACATCTCCCCACATTGGGGAGACTTCCGTTCCTTGAGATTCTCCACATGCATGCAATGGATGCTGTGAATAATATTGGCAATGAGTTCTATGGAGAAGGTGCAGGGAGACCATTCATGTCTTTAAAAGAGCTATCTCTTTCAGACTTTCCTCATTTGGCATACTGGTGGAGCATGGACGGAAGAGAAGAATTCCCTTTCCTGGTTAAATTAACCATCAACAACTGTCCCGGATTGATGAACATGCCATGTTTTCCATCTCTTCGCCATCTGGAGTTGCGGAACTGCAATGAAATGATACTGAGGTCGGCAGTAACCTTGACCTTGCTCTCAACCCTTGTTATTGATGTCTTTAAAGGGGAGTTGGTTCTTCTAGAAAGCTTACTTCAAAACAATGCCCGTCTAATGTCTTTGACAGTTAGCTCTTGTCCCGATCTTCATTCTATCTCTTCAAACTTGGGAAACCTCATATTTTTAGAATCATTGACAATTCGTTGGTGTGAAAAGCTCCTATTTCTTCCGCAAGAATTGCAAAGCCTAACCTCTTTGGAGTCGTTGGAGATTAGTGATTGCCACAGCCTTGCTGCTTTGCCAGAAAGTATAAAAGGTCTGAGCTCTCTACGATCTCTGTCTATTGAGAACTGCAGCAATTTAACATCAATACCAATGGGACTACAAGATCTCACAGCTCTTGAGCACTTGACAATTATGTATTGCCCAACTCTGGCTTCTTTTCCCACTGATCTGCGGTACCTGTCCATGCTGAAAAGTGTGTTTATCTTGAGCTGTCCTGAGCTGGCATCTCTGCCCGAAGGGCTCAAACATGTCAAGACACTGCAAAATCTGGAAATCCATAGCTGTCCCGGTTTCAAAGATTTGCCCAAATGGATTGAAAACCTTGATTTTCTTAGATCTTTGACAATATCGGATTGTCATAATATAACCTCACTGCCAGATGGTCTGCAGCGTTTGAACACCCTCCAGCATCTATCCATTCGACAATGCCCAGCTCTTGAGGAACGATGCAAGGAAAATATAGGTGAAGATTGGCCCAAAATAGCTCACGTTGCACATACATACATTGGGTCACCAGAGGTCAGGCAACAGGACACTGCAAGCAGCTCAGCTCGTTGAAATCAGAGACAGCCTTTCATGTTCACGGTACACTGCTTATTTGCTTCCCTTGTCTTTTAGTCACTTAGCCAATGCAGTGATAGTTGATACTACAGTGATTTCTGTGACAATCTTTCCAGAGTATCTTTGTCCTTGATCTGTTGTTTTGTGAACAAAAGTGGTACCTAATTGGTACCAAAATACGCATGCTATCTAGTCGTATGTATAAATTTTGGATTATTTTCAAATAGAATATTAATTGTTCACTTTTTGCGGCTGAAATAACTTGGGGCATGATAAATATGAGTTTTTAAGATTCTTTTATATTCTTTTTAATCAAAAAATAAGAATATTATTTTTTGTTAGAAAGGTGCCTATGAGCACCCAACCTATCATGAAGCCGCGAGGGTGGGTGCCCCAACCAATTCTTCTCTTTCTAAAGTTGTGGTACAAGATTCAAGTTGCCCACTATAAATTGCAGCAAAAAGAGAAGAAAAGAAAAGTTGCCTATAAACAGTTGTTGTAAACTTATAATGAGATATAGCTAATAAATAATGGTCTCATGCTGAATATTAAAATTTTCTAACAAGCTGTTTTTGTCTGTTTTCGAGCAGACTGCAGGTAGGAAACTGCTTTCGTAACTATCAATCGTGCTGAATCTCACCTATTAAGTCCTGCATTGTGTGTTCCTCTGGGTAGTCTTTACATGTTGGTACAATTCTATTCTTCCCCCGGTTGAGGACAGATTTTTCAACTCCACCCGTCCAGACAAAAAAATAAAGTTTGGGGCATTGCGTGTACCGTGCTCTTGGATGAGTTATGCTAATCAGATTATGAAGTTGGTATGTAATGGTATTTGAGTACTTGGATAATATGAAATAATAACTAGCTTCAAACCTGTGCATTGCACGGATTTATATATATGTATATTTTGCCAAATGATAGGAGGAATACCTACGAGTCGAAACTAAGACCTTTGTAAATCCTATACTCCTATTAGGATGGGTCATGCCATTAGATTATCTCTAGGGGCCATTGAATAATTTGAATTTTAACAGAATACTTATTATCTAAAATAGTAAAAATATCTTTGTTAATATAACATGTCAATTAAATTTAAAAGATATAAACAAAATAAATTAAATAATTAAATCAAAATAATCATTGGTGCAATGTTAAAATAGGAGGGAAAAAAAATTAAAAAAGAAAAAGCTTAAAATAAAAACGGTGTGAGTAATGCTGCTTTTATTACATTGAAAGCGGTGTTACTAATGCCACTTTTATTACATGGAAAGCGGTTTTCCTAAAACCGGTTTCAGTGTATTAAAAGCAGAGCAACAGTATAGTAAAGCAGCGTTACTACACCACTTTCCGTGTATTAAAAGCGGCATTACTAACACCACTTTTAGTTGTCTCTCTTTTTTTTTTTTAAATAAGACATACAACATTATGGGAAAAAAAAAAAACAAAAACAAAAAAAAGGAATAATTTTGTTTTTTTATACTCCTTCTATCCTATAAAGATAGGCCATGACAAAACACAGAATATAAGAAAATGTCATTATTACATTGACAAGTCATTTATTAAGCTCCATCTTTTTAAAAATACACTATACTTTTTTTGTATTAGGTTTTGTGTTGAAAGTAAGTACTGAAATAACAAAGGGTACATTTTTTAGCTATTTAAGTAGACTTTTTGGCAATTTATAGTCCTAAATTCATTTTTGGCCAAAAAATCAACTTAAACTATATATTTTGGAAAAACTTTCTTTCTGCAAAGTTGTTCAAAATGATATTTATGCGGCCATTTTTCATAAAAACCTTTTATATTTTTCTAAAACTTTAAAAAATTAAAATTAGTGTGGTGGGAAGATCACTTAAAGGGGTTGCAATACCTAGAACCAACTTATTTATCTGATTTATTGGGCCTACCATTTCAGCCCAAAATATATTTTTTACTCCCTCTATCCTACAAAGATAAGCCCTATTTGACAAAACATAGAGTTTAAAAAAATATCATCATTACATTGACTTGTCATTTATTAAATTCCATCTTTTCAAAAATACCTTCTCCTTTTTGGTATTAAGTTTTGTGTTGAAAGTAATTATTGAAATAACAAGAGCTAGAGTAGGAAATTTAACAAATTTATGATTTGTCTTTTCAAAGTACACAAATATTTTGCGACAAAAATTTATGATTTGACTTTTCCCTCAGTCCCCTAACTTTTTTTTTCTTTGCTTTTTACTCCATCCTCATTATAAACTCTCTCTCTCTCTCTTCCTTCATCTTCTCTATATCTCTTTCACTCCTCTTGATCTAAACTCCATCTTCATCAAATATGATTCTGGTTGGATTTGATTTTATGTCACTGTCTCTTTCTCATTTTCCTCCATTTCTCTCTATCTCTCCTCTTCCATCTCCTCAATCTTTGTTGGAGGTCTGTCATTTTCTCTATCCCTCCATCTCATCTTCTTCTATTTCTTTCTCTCTCTCTCTCTCTCTCTCTCCTCTTCCATTTTCTCTCTTCTATCTTCGCCGGATTTGCGATGCATGAGTTTATTTATAAAAATAATATTATTTGAAAATTAGAATTTTAACATAATATTTATTTCCTAAAATAGTAAAATGTATTTATTAATGTATTACGTCAATTAAATCTAAAAGATATAAAAAAAAAAGTAAATAATTAAATCAAAATAATCTTCGATGCAATGTTAGCGTAATGTATCACACAAAATTTAATCATACTCCTAAATTTTGAAAAACAATTAATTTAATAGTAGAAACTTGTGAGAAAACGAATGAGCTGACATGTTATGATATTTGATGGAAAAAAATTAAGACTCTTTAGAGTATAACCCATCCCTCGGTCATAGTTGTGACATATTGATATGTACTGAAGCAAGTATAGGCATTGAAGGTGTCTCGAAATCCAACGGTGTAGATAGAATGCATGACAATTATGAATTTTAGGCTTTCCATGAGGGTTTCGAGTAGGTTTTGCAAAGAGTAAAAAACCGGGGGGAAAAAATACCGAAAATATGTTTGAGATCAAAGCATAAAAAGATTATAGAAAAGTTTAGAGAGAGAAAGAGAACGGGTGAGAAGCAAAGAGAGAGAAGAAGATAACAAAAAACATATATCTTTTCAGTTTTACGGTAATTAACCATTTGGAAGAATTTTGATTAAAACATTTTTTTTCCCTAAGACAGATCGAAAAAATTTGAAGATTCTAGATTGTCATGGTTTTTTTTTAAAAATTATTATTTTATATATATTTTAATTCTCATTTCCTCTATCTTTCTCTCTTTCTGATTATAACTATTTATAGTTTTATACGTTCAATTTTTAGGAGATGAGATAAATAGGTATAAAGAAAATGAAGAGACATAATACAATCTACTAAATTTGGATTGAACATTGTTCAATGTGGGTTTTTCAATCCTCCCACATGAAAAAGAAGAGATATGTAGTAAACACCAAGCATCAACTTACTTGCACCATATGAAAAAGAGCAGTGAACATAACGTCTCAAAAAAAGTTGGGGAAATTCCTTTGGTCATTACTTCCAAACTTAATACAAAAAAAAATATAAATTGGTAGTCAATTTGAAGCATGTATATGGTCAATTTGTAATAAGTTGGTAGACAATACCCTTTGTTTGGTATTAAGTTAGAAAGTAATCACTAAAAATTAATTTGGCCAAAAATTGGGAAAATTATTTTTAGCTAATCACTTCTCAACTTAATACCCAAAAAAAAAAAAAAAATTAGTAATCATTTTGAAGTATATATAGTCAATTTGTAGCAAGTTGACAAAAGATATCTTTTGTGTGATATTAAGTTGAAAAGTGGTTACTAAAAAGTAATTTCTCCAAAAAAGATTTTCGACATGTGATTTAAAAAAAAGAAAAAAGAATAAAAAATACCAATGCCGACACGTGGCCTCTACACAATAAGTCGATTAATCCGTTATATATATATGTATACGAAATGAAATGAAATGAAATAATAATGTGCAAAGTGCCCATATCCTGAAAGTGAACTATACTTTTACAGAATATCAATGTCCAATAGTGCTGCTAGTGCTTATAAATACTTGACATAGAAAACAAAATTTTCTTACCCCAGTATAAGACATAAAACCAATTCCACGAAATAACACACGAAAATTTTCTTATAAATAATTTGCACTACTTGTGAACAAGTAATGCAAATTTTCTACAACTATTTATTCTTCATTTGATTGCCAAAAAAACCATGAAAGTATAAACTTGGAACCTAAAATAAGGTTGGAGTTGAAGTTATTGCTTTAAGTTTTATTTCATCTTCCAGTGACTTCTTGGCGGCCTTAGGGACATAGCAAATCCTTTCATTCATGGATAGTTGGATACTGATAGTCTAAAGCATTTCTCTAGGGGCAAGTGCAAAAAACAATACATGGTTTCATTTAATGACATTATGACTTATAATTCCATTACACTACTCATATTTCAAAAGAAAATTTGATTCATTGGGTGGGTTGCTTACTTGCTTTATGAATCAATAGTGTTTGGGGATGTACCAATAGATTTGCTCTAACACAATAAAAAAATATATCTCAATTAATTCGCTTGTTGTAGGTTCGTCCAAGTACAATTGAACACTTCGTAATAAGATGAGGATGATAGTATCAATTGCCACTAATGGCCTCTGTTCTTGTGATGCAGACAATCCACGATTCGAGTATGGTTCTGTTTGTCTCATAGGGCATGTATCTCTATTGCACTGTTTTATGCTTTTTTAAGATGGATACATGTTGTATTTATAATGGGAAGTCATATTACTAATGAAAAAAGTGATTGTAAGCCCAAAAGAGATTTTGAGGTCAATTTACTCAAGCTGCCTCCCCCCTGATTCTGATTCAACTTCTAATTCAGTTTCTGATTCTACTTCTGATTCTAATCTGAAGCTATCCCAAACAGGCACTAAGACTATTACATAATTATCTATCTATACTATAGTAATGATTAGGTGTTTGACGGCGTGTATATATGACGCCAATTGTGACCATTCTTGTCAATCAATTACTCTTGTGTGATCGTCACGAATAGTTTAAACAGCGTTGTTGATCCACGACATCGAGTACCTAAACATTTTCATCTATACTACTATATAAATATGGAATATACTCTTATGGGGGTGCTCACAACTTTGTTCCAAAATTTATAAACTACCTTTCAATCTTTTGTAAAAACATAAAAATTAAAAAAAAATTGAAAATCAAATTCTTTTACAACTTTTCTCCATAAAAGCCACTAACCATCAAATTCAATAAATATCATATTTTAAACCACTAAATTTGATCATTTGCACGACATCTCACGGCAATTTGAGCCGTTTGTGACATTCACAAGCATTTGCTTGAAATTCATGTAATTATGGATGGCTTAGATCCGTCGCACGTGGCGTGATGTTGGGTGGGTGAACCGTTCTTTTTAAATCATTTTATAGATAATTGAATTAAAAAAAAAAGAATTAAGACATAATTCAAACACGCACCTAAAAAATCCTTTAGATTATGTTAATTTGGACATTCATGCAATTAAGGGCTTGCTGGCATAAAAGGCCCACAAGGTCTTCTCATCCTCAGTGAAACTCTATTGGGCCCATCGAAATCTTAAAAACAAAAAGGAAAGGGGTGGGGTTATAAGATTGGGGTTGCAATAGCCGTTCCCTCAATGAAACTCTATTGGGCCCATCCACCCGGCTATAACTTGAAGCCCACCCCACAGTGATCCACTCTCTCCCCACCCCCACAAACTAAACCCCTATTTCAACATCCTCAATCCAGCTTACATGGGATGAAAGATTGCGCACACCGCTTCTCTCCTCCGGTTCCATGCGCTTATGCGACAGGAAAACAGCCGCGATACGGTCGCCAATAAAAACCACACAACTCTTTAAAACCCTAGAAAACCAAAACATACACCATTTCAAACCCTAATTATATATCTGTGTATCCTCTCTGAGGGATCAACCCCGTTCTAGAGGTCCGCCATGGCCGGAGTTTCCCGAGATCAAGCACTCTCTCTTCTCGCTGCTGCCAACAACCATGGCGATTTGGCCGTAAAGCTCTCTTCTCTGAAACAGGTAAAAGATATATTGTTGTCCGCCGAGCCTTCGCTTGCCGCCGAGCTTTTACCCTACTTGGTCGAGCTCCAGTCCTCCCCCGAAAGTCTTGTTCGAAAATCCCTCGTCGAGTGAGTTCGATGCCCCAATTCGCACTCCCCACTTTCTATGCTTGTATAAATAATTGTTGTTTTCTGCCGGTTTTGTGTAAAGTTTCATTTTTTTTTCCCCTTCTTTTTCATAAATGTGAATTTTCTTCTGCTTTTTTCTTTTTCCTTTTATCTTCAGGTTTTCTTTTATTTATTTATTTATTTTTTCATGGGTCTTTTCTTTTATCTTTCTTCTCCTTCTTTACATGGGGGCTAGACAACTAATCATTGGTCATTCACTATTCGCAGTCAAAACTCAAATTTCATGTCGGTTACTATCTTGTCAATATTTCACAATCGTAGACTCCAGCTCCAAAGTTGGTGTTCATTGAGTCTATCAAATATAAGAGAGCATATATTGCATTAATTCTACCATGTATAGACACACTTGCATTTAAGCCAAACACACACACAAACACATATGGGCTCAAAATGTTTTTGGAGTTTTTTGTAAATAAAAAATAAGCTAATGGAAATCAAGATGACACTAGTATATATGAAAGAATCACATAGAAACATGGAGTGTAAAATAGATAATAAGCATACCACTCAATCATTCATGCAAATACCAATAGATTTGTCGTTAACTGCTCATGCAAAAGTACTATCAGATTATATATATATATATGGGGGTGGTGTGGGTTAGAAAATCTAAGATGGAACAATAACTTGGTCCCAATTCCGTAAGAATATATATATATGGGGGTGGTGTGGGTTAGAAAATCTAAGATGGAACAATTACTTGGTCCCAATTCTGTAAGAATCATGCTGTTGGTTTTAGTAGCTGTAGTCGTACGGTGGAGTTGAGCTCATGTTTAGATGAGTGGTGTGTAAAATTAAATTTAGCGAAGTTGAGTATGGGAAATTCCTCATTCGTTGTACTTTGCATGCTATAATTTATATAAACAATGAATCTTTTTTGGTAGGTCACTATGAAAAAGGATTTTCTTAAACAATAATAGGGTCATGCATTAGCACTACATGTACTTGGTGAACATGGTGCATTTGTATTTCACGGCCAAGTTTTGGAGTTTGGACGAACTGGCCTGAATTTGTAAGCAAGGCCATTATTGTAGTTTAAACTGAACCACCCCCCCACACTCACCCAAAAATTTAAAAAAAAAAAAAAGAAGATTTTTACATGAATAACTGAAAACAGAAGTTTGTGAATTTTTTTTTAAATGGGTGTAGTAAATGCTTTCACTTATGTGGTTGTACTAGAGTTGATGGAATTATTTGATCTTAAGGAGTTTTTTGTTAATTCAGCATATGAAAGTTTATATTTTTGGTCTTGTTCAGTCACTAAAATTAACAACTTGATTATGCTAAAGAAAATAAGAGGTAGAAATAACACTTGTAGGAGCCCTATTGAAACCTAGAAATTTAAGCCTGCCTTATTGCTAGTAACTCAATAGATCACTGAATAGCCAAATTTAGTGTCCACTGTAAGGAAAGAAAGAGAGTAAAGAGGTCAGTCACGACTCACTTAATGCGGCAGTGTGTTTCGTGTAATAGCTTTGATGGAAGTTCAAACTTAGAACCTCATATCTCGTTATGCTCACAAAGCTTGTTACACGCATTAGTTATATCTTTTTTAATTCTTGACTCGATTCATTTAACCTATTTTGTTTCATGCTTTGTCTAAACCTATTGACAGATTTATGTCATAGAGGTGTTGATGCAGCTGTATTTGCATGGAATTTAACGTACACACACACACACACACACACATTACATACATATATTGAAATGAACTCACTGTGTCATGCATATTATATATGTGACAAACTGCCAGGACTGTGTCACTCCCCTTGAACATGTGTCAGGAGCTGGTGTTCTGGTACAAACACTTCAAATTATTTTGTTTAATTTCGTATTTTATGCTTGGCAGGGTGATGGAAGAGATTGGGTTGAAACTGATGGAGCATTTTTCTATACTAATGCCAGTCTTATTGGCTTTTTTAAAAGATGGTGTTTCTATTGTTGCAAGGCAATCTATTGTTAGTGGCACAAATCTATTTTGCGTTGTTCTTGAAGAGATGACATTGCAGGTTCTCTCTCTCTCTCTCTCTGCTGTGTTGAGCATATGTTCTGCATTGTTTGAATACAAATGTTTCATTGATAGTGCTTTTGCTTTTACTTTTTTGAATTAGTCTGCTTAGTATGCAATCAAAAGATTTGTTTTCTGTTTTGAGATTATATATAGAACATCTTGTGGTTAAAATTGTTGGAAAATACCACATTCTACATCGATTAAATATCGAGTTAAACATGCTATCATATACCTGTTTGGGCCCTCCACTTATAAGCTTAGGCTTTTAAGTTGGAAACTTAACATGGTACCAAAGCATGTCGTTCTTGGGCCTATTGAGCCTGTGTTTGTTGCCCACGTGCAAGCCTGTGTTAAGCCTGCACGTGAGAGGGAGTGTTGGAAAATACCACATTTTACATCGATTAAATATCGAGTTAAACATGCTTTCATATACCTGTTTGGGCCCTCCACTTATAAGCTTAGGCTTTTAAGTTGGAAACTTAACAAAAATATCTAATGCATGTCGTGCTATAACAGTTTGCTACTGGACTAGGAATCTTAATGGCCCAAAGGTTAGTTATGGGTCATCATGTCAAGTTTTGTTATGTAAGCTTTGTTATTGATATATTTATATAAAGTAATGGATATATATTAACAAAAGAGAAACAGACTGTGATCGATATTGTGAAATATTGAATTTTAAAAATCAGACTGACACATAAGTAGTTCTACCACATTAGAAAAAGTTTTCAGTTGCTCCCAATGGCTGTGTGGACTCAAATGATAAATACAAGTGCATGTTTTGTCATAATTATCCCCCCCCCCCCCCCAAAAACAACCCCAAGTAACATTTTCTTTGTCATGTTATTTATTTTAACTTTTTCTTTTAATGTAATGTGGATAACTCTCCAACGATAATGTGATCTACTGTTGTTTTTAATTGGATTTTTTATTATTTTGTTGGCCACTATAAGCTGTTGAAGATATATTTCCTGTCATGTTTGTTAATCCAATTGTTAAAATTCTATATTATCATCCTGACTTTTAAAATTCTATATTTCAAAATTTTTAATTCTTTCTTTTTGGGGTAATTTTTGCCTTGAATGCCCTTTACCACCTGTGATGTTGTTATGCTTATTTTGAAAAATTTAGTTTCACCGGCGTGGGAAGGTTGAGAAATGGCTTGAAGAGCTTTGGACATGGATGGTGAAGTTCAAGGATGAGGTTTTTGCCATTGCGTTGGAGGTCTGTATAACATTGATTATCTGTTTGAAGTCTCATAAACTGTTCATAGATTTTTGAAAGTTATCTGAATTCTTTGTTATGATAATCAAATCATTAAGTTGATAAAAAACTATATTTGTGGTGTATTTTGGGTTTTTAACAAATTGTATATTTGTAAGTTATATTGATGCCTTGTGCAGAATACTATGTAGAAACCCTTATGAATTTTTTTCATGTTTTTTAGAGGGAAGGGAAATAAGCGTCATGATTTTATATTCCTTCCACACAATCATTTTTTATATTGAGGAATGATAGGTAAGAAAGCTCTTTAAGATAAACTGCAGAATGAAGCGTAGGTCATATGCAAGAAATCTCTCTTATTGAACTTGAGACACTAGAAGTTTTTGGGTGCATGTTTGGCTTCCAAGGTTATTGCGGAAGCTTAGGATAGATACAAATGATCTATGTGGTTTCTGAGGTCTAACTGTTTAGGTAGAAGTTATGTGCTGAAATTTGATTATACTTTCCACTTCCATTTTAATTCATTCCTACATATGAAGAACTGTTGGTAGAATAGTTGTTTTGATTGAACTTTCCACTTATATTTTAATTCATTCTGCTATGTCTGTGGTACTATTGGTAGATTTGTTGCCTTTTGGCTATTTTAAAATTTTCAAATCTTTCTAATTTGAATAAATTTCCATTTCCCAACTGTTAAGATTTGAATTATTTGGCTGACATGAACTTTTTTTGGACTTGATTTGGTAGCCCGGTTCTGTTGGGACGAGGTTGCTGGCGATGAAGTTTTTGGAAACATGTGTTTTACTTTTTACATCTGACTCCAATGATTCTGAAAAATCTATCACTGAAGGTATTACTTTCTAACCTTCAAGGGCTTGAAAAGGTTTACCTGCGGATGATGTGGCCTAGCTGTTCCCCCCTGGGATTTAGCTCTTTGGCTCAGTTTCTTTGCCAGCCTCTTCCTTACTTTGTATTTTGAGTGTTTTAAGAAGTTACTTATTCTTGGATTCGGTTTTGCCATACCTTACAGGAAATGGACGGGTGTTTAATATTTCATGGCTGGTTGGGGGCCACCCTGTTCTCGATCCAGTTGCGCTCACATCAGAAGCAAATAAGACTCTTGGCATTCTACTGAATTTGTTGCGATCTGTTAATAGTCTCCCTGGTTCTTTGACAATTACTGTTGTCAACTGGTGAGTTTTATTTTTCTCCCACCAATTTCCTTAACTGTATATATTTTTATATTATTATTCTTTTTGTGTGTGTGTGTGTGTGTGAACAGGCATATGCTTTTCACACCCTTTAATTATTATAAGTTCAGTTGAACTTGTTTGATATCTTAATAATGAATATGGATGTTGTAGAAGAATTAGGATTTTTTTTAATTTATTTTTATATTTAAAATAAGTAGGAGAATGTCAATTGGCATCTAAATGGGAATATTGCTTGGAAGAAAAGTAAAGATTAAATTCATTATTCATATAAAAAATAGATAAAGATGAAAGAGTAAACAGTAAAAACTGAAGAGTGGAAGGTTGGGAAGTGCTATGTGTTTCATTGATTTACTTTTTATGTGGTATCTGAAACTTCCTTCTCTATCCTACTAGAAATAAGAGGCAAATAACTTACTCCTTCAGGAACTTGAAATATATAGCATGTTGTGCTGCTGTGCTAGTCCTTCAGTTGGTTTAGAAATTTTGCCAATAAGGTTTTTAGAAACTTGTTTTTTGACTTGATTTGGACTTATCTGTTTCGTGAACTCCTATCATCTGTCAAAATTTCATATCGTTGCTTCAATTTACGACTAGATCATTATTTTATTTTATTTTATTTTTTTGAAAATTTTAAGAGGTTTGATTCTTTTTGATGTTCTTAAAATGGTTATTAATATGTATCTGGTTCTTTACTCTACATTCCAATTCACATGGTTGCAGGATCTTCAGGGTGTTAGCACAGTTGGTTATGTAGGAGTTAAAGAAATGGTTTTTTGTTTTGACTTTTTAATCTTATTGTACCTTCTCATTTCCAATAGATTTAGCTGGTAACTGCCAAGATAGATTTAGCTGGTAACTGCCAATAATTATATTTCTTTGAAGGATGTCATACTTGATTTTCTCCAGAGTTGTTGTGTAATGTCTGATGCTTCCGAAAAGCTCTCTCTCTCTCTCTCTCTCTCTCTCTATATATATATATATATATATATATATATGCACATGTACATGTGTGCATGCCTCCCTGTGTTTTGCACTATGTTTCTTTTTCCAACATTTTGGGCTTGAAGTTTGGTATAGTTAAAAGGGGGAATTACCGATACGTCTGGCTATGGGAAAATAATTACACATCAATACAAATGACTACAAACTTCAAAGTAAATGATTACTAACTTAACTAAGAATGACTAATAACTGTGATTATTTGCCGGTAGCTGGACCTATCTGTCGTTCCCCCTAGTTAAAAGCAGTTCTTTGTTGTCTTAGAGCATGAGCAGATTGATTGGTTGAGAGCATCACTTTCTTTCTAGCCATTTTGCTTTGTTTTGTCTTTCTACCCAGTTTGCTGCTGTCCTTCCCTAATTTAGTGGTTATTATTGGTGAGGTCATACTTGGACATTCTTTTCTGGGGAGTGTGAACAGTTTGCATCTACTGAGTGAAAGTCAATATGACATCAAGCACTTCATTATGATCTAAACTTTGAGGAGTGTGAACAGTTTTTCATCTCCTGAGTGAAAAATCAAATATGACATTAAGCACTTATTTATGATCCAAACTTGCCTAGTGTATTTCTAATATCTATTTTTTATATTTTTATCAACCATATAGATCAAACAAGAAGTAGATACTATTTTATTCTTGTTAGTGGGATATTGTCTGTCAGTCATCCTCAGTTTAGGTGCTAGCATTTGAAGGGCTAGGTTTTGTGGCTACACATTTTTCTGCTCGATGAACTTGACTGGAGTCCTGCATCTCTTTTGTGGAAGGACCATTAATGTGCATGTCTGATTGTTTGAATGATGCTTTCTTAATATAAAAGGACGCTATAAAATTTCTTCTGGAAGAAACTGTAGAATGTTTTTACTGCTATAGGATTAACCTAATGTGAAATAAGTAATGGAAAGTTGAGATAGGCAGCAAGCCTGATCAGCGGCCAATGCTCATCATGGTTTTTTGATCAATAGTGGATAGCTTCAGTAAAGTAAAGAGTAAAGAGAACAAAAAATTGAAATTAGATGGGAGTCATGGAGCCAAGATGCAGATGCCTCACCATTTCTCTTTTCTTTTTTTTTTTTTTTTGGGCCAGAAATGCCGCATCATCTTTCGCCAATCTAGGTAAGGAAGATCATTTCTTGAACATCAAATGAAAGGTCATTATAGAAGGAAAATTGTATGCAAGGTTCTTGTCTGTAAACTGGGATGTGTCTGTGCATCTGTATATATTCATACCACACTTGAATAATATTATTGTATATTAGTAAGAATGTGTGTATAGATTGATTTAAAATGTTCATATTTGGAATTTTTGGAAATCTAATTATCTTTATCAAACATAGATGCTGGTATTGCCTTATGCATAAATATTTTTTTCCAAGCATGCTGATTATCATTACATACACCTGGGTTAATTATTAAAAAATAAAATAAAATAAAATAAGTAACTCTTCCTGCTTGCTGCCCTGCAAGAAGTTGACTGCTATTAATTTAAGTATTTTATATTTATGATGGATATTTAATTGCATTTGTATGTGATAATATTATGTCTTTACCTGCTACTGATGCTATTAAATATCTTCAGATTAATGAAGACTTTAAAATTCTATACAAATAGGTGGCAAACTGCTTTTTGTCCTCAGTTTTACTTATTTTGAAAATTTTGGAGGATCAGTGAGGCTTGGAAACAGGTTGTAGTGCAAGTTCAACTGCTTGCTTGTGGTATTATTGCAGCATGCTGACTGGTTCTTTTATGTGGCGTTAATGGCATTGGATGCTGCTGCATTGATGGTTCAGAATTTCAGATAATGGGAGTGGCAGGGCCAGACAATGTCAGACTGCACATTGTTTGGGAACTGTGGAGTTAGCTGATGTCAACACCATTGGCCAGTGAAAAATATGGTTAAGCGTCGGAAAATTTGGTCATCTCATGAGCTGAGAGGAATTTGGTGGTCAAGTGCTGCAGTTTATGTTTTGTAAACTGTTTGAGGGACCATTTACTTTACCGTTGTTTAAGTACCTCCTGCTGTATGTGCTTACAGCTGTAGATGTGCGAGTGCTATTTGAAATTGTATATAATGTTTTATAACTGTAGATACACATTTAATACCTTTAATAATCAAATGGTTTTCCAACTGGGTATTGCCCAGCTATTCATGCTCTGCTTCCTTTATCATGGTTGCCAATCTCAATTTGTCATATTTTCTTGTTTCCCATTTAATTTTTATGCTCAGATATATTATTTTATATCCAAGCTTGTATATTCTGTTGGCACTTCACTTGTTAGGCCGTTAGCTTCAAAAAGGGGAAAAACTTGACATCTTTTGTTTTGTTTTTTCACCGGTTAGGTTAATTTTGCCTCCATAAACCGATTTGCTTGGAATTAATTGGATTGTTTGGGCCACAACTTGGTCCTGATGCAGGATTGATCACTAATACCAAACAGCTGTGAGTTTGACCAATGATTTTGTTAGCCATATATCGAGTTCTTAACATGGGCATGAAGAAAGGCATTAAAGTAACAGTACAAACTATCCATATAATGCTTGTGATCAAAGTCATTGCAATGAAACTTATGCATTGGAGCATTTCCAAACAACTGCGGTTCTTAAATGCGTGTTAGAGTTGGCAATTATGCCTACTAGCGCTTATTAGTTCTGCTGCGAAAATCCTTAAATTCCTGTAAAATTGAGTGGGGCCATAAATGGTTGGTATTTTATATGAGATTTTAAGTTAGATCGATTAAATTACTTTTCATTAGAAGGATGACATTATTGTAATATATGAGTTTGTTTGTTTTTTTTTTTTTTTTTTTTGAGTGAGAGATGCCACATTGTCTTCATCGCTGTCATTGTCAGAGTCATCTTTCCAAGCCTCTCATGTTTTATTTTGTAGCAAACAAGATAAGTTGCACAAAGATTAAATGTTGTTTCTTTTTTTCTTTTTCGTTTTCATTTTTAATGTTGTTTCTTTTTTCTTTTTCGTTTTCATTTTTTAATGTAATACAGCTCCAAAGTCTTGTGGGTAGCATGCTGATGTAGTTGCATATAACATATTTTTTTTAATTAGTGGAAGTAGTATGAGTACTTGAGAAAAACGACCTTTTTTTTTTTTGGGAAAAAAATCATATTTTGATTCATATGCTAAATTTACGTTAAATGAGATTATATTTGTCGTCATCTTGTTTGATGATTTGCAGCTTCTGGCCTATTGTTTCTACGAAAGGCAATGTAAATACCCTAGTTCTACTGGGATCATCATCTCTTTGATTTTCAGATTGCATTTATGTACAGGGAAGCCTGTTTAAGTTACACTATTGATGAACTTACAGGGATTGTGTGTATTATCTAATGGAAAAGATTTGGTTGTTATGAGAACCATGATTATAGAATTTGATATGGTGGGTAGTAGCTTGAAGAAATGATACATATATATATTGTGTGATACATCAACTTATGAAAAAGGAAAATATTATGTAAATTTCTTTTAAAACAAACATGTTTAGACACAAATAGCTCAAATTATTACACAGTAGAACTAGTAGGGGTTGTTTAAGTAGCAAAACCATGCCTTATTTATAAGAGAATTTTGAAAAAAATTTCTGTAAAAGTGTGAAAATTGTCTTTGAATTTTGGGGAAATATTTTAATAAATTATAGTTACAGAAATTATAAGTATCCTTGCAGAAAATTAGGAACTATATGTAGAGTGCCATTGGCTTTTAGGATTTAGCCATGTATGTTCAATCAAATTGGTATTTAAATCTTGTTCTTACCATCATGCCATGACACTACAATATAGAGGACTATAAAATAAGTGCTACTTTGGCTATTTTGTAAAGTAATGCTATATTGTGTGATATCTGCATATGACACATTATATCTTGTTGACTTGTTGAGATCCAGTGAATTAGAGAATTATGAGGACATCATTTTGATCTTCCAAGTTGTGACAGAGGGATAATTTTATGTAAATATTTGACTAATTCAAACTATGATGAGGTCGAAGGACCCATTGTATTGTTTTTCGATTTAATATCAAGAAAATGAAGAGTTATTAATTCTTTGTGATGATGATTTTGTTGATGATGTTGATTTGGTTTATGAATGCTTAATGGTCATGAGTGTGCTCATATTGCAAACCAGGGATAAAGTTTTTCAAAGACTGGTGAACTGTGAACATATGCATTCAGGCAGCTTGTAACTCATCTTTCATTGGCAGTTTTCCACTTAGGTTCCTTAAGTGCCAGGCTGGTCCTATTTAGGTGCTAGTGAAGTCTCATACCGTCTTAGTTACTAATTGAACATACTACTGGCCCTTGTTTGCATTTGTATAGGCAGTACATATGTTGAGTTTGGTTCATTCAAAATTCAGGATGTGGGCACAGCATGGTTATATCAATAGTTTGGTAAAATATAACAAATATTAAATTTTATTTGTTTAATTGCATCATACACATATGGCTGCAAGTCTAACGAGTTTAATATTGTTGTGTTATTCTCTTAAGAGATATATTTTGGTGCAAACAAAGTCCATACTCAATAGACTTGACGGCATTTGAATCAAGATAATGTAATGTAATTCATTCCTATCCTATAAAGATCTGCAAGTTTTATTACATGTCTCCAGCAAGAGTGCTTCACAACTTTGAGGTGTTTATGTAACAGGGCTCCTAATATATGCACTTTTGTGAAGTGGACATACTGGAATCGTGAAATATATATTGACGTTATTAAGGTGGCATGATATGGGAAAACAATATATTCTTTGTTAAACTGTAGAACTTAGCTATTTGAAGTTCCAGGCACTTGTGTTAACAGGACATAATGGCATTGTTTTTAAGTGTATGGCCTTGGTCTGGACTTGTGGTAGTATGTGTCAGCAACTGGCATATGGTGATCTGTAATTGGGAGTAACAATTCAACCATAATTTCATCTCTTACTAGGGTTGGGAATTTAGGGAGTGGTCTCTTGTATTGTATCTGACTTTAGTAAAGCTTCTGTCATTGATGAAAGGCTGAATAAGGATCCATCTTGGCTATGTTAAGATTATAAACTTACTTGAAATTGAGATATTAAGATTTTGAAGAATTTAATAGTGGATTTACAGAAGTCGCACGGAAGGAAAATTGTTAATGTTATGTGTTCATGACTTAGATGGGTGAGACTTATTTGTGGTATATGTTTTCAATTAGTGACGTATCACTGAATGCTTTCTGGGATCTCTGGCTGCATGCTATATGATCTATTAAGCCATATTCATCTTTTGCTACTTGCGTTGAATTTATGGAGTTGTTTTTCAGATTTGGTGCATGTCACTTCGTAGGAGGGGACAATGAGTGGCACGATTAATTACCAACTGAATGGTGGCTAGGGATTAATATGTTCTCCGAATCTGATTGGTGATGCTTAACTACTTGTAAAGACAATAAGCTTGTTTTTTTTATAAGAGAAAAATGAAAAAAGGAAAAAAAAGACAATAAGCTTTTTAGAATTTTTTACTGCGAATAACTTCCCCACTTAACCTTGATGATTCATCTGAACTTTACCATGAAGCCATTTGGTTTTTTGGGTTGGGGGAATAAGTTAATTGGCGTTGAGTTCTAATTGTACTTTGCTTTCAATTATATTGATGGATGAAATAATCTCTCTCAAACGGTGATCTTGACTTGAATACTTTTTCCTTCTATCTCATTTGGGTTTTGAGAGCTCCCAAAGGTTTTGCTTGGTTGGTTGCTCATGGTAAGTTCAATACCTATGACTTGCTTCAAAGGAGACCTTGTAAATCCCTTTCTTTTGAAGTGTGTGATGTGTTGTTCCAATGAGGAATCTTTTGATCATTCGTTTCTTCATTGTCCTTTTACTACGAACCTTTGGTGTAAGTTGTTTTGTTTAGCAAGGGTGACCCCTCCTGGACATATCTGTCTTTTGGATGCTCACTTCTCAGGTTTGGTGGGAGAAGAGGTAAGATTTTTTGGTTGAGTGTTAGTGTTGGTCATTTCACGGTTAACTTTGCTCGGGAAGGAACAATAGAATTTTTAAGATAAAAAGGAAGTGACTCCTTTTTGTGGGATATTATCATAAACTCTTCTTCCTTTTGAGTGTCTATCTTAAAGGAGGTTAAAGGCATCCGGGGTTTGTTTGTCAAAGGCTTAAAAAATTGCTGAAGTGTGTTCTTGGAAGCATTTGCCCTTCGGTAAAATCCAATTTAATTTTGATAGGTGCTCTCTTGGCTATTTGTGTGCTATTGGTAGTGATGGTATCTTTAGAAAGCATGAGGCAATGTTTCCTTTTTGTCTCTAAGCTCAAAGGTGATTAGGTTACAAGAAGATTCCCTTTCAATTTACTGACATGTTGTTCTGAATTTGTAATGGGGAGTGTCTTCTTCTGCCCTCATTTTGCTTAGACCCTTTTGTTTTGTATATTTTTTCTGATATATATGTTCCATTAATGCATTTGTGAGAAGGTAGGAATGGTACCCATTGGGGGCAGACAAAGGAAAATTGTCTAAGGTGGTTAGGTCAAAGGCCTCAAAAGGACAAGAGGAAGGCCCAATATAACGTGGTTGGAAGTGGTGAGAAAGGACATGTGTGCTAAGGATTTAACAGTTAGGTATGTCCCTTGATAGAATGGAATGGCGTAAAAGGATTCATGTAGCCAGTCCCATGTAGTTGGGGTTAAGGATTTAAGGCTTTGTTGAGTTGAGTAGTTTCATTAAGGTTTTTCCCATTGGTTTGGTTGGAAGAGTATATCCTTAGATTTGAGTTATCAACAACATATGTGCACTCTAAGAGTTTCCATGGATGCTTGGACAAGGTTTTGTATAATGCATTTAAACTCCTTTAGAGAGCAATTAATCAACAACATATGTTTCTTGGACAAGGTTATGATTTATGAATCTCTATAATTATGGGGCTTATGATGGTTACTGTTAGATTTATGTTGTACACTTGTACATACTTTATTGCTTAATTACCTAATCAAATTTATCCAGAAATTCTCCTTTTTATTAGAAGTAAGTGTGACAAAATATCTCATGGGGCAGTAAATTGAAAGGGCATCTTCTTGTAACCAAATGATGTTTAAACCTTCTCTAACCTGTAATTTTAGAAGTAGTTATGTTTTAACTGTCTCTTCTGCAATATTGAAGTACTGGATTCTTTAAAAAATAAGGTCTTTCTAGGTGGGATGAGACAATTATAATGCTTGCATGATGTTCTGTGAAAAAAAATTGTATGTACATTGACTCTTTATTTTGCTTTCTTTACAAGGCTTGAAGTGCTTAACCTGTTTACGGAAAAAAAGAAAGAAAAAAAGAAGTGCTTAACCTATAATTTTTTGGGGGACTGTTCTATATCTGACGTTTTCCACATTATGTGAAATTCCCCTTTCTTGAAACAAATGATTGGAAGTGGAAGCAACTTTCACAATCTTTGAGTTGTTGTCATACTTTGGTGAAATCTATATTCTTTTGCTTGTGTGTTATATCTTCTGCTTTGGCAGATATAGAATTAATACAATCTCTCTTCTCAAGCTGTGGTGCATTATAGTTCTTTGTTTATGATCTATCTTTTTTATTTTTCAAATTATTTTAGTTTCTTAATCATGTTTCTCTGCATCTTACCGTTTCTTCATGATCAAATATATATATATATATATATATATATATATATATAAATTTTTTTTTCCTTATTGAATTGACGTTTCTCACATACAATAAAAGGTAGGTTCAATCGAAGCAGAGCTTACAATAGACCAATCAAAGTGCTTTTTATCATTATTAAGGATTATTATTGGGGGGCTGCTTGTGCTTCAATCTCTAAGGAGTTTGTGCGTATTCCTTTGTTTGTAATTGATGTAATTCACTCACGAAAGTCTAAGAAAATGAAGGAAAATTGCAAGAGCACTTTGATTCTATAGAGAGAGCTGGAAGCTCTCAATTACGGATAAAAAATCTGCAGAATCTGTAAAAACTGAAAAAACTACTTCTAACTAATAAGAAGAGCCCAGTTTTATAGACTACTAATGCTTGGAAAAGACTAAAATACTCTTATAACTAACCTTAACTCACTACTAACTGACTATTTGAGCTACCAAGTACATTTAGTGCAACTAGGAACAAAAGAATACAGGTAAGATTAGGCCTCTAGCTGCTGGACAGCATATATCAACCTGCATCAGTAATTAGGTCTGGTTTGGGGGCTTTTTGTGGTGTGTAGTGCCCTACTTTTTGTCTTTATGCTTCCTTCCTGTTTATTTTTTCCTTGCCTGGAATTCTTGTCCTCTTTGTATTCTTTTTGTTTTTTTTCAGTAATACAATTGTTGTTGCTAATAAAAAAAAGATAAAAAATCATTATTATTAAATGTTGTGAGAAACCCATTTTCCTCAGAGGAATAATGTTAATTACTGAATATATTTTTGTTTACCCTTCTTTTGTTCTTTGCGTTCACAAACTGTTTCTACATGAAACTGATTTCATGTTCTTAACTTTCAAGGGAAGAGTAAATAAATCACTGGTGGGATGATAAATTAGTGTCTCTAATGCGACTATCTGTCTTTTTCCTGTAAGATAAATATAAAGCTATGGTGCAATTTATCCATTACCAATTTTTCATCAACAATAATGTGATCTCCCAATTAATTGGGGTCAACTGTATCATTTCTATTTAGCTGTATCACACAATTAAGAAACTTGTTGAGTGGTGTATTTTCAAATCCTTGATGACCAAATCCTCCCTTATTATCTTTAGTGTCCCCCTTCTTTTTAATGGAGCTCCTTCCATATACTGTCAGCTTCTTACATATTCAGTGTTACCTTTCTTAGTCTGTCCACTCATTTATTTTACCATTAGACCCCAGGTAATCTTTTTATATGGGTGGTTGACTCATCCATAACCAATGTGTTATGGTGTGAGATCATCATTTCTGGTACTGAAACATAACGGCATCACCGAGTCTTATGTACGTGGGCAAAGCCCTTTTCTTTAATACAATACTTTACTTAATCAAAGATAAAACAAAAGCAAAAAGACAAAAAACATAATGGTATCACCCCTATTAGTGCCCAAGAAGTCGATGGCCCCAATCATAAACCACCATACCATTATGGTTCTGCTGTTTAATAATTTTTTATACCTGTGGACGTGTAAATCTTTGCTCCATTTTGAGTTGTAAGTGTCCTCCTCCAATTTTGGTGCATCTTGGTCATCCTCTTGATGGGATAGGTTGAACAACACTTCTAGTCAACTCAACTTTTTCATTTTCATAATTTTATTAAATAAATCACTGATGAGGTAAACCACTTGTTCCAATGCATTTTCACACTTCAATTGGGATTCCATTTGGTCCTGTGATCATTTTTTATATTCATCTGCCCAAATTGTTTCACCTTTTTTCCATAATCCAATGATTTACTATTGCCTTCATTGAACTGAGTCATTTACATCTCCACCCTGCTTGGAAGTTCTATTGCATTCTCCTCTACATTTTTCCCCTCTTTTTTGATGGAAAATACTTCCTTCATCTTCCATTGGTCCCACTAAGGCTTGCTGGTTTAGGCAATGATTGTGTGGCCTTTGGATCTCTTCTCAATTCTTGGAAGCTGATGACAATTTCCTCAGTTTTGGAAGCTTATATTTATAAACAATTTTCTCACCCGCTTTTGTACCAACTTTGTTGCTTGTCAAAATATTTCTTATTTTTAGCCTTGCTGCCTAGGACACACTGACATGAATGCGTGTTAGATTCCACTTCGTGCACCTACTCCCTTGCTGCATTTCATAGTGCCCTGAGGTTACTTCATCAGAATCTTGTATCTATGTTGCAAACCAATCATGTCAGTTACCTTGTATTTCTACTATTAAAAGAATTCAAAAAATTGTGATAAGAAATGTTAGCTCTGAACTTGATTTATGCTAGCTTTCTCTGTTCATTTAGTGAAATCAAGGCTGATGCATCAATTTTATCCATGAAAACATTTTTTTTACCCGGTGGTTTCTGTGGATGGGGCAACTGCTGTGTGTATGTGTTATGTATGTACGGCTGCATAACTCGTGTGTTTGGATGTATAGACACTCTTGGTTTTGCATCTCATGGGTTTGTTTATTTGATCTGAATATGTTTTTTCCGTTTAAATGTATTTTGTGATGTTGTTTAGCCCATACATTCTACTTGTCCTATTTGAAATGTCTATTTCTTTTAGATACCCACATGAAAGCACTCACATACTTTGTATATTTATATAAAACTGTATTTATTTGTTTCAGTCTTGCTGCCATAGCGAGGAAGAGACCGCTCCATTATGGTACCATTCTTTCTGCGTTGCTTGATTTTGATCAAAATTTTGAGATGGTGAAGGGAGGTCATGTTGCCAGTATACAGTATTCCTTAAGAACGGCCTTTTTGGGATTTCTAAGGTGTATATATCCTCCCATTTTAGAGGTAAGTGTTTTTTTTTTCTCTCTCTCTCTCTTAATTATTATTTTTAAACATTTAACTTCTTTCATTGAAATCTCCCTTTGCATAACTTCTTTACCTCCTTTTTCTCTTCCTGCTTCAAGAATAATTGAACTTTATTATAGTTTGAATTTTGTCAATCTACAATTTATAGGACCCATGAAATGCCTTTCCCAATAATTGACAGATATTAAATTTTAATATAATAAATGAATACTAAAAAATTTAAATTAGCATCTGTCTCTTGACACAGCCTTGAAATTCAAATTTCTTACCTCATTTCTTTTAGGTCATCGCATCAGCAGGGGAACCAGAATAAAACAATCTTGAAATTTGATTATAAAACTTACCTTCGTGCCGCTTTTGTTCTTACTATTAGCTGAATAATTACACCATCATTTTAGTTTCTTCTTGAGGAAGCAGGTTTTAAGCTCTAATAATGATCCCTAGCCTTTGATTTGGTTGCATCCTATATATATATGTTTGAAAAATAAATAAACATTATATTGTTAAAAAAAAACAAAGAGGCCGGAGAGAAAGCTATACTGCTTTTCTAGGGTCTCTTCCTCCTCTCCCCCCCCCCCCCCCCCCCCCCTCTCTCTCTCGAAATAGGATCCCTTGTAGATGAAGTTTCCTAATTAGATGTGAGAATCATGCCCAGAAGAAGAAGAAAAATAAGACAAACAAAGCTATACTGCTTTTCTGGGGTCTCTCCCCCACCCAACGCCCGCTCTGCCCCAACCCGAATTAGGGTCCATGTAACATCAACAGAAGCCTCAAATAGTATTTTTGATTTTCTTCAAAAGTCTTATAACACATTTCAGAAACTCATGCCTGACCAGTTGGGTATTTTGTTTCATTCAGTCGAGAGATAGATTGCTTAGGACTCTACGGGCAATGAATGCTGGGGATGCTGCTGATCAAGTTATTCGGCAAGTTGATAAAATGATAAAAAATACTGAACGCACTTCACGAGATGCTCGGTTGGGCAAGGTAATTACCTTTGGAAATACAGTCTATTTTTATTTTTTTTTTATAATTATCTCTTTAGTTTATTTGAGATCTAGTCACTGGGTTGATCCTGTGGAATGCTACTTCCATTCTTTCAATAAACTGGCATTGCCTCACAACAGTGGTAATTTTTGTTCATCAGGATGATCAATTGCCCGTTTCAGGCGATCTGTTGAAAAAAAGGTCCATGCTTCAGGATAATGAAGACCCTCCAAATGGTCATGAGGTGGTTCCAAAACGAATCCGTTATGGTCCTAACACTCACTCAATGTCACCAGTTCAAACAAGTGATTCTGGGCAGGATAATGTTTCTGTTAATGGAGTATTCTCTAAGGTTCCTTTGTTGGATACTGATTTGACTCCTGTTGAGCAAATGATTGCCATGATTGGTGCTTTACTTGCAGAAGGAGAGAGAGGTGCTGAATCACTTGAAATTCTTATATCGAACATCCATCCTGATCTTTTGGCTGATATTGTCATAACTAATATGAAGCACTTGCCTAAGACCCCACCACCATTAACAAGACTTGGGAACTTGCCGGTATCTCGACAAACTGGTTCCTCAAGTAATCCATCACAGGTTGTGGCACCGAATGCTCCAACAACTTCTGTACAGTCCCCAGTTCTCACTGCACAGATACCTTATTCTTCAGCAAGTGCAACCAGCCCATCGTTGTCTGATATGTCCACCGTTGTTAATCTTCCTGTGGATTCTAAACGTGATCCAAGAAGGGTAAACTTCACCCGCATATAATTAGTAGTTTTGTGTATACAGATTGTTACTTTAGAATAATCTTAGTATGTTTCTTATTTAAAATGTATATGTATGTACACTCTTAGTATAAAGTAAATTATTAGTAAATTTTGCAGGATCCCCGTCGTCTGGATCCACGGCGTGTGGCTGGACCCATTGGAGTACCATCCATACCTATCGTGGAGGATACTAGTGTTATGCAATCTGAATTTGACAGTTCCAATTCTTTAAGTAAGACTCTTTCACTTCCTGTGGTGGATAGTGTTGAAGATTCTTCAGTATCTTTGACGTCCAAAACCAAAAGTGATGATACAATTTTAGAAAGTCCATTAGCTTCTGGAACTGATCAATCAATTCCAAAAGAGGACGTTCTGGATGAAGCCAAGGAAACTGCCCCTATTCCAGAGGTCAATTCTACTACAGATCTCGCACTTTCTCCTGTTCACACAATTGAAGAGGACTCAGTTGTGTCAAAATCATTTGATATTACAATGATAGATGGGGCTGATACATCATCTCCGCTAGAATCTGATCAGCATTCTCCAGATGTTTCAAACACGTCCGCGTCTGAAGAGACCTGTCCTGATTTACCTTTGCTTCCATTATATGTTGATCTGACAGAAGAGCAACAAAGAAGTGTGAGAGAATTGGCAATTGAACGGATTATTGAATCTTACAAGCATGTGGGGGGGACAGACTGTAGTGAGACACGCATGGCATTACTTGCTCGCTTGGTCGCTCAGGTAGGGGTGACTTATTTTTTGATTAGCCAACTATATGTAGGGGTAGCTCAGTTGGCAGGGACCCGCCTCAGGAAGCGGAGGTCTTGGGTTTGACTCTTGCTATCCCCTTGGGGCCACCCAAACAAGGTTTTCATGGGTCTCATGGGCCTTGGTCTTACATGGTCCATGTGGGTTGTGGGGTCTTACATGGGCCCAGGGTTTTGTCATAAAAAAAAATTTGTTCTTTTTGCAGGTATCTGTTTTAGTGTTTTGTTAAAAGGCTCCTTTTTTATAAAAAAAAAAAAAAACAATAAATAACAATATTTTTTTAAAAAAATTATTCTTTTTTATTTACCTTTTTTTTTTTTTTTTCCTTAGAAGGAAAAAAAGAAAAAAGGAAAAATCATGAACCATGTGATGATGCGAATCCGCCAACTTCTTTGTTGCTACTTTGTAAATCAAATAAAGTTAGATATGTCTAAGGTGGTGAGATTTTTTGAACCAGATTATGAAGATTTCAAACACTTACTATTTGATATTTAATTACTAGGCCATTTTATTGCTCTTCTTGAATTGGTAGGATATAAAGGATTGATGGGGGTAATAATTGAGCTTTTATTATGTCTAGTAAGCTTACATTTCCCATAATGAGTAACTGAGATGATGTTATTGTGTTATCCAAGGACTTCAATATCGGTATTGAGAGGAATATTAAGGATCCAAAAATAGAGAAATATCAACGATTTCGAAATATTGATATCATCTTGGAGAAATGACAGGAAATTAGTAGTATAAGATGGAAAATTTCAATGAAACCTTGGAAAATGATGAATTAGATTCTAATAAACAATTCAGAATCAAAAGATTGTAAATTAAATGTCTGACAAGTATGTGGTGTGTAGGGTGCTGAGCGAATAGAGAATACAAAATTAAAATTTAATTGTCTTATGAGTATATAACATTAGAATACATATTATTTACACAAAATAAATCAATAATGTCATATATTTATACAAAAATCGACCTTGTGGATATTGGATAGTACCACATGGAAGTCTATAAGTCTAGAAAGTATAGTAGCATAGCACGGTCCTGTATCATAAACTATTAAGTAAAGTAGTGAACATGGGAAAGTTGTAAAGAACAAGCAAACGTGGAAAACATCAGCCACGTGAAGGCTTCAGCCTTGTAGGCTTAAATTTTTTTTAAGGTCTATTATCAATATATCTTTGATATATGTCATCGACATATCTTGATAAATTGTAAATTTTAAACGTAATTAATAAATAGCGTTGATATCAATGATATTTTTCGATGTACCACGATATATTGTTTAGAAAAATTACAAAAAATAAATGGAAAGAAGTTTTCGTATCAGAAGGTAGTGATATGATGAAATATCGACGATATTTTTTTTTTTTAGTCCTTGCCCCTTGGTGTTATCATGGATGGCCGTGAAAGAAAAAAATCCTTGTGATGAATTTTTTTTAGGTCATTTTAGATGGTGGTTTCTTCATTTGGATGAGGTTGTAAAGGAAGAAATTTAATGCACCTTGATTAGGCAATTTAACCCATCAAAGGCACAAGCTTGTTGTGGGACCCAAAAGAATAGTTTTGAATCATAATAAGAGTCCTTTAATTACTATTGCTGTTTCCCCCCTCCCCCCGCCCCCTCTTTCTTTGAAAGCTTTAGCAATGTAGTAGTAGTCTTTATTAAATATTGCTGCATTTCCTTATTTTAGAGTTTTTTAGGGTTTTAAGAATATTAGCCTTTTTAAGGTAGCGTTGAAAATTACTCTAGTTTTCCAGCAGTACTTGGGCCTAAATACTACTATCTGAAAGGAATCACATTAACTATTACTAATTCTAACATTTCTTTCAGATTGATACTGATGATGACATGGTTGTGATGCTGCAAAAACATATAGTTTTGGATTACCAAAATCAAAAGGTATATGCTCCTGAAACTTGGAGTTTTATTCACTAATTACCTCTCTTTCCTCTCCATTTCATTAGGTCCTTCTTTTTGTCTGAATGATTGTCTTGAAGTTTGTTGGTAGATAATCTTTGTCAAGTATCATATCTGCAGTTTGGGGTTAGTAATATGATATCTGAGACACTTCGTCGCATTCTTGTAATTAATTTACTATAATTAGTATGCAGATTGATAGACAAACATAAATTTACATTGGTTTTATGAAGTTGAAAACGAATTTGTTGTGTTTATCAAACCAAAAATAAATAACAAGAACAAAAAGGAAAAAAATTTCTGCAAACCATTTTCATGGATCAGTTGCCTCCTTTGGCAACTATTTCCCTGGGTGATTTGGGTTTTTAACCTCTGCAATTTCTTGCCTACCATCACTTGGATTCTTGGTGGCTTGTTTTCTATTATGCTTCTCTCTTTTAATTGCAAAATTTCCAGTTCACATGCATTGACCAGTATACTTATATTCACTGGAAAACTTTCAATTGTCAATGTGCTTGGATTCTTCATTTGCTCACACTTACCTTTATTCTTTCAAGATCTTCAACTTAAAACACTCAATTTCGTGTTCATTTTGTTAGGCATCTAGACACACCATAGAAATGACATGGTTCTATTGTGGTTTTTATTTATCGGGGTTGTTCTGCAGTTTTATTTTATTTTACATGGCTGCATTTTAAAGGTTTTGAAATGAGTGTATGTTGTATGTTGCGTATGTTTCATTTTAAGATTATAATAAATGATTATCGTTTATATTTTTAATTATCATGGTGATGACTCCAAATTATTTTCAATTACTTCTTTCTTGGCATCCTTTATAGGATGATTCTGTGTCCAAAATATATGGAAACGAAATGGAACACCTCCCTTTTTATTGGGTGTCTAAACATCACCAAGTGTTTGGCATCACTCATGGGGTACAGATTTTGGATTTGGAGCTATGGATTGGGATTGGGAGGGTTGGGGTGGGTTTGAGATTGGGTGAAAGTTAGTCGCCAGCCCAGAAATCCATTTAGATGAAAGAATTATTCAATTTACTGTTAAAATATTGTTGGTTATATATTCAAGTTACTTAAAATATTTAAATTCTTAAATATGATTAAAAATTAATATATGTGGGTTATGTGCATCTAGGTAAAGCCATACCTGTTTAGCTTGAATGGATTCGGGTAGGTTGATGGGTTTGGGTATACAAATTCCCCCCCCCCCCCCCCTCCTTATTTTATTTTATTTTATTTTAATTTGAAGGATTTTTATTAAAAGGAAAAAAAGAAAGGCCCATTTGAGTTATATATGACATTGTCTTTGGATTTTGTATAATTGTATCCTAAAAATAATATTTCCTGTTGATCTTTAGTTTTCTCTTATCCTGTGTGAAAATAGTGCCCATCCTTTTCTGTCTTCTAATTTGATTATAGCTGATTCTACGCTATTTCCAATAGATGTGTAATACCCCACATTTTTAGAGATTTATATAATTAATTAAAAATTTTAGTGCTGTGGATTAAAGTTGATTTTTGTGATAGAATTTGGATAGGAAAAGAAAACTAGAAATAACCAACCTATATGGATTGGAAGTCCATTTACACGGGACTCTCACTCCTACTCCTGTATGCCTTCTTGTGTCTACTTATATATAAACCATTGTACGCGTAATTATTAGTATGTTGAAAAAGATGATGAATGAGAAGAGAAAACTGAGAACAAGAGAGATTTTTATTTATGGGGTGTCGATTGTCAAAAGAGTTTAGGAGTTGAGGGTGAATTTTGTGAGTTTCTTTGCATATTTTGAAAGTTTGAGATTTTGGGTACACGACGAATATTGGGTCCAGATTGAATATTCGAAGGGTCAGAAGCTATTTTCATTGGGGTTGTCGAAGAACAAATTTGAGGTAAGTGGGAGTATGACATGCCGCTTTTTTTTCCTGAAATAAATGATTTTAATCGTATTATGCAATCAATTTTTGTATCAATCCGAAAATGTATTCCATAAGCCAAGCAAAATATATTTGCTTATTACTTTGTTTTGAACAATTCTCTGATTTAAATGACTGATTTATGAAAGTATGTTTAGTTAATGTCTTTGATTTGATAATTGAATTTTGAATGTATTTAGAGCTCTGGTTTAGCTGTCTGATGTCTAACCCTAGTCAGTTGGGGTTAAGTTATTGGCCTTTGGTTTCTTTTGGTTCCAATGCTCTGCCTCTGCCCTGGTCAGTAGGGGATAATATTAATCTTTGATACCAATGCTTTGTTTAAGTCTCCTCTTGATAGGAGCACCGTTTGGACCTTCGGGTCAATCTGTCTGAGTCATTTGTATGGTTAGCCAGAGTTCAAATATAATTATTTTGTCATGATATGAAATTATGAAAATTAGTTTCCGATCTGTTCTCTGATGTGAATTTATAAACCATCTGAATAATGGTTTTAATGGGTTCTAAATATTCTTTTGATAAATCTTTAGAATGGATTTTTATTGAAAAAACATGTGATTTGTATAAACTGATTTTCTGAAAATATTCGTGCAGTTGGCTTGGCTTATTCTCGTGTATGTTATGCTCACTCTTACAATTATTTTTCAGATCAATGATCAGTGGACGGATAGTTAACTCGATGTGTTTGGGGTTTTCAGACAACGTGATCAACTTAGGCTTTATTTGGAGGATTTATTTATTTCTATACTTTTGTATTGGATGACTATTAGCGTTGTGATTTAATCTAATTTTTGGAGTTACTCTATAGATAATCGAAAGATTTTGAATGGTTTTATTTATAAAATTTGGATTTGAGTTCGCGCCCTTAGATTTGTTTATTTTGGGTTTGGGGCGTAACAAGATGTATGCTGGTTTGATTTATTGGTTAGTTCAGAAATATGAAAATATTCTCCCAAAGCTATAGCTGCAAATGTGGAGGACATAAATTCGTAAGGTTTACTGTTCAATGAGGCCAACCTCGTAGATCTACTAAAAACCAACCTGATTGGGTGATTACGATTTTATGGCTCTGGAGCTCTGTTTCAATAATTAGCTGGACTGTGTCAACAGTCTGAAAGAGTGGTGGATCAGATTGCAGATGGATCATACATTGTCCCCATTTGTTTTACAAAGTGGGGCCCTGCATATAGTTTATACAATCCGCTCAGTCACAATTGGGGGGCGTATCTCTCGTATTCACTTTCATGTGTGATTTATTTTTTGTTTGCTTTTGATTTATTCTGTTTGATGCTCTTACATTAATGGGCATAGTTCCTAAAAACTCTACTTTTGAAGTTTTGGCTGGTGAATTCAAGTTTCTTGGCTATTTGCCTTTTTCTTTAGGCCAGATGAGCTTTTAAAGTCAATTCAAGGGTTAGAAATGGAAGTTCTTAATGGATTTTGTGGTCTAAAATTTAGCATTTTATTCATTAGTTGATTCCTCTGTAAATTATTTCCTTTGATTATATTAAATGGTTCCTTTGTCAGGGGCATGAGCTTGTGTTGCATATCCTGTATCACCTGCATACTCTCATGGTCTTGGATTCAGTTGAACACTCTTCATCTGCTGCCGTTATGTATGAAAAATTCCTCCTGGCAGTGGTATGTAATTTTAGATGGTTCATTCTTATTTTCAGCTGTGTGAGAATTAGATATATTTACTCTATTGATCTAGGCAAAATCTTTGCTGGACACTCTACCGGCCTCGGACAAGTCTTTTAGTAAACTTCTTGGTGAAGTTCCACTTTTACCCGACTCCACCTTGAAACTTTTAGACGATCTCTGCTACTCTGGTATTACTGATCACCGTGGAGAAGGTGTACGTGATGGTGATCGTGTCACTCAAGGCCTTGGAGCTGTGTGGAGCTTGATTTTGGGGCGTCCTCTTAATCGGCAAGCTTGCTTGAACATAGCTTTGAAGGTAACTTTGCCATGAGAATTTCGTAGCAGGGATTTTTTATTTTTTTTATTTTTGGCTGAGCTCATTTTCATATTCTTTGATATGAGTAATCCATTTATTTTATATTTGTCTTTGATCAGTAATTCTCCTCTCTCTGCATGACAGTATTTGAATGTTGAAAGTTGGCCCTTCTGGGAATATGTAGTATGCAATTACTCACCAAAAGAAATGGTGCCATTTCTAAAATGGTGCTTTGTCTACTACTCAATTTTGTAGTGTTCTATGCTTAATTAGAACCTTTTGTATTTGGCTTATTTGTGCTCTCTAAACCAACTCTAAAATTAAGGAAATAAGAAAAAGATGTAGAATCTGAGTAAACAGTAATACACTAATACTGACCACAATTGAACACTCAACAAAGGAAATGGAAAGAAACTTTTTAGTGAGGGAGGGGTCCTCGACTTTTATTCTTTTGCTGGGGTGCATCTTAAAGCAGATACACACAATGATCACATAAATATGACAAATGTAAGGGAACTCTTTTTGTTGTTGACCTTGAATTGTGTTGATTTATTTAGATTTTGCGTGCATATACTAGAAGAAAACATGTGCAGAAGTAAATCAGGATTAAGTATTTAGGTGATAATGACACAAATTTGGTTTGTCCCATTCTTCCGCAATAATTTGAAGTTGTTTTGCCCCTTGATGTATTATCATTATGTTTAATGCCTTGCTAGATGAGATTGGAGGGAAAATATGTCTAAGAAATAAAAAAGGAAAAGAAAAAAAAGAAAAAACTAATTTTCCAACTTTGAGGTTGGTACATGTGCTGTTTGATTCATATGTTAGTTATTTTCATAATAAATTTACTTTTTCTATTTATTTGCTATCTAGTAGATGTGTTTTTTTATAGCTTACCGATTCAATTGCTTCATTGTGTTTTTAACATGCTTAATGTTTAGAATATACTAGAGGTGGTAGCACACACGATACATGTACACGCAACACTATTTAGGTATCCCACTATAATGCAGGAGAGCACCATGGGTAGGGGGTGATGGATTTGAGTTCAAATTAATATGATATTACTATTTTACCCTTTTTAACTTTTAAGTTGTAATGTAATGATAGGGGTATTGTGGAATAAAATTGTGAGCACACTAAGAGTTATCTTCCCTCATTTATATATATATACGTATCAGAGCATCATAGCTGATACGAAGTCATATAGCTGAACCGAGTTCCCATTGATGTGGTGACCATGACCGATACTTGAAAACCTAAATATACATTCGCACATCATTTAGGGCATAAAAGTATGGGGTGCCATCCCATTGTTATTTAATATGTGTGTGTGTGTTTAACATGCTGCTTAAATATGTGTAACTTATAAGTGGATTTTTTAATGGCAGTGTGCTGTTCATTCACAAGATGACATTCGGGCGAAAGCTATTCGGCTGGTATGGGAAATTTATATTTCACAAGTGTCCTGGGGTCTGTCAATGGGCTTTTCAATCTGTTGACTGGACTTTCCAGTTGAATCAGAAGTTTAGTTTCAGTTTGCCACAACACAAATTGTACTTGATGTTTATTATGTGTTTATAATGCGTCAATTTTTTTTTCCTTCTGTCTGAAAGGTGGCCAACAAACTCTATCTGCTTAGCTACATATCAGAAAATATTGAGCAATTTGCAACAAATATGTTGTTGTCAGCTGTTGATCAGCGTGTTTCAGATATAGAGTTTTCGCAATCTGGGTCTGCAGAGCAAAAAACAGAAGAGGAGGTATGAAATATTTCTTTCATTTTTTTCCACTCCTTTTTTTTTTTTCTTTTTCTTCCTTCTCTTTTCATTCCCTCCTTTTGGTGTGCTAAATGTTGGAACTCCGGGGGTCGATTGGTATGGATAGTTTCCATCATGGCAATCATATGGCATACTCAGAAGGGATTGGAGACTTTTGTTGAGGTGGTTGATATTCGAAACTGGATTGGGCTGCTGGTAGTATGTTCAGAAATTGAATAATACTTTTATTTTTTATTCCATGGTGCACTGTGGGTAGATCATTTGCATGCTGTCGCGATTGCTTACTCCTTTGGAGCCATGACAACCATTGAATTGGCTTCTAAAAATTAGGGTGGCTTCCTGTGTCACAGTTACTTGGGCTTCTGCTTGTTGTCTTCCACTACATTCTATTGGTCTAACCATGAACAGTTTTAAGGCTGAGGACAATTTTGATGATCCTAACCATTTGATTTCCTGCATACAGTTCACCAATTTTGCAACAGTTCACATTTGCTTGGTCCTTTTTTATGTATTGTACTCCTTACATTGACTATAAGGATAGGTGATAACCTACACCTCATTACAATTCCCTTTTGATATTACGCATGTAGTTCATCCTGTTTGTCAAACCTTGTGTAAAGGCTACCCTCTAGATATAAGTTGCATGTTTACCCACATGGACCCATGCTCCATGCATGATTGCTTCTCCACCCTTGACCAATTGTGTGCCTAGATGCAATTTGGGTGCTGTTGGTGCCTCGTTAATAGCACCTTCCTTGGGCCAGGACAAGGAGCTATTGGTGCGCCTTATTATTCCTTTCTGCCTTGCATGTGCCTGGACCCTAGAGTTTATTTACTGTGTGATAGCAGCAATTATAAGCATATCTAGTTAATACATTACAGACACTTCAATGACAAAACCCGACTTTCCTTTTGGAACCTGTAAGATTTTAAATTCGTTTTTGCTTGTATTACCTTCAACTTGAAATTTATTCTTAGTTTTACCTTCTTCTTTTTTTTTTTGCTTTTTCAATTTCCTTTTGAAGTTGGAGTCCTAATTGGTATACCACCAATCATTCATTACTTAATTTTCTCTCTTTTGAGCAATTTTTTTTCCTGAAATTCTATTCAGGGAAGCCAGGAAACATCCATTAGTGGTTCTCACATTTCAGAGTCTGGAACATCTGAGAATGACTCCATGAAGGGTGCACAATCCGTTGTCCAGAGTGCTTTGACCTTGTCTGTTTCTCAAGCTCAATGCCTCATATCTTTGTTTTTTGCTTTATGTATAAAGGTTTGTATATAAATTGCTCCAGCACTAATAATTTAGGAGATTGTGACTTTCTTTTTTATTTTTTTTTTCCTCTTTTGTTTACCGGTATTGCTGATACGGGTTTTTCTCTCCTTGCAGAAACCTAGTCTTCTTCAACTTGTATTTGATAATTATGGGCGAGCTCCTAAGACTTTTAAGCAGGTCTCTACTCAATGGTTGCGATATTTCTCATAAACGCAAGAGTTGATAAGAAATGTGGTTAAGTAGCCTTTATGCACATGGAGTCTATTTTTCCTCCCAAAAAAAAAAAAAAAAAAAGAACAGAGAAAAAAACCGAAGATTTCTGAATTTAAGTGTAACCTTGGAGCTTTCTCTGACAAGTTCTGCACCAAAATTTTCTGCTGTGTGGTTAATTTGTTGGGGTACATCTTGGGTTGGCCTAAATGGGGACCTAGCTGACCCAACCATGTAGGTTGGTTTGAATCTGGTTTTATAAGATTGACTTGTTCTGGGTTGGCACATAATCATAAGTTTTTATGCAAATTGATAATCGACATGATGCAACCTAGATGAATATTCAACTATGGGTCAGGTAGTGTTGTTCTGAAAGTTTATTGTTGGAACTGTACTGGGGTAGGGTAAGCCTGTTTGGTGTGTGGAGGGGTAGGTCAATTCTGTAAAAGTTCTAGACGTTCTTTCTTCTTTTTTTTCTTTTTCGTTGGTGCATTAAAGTTCTAGACCTTCAGTTCAGTGAAGGTCAACATACCAAATGCCTAATTTCATGGTGTGCAAACCTCCTGGTCACCCTGCTACTATGGGTTATAAGCCTATAAGGCTATTAACACTCTTCGAGTTGCACCCCTAGGAACATTATTCTTCTAGGAAAATATAACTTCCTGAGGCACCAATTTTCTTGCTTTGTCTAATTTCTAGTTTGAACCTTTTGAATGATGCATGCAGGCTGTCCATCGCCATATCCCTATTCTTATAAGGGCCCTTGGGTCATCATATTCTGAATTGTTCCGTATAATATCTGATCCACCACAAGGCAGTGAAAATCTTCTGACGCTGGTAGGTTCGTTTTTCCAGTTTTTGATTTTAGAATTTGCTTGAACTTTGAAACTCTTTTGCCTTAATTTAGGTTTTGTTTTTGGAATTCGTTTGAAACTTGAAATAGTTTTTCCCTTATTGTCAAATCTATGCATGAAGGATGCTGATACTTGTTTTTTTTTCTACTAGGTACTGCAAATATTGACTGAAGGGACAACACCTTCTTCTGATCTGATCGCCATTGTAAAATATTTATATGAAACCAAGTTAAAGGTTCTTCCAATAACTATAGCTTTTACATTCTCTTTTGCTTACCAGTAGTTAGATTTTTGCTATCTTGATCCTTATGTGGACTATTGTTCTCTTGCAGGATGCTTCAATTCTTATTCCAATGCTATCTTCACTTTCCAAAAATGAGGTGATTTAAACTACTTTCTTCCTTATTTTTATCAGCGATATGATTGTAGTTCAATATTTGTCAAAATGTACAAACTTTAAGGATGTGTGAAGTCTGTTGTTATTACTTATTATCATTGATGAGAAAGTAACTTCATTATTTATTATCAGAAATTTTGTTAACAAATATATGCCGCTGTCTCATCTTCTTCTCATAAAAGTTTTATAACCTTTAATCTTCACATTTTTCCAAGAAAGTACTTTCGATTGAAAAATCAATATGATTTATTTCATGCCCTTCACTTGATGAGAAAATTGGTCAGATTCTATTGTTTTTAAAAATATACAGCTTGGCTGTTACTATGGCTTCTAGAATAAATAAATCTATCCATGTAATGATGGAACAAATAAAGGAAGTATACTAGATAGCTTCTAAAGGATTAAGAAGATGCCCAATGAATTGAGGAAAGTGCTCTGGTACCTCTTGTACCTATATATTGAGGAAAAGTGCTCTGGTACCTCTTTTACCTATATAAAAGAACAAACATGATGATTCACATCTGCACCAACAACTATAGTATCAAACTTGTGAGTCATATGATGTGGGAGATAGTGATTGAGAAGGTGAAGACATGTTACAATGGTATTAGAAAATCTATTTGGTTTCATGCAAGGAAGGTGGACCTTAAAACAAATTTTTGACTAAATAGATTTATTAAAAGTTTAAGAGTAGGACAAAAAGCTTTCTTGTGGTTATTTATTGACTGAGAAAAGCATATGATTGCGTCTCTGAAGAGATAATTTGATGAGTAATAAGAAATGAGTGAATGAGATAAAATTGATGGGTGATAAGAGACGTGTATGATGGGTTAATAACTAGCATGAGAACAATTGATCAGAGACAGGTGAATTTCTTATCAAAATGGCTTACATCAGATATTAGCTTTGAGGCTTTGAGGTCTTATCTTTATTCATGAACTCACTAAGCATAATTTGGAAGATGTCTGATGGTGTTTTTGGTTTGTTGACGATATAGTTTTATTTAATGTAACTAGAGCGAGGGTTAATTTTAAGTCGAAACTATTTAAAAATACTTTCAATTTTGGGTAAAGCTGGAGTAGTGCAAACTTGGACTGGAAATGAGGGCATGGTGAAAATTGTTGGACAGGAGATGCCCAAAAGTGATCAGTTTCATAATCTAGAATGAACTATTCATGATAAGAAACCTTATCGTATATGTGATAAGGTTACTTGAGCGGAAACATTTGGGAAATCTGTGATTATGTGTGGAAACATTGGGGAAATCTATTAGGGTGCGTTTGGTTTGTAGAATGGGAATGTGAGTCCTGGGAATGAGGCATTACTTGGGAATGGGAATGTTATGAAGATTACCCATCAGGCCATCCTCACGTTTGGTTAGTTGGGAATGGGTAGTAGGAATCCTTTGAACATTCTCGATTCCTATGTTTGGTTGGGTCAGGAACATGATTCCTATTAGGATGAAATTCCTACAATACCCTTTGTCATTAAAAGGGCAAATGGTGTTTTCAAAAGTAGATCTTGTCTATCTACTTCACAGAACCCTAATCTTGGAGAGGGGAGAGAGAGAGAAAATGGAAGATTTCTAGGGTTTGAGTCGATTTGGGGAGAAGAGGTATCGGTTCGGGTGTGGTTTAGAGAGGGTGAGAGAGTGTTTAAAAAGAAAATGAATCAACGTGGGAAATAAATAAAAAACACTGGTTCGCATGTTATGGTCGACTATAATGATGATATAGTCAACTGTAACAGACAGAAGCTAAGCTCTGCTGTTAAGCCCTCTTATAGTTGACTATATCATCTTGTAGTCAACTATTACACAAAAAATTCAAGAAAAAAGATGAAATGGTGGCTGGTTTTGGAACTCTACCCCTGCTTGTTTTGATGCTAAAATCTATTGTTGTTGTCCAATCTCCAAATTCCAAATCCACCCCGTGGAGCAATATTCATGGAGCATAAACAAATCCCCAATCTACAGCAAGGGCCAAGCACAAATACGATCCGACCCTAGGGAAATTTTTTTGAAGGCTTCGATGGCTTCGATTATGAAGGATTGCCGTGACTAAAAAGGGTTTGACTAGTAGAAGGTTTTGATCATTAGAGGGCTTCATCCAACAAAGAGTAGAGCTTCGATCTACAATGGAAGAAATCCCAAATCCACAACCATCGCCGTTGACCATTGCCTATACCCACAACCACCGCCAACACCCACTATCAAAGCCACTCGCTCATCATCGTCGACCACTACAATAACCACAACGTAGTTGGAGTTCCGTCGTCGGCAATTAAGTTCATATCGTTGGGCTTCTCTGCCACCAGTGGTGTGTGAGAAGAGCAAGGGCAAGTTTGCTATTTTTTTTGTTGTGGATTGTGTTTTTGAGGATGAAGAAAGGGACATTGAGTGGAATTAGGATTTGTTCTTCCTCAAACACAAGGGCACGCTTGGCATTGTTTTTTTTTTTTTTTACTTAAACTCATTCCCGGGCAAACAAATGCAAACCAAACCACCCCCCCCCCCCCCCCCCCCGCGCGGTTTTCGGATGCCCAGCCCTGGTGGGAATCTCAGCCTAGCGAGCATGCAACTTTGCCGGGGATGGGTCCGTCCCAAACGTGGGAAAGGGGAATCAAAACCCATTCCCAGGCATGGAAACCACGAACCAAACGCACCCTTACTGTTTTTAGGAAATGTTGAAATGAGCTTGAATTCTAGACATGCCTTGTTGGGTCTGTTTTGAAAATTTAAGTTTAAAGGTGAAATATTAAAGCATAAAAGATGATCTATATTCACGACAACTCAAACTAACAAGTCACACAACCACTACAATACCAACACATTTTTATTAAGCTGTTATCTTGTTTGGTAATTTGTCTCATTCTGTTATAACCTCATGATTCCTTTCTTACCTTTTGTATTTGTATCTCTTCTGCCATTTAAAAGGAAAACAATACCGGTATTGATGTCTGACATGGGTACAACTGTACAAGAAAGCCTTCAAGGACCGAAAAGTGATGTCAATATTGACATAGACATGGGTGTTAAGTCTCCCCATCTTGGTCACAATATTAGACATCACCTCCTTGAGAGACTGTGTGGGGACGGGATGGGAACCTGAATGTTTACTTTGTGTCCCTTTTTCTGGATACCATCTGCATCGGATGGGTGTCAGTACCCATCCCAGCAAGAAAGGAAAAGTTGAAGATTGCTTTGCTTGAAGTGAATATATGGAAGGTGGGGCTTTTCCACTCATGATAAAGCAATCAACAAAATATCCACAAACTGAACTATTAAAGTCTGATTTATAGGGAATAAATAAGCCATTTGAATCCCATTTCCAGGCCTAATTGGCCGCCTCTATCAATATATGTACTTCCTGAAGAAGTAATTTAATCTGCATTGTTTTTGTTTTTCTAATTTATAGTTTTTGGTTTTCTGTTCACTTTCATGTTTGGAGAAGTATACTAGGTTTTATTAAACATGTTGGCAGAAGTGTCATTCATCTGATTAGAATTACTTAAAACTAATCTAAGCACGTTCTACCTTATGAATGAGAAAATAAATGATTTCTTTTTCTTCCAGGGTAAATCAGCCATTATATGTGAAAAATATTTCGTTTAGTCTAAGTCTGATGTCTGCCCCTGTGAAGATGATTTTATGAACATATTTGAGTGTGTGGATGGTATGCAACTAGTGGCCCTTACACATAGTTAGGTGCTACCAGTCATGCTGGGAGGTCTACAGTTCGGGGCATATGGAAACTCGAAATAATCCAAGTTGGTTTCTTTTTCTTTTTATGGGTCTTTGTTGAGAGAGAGTTTACTCGCCATGAAGAACAGTAATCCCAGTTGTGTTAGAACAACTCAAGCCTAATGCATCTTAATCTGACCAATAAAATTATTTCTCAAATTATTTTATTATCTATCAAACTTGGATTAGAACAAACTAAAGACTTCTAAATTATAGAATTTTTTGATATCGGACTTCTGAATTATAGAATATTAGAATTGTTTCCAATTTAATGTGATTCATAACTGGATGCTATTGTTGACAGTTTATAATGTTCTTTTATTTGAGTATTTAAAAATGTTTGAAATTCTTCTCTATAAATTTTCATGTTGACTGCAAAAAGTTGCTACATTGTTGATTGTTAGCATGACATAGATGTTTCCTTGTGTGCGGGATTTTGATAATTCTATGATATCAGGTTTTACCTATTTTCCCTCGGCTTGTCAACCTTCCATTAGAAAAGTTCCAGAAGGCACTTGCTCGCATACTGCAGGTATAAATCAATTGAAGATTATGCCAAAACTATCTTGTTACCATTCTTTTTTACCTAGTGAAAAAAATACTTAATAACAACTTATGAAAGATTCTTATATTAGCCCTTTTTTTGCCATTTAGGCTTGTTGGACCTTTTTAGGGAAACTTTGCTCAGCATCTACACATTTTCTGGTGTACTTATTCGAATAGGTGTTGCATCCATGTTATCTTTTCTGATTGCTTAAGGAAAAATCAAGGACTCCTATTGATATTTTTATAAGAATCTAATGGTCTACTGTCGCTGGGAAAGGGGCAAATAGCAAATACTCCTTGACTTTCAATTCTTTCTTGCTGAAACCATTGATTATATATGTAGATACTTTTTCATTATAAATCCCTTATGTAAGAAAACATGCATTCCATTTGATTCTTAACGATATTCAAGTTTCTCTTTGAGAAATAAGTTGGTTTGTAATGCTAAATGAGAAATTTTTTGCTAGTGTTGATTGAAGTCAGAAAAAATTGCTGAGAAATCATGACGTTTCATTTCAGGGTTCAGCTCATACAGGTCCAGCGTTGACACCTGCAGAAGTGTTGGTTGCAATCCATGACATTAATCCTGAGAAAGATGGCATAGCACTTAAAAAGGCATGTCTTCTACAATTTTGAAATGATGCTTCTTTCTTCAAGAAAGCCAATTTTCAATCCAGTTTATTCAAATTTTGATATATGAACTGCATATCTATTTAGTTTTCACTATGCAGGCTGCTATCTTTCACCCCATGGTTTCCTTGATAAAAGTTCTGTGCCCAAAATTAACCTGATAGAATGGTCATAACCATCTTATGTCTTAAAATGTTATCTTAATCTCTAAATTTGGAAACTAGTTTTGATCAAAGCTGCAGCTCGGGCAGGTTGTGTTGGGTTGAAAAACATCCCTATCCCAACCCTAGGGTTTGAGCAGGTTGCCCACACTGCTACCCAATCCTACTTCCGTTTTTTTTTTTTGTTCAGCCCAAACTCAGGTTTGATTAGGGTGAGGTCAAGCTGCCATATTGGGTGCAATGTTCCTTTTTGGCAATGTCCATTGATCAAATATACTTTTACAGAGTACAAAACATTAATGGAAGCTGAAAGGAACTTAAGATGACTTCAAATGTAGACAATTAGAGAAGGAAGTGTTAGAAAGTTTAGTTACATAAAGATGAAACCAGATACAGCTAGAATTTTTTATCTTAATCATAGCATTAATAATGTTACAACTTACATTTATAGACAATACACTATATGTATGCAATAGGTCAGGTTTGGGTTTGGTCGGGCCACCCAGGCCTCAATCCAAGCTTAGCTCACTGTCTAAAAGCTTCAGCCCATACTTACCCATTGTTAGGGTTGGACTTGGGTTGACTTGGATTCAACCCAAGTTGTAAGTCAACTCAAGTTCTTGCCCTAGTCCTGGAAGGATGGTTCTGATATTTTGATGATCTCTTTGGACCTAAACAACTCAAACTCAGCCAAGCCTTATTCGCTGATTGGGATTGGCTAGCAAGGAATATCCTTGACTGTATTTGTAAAATTTCAGTTGCAGGGTGCATTATTGTATCATAGTTTCTGGTTGCCATGCCATTTGTGAATGTTATTTACAGGGCTCCCAAGTGGGTGCCCGTGAAACTTCCTGTGGTTGCATGTTGCATTAATTCTAATGTTTTTGTGCTTCAATTTTATGTTTTCAGATAACAGATGCTTGCTCAGCTTGTTTTGAGCAACGCACAGTTTTCACGCAGCAGGTATTGGCAAGAGCCTTGAACCAGATGGTACGTAAATGTCATCTCATATGTAAATCTGGAGTCTAACAGACATTATATTTAGTTCTTTTTTTGTCATAATTGTTCTATTTGTCAGGTTGATCAAACTCCTTTACCTCTACTCTTCATGAGAACAGTAATTCAGGCAATTGATGCTTTTCCTAACCTGGTAACTTCAGCTCTTTATTTGCTTACTTTGTTTCATATTAATTGTTTCCATGTCTACTGTTTGTGTTGCCTTGTGAGTTTATGTTATACATTGGTGTCTTGGACTGGCATCTTTTTAGAGGTCATTTATCTTTTGTAGATTAGATGAAAATATGTGCTGCAAGTGTGGGATTCTGGTTCCTCGCAAGTTGATGGTTGGGTTTGATAGACTTGTACATAGGATCCTCAAATATAACTGCAAAGTAAAATTTATGTAGTTTCCTGTCGGATTCCTAATTGTTAAGCTCTAACAATCTGCTCTAAGTATATCCTCCATTAATATATGTTTCGTGTTACTATTTCTCATCCAGATAATAACGCGGAGTGGGGTGAGTAAGAAACGGAGGATTCAGAATAGATGACCTAAGGATTAATGTTTGAGCATCAGTGAAATATATCTACGCATTGGTTATGCCACCACTGTGCATAGCCAGCCCCCGTAGCTAAGTGTGCTTTGTCAATAGAAGAATATATTCTTTTATTGATTGACTTCTTTTATCTAATGAGTGGTAGAGTGTGTTTGGGGTTTCAGGCCTTTGAGCCAGTCTGGTTTAAAACCAAATCTAGTTGGCTTGTTCATGTCTAATTGTCAATGCAAATTTTAATATGAACTGATTACTGTGTACATGGAGTTTGTCTGGAACCAAATTATATCTAGTTCTAATTTATGTTGTTGGCTCAAATCATCAGTGGCATATTTCTCACTGATTTTGTAAATTCTTCTGCAACTATTCCATGCAATTGTCGAGCAAAAATGCAACAAAACAGAAACATTTCCTTTTAGATTTATGAAGATCAAAAGCTTCAATAAAACACACTTCTCCACATCTATGTCATTAAAACCTCGAACAAAGAAAATCAAATACATCAACCAAATAAAAAAGGAAAAAAAAAATTGTGAGATTCCAAAAATGATATGCAGATAATTTTTCTTTAAAAAAATAGGGGAATTCGCCTCCTTTGCTGCCCGATTAGCAGCATTTGATCATCGCTTGAACCCCTCATCTGAGAGAATTAGCAGCATCTAAGCATCTTATAAGATGCCATAAGAACAATCCATAGGTAAAATAGAAGAAAATAATTTAATAATCTTAAAAATGAAAGAAAGAGAACACAACAGAGAAATGGGAAACCAAGAGTATTTTCTGTGAGAGGGAGAGAGATCAAAGTATTCAAATAAGCAGAGAGAAAAGAGTTATGTTGTAAAGCAGTCAGGTAGCAAGTTCCTGAAGCATTACTGGAACTCATGAGATTGGGAGAAACCCATTTGGGCCTTTCCGTACAGCCTTCCCAAACAGCCCCTTACTTTGATAAGTGGCCTTATAAATAAATTAAGAGATGCAAAGAGACCTTAATAATTATAATTATAGTTGTTTTACTGCTACTGCTATTGATGCTCTGGCATTCTTGCTGTACTACCGTATTATGTAAGGTGTGAGTTGTATATATGTTACATTAATAACTACACGCTAAGTTGCCACTTGGTAACTCTTTTGAGCTAGCTCATATGCATAGAACAGTAGAAGTTTGGACCTTATATAATGTTAGCTCAAAACTTTCCCAACTCTTTACAACAAAATCTTAATTTGGCAAACCACTCCTGCTGCTTATATGAGATAGTAGATTCTTAGGCTTTGTTTGATTAACAATGAAAGGAAAGGAAAGGAAAGGAAAGTAAAGTGAACTTTCTTGCACTTTTTGTGCATTTTGTTAGCAGGAATCTTGTGGGAAACATAAATAGCGACCTACTATCTTTTTCCTGCAGGAAAAACTTTCCCACAAAACACATACTGCATTTTTATAGGAAAAAAGCATCATGGGAAAGTGACACTTTATATCTTCCCACGACTTTCTTGTAAACCAAACGTATGCAAGAAATAATTTTCCTGACATTATCATTTTCCTTTGCTTTTCTTTTTCTTTACTTTCTTGCACTTTCCTTTCCTGCATCCTAATCCCGTCAACTAAACGGAGCCTTAGCGTTTTATAAAAAAGTAAATTGCAAAAAGGAAAGGAAAGGAAAAATTCCAATAGTACCTTGGATATATGATGGTTATAGCTATGAGTCATGGTTGAAATTTAGAATGAAACAAGGATGGATCAATTTAGAGTTTATAACACCTATGCTTCCTCTATTCAGGTTGATTTTGTTATGGAAATACTCTCCAAACTTGTGAGTAAACAGGTATGCTGACTCAAGTTGGAATTAGCATCTCAATTTTTCAACTGCATGGGGTTTTGAGTTTGTCGTGATTATTAGATATGGCTGTGGAAAATATGTTTCTTTGTTTATATTTGAGTGCAGGTATGGAGAATGCCAAAGTTGTGGGTCGGGTTTTTGAAATGTGTCTCTCAAACAAAGCCACATTCGTTCCATGTATTGTTACAGGTATTATATGGACTCTCAGTGTGAGAAATTTCTCCTTCCCTTTGTTGGTATTTTAAATTTAGTGTGGCTTTCCTTTCCTCTTTGCTGCTTGCAGTTACCATCTCCACAGCTTGAAAGTGCTCTGAACAAACACACTAACCTCAGAGGTCCCCTTGCGGCTTATGCCAGCCAACCAAGTATAAAGCCTTCACTACCTAGGTACAGTTTTCTTAGACAAAATCGACTCGAATACACACCCTATGTCATAGATTTCTGTCTGTAATGTTCATTTGATCAGAGTTTTTGGATCTTCTGGGAGGTCCTTTCAGCACATTACTGCAATTTTTTGTTAACGAGGCAATTTTTATATTCATTTTTATTTTTTGGATGAAGATTAACAAGGCAACATATGGACTTTATATTTTTAGTTCATTGCTAGGTTCTATGAATTCTACACTCAGTATGTTAAATTTTTAGATGCTGCAAAATACCGTCTTTTCCTGAAACTGTTGAGAGAAGTCTCACTGGATCATTCTTGACAGACTTGTGACTTGCCATTTCAAGGTTTTAAACTTTTGACGTTTGGTTAGATGAATTTAATTCATTAAAGTTCAAAACTCAAGCATCAAGTATAGGATTACAAAGTTTAAAACCTTTAGTTGAATGTTGGTCAGTCAGAAGTGGAAGTAATTCTTGGTCCGAATTCCTGTGTATTACAAATGGAAAGTTGATCCTTCCAAATGTTCACTGGCATATGCTTTTTCATTCCCGTCTTTCTGTATTGACACAGAGGCATGTATGAACCCTTTAGGTGGAGTATGTCCTTTCCATTGGTGTGCGATCTCTTAGTCACTACACTTGAATGCAAAGTCTGAAAGTCTTTTACTGGTCAGGAGTTTCATTCAAATTGCTTAGAATACTCACTACTTAGGATTAGTGGTCTAGTTCTAGATGGGGTGGTCAAAAGCTCTTTTGGGTGTAAATTTTTGGGATTATATTCTCTCATTCAATTACACACCTATCAAAGATCTCAGGTTGGGTGGTTTGTCTTGGGAATCCTATTCTCATCATGTCTGAAAAAAAAAAAAAACTGTTTCAACAGCCTAACATGATTGAGTTTCTAGTTTACTTTGTTTATTATGTCATTATATCAGGTATTGTCCACATCTGAAGAAATGTTTTTATTCCCTCCAAGTGGGGATCTGGTCCCTGTGTTTTGATGAATTTACTGAATGTGTTTTTTGGCAGATCAACGCTTGTTGTTCTTGGTCTTGCAAATGAATCACACTTGCAGCAACCACATATTGCAGCTTCTTTGCACCCTTCAGATGCAAGTTCTTCAGTTCATGGAGCAACTCTGACATGATGACTGGACCCTTGGGAGTTCATAAACTGATCAGCATTATCTCCACACAATAGGTAGACCAATTGGGAGATCAGACATCATCCCATGTGTCCAACTGTCAGAAAGGAAGATAAAAATTGGCAGCTTATATGGTGGCTGATCGCTTGTGTGGATATTTTGAGATTGGTCATTATCCCATGATCCCAGCTATCTGAAAGCGTGATACAAATTGGAGTCTCATATAGCAGCTGATCGCTTAAGGGTGATAATTGACCGCTTATTAGTGGAATCGAGTGAATTCAAGTTGGTCCGAAGGCACATGGAAATGGTATAGGAATTCGGACAAGGAATCCACCCTCAAAGAGAATATTTCCCCCCTTGGCAGCTAATCAGGGGAATGTGCCATATGTGTATTTTTTTATATTTTTTTTTCCCCTCCTTTTTTAAAGTTTTGTTCATAACCCTTTTCTTGTCTTTTTTCATTTTATTTTAAATTTTGATGTTCACCTCCCGCCTAATTGGGGCGTGTGTTTTATTAAAAATCTGTGTTAATATTGGGTTTGGCAGCTTTCCTGAAAATAAAATGTAGTTTAGAGTCACGGACGATTCTAAAAAAAAGGCCATAATTTAATGTCGCCAACTATCTCTTGTTTAGATTGGGGAACATTTAATTGCTTCGTCAAATTGCCGCTGTCCCTAATTATACGAGGATTTATTTGGTCACAATGTTAGCAATAAAAATACGCATCGATTCTTTATAAGAAAAGAAGACACAAATGACGCGGTCCAAATCCCTCTCAGCAACGGACCATGATATGTCACCGACTGAAATTATTGGAATGGTCTACCAGCTGTTGTGGTTCTTGTGGGTTTAGCTTTCTGTTTTTTATTAGGGTACATAAAAAAGGACCATCACTGACCCACCATTTCCAAAATACACTTATGGCTGCCACCTCCGTCCCTGAACCGAGATTCACAAGAATTAAAAGTAGGTTTAGATTCCACATGCTTTCAGTGTGCCCCGTCGTGTGTATTATATTTTTCATTTTTGGGGTAAACAGACCGTCCATTCAACGAAGCTAATATTTTTGAATTTCTAATAATTAATCATTCAACATCAAATATAACAATGACTCCAATTTTTTTTATTAGTTTCTTTTGAAGTGATGGATTTGTGCCTATAATACTTAAAATATACTAAAATTGTTTAATATCCATTTAGACTCCCAAACGGTGCCTTATTTGTTTAGATTGTGGGGTGTTGGAACATGCCTGTGTGTAAACTTCAAAACTATCACGTTGTTGCAAAGAGGTGTTGTGATTCTTGCTGGCTGCATCCCCTTTAAATGAGTTTTAGAGTTGTGCTACCTTTTCGAGTCCGCAAGAAGTTACAGAGGTGGCCACAGCCTAATGTTGGGGGACCATGGTTAGTGATTTGATTATTTATTGAATAAAATAAAGGGTTAAAATGCAAATACAAGTCACTATTAGTAGCAGTGTTGAATCAGTCTCTGAATAAATGTCTTTTAGGTTAGGTTTCGCCCAAAAAATGAACAGCATTTAATAGTGTCTGAATCTGTCTGTGAATAAATGTCTTTTAGGTTAGGTTTCGCCCAAAAAATGAACAGCATTTAATAGTCAAGACGTAAAAGAGACTTAAAATGGACCAAGACCTAGTCCTCTGAAGCATATTCTAATTTTCCATGGAAGCAGGTGGCAAACTTGCAAAGACCATCTCTATCTCCGGGACCATCGGCCAAGAAACCTTCAATCTCAATTGTGCAAACCATTACCAATTCAAATAATATTAGGTGACGACGTTTTTTCCAGTTTTTCCATTTTTGATTAAGGTATTAGGTGATGACAATTTTTTCTTCAACGATACCATCCAATGAAATAGGCACCACACTTCAAGATGCAATGAAAAGTAAAATGAAATAGCTCCATTTCCATGGGATCTCAAATTCAACGAAAACTTGCCCGCCAATATAATATGGAATGCCAAATGCACAAATATTTGCTTAACTGTGATTTTGACAATCTTTAACCTGGTGGCCCCTGCTTCATAATTTCGATACAAGGCCCACCTCACAGAGTATATTGATCCACAACAAAACCAACTACACTCACAGCACACACCTACTCTCCATTTGGGAGGGTGGGGGGGCATAAATTGTTCAGAGAAAATTCAAGAGGCAATCAACACCCCACAAAACAAGCACTCTACAACAAAAACGAAATTTCGTTTCTGCAAAAGAATATCATGCATGATAAGTCAAATCAAAATCTTGAGTCTTCCCATTCATTGCTCTTTGCCACATTTGTATCTGCTGCTGCTGCTGCTGTTGCTGCTCCGTCTGCTGATGGTAGCACGCTGAAGTCTAACCTGCTAAGGGCCGTGCAAGCCACCAACATAATATCATACTGGAACTGTCACGTAAAAATTAAGACTATTAAGACACTTTCCCTACAATGGTAAAATGTAAAAACAGAGTAACTCAATAATAGTGATAATAATCACCCCAATCCCCAATGACCAGATTGAAACTTCAAATGTTTACAAATTCAAAGTGCATAATAGCACAACTGATGAATCAGACCTGTCTTTGGGCTCTCAGCATCAAGATCACAGAAATGAACATCCATCACTTAATGGGGAGAACAGCATCAAGATTCTTCTGAAGCAGCCAGCCCTTGGGATAAACAAGATTATGAGCTTCCAAATGGAGATGCCAGTTCATTATCTTTGAACAACCAGGTGGTGAGCCTTCCATTTGACTTTCATCTTCCACCACTTGTTCTATAAATGTGGTCTCCTGCAAAAATACACAATTTAGCGCAATTTTATTTTATTTATATATTTTTTAGAGTGTTATTAGTGCAAAAATTATAGTTTCATGTTAAATGTAAGTATATGGCAATTTCAAAAAATGGTAACACAAGAAATCTGAAATGGCAGCTTATGATGTATACTTGGAAACCCTCCTTCACTGAATCTAACTGTCGAATTGGACTTGATGTGGGGCGTCGCCATCTCTTTGGGTCCCATAAAATGGTGCTGTTGAATGCAAATCCTGACATATCAACATGAAATCTACGCAATCTCTTACTTTTCTCATTTGTGTGCCATCCAATTACTTGACTTCCATTGCATACTGGACCTTCCAATATCGCCTTGTTTTTGCTTTGTGCAAGCATTGCAACAGGCCAAGTGCCAAAACGACTATATATCACAGGTAGATAAATGTTACAAATTTGCAAGAGAAAGCATAATTATGGAAGATGAAGCAATTCATAAAGATAAAGTTTCAGCATTTGGGAATTTTTGGGTCCCACTCTAGAGTCTGGACAAATAGCCCACACTGTCGTGAAAATTAGAGAAAAGATTAAAGATATCTCCATGTAATTTGAGCTATCTCATCCTAGTCCAAAACAAATATAGACATTTTTAAAAGAGACAATATTGATTCAATAATCATGGTCTTATACGCTTTATCTGCATTTTCCTTTCAATAAAACAGTTTTTGAGGGTCAATATTCTCTTTTTCCTTTTTTGGGGGCTGAAAAGGATATGAAGGAGAAAATTATTTGTCTAGAGAGTTCTAATGCACATATGTGTCATTTCTTTTCTTTTTTTTGGTGGGGTTGGTGGGGCTGAGGGCCTTAGAATCACTTAGAGAACTGCAATCTATGATGCACAAGTTAGAGCTTTCAACTTTATAGTATGAATGTTCGTTATCAAAAAAAACTTTATAGTATGAATGTTATAAGTAAATTTTTGAAAACCCAAGTAAAACAAGGCGTATTTCCAAAGCAATTTAACAATAACATCCATGTGAACAGCGCTTGAAGGATTTAAAAAGGGAGGGGGGGTATCTGTGCGTGTGTGAGCACATTTTCAGTAAATGATCAACTTCCACCAACAAATCAAGTAAACATAATGAAATAAGGATAAAACGTAGCAAGTATCGGTAAACCAAGAGGATCATGAGCCACAGATACAATGTTGTGGTTACTTAATGTTCAGGCAGTATCAAAACCGAGTCGAGGCCAACAATTAGTAGAAATCATATCCAATCAATAAATACAGAGTCAGTGCCAACTTCTACCATTGCCAACTAATGCATAGCGAAAAATGAAGGCATGAACACAAAAGAACGCATCATAAAATGATATTTATGTTCAAAAAACATACTTTACTTCCTCGTCATCATCTACATTTTGTAATTGCAGGCATGAACAAATAAAGAATAACAGAGACAACAAATCAAAAATGTCAAGAAAATGTTTAACGATGATGTTCGGGTTGAAACGCCAACGGCCTTGTAGCCTAATGGCATCTCTCCCCTACTTGTAAGGGGAATGGCCCAGGTTTGAGCTCAGTGTGCCATTGTTATCATCATCCGCAATACAAAGAAATCATAGAAATGTACACGCCAATACTAAGAAATCAATCTCGAATACCTGATTTCTCTCAAGCTTTCAAACAACTCGAGCGAATAGATGTTATCATCATCCGCAAAGTAAACGATCCCATCGAGCTTGTGGTGCTCAATGTGCTCCAGCGCCACGTTCCTTTGTTGGACACCTCTGTCCTTCACGTTCGTCAAATTCTTCGTGCACACGAGATGCCTATACATAACACCAGTGTTCCTCAATATCTCTGCCGTCTCCATTGACGCTGAATTCATCTCCACCACAATCCACAAAAGCGGCGGCGGAACAAGACTAAGCACCTGACTTAATCTATTCAAGAAATACGCCTGAAGCCCCCTGTTATACGTCGGCGTCACCACAATCAGCTGCTTCCGAGGGGCGAAATCGAACCTCTCCTTCATATTCCGCCGCGTCTCGACCCCCAAATTCACCGCATCCACCGCAAACTCCTGGCGCTTAACCATGAAATCGCGATGCAGCCTCACATTGACCGGTGGCGGCTTGATCTCGAATGAGAAATCGTGGCTCCGAACATCGTCGACGCCCCCAAACGGCATCATACCCAGCAAGAACCCGAGCAAGAAAAGCAACAAACACCTACACAACGACCGCCTCCATATCGGCTGACCTTTCCGCGAGTACCGCTGCAGGAAGACTCCGCCGATGAACCTTCGCAACCCGACCGCGAACGCTCCCAACGACAACAACGGCGACGAACATTTCCCGTTCGACGCGAGCTTATGCGACGGCGATTGCACCACCGAAAACGGACTCCCTCCGTTCTGATACGAACGGTCATGGTACGCCGGCGACAGAGTTCTCCGGATCGACGCCATTAATCGGATCACCAAGCATATAGAAAGGCCCCTTTTTTTGAATTCTGAGCACAATGGCAACAAAGCACGGCCAACAACTAGAAACAAATAAATGGACAGGCGAGTCGGCGACTATATTTGCATATATATATATATATATACACACACCTATATGTATATAAGAACCCTAGATGGGGCGGATCGAGAAGCGAACTGATTGTAGCTGATGATGATTATATATGTATGTATGTATGTATGTATGTATGGTATGTATATGAGCTGTGTGGAGTGGTGAAAGAGAGGAGAATGGATCAACTCGGCTGAATTGAGCGAGGGGTGCGCAGAATTTGGAGGGGGAATTTTAGGAGCGGAGAGGCGGCTGGGATCTAGGGGGTGTTGGTTTGAGTGTGGGAGGATTTAACCGCGGTGGGAGGCGAAAAATGGTGCGCATTGCGCTCCTGCTGAACAGAATTTGTTTATGGGCAATGATTTGGATTGACACGCGGCCAGTTGTGATAGACGGTGTATGAAATTTGGGTAGTTTGGTGCGTGTCGGGATGATGAGAGTAAAATGGATTATTTGCTGGTTCGTTGGAATTAGTCATTTGGTAATTATAAGGGCAATGTAATTGCATCGCTTCAACGAACTTTAGGCTGAGAGATGTTATTTTTGTTCCCCCCTAAGTTACACATAGAAACATTAAGAAATATCCGATTCTACAATTATTCCAAATGAAGAGCTCCATAAAAAGAGAGGGGAGAGGTGAGAGGTGCTATTAAGCCATTGGCAAGGAAAAAATGTTTGATAATTATATAGTTTCATCGATTAATTTTTTGACTCTATTAATATTAAAAAGAGAGGGGAGATATGCGGTTAAGCCAAGTTTTATAGGATTTATTTATTTTTTATTTTTTTTTCTCTCTCTCTCTTAGGAGGACAAATTAACAATTTGCAATTAATTCTCCATTAACCATGTAAAACACAAATGACATATTTGGATGTTCCATGGGAATTAAAAAGGGTGGTTGACCGATTAGACCGAATAGAGCGATGGCAGTCATGCTATTACATTTAGTGCTTTTAATGGTCTTATTAAACAATGATGATTTGGGCATTTAACATGTGTAAATCCCAAATAGAATCATTGGGACAACCAAATAAGCCCTCAATAAATGCTTTTAAAACTCACCATCCAATATGTGAGATCCATCTTAATAAATGTCTCATTTGACCATAAATGGTCTAAATCGCTTAAAACTAACATACTCCATAAATTATATGAAATTGTTAATATCACTATTCCCTATTGGCCAACCACCGTACCCAACGCCCAATTGAAAAGAAAAAAAAGAAGAAGAAGAAGAGCCTTAAACGATAATTTAGGCGTTGATAATGATAAAGCCCTTCAAGCAAATCTCAAACCCATACGAGACCCGCAATCTACATGTTATCGGCTTGCACATCTTTATAATAATTCTCTACAATTTTTTTGTTAAAAAAAAACATAGCTAATCTATCAAAAGCAATAACTAAAGAAAATTCTTATTGTGCCAGACAGAAATATATGATATTCAAAATAGCCACTTTTCACATTTCACAGTAAATATATAGGGGAGGTATGAGGCTATGAGGTCCTGTGAGAACCTTACTTAACAATAATATCATCTTCATGCACCTTAAATTCACAGCAAACAACTAGCCTATAATGATTCTGGTTTTTTTCCCCTCCGTTCTTATTATTTGGGGGTCGGTCATGCTAACCAGGAACCACATTCCAAGCATAATATAATTATTAGAAGAGGTGTGTTATAATATGAAAACTCAAAGCAAGCTAATTATCTGTATTACTATATTTAGATGCAATGATTTGGCATGTTTGGACCTTCACTTTCTAGAATTAAACTCCGATTTATTTTAGCCACATGATGACATGGTAATATAACATTGGTCAACCAAAGTTTATTTTTAATTAGAACAAATCTACTCTAAGTAACAATAACCAAGGGGTCTTTATTTCTCATTCAATTTAGCCCCACACTTCCAATGTTATATTGGCTGCTTACAAATAATAATAATAATTATTATTATTATAATCAAACAAATCCAAGTAGCTATCACTCATTGTTTAAGAAATCATTTCAATTTCATTTGGTCACCATGAATCCCAAAAATTGAATTAAACTCTTTTGATGTCTTGCATTTTTCAATTATGATACTATCAATGTTCTAAGTCAAATCATAAATTTGTTCTCAAAATTATTTTTCTATTTTTATAACCCTGTCAGAAAAATAAAAATCATTTTAAATTTATAAGACTGGATAACCCAAATTTTATATTTTTTCGATAGTAAATCCTTATCATTATTTAAATTTACACCTAACTTGTAAATTTAAAACAAATAGTTCAAGTTAATAACTCGAAATTAACATTATAAATATACGAAATAAGAGATATTCATATCATGAGATTAATCAGAACCTAATGACTTTAGATAGTGATGAGGTGTAAAAAAATAAAATAAAAATGAGCTGTCATATTACAGATCTAAATATATTTGGGCCAGGCTATTGCCACCACATAAAATACTTTAAGCCCCTCAATTAATTTATATTTTTTAAGTTTTATGAAAAATATAAAAAAAAATTACAAAAACTAATCACATAGTCTACTAAAAAACATCATTCCGGACAACTTTGTAGAATAATTTGTTTCCAAATTTTGTCATTTAAGTACACTTTTTGGCCATTTTTCATGAAAAATGAAATAAATATTGTAAATGGCCAAAAAGTCTGCTTAAATGATAGATTTTGAAAAAATTTCCTTTTACAAAGTTATTCAGAACGATGTTTTGTAGTGAACAATGTAATTAGTTTTCGTAAAAACCTTTTATATTTTTAATAAAATCTTAAAAAGTGTAAATTAATGGGGGACTTAGAGTACTTCATGTGGTGGCAATAGCCCCCTCAATATATTTTTAGAGCTAATTTGACTTCATCTTTTATTTCGTGTGGAGGTTGGATGTTGGAATGTACATAGTCGGGTTAGTAGTATGCGATCAGGTCTTTGAAATCCGATCCGGTTCCGAAATAGATAAAGCATTCGGGTCGGAGCAGGGCTGGGCTCATTCTTTCGTCATGGAACCATGAGAGAGTCACGGAGAAAAATGTTTGTATCGATCCGAAGCATTTTGACATCAACGTAAGGTCCAGAACACCGTCCAGGAAATATGGACGGTGAGATCCTTATCTCCGAAGAGCTCCGACTGCTGGATACTGACACAGTCTGCCGCCGGCTTCTTCTTCGTATCGCCGGCGCCGCAGAATTCTCATCGCCGATGAAGCGTCCAAAGTTCTCCGGCGGCTTCCAACCGTTCATCAAGCGGGAGAATGTATTCATCCACCATTTGAGGTCCAGAAGGTAGTCTTTTTCCTAGGGTCTCAGTATAATTTTCTTGTTTTTATTGTTTTCGAATTTCTTTACTCTCTGCTTTCCGTTTGGTTGCCGAGAAAACGTAGGAAAAGTGAGGAAGATAAGTTGTCGAATCTTATGTTTCGTGTTGTTTTGGATCCCAGAAGGATGGATAACTCAACAACTAAGCCAAGTTAGCTGTGTTAAGCTCAATTGAGTGGACGTTTTATTTTCTCTGGGCTTAACTTATGAATATTTTAAGCTTCAAAATTTTAATCTCTCTTTTTCCCACATTTTCTCACCAACCAAGCAAAGGAATAGATTTTCTTGATTAACCATCCACAGTACAAAATACAAAATGGGTATACCCAGTGGTTCAGTGGGCGGTAGCCTTACTCGTGTCTAGGGGATTGGTTGAGATTTCAAATTTATGGTTAATCTCATTGAATATGGGGTATAAGTCTATTCCCTTGATACTGTAGTTTATTTTGTTAAGAGATAATAGAATTTTGAGATTTCTTTCTCATTCTTTCTATATTTACAAATAGTGTTGCTAAGTGAATAGTATTTTAATTTTGGACTACAATTGAAAATGGGTGCACTTTCCATTCTTAATATCTTTCCATTATTGTTCTCTTCAATTATATTATATGATCCATCCTTTTTCCCATATTAGAGAATCTCTGTTACAAAGAGTTGAAAAGCTATGGATGGAACTAAGGAGAACGGGCTTACAAATGAACGTTTGCATTCCTCGATATTCAAAATGGATGACGACAATCTGCCGTGGCGTCTCAATAAGATGAGCCTGAATATTGAGAGGCAGAAGTCTCTTGATGAGTGGTCTCTTAGTGAGTCATTGGAAGGTCTCGTTGGAGGGGAAGGCTTAAAAAACTTAAAGAGTGCATGCTCCTCTCATGGGGAAAAGTCTATTTTGGATAGCCCTGCTTCGTCTGCTTGTAACTTGGTGGAGAACCATCCAGTTGTCGCTAAAGCTTGGGAAGGGCTCCGGCAATCTTTGGTGTACTTTCAGGGGCCAACCGGTTGGCACAGTAGCCGCATATGACCATGATTCGGAGGAAATATTAAACTATGATCAGGTAAAAGTTTATATCAGATGTTGAAAGCCCATTACAATGTGGGATATATTGATACTGATGTAATATTAAATGATTATTGCAGGTTTTTGTACGAGATTTTGTACCCAGTGCCCTGGCTTTTCTGATGAATGGTGAGCCTGAGATAGTTAAGAACTTTCTCTTGAAGACACTGCATCTTCAAGGGTGGGAAAAAAGAATAGACCATTTTGAGATGGGAAAAGGTGTAATGCCCGCTAGCTTCAAAGTTGTTCATAATCCTATTCGAAAACTTGATACTTTGAGAGCAGATTTTGGTGAGAGTGCAATTGGAAGAGTTGCTCCTGTTGACTCTGGTTTCTGGTGGATTATTCTGCTTCATGCCTATACAAAGTCTACAGGGGATTTAACGCTGTCAGAAACACATGAATGTCAACAGGGGATGATACTTATTCTGACTTTATGTTTGTCAGAGGGGTTTGATACATTTCCTACTTTGCTTTGTGCCGATGGTTGTTCTATGATTGATAGAAGAATGGTAAGATGTCATTATTTATACTCTTATTTTAAATAAACATTTTCAAGTCTTCATGATGGTAAGATGTTGCATTGATCAAGTATTGTTGAAATTGTGATAGTAACATGAGGAGAGAGTGCAAAATGTGGACCTCTGATAAAATGGTCATAATTCCTCATCTGCTTGTTGTAGTTTACTGATGAAGCAAAGTAATTGACTCAACCAGGAAACTAATCTATTTTAATCTATTTGTTTGTGTCTTTTAAATTGGAAGTGAGGTTGAATGTTATAAGTGATTAATATAAGTGAAACTTAATGAATTATTATCAGGTATTTCTTATAAAAGATGGGGTTTGACTGTGCAACCCAAGGGTATGAATGGATGAATGTTTTGAGGACAATCTCATCCAAATCTGCTCATAATTTATTTATTTTTAATTGATAAATCTTTATTTCAATGAGTCGAAGAAGGGATTTAGGGCTTTGTTGAGTTAAGTTGTTTGACTTAAGTTTTAACAATAATGCACTATATTTTGAAATAGAGTACATTGTTATGTCATGTGCTTTTACTTCCGATCTCAATCTTTATGACTAATATTAAATCAAGTTGTACATTTTGATTGTTTTGAGCTCATTCTTTCTGTTTATAGTCATTGAGCCCTTGTAAACCTAGCTCTCTATCTCTCTTAATTATACAATATGCATAAGTGCACTGATCCCAAATCTGATTCTATTGCCATGTCACCATTATTTATACAATAGTGGTGGTTCTTGTTTCACTTAAAGCAATGAAAAATCTATTGGATTTGAAACTCAGACATAAATCCAAAGATTGAACCCAAAAAATGTTTAAATCCTTTTCAAAATGGTTTAGGCCTACAATTCTAAGTATATTAATTTAGATTTAACATTAACCACAGGATTCAGGCTATTATTAAATATTAATGCCTTTCCAACATTCCTCCCAAGGATGGATCCCATGTAATTTAATTTGTCATACATGCAATGTGAGAGAATGAAAATAGGTTTATGATGTATTCTATAAATTCATATCCCTCCATATTAATTTAAGATGTACTATTTACATTGTTTACTATGAATTCGTATTACAGGGCATTTACGGTTATCCTATTGAAATTCAATCACTTTTCTTCATGGCGTTGAGATGTGCTTTGACATTACTCAAACAAGATGCTGAAGGGAGAGAGTTTGTGGAGAGAATAGTAAAGCGCTTGCATGCCTTGAGTTATCACATGCGAAATAACTTCTGGCTTGACTTCCAACAACTAAATAATATATACCGTTATAAAACGGAGGAGTACTCTCACACTGCAGTAAACAAGTTCAATGTTATACCTGATTCAATTCCAGAATGGTTATTTGATTTTATGCCAACACGTGGCGGGTATTTTGTTGGCAATGTTAGTCCCGCAAGAATGGATTTTCGATGGTTTGCTTTGGGTAATTGTGTTGCTATTCTATCTTCTCTTGCAACTCCTGAACAATCTCTGGCTATTATGGATCTGATTGAGTCGCGCTGGGAGGAGCTGGTTGGAGAGATGCCTTTAAAAATTTGCTACCCTGCTATAGAAAGTATTGAATGGCGTATTGAAACTGGTTGTGACCCAAAGAATACCAGTTGGAGTTACCACAATGGAGGATCTTGGCCAGGTTTGCCCCTTTTTCTCATCGTTCTTTCTGAATTAATGCTTTCAATGTTTTCTGAATGAGTATTAATTGAATATTGATGTGATGAACACAATTAGTGCTATTATGTTCTGGTAGGAATAATATACTGTACTTTGATGTTGGAGATGGACAAACAAACTTGTCTTGTATTTGAACTAATTGTTTAGCTGGTAGGCCAATATGCTTCCCCCTTTAACAATCTTAATTATCTGATCTATTATTAAGTGGGATAGCTGGAACATTCCCTTTCATTTTTTCTGGAGAGAGAGAGAGAGAGAGAGAGAGAGAGAGAGAGAGAGAGCCACTGCTTCTTGACCTAAGGCTCTCTTGTCCATTCCACACCGTCCATTTGACTTTTACATATTCCATATCTTGGGTGTGATTTCTTTATCCATCACTTTCTTGGTATGATTATATTTTTGAATTTCTTTACCATGAATCTTTCTACTTCTGTTTGAGAAGGCAACATCCAACCCAACATTGCCTAACCTGCTTTTGAGATATACTGCGGCGGGAATGTCACCTCAGGCTGCATTGGCCCTGCGGCAATCGTAAATGCATTTGTGAGGTTTTAGCATAGGTTAAGAGTTCTTCTATAATAGGGGGGATTGGGGAAGTGAATTGGATTCTATTGTTTGGCTGCTTCTATTGGATGAACTTGGAATTTATATTGGATTTTTGGATTCAATAAAATATGAACCCTTTCAATTAAGCTTCTATTGTCAGTAAAGCTTCCAGAGTTCCAGGCTAAGAGGTTGCGAACATTTTTTGATAAACAATATTCGAACCCTAGACCTACCTCATGAGGTAGGGAACTTAAAGAGGGAGGAAACTTCTTGTCATGTTTAGCATTATGGGGATTTTTAGTACTTCTAATCACAAAAAAATAGATTTTCTTTATCAATTTTACCTTCCCTTGGAAGTGGGGTTTATTTGATTGTCACTGATTGAGATCATGTTGGACGATGCCAACATACATAGTTACATCGGGAGCTTATGGACATGCCCTAATGCAGCAGGTTGCAAACTGCTGAACTGACCAATCTACAAAGATGATGGGTGAGTTGCTTGCTCACCGAGTCATCTGGCTATGACTTAGTGTTCGTCCACTGCTCAGTTTAATCATATTTCAAACTGGATACTCTGAACCAAGAGTAGCATTTACTCCTATCACTTTGTTTTTATTTCTAACTGGCCAATCTGTCAAAGCTTCTTCCTCTGATATTTTCCCCCTTTTTTTGCTTGGCTCTTTACCTTGGATGCAGTGCTCTTGTGGCTGCTAACGGCTGCCAGTATCAAGACGGGACAACTACATATTGCAAGACAGGCGATTGATCTTGCTGAGAGCCGTCTGCCGAAAGACAACTGGCCCGAATATTATGATGGGAAATTTGGGAGATATATTGGTAAACAAGCTAGGAAAATGCAGACATGGTCAATTGCAGGATATTTGGTGGCAAAGATGATGCTGGAGGATCCCTCACTCTTGGGGATGATTTCCATGGAAGAGGACGATCAGATGAAGCCTTTGAGCAAGAGATCATCCTCTTGGACTTGCTGAAGAGCTCAAATAAGTAAGAGAAAATACAAAAAGAAAAAAATGGGAATTGGAACTTCGACAGATTGCATTATTCCTTAAAAAATTTTGGGCACTTTTTTTTTTTACAATTTTAGAAGTTTGTTTTTGTGGACTGGCTGAAACCATTTGTGTTTCAAATGCTGGTAGTCTGGTAGGCATTTTGTATATGCCACGGATTAAATATTTTGTTAGCTTTTTATAGGCTAAGATGATGAAGAAAAATTTATGTTACGTACTCTTCAGAGTTGGGAAAAGGCATTTGGGTATTTTCTTCAACAATGTATGGACCTTTTGGGTTCATAGTATCACATTGCCTCCTAAAACTAGTGGTGCTGTTGCATCCTTTTAAATTGCTACAACTAGTAGGCTCGTGCTTTTGAAATAAAATTTTTTATTGATTTATAGTTTTTAGAAATAAGGTAATACTTAAAAATCCTGACCAAATAATACCTAAGAAAATAGGAACTCACTTAGCAAGACCGTTCAAAGAGATGTCTTGAGTTGCTTTGGCAGCCGCAATAGTCATACTAAAGTGGGTCATGACCAGAAAAGCCAAAGTCATCATTACATTGCGGGAAATGCACATCTACAACGGGGTTTAAGGGTAGAGGATTAGGATTATGTCCCCCCCCAAAAAAAAAAAAAGGATAGAAAAAGGGGAAAAAGGGTCCCAACTACTCCCAACTCCTGAGAACTCCATTTGGGAGGTTCCAAAAACCGGTCAATCACATATGGAGTTACTGGTTTTTGAATGGGCATAGTTTGGTTGACTCTTTCCATGCTATCTTATATGTATATAAGGGCACTAAAATCAGAAGGATGTGTTTGTTTGAGGAAAAAGGCAAACCAACTATGGTTTGTAGTCAGACCAAATAAGTAATCTGGTTCAAAAAGACCAGTTTTCTGGGAAAAGCAAACAGCTGAAGTTTCTAAACAAAAACCAGCAAACCTATGCCCACAGATTGAGCAGCAAAACTAATAGTAGTTTAAGAACCACCAGTCTCTCAGAGGCTGAATTCTTGTATGGTGGACCAGCCCACAGTTTCTTCCACTTTCTTCTCGTCTACAAGTATCTGTTCCACTCTCTTGCTTCTCTGTCCTCATCACATCTCATAATTTTGCACGGCCTGAGTTTCGGAATTCCCTCTGTTAGCAGTTCTCTTTCTCTGGGTTATTGAAAGTTGAAACCATCTTCATCATCTCCTTCAACCTAAAAGATATGGCACCTACAGCAGCAATGCTCAGACTTCCACACCACTCCAAACAAGCTCCTCCTGCTTCTCGAGCCCAACCTGATAAGGCCTTTCACGTCAATTTTACAACTGGGTTTTCTGTTTCTAGTCCTATCTTCCTGCAAGGGTCTAAAGCTCTCCTCCGACAACAACAAAAAGATGGTTCCACAGCTTCAACATCAACATCCTCCTCCATGGCAGAGAGATTTCAAGAAGCCCATGAACTCGCTTGCTGGTCTTCCTAATCACTACATATGCCTCTCTTTTTTTTCTGTTTTTTTTTCCTTTTTTCTTTGTACGATCTCCTCACAAGGAAGCAAATGGGATGTACATAGTGAAATGTGGGCCGCTTGGGAGGGTCTGTTAATTCAAGTATGAATGTCTTCCTCGGAGAAATGGAAATTATATTTACCCAAGAAGTCGACTGATACATTCATGAGTACGGCTAACATGTAAGGGTTCTTGTTATCTTGGGACATCATCAATATTAGAACTTAGTTACCCAAATAAGGAAAAGTTAAGCAGGTATTGATTGAAAAATGATATATTATTTATTAGAAATGCTCACTGTGATGCCAAAAGGAAGAAATAATAGTAGGAATCCTTCCCCGCCAGAAAAAAACGCATTGAACAATAATAGTCCTTGTGTGTCAAATACAAGCAGCAGCACAATCAGCCTGACTGTTTGAATGGAAATTTACACAAGAGAGAGATCAGCTGCAGGAACAGATCTCTTGATTAGTTTAGCCCAGGCCTCATTAGTCTCCGCAATGACCTTTAAAGCATAATCCTGTTCATCACAACATATATTAACTTCTACAATCAGGAACAAAGGCATTAAGTCTAGAAAAGAAACTATTGTATCATTTCACATTATATAGGAAGAACTAAAGTAATGATCATACCCAGTGCACATGCTGGGAAATTAGGAAATGAGGCTAAAAGCATATTTCCGCCAATGCCATTATCAAATTGAGGCTCTGCATCTTACTTTTGGGTTACATCATGTCAATCATCATCACAACAGTGCAACTATGCAATTGGTTCTTCACACATCATGTCTGTGTAAGGTCATTGCTTTATTACTCTATTTTTCCTAGCAAGGGCTGATTTCCATGATTTCTCTAGAAATCTTGGAACTCATGATTCTCCACTTTTCTTTTAGTTTACGATAAATTACATGAAACCCACGACACTTTCCCCATCCCCACCAATTTAATGTCTATTTTCATCAAATTTCTGTCAAAATTATGGTATACTTATGTCAAATTTAAGGTCTAGATTAAATATAAAAGTCTAGTTTTGGCTTTGAATCAGTTTATAGCATCATGTGATGCTCACGTGGTCTATTTTCAATGGCAAACAGACGGCGGGCTGAAGAGTCACAATTTTAATAGTTCATGAAGTTATTTGTTAAGTTTAGTAGGGATTTTGTAAAATTGACCTATAGTTCAAGTAGTTTCGTGAATGTAACCTTTAGTTTAACATAGAATCTTGAATAATAAACTGGCAAAATCACTTGCCAAAATCAGACAAGTGGAAAACAGTACAAAATCTCCCTAGAGTCATGGAATAATGAAAAATAAAAATGAAATACAAACTTTAAGTAATAGTAAGCCACTTTTGAAGTAAGAGCAAGGTATAAAGCTTGATTGCTAATGGCCTTGTAGTCTAATGGCATCTCACTCTCTTCCTCCTCTCTCTCCTCTTTTTTTGTTGGGCGGGGAGGGGGGTTTGTTGTCTGTTATCTATCCTACAGAATAGGGTGCAGGGGGTTCTGTAAACTGTGATGTTGTGATTCTACCTCCAAAAAGAAGAAAACTCGTTTTTTTTTTTTTTTTGGGTGGGGGGGGGGGGGTTTGTTGGAATTTACAATGCCAGTAAAAGCTACCTTGTTTGCTGCCTTGTTGCCGAGACCAAATTTGTTAGCAGGTTTTCCATCTGGGATCTTGTAATCTCTAAACCAGTCCCTAATCGCAGTGAGAGTTCCCTGAAGAAATTAACAATTTAAGCCAAATGTTAAACTGCAGGTTGCAAATATAAATAGACCAAAACCATTTTTTAAGCAAACCTTTTATAACAACACATAACACAAAAGAAGTCCCTTTTTATTTTTACATTGGTGAGCTCGACAAATAAAAGGTCTAAGTGATAAAATTCAAGAACAAGAATTATGAGGTTACTTTACAACCTCAAGATTAACCTAACCAGCTATATAGAGATTATAAGGAGACCAGAACATGTGGTACCAATGCAAAATTGACCTTAATAGCATGCATTTCTTTCATGCTTAAAATGCCTTTAAAAATGTACTTCAACCAATAAAGTTATAACGTATTTGTACGAATGCCAAGGCATATTGTCTCTATTAATTTGCCTTTACTCAACCAGAACCAGAAAGAACTTACACTCACATGTAATATTATTTTAAAAAGACCATTAATACAATGATCCCATAATTAACTACAAAGTTGGATGTAGCTCATAACATACTTAGCTACGGTCATATATGCCTGTAAACAATTTCAGCTTTTATGCTTTTAGTTCATAAGTTCATAGTAACCTGATTGATAAAAATTTAATGACATAAAAAATTCCTGCTCACTCCATGGCTTTAGAAGTAGAAAAGTGCAAGATTTCACACAGACCATCCACCAATCATCCATTCATATTAATACCCTTATTTACATACTATTACCCAGTTTTCTTTGAAGGATTTGGATTTGTGATTGTCGCTTAAATTTGAAGAAGAAAATTAAACATCATAATCTTTGACCCCAAGCTGAAGATAAAACAGCTTGGCCAGTTTTCAGAGTGGTGGCAGTTGCAGATGAAGCAAGACAGCAAGCAAGAGCAGCAAGAGAAGTGTAAGAAGCAAGGTAGAATGAGTAAGCGATCCACTAAGAAAAGCTTACTCCATCAAAAGCTGGAAGCCTAGAATGTGAAAAGTAAAAGGGTCTGATTCTGGATCCTCAAGAAAATATTTATTATAACTTAAACTAAGTTCTACAACCAGGACATATAAAAGGAGAACGATAATAAGAAGAAGAAAACCACAACCACCCTTCCATGGCCACCATCAGTATATATAACAAACATGAGGCCAGTAGTGACAGCAACAACTGACATATGGAGGATTAGGTACCACCATAAACCCCAAAGAAACACTCCAAATTGACACATGGAGGATTAGGTATCACCAGAAAGTGGCAGAAACCCCAAAGAAACAATCCAAATTCTTTTCTTCATCATCTTGTATCAAACAAAAAATTGAATTCATGGTATTGCAGATGAAAATGGGAGAGTCGCACCAAACTTTGTCAAGATTGCAGTTAAGAAATGCAGGCAGTGAGATCTTAGAGGTTCAAGGAGGCCACCTTGATATGGAATATTTTCTATAGAATAATTACTTACATAAAAATAAATTTTTATAGCAAAATGAAATATCCAGCATATTTAGAGAAATCAGTAGATGCATTGTAAGAAAGAAAGATATACCGGAAAATGTGTCTCAACATCATCGATATCGTTCACAAGTGAAGCTTTTGGGTCATCCAATGAAATCGCAACTATTTTCCAATCAAGCTCCCCCTCGTCAATCATAGCCAAAGCAGCTAGTGGTTTGACCTTGAAGATCTCACCAATCTTTCCCCGTTTTGCCCCAATCTCAACAACATCAACTGAAAGTTAAAGAAATCATTAGAAGAGTTACAATTTGTTTGATTTGCATTGAAAGCAAAGGAATAAAACAAAGGAAGTGCCAAAATACCAGGATCGTTATCTCCTAATGCTCCTTCAACTTCAGAGTTTGCTAAAGATGGGTCTTCCCAAGTTTGAGGAAGCAGCCCGTAGTTCCAATTTATGTTGTAGCTGAAAAATAATGGAGAAAGTTGACTTGGATATCTATTTTCTAGATTAAGAAAATAAAAGATGGATTTTATTTTATTTTTTTGTTTTGTTTGTGTTAATAAAAAATTTATTGGAAGAGAAAAGAAAATGGCCTCAGGTCAGTATACAGGTACAGAAAGAACAGAAAAGTATGCTCAACCCCCAAAACAACAATCTAAACTCCAAAAAAGTAACTCAATGACCAACATCCACAGCCCCAAATCAGAGAAACATAGTTTTGAATCTTTTGATGAGGAGCTCTTTCGTCTCACACAATGAATGTTCATCTTGATAAAAATCCTTCCATTTCTTTCTTTCCACACCACCCACAAAAGACAAAGTGGAGTTATATCCCATATAACCTTCCTCTTATGGTCTTCCTATCGGAGCCTCCAACCAAAAAACAGATCCAACACCAATTTTGGAAGGACCCAACAAACTTCCCACAATGAGAAAAGAAAACCACAATTCTCTTGTAAAAGAGCAATGAATAAAGATATGATTGACCAATTCCTCTTTTATTTTACACAAAATGAAAGATACAAATTGGTAACACGAAACTGAGAATGAATAGAATGCTGTGATTTGAACATGTTAGAACTCATTGTCTAGCAAGGAACAGAGACTTCACAGCCTCACAGGATGGTGAAAATGTAAGTGGTGAAGCAGATAATAACAAAGGGAGGGGTAAAAGTAGATTCTCATGGTATTTGGCCCATTCACACTTCAGGAGGATACAAAGACTTAAGTACTTTACTAAAAAATCTTAAAGCTTTGATGTATCTATCTACCCAGAAAAGGAAAAAAAGGAAAAAAAAAAAAAAAAAAATCCTTCAAGGAAATACCAAATGTGCTTCATAGATAATTATCAGACAGCTTTACCTATTGATTTAATCCTGGGGCTATCAAAAGCAATAGTTTGACAAACCACTAACTTTTCCATTTGATTTTTGCAACATCCAGGTTAAGTATGTGCATCTTATATTAGTTATCTCAATATCACACGAGCAAAAATTTTAGAACTAAGAAAACCAGACTTACGGATAGTAACGAAGTTTTCCCTTCTTTGTATCTTGCTTTATGGGAGTGAATGGCTCATCAGTAGCAACCTCCATTTTGGCACTTGATTCTTTAGGTATCTCAACAATGAAATTAAAAATTCCATCCCCTAGCTGCAATGGGATATCGTGCCAAGGGGAAACCTGTGCAATGAGTGAACATGTGGTTCCATTAAACAGTTATTCAATCAGCTCAAACTCTTAATCCCAAATGACCAAAACAACACAACAGTTTCAAGCCCAACAAGTATAAAATTCATAATTTAATAATTAAAGCTTAATAAATAAAAATTCACTTGCAATCCATGACTGCAACACCGAGTCGTCACCAGCCTCTCAATGCCCCACCCAAAACATAATCAAAACAGAGGTTTGAACTCTTAAAAATTATGTGTGTTGTAATTGACCCCTCTTAAAGAATTTTGAGTCCCTACCTCAACTTGTTTGACAAACGGAAATGTTAACCGCAAAAACCTAATGTGTTAACTTGTACTGTATGTATAATATGCATAAATCCACTCCACATATGAACAACCAGACCATCAAAAGGCTTGAATTAAATTCAAATTTCCTATCAAATATCAGTAGCAAGAAACACCCACAAACATTAACACTGACCCAGATAAATAATTAGCTGACCAATTCAAGAATTCACATATTGAAAACAACCTATTGAAGGGGACCAATATTAACTATATATAAATTTATGCATAACAAACATCTATATGGAAGAATTAGAAATTTTTAAAAGTCACCTTTTTGCCAGAGTGATCAACATAGAAGACCCTGTAATCTAGGGTTTCGGGCTGACCTTCCTCTTTGATCTGAACGTTGGGGATGTAAAGAGCTCTGCAGGCGAAGAGCCTTTTGGGTGATCCACTGATATTACGATTGATACGAAGAGCTTTGTGGGTGATGGAGAATGGTCTGAGCAGAAACGAAGAGGTGATGATGTTGGCATGGTGAAGTGCTCCAGTTACAGTCATCACTCTCGCAGCAGCAGCCATCTTTGTGATCTACCAATGGCCGTTACAGTCAGCCACAAGCGTATCTCTGTGACCGTGAGTGAGCGATATACTGGGTATTTGTGCTCGTGTCCCGGAAATATATCACATGGCTCCCTTGTTGTTTGGAAATGTCACTGGCCACCCTGTAGTTTCTGAAATATCATTTTGATCTACTCATGTTTTGATATTTTTCATCAATCAGTTTTGTCAATTAAATTCCAGCTCTGGGTTTTGGGTTTTCAAAGAGGGAACGGATATTGCAACCCCCGAAAGGGTTAAGTTGCCTCCATTTTTTTTTAATTAAAAAAATTATTATGAAAATTACCAAAAAGGGCTTAACCCTCATCCATCCCCTCTCCCGCACCCCTCCTCACCGGCGACTCTCTCCGGCACCCACCGTACCCCTCGCCGGAACCCCGCACCCCTCTTCTTCCTTCCCCCTCTTCCCTCTTCTTCTCTGCCTTTTTTTTTTTTCTTTTTTCTTTCCTTCCTAGAACCACTCTCCCGCACCCCTCGTCGGAAAAAATGGAGGTCTTGAAAACAAAACCTCCCTCGCCGGAACCCCGCACCCCTTGCCGGAAACCCGCACCCCTCTTCTTCCTTCTTCTTCTCTGCCTTTTTTTTTTTCTTTCTTTCCTTCCCAGAACCACTCTCCCGCACCCCTCGCCGGAAAAAATGGAGGTTTTGAAAACAAAACCTCCCTCGCCGGAACCCCGCACCCCTCGCCGGAACCCTGCACCCCTCTTCTCCTTTCCTCCTCTTCCCTCTTCTTCTCTGCTTTTTTTTTTCTTTCCTTCCCAGATCTGACCTCCCTTGCCGGAAAAAATGGAGGTTTTGAAAAAAAAAACCAAGGTTTTAAAACCCAGACCGGACCGCCCGGTTCAACCGGTTAAACCGTCGACCGGTTAAAGGTCCGGTCCGGTTATACCCATTGAACCGTTCGAAGTAAAAAACCGTAAAAAATAACGAAAACCGTTCAACCCACTGGTTGAACCGGTGAACCAGTAAAACCGTTCACGGGTTAAGAGAACCGGCCGGTTTTTTTTCTTTTGTTAAAAACCAAAGTGCAACCCCCCATTCCCAACTCGACGCTAGAGCTGGGGAGAGGCTAAAGGTGTTCTGCTCTCCGGCTGCGACTGTGCAAGTGTTCTCTGGCTGTGCGACTCTCTTGCCTCCAATCTATGGTTGTCTTCACTTTTTTTTAAGTATTGTTCCTCTCTTCTTCAAGTATCAGGTGGGTGCATCTCTTATCTCAACCGAAATCTACGGCTGCAGCTGTCGTTGCTTCTTCTTCAGCATCGCTGCACTCTTCTAGTCATCACCGTCACCGTCTTTTCCGTTGTAACTGCTATCCTTCTTCTTCTGATCTTCTTTGTTGGGAGCGTATAGGAATTGATCTGTGTAGTTTGTGACTCTGTGTATAGGTTGGGGGTGGGTGTTGCCGTGTGTTTAGGTGTGCCGTGTGGGTTTGACCAATTGGTTGTCTATGTGGTTGAGATTCTTAAGGGCTAGCTTTATTGATATTAGTACTTCACAATATTATAATATTTTTTCATTTATACTTTTATAGTTAGCACCTTGTCTTTCTATTGGTGGAGTTTTTTTGTTTTTGTTTTTTTTCCTTCTCTTGCTGGGGCATTTGTGTGTGAGGTAAAACACATAGTTTAGATTTTAATGAAATGATTAAAATTTATAATTGTGTGTGTATATATATATATATATATATATAATAATTAATATATTTATTACATCATGATGATGTCACGGTTCGATTCCGGTTGACCCGACGGTTGAACCAGTAATCCTTAACCCGGTGATTTTTCCGGTTTGATCAACGGTCCGGGTTTTAAAACATTGAAAAAAACCCTCCCTCGCCGGAAAACGCACAGATCTGACCAACAAGAGGAGGAAAAAAAAAAAAAAAAAAAAAAAAAAAAAAAAAAAAAAAAAAAAGGAAGGAGGGAAAGAAAGAAAGAAGAGGAGAAGAGGACGTCACCGTCGCCGGTCTTCGTCTTCCTGGTCGTCGTCGGAACGGGGCTGTTGGGGGGAGTGGGGTGGGGTGGGTGAGGGTTAGGGTTATTTGAAAGAGGGGTAGGTTAGACTTTTTGGGGGGTGGGTATATATTTTTTTGGGGTGGGGATAACAGGCTGGGGCAACTTAAGCTTTTGTGGGGTTGCATTAGCCGCTCCCTTTGAGAGAAGGCTATCCCGCAAAGCCCATGACCCACGTGGGCTTTTCTCAGGGCCTTTAAGAGTATGGCAGGAAGAAGAGTGGTTATTGTACCCCCAATATTATTTGCACATTTCATTTATTTTGATTTTTAAAGTTTTCTAAAAAATATAAAAAGCTTTTATGAAAATTGGACCAAAATTTATTAGATAATATCATTTTAAAATTTTTTTTAAAAAAACGTTTTTTTCAATATCTGTCAATTAAATGGATTCTTTTGGTGTGCAAATAATATTAAAGGCTTAAAATAATCGCTCTCTAGAGTAAAATATAGAACTTTATCATTTGAATAACATTTTTTATTTTTGGGTAGCAAATAGTCTCTTATAATTTCAGAGAAGCAAGTGCATCCAAGGATTTTAACATAGCACATGAATTTACATTGAAATACTAGCTATTTTATTTAAACATAAAATTCAAAATAAGCACAAAACCATGACCAAAACTCACTTAACTAGTCAAATGATCATTTTCCATTGACAATGTGTTGAAGGATGGAGAATAGTTTCACAGGTAAATTATAGGAGACTATTTGTTACCCACCCAAAAAAAAGAAGTAAAGATAAAAGAAAGAAAAAGTGATATGATGAAAACGAGTTAAACTTTAAGGGATGAGGAATAAATTTTCAAGAAAGGAATGAGCTGTATGTGAATCCAATTTCATTCAAGTGATTAAGAAAATTTTTGAAAACTGTAGTGTTACTCTTAAAATTTTCAACATCTCAACCCAAGGTAGCACACTCTCGATCTGTTTCTGCAAAACATGAAATTGAAACTATAAATTGACGAAAAGTCTAGTTAAACTATAAACTTTAAAAAAAAATTCTTTTACAAAGTTGTATTGGCGGACGGTACCACTAGTTTTTTTATGAAAAACTTTTATATTTTTCTTAAAACCTTGAGAAATTTAAAATAAGTGGAGGGTATAGAAGAATTTTTGTAATGACAATAATTGGCCCTCTATTTGGCTTGGTTTTTCGAATTTTGAAAAATATATTAAAAAAAGGGGGAACAATATACATAGGGCAGCATAGAAGTCTAAACCCTTCGCAAACAAGAGAAGCACTTAGAGCATCTTCAGTGATGTGAGTTAAATTACCCGTGCTATTGCTATTTCAAAATATGCTATAGTGTCAAATGTTATAATTTAGTACAAGGTGCTCCAATGATGCAAATGACATAGTGTGGTATTTTTTGCCACAACCTTCATTCCCTTCATTTTTTATAAACTACCAACTACCATCTTCTATCTTCCAACCTCCATTGTTCTAACCACAAAATTATGATGCTAACTAGATCTATCCGTGTATGACTATTTTTTTTTATTATATAAAATTTCAATATTATTTTTGAAAATATTTGTATTTATTTGGTTACTGAGAAAATTTTGAAAGAGAAATATTACATTTTTCACAATTAATGTTGGTATGTTTGGTTGTTGAGAAATGGAGGAAGAGTTGAAATGGCAAATATAGCAATAGTCTCACCCTTGTGCTATATTTGGCACAAGGAATATAGCACAAGGGTGAACTATTGCTATTTTTAGCATACCATTGGAGCCGTCCAACTTGTGCTAAATGCTGCAATATAGCAATAGTATAGGTTATAACTCACCATCGGAGATGCTCTTATGAGTCCCTCTTGAATCAATGAATTGCCAAATTTTTATTTTTAGTTTCATAAATATTCATTCCCATATATATATTTTTTGGTTAATTACACGAGACATATTACATATATAAAAACAGTCTCACTTTTATCTTCTTCTTATTAGTATTATTATTATTTTTTTTTTTAACATTGTGTATTATATCATCATCATCAACAACAACAACAACAACAATAACAACAAAAATGGAAATTGTAAAAGCGGCATTGCTAGTAACGCTGCTTTTACATTTTACATTTTTTTTATTTTTATTTTTATTTTATTTGGAAATTTTATTGCTCGTCACTGTGGCTTTGCTTCAAGGCCCTACGCTTTCATTTTTATTTTTTATTTTTCATTTTTTTTGGGTTGGTTAATGGGGAAGACACCGAGTAAACAACCCCGAAGCATCAAACCAGGTGAACAGGGTGGTTTAGGGTGATTCCTGCCAAACAAACGTACCCTAATAGGATAGTAGGAAAGGGGAGAGGGTTTGGAGTTTCCTGCCATATACTTAAATGAAATCTCTTCGATTGGTCCATATGGAGGTTTGGGTGATGTAAACACTCTATGAGAGTATGAAGGATATTCTTATGGGTATTCTTGTATGATTGTATCAAATGGGCAGGTTTGAGGATGTCTTCTTAGTGACCTACTATGGCTTATTTTTTCCCTCTTGTTTGACCTCTCTGTTGCTGCCATACTATAAAAAAGTGTTCCTCTTATGCTTTGAGCCCGGAGTCACATTTGGATGATTCTTGTGAATAGGATCCTCTCTCTGGATAATCTAATCCATTCAATATGCATATTTTCCTAGGGAGCTGCCTGTGTTAAGGCTAGTTGGTGTTTTGATCATGAAGAAAGTGGTATAGCTTTGAATTACTATACATCATCTGCAGTATTTCTTAGCTAATTTTTTTTTTTTTTTTGGATCGGCATATTTCTTGGCTAATTACTCATCTGTGCTAGTATTTTTTTTGTAATTTATAAATGTATCAAGAACAGTTTATGGTTTACGAGTCAGCGGTAAGTATCAGCTATCTTTGCTGTGCAGGCAGGCAGCCAACTGGTTCACTGTAACACTCATATGGTCTTGGAAATTTATTTATCCCACTCCAGGCATCTGCCTCATTGCTAAATCAAAATCTTGAAAGCACAAATCATTTCCATTATGCTTCGTACAAATTTCCAATACCCGATAAATTCACATGCAAATTTGTGAATAATGAAAAAGTTTGAATACTTGCAAGGTGTGCAGATGACAATTGGTGGGTGGATGGTTTCAGCAAGGGTGATACATGGGATGAACATGTTTAGGATTTATTAATTTAAGGATGTTCATACCCACATTAGTGCTGTACATGTTGATAGAACGGTGGAGATTAGAACTTCAAGAAGATGGCTTGCCAGTGTTGTGGTTGACAAGGTTAATTGGTTCACTCCGAAGTACTTGCCCACAGAAGATGGTGAACGATTTTTAGTGCAATTATGGTGAACCAGATCGAACACTGGGCTAATTCACTACTTCCTTGTAAAAAAAAAAGTACTACATTGTGAAAGGTAAATTTCCTTGGCATTTGTGGGTAGGCTTTCTGGTTTTTTTAGAAATTTAGCAATAGGTCATTGAGTCTTGGGGATCTTCAAGACAATCCAGAGCAAAGAGCAAATTTTCTTTAGCTGAGATATGTCAAGTGGTCATCTCTTCATCATAAACGTAAATTTCGGAACAAGTTAAAAGCAGTCTATTTCATATGATCCTCATTTACGAACCTGAAGATCGAACTTGGAATGATATGCATTTATGATTAAACTTCTTTGTTTAACTGGGTTCAAATGTGCACCCCAGTACACTTACCAACTCCTCAATTTAATGTGTGCACCCTTTTGGGGGGGGGGGGGGGGGGGGGGGGGGGGGGGGTGTCAGGGGGAGGGGTGTCAAGTGAATTGTGTTGCATTTTAAGTATAAAATAAGTATTTCAAAAATCAAAGGTTTTTATAGAAGAGTTTTATACTTGAGTGTGATGACACCTTGTCACACATTAGAAAAGTAAAAGAGTTTTAGTGGGCTATAGAGTACTCTACTTATTGTATATGGTGTCATGTGGGGGGATGTAGGGAGTCCTCACGTGCGTATGAGACGGAGCCCAATCGAGTGATTTGCGGGATTGGGGTTTGAAAATTGACTTAGTCGGGTGCATCGTGAGCGTACGACGTGCGTGTAGGGGGGGTGCAAATCTCGAAAATTGGCTTCACGTGTGCGGGCGGAATTAAATCAATTGACTATTACACTTGCGAGTGCACGCTTGTGGGAGCCCGGTTGTTGGGGTTTGAAAATTGACTTAGTCGGGCGCATCGTGAGCATACGACGTGCGCGCTGGGGGGGTGCAAATCTTGAAAATTGGCTTCACGTGTGCGGGCGGAATTAAATCAATTGACTATTACACTTGCGAGTGCACGCTTGTGGGAGACCGGTTGTTGAATCCTGGAGGGTAGAGCGCTGTAACCTACTGCACCGAGTTAAATATTCAGAGGAGCGGAACTACTTTTAAGGATAGTGCCTTGTACACGTTTCAATCGATACTGTTTGTATTTTTGCAATTCTTATACTAGCTATTTCATTTTATATAGTAGCGTCTCCATTATTTTCCAACAAATTGCTGTAAATCTTCTTCCACATTCAAGTTTCATTTTGTTTCTCTCCATGTAGTTGGTGCTAGGAGCTCGGCCCAGCCATTGGAATTTGCTAAATGGCCCATGCATGGGTTAGGAGTTTTCGTTTTTTCTGAGTAATTTTTTTTTTCCTCCATTTTTCCAAAAAAATTTCACTCCTAAAGTCCCAGTATGCAGACTCAGCTGAAAAGAAACACAATTTGGTGGGCCGATTTACCTGTTGGGAGAAAGGAGAGATGGTTGGCATTTTCCTCCCGTCGGCATTCGACTTGCAAAAGTGCCCAATGAGTTGGTCCCATCAAGTGGTAGGTCATCCCACACCTCAATACAATTTGGTGGGCCAACTTACTTTGTTTGTAGAAAAATCCTTATGATCTTTTTAGGCCAAGCATGTTACCATAATAAGGATGACAAAAAACGAAACATGACAAGTTTGACAGGAGAAGATCTTCCATAGCAAAGACAAAGGTATTAAGAAAAAAACACAGAAGAAGATCTATACAGCCTTATTTGCTTGTCTCTACATGTACAGACAGCAAATTGACTCAACAGAGGTTGCTGTATATCCGATTTGGTTGAGGATCCTTTCTAATTAACAAAAGGGTGCCGCTAATTAAGATTTAAAAATTTTTTAAAAAAAAAAGATTAGAGGAATTTGTTAGTGATGTGTCAGCATATGACTGGACAATTTAAAATTTCACCGTTAAAAGTAAAATTGCCTCACTCTTTGAATTGCCTAAAAAACCCTTTAATCTTTTTTTTTTCCCAAGTTTTAGAATGCTTTTAACTTTCATTCTACACAGACATGAAAAGGAAGTTTTGTGAAAAAAAACAAGTGCATGTGAAATTAAACTTAACTTGAATTTCTAGTTTAATTTCAGTAGTTCTCTCCATGTGATTGGTAGCACTAGGAGCTTGGCCAGTCTAGAGTTCTTGTTTTCTTCTGGTAGTTTTGTCTGCCTAAATAGTTTGTCTTCCATTTTTCCAAATGAAAACACAGCGCTAAAGTCCGAGTTTTATGCAAAAACACAATTTGGTGGGCCTGAAAAGGAGAGAGGATTGGCATTGTCCCAAGTTGAGAGGGAATGGGAACATACAGCCTTCTGTCTCAACTGTTATCCACACATCGGATTTGGCATTAAACTTGCAAAAGTGCTCGTGAGTTGACCTAACAAGTGGTAGCTCACTTTGGTAAGATTCCCATTCTTCAATACAATCTGATGGGCCTACTTTCAATGTTTATATAAAGATCACAAACTTTGAAAGAGGTTTTCTCAATCTAGACAAAAGAAGATCTATGTACCCTTATTTGCTTGTCTGTAAACGTACAAATAAGAAATTGGATCAATGGAAGCTGCTATACTCTCATTTTGGTTGAGGATCCTTCCTAAATAATAAAGAGTGGTCATCCATTGGGGGAGGTATTGAGGGAGTTGGGATTCGGTGCAACACCATGCTAAGATGATGGCAATCCTTGGATGATCAAACTTTTAAATGACCAAAATTAAAAGATCAAAAAGTTGTCATTGAAGTCATTTTGGTAATTTTAATAGCATTTTTTTTATCTTTCAGTAGTAGCCATTCAAAAGCTCATTCAAAGGCTGTCATCATCTCAGCACAGTGCTGAATTTTAACAACTCACATTGAATCCTAACTCGTATTGAGGAGGCAACTACGAATTTGGTACTATAAATTTTTTTATTAATTATTTTTAAAGAGGATAGTATTGGTAGCATATCTAAGGTTTTTTTTTTTTCAAATAACAAGGAAGCCCTTCGGACAAACCCCAAGTCCATATAAGACCTTACAACTCATATGGATTATGTAAGTTTTTAAAACTTATGAAAATCATAAAACCTTATACAAGTGGCCTCAAAAGGTTTATTAAGAGTCAATCTCAATTAGTTGATCTAAGTATTTAAGAGCAACTGCTCTAAAGATAATTTCTTTTTATTTCTTTATTTCTTAAAATTGAGAGATCTCATTAAATTTTGTTATCGGCATAATTCCCGTTTTGTCCTTTGGTTTAGACGGGAACGCGGGAGGGAAGTGAAATTCGTTTTAGAGGTTAGGGCTCATCACGGTTTCCTTGGAAAAACCCTAAACCCTAATTCACCATTCTCCGTCGAACTAGGGTTCTCGGTCCGGAATCTCTCTCTTCGTAGCTTCCGAAATTTCTCCCATGCTCTCACATTCACAGTGCTTGATCACAGATTCTTCTTCTTCTTTTTGATCTTGGGGTGAGAAATAGAACTTCAACAACATGAGAGTAAGTCTCTGAAGCTTCTTATCTTTGGTTTTCTCGATAATTCCTTGCAATTTTGTTTTTGTTTTTAAAATTTTTAAAATTGCACATAGTGGGGTTTTCATTGATTAATCAATTGATGGTGTTTTCTGGTTAAATATGTGTGGAAAAGATTGCAGTCGAAGGTTGTATGCATGGAGACCTCGACAATGTGTACTCCACTCTCTTATATTTGGAGAAAGTAGAGAACACGAAAATCGACCTTCTCCTCTGCTGCGGTGACTTTCAGGTAATATCACTCCCATGCCGCCTGAAAATTTGTGTCTTTTCACGCACATACATGTATACACATACACTTCTAGGTACTTCTCGTGATATCATATTTCGGATTCATAGCAAGTGACACGATATGCGCGAGAGATGCGAATGCAGTTGAAATTTTATATATTTTATATAATTCTTTTTTTTTTTTTTTTTTTTTCAGTTAGAAATATAATTGATAAAATTTCAAAGCAAGTGGCATTTTGGCACTTACAGATAGGGCTGCAAACGAGCCGAGCCGAGCCGAGCTTTGGAGTGCTCGGCTTGGTTCATTAAAAAGCTTGTTCATTAGTAAACAAGCTGAGCTTTTTGATGTGCCTAAATTTCAAGCTTGAGCTCGGCTTGTTAAAAAATATTCGAGCTCGAGCTTTGGCTCGTTTTAGATTTTTTTTTTTTTTTTTTTTTGGATAAGTGGTTTAGAATTATCATCCCAAGCATAAACCAAGGAATCGACAGTAAGAAACATCATCCAAGCATAAACCATAAAGAACCCAAAATCAAAACCCTATAAAGCCATAACTGTTTTCAATATTATTAAATAAAGAGTTGCAATAAACTTAAAAAACTAAAGTTATTGGTTGGAGGCTTGGAGCATATTATAACACTCATATATGCTTCAAAACTAGTTATCATGCCATCATACTTCCATTGGATCCCGTAAACGAAGTATCTTTTTCATGCCAAAACTCTACTAAGATAAGTAAAAACATCAAGCATCTACTACTAGCCTACTAAGGAATGAGTATCTCTTTCACACCAAAATGTACAATAGGACAATTATGCCCCCATTCATGAGCCCTTAAATGAGCTCACTAACGAGCTTCTTGTCGAGCCCCTAAGCAAGTTTCTCATCGAGCTCTTAACGAGCTTGTTCACGAGCCTAAACGAGCCGAGCTTTGGTATGCTCAAGCTCGGCTTGTTTACTAAACGAGCTTAGAATTCAAGCTTGAGCTTGGCTCGCGCTCAAGCCGAGCCCTTAACGAGCTTGAGCCGAGCCCTTAACGTGCTTTCTCGCGAGCTGTTAATGAGCGGCTCAGCTCATTTGCAGCCCTACTTACAGAGTGTTTTAAATTCTAATTCTCGAGGAAAAGAGAGAGGTAGTTAAGTTGAGGGAGAGGGGCCATTAGAGAGAGAGATAGAAGAGAGGGGGTGGGGGTGGGGGGGGGGAGAGGGATTTACTAATTTAACCCTTAATTCCAAAACTAAACTAAGTATTGTAGGGGGGATTTTGGGAAAATTGATAACCAAATTTGTTGATTGAAAAACTTGGCTTAATAATTGTGTAGATTTGGTAATTAAAGCATTATTTGCCGGGTCTTGGTAGAAAATGTTTAAAGCTGAGTGAGTTTCTTTCCGGAAGCAGGCAGTTAGGAATGAGAAGGATTTGGAAAGCGTAAATGTGCCACCTAAATACCGGACCATGAACTCTTTTTGGAAATACTACTCGGGAGAAAAAGTAGCTCCATTTCCAACTATATTCATTGGTGGGAATCATGAAGCATCCAATTACCTGTGGGAACTGTGAGTAGCTTGATATTTTCCTTTTTCCTTTATGAAATATTTTTTCCTGGAAAGATATGGTAATTATGCTGTTGTTAATGGCGCTTTTAATGTGTGTCTGTTGAAATCTCCAGTGGGTTATATGCATTTGACAGCATCAGTTCTAATGAGTCACACACACACATATTTTTTTGAGTTTAAGATGTGTTATAAAACTGTAAGTGTATAACACATCAAACTGTTAGTGGCTATAACTTTGGAATAGCATACATCATTCAACTTTCCACATGCTTCTAAAACTATAATGGGAGTGCAGGGTTATTGCTTCAGTGACTGTTGATTGTCAAGGATTCTGCAGCCATGATTAGTTATTGATGCATTAAAGTCTCTATTAATCACTGATTGCTTGCAACATTTATGACCTCCACTGTATAACTCATTTTGTTTAGTTATATTTTATTATATTATTCTGTATCAGAGTCACTGAGCATGACTTGGAGAAGTTCACCCCTCAATAAACCTTTGAATTCTGTGTGTATGTGTGTAGCTAGATTATGGTGCTAACTTATTTTACTTAATTTATGATGAATTGGTAGTGGCTACACCAGAATTTTATGTTTCCTAGGTACTGCTGGCTTCATTGATTTAGAACATTGATATATGTTGGCTCTCTTTCTAGGTACTATGGAGGATGGGCAGCACCCAACATATACTTCTTGGGGTTTGCTGGGGTGGTCAAGTTCGGCAACGTTCGTATTGGTGGTTTATCTGGAATATATAATGCACGCCATTATCGTTTAGGTTGGTTAATTATTGCGCACCTGTTCCTTAAATGGATTGTATAGTTTACTTTGAGGTATTTATATAATTATGTGAATATGTGATCGATCCTTGTCTAAGTATTTGGTATTGTATTTTGTGTCATTTGTTAGGCCATAGCATCTAGTTTAAGATTGAAACCTTTTATATCAATTAAAACCTGAAGTTGTAGCTAGGATCCTTGGTTATCAAAGCAAATTGGTGTTTTATGAGCAGGTCACTATGAGAGGCCTCCTTATAACGAGAGTGATATCCGGTCTATATATCATGTTCGTGAGTATGACGTCCACAAGCTTATGCAAGTTGAGGAACCAATTGATATTTTCCTCTCTCATGATTGGCCTCTTGGTATCACTGATTGTGGGAACTGGAAGGAACTCGTTCGATACAAACCCTTTTTCGAGAAAGAGGTAACTATAAGTATATTGATTTGTTAATGATTTCAAATGTGTACATAGAATTGGCTTTTATGGACCCCTTTGATGCTATGATATATTTCCTTGTCAAAAGTAGGTCTGTAAGACAAGCCAAGCTATCCAGCCTTGGCTCAATAAAAGGCTCGTTTGAGCTCACTCAAAAAACCAGCCAAGCTCAAATGTAATTTTTGAGCTCATTTATTTATTAATCCAAGCACGATTAGAGTTACTACTCGGCTCAATGATATCGAGCTTATTAATGCTTTGAATAACCAAACTACTTGAGCTTTACTCGAGATTGTCTTGATAAAAGGTTCGTTTGAGCTTAGCTCATTTATGAGTTCGCTCAAAAGATAAACGAGTTGAGCTCGAGTCTTATTTTTAAACTTGTTGATTTAAAGAACCAAGCTTGAGCAACCTAGTATTCGGCTTGGGTCATTTAAAGCCCTACTCGATCTTAAAAAGGCCGGAGAAAATATTTCCCTGTTTTCCTTTATTTTTTTGGTTGATGAAGTAAAAAATATTATTGTTATGAAAATGTCAGAGCAAATATTGAGTGTTTTGGTTTCATAGGTTCTCTCCTCTACTTGTACTTCTTTGTCTTCTTCTCTTTTCGTCAATTCTCTAAAGAGCTGGGTTTTCGGATGAACTCACAACCAAATTCTATTTTCTTTGTTTTCTCACCCTAAGACCCTACTCCCATAAGCCTAACCTTATTGCTATGTGGCGCTGTGCCATAAGTCTTTGCCCTAACATCCTACACCCTAAAATGGTTGCTGTCCAGAATTCTAGCAGCCCTTTTTTTAGAATTCCAACCACTTACCACCTTTAAATCTTGACCTACTTTAACCGTAATTCACCTACAAAACCTAGTACCCTTTTACCACCCTTCAAAACTTAAAATCACAAGCCTTACCCACCATAACAACCATATACAACATTGATCTAGTGCTGTGCTACATCACTATGCCGCCTAATAACCCCCAAGCATGCATACTGGAGGCACAATCTCATTTTTCAAACAATTGTTTTGGGGGTTATTAGGTAATTTCTATATATTACCTGATTCGATGGAACTAACCAAGTTGGATTATCTGTCCTAGTGTATGCCTCATTCGGCTCCCAAACCTCTCCAACTGGATTCTGCCTTCACGTAATACATCCAATGACATCGTTATTTTATAGCATCCCATTTAGTTGTCTAATATATTTATTCAGGATGACCCTAACTTCCATGATACTAGTGAAATACCTTGTGCTTGTTGCTGGGATTTTCATGACCCATACGATTTTAATATGTGTGAAACCACTCTTTATTTGAGCTGGGTAGAACTCTTATTTGGTGCCAAATCCCACATGCCACACAAGTGTAGCAGGGTTTTCTATCTTTAATTTTATAATCCCCCAACTCTCCTTTCTTTTTGGCTTATAAACATTAATCCAGCTTACATTATGGAATTTCTTCTTTTCTTTCAAATCCTATCACAGATTCAATAAAAAATCTGCTCTGTAAGGTTCACCACATATGGGATTGAGGATACTGATACTTGATAAAGATATATATCCTTTTAAATAATGAATTCACAAGGCCCCCCTGGGGGGGGGGGGGGGGGGGGGGGAGGGGGGGTTTGGTGGAGAGAGAGAGAGAATGCAATATGGTCCATTGTCCAAACTCCGAACTAAAGGTTTTACAAGCACAAGGGGAAGGGGAAGGTCAATGTGGCTAGAGGTAATAAGAAAAGGCATGGGCTTTGGCCCGTTGATTGTCCAGAGCAAGAGAGAGAGCATTATGGTTCAAGGTCCAAATTAAAGATTTATAAGCACAAGGGCTATGGCCCTTGTTAACTAACCAACCCATTTAAAAGTCTAAGCATTCATAATGACTTCATTCAGTGGAATAAAACTACGACTAGATTCACGCCTTTAATAAAAAGGTAGATGTGCATACACTTATTCCCAATTCATTGTATACTATCATTGTAGATTTTGTTCAATACCCAAAGATTTTGTTCATTACCCAATGCTGTTTTGAAAAATTGCTGCCTTTTTCTTTTTCTTTTCCTTGCTTCATATTATCAAGTGAGTATTATTTTTGACTTTTGAGCATATAAGATGCTACAAACTTGTTTTTATGGTGCAATGATGTATTTTCCATCACTTAAAGAGTTGAAATATGTTCATGTTCAGATTCAGGAAAGAACTCTGGGGAGTAAAGCTGCTGCAGAATTGCTGGAAAAATTGAAACCTCCTTATTGGTTTTCAGCTCATCTGCACTGCAAATTTGCTGCTCTTGTTCAACATGGTGAAGAGGGCCAGTTCACAAAATTTCTTGCACTGGATAAGTGTCTCCCAGGGCGCAAATTTCTGCAGGTATCCATTGTTATCCTTGGTTGTTGTTTACAATTTTTATGTTTATTTATTTATTTATTTTTTATGAAGATTTTTATTTTTATTTTAAATTTTATGACGTTGTTGCTGGAAGCTAATACCTTTAATTGTGGCATGCACTGAGTCTTTAGATTGTTGAAATTGAATCGGAGCCAGGACCTTATGAGATTCATTATGATGAAGAATGGCTGGCGATAACACGGAGGTTCAACTCTATCTTCCCTTTAACCACCAGAGGTGCAAATTTTGGGTGTGTATATCTTTGGGATATGCTTTTTATGACATCATGATAAAACTTAGTTCATTTTCTTTTTTTGTTCTTCCTTTTTTGTCGTGTTCTTGTATAAGATCTTAAGAAGTAACTGGTGACTTTTTGTGCTTTTGTATAATAGTGGCGCACAGCTTGACATGAATGATTGTCGTCAATGGGTCAGGAGTAGGCTACAAACAATCGGGGCCAAACCTTTTGAATTTGTGAGGACAGTTGCATGCCATGACCCTTCTCAGTCTGTCTCTAACAGTTCTTGTACTGGTAATGATTTTGAGATATCATTTTTCAAAATTATTAACTCTATTTTCCATTATTGGATCTTAAACAACATACGATAAATGTAGAATGCTTTAATACGGTTCTTGAGTTGGCGCAAAAGAAGTTTGACTGAACCCATGATTATCCACCTAACAGCGGTGTCATTGGGTACCATCCAGGCATGAAGCCAGTGGTGTTGCCAATCATCTGCTATCTGATAGTAGTTGTGGCCATCTTACCTTTCAGAAGGCTCCTGAATTGGAGTACTAATAGATTTTTATTTTGTCTATTTTTTATTTCTGTTATACAAAGTTCTTCAAATGCTTGTGCCTTGAGTTTTGAGGTTCATTGTAAGGTAACTGATATGACATTACGTCGATTGGCTGGGAAACAGAAGATGCAGAAGCAAATATCATGAGACTTTACAGTGCATTAATTTTTAATGTAAGTTTATTTTCAGGACATTTTCGGAACCGTCAAACAGAAGCATTGTTGCAGTTTCTAGAACTTCCGTATCTTCTTGATAAAACATTAGAATCAAGGGAGCTAACTCATAGTCCTGTGTTGTCAACTCCTAGAGGTAAATATTCTCCAACCCTCTGTCCATCATAGTTAAAGTAGGACCGGCCCCTCTATTTTAGTATCTTTAAAATTTTAATTTTGATTTCATTTTAAAGACTTTTTTGGTAAATTTTTTTTTAATGTCCATCTAAAAAAATTTACTGGAGACAACCACTCTACTCTACCATGTTTGGGAGATGTTTCAGTGAACTTGGTTTTTCATGATTCAAGGGTGACTATGCCTGCAACCCAGATAGTGAAGTGCTTAAACAACCAAACTAGTGGGTTCAACTCTTCACCTGTGCTTGAACAGTGCCTTCACTTATTACCAATGACAATTGACCTCTAACCTTTTGAATGGAAAAGAGGTTGGATATTTTTGGGTATTGGGTGGGGGCTTTGTGGACTCCTATTGGGCATCCACTCAATTTCTGTGTAAGAAACATATTGCGTTCTTATTATGCCATACCTTCAACTTCTTCATAAATTCCAATGAAAAACTTGTGTTGAGTTGCCATTGCTTTGTAGGACATCCAGGGCTAGGAGTTGATGGTTCAAGTTTTTAATGGGGTATATAGATTTAACCCAGTGAGCACTTTCAACTTGGGCTTCAGGATTTGCTCAAATTGTCCATTTTAGAGTTAGCTTCTGGGATTGGTTTCCAATATGTCTGGTTTCTGGTCTTATATGCCCAAACTGACGGGGCCCTGTGGTATGTGCAGACTGTAGGGCTCTAAAGTTAGATTGATCCAGCCTTCTTTGGACGCAGGAATAAGCTATATTTGAATGCGTGAATAAACATTCATTTGTGATCTTTGTTAGTCATAGTTTGGATGATCAATACTTGGTTAATTAAATTTGTAATCTTAAATCATCATGAAATGTTTGTTTTCTAAATTTTATAATTTTTTTGTGTTTCTTATAAAGGAAAATATATACACACACTATATCAGTGAACTTTTATTATTTTAGAAATATAATTGATGTGCAAGCAAGGTTTATGACTGTTTAGCTGACCTGTCTTTGAGTCACAAGTTGGGGTGACTGGTAATTGATAAGTATCTTGTACATTGAACGTGTTGGTGCATGCTCGTATGCATGTGTTAATAAAATGGGATGATTAAATGACCCGTGGGATACAAGACAAAGAAATTCTTGTCTCTAGTTTTTTTATGCATTAACCTGTGTAATAGAGTATCTCCTTCCATTTCTAAGAATAATTAGGTCGATGATACCTCAAAGTTATTTTATAGATACAGTTGCAGGTTCTTTTGACGATGGCAACGAAGAGATTCCCATTGATGATATCGATGAAATGGAAGATCTTGCAGAAGTTTATGATGGGGATACTGAGAATGGAAAACAATGAAGCTTACATCTGGGTAAAATTTTTCATCAATGTCCATGTTTTCCTTGTTAAAGCTTTTATCTTATGTTAGCATGGGTTGGATTGGCCCAATGATGGTTTTCAGGCAGCATTTTGACCAATTGAGCTGCAGGCACAGTTCTATGGGATGTTGCAGATCTTTCACCCTGCTTCATGTTGTTGAATTCCTGTATATATTTGTACTATCAAGACTAAAGTCAATCCAGCCTCTAGTAGATGAGCACTTCTTTGGATTAGTCCTTATTTTCTTTTAGTGTTTTATTTCTATATTTCATTGTGGGCTGGGCCTTTTCAATTGTTAATTTTCATTCATTTTACACCTATAATTTTGCAAAAATGGGAAGAGACTACACATTATATGCGCAACGAAAACAATGAATTCTGTCAAATATCTTGGACACAGCAATTCCAATTTAGTAGTGTATATAAATTTGAATCACAATAAGGCCTTCTTAAAAACTTCATCTAAATTTCAGTTCATCTTTGTCCTTCTTTAGGTACACACATGCCTGTGCATATGGTCAATTCTGATTTGTTATTTAAAAGTAGGGGTTGTTAGTAATTAAAGGATTTAATCGATTTATTGAAGTGTATGTCTACATATTCACATGATAGATTACTCTAGTCCAATCTCTGACAGCAGGACAATCACTACACTGTCTATTTGATGGTAAATATGATCACTATACTGTTTCTGGATGGCCATTTGTTTTGTCCAGGATTCTAATCCTAGGAAGTGGTTCAGTTAATTGATTTTTGTGTGGAAATTAAATAGTGAATGAAATATGTGTACTTACCTAGCTAGTTTGAACTAATGTGGTATTATTATTGGAGGTGATCACTGCACGTTTATTGTGGTGTCTCATGTAGATTTTATGTAGGAAGGTGTACGTGTTTTTCTCAAATGAAAAGAAAAGTTTTTCTTTGTACGTGTTTTCTGTCTTTGGAGTGAGAGAATCTTGAAATGACCCTAATCAGGGAAATTTCTCCTTAACACGAATCTCATGCTTGTAGAACACTATTGTGGTTGCACTTAGTGCATTTGAGAATTCTGGGTATTCTTTGCTTCTAAGCATACGTATGAAGACTTTTGTCTGGTTTTGACCGTCAATGAGCAGTGTTAATTGGTAACAATTAATGGCACTGCTGCCGTATTCTAAATTTCCAAGACTAAGTTCTAAGGCTGAAATCTATGTCATTGTCAATATGTGTCTTTTTGTTGTTGGCGTTGGTGAACATCTGACCAGATGTTTGACTCATGGCTTAGTGGTCATCATCATCTTGAATTCTTGATCATCATCATCCCAGCTGAAACAATAACCATAATGCTTATTGAGTTTGACCCCTGCAAACCCCACCAATGAAAGAGTGCAACCCAAAAAGTTTAGAATCCTTTTTTTTTTAATTAAAAAAAAAAAAAAAAAAAATCTAATTCCATAGAATTCAAAGCTTCTTGGACTCTCTATCTCAAAGGCCCATTAATTGCATTTATTTTCCGGTTAAAGTAACACGCAAATCCTGTAGCACACCGATTTGGCCAGATTGTCAGACCACGAAAACAAATGGAAAATGGGTCAAAACACTAAGTAGCAAAAAGCAGGAAGGCAAAAACAAAAGAAATGTCAACCCCACTTTAGATAGAGAGAGTGGCATATTTCATTTGCTTACTTCCCCACTTCAGAGCAAAGGTCCGTGCAATCAAGTATAATTAAACCTAGTTTCGCAACCCCTTTTTAAGCTTCTGATCGTCCACGTGTTCAAGCATAACAGAGTTGGTAAATTGTTCTTCCATCTCTCTCTCTCACTCTCATCTTTTTCACCATTATAGTAGTGGGCAAAAGGCGTGGCTCATCTCCTATAATAGTGACAAGTTCTTTTCCTAGCTTTGTTTGTTGACTTGGTATGAAGCTATTAGAAGAAAAAAAAAATGTATTTAAGTGGACCAACAAATTGGGTGTTTGAGATTTTTTTTTTTTGAGACATTCCACATTGAAGGTCGGTCCTCAATTTAGTGAAGCTGAAAACAACATCTGGGTTCCAAAGAGACAAAAACTTACCCTCAAAACTGTCGAAACCCTACCGCCCTTTAGACTCGCACACTCATACTTCTTGACCTACTGTGACACGCCATTGTTCCCTTTTAAGTGGTACCCCATGCCCCCACTTGGTGACAATTCAAAATGCATGTCATTTAGAAAATTGTTGGCCCCTTAGTGCATGTGTTAGCAGCAATGGTCCACATCACCCATCTGATCTATAACACCACCCCCGCCCCCGCCCCCCCCACCCTTCCCCTTTTGCAAAGCCAAATAGCAATATTTTTTGCGGTCCCCTGTGACTTTTCCAATGCCACACGATTGGCATCTTTGAATGGTACATGATCATTCTTTTGAATTAGTTGTTCCTTTCTACTAAACTAGCTAGGTCAGCACGGCATGCCATAGCCTTTGGCTTTGGTGATAGACTTAAAACAGAAAGACAGAATTCAATATATCTCAAGTTCTCTTTTTAAAACTTTTCAGTGAGGGATGACCTGACCACCTTCCAATCCGCACACTTCGTTCGAATGATCCACGGGCAGAATTAATCTCACCAAAATGCTACCTTTCTTTAGAAAGTCATCTATGGCACAAAAGCTAGTAGGATCAATGTAGCATGAACCACGAGGATGCATGCATTTTCAAATGTAGCAGCTGCCTGGGCAGGTATCTCGGCCGTACAATATAATAATAGAAGGAGAATAAAATTTTTAGACCCTAGATGAAGGTTTTTATTTTTTTTTTTGCGCCAGGTGCAAGCATCAACCGTGGGGAACTTTCTTATAGAGGAAGAGGAGGATCCCCTTTGCATTCCACTTTACAGGGTTTCTTTTTTTTTTTTTTTTTTTTTTTTTTTTTTTTAATTAGCCTTAAAAGGTATGCCTTTCGGCAATGGGAGGAATCAACATGAGTAGGTTGTTTTTTGAGTGTTTGACACAAGTCTTATTTGCCTAGATGAGAAGGTGAGCCTCTGTCCTTAGCACTCGTTATAGTAAAAACCTATAGTGGCCACAGCCACCATGCACTCACTCTGAGGAGGCTCTTTCTCTCCCTTTTTTTTTCAAACTTTAGTTTTTTTTTTATATATATTTTTTGATCTTTTTGTCTTTGGGTGAGGGGAGGAGGATAAGGTGCACTCACCGCTGCCTCAAGAAAGGGAGGTGGGGGGTGGGTGGTGGGTGTGTTATTGACAAGACATGTATTGGGAAAGGAGCATAAATCCCTTTTGCCAGTTTTGGGTGCGTCACTGGCAACACCCTTAATTAATCAATTACTCCCTACATTAAAAAAAATTCTTATAGAGCTTGTGAAGGGTCTATTGCATCTAGCGTTGTGCTTACTTTTTTGGTTTCCTTTCGTTGAATTTTTTGGTGCATCAACCCTACCACCAATTGGACGGTTTGATTGTTTTGTCTTTTTATATGTTAAAAATGGGCTTCTTATATTGTTGGGGATAAAAAAAAAAAAAAAAAAAAAGAAGGGGCTCTATTGTGGCACATAAAAAATGAAGCTATTGATGGAACTACTGAGTTAAGGAAAGTGACACGAGATGCAAGACACGTGTCAAGTTGTCAACGGGACATTGGTCGAATAAAAGATAAAAAATTCTTTTGTGATGAAACATGGGCTCAAATTATTCGATTCCAAGCAAGGATGGTGTGCGACAACGATGGTCTTAATTGATCTATATCTAATAACGGAAGCCATTGCGAGGAGATTCCCCTCAAGAAGAACAAAGAATACCATATTTTATTTGCAAAGTGTTTTGCATATTGTGCTCCTCATGGGGGAATGCATATATGTTAAATGGAACAACTTTTATATATATATATATATATATATATATATAAAGGAAAAAAAAGAAGAACTAATTTGATGTGTTGATGACTTGATGCATGAGGGGTCTTTAATTAAAAAAAAAAAAAAAAAAAGAGATATATACAAGTAATATGGGTCGTGCCCCACATCGGCCTAGAAGTGGTAATTGTGCCATGTTGGATTATTGTGGGTCAAAAATAAAAACATCAACCCAAGAATAAGAATTGAGTGTACAAGTCTTAAGCTCCATGAGTAGCCCTCTAGTCAACAATTGCCTGAATAAGTGTATTTTGTGTGTTGTACTTTGGTTGTCTTTCTCTTTATCTCATTTATTTTTGTTAGTGTCGTGTTAGATTATTGTGTGTATTAATAAAAGTTGTAAATAAATTTAAAATCTAAATAATTTTGTTTTCATTACACAATACAGTAACAAATGAGTAGTTATAGGAGTATATCTTTACCAGTAGGGAAAGCTAAAATTTATAGGAGCACTAGCTTCAAATCCCGTGCGATGCACGGATTAATTTATATAAAAAATATATATTATTAGCAAATTAGAATTTTAATAGAATACTTATTCTCTAAAATAATAAAATGTATTTCTTAATATAATATGTCAATTAAATTTAAAAGATGTAGACAAAAATAATCTTTGATGTTCAATCAAAATTATTTTTGGTGTGATGTTAGCGTAATGTGTCATACAAAATTTAATGGTAGAAACTTGTAAAAAATGAAGAAACTGACACGTTATGATATTTTGTGAAAAAATATTAACATTTTATAGAGCTTAACCCATCCCACAATTATGGTTTTAACATATTGGTATATATCAAAGCAAGTATAGCTGTTGAAAGTATCTCGAAATCCGACAGTGCATATTTTAGAATGCATGACAACAGTGAATCTTATCTTTTCATGAGATTTTGAGTGGGTTTCACAAAAAGTGGAAAATCATGGGGAAAAATATTAAAAATTTGTTTGAGATTAAATCATAAAAAGATGAGAGAAAAATCTAGTTTGAGAAAGAGAATAGGATAAAAAGTCAGAGGGAGAAGAAAATAAGAGAAAGTATAAATCTTTTCAACTTTATATAATTAATCATATAGAAGAATTTTGATTAAAATAGATTTTTTCTTACTTTTTTTTTTTTTCTTTTTTGGTATCAGAAGCAAATCGGGAGAATTTGAAGATTTCGGCGGATCACATTTTCTTTTTTAATCCTCCTTTCCTTTATTTGTCTATTTTTTTAATTATGACTATTTATAATTTTATATGTTCAATTTTTAGAAGAGGAAATGAATAAACATAAAGAAAACAGAAAAATATAATACAATTTATTAAGTTTGGGTTGAACATTGTATAGTATGAGTTTTTTAATCCTCACACATAAAAACAAAGAAATATGCAATGAATATTAAGCGTCAACTTACTTCTACCGCATGAGAATGAGCAAATAATACCAACAAAAATAAAAAAGGAAAAAAAAAAGGTGAGAAATTTATCTTTTGGTGACCATTTCCCAGCTTGATACCAAACAAAGAAAGCTAATAATCCTTTTGAAGCACCGATCAAGTCAATTTGTGGTAAGTTGACAAATAATATCCTTTGTTTAGTATTAAGTTGGAAAGTGACGACTAAAAGTAGTTTTCCCAAAAGTCACTAAAAGTAACTTTTTGGCAAAATTACATTTTAGTGACTACTTCTAATTAATATGAAACAATGGAAATTAGTTGTCATTTTATCACACATATGTAGTCAATTTGTAGCAAGTTGATAAAAATATCCTTTTTTGGTATTAGATTAGAAAACGGCTACTAAAAAGTAATTTTACCAAAAAGGCAATTGTGTCCCTGTTTCAGCATGTGAAAAAAAGAAAAAAGAAAAAGAAAAAAGAGAAAGAGAAAGAAAGACAGAAAGAAAGAAAAAAAGAGAAAAAAAAAATCTCATTTTGACACTTGGCACACAAAGGGGTGCTAATCCTTCGTTTTAGATATATATTTTGGTATTAAGGTGGAAAGTGATGACTAAAAGTAGTTTTCCCAAAAGTCACTAAAAGTAACTTTTTGGCAAAATTATATTTTAGTGACTACTTCCCAAATTAATATGAAACAATGGAAATTAGTTGTCATTTTAGCACACATTTGTAGTCAATTTGTAGCAAGTTGATAAAAAAATATCCTTTTTTGGTATTAGATTAGAAAACGGTTACTAAAAAGTAATTTTACGAAAAAAGCAATTGTGTCCCTATCTCAGCGTGTGAAAAGAAAAAAAAAATAATAAATAAATAAATCTCATTTTGACACTTGGCATACAAAAAGGTGCCAATCCTCTGTTTTAGATATATATAATAGGTAATAGATATGATTCACCAAGTAGGGAATTCTATTAACATCCTAAAAAAGGACCCCCGAGTGTGAGAGTGAGGAGGAGGAGGGTGGGTGCCTTTTTTGGGACCATTCTACTAATACTAGTATCTAATGTAAAGTTACCTATAAATCATAGAGGGATGCTGGCACAACAGTCTCATTTTTGTTTCGAAACGCAAACACGGATCCGACATATGCTATTACAGCCTTTTACTGAAGAGCTAGAGAGTACCAAACATTAATTTTGGAAGGTGCAAAAATGTCTTTTTCCCCTTGAAGGGTACCCCATTTATCCAGACTGACGTACATTTGTACCTATGTGGACGGACAGTACTATATAACACACATGCACACACTGTTTCTTCCACTTTTGCTTCTGCATATATTACAGTGGTAAAAATTTGAAGCACCTTATATCTTGGGCATTCGCTTGGATGATTAAGATCGAGATCTGGGGGACAAAAGGGTAACACAGGATTTGAACTCCTTTTTCAATTTTATTCATTCTATTTGTCATTTTCATTTGCTTACTTTTAGGAATCCTATCTCATCCAACCTTTTTTTTTCTTCTTTTTAATCATAATTTTTGTCTTGATTGAAGGAAAAAGAATTACAAGGCAAGAGGGAAAGAAAATGAAGAATTTAATTATACAAAAAAGAATTTAATTTATTCATAAATTTTTTTTTTTTCCAATCCCATCCAACATGCACCGCCCAATGTAAACAGAAAAGAATTTAATTAATCATGTGCCCCATTACACCAAACTCCACTGAAAAATAAATCATTTTTTCTTAGAGCTCAAAATATTTTTAAAATTAAACAAATAACCCATTAAACTATTAAATTGTGATACTTTGACTCTCTTCGTTAGCTGTCATAAGAAAAATTGACGAAACTAAATCACGTGAACATCATGTGATGCCATTACACCAATTTGATGATTAAACTAGCGTTTTAATTATAATTGGTATAGATATTAAATTTTACAAAGATAGACAATAAATTTGATGGAACGGAAATATATATTATAGTTGACAGAAGAAGTAACATGTCATAATTTAATAGTTGAAGGTTTATTTGTCTAGCTTGATAGTCTAAGATGCTAGGGTCTAATGAATACAATACAGAGAATTCTCATGTTACTTGCCCTAATTTTAAAAGAAGACACTACTTCCACTCCATGGGAAGCGTTGCACACTCCTCAACAATGAGAGAATGAGGGAAGTGCAAGAGGCCTTTTATAGAGGGGGAATAGCATCTCCCTTTTCAAATTGTTGGCCAGGTTAGATTTATACTTCCTACACCACTAATGGTTGGTCATTTTTTCATATAGTATAGGAAAAAAACTAGATGACTTGTTCGACAGGTCATTTGCCCTCTTATAGGGGGTGGGATTCACATGGTATAGGCCCACCTCTTCGTTAGCGAAAGCAATGATCCGCAGATGGGTTATCCAGTACGACTCTTTCTTGTTATTCTCACAATTAATGGTTTTGTCTCTTACTGAACTAAAAAGTCAATGTCTAAATTTTGATTATTTTCCTACAATACCCTTTGATACACTTAAAATTACATTTACAACACGAAGTAAAATTTTGGAATGTTAAATGTTTGAATTTTAGTACAGTATTTTATATCTTACATTTAAAATACGAAGTACAAGTAGATATGTTAATACATTAATTGCATCTTCTGTCCATTCATGATGCACGTTTTTTTTTAACATGGTTAGTCTTTGCTGAAAGAGACAGTTATATAATTTCTTTTGCGACCTAAGTGCTATATATATTGTACTTCATTTTGTATTCGAAAAATATTCTAACATATTCTTACCTAAAATTCTCATGATCCCCCCCCCCCCCACCCCACCCAAAAAAAAAAAAAAAAAAAAAAAAAAAAAAAACCCACCCTATATATTGGACCATTACCCTTATAATATTGACATAGTGAGTGTGGGTGAAGAGATGCAAGGAAGTACATGGAAGAAGAATGAAGATAATATATTTTAAAGTTTCACAACAACCGAAAGATACCACTCTAGATAGAATAAAATGACAGAATGTGAAATTGTGCAGCTGACCCCCAAACAGTTGGGATAGGACTGTAAGGCCATGGTTGCATGTTAATGTATGTACAAGCCGTGATCGTGACCCAATTAAATTTATAATGTTAAATTCCTTCAAAAAAAAAAAAAAAAAAAAAAACTAGGAAAGTTCATGCTGCAGCTGTACCACACATTGCAAAGATAATTTCTTGCCACAAGTAAATGTGATGCTAGGATATATGTAGCTAGGGATATATGTAGATGGAGATAAACTAATAAACTGATGCATGAAGAAGATAAGGAAAGGTGAGATGAGAGGTGGTTTTGAAGCACTACTTGAAAAAGAAATGGCAAAAAAATTATATAATATATTATATATAATAGGCCCTCCTTTCTCTAGAGGGCAATGCTACATCCATTCGATGAATCCACCGAATTGATATACAATGGATTCCTCTACGCGGTGATGTGGGCTTTGATTTTTTTTAAAAATACATGAGGCTTATTTTTCTCATTAATTACGGCAATGGTATATATTGACACATCAACAGCAGTCAACTAAGAAGCACGGACACCGACATGCAATATAGTTACAACACAACATGGATACACGGACAAAGCAAATCCTCAAAATTTTAGGATACGACACGACGAGAACACGCTATTAATAAAATGTATATTTTATGTATATAGGTAGATAATATCATATAACTTCCCATCCATTATTCAAAATGCACATTTGTATTGGTTTTGGAAACCCTAGTGGAGTAATTCATTGATAATATAGAACAAGAAGGAAAATGAAGAAGATTAAAAAGACAAAAAAGATGAAAAAAGAAATGTCGTGTCGCAGGTGTGTCAAAGGAGTGTTGTGTCCGATACGTGTCTGACACAAACACGGCACCTTTGGAGAATCCTAAAGCAACAGATAAGCCTAATTGGAATACTAAACTAGATTACTTAGCATTTTCCCTTCTTTCTATATGTATGTGTGTAGGCATATGTGTACACATAAATACAAATATATACGTACACATATCCTGATATACATATATGCCTTATATTATTTTATTTTTTTATTATTTGTTTCAATTGGGGGTGGTTCTGTTTTTATGTTGGTTTGTGTGAGTTCTAGCTGTTGGAACAAATGGAGTTTGGGATGGTGGTGGTGGGGTGGGGGGGCTGGGAAGCTGCAACGCAGAGGCACTGCTCCTATTTTGTAATCTGAGAAGTAGACAGAGAAGTAGACAGAGGCAATAATAGCTGGATTTTGTTTCTTCAGTTTGAAGCAGGGGCCCCCCCACACCTATCCCAACACCCCCTTCAACAGATGCTTCTCCACTGCCAATTATTATCATTCTTTACTTCTTTGTTTGTACACATACCTAGCCTCTCTCTCTCTCTCTCAGTTAAGGTTTGGATTTGTTTTTTGTTAGAAAGATCTGTGGGTACATACTACTACTTTTCAACATGGTATTATTGTTTCTGATATAAGCCATGCCATAAGGTGGGGTAGATAGTTGGAAGGGCCATTTTAATTTTATATAGAATAACTAAAAACCCATTAGAAATTAGAAGCCCATTAAATAAAAGAAATTTTCACAAGTACATGAATATAAACAGCAAAGAAAAGGTGTCCATCATTCCTTAAAGATTTGTATAGTTTTTTTTATGGGCTGCATGCTTTGAGGAGGAGAGAAGAAGAAGAAGAGGAATATATGGGAATATTACCTTTGGTGAAAAAAAAAAAAAATTTAAAAAATGTATGAAAATAGAGGGGTGGTTTTGGCAGGGTTTATATGGTATTATGCTAATTTTCCATTTTAGGCAGTCAATGTGATGTTACCTAATATAGAAGGGAACAACAAGAAAGAAAGGCATATCCTTTCTCCCAAGCCCCTTGAACAACCGACAGCGTAACCTTTTTTTTCCCCGTCTTCTTTCTAGTTTCTAGCTCCCTTTCTTTCTCTCGCGTATCAATGCCAGTATGAAGAACTAATATATTAAGTATTTCTATTCTATTCTAGTATAATATAAATACAACATGGTATATTTGTATAAAGAAAATAAAAGTGAGAAAAGTAGCTCTTTTTCCACAGTGCAAAGTGGGATGGGAAAACTCTACATGAATGATTTCACATCAACTCTTGGTGAGTGAGGATTAAAAAAAGAAAAAAAAAGGGAAAGACTCTAATCAATGCACAGTTTTTGTAGTAGATATGAGAGGTTCTGTTTCAAGTGATGCTGACTGCTCACACTCATCCTTAATGCACAAAATCCCTTCAAGATTATCCCTTTTTGAAGGAGCTTCCTTGGTGATAGATTCTAGTGTGGATGAAACTGGTAATGTAGTAGTAGAAGCCTTTGTAAGCTCCCTTGCCCTCTCTATTTGAACCTTCCAATCTGTTCTGCAGAGGACACAAAGCATGAGCAAAGCACAAGAGCCCTGTGCTGCAAGCAAGCCAAGCCACAGCCCAGCGAACCCCATTTTAACCACAAACCCCATGGAGATAGCAACTGGCATACCCACCAAGTAAAAAGACCCCAAATTGATATTTGCTCCAATTGTAGGCCTTGCACTCCCCCTTAAAACCCCACACCCTGTAGTCTGTGGGCAATTTCCAAGCTCACATAGCCCAACAATTGGCAATGCAGTTGCGGTGAGCTGAAGAATTTCAGCATCGTTTGTGAAAAACCGGCCCCATTTGTGTCTCATTAAGGTTGTAAACAAGCAAGCTGCAAGGCCTAGAGCAAATGCGGAAACAAGCGAAACAATCATCGAAATGCGGGCTTTAGCCGGTCGGTTTGCGCCCAATTCATTTCCAACCCTTGTAGAAACGCCGAGGCTTAGAGCTGAAGGGAAGACATAGACTAAAGAGGTTGTTTGAATAAGAATTCCCATCGATGCAATGGTTGCTTTTGGGTTAACTAGAAGTCCACACAGCAATATCATGAATTCATACCACCACCACTCAAGACAAACAGAGATGCAAGTGGGCACAGCGAGCGCGAGCAACGACGACCATCCCCTGAGGCAATCCATGCTCGGAGAAACCCACGAGTCCTTGTATACGCCAGAGAAGTATACGAATGAGAACAGAAAGAGGAAAAAATTGAGATTAGTCCACACCATTGCTATGGCCACCCCTGCAATACCCAATTTGAAATGGACTACAAGAAGGAAATTTAGTGGCACATGGAGGAGAACAGAGATGGCTGAACAGTAAGTCAATGGTAATGTAATGTTTTGTGTCCTTAAATAGATACGAAGTGGGTGAAGGAGTGAAAGAAAGAAAAGGTCTGGAATAGAGAATAGGATGAAAACATGAGCCCTGGATGAGATTGCTTCGTCTTGGCCACACCACAAGAGGATTCTCTTCATATTCAGCCACATGAAAGAGATGGGGATGGAGGTGGAGAGGAGGAGAAGCACTGTCCTTTGTAGAGTTAAGCCAAGGAGCTTCCATTGTTTGGCGCCATAAGCTTGTCCACAAATGGGTTCCATTCCCATGGCCAAACCGGAGATTACAGAGTAGCCGGTGATGTTGGCGAAGCCGATGGAGAGAGAGCCACCGGCGAGCTCCAGCTCGCCGAGATGTCCGAGGAAAAGCATGGAGATCATAGCTCTTGAATATAAGACTAGGCCTGTGATAGCTGTTGGGCCTGAGATTTTCCCTATGGCTTTGATTTCTTGCAGGGCCTGAATGCAAACAAAAAGGTGAGAACATGCAGGGAAATGAGTATGTGTTAATGCACAACATTACCCTTTTTCTAGTGACCATATAGATAACGCTTCTTCACGTTCATGTAGATGAGGGTGGTGGGTTATTACCTCAGAAAGAGTTGGCCATCTCTGCAGTTGATCGTCTTGATCATCAGTGTGAAAATCCATGGTTTTGTTGGGGTTGATGAAATGGGTTTTGGTGGATGGGAGGAAAGAAGAAGGAGAAGATGGTTTTGGGTTACACATAGCTATCTATCTTCTAGGTGGAGAGGTAGTAAGAGAAGTTAATGCTACAGGGTAAGATAAATAAATAAAAAATAAAAACCCTGACTGTGCTTGTGATATTGGTTTGTGTTTTTGGGGGCCTTGAATGGAATGGGGAGAGACGGATGCAGAACGGGGATATATATACACATGGAAGGAATTAGACCCCTACTGTTTGGGTTCTCAGAAACGTGTCAACATTCCAAGAAAAAAGCTTAGGAAAAGTGGCTATTCAAAATGCTTGGGAGGCTTACAGGGGGGCAGGGGGGGGGGGGGGGGGGCCGTCCTCCAATCTCTCTCTCTAGATCTCTCCCTTTCTCTCTCTGTATGTATGCATGTATCAATTAGGACGATAGGTTAGGTAACTCCTTTTTTTATTTATTGTCCTAATTGTTCGAACCAGTTTCTGAGGGAAAGGACCGGTTTTAGTTAGGTTCCATTGTACGTGAGGAAAAAAGAGCAACACCTCACTCCTCCAGGCTCCAGTAGAAAAGGTGAAAGGAGTAAAATAATCTCATCTCATCAAGAAGGTGAAAACCCACATAAATGATTGGTGGGTATATCTGTTTTTAAACCGCCATAAACCGGTTCCTGTCTATCCATGGGAGCTTTAATTTGGTTTAGTTTAATGATAAAGGTGGTCCTTTTTGGCATTTTGTTAATGGTGGGTTTGTACTAATGTAAATAACTACTCTTCGAGTGACCACAAAAAAGAGGATAATATTTTTAACCCCCCCTGTCTTGGGTTTTAAATTTCCAGACTAAAAAGGAGGAAAAAAGAAAATGAAAAAAGGGGGTGCTGGGAAAAGTCTTATCTTTGGATTGCCAAGTGGAACGCATGGAGAAGCATTTTCGCCTACTTGTGAAATGACACGGGCATATTGGCATATTTTGACAACAATGGCTGCCAAGACCTTGTGGGCATGAAAAATGTGGGCATGTTCAAAGGCAGCCATGCATGTTCCATTGCCTTCTAAACCCCATGTGACATAGCCCCTGCTTGAGCCAGAGAGACTCACACGCTGTCTGCAACCCATCTGAACAACAAGACATTGCTTGGCTACTTGCCAATCTGATAGCAGACAAGCCTCATGTAAAATCGTTTTAGGCCCATCGGTTTTGCATCTCTCATTCTTTACTTGTTTGGGCAAAGAGTTAAGAACAGTTTAAAGAGTGAAGGGAGGGAATTTAGGCATGGCATCAACATAAATATTGTGAGAGAAGCTGTGGTGAAGATTCTGTTTCACCCTTTTTTTCTCCTTTCCTTCGCCAAAAGAAGTGGGAGTAGGGATGGCTAATAGTTGTGCTCCATGAAGAGATTTGTTAAGATTTTTAACCCATATGAAATCAGTCTAATCAAATGTATAATCATGTGATGCTAGTGGGCCTTTCCTGTGGGCTTTATTAGGTCTCAAGACTTCCCTCAACTTCTCTCATGCACACCCAGGTAATGGGGTTGCTGGTTAAAGACATCACAAGATTTGAGACACTAAATGGGCTAACATACCCTGTCCCATTTTATGATTGGCATCTCTCTCTCTCTATCTCTCTCTCTCTCTCTCTCTCTCTGTGTATATATGTATATGTATATATATATACACGTATGTATGTATGTGATTTTTGTCTGTGTTGTGGATAACTCGAGGTTAAGCAGCAGCCCATGAAGTAAAGGTGGGGTTTTGGAAGGGTATTTTGAAAGTGGCCCAAAGTGTCAAATCTAGTGGATCTTTTTTCTATTTTTATTTTTTCTATTAGAAAAGTTTATCTTCATGGGAATGTGGGGGGAGGTGTTTGTATATGATATATAAATGGGACCACTGGTGTTAATGGGATGACAGTAGATGGCTGTATAGAAATCCGGCAGATGGAAGAAAGGGAACACTGAAAGACAACTACGTGCACCAATTACAACCATTTAATTTGTATCCCTTTTCTCACAACAGGGATGAGTGTCTCTCAGTGGGGGCCTTGCCTGTGTCTCTGAGGCAAAACACACAGAAAAAATAAATAAAAATTAAAAATTAAAGCCTCTGCCTTCACAGTAACCCTGTTTTTCCTCTTTCTCACAGCCTGAGCCCTGAGACACTTCGAGAATCAGTTTTCTTTTGTTTCCTTGTATAAGAATTAACTTCCCTGAAATCCATACCACCCCCATGTCAGACTCCATGTGTCTCCAGCTCAACAAGTTGCTGTACATGAGAGCTATGTGTGTTTATGCAACAGAACCAACAGGGATAAATAGTTAAATAAAAAGGAAAAAAAAAACCCATGGTCCATGGTCCTCCCCCTCTTTGTTTCTGTCCCGTTTCATTCAACGATATTTTAAGAAGAGACGATGTGAAAATGCCAAATTGAAAGCACCATTACAAAATTTTGACATCCTAATGGGGAAGTGGGGCTCACCATGGGTGAAACTCACCGCACCGTAATAGTGAAAATCTGTCAAATTCTAGGATTAATTGGTGATGGGATTCACTTGTATTGTCAAACAGAAGACCACTTTCTACACCAAATTAGTTTTAAGCTGGAGTTCAGATGATAATTTTAGGCACCATCCAAAAACATAATACCAATGCAAGTGTGTGTGTGTATATATATATATATATATATTTATATTACAATTCCTCTAGAACGAACAGTGACAAAGGGAAAGGATTTGACATTTAAAAAAGATTATACTTTCTTTAGAACCTCGAACAAATTCACAGATTCTATCCCTCACCTTTTCTTTTGAAAAAGGATGATGTTTAATCTACAACTAATAGCTAGCAGGAATACCTACCTCTTTGTGTGTCTCACACTTTGATTAGATGTGCATGGGCAGCAGGGCAGGACACTTACGTTCCCATGATCCCTCCACACCGTTGGTTTCTTTGTCAAAAGGCCCAGCTGAGTACATGAATTCATTTGTGCATGCGTGCTACCATGCCATGCTATTGCATATGCAGTAAAATTTTAAGCCATGTAATTAACATGAATTTAAATAGACAAAACAGTCACTGATTTTTTCTCACTAAACACCCGATCGATAAGTGCAAGGAACATTTTAATATGCTAGAGTCTGGCAATAACATTCCTTTTGCCAGTTTTGCTGTCTTCATTTAAAATTGTACGGTAAAAGCTCAGACAACCTGTACACGAGATAAAGCCCTTTTAAATGTCTCTCAGAAGTCAGACCTTCATAGCAAGCATTGCATGGGGACATTGAGGTACTGAAGGGAAAAAAACAGACTTTCATTGATACTGATAAGTGCAATAAACACAAGAATTTATTCCAAGGTTCGATGCAAGCGAGAAAAGTAATAATGAAAAGAACAATCATAAAGGTCATCTTCAATAAAAATCAGTCAAGCATTTTCAAATAGTCAGTGCATGCATAGAAAACATGTCTCGATCCATCAAGGTTTCAATCAGCACAACTCACAAATATATTAACCGTTGGCCACTGAGCACAATTCATCATAAATACGCCATTTCACGCACAAACTGCAAAGATTCCAAGACATCATGATTGAACCACCAATGTGCAATCAACTAAGCAGAAGATGATATTTTCGTGAGGAATAAATCCCAATCACCACCAACTTATCTTGGTTGGTAAGGAAGTAGTCTTAATTGAGAGCCATCCCAGAATCCGCACCGGAGGCTTCACCAGCTTTTCCATGGTGACTAGCCCATCACTGCAACATGTCAAGTAGATGGGGTTGATTTTCATCAACCAAAATTCCCCACTGACTGAAGATAACTCGTTTCACACAAAAATATCACTGAATTTGGGTTTGCCCTAATGTGCACTAAAAAAATAATACTTTATGAGGACTATATGTTTCCATCGTTGCTTTATTAATGTAATGTGTCCGCCACTGAGAATAATACGGATTGCTGACGCTGATTACTTAACGAAATGACAAAAAGTAATAAATACTGAGGAGTCACAGTTGTTGCAAGTGGAGGCCTCATGCCTCATGCCCCAAGTCCAGACCACTTCTCACTTCTCAGTCTTGTACAGTATTTAGGGTTCTTTTTTTAGGTTTTAAACAAGAAAAATTTTGATAGTCTTGCGAACTGTCAAGACGATAAACTCATTATTATTGTTGTCATTGTAGTTGGTGGTGGGGTGGTGGTGTCATAGAAATTCGAACTTCACCTGGCTACATGGAGTACCTTCAGTTGAGATGCAGCATAACTATTGCATCAATCACCAATAGGAGAAAGCATAGCTGCTCAGCCATTTAAGTTAATCGAGCATATAAATAAATAAAATATATATATTAAAATGAACACTTGCAAATTGGGAAACTCGGACATAAATGACTTTATTGAACTCAATATAAGTAACAATAGCTATTTACAAATTCTTGCAGCCTACTATCATTTTGCTGGATTTGTTTGATGAATAAGTGTGCATGAAAATGATACAATACAATACCTCAAATGTGGGCCCTGGGCTTCTCAGACCTAGAACAAGGAATAGCCAAGATGGCTACAAGCCCAACGGAAAAAGGCTGCAATTACTGCCACAGTAAAGGCTGGTGAGTTCCCACCACCAAATAGCTGATCCCACGGACCACTTCTCAGGGACACCACTATCAAAACACCAATGTTTAATCAACTAAATGGCTAGAATATGAAGTAAACATCCAATTGACATGCTAACAAAGGCTGTGACAATTTTCAACGAGGGTAGTATCTCATAAAGGGGCCAATTTGGCTGCATATTTCACGCATGTAAATCTAAAATATCCCTAAGCTTGATGCTCATGTCAGGCTTTAACATAGTTATAATGGGTTGCCAAAGTAAGCCCGCCAAATTACAAAGCTCACTGGTTAATGGGCTTCAGGCCCTTTTTTTGACCGCCGACGGAATAGTTTTGTGTTCTTTAAGCAACTAAATCAGGGGGGAAAAAAATGCATTGGAGATGTGCCCCTAGACAACTACTCGACAATGTGTTGTGCACAGAGAGCATCAGATGGCATTCAATAACTTCGATTAATTATTTACTCACGTATTAAATATGCAAACAATAATAATATTTTACAGTTTCTTTTTCTTAAAAAAATTTCAGAATTTCAGCACAAGTCACTCTAACCTTTAGAGGCATAAAATATACGAAGTGATAAAACCCAAATACATAAAATAAACACATCTTTAGAGCCAGTTTGGTTGTCCCGTGGAAATTGGACAACTCCATCATATATTACATACCAATGAATGTACAAATCCACCTTCCTGAATGGGGGCCATTCTAAAAATAATAATAATAATAATACATAAATAAATAAAGAAAAAAGAATGAGTCATCAGCATAGTAATGGTATAGAATAAATTTTACATGAATGCTTCAGTTTCAAGTCTTTTCTGTCATTAATGGTGATGGCTGTGATTCTGTTGAATTGCCCCATTCATAATGATGGACTTGGCAACAAAATTATATATCAAACAAAATGAAGCAATTCAATTTCCATAGGACATACCAAGAGGCCCTTGCAAAACAAAACCATAGTCAGGCCATTCAGTAAATTCAGCAAATAAATTAATAAAACAAAAACTACACAACAGGAAAACTCAGAAGTAAATGACTTTATAGAACTCAATACAAGTAACAATTGCTATTTACAAATTCTTTTTGCGTACTAACGTTTTTCTATCCATGTTCGATGAATAATGTGCGTGAAAAAGGTAAAATACAACAACTCAAACTCTTGCTGCATACTAACATTTTGCTATCCATGTTTGATGAATAATGTGCGTGAAAAGATACAATACAATATAATACCTCATATGTGTAGCCTGGGCTTCTCAGCCCTAGATCGAGGAATAGCCAAGATTGCTACAAGTCCACTGGAAAACGATGCAGCTGCTGCCACAGCAAAGGATGGTGAGTTCCCACCACCAAATAGCTGATCCCATGGACCACTTCCCAGGGACACCACAATCTGTCACTCAAAACGCCAAGACCTTAATCAACTTGATAGATAAAACATGAAGCAAACATCCAATAGACATGCTACCAAACGCTTTAACAAAATTTTCAATGAGGGTACTATTTCATAGGGGGGCCAGTTTGGCTGGATATTTATCAGTGAATGCATTTTATTGAGAAATGACAGAAACCATGTAAATCTAAAATTTTCATAAGCTTGACACTCATGTCCTATTTTGACATTTTTATAATGGATTGCCAAAGTAAGCCCACCAATTTACAATGCCTCACTGGTTGACTCAAACCACCTTCTTTTTTTTTTTTTTTTTTTTTTTTTTGGGTGTCCGCAATGGAAGTATTTTGTCTTCTTTTTTTTTTTTTTTTGATGAAGAAGTATTTTGTCTTTTTTATGCAAGTCAAGATAAAAAAATTTTAAAAATTTATTAAAAAAAAAAAAAAAGCATTGAAAACATGCTTCAAGACAACTACTTGATGATGGCGTTATGCACAGAGAGCATAAGATGGCATTCAGTAACTTTCATTCATTATTCACTAAAATTAAATATGAAAGAAATAAGAGTATTATGGGATTTCGTTTTCTTATATTCTTATAAGTTCCAATTTACTCTTATCCTCTGGAGGCATAAGTTATAAGGAGAGAAAAAATCCAAACTCAAAATACTTTCGTGGAAGTTTTTCAAAGAATTCATCATCAAGCCCTACTCCCAATCCAATTTGGGTGGTTAACTACCCAAGCCTCCATATCTTTATCTAGAATTCAAGGATCAAGGTCATGTTGTTGAATAATACAGCCCAAATCTATAACCTTCTTCATGAGGTTACCGTATTAATAAAAGTGTAAACTACAGAAGAAACGTTTGACTGAATGCCATTGCAGTCCTTATTCCTTTTATTATACACCACAATATAATGATATAGTATATGAAGACATCCCCCTCCTGTGTGCCCCATACATGTGAGACAATCAAGGGAATGAACACACCATTGATAGACCCAAATAAAAAAGGAGTCTCAAAATTAAAATTGAAAGAATTTATTTTGGTCAGACAACAAAAATTTTTAATCGATACAATAAACTGATGCACTACTCTCAATAATCTACCCATTGTTAGGAATTTGATGAGTTCGAAGGTAAAAATAATTGAAGCGGGTTAACTTTTGTTCAAAACACTCCCTCGAGAAATAATGCCCTTAGAACAAACTATTTACAGAACCTAAGTGCCATGGAAACATCTACAAGGAAACCAAATACCGACACTTCTCAAATATACCGCAGTACATATCCAATACTTTAACATATCCAAATTCAAAAAATAAATAATTTAACTTTGGAAACATGTCCAATACTTCTGGGATACTCATGTACATGTATCAAACACACCTCACATGTTAGACCTTTTTTAGTATAGAATAGGGTATAATTGTATGAATAACATGAAAATGATTTATGACATACATTTTGACCCTTTGGGTGAGGATGATGCCTTTTTTTCTTGATGTATAAATTATTATGAGTTACAACTATATAATTTTTAACATTTTAATGAAAAAAATTACTCCTACCGTCCCACAAAGATAGGCTTCTTTCCTCTTTTTGGATGTCCCAAAATGTTTGACACTTTGAAAAGTCAAATTATAGATTTTCTTAACTTTCCCATACTATATTTTATTACACCAAAAATTACTTTAAACACATAACCAATGCATTGATAGTAGGATAAGGGTACTTTTAGAAATAAAAAATTGAGTGGATGACAAATTAATGCATTAATTGATTTTCTTAATCTGTGTGCTTTTCAAAGAAGCCTATCTTTGTGGGACAAAAAGATTAATATTTGTCATATACATACATATATTGACTAGGGGTGTTAATGGTTCGGTTTGGTTCGGTTTTAGGGTAGATTTCAAACCAAACCATTATACTTTGGTTTTGTTCCTACCAAACCAAAACCAAACCATACTATAAAAAAACCAAACCAAAAAATTTCGGTTTGGTTCGGTTGGTTTCGGTTTTAACCTATCAAGTAGCAACAAATAATTGAAAATGAAAAAAATGATATACCAAACTCCAAATAAAAACATTTTTAACAAAAACATTACATTAGCAACTTAAAAAAACATTGAACATTGTATCAAAATGGAAACATATTAACATATGTCAATCCAATATCTCACACAACATTAATAGCTAGTTTAATACATGCCAATCTAAAAAAGTAAAAACAATAAGAAACTTAAAATGAGACGAGGCTGAGGTTGAAAGACTTAGGGTTTTGTACTATTTTAAATCTATTTCCTATTATGCCTTTATTAGAATAGGAAATTTACAAACTTTAAGTTTGAGAGATATATATATATATATATTATATATTTTTCGGTTTTTTCGGTTTTTAGGTTTGGTTTGGTTTTTTAAAAATGAAAACCAAAACCAAACCAATTTAGTTCGGTTTTCTAAAATTAGAACCAAAACCAAACCTAATGACAAAAAAACCAAACCAAACGGGTCGGTTTGGTTTGGTTCTTGGTTTTAACCTAAACCATTAACACCCCTAATATTAACGCATGCTCGCTAAATCTGTATCCTGCCTTTTTATAGTTTGACATGGGCATTTAATATAGTACATGACATCCCAGTCCAAATCCTTCCATCCTAATTGCTTGCACCACCAAAGCCCACACCCCACCCCACCCCCCCAAAAAGAAAAAAAAAACAAAAGAAAACGAAGTTGATTATCCGTACATATGGTAACTAAATAATTAGTGATGCACTAAAGAGTTTTACTTCTATACTCCTGACCACAAACTGAAGATACATCAATCATTCAACAGCCATCAATTTTAAAAACATGTCAAAACTTCTGCAAGGAAAATAAGTTGACGCAATTTTAGTTTAGTTTTATTTTTTTAAACTTAAAATAAATAAATAAATATTCTTCTCTAACACAAAAAGAATATAAGAGCAAATTTTACCTGTGGGATCACAATTGCCAGATTCAGAATGCCCATTGATAACCCTACAAGGTCCAACATCATCATAAAACATTCTCAGAGCCAAGTCCAAAGATAAATTTATAACCATATTAATCCAAGCAATTACCACCTTGGCCAAGTCCCAAAGTCTCAACACGCGTGGAAATCAAGGCATATGGAACACTGTAAGTGACCTGCAATGAAATTTTTAAAAATAATATTAATCAAGTGATAAAGACAGGGTTCTTGCATTAAGCCACAGAAGGAATACTTGGATAAGGATGTCTGTACAACCAAACTCTGTCTGAACTCCCCCTTTTAGAAAATTAAGGTCACACCTCAGGGTTATCATGGACCAGTTCTAAATTCTAATAGATGATCTCTTTGGGAAAAATCAAAGAGTATCATCCTAATATTCAGCCTATGGAGCTTTTTCCTCAAAAAGCATTATAATTAACTCTCCAGGAAAAACTGGCATAAATCATTGAGTGTATAACTAGATTAAGCATGCATTTAACTAAGGATATCACAAGGGCGAGATTTAAATCAATAGTGATCCTCTGCCATGCATGGGCCAGACCAATGTTGATAATACAGAATCCATGGAAAATAGAAGTTCCAAGAGTAAATGACCAGAAAGTAGAACAAATATCTTCTTATTCCTTTTAGATGAAGAATGGAGCAACGTACCGCCAATGGAGCTCCAAGAATTGCAAAAACCGTTAACGCAGCAATTAAAATACCATTTGGGGGTTGATCATGGCCAGCGTAGTCCATTTTCTTTGCCACAAAAGTAATTATGAGCATTGACAGGAAGCAGAGAGCCATGAGGATGTTGGAAATCCCCCACACAAAACCAGCCCCCCACTTCCTGCAGAGCTTCTCAATGAGCACTGAAGTAATTCCAAGAACAACAGAATTCAACATCAGACCAAATGCACCCATGCTAACTCCAGTATGATAATTCTGCCCTTCATTTGGCTGGCCGCCATATATCTCTCGGCCCATCCAATCAGTATCAAAAAGGAGAAATGGAAACCATCCAATCCATGTCAGCGCAGTAACAAACAGGATAATCCAAACCGACCATGGGAGATATCTTAAAGTCCCAAATAGTTCCCAGAGGAAAGCTTCTTGAGTATGGCTTGACTGTTCTGCCCTTTCTTCACCAAAGTGTAAGGACCCACTGGCGGAACTTAGAGGCGTCTCCTGAGCTGCCGAGACGCTTATATACGTAGTAATTGCAATAATAGAAATGTCAAGAAAGAAAGCAGACTTGAGATTGGCACAATCAGCATTACATGAAGAGGTCATAGTGAATGGAAAAATCTTGAACCAGCCATTGAATGATCCAGTGGCAAAGCCAAGAACATTACCAAGAGCCATAAATAGTGAGAAATACGCATTAGCCACTCGAGTCCTTCGATGATCCTTTCCTGGCATGACAGAGATTTACCAGAAGACATATGTCAATTTGTAGCTAATTTATATAAGTTTGGTCTTTCCATATAGAGCAGTCTGCACATGCAAGCATCTAAGTTGGGCTTCCCTCAAAAGAGCAAATCTTGACAACTGCACCATTCTCACTTTTTTTTTTTTTTTGGACGGGCTTGGGAATCTAAGGAAAATATAAGAGTCTACATCGCAAAATACAATCCTTCCTCAGTCTCCCATTGGAAAACCACAAAATAGTACCAATACATATTTATTATCTTATAATTTCATTATAGTTTGCCATGCTTCAGTTTTGTTAAATGTGGCGGTCTGTAGTCTGAGGCCTAGATGATGAGAACAATCTCTCAAAAGCAGTTCAGGAATCAGGACATGGATAAGCAAGAGGTTATTCATTTGGGTGGTAGATCAGAAGCTAGATGAAATTTAGCTAGAGCACCTGGTGGAAATGATAGCTAAGAATACCTTTGCAACAGGGAGAGTTTGGAATCCACTAAGTATCAGTTTCTTCTCCCTGTTGCAAAGGTATTCTTAGCTATCATTTCCACCAGGTGCTCTAGCTAAATTTCATCTAGCTTCTGATCTACCACCCAAATGAATAACTAGGTGTGAGCCTCAATTGGGCCTCACATACATATGCTCCCATATAAATATCAAGGTTTGCATTCTCAATGTCTCACCGAGCCATTTCTTACACTTCTACAAATTTAGATCACTCACAAAATCACAAGGATGTATCGTTTATTGGCTTCTAAAGCCCTCTATTTTGGGTATGATAAAAAAAATTTAAAACAAAAATTCTGGATATATAACCTTTAACAGGTGATCATACATAAGTTGACACATTGTAGAAACAGTTGGTGCCCGAGTTATGCTTTGGATTTTCAAGGCCCTTACCAAGATAAGCTGTGATTAAAACTTAAATGGGATGATCGTTACTGCCTTAGAGAAAGCATGGGTAAGGTTTCCTAGAAACATAATATGGTGAATTTTAAAATGGAAATGATATTTAAGTAATCTATTGAACTATGACTATAGAGAGAACAACCAGATGAGTGACAAGTAAATTTTTAATCACAGTGGGCTACATCAGGACTCAGCATTAAGCCCTTATCTTCTGGTTGTAATTCTGGATGAATGACTGGACACATGCAGTTTATAAATTATGTTATTTTCAGAGGATATGACTGTAATTAATGAAGCTAAAATAATAAAAATTTCCACAGAACTGTGAAGAGATGCTTTAAAATCAAAATATTTTAAAATAAGTGGAACCAACCAAGACCAACACATATGTAATGTGACATAAATGCTCACATGCGTATTCAAATTTTAGTAAAACTATAAAAGAATATAGGGAAGTAGTCAAATTGATGACTTAGGATGATTTAAAGAGGAACATTTTTGTCATCAAGATTCAATTATACTTTTTTTTTTTTTTTGATGAAGAATCAAGATACAATTATACATAAAGTGGGAGAGGGAGAAGATGTTGCCCAATAAATAATTCGTAGGCGTAAAGAGGGGTCAGTTTTGAATCAAACTCCATTCAAGCATAACACTTGACTGTTGGGCCTGAACCCAGATTTTGAAAAGCTCTCAATGTAAAGACCTAGCTCTCAATGTAAACCCGGTGTTTCTGAATTATATTACACTATATTATATATTGCTGGAACATTGAGGAATGTCTGAAAAGGTATTTCAGGGGTAATTATAATAATAATAATAATTTTCTGATGAAGTAACATTAATTATAGATCCTTATACAGAATATTTATTAACGATAACGGTATGATTCAAACAAATAAAGTTGACTTGTTTACATTGGTCAACTAAGATTTCAACCTAATCTTAATTTTAGGTATTCCAAAATATCAGGAGCTGGAATTTGGATGATGAACTTTTGTCGCAATCTGTTGTAATCCGAGTCGACCAGCTTGGACAAAAATAATTGGTGCTTCTAAGGGCTTCTAAAGTGTTGTGTAATTTTTCTGGCCTGTCAAAATTGTAGGTAAATTTTAATGGCACAATTCTAACACTACAAGTGCATCAAGGTATATAATGATGAGCTGTAAAGAAACAGAATGTTTACAAAATGGTTATGAAGAAGGGGGTAGTGAGCAAAGGGAGTACATGGAGAGTACTGTGTTGACCTTCGGAAAGTCATTATGAATGGTTTGGGCAATTTCACAAAGGAAGACAGGTTTAAAGGGGGGGACAGCCCACGGACTAGATTTTGGGAAGATATATGGTCCAAAGAGGTGGCATTTAGGGAGGCATTTCCAGATCTTTATAAAATTGTGGATTCCAGAGATATTTAGATCTTTGATTGTGTGTTTGGACGAGTGATATAATGTCTTGAAATATTGCCTTTTATTCTAGAAATTTCCATGATTGGAGAGCTTGAAGGTGTGACGGATTTTTTTGAATGGCTATATTTGGTAAAAGATGGTTAGAGGTTCAGAAAATAAAAATATTTGAAAAGGAAGGGAAAATCGGATGTTTTCAGTGGAATCGTACTTTGAGGTCTTGTTTATATTTGGTGATAGGAGCTTCCCAACTTCTAATGTTGGTTACTGTTGATTCATACAACGGATGTTTTCTTCGCTTGGATGGCGATGCTGGACAAATGCTCGACAATTGATCATCTTATTAGAAGGAATTTTGTTATGCTTAATCAATGTATCATGTGTAAGGAAGTGCCCGAATCAATGGATCAGCTCTTTTACATTGTAAAGCAGCTCGTAAGTTGTGGGCTTTTTGCTTTGGTATGATTGGGTTATATCGGGTTTTGCCTCAAATGCTTCTCTAATTGATTGAAGAGTGGTGGCGTAAGAGTGGCAATGACTTTCCCTCATTGGTACTGCATGCAATTTTTTTGGACCCTTTGGAAGGAAGGAATAGAAGAATTCTTGAGAGGAATGAAGTGTCTAGTTTGAATTTAAATCTCAGTATAAATAGCAAAACTTTTTACTTGGAAAGGTCTGATTAGTTTAAGAAACCAAGTGTCCTTCCACAGTTTATAGATTCCTCACCATTGTAATTCTCTTCTCATGGTTTTCTGCGTCCTGTTTAACGAATATCAAAATCTTTACCTGGTCTTTGAAAATAAGCTGAACTGAAATGTGAATGCTAAAGGTAAGTGAAGCGGCAGCCAAAAATGCCACTTTCATCTATACTTGGAAAATGAAATGGAAAGTACAAAACAATTCTGTATATTAATTTCTCACAAAACAGTTCCATGAAAAGGGTAAATTCAGATTGAAGGGGGAGAGTTTATCTAGGGTTCCATTTTGCGCACAAGAGCTTGATTAGGGTTTCATTTGCAGCGGAAGGGGCTTACCATAAATCAAATTAATATCGAAGCAAATATATATATACGAATATGAAGGGGATTTACCAGTGAGATCGCCGAGCAGAGCTCTGCAAGGTCCCTGAGTCATGTTGTTCGCCACATCCAATAGCCAAAACCCAATCACAAAAGCCACCACCGCCCTCGGCTTAGTCTCGGCATCAGGTCTGTCCCCAAGCAACCCTCCGATATCCGCCGAGTACCCGATGATCAGAACGGCTGCGGCAATCGACGTCGCTCCGGCGACGATGAACGGCCTCCGGCGACCGAACCGGCCGGTGCACCGGTCGCTCATGTGCCCGACCAGTGGCTGCACCAGCAGGCCCGAGAGCGGACCGCATAGCCATATGACGCTGGCCCACGCGTGTGGGATTCCCAGCTCTTGCACGTACGGCGTCAAGAGAGAGAGCTGCAAAGCCCAGCCGAATTGTATCCCACACGCGATTGATGCTACCCTCAGTAAGAGCCGTCGTGGAACCTTGGCTTGGACTGGCGCTCGAACCACCGGTCGAGCCCTGGCTCGGCGCCGCTCCCCTTCAGGGAAAGGCATCCCCTCCCTCTCCCCCTCTCTCTCTCTCTCTCTCTCTCTCTCTCTCTAAAGCACTTTCTCACACTAGAAGTATCTGCTTCTCTCTCTAAAAGTGTGAGTGTTGTTTATTTGAACATGGTGATGAGTTGCAGGAAAGGAGGAAGAGAAAGGTGGCGGTTTCGATGACCCGCGCTGTCAAGAAGCTCAGGGAGTTGAAGAAAATACCCTTAATTGTTGATGGAAATTACGGATATTGTGCAGATGATCCAAGCCTGGTTTGGATTAAGAAGCAAGAATGTAGGAGAGACGATATGGGATTCTACTTAAAATGGCAATTTATAGTTGGGAGTGAGGGCAAATTTTGGTTAGATATTTTGGTTTGGACTTTTGAGTGATTCAGCCCAACTCCCTCTAATTGTCCCAAGTGTCGCCGTTGTGTGGGATTTTGATGACGAAACTACCCCCTATAAAAATCTATTTCTTTATTATAGAAGGGTAGGGCTTGTATAAGGGCACCCCCATCCTTGTTTCTATGAGCTCTCCCATTTTTTGAGGAGTAATGCTATACTACCCATCATTAATACTTATTAGTCCATTCCCATCCAACGTGGCATGCTACATTTGTTAATTTTTAAAAACAAAGCGGCTTACATGGAATGTCACGTCAACTTATGTGACATGCAATATCAACATACAATAACTTTTTTTTTAATCGTATCGATAACAAATATTTTGCTCCGTATTTTAATATTTTTTTTAAAAAAAACTATTTTAAAGTATATAATTTTAGACACAAGCAGTCAAGGTGAATGGATAATTTTAATCAAACACCAACAACAAAAAAGAATGTAAAATTTTGATAGGTACACATTGAATCGTGTGACATATTTTTAAATTAATTTTATACATAAGACACTCGATGGGTCATCAACCTAATGATGTATTAATCCGTGTTCCGAGATTTATATAATATCCTCTAAAACAAAGGAGAGCTCCTCATTGTAGTGCTTCTCATGTGTCCATTGCAGCTGTGTAATGGGCTGTGTAATGGGGCCAAGCTAGGTAGGAGAACCTTTATTTGGTGCGATTTTTATGATGCATTATTCCCTACCCTCGGATGAGGTTTTGGGAGGTGCAACTGCCTTTAGGGTTGTCAAAGGTTAAAGTGCATAACCTCGCTCCACAAGCATACTTATTATTAAGATTACTTTTAGTAGGGGCCATTCATGATTGTCAAATTCCCTGTTAGGCATGTGTGTGGACACGAGGCAAGGCCCATAAAAATATTCATTGTTGTTCAATTATAACTTTGTATAAGACAGTGCAGCTGACGAGGTGGGGGTGCCCTCTCATATGGCTGCTTTTTCATTAGTCCATTCATGAAGGCCATAACATGTGAAAAACGCATTTTTTTAGTTGAAAAAATTGGTGAGGGCAAATAGGTTGTGGCCTTGATTTTTTAGTCACATGTGTGTATTGAAAATTCGCCATTAACGTAAGAGGTCAAAGGAGAAGCTCCAATTAAGCATCTTGGTTCATAGTCGTTTTCGGTTAATTAGTAAATGTGTTATTTAGAGGCGTAAATCAGAACCCAATAAAAAAAAAAATGAATAAATCAGAATATACCTTTTTTGGGGGGCATAAATATGTTTAAAAATAAAAATAAAAGAATCATTGAAACTAATCTAGTGATAAGAAAGTGGGGGTAAAGAGTAGGATAAGAGTTAAAAAAAATTTAAAAAAAAAAAAGGGAGCGAGCGAATAGGTAACAAATTGAACACTTCAATGTGTCAAAATTGCATCAACTTGATATGAGAAAAAAGCCATATGCGTCTATCCAAAAAAAATATAAAAAAAAAATTGATAATAACCAAAAAGTCACTGTCACGGAGAAGAATTTGCGAGTAATAGCACTTGTCAAGCAATCATAAATTTCAATTATGCACCACCAAACGAAAGAGAACACAATACTTTAATCAGAATGTGTAAATAAATATTTTAAACTAAGTTTTGAATTAAAATTCCAATAGAATATCCTTTAAATAAGTGAGCTTAATTGTCATTTGTCAACACAGTAGAAATGACCTTAGGCCATGTTTGTTTGGTTATAATGAAATGGATTCCCATTCCAATTCATTCCAAATAACATATTTAGACGAAGTAACTAAATGAGAATTAAATCAAACAATAATAGTGAATTATAATGATATTCATTTTATAATATTTATTTCAATCTCATTTCATTTTAAACCATGCAATTTGAATATGGAATAAGATTTCATTTCCCTCCATTTCATTCAAACGAAACAAACATGGCCTCATTGTAGGTGTTTTTTTTTATTTTTTATTTTATTATTATTATTTTTAAATCCAACCCCTCCAAATTGATTCCAGTCGTGGGCCTCTCGACACCTCCAAAACTCCTCTTTGGCTCAAGCTTAATAATGCAAGGAGGTTAAAAGGTGACATATAATAATTTTGTATAGACTGGACGGTGTGATGTGGCCCCAGCTTTAAAACGCTGCGCTTGAGAAAACGGAGCCCTTCATTCCACTTTTCAATTTCATAGGCCCACGTCCTTTCAAAAAGAAAAAAAGAAAAAAAAAGAAGGAGCTTATGTGATTATGTGATACATGAATCTAATGAAAAATAGCACCCTTCCTAGTATTCTTTTTCCTTACGAGTAGCCGATCCTGTTTCTATCTTGCTGTCGGTGAAAGTCGACATAAGATTATCATTTTGAATACTGTCCAATATGATAATTGAAGACTCGCATTAGAAACATGTCTTTAAAGTCTTTTCTAAAATAGTACATGAAATGACAGTTGCACCTCATCTTATGTAATAGTTGAGGTGCAAGTGTGCCACATCAGCACATTATACTAAAAATAACGTTATGTTTGACTAAAAAAATTTTAGGTAGAATTTATTTTTGAGATGAAATTTGTAAAATTTTTATAAGGATTTTGTCAATCTCATTCTTATAAAAATTTTATAAATTTATTTCAAAAACAAATTTTATTTAGAAATTCTGTATCCAAACATAACGCAATAATTTTATGCTATACCTTTTCTTTCTTTTTTGGTGAAAATTATGTCACACCTTTCATCACTCAATCTATGACTCCATGTGACGGTTTCTGCATTTCTCTCGTTATGCCCCACGAGCCAGTTTTCACTCCATCCATTTTTATCATATATGGTGAATTATTTAGGTGTGCAAAATTGCAAAATAGAATTTTCTTTCAAAAAGGCAAAAACATATTTTTGATGATGCTTGTTGCAAACGTAAGAAATTAGCAGACTATGTCTGTAAACTTTGTATAGCAGCTAATATCTGTAGTTTTCCACATTACAGCTTGCGGCAAAACCCTCTTCTGTTGACACAGAACCACACAACGCGCGTCTTGTACGTACCAAAGAAAAGCCATATTTGGTGGAGTGATTAGCTCACCCACGGCCCACGGGCCCCCATGAAGGGTGACCTATTCAAGAATCAAGACCCGTATGATTGCTCGTTTTGTCATATTGTTGCAAGAAGCACAAGATTGACGACACTTGTCGCTTGCCACTGACCTGAATGGCTCAAATTCAGGCTGGCTGTCTGGATAAAGTAGTAGATTTTCACTTGCCTTCAATGACGTCAAAAATCAGTAAATAGAAAAGGAAAGAGGCAGAGGTGTCGGAGTGATATCACTCATTCATCTCAACTTGGTAGGATCGATCCTACAAAGTTGCTGCTCGAATCCTAAGCCAAAATCATCTAGTTGTGTGTTTTAAAACATAAGCAGGACTTGGGTCTTGTTAGAGAAATTGCTTTTCTTTTTCATTTAAATCAAAATGATCATTCTTATTTTTTTCATTTTATTGGAAAGGGAGTGCCGCATCAAATTCCTCATTCTTCTTCTTTCCTTTATTTTATTTTATTTTATTTTATATTTTTTTATTTTATACCCTAGCCCTTTTGCCTTTAGATTTTTTAAAACTAAATTAGGTCCATATTTTTTTATCAAGGTTGATTAAAAAAAAAAAATGAATTAAATATTATCTAATGAAAGAGAACATCAAACTTTGTTTCACATCCAAAGGGCGTTTCACTGTGGAACTTAAATGAACATGCCCATGAGATGTGTGAAGCCTGGGCTTGTTATCGGACAAAACTGGAGTCAGCATGAACAGATCCAACTGGGCTAGCGAGGATCCATTCTAAGTCCAAGTCCAGTTCCGTGTGGGTGTACCCAACAGGTTGGGCCGAAAATTGCCACCTCTCGTGCATCGTGAGACAGGCCCATTTTATGCCTGTCGCTCGAAGAGTTCTTTTAGCCTCCATCTACCCTGGCTTTATATATTAATCTAAACATTGAAGGACACTTATGTACATTTTTAACCCTACTTCCGAGATTATAATGTTGCAGAAAGTCACCTTGGCCCTTAAGATGACAAATTTAGAAGTTCTCCAAGTAATTATTGGATTTAACCAATGACTTAGCTCTTATTGTTCCAATGTTATGAATTATGCATGTATGAAGAGTCTTTGCTTTTAAGAGATTGGAAGTTTAAAACCTCTTAAAGGGTGTTTATGACACCAGTCAAAATGGCATTTAGAGCATGGGAAAAGGGCAGGGTGTGTATGGCTCAGGATTAGGTTAGGATTTATTTTTTGATTGACAACACGCTCTCTTTCAACGTCTTGGGTTCCAACCCATATCCTCTCCATTGGAGATCATTTACATTTTTTTGTCATGTCTTCTTTCATGTCTCCTATTCATGATTGAACCACATCAATGTCACAAAAATATATCTAGGGTTAAAAAGTTGGTCCCATTGATCACATTTGGTGCTCGTTGGGACTATGCAGCAAGCAAGCAACATTCCCAATTTTCCCATTTCCAAAGAGGGCGGCTTAAGGATAGGTTTCATGACTCATGAGTAATCCCTTTGGCTATGTGACCATGTCCTTTCCCAGCAGGTCACTCCTACAGAGCTCTAGGAGACATTTACTCCTCTAGCCCCTCCTTCCTTTGAGCTGATCGAGATCCTTACCAACTAAGAAAAATCCATGCAAATGCCACCCCCCGGCCACCATTAAACAATTTCTCTCTCAAACGCAAGCTTGCCCACGAAGAAAACCCAAACACCAAAGCTACAATAAAATAATAATACTCGTTTCATATTTACAACCAATTAAGTGATAAAAATAACTAATAATCCGAATGGAAAAAGGGAAAAATTGAAATTGAAACTATAAATAACCTCCTAGTCTCCCACGGTTCCCTCCAAGGCCACGCGCGCATATATGGCTGAACCAACAGAGCCAAATGTTCGTGTGACCTTCGAGACCTTCCTCGATGGCTGGCTTGTCCGTCAACAAACCTTCCTCGAACAGCTTCGTTCTTCCCTATCAGCACCATCCGACAATGTAACCAAGGTGGAAGAACAACACAGACACCTAATTGGGCAAGTCTTGTCTCATTACCAACAGTATTACGAGGAAAAAGGCAAAGCAGCAGCACAAGACGTAATCCTCCTCTTCTCCCCACCATGGCTTTCTTCTCTGGAGCGAACCATGCTTTGGATAGCCGGGTTCAAACCTTCCTTAGTTTTTCGATTAGTTGACATCTCGGGGCCGCGGGTGGATTTGTCGGCCGATCAAGCGGAGAGAATGGAAAGGGTGAGAGTGGATACGCGGAGGGAGGAGAGAGAGCTGACGGAGGCAATGGCAAGGCTTCAAGAAAACATGGCGGCGCCGCCTTTACTGGATTTAGCGAGGCGGGTGGGGAGACTGGTGAATGGGGAAGTGACGTCGGTGTTGGATTCGGTGATGGGGGCACTCAAGATGTCAATGCTGATGCTGTTGGAGAGCGCCGATGCTCTTCGTGGGAATACGGTGAGGAAGGTCGTGGACATTCTGAGTCCGGCGCAAACGGTTAGGTTGCTGGCGGCCGCTGCTCAGTTCCAGCTTCAATTAAGAAGATCGGGTTTAGAAAAAGACTCCCAAAGAGGAACAACAAACCTGGCGTGAACCTGCACTAAGAGGTCTAGTGGTTGCTCTGTTTTGTTTCAAAGTTCTAACCTTGTGAGAGAATAGAACCTGTACGTGTGGTAGAAGTCAGGGCAGATTTGACTTCAGTGAGATGTACCCTCACCCCTCTAGTCTTGCTTAATAAAAAGCCTACCAGCATGACCGACCTTCTTCTTTTATTTTTCTTATTTTCTTATTTTTTATTTTTGTGATAATCGATATATAGAAGCATCCTTTAACCTTTATCCCAGATATCAATGCTCTTCTATTAGTTTGAATTTATTTCACTCCTACATTTTACAACAAGTGAAACAAATGTAATTAAACTCCTATGCTATTGGTTGACCGACAAATAGCTTAAGGGTTAATTTTTTTGGGTCAAATAGCATTGCTAAAAAGAACCTGCTAGCACTCGCATGGCACAAATTTCCAACATTAATCATGATTGTCACACGCGAGTAACTAATGACAATGATTTTGAGTTACGTTGCGTAGATGAACATTTTGGTATCTTCCTTCTATTCTCGGAAAACTGAATGTGCTGCTAGGCGCGGCATTATTGACTTGCGCTTCTATGCAACAACAAAGGCCCACTAGAAACCTGGTGTGGTTACAGGCTTGCAGCAAGGGGCCTGAGGGCCTGCAAACTCCCGACCTTGACCGACTGAGGTCCAATGGGATACAAAAATGCTGATCAAATGTGCATATGTAGAGACAAGAGAGTGTAGAAGTTATTGGTCATGGTTGAGGTGGCCTGAATCAGCATAGCCCAGCTAAAACATTCTACTAGTACTGTAAAAATTTGAAAGCAAGATCCCTTTTTATGTTTGGTGTGTGTGGGTTTGTTTCTTGGTGTGAATGTAGAGAACTAGAGAGTGTTCCTGCGTCTGCCTACCATAACCTTGCCCATTAGGCCGCATACTGTAATGGTTTGGGCCCACCCACCCCTTCTCTGCCCATAATCTTGCCCATTGGACCGCAGCCTGTAGCGGTCTCGTTTAAGTGAGGCATATGACTCTATGAGTCAGATGCCTAAAGCCCAGGCTCGGTGGATAAATTCAACTCAACCCCAATCTTTTTTTCTTTTCATTTTTTCAAACAGGGATATCTAGACCTTTAATCTAACTAGTTTCCTAAAAGATGGGTAAGACCATCACTTATTACATGTCAAATATAGCTCAAGAGAAACCTGACCGGTGGTTGGGTCCAAGCGGGAGTAAGAGGTCAAACACTAGAGCTCGCACTTCTTAAAGGGTAAGTCTCAGAAACCGCTAGTCCACTTGTTGAGGTTTCCCCAACCCATTTTGCATACCTCATTTTGAACTATTACCATTGTTACAATGATGTTGAATGCATTAACGAACCGAATATTAAGAGTTGACTTGATTATCGTAATTGTTATCCTATCAATTAATAAGTCAATCTAACCCCACAGTCACCAGATTATCACACCATAAACTCATATTACTTGTCTAATAGAAATTTGGGATGGGTGACTAAGAATATATGACATGGACATGAGGCCAGATGAAATTTATTCGCCCTATAAGATGATCGACTATAAAAGTCATACTAAAAGAGACAATGATTGAAAGACATATAACTGAATTTCCAATTACAATATGAACTTGATAGAATTGGCTCATTCCTTTCGTGGCCGGCGGATGTGAATAAAATGATAGGGTGTCTTCTACGATTGTCTTCTTTTCCCACTATATGATTGTGGTTTGATGGCATTAGGCCACATCACATACAGTATGCCATTTTCCATAGTGCATCATATCAGAAAGTTGAAACGATTTGAGCTGTGATAATGCGTCTCGATCTCATTTTGATGGCATTATTCCTCTTGCAGTGATGTATTTGATATGCCAAAAGGCAGACAGGGTACCAATTTCCACCATCCCACAAAACAACAACGGAAAGTGAAAAATACACAAGAGTCCCCGATTTCCACTTTATGAGCACCTGACCCCAACATTGAAACCTCAAAACAATTTCTTTCACAGTGCCTTGGGCCCAAACCAATCGTAACCCAAAAAAATGGGCTAGGACCACATGATTGTCCAAACCGGCTCCTAGTCCTACCTGGCGGAATCGGCTGAGGGAATTATTGAGAAGGGGGCTTCTATTGGCACCCAAAGACTTATTTTTCATCCCTCATTTATTTTACACTTTAAGGTTTTATAAAAAATATAGAAGGTTTTCATAGAAACTAATCGCGCATTCTAATAAAAAAAACATCATTTTGAACAACTTTTTTTAAAAAAGTTTTTTCTAAAATCTATCGTTTAAGAAGACTTTTTCGCCATTTATAGTATTCGCTTCATAAATGACTGAAAAGTCCACTTAAATAATAGATTTTGGAAAAACTTTCTTCCAAAAGTTGTTCAAAATGATGTTTTTTCAATAAACAACGCGATCAATTTTAATGAAAATATTATATATTTTTTCAAAAATCTTAAAGTGTAAAATAAGTGGGGATGGAAAGCAAGACGTACTTTGGGTGCCAATGGAGGCCTCATATTGAGAATTCTCTGAGGGCCCATTTGGTCAATTAAGTGGTTATATATAGTGTATTTATTTAGTATTGGAGACACAAATCTAATTTTTGAATGAAAAAATTCAAAAGAATGATAATCATTATCACAAATGAGTGTAAATTAAAAATAGAGGCGTTTCATGAATTTCTAGAACTGATCTTATGACATCAATTACGGCGATGACTTTAACTTCTAAAAATAATACCACTCAAGATAATAAATTTGAATCTTTTTTTTTCAACTCTTTTCCTTAATTAGGGTCGCCTATATGGACTTGTTCTATAATTCCTCGGTACATGTAAGATTAGGAGACTATACCACATGTGCCCAAAAGGATTATTCGGGTGGATAAGTTACTTGGAACCTCCTGATATTAGAAAGAAAGAAGGAAAAAAAATATTATTTGTACCTTCAATTTAATATAAAGTACACTATAGCTATTTAATTATCGTTTGGGTAACAAATTAAGTTGCGGAAGAATTAGCTGTTATTTTTAACCTAATGGCTGACGGAGGGTTGGATGAAGGATTAGAATTAAGGATAAGTTAAGAGTTCAAATCCTTTCCAATTGTATCCAAAAAATAATAATTATAAGAATTAGCTGCTATTTCAGTGGTTGAAACATCTTACATAAATATTTATAATAATAAAAAATAAAATTAAAAAAATGTACGGGTCGACATTGCCTAGTCTATTATAAGTAGTGTTTGGTCTTGGGCTTGCTGGCATTAGCCTAGGCAAACTCTCAACAATCAACCTAATATAAATTAAAAGTGCACCACACGGGCCTACACAGACACAACAACCAACTGTGAAAGATATCAAGAATCCATTTGGTTGAAAAGAAGAGAAAGAAGACAACAGAAGTTCAACGTAGACGAGTCTAAAAATGATGTGGTCAAAGAAAATAATAAGATTAACAAATCAGCTAGGGATAGTGATTGGGAAGTGGGATTTTTGATTGGCCACACACCATCAGTGATGGGTGGTGGCCGGTGACCCATGATGCACTGGATAAATTGTTTATAGTTTTTCCACGTCTCCACTTTGTGTGTGTGCAAAACAAATATAGAGATTTGCACGTTGTGAATTGAGTGGGGATGCCTCGTATAAAATGCGAAGATCACTGGACAGTAGAGAGTGCAGAGATTGTGGAAAACGTTGAATGCAAGACCCAGGTGGAAGCAATAGTCAAGCACTTAGTGGATTATGAGTAATCACATACGTTTCCTTTTCAAACGCCCAACTACTTTCCGTCCTCTTCTATCACTTTAATTTCCTAGTCTTACTGTTAGTACGTACGGTGATGAAAGCTGCCATCACCAGAGTCACCACAAATATATAGTTTTAGTCCCGATTAATCTCTTTGGAACATGTAGTTCTCCTTTTTACATAAACCCAAACAAGGCACGGCACGGCACAGGTTTAAGGGGTGTAAAATGGTTGAACCGGTTCATATATATGTCATTTGGAGTGTGCCAATAATTGATGCCAAAAGTGTCAAAAAATGATCCCAACATCTCAACAACCAAAGCTCAGAAAAGACGTGGCTGAGTTTGGTTCAGTCCATCAGACTCTTCTGCCTTTTGTGTTTATTAAAACCCAGAAGAAAATAGTGGGTGGTGCTCATTCATGCATGAATTTTGAGGCGGCTTTATCCCCCAGTGGCTGCTTGTAGGAAAAGTCCGGTCCACGAGCCAATTAGCAGGAGGCAGTGTGCATAATTGGGGTAGCTTGGGTGCCCACAGGTGTGGCCCAGATTGACTTCACTTTCACAGCCCGATCGACTACATGCACCTAATCTTCCAGAATCACACATTACTGTGTTTTAATGGGACAAATTAATGGACAATATTAGCAGGTACCCTAATCATGAGAAAGTGTGCTATGCATATAAAGTCCAATGTACTATTGGAAAAAGAGTAGTGTTGACTTCCATGGCCAGAGAGATAAAGGGGGAGTTTTAGATAGGTCGGCTTATAGGAAAATAATTACAGTTGGTAGTCATTAATAGTTAAGTTAATAGTCATTCATTGAAAAACTACTATAATTTTACACTCAATTATACTTATTTTTCCATAACCCGATGGATCTAAACTTTCCCTCGATAATGGTGGTCAAGGCCTGGAACACTCTCTAAGTCTGAGGTGTGTACATGTTCGCCCACATAAGTTAATTCTAGCAGGGGATCTTATCTTCTGCTTTTAAAAATAAAATAAAAATAAGTTTAAAAAATGAAGGAGTTTGGGGAAATTAGTCCAACAACCATTTTTAAGTAAAATTATTGCACGCCCCTACTCATTGAGGAGTCGATAAGAGAAAGGAATAGGCAGGCCCACCAAAGTAGGGCAATCTCTATCAAGCCGATTAATCTATTCCCAGTCCCCCACCGAGGGTTATTATCTCCATTGTATGAGAAAAACCGTCAAAATCTAAGAACACTTTACACCTATCAGTGCCTTCGAGGTTCAAACACTTAATTACGTATTTACCTACTTACATTTAACCACTAAACCGAATAAGGATTTGGGGTTAAATTCTTAAAACGTAACACTATATTGAGGTTAGCAAGGATCGTTGGATGAGGTGGTAGATGGTTCGGATTAAAAATTGAAAAACACTTAATTATGTATTTACCCGTCTACATTTTAACCACTACACTGAATAAGGATTTGAGGTTGAATTCTCAAAACTTAACATTGTGTTGAAGTGAGGAGGACCGTTAGATGAGATGGTAGATGACTCGGACTAAAAATTAAAAAAGTTATCCGTTAAGGTCATTGTACTAATATTTTTAATTTTTAATTCGAATTGTCCACCATATCATCCAATGATGCTACTCACTTTCAGATGATACTGAATTTTGAGAACTCTGCACCGGACCCTTGATCAGACCCACTTAATAATCTACATTTACTTTGTATTGAAATATAAAATAATCTCATGGTTCTAGCTATTTAGTGAAATTTGGATTTAATGCCAGGAAATCTCGAACCAGATTCATGCCACGTGGTCTCATCTCATCTTCAAATTTGTCACTTCATGCACTGCGCGCGGCAATTTTTGTTCCAATAATTGCACCGTTGCATGAGATTGCGTGGCAAGTAGGAGCCATGTGTATTTCTAAGAAAGAAGAAGATACTGAGAAGACACGGAGTTCCAAACGTGCGAACTAGCAATTGCTTTGTCGGACACAGTAAGCCTTCATTGAGGTGGATCGTTTCAACAGAATGGAATAATTAAACACATAAGTACAGAGATGACGTTGGTTTACTTAGCAAAAAAAAAAAAAAAAAGGTACAGAGATGACGAGATGTGGTCCGATTAATTATAACCAACTAAGAAGAAAAAAACTTATGAATGACGAACATAAAAATGAAACATATCTAGTCGACGTAGTTACGGATAAGAATAAAAATAAAAAATAAAGAAAACAAAAGAAAAAGCTTCGGGTGAGATGGGATGAGGGAAAACTCATAAGACCATACATTGATATAACTAAATAAAATTGATAAAAAACACATATATAAAACTAGCAAATATGTCACTATTTAAAAGCCCAAGTGACTACTTTGTCATTGACTAGATCTCTACTTTGAGTCTTGTAAAATTATTGATTTGAGACTATAGAAGAGTAAAGTTGAATACTCTGTAGGTAAATTAAAAGATAGAGAAAATTGCACCAAAGGAAAGAGAAAATATTAATAAACTATGTGGCATAAATAGATTTCAAAAATGGAATTATCATTCGTGGTTTAATAAAAGGAATATAGTACTTTTTTTGAAATTACTCCCTCTGATTCATACTAATCGTCTTCTTTTATATTTTGGGCTATATAAAAATTATTATCCTAACAAAAATGTTTAATCAATTTTTCAAAATACTCATATTTATTGTATGAATTTATATGACATAGATAAAACAAACTCAATTAATGTTTTGTATCGATTATATTCTCATTAGTACATGTTGATATAAGTTATATTAGCACTATACTTTGAGGGTTGTACACTTTTCATTGGTCCAATATATCACATATTTTACTAATACATGAAGTACAACTTTTAATATGGCTGTTGATATAAGTTATACCAATACATACTTACCTGATTATCATTCTACTTGTACTATACTCAATAGCAAAATTTGAATGGTAAAATATAGGCATATGTATGAAAACATTTTAAGAAGCAATCATTAAAAAAAAAAAAAAATTGTATTTTTTTAAATATAACAACCAATATGAAACGAAAAAAGCATCACATGAAGATAGAGACTACCTGACCCCGCATGATTGCGAGTTTGCCCGCAAATTAATGGAGGTAGTCGCGAGGTGATGGAGTTGACAATGACGAACTCCATTGCTTCGTTCACAAAAGTGAACAGATTTTTCAACCGTTTGATGGGTTGGAGGACTTGAGCCTAAAGAGTGAGAACATGACGGGGTTTGACAACGCCATCACGATGGCAAATGGGTTCTTGCAGAGAAGCTTGTCATTTCTTGGACTCCCTTGCAACTTTTTTGCAAGGTCTGTCACTTTATGCATTTTCGTTTTTTTTGTCTTCTGATTTTGATTTTTTTGTTTTTCTTCATTTTAGTGATACTTCTATAGTTTTACCCTTTTTCTCACCTCTGCGAGAGACTCATTGCGTCGTGATAATGGGGACCATTCATTAATTGGGGTATTACTCAGCTGCGGCGGCTGTAGCTGTAGCTTCACATGGGAGGACCCACTGTTCCAACCTTTTTGTGGGATTTTTCCAAGATATTGTTTCGAGCGTATAACACGAAAGTACGTAGATAAGTTTTTTAAAAGTTTTGCACTTGCTGTACATCACAAATCAAAGAAGGAAAGTCGGAGGAAAAAACTTGGAAGGATAACATAGTGAGGCATTTGAGGGAAGAAAGTTAAATTTTGCATTATTGGAGGCTAGAAGCTGCATCAGGTTTGTCTTCTTTTTTTTTTTTTTCTTTTTTTTTTTAGCAGTAGAAGTAATTCCACTAGATAGTGCTATATGCACCAATATTTTATAATAACCTTTTGCATATATTCACTTAATCACTTGACAAATTATCACCCAAAAATCAAATAAATAAATCTCAAGTTCCGAATGATGTTACTATCACATCAACCTATTTAAAAAAAAAAAAGTGTGCTCGACATTATCTATCACATGAATCAGTATGAAAAATTAGTATAGAGGGTTTGTGCAATTTAATATTTTACGAATTAAAGATTGGTCCGGTGATGGATAAATAATTACAATGCAATACAAATGATGTTCCGATCACATGAACCTAATTAAAAAGAAGTGTGCTCGACATCATCTATTACGTGAATCAGTATGAAAAATTAGCATAGAGGGGTTCTGCAATTTAACATTTCGTGAATTACAGATTGAGCCGGCTATGGGTAAATAATTCCAATTCAATAGAATATGACTATTAACTCTGTAGTGAATGATTACTAACTTAACTAAAAATGACTACTAACTGAAATTATTTACCCGTAGCAAAACCAATCTGTATTTCTCCCTTAACTTTTTCTATTACTCCATAATTATGAAGTGAAAATCCTTCATGGGTTAATTTATGGTGTTAGAATGGAGGATTTTAGATTCATCGAATTTGGCAAGTTCTTCTCAACCACAAATCAATGCGGGCATGACTTTTAGCCAACTAAAATTATCATCACGAGACCTGAATTGCCACCATATGTATAAAGTTCATTGTTTTAAAATATTCATGTGAACCCAACTGGTGTACTTCCAAGATTGTCCAGATGTTCTCCTAGAGTATCAAATCCACCTTCTTTGTTAGTTGTTTGATTCGATCATGGAATCTCAATAATGGTTATGCACGTTGCCAATCATCCAGGGTTTTAAAAATATACGTAATTTATAATCTGTCTTGTTTTAGGTGGTCATGATTGCACGGGTCACACCCATCAAAATCAAAGGTATTCAAATTCCACAAACACAAAACAAATGCTGAAATCAAATGCTGTGAAAAGACAGCGGTGGTAGGCACATTTAAGTTGCAAGATGATCTCAACCCTCTTATATATTTCTCTCTATAATATATTCTTTGCATCTTGTGAAATACCCTCTCAATCTAAACTCCTCTAATTTTATTGTACTCTTTCTTTCTCTCTTTATATATATACTAGTTGGTACACACATGCGTTGCACGTGAATATTTTTGAATTATAAAATAAATATTTCATCAATGGTGTACGAATTTATGCTAAAGTGGACCATATAAATTGTCTTTAAAAGAAGAGAATTTTTTGATGAGGAAAAAAAAAAATCAGTGCCAAAACTAATAAATTAATTAAATGTGTCATCAATAACTTAAATAAATATAAAAAATATATGTAAATTTGAGTTGTACACTTGCCTATCAAAAGGATATTTCTCATAGGTTCTGTCGGTGTATATATATATATATATATATATGTTTATTTTTGTAAGGAAAAAGCTAAATAGTTTAACCTTTCTTTTTCGAACTTGTTTGGCAACTAACTTAGTTATGTACTTATTTCAAAGAGTAATAATTTTTTTAAAAAATTGTTTCATAAATAAATTGAACAAATAACATCGTATTTAAATTCAAACAATAAGAAATAAATTAAAATAAATGTCATCCAACTCATTGAAAATATTATTCTATGAGTGGGGAAGTTGGGGTTTTTTTATAAATATTTTTTATAATATAAAAAATTAAATGAAATTATGATAAATATACTTATTTTTAAAATTTTCTCAATGAAAAATGTGCTTACTAAAACATGGGAATCCTCCTGAGTTGTCCTTTGTTGAGACGATGCTCTATTGACTAGATAATGTAGAATTTTTAACATCGTTACATATAGGATTTGGTTTTCTTAATGCCAGTTTTTGATAGTCTAGGAACCTCATTCGGTTTTATTATATTATATTTTAATAAAAGGTTCTATGTGAGAAAACAAACCAATTCCAAAAATAAATAATTAAATAAAAAGAAACGCATCCTCATAAAATATTTGTGAATCACGATTTGTCAAAAACTTACACCAAAAAAATGAAATAAAAAAAAACTCAAAAGTAATAATATCTAACAGAACTAAAATAGAACCCTACTGCGTTTGCAAGGAATCTTGTAGGTAGGGCATTCAGTAAGAATAGAGGTAGGAGAACCAAAGTTACAGAAATATGAAGTACTTGACTCACATGGAAAACTAGTATTTTCTATAGCAATTAGAACAAACCCTAAAACCCTATATTTTGAAAAAGAAAAGAAGATGAGAGCTCTATTAAAATAAATTGAAGCTACTGTTAATGGAGAAAGTATAATTTAGAATCCCATTGTTAATGAATAGATGATATATGTTATGAAATAGAGTTAACTTACAATTCTGGGTTTTATTTATTTATACAAATTATAGTTTTCTTAGAATTCCTATTTATGTATGTGTTTTATATTTTTATATTTCCTATATATGTAGAAGGGTAATTGTGCATTTAAAATTTAAAATAAGGGTATATTAGTCAATTAAAAGTTTTTCTTACATTCAACTTTTTATAGGTAATATATTTATATATATATATATATGGGCACACGTGCCTTGCACATGAATATTATTTAAATAAAAAAATTTATAAATTCTATATATATATATATATATTGAACATGAAAATCTAATTATTTGTTACTTTTGTGTTAATTTAACTTATCAGAATAAACGCTCAACACAATAGGTCAAAATTCTTTCAATTGTTAGGAGTTATGGTAGGAATAAAAAGTTAGCTAGAACACATGCATAGTAGTGGAGGTTGTATAGAATTTATGAAGTGAACATAAATTGTGTTATCTTTTTTCCTTCTTTTTTGCTAGAAAATAAACATTCTTAATTGGTTAAATATGGGAGGCAAATAAATATTAAAATTTAAAATTTAAAATAAATATGAATGATCAATCAAAAGTGTTTCTAAAGTATAAACTTTTATAAGTAGTATAGATATAATATAATTTAATATGTGATACAAGAGCATCTTTGAGGGAGGTAGCAAAAAAAAAATAAAAAAAGGTAACAAATCTGTCTTTTGCTACCTTATGTGGGCTGTGGCAATTTGCTACTTCAATTTGAGATGTGCATTCCAAAGGAAAGTAGCAAACATAATTATTTTATTTTTATTTTCTATATTTTATATTTTTGATGCTTTTAAATATTATTTAATTTATTTTTTTTAATAAGTGAAATCGATCCCTCATAATATAGTTTTTCTTACTTTTTCTATAAAAAAAATCCTCAATTTTATTTTTATATGATATCATCATCTACATTTTTTTTTCTGGTTCACTTAGAGAATTGAAAAGAGAGTGGAGATCGAGATTTTCATTTTATTTTTTTCCTCATTTCTTTGTTTTTTTTCCTTTTTCTTTTCCCCCTTCCTTCCCATCAACAACCAAATTCAAGCAAAATAATAACAATAATTATCATATACATATGTGACCTATTCCAACAATTTCCACATTACAATCAAAACACATTCAAGGGTTTTCCTAGTCTACCCAAAATCCTCGAAAACAACCACCCCCAACCACAAACAAATTCAGCATTATATGAATTCTCGCCAAATTTCAAGAAATACATAATAAAAGTATAAAACACTCACGCAACAACTCCTTGAGATCTGGTATCGTCTCCATGATGTGGATATTTGGTTTGTGACTACGCTGAGAAGTAGGTGTGCCTCTAATAGGCCATTCTCGCTTGCTAGAGAATGAGATAAAGAGGGAGATACGAAGTCAACGTGCTTTAAGATTATATGTATAGTATTAAATGGAGTATTTGATTTAGGGTTTCTTTGAATTCCTATTTGTGTTTTATATATTAAGGTATGTGTTTTAGAATTATGTTTTATATATTAAGATATGTGTTTTAGAATATATTAAAGTATGTGTTTTAGAATTATAGTTTCCATATTGTTATATTTCCCATATATGCAGAAGGGTGGGTAGTTGTGTATTTAAAAATTAAAATAAGGGTATATAAGTCAATCAAAAGTTTTTCTCACATTCATCTTTTTATAGGTAGTATAGATATAGATTATAGGTAGTATAGATATAGATATATATATCGATTATGTTCTCATCAGCACTGTATTGATATAAGTTATATCAGTATCATACCTTAAGAGTTGTACCTTTTGCATTGATCTAATGTATCTTATATCTCATTAATGTACAAGGTACAAATCCCAATGCGAGTATTTATATAAGTTATATCAACACATGCTTATTTGATCATCATCCTCTATCTATATATATTCTTAAATTTTTAATTTGTAAATAAAAAAAATTTGTATATCTTTAACAACGCATGTTTTGTGGAAATTTTAATTTTTGATTTTTACATAATACGGATTTAATATAAAAAAATGATACGTGTTGCATCGTTTAATTGTGACTAAGGAACAAGCCAACCTCAAGCAAAACAAAGCCGGCTCAATTCAGCTCATGACAAGCTTTGTTCAATCTTGAATAAGGGAGTTTTTTTTTTCAAACGAATCAGGCTGAAACATCCCCAAACTTGATTTGATTAAACTCATTAGCTGCCTAATTTTGACAATTAGTAGTAAAAATAAACACACCTTACACTGCCAGGGGTTAAAAAGTGCATACATAACAATGAGTAATATATAACTCGGTTTCGTATGGGTGGTATTATCATAATTGATCCTATCTTCCTAAGGTCCCTTTCTATATCGCCATTTTCTTCGGTGGTCGTTTTATTGTTGAATACTTATTTATTTATAAATAATATATTAAGGACTTATGTGCGGTTAATTAAACATTTTAGGCACAAGTGCACAAGGGATGTGCAAGGAAATCCAGCATTTCACACGCTCGGTCTTGGGATTAGGTTAAAATAATCACTACGGATAACTAATCACAAATTCGATCGATAATCTTTCAAAGTAAACTCTTACCTACTAGGAATAAAATAAATAAATAAATAAATCAATTTATTACAGTAGACCACCAGCCATCGTTATCGCGAGTGAGAATGTTTCCCAATCAATAATACTAAAGGCTTATCTTGATGCTTGCCGACAGTGCGAGTCTTCTCAGAAGTAGCAATTTTATCCAATAATTCTAATGAGTAATTTAGTTTGTAATGGATTACTGATTTTGTTTTTAAATTATTGATCTCTTTTCTATTTTTTTTTTTAATATTTCAAAGTTATTGTTACGGTCCAAAAGTCGATGATTCTTTTTATTTCATTGGCTAAATTACCTTTAAAAATGTGTTTTTTCTTTTTCTGACATTTTGTACATTTACCCTCTATTTGGTTCGTGGATTTTACAATGGAAAAAAAAAGGGAAAGAAAAAAAATGTAGAGGAAAGAAAATGGAAGGAAAAGATGAAATTATATCAAGCCAAAATTATTTTAATTCTTCTTCTTCTACCAATTTTTCATTGCAACCAAATAAGAAAAAGTATAATTTCTCATATTTTGTTTTTTTTCCTTGATAAAATCCACGAACCAAATAGAACTTTAAGGGCAAATTTGAAATATCAAAACATACATAATGATGTGAAAATATTTAATAGAGCTTCTTAAAAAATCATATTTTTTTAAATGGGATGGTCAATTAGGAATTTTGGGGGTATAATCTAAGGGATAGTACTATTACACCAATCTACTTCACCTATTAATATGTGACAGTTTTTCTTATTCAGTCCCATACAATTGCTTTCATCTATACACTTTTAATATATAAAATGAGTGATAAAAACAGAGGATAAGAGATTGATGAAATAACATTTTTTTAAATTTAAGACGCAATGTTTCATGACTTTCATTGCACTTTGGGACACCATTTTTTTTTTATTTTTTTGGGTAAATAAAATAAAAAATTTTCTTCCACAGTGATTAAAGTGTTTCCACGTGGCAGACAATCCCCTGACATTTTTTCTTAGCATTATCCACGTGGGTTCCTTAAGTTGTCAGGTAGTGGATGGGTCAACGTGGGCGGCTTCAAGCTTCCGTGCTTCCCAGGAGACCTTTCCATTACACGACACACTATCGAGTCTTTTCTTTCACAATTAATAGGATAAATGCTACTACGAGGATGTCCTCATGCTCCTATCGAAGAGCTCACAGCTAAACAAATTTGTCATTTGGAAATTGCTCGTTTACAAGTAATTACTAATAGAAGAGTTATTTAAAATGATACTGAGAATAATTTAGAAAAAAATGTATATGAAAAAATTTGAGTGAGAAAAGCGCTACGATTGAATTTTAAGAAAGATGTGTTGTGTTTCACGGTAATCCAAAATAATTCAAAATTTTTGGAAAAACTGGGGGAATTATTCGTAGTTATAGGATATTCAATGATAATTTTAGATTCATTAAAATATATGAGATAAATATGAGTTTCATTCGTCAAATAAAAAATTGATAATAAACTTGAGAGATTTGAAAATAATTTCATAATTTATTGTCACTATTGATATCATATTGATTCCAAGACAAGTGTTATATAATTGGATAGAAGATTTTTTTAAGATCTTAGACATAAAATTTTATTATAACACATAATGAGAACTGATCGCACCTGAAATTAGAGTTGTCACTTTAAAATGAAATAAATAAAGAAAATATTAAAGAGTTAAATTTTTTAGTCAACTAACTTGGTAGTTGGCATCTCAACTTGTTATGAATAGTTGTTCTTTTAGTAAAAATTTTAACTAACGCTTGTACATTTATTCCAAAATATTATTAATTGAATCTATAATAATAAGAATAAATTCAATTTACTAAATAAAATAACATGGCACATGTTTTAAACTAGGTATACTGCATAATTGGAATAGGAGATCATGGCAACAAAATTGAGGATGTAGGGCTGATGCGAAAGTAACTTTGAGAAAAGAGATTACGAGCTCTTTCTCCATTTTAAGAGATACTATATAAATTTTGAAATACTCACCCGTCAACCCCGTCTTCCTAGGCGGGTTGCCCACACCAAATTGTAGATTAATTCCTCCCTAAACCAAAAAGAAATACACACCCCATCATTGAATAAAAGATCCTTTAAACATCTTACATATAAAATTTCATCAAAAAACTTGTGGTTCAATTAAATACTCTAATTAAAGTTTAATACTTTTTAATTTAACAGAGTTTGTCCAAAATTGTCATCAACTATATATCATAATAAAAAATTTCATTCACTATAGATCATAATAAAATTGAATCATAATAATAAATTTTCATTCACTATGGATCATAATAAGATTGATGACATGATGCCTATTTGAAATAATGTATAAAAAATAAATTATTAGAGAACTCATGAGAACGCGATGAGGGTGCTCCCTTAGTAGCCTCGCTCAGTAACTTTTATAGTCCGTATTCTGTAGCCATCAATCCAATCATCAATTTTTTTCCCGGGAAGACACGTGTAACCTTTCTAACAGTTGCAAAAACCGAACTCAAGTGATGGTTTCCACATACATGAGACATGTCCTTTACTGTAAGGTTAGAGATAATGTTCAAAATACATTATACGTTGAGCATGCTTATAGTCAATCTCTAAACTACTAAAGAATGGAACGCGATTCACCCGAAAGAAGAAAGAAGAAAAGAATAAAAGGGAATGAGATGTAAAATCTACTAAAAAAATTTACTAGAATTTTTTTTCCCAATAATTAATTATTAGATGAATATATGTAATAATCTCATTAGATGATTTATTTTAGGACTTAATCTCATTAAATATTAAATATTTTAAAAATGCCAAGGTTAAAAAATAAATAAATAAATAAATAAGGGAAAAGTAAAGGGGATTTGTTCTAGAATTCAAGTAGCCGTAGTCATAGCGAGAAACAACGGCTAAAACCAAGCTCTGTAGTAAAACCGTGTGAACGCCAGCCAACTTCAGATAAAACGGTGTCTTTCTTTGGTCTTACGTCCATTCTCGTCTTACTTCAAAGACCAAGAAAAACTCTCCACATTCCGTCCATCGGCCCGCCATGTCGGCGCCAAATCCTTCCCTGCAAAACCTCCTCCCTCTCTGTCTTCTCTGCTTCCTCTCCTTCTTCTCCTGCCATCAAATCCGACGAACTCCAACTCCTACTGAACATAAAAGCAGCCCTTCAAAATTCAAACACCAACGTCTTCGATTCATGGCGAGCCGATAATTCAATACGTAATTTCGCAGGAATCACTTGCAATTCAGATGGCTCCGTCAGAGAAATCGAACTCTCTGTTCAAAAACTAAGTGGGGTTGTTCCATTGGATTCGATATGCCAGCTTCAATCATTGGAGAAGCTCTCCCTCGGGAGAAACTTCTTCATCGGAACGGTGTCGGATGATTTGAAGAACTGTACTCGGTTAAAGTACTTGGATTTGGGTAACAATTTTTTCACAGGCTCGGTCCCTGATATATCCTCCATGAGCCAATTGGAGTATCTATATTTGAATCTGAGTGGATTTTCCGGTGCTTTTCCCTGGAAATCCTTGCAAAACATGACGAATCTCGTCTCGTTGAGCCTCGGTGACAACCCATTTGACAAAACTCCATTCCCCCCTGAAATTCTGCAGCTGAACAAATTGAATTGGCTGTATCTCTCCAATTGCAGCATAGAAGGATCAATCCCCGCGGGAATTGGGAATCTGACAGAGTTGATCAATCTAGAGCTCTCAAGTAACTATTTAACCGGCGGAATTCCGCCGGAGATCGGAAGACTTAAAAAGCTATGGCAGCTAGAGCTCTATTACAATTCATTGACAGGAAAGTTTCCGGTGGGGCTCGGAAACCTTACAAGTCTTGAAATGTTTGATGCTTCAAGTAATTTTCTGACCGGTGATTTGTCGGAGCTGAGGTCCTTGACCAGTCTGATTTCTCTGCAACTCTTCGAAAACCAGTTATCCGGCGAAGTACCGGCCGAATTTGGGGATTTCAAGCGGCTCGTGAACCTCTCCCTTTACACCAACAAGCTCACCGGCTCTCTTCCTCCAAATCTCGGTTCTTGGGCAGACTTCAACTTCATCGACGCGTCTGAGAATCTCTTAACCGGTCCACTTCCTCCCGATATGTGTAAGAACGGGAAGATGTATGCACTGCTGTTACTTCAGAACCAGTTCAGCGGCGAAATTCCGGCCACTTACGCAAACTGTTCGTCATTGAAACGTTTCAGAGTGAGCAATAACTCGCTTTCCGGCACTGTTCCATGCCGGAATTTGGGGATTGCCGATCTTGAACATAATCGATATCGCGTTGAATCAATTCGAAGGTCCGATTGCTTCCGATATTGCTAACGCCAAAGCTCTAGGGCAATTATTCGCAGGCTAATAATAGACTATCAGGCAAATTGCCGTCGGAGATTTCACAAGCTTCCTCGTTGGTCTCAATCGATCTGAGCAACAATCAATTTTCCGGCGAAATACCGACGACGATTGGGGAATTGGAGAAGCTAAGCAGTCTATATTTACAGAACAATTTGTTCTCAGGTCCACTACCGGAGACAATCGGCTCTTGTGAATCACTCAGCGACCTCAACATCGCTCACAATTCCATTTCCGGTGAAATCCCATCATCTTTAGGTTCTCTTCCCACTCTCAACTCCTTCAATTCGTCCGAAAACGATCTTTCCGGTAAAATCCCGGCGAGCTTGTCGTCTCTCCGGCTCAGCCTCCTCGATCTCTCCAACAACAGATTAACCGGACCCATACCGCAATCCCTCTCGATTGAAGCTTATAACGGGAGCTTTGCCGGCAACCCTGGCCTCTGCAGTCCCAACATCCGGTACTTCCGGCGGTGTTCGTCAGATTCTGGCGGGTCCCGTGAACTCCGTACGCTCATCATTTGCTTCGTATCCGGTTCACTGATTCTCCTCGTGTTGCTTGCGTGTTTCTATTATTTGAAGAGGACTCCAAAGGATCGTGACCGTTCGTTAAAGGAGGATTCTTGGGATGTGAAATCATTCCACGTATTGAGTTTCACAGAGGATGAGATCCTCGATTCCATCAAGCAAGAGAATCTCATCGGAAAAGGTGGGTCAGGAAACGTATACAGAGTCGCACTCGCCAACGGCAAAGAGCTCGCCGTGAAACACATCTGGAATACAGATGCCGGTAACCGGAAAAATTACCGGAGCAGCACTCCGATGCTGCCGAAGAGAGGCGGAGGAAAGTCGACGGAGTTCGACGCCGAGGTGCAGACGTTGAGCTCGATACGACACGTCAACGTGGTGAAGCTGTACTGTAGTATTACCAGTGAGGACTCGAGCTTGTTGGTGTACGAGTATTTGCCTAATGGGAGCTTGTGGGACCGGCTGCACACGACGAAGAAAATGGAGCTTGATTGGGAGACGAGGTACGAGATTGCGGTGGGTGCGGCCAAAGGCTTGGAGTATCTGCACCATGGGTGCGAGAGGCCAGTGATTCACCGGGACGTGAAGTCCAGTAACATTTTGTTGGACGAGTTTTTGAAGCCTAGGATTGCCGATTTTGGGCTCGCCAAGATTGTTCAGGCTAATGGTGCTAAGGATTCCACCCATATCATTGCTGGAACCCATGGCTACATTGCTCCTGGTAACCATTTTTTTTTTTTTTTAATCTTTTTATTTAAAGTTGGTATTTAAACCTTAAACCCGACTAATTTTTTAGTGTACGAATAAGTTTCTTGTTCACTTTACATCATTTAATACTAAGAATAACCATTAATGATGGTGATCTAGTGGCATTTAGTTTACTTTTATCTAAGTGATTTGGTGTATGGTAGGTTTTAGAGTTGAAACCCACACTAGACACTCTTTGAGATTACTAGCCTACTAGTATCTTCTGTAGATTAAGTCGAGTTATAACTCAATTTACTTGAGAGAGTGCTTATGGTGTCTTACTTCAAAAGCCGCCTTTCTTGTCATCGATTCCCAATGAATAAGATCTTCTTACAATGGTCGTGCCCAACTTAGGAAACCACTTTGGTCAACTGGCCCAAAGAAAAACTTGGAAGTCAAATTTAGTACCATTTTGCTTTTTGATTTTGAATTTAGTTTGCGGGTGTATTGTTAATTGTGCAGAATATGGATACACATACAAAGTAAATGAGAAGAGCGATGTGTATAGCTTTGGAGTTGTTCTAATGGAACTGGTAAGTGGAAAGAGGCCGATGGAGCCAGAATTTGGGGAGAACAAGGACATAGTGAATTGGGTGTGCAGCAAGGTGAAGACCCGAGAGAGCGTGTTCAGTGTAGTGGACTCAAGGATACCGGAAGCTCTCAAGGAAGATGCAATAAAGGTATTGAGAATTGCAATTCTTTGCACGGCACGGACGCCAACGCTGAGGCCCACAATGAGAAGCGTGGTCCAAATGCTGGAAGACGCTGGGCCATGTAGACTGCTTGGCATCATTGTCAGCAAAAATGGTTCTACCAAGAAAGAGGAAGTGAAGGAGGAGAATGATGAGTTTAATCCAAGCTTTTAATCTTTCAGGATAGTGGGTCAGCCAAGTGTATAACATGTAGCTTTTCCATAACATGTGTGTAAAATATTATAGTTAAGGGCTTGTACTATAATGTTGTAATTTGGAATGAAGATTAGACGAAGCAAGGAGAAGGGGCGATCACCTCAAGTGAAAATTCCTGACTCCGCCTTGGAAGAAAGGCACCATCCTTTTTCTTTTCTTTTTTTCTTTAGTATTGTTACACTCAAACGGTGAACTCAAATGTTGGCGTGGATTTATTAGGATGATCCAAAAGGGACTTGCAGGATAAATGTGATGTAGAATATGTTAATGTAATTAGTTATTTAGATCAGATTATGTTGAGTGCAGATTTTATCAGATGATGTATTGACGTATTTGAATTCCGTTTCTTAAATTTGGAGTTAAAATTGCATTCAAATCATCATATTTTTGGATCATTGCAATATGATCAGATCTTTGGATCATGATCTGATGCATTAATAAATTTGTGTGCTTTGACTGAATCAACTCTGGGAAACATATCAATTTATTTCTGGGTACCCTGCTCTCTACCCAGGACAAGAGGTCCCCTCCAATCTCCTTTTATTTATTCTTTTTTTTTTTCTTTTTATCAAGTGATGGTGTTTCCGTTAGAATTTGAATTTTGGCAGCAAACCGTGGGATTGGTCCATGTGGCTGACAGCTAGCTTGTGCTGACTGGAGATGGTGGCCAATAAGTGAATAACAGGTGGCAAGAAACTTGCATATGTGTCTTCCATCTTGACTTTCGTTAATGGCTGCACAGGTGGAGTGAAAACAGAGCATGGGGGCTGAAAACAGGGGCTGCTGATAACGTGGAGAAGAATAAGGTGAGGGCAGTTGAGGAAGTTATGGATGATGGCTGAAATCGTGGGGCAAATATGGAGCATCGTGGAGTTGCAAACGTGCAAAGAATCAAGACTTAATTGTGGAAAAGAAAGGCTGGTTTTCTGCAAAATGTGAAGGAACTGCCATGGCAGTTAGATGGAGGTAACCTCCATTCGGTGGAAGGGACATCAGACTTGTATAAAGGGCAGAAATGAAGACTATAGAGGGGTTCCACAACCAGCAATCCTTCTCAAGATTTCTCAATCATAGGAGTAGCTTTAAATTAGATTAATTTCCAAACTCTTTCTAGCAAACAGTTTCCTTTCAATCTTGCAAACAATTTCATGTTTACTTGATTCTTAAGTTCGTGTGAAGTTCAAGCTTTGTGGATTGCTTTTCCAAACCATGTTTGGTAATGTATTCCTTCTCTTTTAATTTCAGTTTAATGCTTACATGCTCTCTTGTTTCTTTGTTGTCATTCACGCCTGAACTTTGAGGAAATCACTCATTTTTCTCGTACAATCGCCTGACATTTCAAGCACAATTCGTAAAGGGTTGTGAACGCACAACTTCGAGCTGAACTTGACCCTGGCACACCTCTCAAAATCTATCGACCTAGGATTATCACTTTTAGTGCGAACAGATGGGATCAAGAGTCAAACTCCCAACCTCTCTCTTACAAGATGGGGAGAGCATGGCGACAAAGCTCACAGGTCATGTCCAATTTGCTAAATTAGAATTGCTTCTCTGCAGCTTGCATTTATATAAATTAGACTTAATCCTAGTTTTAGCTAGATGTCTTAGATCTGGGTTAGAGTACGATCAGAGCATGAAAACCAAATGCAGCACAATTTGATACTGTGCTAGGAGTAGTTGAGTAAGCTCAAGAGCCAATGATATGAAGTGGGCATTGGGGCGTGATAGCAATTGGCTGTAGTGTGTGTGAGGCCTAGGTGGGGCATTCTTTTGGCTCAAGACTAGGAAGCTCGCCGGTTTGTTTTAGAGTTGGATGGCTGTGGACTGTAGTAGCCATCAAAATCATCTTGCAAGGTATCGATCAGCTTTACCCTTTAGATGCCATTATCAAGGCTAGAGATCTGCCGAATCATTCTTAGGTTTATTTCGTTGATGAGTATGTTCTTATTGTTCATGTAAAATGTCCTGTTGGATTTACACGTGAGGAGTGTTGGAAACTCTGTGTCTTGTAGGCTTGCTTCCTTTGTACGAAAAGAAAAAATGCAAAATGCAAAATTATGAAAAGAAAATTACTCAATTGACATGGTAACAACCCACTATCATTGTTTTTTCTTTTTTTTTTTTTTCTTTTAACAATCCACCCTTCACATCATTTAGACAAAAGGATTTGAGCAAATTATTTAACCATTTTGCCACCCAAAAAAAAAAAAATTGATGGCGCAATAGCGAACATTCAGCCGGCCCAATAAGCCATTTCATTACAAGGTGATATTATTCGCATGTCCACTTGCTTGGGCTCTTGTCCTTATCCTGGCCGACATTCCTTCTACGTTTACAACGTGCGCATATTTATTTCATTATTTGTCTTGCTGTCTCTGTATGGTTTTATTTCTATATCAAAACATTTATACATGATAGAAACTTTAGACAACTGAATCTTGGTGTTTTTTTACTACTTGAATGTGTTGTTTTTCCGCAAATAACATGATAGCTTAGTACCATTGTACTCTCTTGTTAAGTGATCGATTTTGGATTCAAATTTATAGAGAATCTTTGATATTCGTTTGTTGATATTAAAGGGATTCAGGGGTTAGAGTAAATTTCATCGATTGTCACACAAAAAAAAAAAAAAGAAAGAAAAAAAAAAGTGGTAGCCATTTTAGCTGTTTTTGGTTTATGTCTAGTGCTTTGTTGTGTCTTTCTTGTGCATAGTAATATAGAATTATTTGAAACGGGTTGGGGTGCAAAGGAAGTCTTGGGGTGCCAAGATAACTTAGTGTCATTTTCCTCACTTGTTGAGTGAGAAATCTTGGATTCAAACCTATAGAGAACCCTTGACACTCATTTGTTGATATTAAGTAGATTAAGGGTTAGTTTAAATTCTATCAATTGTCAAAAAAAAAGAAAAAGACTTGTTGGTCTTTCTAGTTGTTTTTGGTTTTTGAGATGTGTGCGCGTAGTAATATAGACTTGATTGAAACGGGTTGGAGGTGCAAAGGAAGTTTTGGACGCGAAAAGAGGCCCTCAAACTAAAATGTGACAGAACGGCTATTGCAACCCCCCATTCTTATCACTCCACCCCCCATCCTTTAGGTTTGTAAGGTTTTATGCAAAATATAAAAGGTTTTTATGAAAACCGGATGTGATGTTTACTATAAAACATCATTTTGAACAACTTTGTAGAATAAAGTTTTTTCTAAATCTATCGTTTAAATATATTTTTTAACCATTTATATCATTTATTTCATCTTTTGCCAAAAAGTCTACCTAAACAATAGATTTTGGAAAAACCTTTTTCTACAAAATTGTTCAAAATAATGTTTTCTAGTGGACCAATTGACCGGTTTTTGTAAAAACTTTTCATATTTTTCTTGAAATCTTAAAAACCAAAAGGAAAGGAGTGGGTTGATAAGAATGGGGGGTTGCAATAGCCGTTCCCAAATGTGACCCCACTAGGCATTCAGGCCCAATCCAAACTAAAATGTGACCCAACAGGTAATGAAACCTATTATTGTGGGGATCTACTCGAACCTGGAGCTTTCCAGTTGAGTTGGTTAAGTCTTCCTTGCAGCGGATTCACATTTGGTGTGCATGCCAAACCAGCTAGGTCAACACGAACTTAGTGAAAAATAAAATACTGTAACAAATAATAGGGTAAATTGTATTTTAAATTCTAAATTTTGGGTTAAGTTTCACTTTAGAGTACAAAGTTTAAATTGCGTCAATTTAATATCCGAAGTATTAGTTGAGTTGCAATTTGAGCCTTGTCATCAATATTTTTTGTATTATCCCTCAAAAAAATAATAGGGTAAATTGCATTTTAGAGTTCAAAGCTTTGGAGACCTCGAATCGGGTGATGATATTCTATTATTGTTTGTGTGTTGTCCGATTTCTTGACCACACAGCTTACTTTGCCCTTTTTATGGATTTGGAAATCCTATTTTACCCCTATCAATATTTAATAAATCTTTATATTTTGATCAGATCTGAATCATTCTGCCGTCAGATTTGTGGTTTTGTAAATGAAAAATATAAATGTGTATTAGATATTGATAGGGGTAATATAAGGTTTTCAAACCCATAAAAGGGTCAAAATAGGAATAATACAGACAATTGACCTCAAATTGCAACTCAAGTAATAATTCGGATACTGAATTAAAATAATTTAAACTTTATCATTTTAAAACGAAACTTGATCCAAACTTTAAAACCTAAAATGCAATTTACCCTAAATGGCTAAATTATTTAGGTGGGTTGACACTCGATGTGCTGAATGATTCAGGGGTAAAAGTAGGGAACGGCTATTGCAACCCCCCAATCTTATCACCCCACCCTCATCCTTTAGGTTTTTAAGGTTTTATGCAAAATATAAAAGGTTTTTATGAAAGCCGGCCATGTTGTCCACTAAAAAACATCATTTTGAACAACTTTGTAGAAGAAAGTTTTTCCTAAATCTATCGTTTAAATATACCTTTTAGCCACTTATAGCCTTTATTTCATTTTTTGCCAAAAAGTCTACCTAAATGATAGATTTTGGAAAAACTTTCTTCTGCAAAGTTGTTCAAAATGATGTTTTCGAGTGGACCATGTAACCGGTTTTTACAAAAACCTTTTATATTTTTCATGAAATCTTTATAAAAAAAAAGGGGTGGGGTTATAAGAATGGGGGGTTACAATAGCCGTTCGTGTAAAAGTATGGGATCGTCCACCAAGAGGGCCTGACTCGGCCCATACCATCTCTATAAACATGGTCAACCAAGAGAATCTTGTGTAGAAACCAAGCTACACATCCCATCCCACCGAACCCTTTTTTCATTTTTTATCTTTTGCCCTTTTGGACTACGCCTACCCAACCCTTCACATATGATGTTTCTACCACCACACCAAGAGAAGAAGATTGGACTTGGGATGATTGGGCAGACAGGCTCAATCCCAGCTCAAAAGCAGGCCAAAAAAATAATGGGCCTGTATCAAATCCCATTACCTTGGAAAGGGCTGAACTTAAAATTATGGCTGCGTTTGGATCAGGAACTCCCAACAGAATTGGCAGTTTGTCCTTCCCTTTACACCATCCCCTCTGATTGCCATCTCTTCAAGGGTTTTTTGAAGCCATTCTCACTTATGACTTATCCCATATGTAAAGAGGTATTGGGTTCAAAAAGAACATTGGGTTCATAAACCAACGTATCACAGTTGCTTATAGAGATGGAATTTAAGCAATTGGGACCAAACTGCATTAGGCAAAAAGAACATTGCCAGTGCAGAGTGCCCATTCACGCAAAAGGATAATGGATTTGCACCTAGTCTCATAGTCTGCAGTTCCACATTTTAGATTTTAGAATCGAAACTGGTCCACCAAGTATCAATTTGACCCTGTTTGGACCGTGGCCCATTTATGTCCTCACTCGGGCTGTAACTAAGCCTAGGTATCTAGCAATTGGATTTTTAAGGTGAAAATGATTAGTCACCCAGATTTTTCGAATGGTTACGCACTCAAGTGGGTAGCGATTAACTTGTGACCTGAGAATAATTGGCTAATTGGGCCAAAAGTTCAGATATCTCATGGTGATAGCCAAAAAGCTGATTAAGCCTTAGTATGGATCTTGGAAAATTCAAGGGATAGAAAATAAAATTGATCGAAATTTTTTAGGAAAGGAAACCATTTTTTCCAAGTATTTTCCATTTCTTTCCTTTCCCTAAAACTTTATTATACACAAAACCGAATTAGATTTTACAATTCCATCAAATCGCGCCTTAATTTCTTTAATTTTTTCAAAGAATTCCACAAGAAGATTATATATATATATATTGGTTGAGACAAATGAAGCCTTAAGCCCAATGAACCAAATTATATTTCCAAAATCACTTCATGGGCATTCATTCGTCAAGATTGGGTAGAATACTAGAGATTACTCTGCAAATAACAGAAAAATGAGCAGCAACACCCGAAAAGGTTGATATCAACAATCCTTTGCTAATCTTGATGATAGCGATTTTATAATATATTTGGATAATTGTGAGTAGAAATTAAATAATTTTTACTAATCACTATTTTGAAGCTCGTTGAGTTACAAATCCACTTGCTTGAATTGATTGAATTTTGAGTAGGAGCAGTTCAGCCCTCATTGATGCTCTCTATGTTTTTCCAGACCAAACTTCATTCGATCATCTTGTGATAAAAGGAGTTTTAACACTTGGATTGGTGCATGATTTTTCAGTCCCCTAAGATTCACTGTGATCGAATAATTGCAAAAATCATTCATTGAATTTTTCAGTCCCCTAATGCTTTAACCCTTCAATTTGCATACCCTTAGGCCATGTTTGTTTGGTTAGAATCGAATGAGTAGGAATGGAATTTGATTTCATACTCAAAATAGTCTGGAATGGAATGAAATTGAAATAAACATTGCGGAATAAATATTATTACAATTCACTACTACTATTTCATTCCATTCCTATTTAATTACCTCATCCAAACGTGTTGTTTAGAATGAATTAGAATGTGATTCTATTTCATCCATTCCATTCCAACCAAACAAACATGGCTTTATATGATATTGCTCTGAAAATAAATTTCATCATCCCAAAGAATTTTTTATTACAATTCAATAAGTTTGTAAACATTGAAATTTTGTAAAGCTCAAATCACCGTTGGATGAGTCAAATAGTCAAAGTCTAAAGTATTTAACTGGTCAAAAGACAAATGGAATTCATTCAAACTATCAGTGAACACAAGCCCACTTGATGGTCTAACCTATGCATTGGCCCAACTCACCAAGTCAAATCCAAGTCATATGCCAACATAAGCCCATTACATCTGTGTGGGCCTCACATGTGACACATGTCATTATTATGAGATCCAAATCACCCTCATAAGAAAGTCTACTCATGAAATATTACCTCCCATAATTTGAAGAAATTTGTCTCCTCAAATTGGAAACCTTTCAATAAGAATTTTCATAAATTTCAAATGAATGAGAAAATCCCTCTTTAATTAATAATATTCCCTAAGACTTTGGGATGACAATCAATTGAAATTTAAAATTAAGGAGACAAATCTCCTTTGAAATTAACATTTTTCCCTAAATCAAGGGAAGTCAAATATGGGGTTTCTAAGAGAAGACCTCCACCTTTGCCTATAAATACAATGCTCTAGTTCATGAAGAAGGATACACAAAAACAGAGAGTTCTTACCGACACTCTACTGAGAAGAAGCGACAAGAGAATCTTCACTACTTAAGTTTGAGTTTTAAATCAAGCCACACGGCCCTCGAATCTAAACAAAACACTTCAGTCCACATGTCTCTCTTAAGCGATTCAAGATCAAGCGTTCATCGCCCTTGGATCATAAAGCTCACGGAGATCTAATCAGAGGAATACTTTTTTTTTTTGTAAAAGATGTTCATAGAGAATTGTGCCCATTCGTTTCAATTAATATAAATTGTTATTTATCCGCATTTCTCGTTTCTTTATTTCGGGATAAAAAATTTGTGTGTACAGAGTCCTCAAATCACAAGTCTCCAACATGTGGATATGCTCCTTCTTTGTTACCACTTCGGATATGCTCTTAATATTAAGATTGAGTATCATGATCAACCCTTTAAAATATACTAGCTATAGCACACGTGCATTGCACGTAAACATTTTAAATGATAATTGGGTTTGGTTTTATTTAATTATTATAAGAATTATAGTTTCCTTAAAATTCTATATATGCAAAAGGGTAGTTGTGTATTTAAAAGTTAAAATAAGGGTATAATAGTCAATCAAAAGTTTTTCTCACATTCATCTTTTTATAGGTAGTATAATAATATAATATAATATAATATAAATATATATATATATATATATATATATATATATATATATATGTAGAGAGAGAGAGAGAGAGAGAGAACTAGTTAAAGGTTATTTACTCGGATTTGGCCAACTTCATTATAGGGTACTCAGTTTAATTTTACTATAATCATATTCCAAATCATGATTATAGAATTGACTCTTTAAAGCAAATCCCTGTTTTCTTCTACAAGAAGTCTTTTAGTACCTAAAATAAAAATAAAAATAAAAATAAAAATGGAGAGAATAATCTGCTATAATGCGCTGGGAAGCGGCTTGCCGTAGCATGAAATTACCTAATCAATGGGTGTTTAGCCAATCATTACACTTTCGAATCTCCCCTCCATTTTTTCCAGTGGAAACGGGAAGCAACCCCATTAAGCACTGGCTGCGCCTCTCCAATAGAACCATCCCACCTTTAGTTCATTCAACTTCGCACTTGCTATTGTGCGCTAAGGATTCAGGCGCATATTAGCCCCTCCAAAAGAAAATGTCGGCAAGAGGAAAGGGGACCAATGAGGAAACGCCACGTCAGATTTGAGCAATTCCCCATCTGCGAAATCAAGACCCAATACCTTTTGAAGAGTGGGCATCTTTTGCTTTGTGCTCCATCATTGAGGTCCCCTCTACCCGAGACAGATTCGCATTTATGGGCTCGACTTCCCTTGGGCCTTGCCAGGAAGGCCCATCCCCATCAGGCTGTATTTGACGCGAAGTGTCAAACCTGGTCTTTTAGTTTTTAGGTTCGTGCGGTGTTACGCCAAGTCAAAAGAAACGATATTTTGTAAAGATGGATGGGACCTAAAGTATTTTGGTGTGAGAGGGAATCGGGCCGGGTTTATTGTCCGACATGATTTTGTTGCTTGGTTCACATAATAAACTTTTAATTTATTTTCCATTTTTTAAATGAAATTGTTTATTAGCCCCACTAACGTGTTTCACAAGAAGTTTTTTTTGTTGATTTAAGGGGAAAAACTATTGCCATTTCATTAGCCCCACTAACGTGTTTCACAAGAAGTTTTTTTTGTTGATTTAAGGGGAAATACCATTGCCCGTAGGATTATAAAAGAAATCAAGTTATTTGGGTTTCAGCTGAAATTCATTTAAACTTATTCATGAGATAAATGAGCTAATCTTAAATTTAATTTTGAGTTCGGTTACAAACTCTAATAAATTATTACTTGTCTTGATATGCTCATTAATATCCAAACTATTTGAGCTCGACCCATTGAGGGTCGTTCATAAGCTAGCCAATTTAATATAAAACCCCTTGATTAAAACTTGCTAATTCATCGAACCAAGTGAGTTATAACCCATGTATCCTACTTCCATGTTTACAATCCTTTCTCAGAGACTAACTACCCAAGAACCTAATAAGTTTGAACATCCATTTAAAGCAATTTGGTTTAAAAACACAATCCTTTCTCATCGATAAACGCATGTCCATCAGCACACCAGCAAACCACATGGTGTTGGGGCTACATGGAATAATTTCTTAGTAAGGTGAGAATTTATCCTAATTATCCAATTTTCGGACTTAGAATTAGACAGTTTTTTATTTTTTTTGGGGGTGGGGGGTGACTATAGTCCTGATATGTCCGAATCTTTGACTCAATTATTTCCTAGTGTTAAGTAAGGCCATTGCCCATTTGAGTGCATAATCAAACTAAAATACCTTGGATGAGTGGCTAGTTTTTTGAGAGTATGAGAATTGGAAACAAATACCTTCCACATCCTTCTGCGATACCAAAATCAATAAAATCTAACTATTGAGGTTACGTAGATTGGATGGTTCCACACTTCCCACTTCCACCATAGGCTGCCCAACGTCTTCGATCCGGACCTATTTTCTTTGCTGGCAATGGTGAGTGAGTAGTCATTAAAAATGTAGTCTCGTTTGTTTTGCAGTTAAAGAAGAAAATAAATGCCACAGTACCAATATGGAGTGGATGTAGCACCACTTTGGAAAGGTGTTTGGCGTCTAGGTCTAGGTCAACTTGTTTCATACCTGGACTAGTGTGGACACTTGGCAAGTTGGCTATGTGCTTGCAGTGCCCCAGATCATACATATCAAAACCCCTCGGGACGTAATGTGCATGATGGTGAGGCGCGCACCATCATAAAAAATCATAAACATACACCAGACTTTGCTAAACATGCATGAGTTCTTCACCCACAAGGCCACATGTCATCATATGCAAAAATACATACCCGTGAGACAATTCTGCATGGTGGTTGATGGTCATATATAGCCATTATATAATCAGGGTTGTGTGAGCATCAAAGAGAAAGAGACAACTGATCGCATCAAAAGGTCCTGATAGAGTGATATATGGATGAGAACATATGGTGATTAGGATGAGATGCAGTTTATTCAAATATACTCATCTGTATGTGAAGGAAGTTACACTGATATGTCATATTCTCTACAAGCCCTAGTGGGTATAAACGTAAAGCCTCTTTATGCCAAAGATATGCACCCCCTCTCTCTCTCTCTCTCTCTCTCTTCAGTACACCACTGCACGAACCTCCTTTTTCATCATCACAACCATATTATTGCTGCTGCACCCAATGATCCCCTCAATCATCCCATTTATATACTTCTCTTCCTCTCCTCCTCCTCTGCAACAACCACCACAACTACTACCGTCCCTTTTTTTTTATTTTTTATTTCTCCGCAACGACCATATGGCCCTTCCGTATAACTTTATCCTTTTTGTGTTGCTTCTTTCTCTTTCCAACCCTTGTCAAGCTGCCATTTTTAACCAATCCCACTTCTTCACTCTCATGAAGAGTTCTCTGTCAGGTAAGTCCTTGTCTGATTGGGATGCTAATGGGGGGAAACCTTTCTGTAACTTCACTGGAATCAGCTGCGATGAAGAAGGGTATGTTGTAAAAATTGACATCAGTTGGTGGTCACTGTCCGGCCGTTTCCCTGAAGATGTGTGCTCTTACCTGCCCAAATTAAGAGTTCTCAGTCTCAGCCACAACAACCTCCATGGCAACTTCCCCGACAGCATCCTCAACTGCTCCCTCTTGGAAGAACTTCATATGGGTTCTACTTCTCTTGCAGGGACACTGCCAAATTTTTCTCCAATGATATCTCTCCGGGTTCTTAACTTGTCATACAATCTTTGGACAGGGAATTTCCCCTTGTCTATAGCTAACCTCACCAATCTTGAGGTGCTTGACTTCAATAAAAATGAGGGGTTCAACCTATGGCAGCTTCCAGAGAGTTTTTCACAGTTGACAAAGCTCAAATACATGGTCTTGACGACGTGCATGCTGCGTGGTCGGATTCCTCCGTCGATAGGAAACATGACGTCCCTCACCGATCTTGAACTGAGCTGGAATTTCCTCGTTGGTGAGATTCCTGCGGAGATAGGGTTTCTGAAGAACTTGCAGCAGCTTGAGCTTTACTATAACCAACTAGATGGTGAAATACCCGAGGAACTCGGAAATCTGACAGAGCTTATTGATTTGGACATGTCAGTCAACAAGCTGACCGGAAAACTGCCCGAATCTATATGCAGCCTTCCCAAACTTCAAGTCCTTCAGCTCTACGACAACAGCCTCACAGGAGAAATCCCGGGTGTTCTTGGAAATTCAACAACCTTGACCATATTGTCACTTTACCACAATTCCCTGACAGGAGAGGTTCCCCAAAAACTTGGCCAATCATCGGCTATGACTGTTTTAGAATTGTCAGAGAATAATCTATATGGTCATTTGCCTGCGGAGGTTTGCAAGGGAGGTAAGTTGTTATACTTTCTTGTCCTAGGAAACAAGTTTTCTGGAGAGTTACCTGTGAATTATGCAAAATGTGAAACCCTTGTACGGTTTCGAGTTAGCTCTAATCACTTGGAGGGTTTGATACCTGAAGGACTTTTTGGTCTTCCCCATGTTTCAATTATCGATTTGGCTTCCAATGGTTTTCATGGTCAGATTGCCAAAACAATTGGACATGCTAAGAACCTGTCAGAATTGTTCCTCCAAAGCAACAGAATTTCAGGGATTCTACCTCCTGAAATCTCTCAAGCTAGAAATCTGGTGAAGATTGATCTCAGTAACAATCTCCTGTCCGGTCCAATACCTTCTGAAATCTGCAATCTAAACAAGCTAAATATATTGCTGTTGCAAGGCAACAAGTTCAATTCTTCCATCCCCAAGTCACTTTCATCTCTAAATTCTCTCAATTTTCTGGATCTGTCCAACAACCTCTTGACAGGAAGATCCCAGAAAGTCTCTCTGAATTGTTACCACACCCTATCAACTTTTCAAACAATTTGCTCTCTGGTCCAATTCCTCCTTCATTGATAGAAGGAGGGTTGGCAGAAAGCTTTTCAGGTAACCCAGGTCTCTGTGTTTCGGTCAATCTTAACTCCTCAGATCAAAGTTTCCCCACATGTCCAGGAACTTACAACCGAAAGAGGCTAAACAGTTTCTGGGTGATTGGTATTTCAGCAGTGATTTTTGTTATTGGAGTGGTCTTGTTTCTAAAACGTTGGTTTAGTACAAAAAGGGCCATGGCGGAGAATGATGAGACCTTGTCTTCATCTTTCTTCTCTTATGATGTAAAAAGCTTCCATCGAATCAGTTTTGATCAACGTGAGATTGTTGACGCCATGGTCGATAAGAACAAAGTGGGGCAGGGGGGATCTGGGACAGTGTATAAAATTGAGTTGAGCAATGGGGAAGTAGTTGCTGTGAAGAGGCTGCGGAGTCAAAAACTGAAAGATCCTGCTTCAGAGGATCAGTTAGATTTAAACAAGGAGTTGAAAACTGAGGTTGAGACTCTGGGAAGTATACGGCACAAGAACATCGTCAAGTTGTACTGTTACCTCTCAAGTTCGGATTGCAGCTTGTTAGTTTATGAGTATATGCCAAATGGAAACCTCGGGGATGTCCTTCACGGTGGTCGGATCCACTTGGATTGGCCAACCCGTCATCAGATTGCTCTGGGGATCGCACAGGGTTTGGCCTACCTCCACCATGATCTGTTGCCACCTATCATTCACAGAGACATCAAGACAACCAATATCTTATTAGATGTCAATTACCACCCCAAGGTTGCTGACTTTGGCATAGCCAAGGTTTTGCAAGCAAGAGGAGGGAAAGATTCCACCACTACTGTTATTGCAGGGACCTATGGTTACTTGGCCCCTGGTAATTTTCTGATCCCAGTCGATTCCAATTTGATTACATATTTAAAGGAAAGCAATTCTTTGTCACCTTACCAAAAAAAAAATGCCTCCATTCTAAGATGTACCTCTAAGCTGTTCAGAGTTTACCTTTTAGACTTGTGGTTAGAATTTCAATCTACATACCTGTGCATTTAGTAGTTGTATTTAAGGATTTTCAAAGACTAGTGCTTTTAGAAGTTGCATACAATGCTTTGAGTGAGTTTTTTTTTTTTTTTTTTTTCTCAACATTAGTTTTTAAAGTGACGTCTTGCTTTTCTCAGTATGGTAACAGCTTAAGTCCTCATACCATATGGAAACTGGACATGCTCATTATTGTTTATGAATTAGTCCTAGCATGGAATCAACTTTCAGATGCATTATCACTTAAAACTTGTTCTTTTAGTTCAACATAGTAGTTTATTCAACTCACTTTGATATGTTTGTTTGTTCAACTCAGTTTATTATATTCATAAACTGATTGTTTCATTTATTTATTGATCCTATGACAGAATATGCATATTCATCTAAGGCAACCACCAAGTGTGATGTCTACAGTTTTGGGGTAGTGTTAATGGAATTGATAACTGGGAAGAAGCCAGTGGAGACAGAGTTTGGAGAGAACAAGAATATTATATATTGGGTTTCAACCAAAGTGGACCCCAAGGAAGGAGTTATGGAGGTTTTGGACAAGCGATTATCAGGTTCGTTCAGGGACGAGATGATTCAGGTGCTTCGTATTGCTCTTCGCTGCACCTGTAGGGCTCCCACACATCGCCCAACAATGAATGAGGTAGTCCAGTTGCTGATCGACGCGGACCCACGCAGATTGGATTCTTTCAAGTCATCAAACAAGACCAAAGAAACGTTTAATGTCACCAAGACAAAGAACCCCCATGAAATATGATTACATAAGGATTTTTGTGGGGCTTAGGGTGAAATAATATAGCATATATGGTACAGTAATGTCTCTAAACTATTGAGAGACTCTTCTTAAAGAACAATTACCCTCTTTTGTTTTTCTTTATTTATAAAAGAGTAGTGGATAGCTTCTGTCTTTTCCTCTTTTTTTTCTCATTTTTTTCCTGTAAGGATTTGAGGAATTTAATCACTATACCTGCTTTATAACAACGCATAGCATCTATATTTCATAGACCCACATAGGAAATCATTCCCTAGCTTTTTAGAATTTGTTTTTTCCGCTTTATCTTTGCTTTTTATTTCATGAGAGTGATCCAAAGGAAAGGAGACTTCAGAAAAGGTAGAGATATTAGGGAAGGGTGGAAGGTTGTGATTTGCATGATTTGCAAAGGGCTTTCTTTATGCACCAAAGTGGGTTCCTGATTCTGAATTTAAAATACAGGCATGATTCGTTTGTGGAGGGCCCTCTTCAGCTGAGTTATCCACTGGAAAAAGATGAAGGGGGCTGATTAACTGATGAGCATCTTTGTCTCCATTTTAACTGAGAGACATAAGAGAAAGCAGAAGCTTTTTTTTTTTTCTTTTTCATTTTCTTTTTCCTGCTCCTTCTTTTCTTATGTGATCGAGTTTGATGGGATTGGAGGTGTAAGGATAAAGAAGTACCAAGCTGGTTTCACCGTTGATAGTGAACCATGAGACTCCACTGACAAATTGGAGCACCCTTTGTTTATTGAAAGTGTTACTGGGTGAGACATAGGACTCTAGCTTCCATTTCTCCCAAAAGCATTTGTACTAATTGCATTTTTTTTTTTAATGTAAGTAGTTTCACACTGCTATAATAGCTAGGCCACAGCTTTTCCCCCACAGCATCAATATGCCACTGCGGAAGAGCATAGGAGGGAGGGGCCAAATGACCCAACTTGTCTATCTTTCCCAAGTCTTTTGTAGCTAATCCCCCCTTGAATGCACAAGACTCAGTTTAAGGTAATTAGTTATCTCTCTATTAACTTAGTCTCTATAATTAAGCAAACAACCACAAGTACACTCTTAGCTCTTTAAGGAAGTGGGCTTCAGCCCCTATTGATAATCTTAAACCTCTCTGTAGAACGAGAAAATTTGCAACCACTCACAAGTGGACACGTGTCTTAAAGTCAACTAAATCATGGCAAATTAAATTTGGCCACGTGTCTTCTTATAAGTTGAGTGGGATATATTTATGGCAAATAAACGTGTGCCATGTGTCTTTTATTACATAGCATTGGCGAATTACAAGTTGCCATGTGTTTTAAAATTACTACACAGTTGGCCAAATCAAATATTGACACTTGTCAAGTGAGACCAAATAAAAGGAAGACAAATAATTCTTCCAATCAAATGTTGTCACGTGTTCTGGTTAGGATGGCTATCAAATAATTAATATTTATCCTTTTATAAAAGATAAATAAGGGATAATTATTAAGAAGTCAATTCTTATCAGAATACTCTTCACCCTACCACTATAAATAGAGGTAGCCCCCAAGGGTCAAAAAGGAGGAAAAAGGAGATTGAAGCAACAAGGCTCTGTCAGACCAAAGCCTCAAAAGCTCTGACGTGACCAACATTCAAGCATTGAAGCTCTATTGGATTAAAGCCTCAAAAGCTCCATAGAACTTTTACACCAAAGACTCAAGACGAAGAACTCGCACCAAAGTTCATAGTCTCTAATACGCTCAAAACTTAGAGACTCACACAAAAGATCCATTCCACCTACATCGAAGGAGATTTCGCCCATTGAATCGAGAACAAGTTGTTCAAGCCCTCGAGTCAAAGTTTCAAGGAGAGAAGAATCAGAGGATTACATTACTTTGCGAACAAAGTTTACACAGAGATTGTATTCCGCTACTACAAATTAATAAAATTATCCTTTGTCCACTTTTTTTGGTCTATTTATTTCTAGACACGAAATTTATGCGTACAAATTTCTGGCACGCCCGGTGGGACCATCTCTGCCTCTCATCTCTTCTTTTCATCAACTCTCTACAAATTCAATGGCTCCTAAGAAAGCTACCGCTCAAGATCCCAAATCTCACGGATCAATCAACCAAGCCGCAGATCAGGAATCAAGCTGTGACACCCTGAACTTGGGCCCTATGACTCGAAGCAAGAAAAAGGCAATTGCTGACTTATACGCTCAAACTGCTGTGTGCAAACCAACATTAGGGTCTGGTTCTACCACCCCTAGAAGCCCAGTCATCACCATAGACTTTTTGCAGGGAAACAAGGACGCCGCTGAGGAGGATGACTCAAATACCAATTCTGCACCTGTTACTCCTCATGGAACACCACAATCCAAGCTAATGTCACCTACAGACTCTGCCAGATTTGGAAGTTTCAATGCTGTGCCTGTGATGGTGACTAACACGCTATCTTTGGAAGAACAGATTGCAAGTATGGCCAAGGCTATTGAAGTTCTCACAGCTGCTACGCAAGAAAGAGACATGCAAATGGCTATACTAGTAGAAAAGATTGGGAATTTGGAACAGCCTAGAATGGGTGCACCGCAAATGAATCCCGAGTTAGGTCAATCTAGCAATACTGCTGCTAATGCGACAACGGGTCAACCGCAAGTGAATCCTGAGTTAGGTGGGTTTAATAATATGGCCACTAATGCAACAACGGATACACCACCGAGGAATACTAACGTAGGCGACTCTGGTGATGCTGCTACCAATTCGCCAACAGGTATGCCACATACGAATCCACAAAACATGACCGAAACCATTCCAAGGACTAGAGTTTCATTTGGCGATTTTCATATCCCCTCAGATGGATCAGTTCTAACGGACCAATTGAAAGAGTTCATTGTTGGTACCATTAAGGATAAAGTCGAAGGCAACGCTCGGTTCTCACATGCATATGCTAAGCCATACACTCAAAGGATAAACCTTTTGAGGATGCCTACTGGCTATCAGCCTCCAAAGTTCCAACAATTTGATGGCAAAGGTAACCCGAAGCAACATGTAGCTCACTTTGTGGAAACTTGTAATAATGCCGGCACTGACGGAGATCTACTGGTTAAGCAGTTTGTTCGATCCTTAAAAGGTTTTGCTTTTGATTGGTATACTGATTTGTCACCAGGCTCAATTGATAGTTGGGATCAACTTGAACAAGAATTCATTGATCGCTTCTTCAGTACTCGTCGTACGGTTAGTATGATTGAACTAACTAGCACTTACCAATGGAAGGAGGAGCATGTCATTGATTATATCAATAGATGGAGGAATTTAAGTTTGAATTGCAAAGACAGGCTTTCTGAAGCTTCTGCTATTGAGATGTGCACTCAAGGGATGCATTGGGGTCTACGTTACATCCTGCAAGGGATTAGGCCTAAGACCTTTGAAGATTTAGCAACGCGTGCTCACGATATGGAGCTTAGCATGGCAGCTAGCGGAAGCCAAGGTCCACCAATCCAAAACCTTCCAGTCCAAGATTTTCACAAAGGAAAAGAAAAGCAAGATAATCGTAAAGGGGGCAAGTATCCCATCAAAAATGACAACAAAGAATCTATGGCTGTGAGCTCAGCGCCGCTCAAGTTTGTACTCAAGTCAAAGAAGAAGATAGATGAAAGACCTGATACCTTTCAAGATAAAGGAAAGAAGAAGACCACTTTGAAAGAAATGCAAGAAAAGGAATACCCTTTTCCGGATTCTGATGTTGCAGAAATGCTGGAAGATCTCCTCAAAAGTAACCTTATTGAACTTCCTGAGATGAAACGTCCTGAGGAGGCTGGTAAGGTAGATGACCCAACATATTGCAAGTACCATAGATTGGTCAGCCATCCTATAGAAAAATGTTTTGTCTTGAAGGAGAAGATCTTAGAATTGGCTCGCAAGGGAAAGATTGATCTTGGAGTGGAAATAGCAGCTTCAAATTTGGCTGCGGTGACCTTCGGATCTCCCACCTCTTCCAAAGAAATGGTGTACGAAATGCCTATTTCTATGCCATCGCACACAACTTTTACAATGAAGTTTGGCTCGTTTGATCCTATTCGAGTTGAGTGTACGCCTGCGCATTCTCCAAAAGCATCTCATTTGGACAAAGGCACTTCAGATGTGACAAAAGTGATTATGCAGTTAAATTCTAATGGGGGCATTGCTTGTTCAGAACCCGAATTGTTAAATTCTGAAGATGAAGGGTGGACTCTCGTTACTCGCCGTAAGGCCCGTAAATCCAATTCATCAAAGTCGTCTTACGTACAATCGATAAGGACTAAAAGAAGGTCTCAACTTGCAAAAAGGTCAAAGGCGAAGAAGACTTTAAAAAATCAGAAAGTAGCGTCCATCATAACTGAGAAAGAGTTGGCACGCATTCCGATAACTTTGTGGGACTTCATGCCAAAATGGTTCCAAGATACTGCCTACCCTTCGTCAAGTACATTGCCTTGCTATGAAGTACACGATGAAGAAGAGCAATCAGAAAGAAAAGAAGATGGACTCGCCTTAGAAAAGTCAAAAGGTGAAAAAGATTCTCACATCAGCCTTAATATTGTCGCTTCAAGCATGTCAACCATCACATTTTCTGATGAAGATTTACTCTTGGGTTCTAATCCTCATAATCGTCCTCTTTTCGTTACTGGCTATGTTCGTGAACGAAAAGTTAATAGAATGCTGTTGGATGGCGGATCTGCTGTAAACATTTTGCTAATACGTGTCATGAAGGAGTTGGGCGTTTCCATGGACGAACTCTCACATAGTCGTTTGATGATTCAAGGCTTTAACCAAGGTGGTCAAAGGGCTATTGGCATGATAAGACTTGACTTGCTGATTGGAGATATGGCTTCTAATGCATTACTTCATGTTATTGAGTCCAAGACTTCATATAACATGTTATTGGGACGGCCATGGCTTCATGACTATGGAGTGGTTCCTTCTACTCTTCATCAATGTTTCAAATACTATCAGAATGGGATCCAAAGGAAGATGACAGCTGATGACAAACCATTCACAGAGGCCGAAACTTATTTTGCTGATGCCAAATTCTACTTGCAATCCAATGTGGCAAAAGATGTCCAACCTAATGCTGTACCATCAACTGGAGAGGTTAGTACTCAAGAGCAAAAAGTCACTCGAAAGGTAGAGGCAACAAATCATGCCAAAGGACATGGAGAAACAAGTAAGGCTAAGCAAACTAAAGTTACATGGGGGCAAAAGCCAAAGGATCAGATTCATATTAATCCCACTAGAGCATCCCCTGTGTTGCGTTATGTGCCAAAATCTAAAAGAAAAGAAGGGCAGTCTCCTTTTATTGGGTATGATCCTACCGTGCTGGAAGCCTTAGAAGATTTAACTCTCCCAGTTACAAAGCTCGCCGTGACAAAGGTAATGCAACCTCCCATCCAGGGTTTCGTTAGACCATCGCAAGGAATTGAAGTGGAGCATGGTGATTTACCAGAAAAGAGGACTAGTGGTTTTGATCCTAATGCTTACAAGCTCATGGTTAAAGCTGGAGGTAGTTGTCAAGACTTAATTCCTGTTGGAAACTATCCCAATGAGGCGACCAAAGGAAAGGAACATGGTTTGACTAATACCCAAAAGATGTTAAGAGAAAAGGGTTATGCTGTAGAGAATCCTAAGACTGGCCTTGGGTTTGTTCCTCCTGTTCCTATTCGTATACCGATGAAAAAAGCTAGCTTGCAATATATCGCAATTGATTCTGAAGAAGTAGGCACAAATATTCAAACAACACCAACAAGGCTTTCAGTATTTGATCGTCTTGGTGAGACTTCTTCACGAGTGTCGGTCTTTGATAGGATTGGGCTTCAAGAAAATGCCACTTTGGGAGAACGCAGACCAGCATATACTAGATTGGGTGATCACATTCCATCTCAACACTTATACAATAAGAAGACTAAGCGTCGTCGACAAAGAAAGTCATCTTTTGTCATCCAAGATTCCAAAGAATCTTGCAGTGTGATCCCATCTCGGATGAAGCGACATATCTCATTGAATATCACTACTGGTGAAGAATTAAAAGTTAAGAGTCACACGGTGGTATTTACAAATCAAAAGGATTCTGGTCAAAACATGCTTGAAGATGTGTGTGAGGACAGCTTTGTAGCTACCGCATTACATATATCAATCAAAGAAATTCCCGAAGAGGAACCTCCGACGGAAGAAGATGCAGCGGATGCTCCAGTAGCGTTTGAAGAAGGAGTCCAATCTACTGTAGATGAATTAAAAGAAGTTGATCTTGGTACTCCTGATGATCCTCGTCCTACTTTCTTAAGTGCTAATTTGAGTACTGAAGAAGAAAAAGCTTACATAGATCTCTTACGTGAGTATAGAGATATTTTTGCTTGGACTTACAAGGAAATGCCTGGATTAGACCCAAAAGTTGCCGTACACCACTTAGCAGTGAAGCATGGAGTGCGTCCCATCAAACAAGCACAACGTCGATCTCGACCAGAGCTAATCCCGCAAATAGAAGCAGAAGTCAACAAACTCATTGAAGCAAACTTCATTCGTGAAGTAAAGTATCCTACTTGGATATCAAATATCGTCCCAGTAAGAAAGAAGAATGGGAAGATTCGCATCTGTGTTGATTTTCGAGATCTCAACAATGCATGTCCAAAGGACGATTTTCCATTGCCTCTGACTGAAATCATGGTTGATGCTACTACCGGTCATGAGGTTTTATCTTTTATGGATGGTTCGTCTGGGTATAATCAAATTCGAATGGCACCAAAAGATGAGGAACTTACAGCTTTTCGTACTCCAAAAGGGATTTACTGTTACAAAGTTATGCCTTTTGGGTTAAAGAACGCTGGAGCCACCTATCAAAGGGCCATGCAAAAGATCTTCGACGACATGCTTCATAAGAATGTGGAATGCTATGTCGATGACTTGGTAGTCAAGTCCAAGAAAAGAGGAGACCATCTCCAAGACTTAAGAATGATTTTTGAGCGGCTGCGGCGATATCAACTCAAAATGAATCCTTTAAAGTGTGCCTTTGGGGTGACATCAGGAAAATTCCTTGGGTTCATTGTTCGACATCGTGGTATCGAAATTGACCAATCCAAAATTGATGCCATTGTAAAAATGCCAGAACCACAAAACCTACATGAGCTAAAGAGTCTTCAAGGACGATTAGCTTATATCCGTCGATTCATCTCTAATTTGGCTGGTCGCTGTCAACCTTTCAACCGACTGATGAAGAAAGATGTTCCATTTGAGTGGGATGAAGCATGTACTAATGCCTTCAGAAGTATTAAGTCATATTTGCTTAAGCCACCTGTCTTGAGAGCACCAATTCCTGGTAAACCTCTCATACTTTATATTTCATCACAATTACGCTCTTTGGGGGTTCTCCTAGCTCAGGAAAATGAAGAAGGAAAAGAAAATGCCCTTTACTTTCTTAGCAGAACGTTGACGGGCTCCGAGTTGAATTATTCTCCAATTGAGAAGATGTGCATGGCTTTGATATTCGCAATCCAAAAGCTAAGACACTATTTGCAAGCTCATTCTGTTCGACTCATTTCTCGTGCAGACCCATTGAAGTACATTATGTCTAAGCCTGTTCTTTCTGGGAGACTAGCTAGATGGGCATTATTGCTGCAAGAGTTTGAAATTACTTATATTCCTCAAAGGGCTGTAAAAGGGCAAGTCTTAGCCGATTTTTTGGCTGATCATCCTATACCGGATAGTTGGGAAATATCTGAAAGCCTTCCTGACGAGGAAGCACTTCTTATTGAAGTACGCCCACCTTGGAAAATGTTCTTCGATGGGGCTGCACGTCATGATAGTGCCGGTGCTGGAGTCGTGTTTCTTACTCCCGAAGGAGATATATTGCCATATGCATTCTTTCTCACTCAATGTTGCTCAAACAATGTGGCCGAATACCAAGCTCTTCTTCTTGGGCTTGAAATGGCGGTAGATATGAAGGTTTTGCAGCTTGAAGTTTTTGGGGATTCTAAGCTGGTCATAAATCAACTCCTTCGTGAGTACGATGTTAGGAAACCCGAGTTAATGCCGTATTTTGATTATGGCACTCGTCTTATGGGATGGTTTGATCATATCACCTTACAACATGTGCCAAGAAAAGAGAATAGACAAGCAGATGCTTTGGCTAATCTAGCATCAACCCTCATTTTATCTGATCTCCAAGTCAAAGTGCCCATTTGCCAAAATTGGGTAATACCACCAACTTTTGATGATGAAATTGAAGAAGGTGAAGTAAATCTAATCTCTGTCTGTGAAGTCGAGAAGGAAGATTGGCGACAATCCCTTATTGACTACTTAGAACATGGGAGATTACCTGATGATCGTCGACATAGGGTTGAAATACGACGAAGGGCACCACTGTTCATATACTTTAAAGATACACTCTATCGTCGTTCGTTTGATGGTGTTTTCCTTCGCTGTTTAGGAGAAGAGGAAGCTAATCAAGCATTACAAGAAGCTCATTCTGGAATATGTGGTGCTCATCAGTCTGGCCCTAAACTTCATTTTCAAATAAAAAGGATGGGGTACTATTGGCCCACAATGGTAAAAGATTGCATGGATTACGCTAAAAGGTGCCAAGCCTGTCAATTCCACGCAAACTTTATACATCAACCGCCGGAGCCATTGCACCCAACTATTGCTTCTTGGCCTTTTGAAGCATGGGGACTTGATGTGGTTGGACCGCTTACTAATAAGTCTTCTGCTGGTCATGAGTATATACTTGCAGCAACAGACTACTTTTCAAAGTGGGCGGAAGCTATACCTCTAAAGGATGTGAAGAAAGAAACCGTTGTTGATTTCATTAAAGGAAATATCATTTATCGTTATGGTGTGCCTCGATACATCATAACCGATAATGGAAAGCCATTTTGTAATGCTCTTGTGAATCAACTTTGTGAAAAGTTCAGCTTCAAGCAGTATAAATCTTCAATATATAACGCACCAGCCAATGGCCTTGCCGAAGCTTTTAATAAAACTCTTTGCAATCTTCTCAAGAAAGTTGTAAGTAGATCAAAGAAGGATTGGCATGAAAGAATTGGAGAGGCTCTTTGGGCATACCGAACAACATATCGAACACCTACTCAAGCTACTCCATATTCTTTGGTCTATGGTGTTGAAGCTGTCCTTCCACTAGAGCGACAAATCCCTTCATTAAGGATTGCCATTCAAGAAGGGCTTACAAATGAAGACAATGCTCGTCTACGGTTAGAGGAATTAGAGGCCCTAGATGAGAAGAGGCTTGAAGCACAACAAAGGTTAGAGTGTTATCAGGCTCGTCTCTCTAAAGCATTCAATAAGAAAGTTCGACCTCGGTCCTTTCAAGTGGGAGACTTGGTGCTCGCCGTTCGACGACCAATCATCATTACTCATCGAATGGGCAATAAGTTTCTCTCGAAATGGGATGGACCATATGTGATTCAAGAAGCTTACACAAATGGTGCTTACAAGTTAGTTAATGGAGATGGGTTAAGAATTGGCCCAATCAATGGCAAGTTTCTGAAGCGCTACTATGCTTAAAGGCTGGATACCGCTCCCCTTGCCTAACCTGCATGTTGCTCCTGGCCCATATAAGCATAAACTGTGTATGGCACCCAAAAAAAAAAAAAAAGAAGGCTCGTTGAATTGAAAGCCCGAAAGGGCAATTCAAGCAAAAGTTAGAGCGCAAAAAAAAAAAAGAAAAAGAAAAAAAAAAGTGAACTACGTTATGACTTGATCCTTTCCTTATGGAATGGTACGTAGGCAACTTGGGAATCACCTAAGTTCAGTCAACTCCTAAAAAAAAAAGGGTTTACCTTTTACCACAAAGACTTGAGTTATGAGCAGTATTTTCTTAAAGGCTATAATTATGTTTCATCTTCCCTTCTATTACGGATGCTTTTAATTATTAGTTTTGCTCAACCAAACGTACCGGCTTTTCTTACAACTTCACTCGCTTAGCTTTGATGCTTTTCTGGTTGCATGTCCAAAGTCACTCATTGCGCACTAGTTTGAAAGAAAGGCTGGTCATATCGTAGTGAAAGGTGCTACGGGATTTAGGCAAGGCAGGTCAATGAAAATCTTCATACTCGAGCTCTCCTCACCTATAAGGATGCCTTTAAAGTTGTCCTATGGTATTGTGCGACTGGGATGGGATGCTTTTGGCACTAAGTCATTAACGTCTTGGATAAAGTACCCATGGCAAGGAGTTATGAACGACTCGGATAGAAAATGTATGGTATTGGCGTCATGAACGGCTCAAATAAATTCTCACGAGTCTATCCCATGGCCTTCATCTGCAGCAGCTCAAATAAATCCTCACAGGTCTGTCCTGTGGCCTTCATTCGTGACGGCGTAAGTAAATCCTCACAGGTCTGTCCTGTGGCCTTCATTCGTGATGGCGTAAGCCAATCCTCACGGGTTTGTCCCGTGGCCTTCATTCATGGTGGCGTAAATAAATCCTCACAGGTCTGTCCTGTGGCCTTCATTTGTGATGGCGTAAGTCAATCCTCACGGGTCTGTCCCGTGGCCTTCATTCATGGTGGCGCAAATAAATTCTCACAGGTCTGTCCTGTGGCCTTCATTCGTGACGGCGTAAGTAAATCCTCACAGGTCTGTCCTGTGGCCTTCATTCGTGACGGCGTAAGTAAATCGTCACGGGTCTGTCCCGTGGCCTTCATTGGTAGCGCAAATAAATCCTCTCGGGTCTGTCCCATGGCCTTCATTGGTGATAGCTTAAATAAATCCTCACGGGTCTGTCCCGTGGTCTTCATACGTGAATGGCTCAAGTAAGAATCTTCACGAGTCTGTCTCGTGGCCTTCAATTATATCACATCTTCATTGTTCACATTGGCGAGGCATAATATAGGTGGTCGACTCCGAAATAAGCAGTCGTTCATATTCAACAAAAGCCGAGAATAGCGATTGGAGATGATGATGAGATGGATAGGATAAAGAATTCTTTCAAGGCATTTGGAATTTACAAAGAAAAAAATTTTTTACGTGTGTGTCTTCATCGGCCAATACATGCATTCAAGGAATAAAGAAAAAAAAAAAGCATGGTGTGCATAAGTGCATTCAAAGTTCTGCCAGTTTGTGTGTGGTTATTTGTGCGAGTTAGAGATTTATCTATTGATCAAGTCAAAGCAAAATTAAAAAAAAAAAAAAAAATGCATTGATCTAATTGATAGAAAAAAAAAGGAGAAGAAGATGCTATGCATGTTCAACTGGTAAAAAAAAAAGGAGACACTATGTGTGTTCAACTGGTAAAAAAAAAAAAAAACGTGAAGATCAGTGGTCAAAAAAAAAAAAAAAAGGTGCTTCAAGTCAATATGTGTTGTGGGACACGTGCATGAATAAATTGTGTGTGTGTCAATATATATACACCAAGTCCTAAAAGCTGGAAGAACACAATCAAGAAAGCTACAAGGTACTGGCTTATTGATTATGCATTGGCCAAAAAAAAAAAAAAAAAAAAAAGGGGGGGGAAAAAGAGCAAGTAAGTCATGGAAGCTAAAAAAGGGGTCTAGAGGCTACAAAGTACTGGGCAGCCAATGGATGCATGTACTGGGTACGTGGAGTCAAAAGTGAAAAAAAAAAAAAAAAAAAATTGAAGAGAAAGAAAGAGAAAGATTTGAAGTACAGAAAACTACCTGCCAAACGTGCTCCTTACTGCCGTCCTCGTGATGATAATCAATTCAGAAGCTCGTTAGCTAATGAATATTTTAAGAAGAGTATTTCATCTTTTATAGATGTACACCATGAGAGTCTCAATTAGCTTTGAATTAGAATTTCAATTCAAATTTTAATTAGGACTCTCCTTAAAGAATTTTTCCTGACGTGGTTACAAGCTTGAGTGATCCGGTTATGTGAGTTTCCTATTCCATTGTGGAATCATATTTTTACGTGGCTTTGGTGGGGACAAAATTTGGTATTATGAGCATCCGTGGGTCTCTATTAATGGTCCAAGAAAAACTTGAAGCATTCTCCACGTGGATCCATTAAAAGTTGATAACTCAAGCCAAAGTTGGACTTTTTGGAAGTTCTAAAAAAAAAAAATGTTGGTAGCGACGTGTGTTAAAAGCATGTCCATTATGATTTTAACTTGGCTCCAATTTAGTACAATTAGCTACTTCATTTTAAGCAAAAAATTCAATGATTAGTTGATTGGCTACTATCCAACTTGGCTATTGCTTCAAATCCAATTAAAAAAAATGACGATGGCATAGTGCGTGTGCACAAAATCATCAGTTCAAAAAAAAAATTTTCGAGACATGTCCGCTTCTTACACTACTAAATTGTGTACGCAAACAAGTCTCGAGGGGGCATTTGTAGAACGAGAAAATTTGCAACCACTCACAAGTGGACACGTGTCTTAAAGTCAACTAAATCATGGCAAATTAAATTTGGCCACGTGTCTTCTTATAAGTTGAGTGGGATATATTTATGGCAAATAAACGTGTGCCATGTGTCTTTTATTACATAGCATTGGCGAATTACAAGTTGCCATGTGTTTTAAAATTACTACACAGGTGGCCAAATCAAATATTGACACTTGTAAAGTGAGACCAAATAAAAGGAAGACAAATAATTCTTCCAATCAAATGTTGCCACGTGTTCTGGTTAGGATGGCTATCAAATAATTAATATTTATCCTTTTATAAAAGATAAATAAGGGATAATTATTAAGAAGTCAATTCTTATCAGAATACTCTTCACCCTACCACTATAAATAGAGGTAGCCCCCAAGGGTCAAAAAGGAGGAAAAAGGAGATTGAAGCAACAAGGCTCTGTCAGACCAAAGCCTCAAAAGCTCTGACGTGACCAACATTCAAGCATTGAAGCTCTATTGGATTAAAGCCTCAAAAGCTCCATAGAACTTCTACACCAAAGACTCAAGACGAAGAACTCGCACCAAAGTTCATAGTCTCTAATACGCTCAAAGCTTAGAGACTCACACAAAAGATCCATTCCACCTACATCGAAGGAGATTTCGCCCATTGAATCGAGAACAAGTTGTTCAAGCCCTCGAGTCAAAGTTTCAAGGAGAGAAGAATCAGAGGATTACATTACTTTGCGAACAAAGTTTACACAGAGATTGTATTCCGCTACTACAAATTAATAAAATTATCCTTTGTCCACTTTTTTTGGTCTATTTATTTCTAGACACGAAATTTGTGCGTACACTCTCATTAGGACTTTCCAATATATTGCTAGCGGCAAGAGAAGCAACTATGTCAAGATTCAGAATTGATTCATTTTCCGGACAAGCATAAGGCATGACAACATGTGCACATGTTTGCGTTTGTGTAAGCGAATATATGTGTGCACACATTCATATGTGTGTGATCCCATTTAGGGAAAATTCCTGACTTTGCCCTCGAAGAAAGGCACCATCCATTTTCTTTTCTTTTCTTCTTTAGTATTGTTACACTCAAAGGGTGAACCCAAATGTCGGCATGGATTTATTAGGATGATCCAAAAGGAACTAGCAGGATTAATGTGGTGTAGAATATGTTAATGTAATTGGATATTTAGATCGGATTATGTTGAGTGCAGATTTTATCACATGGTGTATTGACGTATTTGAATTCCATTTCTTAAATTTGGAATTAAAATTGCATTCAAATCATCATATTTTTGGATCATTGCAATATGATCAGATCTTTGGATCATGATCTGATCCATTAATAAATCTGTGTGCTTTGACTGAATCAACTCTGGAAAACATTGCAATTTATTTCTGGGTACCCTGCACTCCACCCAAGACAAGAGGTCCCCTCCAATCTGCCTTTATTTATCTTTCTTTTTCTTTTTTTCCTTTTTTTTTCCTTATCAACCAAGAGATGGGATCAAGAGTAAAACCCTCGACCTCCCCTTACAAGATGGGGAGAGCATGGCGACAAAGCTTACAGGTCATGTCCAATTTGCTAAATTAGAATTGCTTCTCTGCAGCTAGAATTTAAATAAATTAGACTTAATCCTACTTTTAGCTAGATGTCTTAGATCTGGGTTAGAGTAGCATCAGAGCATGAAAACCAAATGCAGCACAATTTGAAACTGGGCTAGGAGTGGTTGAGTAAGCTCAAGAGCCAATGGTATGAAGTGGGCATTGGGGCGTGATAGCAATTGGCTGTAGTGTGTGTGTGTTCTAATACCGGTCAGCCATGCTTTTCGATGCTAGGCGCCTTAGTAGGCTCTTTTCCCTAAATGGTAAGTTTTTTAGACTTTATTCCAACTTTGGTGTGATTTTTAACTTTATTCTCAGACAGCGATAAATCGTGGTTGCTAACCACAATTTTAGTAAAATCGTGGTTAGCAACCACGATTTCAGGTTGGGTATACAAAATCCGTATTTTTATTACTCGTATTAGTATAAAAAATTTATACGATAAAATCGTGGTTGCTAGCCACGATTTTGGATTAAAATTGTGGCTAGCAACCACGATTCTATGTTAAAAACCCATCCCCTTATATAACGTAAAAAGAGCAGCAATTCTCATAAAAAAAATCTCCACCTCTCGCGATTTAGGGCAGAGATACCCACATCCGACGTCGATCCTCGTCCTCCACTGGCGTCCATCATCGTTCTCCGCCGGCTGGATGGTTGAGATCTCAAGGTAGGTATGGAAGAAGGTGTTGGTGGTGTGCGCTCGCCGGTAAAAGGAGGGGATGTCAATTTGTGGATGGCTGAGATCTCAAGGGGTTTTCAAAACCAAGAAAAAAAAAAAAAAAAAAAATTCACCATACCTCCTCGTCGATGGTGTGTGCTTGCTGGTGAAAGGGGGGGTCAAGTCCATTCTCCTCGTCGATGGTGTGTGCTCGCCGGTGAAATGGGGGGTCAGATCCATTGGCGAAAAAATTCACCATACCTCCTCGTTGGTGATGTGTGCTTGCCAGTGAAAAGGGGGGTCAAGTCCATTCTCGTCATCGGTAGTGTGTGCTCCTCGGTGAAATGGGGGGTCAGATCCATTGACAAAAAAATTCACCATACCTCCTCGTCGGTGGTGTGTGCTTGCCGGTGAAAGGGGGAGGGTCAAGTCCATTCTCCTCGTCGGTGGTGTGTGCTCGCCGGTGAAATGGGGGGTTAGATCCATTCGCGAGTCATTCCTTGGTAAACCCTCTTTTCCCTTCTTTACCCTTTTTTCCCGCTGTCATGCCATAGCTCAACGATAGCAGTGCGACCTAACGCCGACAAGGTGGGTTGTGCACTTATGCCATGGATCTAATTATCGTTTGTTTTGGCTCCGTCCCTTCTTCACAAAACATTTCTTTTCTTTTTTTTTTTCTTTTTTTTTGTATCGTTTATTATGATTGATCTGAAGTTCAAGGTACTCTTCCCCTTCATCTGGACAATTGCGTCGGCGAGCCTCCATCTACAATTTTTTTTTTCTTTTCTATTTTTCCAGTTTTCTACGTAACAAATTTTTCACAAAAAACACAAACTAAAAAAATAAAAAATTTAGATCTACTCCTCTCTCCCTAAACGGCGGGAGTGAGGCGGGAGTGAGGTTACTTGGCCGGCGGGAGGGTGGCAGAGAGTCTCTGTGTTTTGGGGGAAACCTTCAGCTGGCCAATACTCGGAGTTTTGAAGTGTTTTGGGGGAAACCTTTAGACAAATGTGCAAATCTCAGACTGAACAAAACAAAGTTTTTACTTCTAAAAGTCGTGGCTAGCAACCACGATTTTATCGTATAAATTTTTTATACTGATACGAGCAATAAAAATACAGATTTTGTATAGCCAACCTGAAATTGTGGTTAGCAACCACAATTTATCGCTGTCTGGGAATAAAGTTAAAAATCATACCAAAGTTGGAATAAAGTCTAAAAAACTTACCATTTAGGGAAAAGAACCCGCCTATGTGGGGCCTTCTTTTGAGACTACGAAGCTCGCCTGTTTGTTTTATAGTTGGATGGCTGTGGACTGTAGTAGCCATCAAAATCATCTTGCAAGGTACCGATCAGCTCGACCCTTTAGATGCCATTATCAAGGCTAGAGATCTGCCGAATCATTCTCAGGTCCATTTCATTCATTATTGTCCATGTAAAATGTCTTATTGAATTTACACATGAGGAAGTGTTGGAAACTCCCTCTCTTGTAGGCTTCCTTCCTTTGTATGAAAATAAAAAATGAAAATGCAAAATTATGAAAAGAAAATTACTCAATTGACATGGTAACAGCCCACTACGATTGAATTTTTTTTTCTATATATATATATTTTTTTTTAACAATCCACCCTTAACATCATTTAGATAAAAGGATATTTAACCATTTTGCCGCCCAAAAAAAAAAAAATTGATGGCGCAATAGCGAACATTCAGCCGGCCCCAATAAGTCATTTCATTACAAGGTGATATCATTCGCATGTCCACTTGCTTGGGCTCTTGTCCTTATCCTGGCCGACATTCCTTCCACGTTTACAACGTGCACATATTTATTTCATTATTTGTCTTGCTATCTCTGTATGGTTTTATTTCTATATCAAAACATTTATACATGAAAGAAACTTTAGAAAACGACAACTTAATCTTAGGTGTTTTTTTACTACTTAAATGTGTTGTTTTTCCACGAACAACATGATAGCTTAATATCATTGTACTTTCTTGTTAAGTGATTAATTTTGGATTCAAATTTATAGAAAACCCTTAATATTCATTTGTTGATATTAAGGAGATTAAAGATTAGAGTAAATTGTATCAATTATCACAAAAAAAAAAAAAAAAAAAAGTGGTGGTCATTTTAGCTATTTTTGGTTTATGTCCAATGCTTTGTTGTGTCTTTCTTGTGCATAGTAATATAGAATTGTTTGAAACGGGTTAGGGGTGCAAAGGAAGTCTTGAGGCGCCAAGATAACCTAGTGTCATTCTCCTCACTTGTTAAGTGAGCGATCTTAAATTCAAGTTTACAGAAAACTCTTGACACTCATTTGTTGATATTAAGTAGATTAGGGGTTAGTGTAAATTCCATCAATTGTCTAAAAAAAAAAAAAAAAAAAAAAAGAAAGAAAGAATTGGTGGTCTTTCTAGTTGTTTTTGGTTTTTGAGATGTGTGTGCGTAGTAATATACAAAGGAAGTTTTGGGCGCCAAAAGAGGCCCTTAAACTAAAATGTGACCCCACTAGGCATTCAGGCCCAATCTAGACTAAAATGTGACCCAACAGGTAATGAAACCTATTATTGTGGGGATCTACTCGAACCTGGAGCTTTCCAGACTTCCAGTTGAGTTGGTTAAGTCTTCCTTGCAGCGGATTCACATTTGGTGTGCATGCCAAACCAGCTAGGTCAACACGAACTTAGTGAAAAATAAAATACTGTAACAAATAATAGGATAAATTACATTATAGATTCTAAAGTTTAGGTCAAGTTTCATTTTAGAGTCAAAAGTTTAAATTTCATCAATTCAATATCCAAAGTATTAGTTAAGTTACAATTTGGGACCTGCCGTCAATATTTTTTGTATTTTCCCTATAAAAAATAATAGGGTAAATTGCATTTTAGAGTTCAAAGCTTTGGGGACCCTGAATCGGGTGATGTTGTTCCATTATTGTTTATGTGTTGTCTGATTTCTTGACCACACAACCTACTTTGCCTTTTTTATGAGTTTGGAAATCCTATTTTACCCCATCAATATTTAATAAACTTTTATATTTTGATCAGATCTAAATCACTCTGCTATTAGATTTGTGGTTTTGTAAATGAAAAATATAAAGGTGTATTAGATTTGATAGGGGTAATATAAAGTTTTCAAACCCATAAAAGAATATAGAAAATTTAGACAACAAGTCCCAAATTGCAACTCAACTAATAATTTGGATACTGAATTAAATTAATTTAGATTTTATAACCTTAAAATGAAACTTGACCTAAACTTTGAACCCTATAAGTGTAATTTACTCTAAATTATTTAGGTGGGCTGACACTCAATGTGCTGAATGATTAAGGGGTAAAAGTATGCGATGACATGGTGCACCAAGAGGGCCTGACTCGGCCCATACCATCTCTACAAACATGGTCCACCAAGAGAATCTTGTGTAGAAACCAAGCTACACATCCCATCCTACCGAACCCATTTTTCATTTTTGACCTTTTGCCCTTTTGGACTACGCCTACCCAACCAACCGTTCACATATGATGTTTCTACCACCACACCAAGAGGAGAAGATTGGGCTTGGGACGATTGGGCAGACAGGCTCAATCCCAGCTCAAAAGCAGGCCAAAAAAATAATGGGCCTGGATCAAATCCCATTACCTTGGAAAGGGCTGAACTTAAAATTATGGCTGGTTTTGGATCAGGAACTCCCAACTGAATTGGCAGTTTGTCCTTCCCTTCACACCATCTCCTCTGATTGCCATCTCTTCATGGGTTTTTTGAAGCCATGCTCACTTATGACTTATCCCATATGTAAAGAGGTATTGGGCTCATAAACCAACTTATCACAGTTGCTTATACAGATGGAATTCAAGCAAGTGGGACCAAACTGCATTAGGCAAAAACAACATTGCCAATGCAGAGTGCCCATTCATGCAGAAGGATAATGGATTTGCACCAACTCTGCTGTTCCACATTTTAGAATTTAGAATCGAAACTGGCCCACCAAGTATCAATTTACCTTGTTTGGTCCGTGGCCCATTGATGTCCTCACTCGGGCTGTAACTATGGTCGGCTAGGTACCTAACAATTGGATTTTTAAGGTGAAAATGATTAGGGAATGGCTATTGCAACCCCCATTCTTATCACCCCACCCCCTATCTTTTAGGTTATTAAGGTTTTATGCAAAATATAAAAGGTTTTTATGAAAACCAGCTGAGTTGTCCACTATAAAACATCATTTTGAACAACTTTGTAGAGGAAAGTTTTTCCTAAATCTATCGTTTAAATATACTTTTTAACTATTTATAGCCTTTATTTCATTTTTTGCCAAAAAGTCTACCTAAACGGTAGATTTTGGAAAAATTTTCTTATGCAAAGTTGTTCAAAATGATGTTTTCTAATAGACCAAGTGATTGGTTTTTGCAAAAACCTTCTATATTTTTCATAAAATCTTAAAAACTAAAAAGAAAGGGGTGGGGTTATAAGAATGGGGGGTTGTAATAGCCGTTCCCAAATGATTATCATTTGGATGCGACCAGAAATGAGTCTTCTAATGGAAGTTCATTCTAATAGTTCATTAAGCCACAACTCCGAGGAGTAATTTAGCTGATTTAGGTACCTATGCCCTCGTACTCCCAAGGAGTCAACCATCCATTCAGATTTTTTGAATGGTTACACGGTCAAGTGGGAGGTGGCCTTACTTTTGAGACTTGGGAATTACCAGGCCAAAAGTTTGTATATCTCAGGGTGATAGCCAAAAAGCCGATTAAGCTTTAGTATGGATCTTGGAAAGTGCAAGGGAGAGAAGAAAATTGATTGAAATTGCTTAGGAAAGTTAGGAAACCATTTCTTCCAAGTATTTTCATTTCCTTTCCTTTCTTTTCCCTGGATACACAAAACTGAAGTACTTTTTACGAATCCATCAAATTGTGCCTTTTTCTTATAAATTAAAAAAAAAAAATTCTAAGAATTCCACAAGAAGACTTTTTTCTTTTTGGTTGAAACAAATGAAGCCTTAAGCTCAATGAACCAAATTATATTTCCAAAATCACTTCATGGGCATTCATTCGTCAATATTGGGTAGAATACTAGAGATTACTCTGCAAATAACAGAAAAATGAACAGCAACACCCAAAAAGGTTGATATCAACAATCCTTTGCTAATCTTGATGATAATTCTTTTATGATATATTTGGATAATTGTGAGTAGAAATTAAATAATTTTTTCTGATCACTCTTTTGAAACTCGTTGAGTTACCAATCAACCTGCTTGAATTGATTGGATTTTGAGTAGGAGTACTTCAGCCCTCCTTGATCCTCTCGATAATTTATTCATCATCCTTGGCTACTTCATTCAATCAACCCCTCTATGTTTTTCCAGACCAAAGTTCATTCGATCATCTTGTGATAAAAGGAGTTTTAACACTTGGATTTGTGCATGATTTTTCAATCCCCTGAGATTCACCGTGATCGAATAATTGCAAAAATCATTCATTGAATTTTTCAGTCCCCTAATGCTTTAACCCTTCGATTTGCATACCCTTATATGATAATACTCTAAGAATAAATTTCATCATCCCAAAGAGTTTTTTTATTGCAATTCAATGAGTCCTCAAATCACGAGCCTCTAACACGTGGATATGCTCTTTCTTTGTTACCACTTCGGATATGCTCTTAATATTAAAATTGAATATCATGATCAACCCTTTGGAATATATATATATATATATATATATATATATAGAACTAGTTAAAGGTTGTTTAGTCGGATTTGGCCAACTCCATTATAGGGTAACTCAGTTTAATTTTACTATTATCATATTACAAATTATGATTAAAGAATTGACTCTTTAAAGCAAATCCCTGTTTTCTTCTACAATAAGTCTTTTAGTACCTAAAATAAAAATGGAGAGAATAGTCTGCTATAATGCGCTGGGAAGCGGCTTGCCGTAGCATGAAATCACCTGATTATGGTGTTTAGGCCAATCATTATACTTTTGAATCTCCCCTTTTTTTTTTCAATGGAAGTGGGAAGCAACCCCATTAAGCGATGGCTGTCAGCCTCTCCAATAGAACTATCCCACCTTTAGTTCATTCAACTTCGCACTTGCTATTGTGCGCTAATGATTAAGGCTCATATTAGCCTCTCCAATAGAAAATGTCGGTAAAAGGAAAAGTGCACCAATGAGGAAACGCCGCGTCAGATTTGAGCAATTCCCCATATGCGAAATCAAGACCCAATACCTTTTGAAGAGTGGGCATCTTTTGCTTTGTGCTCCATCATTGAGGTCCCCTCTACCCGACATAGATTCGCATTTATGGGCTCGACCTCCCTTGGGCCTTGCCTGGAAGGCCCATCCCCATCAGGCTGTATTTGACGCGAAGTGTCAAACCTGGTCTTTCTTTTTTGGGTTTGTGCGGTGTCACGCCATGTCAAAAGAAACGATACTTTGTAAAGATGGATGGCACCTAAAGTATTTTGGTGTGAGAGGGAATCAGGCCAGATATATTGTCAGACATGATTTTGTTGCTTTGGTTCACATAATAAACTTTAAATTTATTTTCCATTTTTTAAATGAAATTGTTTATTAGCCCCCCTAATGTGTTTCACAACAAGTTTTTTTTTTTTTTTTAAAAGGGGAAATACTATTGCCCGTAGGGTTATAAAAGAAATCAAGTTATTTGGGCTTCAACCGAGATTAAACTTCGTTTAAACTTACTCATGAGATAAATGAGTCAATCTCAAATTTAATTTTGAGCTCGGTTACAAACTCGAGTAGATTATTACTCATCTTGATATGCTCATTAATATCTAAACTATTTGAGTTCAACTCGACAACCCTTTCAAGGTCGTTCATAAGCTAGCCAAATTTATTATAAAACCCCTTTATTAAAACTTGTTAATTCATCGAACCAAGTGAGTTATAACCCATGTATTCGTTATAACCCATGTATGCTACTTCCGTGTTTACAATCCTTTCTCAGAGTCTTTAAAAACACATTGCTAGAGCCTAACTACCCAAGAACCTAATAAGCTTGAACATCCATTTAAAACAATTTTAATACTATTTTAATACTTGTAACCGGTCATTGAGTTGAAGTCCTTCTTGATTATGAATCTCTTTCTTGGGCATTCGAACTATTTTAATACTTGTAACCGTTCTTTTGTTCTTTTTGTAAATGCCTTTAACCTTTAAAGGGGTATTTCCTTAGTGCTTGTATATGTCTTATGTACTTGGGTTAAGCCTTTTGTTATTAATATACCTTTACTTCATCAAAACAATTTGGTTTAAAAACACGATTCTCTCTCACTGATAAACACATGTCCAATATGTGAGTTTTAATTATGTGTTATTTATGAACATGTACCTTGAGGTCCCATATTCTAATCTAATTGCATATTTCAATATTGCCGAAAAATGTCAGTGTTTTATTATTTAAAGAAGGTACATTTAAATTATGGAAGGAGAGGGAAAATAGTTTGATTGTGGCATTATCCCCATACTCAGGGAGCTTTACCTCAACTGATCGCTAGTTCCACCAATGTATTACAAAAATACAGAGCTGTACTTGTGTGCCTTCCTTCACTTATTTTTTCGTAATTTAATTTTAACAATAATAAACTAATTAGTAATTACTTTCCAAAATGGTCCCGACCTTCATGATGCAAATTCCCCAATACGATTTAAATATTTGCAAATTAATCCCAGCTTATCCTTCTCCATCCACCCAAGAATTTTGTTATAGTTGTGCCATTTACAAGAATCTGAAAACAATGAAATTCAACCCGAGGGTTGGCTGAGTGGTAAGGCATCTTAGTCCCAAAGTGGCTACCTAACTCGAGTGGAAGGTGAAAGATTCTGAGTTCGAGCCCTAGTACCTTAAAAAAATCTCAGACCAGTGGTTTTTATCTTCCCGCACGAAAGTTTTGGCGATACATTGGGTTTTGACCAAAAAAAAAAGAAGAAAACAATGAAATTCCGTACATGCAGTACAAATTTAGACAAGTGAAATCCACCACCATATGATGGTCCAGCAAGGCCAATCGAAGGGACGGTTATAATCATTTGAAACCATGTAGACATGAAATAATTTCATATAGGAAAATGCTATTTCATCAATCTTTTGCCACCTACCTTATATGTCAAAAATGTAGCAATCATGTGAGGCCCAACGTAGAATAAAGAAAAATTACCATATATGGATGAGTAGGAGAATGTGGGTGAAATAGTATGGTCCTTTCATATATTTTTGATAGAGTAAACCAGGATAGTCCAGTGAGGTAGAGAAATTATCAATATAATTGGTTTACTACACAGCGGGAAAACTTAGATGGCATGATTCCATTACTTCAATGCATCACATCAGCACACCACATGGTGTTCGGGCTACATGGAATAATTTCTTAGTAAGGTGAGAATTTGATCCTAATTATCCAATTTTCGGACTTAAAATTAGACAGGTTTTTTATTTTTATTTTTTTTTTGGGGAGGGTGACTATCGTCTTAATGTGTCCGAATCTTTGACTCAATTATTTCCTAGTGTTAAGTAAGGTCATTGCCCACTTGAGTGCATAATCAACTAAAAAACCTTGGATGAGTGACAAGTTTTTTGAGAGTACAAGAATTTAAAACAAATACCTTCCACATACTTATGCGATACACCAAAATCAGTAAAATCTAACTATTGAGGTTACTTAGATTGGATGGTTCCACACTTCCCGCATCCACCATAGCCTGCCCAACATCTTCCGGACCTATTTTCTTTGCTGGCAATGGTAAGTGAATAGTCTCGTTTGTTTTGCAGTTAAAGAAGAAAATATATGCCACAGTACCAATATGGAGCTAGTGGATGTAGCACCACTTTGGAAAAGTGTTTGGGTCTAGGTCTAGGTCTAGGTCAACTTGTTTCATACCTGGACTAGTGTGGACACTTGGCAAGTTGGCTATGTGCTTGCATGCCCCAGATCATATATATCAAAACCCCTGGGGACGTAATGCGCATGATGGTGAGGCGCGCACCATCATAAAAAATCATACACATACACCAGACTTTGCTAAACATGCATGAGTTCTTCACCCACAAGGCCACAAGTCATCATATGCAAAAATACATGCCCGTGAGACAATTCTGCATGGTGGTTGATGGTCATATGTAGCCATTATATGATCAGGGCTGTGTGAGCATCAAAGAGAAAGAGACAACTGATCGCATCAAAAGGTCCTGATAGAGTGACGGATGAGAACATATGGAGATTAGGATGAGATGCAGTTTATTCAAATATACCTATCTTTATGTAAAGGAAGTTACACTGATATGTCATATTCTCTACGAGCCTTAGTGGGTATAAACGAAAAGCCTCTTTATGCCAAAGATATGCACCACCCCCTCTCTCTCTCTCTCTCTCTTATCAGTACACCACTGCACGAACCTCCTTTTTCATCATCACAACCTTATTACTGCTGCTGCACCCAATGATCCCCTCAATCATCCCATTTATATACTTCTCTCCCTCTCCTCCTCCTCTGCGACAACCACCACAACTACTACCGTCCCTTTTTTTTTATTTCTCTGCAACGACCATATGGCTCTTCAGTATAACTTTTTCCTTTTTGTGTTGCTTCTTTCTCTTTCCAACCCTTGTCAAGCTGCCATTTTTAACCAATCCCACTTCTTCACTCTCATGAAGAGTTCTCTATCAGGTAAGTCCTTGTCTGATTGGGATGTTAATGGGGGGAAACCTTTCTGTAACTTCACTGGAATCAGCTGCGATGAAGAAGGGTATGTTGTAAAAATTGACATCAGTTGGTGGTCACTGTCTGGCCGTTTCCCTGAAGATGTGTGCTCTTACCTGCCCAAATTAAGAGTTCTCAGTCTCAGCCACAACAAACTACATGGCAACTTCCCCGACAGCATCCTCAACTGCTCCCTCTTAGAAGAACTTCAAATGGGTTCTACTTCTCTTGCAGGGACACTGCCTAATTTTTCTCCAATGACATCTCTCCGGTTTCTTAACTTGTCATACAATCTTTGGACAGGGGATTTCCCCTTGTCTATAGCTAACCTCACCAATCTTGAGGTACTCGACTTCAATGAAAATGAGGGGTTCAACCTATGGCAACTTCCAGAGAGTTTTTCACAGTTGGCAAAGCTCAAATGCATGGTCTTGACGACGTGCATGCTGCGTGGTCGGATTCCTCCGTCGATAGGAAACATGACGTCCCTCACCGATCTTGAACTGACAGGGAATTTCCTTGTTGGTGAGATTCCTGCAGAGATAGGGTTGCTGAAGAACTTGCGGCAGCTTGAGCTTTACTATAACCAACTAGATGGTGAAATACCCGAGGAACTTGGAAATCTGACAGAGCTTATTGATTTGGACATGTCAGTCAACAAGCTGACCGGAAAACTGCCAGAATCTATATGCAGCCTTCCCAAACTTCAAGTCCTTCAGCTCTACAACAACAGCCTCACAGGAGAAATCCCGGGTGTTCTTGGAAATTCAACAACCTTGACCATATTGTCACTCTACGACAATTCCCTGACAGGAGAAGTTCCCCAAAACCTTGGCCAATCATCGGCTATGACTGTTTTAGAGATTTCAGAGAATAATCTATATGGTCATTTGCCTGCGGAGGTTTGCAGGGGAGGTAAGTTGTTATACTTTCTAGTCCTAGAAAACAAGTTTTCTGGAGAGTTACCTGTGAATTATGCAAAATGTGAAACCCTTGTACGGTTTCGAGTTAGCTCTAATCACTTGGAGGGTTTGATACCTGAAGGACTTTTTGGTCTTCCCCATGTTTCAATTATCGATTTGGCTTCCAATGGTTTTCATGGTCAGATTGCCAAAACAATTGGACATGCTAAGAACTTGTCAGAATTGTTCCTCCAAAGCAACAGAATTTCAGGGGTTCTACCTCCTGAAATCTCTCAAGCTAGAAATCTGGTGAAGATTGATCTCAGTAACAATCTCCTGTCCGGTCCAATACCTTCTGAAATCTGCAATCTAAACAAGCTAAATCTATTGCAGTTGCAAGGCAACAAGTTCAATTCTTCCATCCCCAAGTCACTTTCATCTCTAAATTCTCTCAATGTTCTGGATATGTCCAACAACCTCTTGACAGGGAAGATCCCAGAAAGTCTCAGTGAATTGTTACCAAACTCTATCAACTTTTCAAACAATTTACTCTCTGGTCCAATTCCTCCTTCATTGATAGAAGGAGGGTTGGTAGAAAGCTTTTCAGGTAACCCAGGTCTCTGTGTTTCGGTCAATCTTAACTCCTCAGATCAAAGTTTCCCCACATGTCCAGGAACTTACAACCGAAAGAGGCTAAACAGTATCTGGGTGATTGGTATCTCAGTAGTGATTTTTGTTATTGGAGTGGTCATGTTTCTAAAACGTTGGTTTAGTACAAAAAGGGCCATGGCGGAGCATAATGAGACCTTGTCTTCATCTTTCTTCTCTTATGATGTAAAAAGCTTCCATCGAATCCGTTTTGATCCACATGAGATTGTTGAAGCCATGGTCGATAAGAACAAAGTGGGGCAGGGGGGATCCGGGACAGTGTATAAAATTGAGTTGAGCAATGGGGAAGTAGTTGCTGTGAAGAGGCTGCGGTGTCAAAAAACGAAAGATCCTGCTTCAGAGGATCAGTTGGATTTAAACAAGGAGTTGAAAACTGAGGTTGAGACTCTGGGAAGTATACGGCACAAGAACATCGTCAAGTTGTACTGTTACTTCTCAAGTTCGGATTGCAGCTTGCTAGTTTATGAGTATATGCCAAATGGAAACCTCGGGGATGTCCTTCACGGTGGTCGGATCCACTTGGATTGGCCAACCCGTCATCAGATTGCTCTGGGGATCGCACAGGGTTTGGCCTACCTCCACCATGATCTGTTGCCACCTATCATTCACAGAGACATCAAGACAACCAATATCTTATTAGATGTCAATTACCACCCCAAGGTTGCTGACTTTGGCATAGCCAAGGTTTTGCAAGCAAAAGGAGGGAAAGATTCCACCACTACTGTTATTGCAGGGACCTGTGGTTACTTGGCCCCAGGTAATTTTCTGATCCCAGTCGATTCCAATTTGATTACATATTTAAAGGAAAGCAATTCTTTGTCACCTTACCGAAAAAAGGCTGCCACCATTCTAAGATATACCTCTAAGCTGTTCAGAGTTTTACCTTTTAGACTTGTGGTTAGAATTTCAATCTGCATACCTGTGCATTTAGTAGTTGTATTTAAGGATTTTCAAAGACTAATACTTCTAGAAGTTGCATACAATGCTTTGAAGTGTCTTGTTTGTTTGTTTGTTTTTTTTTTTTTTTTTTTTTTTTTTTTTTTTTTTTTTTTGCGAGACACTAGTTTTTAAAGTGACGTCTTGCTTTTCTCAGTATGGTAACAACTTGGGTCCTCATACCATATGGAAACTGGACATGCTCATTATTGTTTATGAATTAGTCCTAGCATTGGAATCAACTTTCAGATGCATTATCACTTAAAACTTGTTCTTTTAGTTCAACATAGTAGTTTATTCAACTCACTTTGATATGTTTGTTTGTTCAACTCAGTTTATTATATTCATCAACTGATTGTTTCATTTATTTATTGATCCTATGACAGAATATGCATATTCATCTAAGGCGACCACCAAGTGTGATGTCTACAGTTTTGGGGTAGTCTTAATGGAATTGATAACTGGGAAGAAGCCAGTGGAGACAGAGTTTGGAGAGGACAAGAATATTTTATATTGGGTTTCAACCAAAGTGGACCCCAAGGAAGGAGCTATGGAGGTTTTGGACAAGCGATTATCAGGTTCGTTCAGGGACGAGATGATTCAGGTGCTTCGTATCGCTATTCGCTGCACCTGTAGGGCTCCCGCACATCGCCCAACAATGAATGAGGTAGTCCAGTTGCTGATCGAAGCGGACCCACGCAGATTGGATTCTTTCAAGTCATCAAACAAGATCAAAGAAACGCTTAATGTCACCAAGACAAAGAACCCCCATGAAATATGATTACATAAGGATTTTTGTGGGGCTTAGGGTGAAGTAATATAGCATATATAGTACAGTAATGTCTCTAATCTATTGAGAGACTCTTCTTAAAGAACAATTACCCTCTTTTGTTTTTCTTTATTTATAAAAGAGTAGTGGATAGCTTCTGTCTTTTCCTTTCTTTTTTCTCATTTTTCTCCTGTAAGGATTTGAGGAATTTAATCACTATACCTGCTTTATACCAACGCATAGCATCTATATTTCATAGACCTACATAGGAAATCATTCCCTAGCTTTTGAGAATTTGTTTTTTCCTCTTTATCTTTGCTCTTTATTTCATGAGAGTGATCCAAAGGAAAGTAGACTCCAGAAAAGGTAGAGATATTAGGGAAGGGTGGAAGGTTGTGATTTGCATGATTTGCAAAGGGCTTTCTTTATGCACCAAAGTGGGTTCCTGATTCTGAATTTAAAATACAGGCATGATTCGTTTGTGGAGGGCCCTCTTCATGCTGAGTTATCCACTGGAAAAAGATGAAGGGGGCTGATTAACTGATGAGCATCTTTGTCTCCATTTTAAGTGAGAGACATAAGAGAAAGCAGAAGCTTTTTATTTTAATTTTATTTATCTTTATCTTTTTCCTGTTCCTTCTTTTCTTATGTGATCGAGTTTGATGGGATTGGAGGTGTAAGGATAAAAAAGCACCAAGCTTGTTTCACCGTTGATAGTGAACCATGAGACTCCACTGACAAATTGGAGCACCCTTTGTTTATTGAAAGTGTTACTGGGTGAGACATGGGACTCTTCCATTTCTCCCAAAAGCATTTCTACTAATTGCATTTTTTTTATTTTTATTTTAATATTGTAAGTAGTTTTACACTGCTATAATAGCTAGGGCACAGCTCTTCCCCCACAGCATCAATATGCCACTGCGGAAGAGCATAGGAGGGAGCGGCCAAATGACCCTATTTGGCCCAACTAGTCTATCTTTCCCAAGTCTTTTGTAGCTAATCCCCCCTTGAATGCACAAGACTCAGTTTAAGGTAATTAGTTATCTCTCTATTAACTTAGTCTCCTATAAGCAAACGACCATAAGTACACTCTTAGCTCTTTAAGGAAGTAGGCTTGAGTCCCTATTGATAATCTTAGACCTCTCATTAGGACTTTCCAATATATTGCTAGCGGAGAGAGATGCGACTATGTCAAGATTCAGAATCGATTCATTTTCCAACAGCAACTTGTGACAAGCATAAGGCATGACAACACGTGCACATGTTTGTGTTTGCGTTTGTCTAAGCGAATATATGTGCACACACTCATAGGTGTGTGATCCCAATTATGCAAGTGGTTGGTGGGGTACCCTCAAAAGAATGAGATTCGTGGAGACAAATATTTCTTTTGGCATAATGGAGAGCCCATAAAGAAAAGTGAGAAACACATTGATGAAAGAATAGTTCTTGAACAAAAAATGGCAGACTAGCTAGGCAAGCTTGGCCCTGATTAGAAGTTTCTTTTTGGGACAGATGTGTCCTTCAAAAGTACAAGAAGCGAAAGATCAATAATATGCATAAAGCAAATTTAGTGCATATTTTCTAAAAGCTAGGATCATTGGTGCTGAAACATATTTCAGAAGTGCATTAATTTTCAAAGCAACTTTGCCTTGAAAAAGGACCTAATGATAACTTTCACTGAATTACATAGTCCCAGCAATTAAAGTAATCAATGTTTGTCAAAAGTTTACCTGTTTGTACCACAAGGGATCCACAATATGAATGCGATTCCACTTTCTGAAATGGCAAATTAATATAGTAAATTAGTAATTGTTGGCAAAACACTGACATGGCCAAGCAAATCCAAACAATACACGATATCAACAATCGTTATTGATTTCATCAATAATGCACTAAAAAAATAGACACCATGAATGGCAATGATTATTTTATTAATGTAATGAGTGTGTTTAACATGTTGAGAATGGTGGTGCACCACGGTTGAGGTGGTTTAATTGGGTTGACAATGGTGCCACGAAGTGCTGGTAGCATGAATAATCTTTTACCACCCTAATAGAAAAAATTACCAATAGCCAACAAGTACGTGATTCAAAAGGGCATTGCTATTTATCACGCCCTCTCACAAGGGACATCCCTACACCTTGTGTGAGAGGGCAGGATAGGGGCCGTGGGAAGAATGTTTTTTTAATTCAAAAAATGCTGTTCTAACTGTATTTGGTATACTACTGCACTGTTCTTTTAGTCTTTTACTACTGGGCTTTCACCCTTTGTGTTTGAAGGGGACGTAGAAGAAAGGCTGTACACCAATTGCACTGGTTATAGAAAAACTCGAAGTAATTATGAGCTTAAACATGATAATGAAATTGATTACTTATTTGACCAACAAGGCACTAAAAAAGTAGACACCATGAATGCAATTTTCTATTGTGAATGCAATGAGTGTGTTTTCATAGAGTTCAAAATGCTCGTATAACCCAGTAAGAGGTTTTAGGAGCTGACGGGTGCTGGTGGACTTCTCTTTGTTGGCTCCATTGGCTATTCATTTAGGCAATTTCCCAAGCATGTGATGTGCACTATAGAAGGAAAAAATAATAATAGCATATAATATACTCAACATATACAGATAATCGACATATACAGAGTCACAAAAAACATGGTTAGACCCATTAACTATAATAAAATTTGCAGTGAGCTGTGCAGAAATTTTTTCACCTGAAAGGATTGTAAGATCAAGTTGGCATTCGTTTTGGTGTAGCGAACGCTTGTGAGATCAACCTTGCACGAAGTCCAAGCCCAATCAACATTTCCGCCCCCACCGGTGCCAATGTCAGTGGTGGGCTGGGCCACACGGAAGATAATCCAGTAGGCCCCTGCTCAGATATATTGGCGGGAACGGCTATTGCAACCCCCCATTCTTATATGCCCACCCCTTTTCTTTTAGTTTTTAAGATTTCATGAAAAATATGAAAGGTTTTTGCAAAAACCAATCACTTGGTTTACTAGAAAACATCGTTTTGAACAACTTTGCAGAAGAAAGTTTTTCCAAAATCTATCGTTTAAGTAGACTTTTTGGCAAAAAATGAAATAAATGCTATAAACGGCTAAAAATTATATTTAGACGATAGATTTAGGAAAAACTTTTTTCTATAAAGTTATTCAAAATGATGTTTTTATTGGACAACATGACCGGTTCTTATAAAAACTTTTTATATTTTGTATAAAACCTTAAAAACCTAAAAGATGAGAGGTGGGGTAATAGAAATGGGGGGTTGCAATAGCCGTTCCCTATATTGGCCAACACGAAGCCCGTGCACACATCAATGCCCATCGATGGATGGATGGATGGTAACCAAAAAAAAAAGGAAAAAAAGCACTCGTTTTGGCAATTGAATGCTCGAATTTCTAATTTTCTATTGTCTAGAGATTTACCCCCACCAGAAAATTTCTTAATGCCTTGATATCGATGATGCTTCCGTCACTGAATATCGTTCTATGGGATTTGCCGGGATTTGTACCATTAACTGTTCAGCACATTGAGATCCAAACCCATTGTCCATTTCTTCTATAAGTGTGCATTTGTGTGTCCATTTCTCCTATAAGTGTGCATTTGTGTGTGTGTGTGGCTACATATATATATATATATATATATATATATATATTGAAAATTTGAGTAAAATGTAGAAAATTACCCCAAGTGTTGAAGGTAAATTTTGGTATCTAAATTTAAAAGGTGTCAATCCATTATTTGAAAATATTCAACTTGATCTAAATCTAGAGGAGTGTTGAAATCTAATGAGGAATCTGCATAGAAAGAAAAAGAGAGATGATAAATTGAGAGTTTTAAATCTGGGTAAAAAAGCATAATATAGACTTTGGATCCTGAGAGGTGCACCCCAAAATAGGGCATTCATGTATAAAATAAAGGCAAATATGATATATTTTAAGAATTGTTGGTCAAATAGTTGAATTCTCATTTGTTAACCAAACAGTAGGTTACGACAAGTCCCAAATTAGAATACATTTGAAATTGTGGGTACCTATTTGACATTTTTTAAACTTGGGGAAGTTTTCTGCATTTTCTCAAAAATACTTCAACTATCCCATGGAAGAAATGTTTTTGCACAATGCCTATTTACTCCTTTTATTAAAAAAGGCAGAATCATATATGGTCATGCGCCTACGATGGACTGATGCAATGCAGTGTCGCCGGATAAAATATTTTATGCACGTTATTACAAAACAAGTGAGCATCACTTACATGAGTCCTATTAGAGACTTAGAGTAGGGTTATGTGTGCCTAAATTTTGGAAATGTCTCAATTGACTCAACATTCTCATTTAAGGGTGATGCATGTAAGAAGAGTAGGATAGTTATAGTGTTCCCAGTGTTGGAATCTATAGCGTTTTCTATTTTGTTAATTGATGTCCATTTTTGACTTATTATACTATCTAAAATCTATATATCGAACACGTATTCACATACTTGAGACAGTGAAACATGTCTTAATATGCCTAAATTTTAATTTGCTCCCACAATTATTTCATTTCATTTATAACACATTTGTTTGGTTGGAATCGGAGAAAATTAAAATATAATGAATGAAATTTGAATAACAAATGCAATCATTCGCCATTGAAATCATTCCATTTTAATTCGATTCCAAACAAACATGACATTACTTCAATCCCTTACCCTTCGTAGCAAATATGCTCCAAATCTCTTCTGCCAAACTATTGCAAATGGCCAAATCAGTCATTTTTCATTGTAAATGCCTTTCTTTGGTGAAACATAATCCAAACACAAGGTGCCATCAAAAGAAAAATTACAAGCACAGGGACGGGGGCGGCGCACAGGGACTCTTTGTCGGGCTCTATGTTTCCACCCTTTCAAAGTCCAAAACACTGGCCGTTTTAAGGTTCTTTAGATAAAAAAGGCGCTGCCCCTATTTTTTGGGGTTGGTTGATAGGGAGAGGCCACTGTGGCCTGTGGTATAGGGCTTCTTTTAATGTAACCAACCAGTGACGTTTAAGGCACAACAGCTTTTACCCATCGGACAGACACACTCAGACAGGACGGCTATCTTATTAGATATTTATTTCTTAATTACTAACATTTATTATGTGTAATTAAATTTTTGATTAATTACGCATATCTACCTTACCTATATCCATATTTCTTTCTGACTTTTTTTAGGAAATTACAAATTAATCTTGTTACAGGCAAATAACTATAGTTAGTAATCATTCTTATTTAAGTTAATAGTCATTTATTATTAAGTTAATAATAATTTGTATTACTGTATAATTATTTACTCGTGGTTGGACCAATATGCAAGTCTCCTCTTTTATTTATTTATTGGGACTGTTACAAAGCAGGACAATTTATTCTGATGGACAAGCCAAGCCGGATGGACAAACACAAATGAATGACTTTCGGAACAACAATTCTTTGGACTTTATGATCCGTATTTGTGTTGGTCCCACGCGCTTTTGTCATCTTAGATGATGAAAAAACTTCGTGGTGGTGGGGCTTCCCTGGAAGGATTATTTGTTGCAGTCTAGATCATCCCGCACCACCCCCAAAAAAAAAGAATAAACAAAAAAAAGAGAAGAAGAAAAAATGTGAACTAGTCTAGTATTATTTTGGCATTGTTATATACATTAAAATAAATAAATAATTTGTAAATGGGAGGAAGACGCGTTGCCACCCGTCTTTGTAGCCTACGGTTGAGGTGAGGTGTGGCCATGTGGGTGATGTGAGTTTCTTTTTTTCTTGAATACAATCATGCGAAGGTTTTTTTTTTTTTTTAAATTTATTTTAACTATTAGGGGTATCTCAGGTCTTATTCTCACCGAGGTTTTAGTTTAAACTATTCTCCTAACAGTTTGTGTGAGATGTCCTATGTCCACACAAATAACGATCTCTGCGAGGAATTGAAACGATAATCTCTGAGAAATACACCCAGGATTTGACCACTCAACCAATCCCACAAAGGCACAATCATGAGAAATTTGAACTTCTAATTTATCTCATCTTACATTTTACTTCATCCTGCCCTCACAATTAAATTAGTCCAAATGAGTACTTGTAATCTAAGTGTCGATATATATTGTTATTTAAACATATAAGTAGGTAAACATTTATTTCATTTTAAAAATAAAATGCAAATAAAAAAAGGGGAAATATAAAATAAATAAATGTGTGTGTGTGTGTATATATATATATATGAGATGATGATCATATAAGCACGTGCTGATATAATTTATATCAACACTTAGCATGGGAGTTGTATCTTATGCATTAATTGTATATGAGGTACATTTGACCAATACAAGGGATACAAACCCTAATACATAGTGTTGATATAACTTATATCAATACGTGCTGATAGGAAATATATATATATATATATATATATATATATATGTGTGTGTGTGTGTGTGGGAAATGAAAGTTGTTAATTAATTAAATCGGTTAAACCTGATGGATGTTGTACCACATATTTTATATTATTTTTTATTAAGAATATTAACCATATATTTTAGATGAAGCTGTAGATCGACTATCCTCATTTGTGTTACCAGCTAACAATAAAGCTCGCCCCACAAAAAATAATAATATAGCCGTACATTTTACCTTTATATATGTAAGCATAATGCAGGGGGGGAGGGGGGATTTAAGACATTCCCCTTATTTATTTATTTTTAAATTTTAATTTCATGTGAACAATACTCTTCACCGACTAAAATAGACAGCTCATGGCCTCTCAACCAAACAAATTTAGTATTTGCTTCTTTCGATCAAGTGAGTGATCTTCAATAATGTTGACAACTATAACATGTGACCACGTCTTTCTGTCTTTTTTTCCCATTTTTTTTTCTTTTTTTTTTTTGGGGTGGAGAGAGGGCAAGGGAGTAGAGCTGACCATGTAAACACAAAAGATGGAACTATTGAGTGTGGATTTGATGTTTGTGCCCACATCCAAGGACGTGACTATGTACAATATAACGTACAATATAACAGATAACATGCTAATTCTTAAATGTACATAACATCATATTGTGTATAATACTAAATCCAAGCCCAACAATTGAATGATAATTTATCCAAAAAAAAAAAAATTTTGAATGACATTTCAATATTTGCATTTTGTAAGGTGTAATACTATTTTACAAACATTCTCCACCTCATTGGAATGTACCAATTTTTCTTTATTCTATGCTTAATCTTATATAATTGCTTTTATCTATGTATTTTTAACATGTAAATGTAAAGTGTGTGATAAAAATAAAGGAATTAACAAATTTATTTTGGAAAAATGGTACAGAGGTCTCCGTGCTATCTTTTTCATTACCTTAAAATAAAAAAATAAAAAAAATAAAAAATCGATTGGACCAAGTTAAAGTGTGGGGTGAAACAAATAATGGCTGACTTGAAAGTCAAAATGCACTGCCATAGTGCCTGAGAGGTGGGTGTCCTTTGATGCAGTCTGCACGGTGTACCCATTTATCACTGCTATTTTTTATTTTTTTATCTACTTTTGTTTTCTTTTATTTCGATCTTCTTTTTGTTTTTGCTTTATTTATTTTGAAAATTTTCTAATACATTTGGTAAATGGGTTACATGAGAGAGAAAGAGAGAGAGGGGGAGAGACAAATCGGTGAGTCTCACCAAAAAAGGAACAATGAGAGAGTTGAAAATGGCTTTTCACCGGCCTTCCCCAAATCCAATAAGCCCAATGCCTGCCAAAAACTACCAATGAAAAAGCCATGAACCCCCCCTCTCATTCTCTCTCTCTCTCTCTCTCTTCCCTTTTTCTTCTTTATATAATAACTCTCCCCCTTTCTCTCTCTCTCTAAAAACTCTGCAGTGTGTGTGTGTCTCTCTCTCTCTTAAAACCCCAGAAACCAGACAAGGGCGGAGAGGGAGAGGGAGAGAAAGAGAGAGAGAGAGAGAGAGAGAGAAGCTGGGGCTTTGGCTTACCGTTCTTCTGCACTGCGAAAATGGCCGTTGAGGGTAGGTTCTTCACCACCACGATGTGCAATGACAAAGCTGCCCTTGGTCCGAAAGAGGTAACTTCCCACCGTTCCTTTCTAAATCGAAGGTCGTTTTTGTGCATTCACAGATGAGAAGGCGTACAATGTAGCTCTCCCTCTCTCTGTATATTGCATGCGAAAAGGCAGACAGGATGGAGCCAGGCATTATATATATTTTCATATATATACCCCCTTTTTTCTATTTGACAGTTATTATTTCCAGTTTTTTCTGCCTTTTTTTTTTTCCCCTTCTTGAGATTCTGAAAGAAGACGAGGAGGAGAAGCACAAGATTCGTCATCGATCATGGGAATGTGAAGAAGAAGTGAGAACACAGTGTGTGTGTGTGAAGCATTTTGGTGGGCTTCCCTTAATATGTATGTGGGTTGTTTGTACGCCTTACACATTTTCATGGTCGTTATAATGATGATGATGTATGCTTTTTTTTTTTCCCAATTTTCCATACATTGAGTTGATATGAAAATTATATGAATACATAGTTGTTCTATCTGTGATTTTGCCCATCATTTTTTTTCCCCTGCTTTTTTTTTTTTTTTTTTAAAAAAAAAAAATTTACTTTTAGACGTTAATGTTAGGTGTCAGAAGGAAAATGTCGAAAATGTGCGTATTTTCCATTTTCTCCTATATCTTTCCTTTTCCCGTTGAAGAAAATAGGAGGGTGGGCGGTCTTAGAAACCACCTGAGAAAAGGATTATTCCATTTTGCTTTTAATAGCATGTCAAATTAGTCTATTTGATCTATTGTAGGATTTGGAATTAGCACATGTGGTTCCAAAATGTTCTTAAGGAAATGGGGTTGGACTTCCTTAATATGGTGTAAATGGGTTTTATTTCAACTTTCTTTTCGCATTTCTTACTTGATTTGTATGCAATGAATTTGGGTTTTGATGGGTTTGTGTTACTTAAATCAGGGGAATATAGTAAGTGGAGCATTTTTTGACATTTTTGAGGATAAGGTTGACATGTATGAATGTTGACGAATGGTGAGGAGATGTGTTTGGAATTTTCCTCTCTATAATGCATATTTAGGTATTAGGTTAATCATTTGGTAATATAAGGTTCTGCATGTGGTTGATCATTCGCAGGGCACAGGTGATCCCTGTCATTATTCGCAAATTATATTCAATGTAAAAATCTCTCTGTTTTAATGGTGGAAATGTTGTCTTTCAATTTCAGCTTGTGCAATATATAGTTGTAGACCCGTGTCTTTTCAGTATAGAAAGTATGGTTTTAAACCCTAATGCATTTCCAAAACTCTGAAGAATCAATTTCTCAGACGTGGTAGCCAAAAATTTGTCCAAAGTTGGAGTTCAACCAGTGTATGACCAGTTAATGATCTGGTTTTAACCTTCTGCAAAAAATCAATAAACTTCCATCAATTAAGTCCATTTCCAAACCTAATGAACTTTAGTCTGAAGTATGAACTTCAAACCTTGAAACAAGCAAACTCAGAAGTTTGAGTTAACTGTCACCATGAACACCAGAAGAAGATTGCCTAGCTTTATGTGTGATATCTTTTTTAAAATGATGTAAAGGTTTAGATATTTGCTTTAATCTATTTCATTTTATTTTATTTGATCTTCCATAGGCTTGACTGGCTTTTCAAAATTTATTTCATCTTTTCCAAGTTTCAAACTCTTAGTTAACCATGCTTTAGCACCTAATCTTCATGACCTAGATGTCGTCCTTTCCTAGAGATTTTAAGCTTGGAGAACTTATGTTTAGTCAGGATACTGTTCAAGATAGAAACTCCTAGAATCTTGAAAATTTACTCACCGCCCTTTGATATTTCTTGCTGACAAAGATGGAGGGACCATGCAAACAGTTAGGAGTTATCTTATGTGTCAATTTATGGAGCCCTTTTTCTTTGGGGTGCAAGGGGGGCTGGGGGTTGAAATCTATGCAATTGTTGTCTGTGAAAGCAGATCTCTTTGCCCATCAAACACACCTATCAGATGAGGCTGATAAAATTTAGACCTTTTAGATGTTTTCCCCATGTGACTATTAAGATCAATCCTCAAATTGATTAATTGTATTTGCATATTTCCTTTTGGATTTGGTTGTCATCATGAGTATATTCTATGTCTTACATGTTAGATTGTGCAAATGTTTTTCTAGTTGATAATTTAGTTTGGCGTTGGGCAAATAGTAGGGACAATGAAGTGCTTTAACCAGGCTTTGGTAAGAAGAAGAAGAAGAAGAAGAAGAATGATATTGTGTTTGCTGCCCCCTTCTTGCTCCTTACTGCCTTGAATACATTAGAACTGCTTTGGTTGAATTAGTCCTTTTGCATTAGCGATTCTCTAACAATAGGTTGTTTGTACTTTATATATTCATCCGAACACACTTGTTCAAGTACTTCTATAGGGTTTCCTCTTCCCCTCACCCCTCCCCGGTTCATGTTTTTGCTTAATAGAACTACTAGATAATTTCATCCTCCCCTCATGTTGGTTCACATTTTTTCCCTGATGAAAATGAAGTCCTGGTAGAAAATCAGAATTGCATGCAGCGTGTGCGCGCTGCCGGGGGGGGGGGGGGTGGTTTGTTGGTTAATCCTACCGGTGCTTAGAAAATGCATTTCTTTTCCTTATAGTACTACGGGCTTGCAACAGCTTCTTCTCTGTACAGAAACTTGCTTGCCCGCATGGAGACATCACTACGGTTGGGCTATCAAACATGGGGTCAGAATTGAATTACGAGTCGGACCAATCTGTGAATCAAGCGTGGGTGCTAGAAACAAGTTTTAAAACTGCTATCTTCTTTATAATGTCGCATTTTTCATAAATTAATGGAGAACTCTTCTTACAAATCTGAGAATGAATTATTTCAACCACCTTCTGTTTGTTTTGTATCTGCAGGTATCTCTAATTAGTTTCTTATTATCCTTGTCTGCCAGGAAACGATACCTGTTTTCCATTAATTAGTGAACTATTTCCACAACTTCTGTTTGGCATTTACCTATGTCATGATAATTTTAGGTTGATAAGTCAATTTGTTGTCGTATCACATAAATTTGATGTACGCACCTATGGCATCCAGCCATTCACTTGTATTGACATTTTGTTTTGTTATTGATTATGCAAAAATGTTTTCAAATTTATGTGATCTTGCTCCTTTTTTATCCTTCTATCTGGCTAAGGTTCAATAAGTCTCAACTTTTTTCCATCTTAAGATTAGATTATACCTTTTTTAATTTTTTAATAAACATCTTTAGAAGTCCTTAATCTACTGATGGTTCTATACTTGCATATACTAATGCGCATTCTAAACGGCATCAGATCTTTAACAAAATGGAGTTGGAGAACAATTGCATTTGTATTTCATTTGTGCTCTGTGGTGGCTGTACATGTTCCTTGAGTTCATGAGACACAAGCTAGTTTTGTAAGGTGTATTCACCTGTCTCCTTGCTTGACATGTACTTCACTGAATTCATTTGATATATTTTCGGATGTCTTTTTTATTGAGTCTAATTTTCCAACAAGTAGAAGTAATCACTTGTTTCATTTGTTAATTAACCCTGCCATACTAAGACCTCTAGTTCTTTCTTGCTAGGCTTTTTTTTTGGGGGGGGGGGGGGGGGGGGGGGAGGGGTGTGTTTATCATAAGGTAATGCATGATAGGGCATGGAAAATTATGATTAATGCATGATACAGGTTCGTCAGTATGTTTACAACATTTGTGAACTGATCGACATTTGTGAACTGATCTTGAGACACTGTTAGCATTGTTGGATTTTTTTTAAAAAAAATTTCATAGGGCTCCAAGTAGTGCTTGATCAAGTATGCAATTTACAGTGATTCCAATAATAAAAATTTTCCAAATTATTTTAATAATATTTGATATAGCTGTTCTGTATGTTGTGTTCGCCAAAATCTTCATGTGGGAGCTGTGTCCTCTAATCCTCTTGGGATTGGGATAACCCTTAATGTTACAGCTTGCATCTCTTGTTAATCTATGGAATTTTTTTATACAAGGGCATAGTTAGCTTGGCTTGCCTCCGTACAGTGGAAAAAAGTTTCATGTGGACATGATTGAGGTCTCATTGAGATGGTGACGAAACGCTGACCTTTCTGGGTTAGGACTATAGATGAGCATAGGAAGTGCGAAAGAAGCAAGTATAAGAATAATTGGATTCTTTCCCTGTTTTGTTCTTTAATTTTTTTCCTTCTCTTGCTCTCTTTGCATCGTAGGCCCTAGCATAGCCAGCAGAGACATCCTAAAGAGGGCTTGGTCACGTGGTTGGACCAGGTCCATTGTGAGCACGTTGAGTTTTGTGGTGGATTTGTAATGCTGTTTGCCGTTTCCCAGATATGGGCCAATGCATCTCATTGAAAACAGATGAATTCCTTCAGTGCCTGGCCCATTTGGGCATTCAAATGGAAATTAAATTTTCAGAATTATTGTAAATTGTGACGTTCTTTTATTATATTCCCAACTCAACCCATCCATGCCCTGTGCCTACACTTTTGAGTTGGAGTTACATCTCGGCTGCGTCCCAAGGCAATTCCGCTCGTTCCTTTGCGTTAGATGTTGCCTGTGCAGGAAAAATGAAACTTGACGCTTCTCCTCTATTGCAGATTTCCTTGCCCAGCCTGCTTAATTCGGCCCAAAGGTCTGTGTGTGTGGCCGAGAGATGGATGCTCGTGTGGCCCAAATTTAATCGAAGATTATGCTAATACCATTTTTTGGGAGGGGAGGAGAGGGGAGGGGAGCGGTGGTGGTTTAAGTTGATTATAGATAATACCTGGCTACTTAAAGTAGAGAAGGGAACTCCTATTTACCTCCATTCAGCTGTCATCATGCCTCAAAAATAATTTAATGTGAATTGATCGTGTAACATGCATGTGTTTTTATCTACGTATTTATTTATTTTTAATTAATTATGACACTTGATATAGTATGAGTGCATGACAGGAGAAGCTCCTCCTCCACTACAAGTCTACAAGTTACCAAGTATTTCCCCTGGTTATTAGATTGAGATAGTATTATCTATCTTATATTACTTGTCTTTTATAAATAAACTCAATCAAATAATCTTGAAAGGGTAAACTGAATGGTTGTAGGATGGAATTCAACTTTTACCACTCCCTCTAAAGACCATCCTCATAGACTTTGTTTTATAATTACTCGTTGCATGTGGGATGAAAAACTATATATGCTTAAAGAATTAGTCAAAACCCTTTTTTTTGTATTTTTTTTTTTTTTTTGGTATTAGTTTGGAAATCACTAATCAAAGTGCAAATTTTCTAATATTTTAATTGATTATCGTATATTCAGTTTAGATAATAATATGAATATTAAAATGGGAAAATTGGCGATTAGTCCACTTTTTGGTAAAATATTGGCAATTAATCAAGTAAAAGTTTTTCTAAGTCAATTAATCAAGGAGACTGAACTTATTTATCAATTAGTCACACTTTTTTTTAAAATGCCAAGTTTACCTTATTATTACTAAGGGCACTCCCTTTTTTGTTATTAAGGGCACCCTATGTAACTAACTTAACCTTTTAGTATTATAATTTTTAAAAGCTTATAACTTATAATATACATATCCATTTTTAAAAAAATCATATTTTTGGAACCTACTCGTCGGCATCTTCGAAAAAAGATCCATATTGATTAGGTAATTATTAAAAAAATTAAAACTATAAAATTTTACTACTTGACGAATTAATAAATTTTATAGTGAAGTAGTAAAATTTTAGAGTGAAAGAGTAAAATTTTACTACTTTATGAAGTAAATTTTACAATGAAGTAGTAAAATTTTACTACTTTACCAAGTCTTTAACAACCAATGTTAATGAGTCTGTTGGCTCTCAGTTCATCATCGATGTTAATGTCTACTTGTTCTACACCACCCATGTCGCCCTTTACAATCGTTTCATTGCCTAGGGGTGGAACCATATGGTAAAACAAGGATTAACCTCACAATACCTTTGCTGTAGCTCCCTGATAGCAGGTTGAAAATTGCTTTGAGTGCTAGGGATTTGGAATTGGAATTGCTTGGGTTGGAAAACCAACATAGACAACAGCAATATTAGTAGCAATTGATGGATGAGATATCTAGTCTCTCCTCCCCATCTTGCTGGAGCAAGGACTTCAACAGGATTGGAGAATTGAAGCCCACAAACCTTAATAATCATCGTTTACGATCAGAAGCAAGTTGTATGATCTCGGCAACTTTTGCTTCTTCTCTGTACCAAAAAATCTTAACCTCATCAACAATTCCACCTACCGCCTCTCCATCTCTACCTCATATGCAACCATCTTCTCTACCTTCATCAATACTGTCAAGCATAAGAACCCCTCCATTGTTACGCTTTTATCAATCTGGGCTGGAGAGGCCCAAACAACTCAGTCCGTCCTTACTCAAATACCAAATTCTATAGCTTTGTCTTTAATGGTGAGCAAAGCTTTTCACAGGAAATCTTTCGTCTAGTCTTCAATCAAAATAGCTAGGCTTTATGGGTTTCAGGGGCTGGATTTATTGTGGGTTTGGCTTAGCACGGTATCCGACTTAATCAATTTCGGGTCTCTATTGGACGAGTGGTGAGCTGCTATCAATTCTGAGTCAAGAAAGAGGTAATCTGCTTCTCTTATGGCTGTTAGATAGGTGGAGAAGAAGGGAAAAAGAAATGAAGGTGAGGGTATTTTGGTCAATAATGACTTAAATGGACTAAGTAAGTTAAAAAAAATAGTTGGTTGATTATTTTCCAAATAAGTGTTATTTGGTGAACTGATGGCTAAATCCTCCTATTAAAATTAATCATTTATTTAGGGAAGGAAATAAAACAATGATGCTATTATTAGTTTAAGTCATCGGACTCAAAGTACTTAAATTTGAAAAGAGAATTTTCTGATAGAAGTTTTAGTTTTTTTTTTTTTTTTGGAAAAATCTAGTTGGCCATAAGAGGTACCTTCTTCATCTACCAAAAAACAAAAACAAAAAAAAAAAAAAAAAAAATTGTAAATTTTCCCTTTATTGAGCGCATCTACTAAGGAATTGGGCCCACTGATAGGAACGTATGATCCACTCCGTTGATGGGCCATCTGTCCAACAACATTGCATGTGCCTTGCTCTTTACTCGACAACATGGATTGTCACGTGGCCCACTAGATCACGAGCCTGCAAACTCATTTTATACGAATTGTCAAAGTTACCCTCCAGCAAGTGTGGCGGCCATTTCAAGAGAAAATGGTAGTGATGCAATTCATTGAACAATGAAGCCTATTTCCGTATCCAAAATCAAATATCAAAATCAGGCGGGGCAATAAAACCATGGTTAAAGAGTGGTTAAGGCCGGCCAGGCTGGCCAATAATAAATTAATAAGCCTTCGTCGCTGTTGTCCCTCTCCTACCGCGGTGAACTAACCCCGGTTAACAACCAGATTTTTCACTCCTTCCCCCTCCTATATATAAATCCATCCCTGTGATCTGGAAGCTCGCATTCGGGAAAGGCGTCTTGATAAACGCCCTTCGTCCATTTGCTTTCGATTTCCTTTTCGCTTCTTCATCTCTTTCGTTGGTTTCCTCTGTTCGTAATACCCATCGAAGATGAGGGAGTGCATTTCGATCCACATCGGGCAGGCCGGTATTCAGGTTGGCAATGCGTGCTGGGAACTTTATTGCCTCGAGCATGGCATTCAGGTATCGTCTTCTCCTTTTCATTTGTGTTTGTTCTTTATGCATTTCTTTGGGGAGTTTTCTCAGATCTAGGGTTGTCGTTGTTGGGTTTTGTCAATTCTGTGTTAGATCTGCGCAATTCTCTGTAAATGTATGGATTTCTGAGATTTTTTTTTCTGTTATCAGCCTGATGGCCAGATGCCCAGCGACAAGACCGTTGGCGGAGGAGATGACGCCTTCAACACCTTTTTCAGCGAAACCGGAGCAGGGAAGCACGTCCCTCGTGCCGTCTTTGTTGATCTTGAACCCACCGTCATCGACGAAGTGAGAACTGGAACATACCGCCAGCTCTTTCACCCAGAGCAACTCATCAGCGGCAAGGAGGATGCCGCTAACAATTTTGCCCGCGGCCACTATACCAGTAATCAATACCCCCCTTTCGTGCCACGTTTTGTATTTTGATTTTAATAATTTTGGTGTTAAATGATTGTGTGGTGTGGGTATCAGTTGGGAAGGAGATTGTTGATCTCTGCTTGGACCGCATCCGAAAGCTCGCCGACAACTGCACTGGCCTTCAAGGTTTCCTTGTTTTCAATGCTGTCGGTGGTGGTACCGGATCTGGTCTTGGGTCGCTTCTCTTGGAGCGTCTGTCTGTCGACTATGGCAAGAAATCGAAGCTTGGTTTCACTGTCTATCCTTCCCCTCAGGTTTCTACCTCTGTTGTGGAGCCATATAACAGTGTCCTTTCGACCCATTCTCTCCTTGAGCACACTGATGTTGCTGTGTTGCTTGACAATGAGGCCATCTATGACATCTGCAGGCGCTCCCTCGACATTGAGCGCCCCACCTACACCAATCTCAACCGCCTCGTCTCTCAGGTAATGAAACGGGCCCCTTAATAATGTGAAATTTAAAGGCATTGCTTCAAATTCACATTGATTCAAATAGTTTTATGTTCTGAATGTTATATTTGATACAGGTGATTTCTTCGCTTACTGCCTCTTTGAGGTTTGATGGAGCTCTGAACGTGGATGTGACCGAATTCCAAACCAATTTGGTTCCCTACCCCAGGATCCATTTTATGCTTTCCTCTTATGCTCCTGTCATCTCTGCCGAGAAGGCCTATCATGAGCAACTTTCAGTTGCAGAGATCACCAACAGTGCCTTCGAGCCCTCATCTATGATGGCCAAGTGTGACCCACGCCATGGCAAGTACATGGCATGCTGCCTGATGTACCGCGGTGATGTTGTGCCCAAGGATGTGAACGCAGCTGTGGCCACCATCAAAACCAAGCGCACAATCCAGTTTGTTGATTGGTGCCCTACTGGATTCAAGTGCGGTATCAACTATCAGCCACCGACTGTTGTTCCTGGAGGTGACCTAGCTAAGGTGCAGAGGGCTGTTTGCATGATCTCTAATTCCACCAGTGTTGCAGAAGTGTTCTCCCGCATTGATCACAAGTTTGATCTTATGTATGCTAAGCGTGCCTTCGTGCATTGGTATGTCGGTGAGGGTATGGAGGAAGGTGAATTCTCCGAAGCTCGTGAGGATCTTGCTGCGTTGGAGAAGGATTATGAAGAGGTTGGAGCAGAGTCTGCTGAGGGAGAGGAAGGTGATGAAGGAGATGAGTACTGATGAGGGAGATGATGCACCTGTTGTGCTCCGCTTGCGTTCCTTCATTTGCTCTGTTCTGATGTTTCAGTGTCTTTTAAGTGTTGGTGCCTGTTGTTCTTGCTGAGTATTGTATGTGCTTGGAACCTTGTTTGTTTTCAGAATAAAGTTTAGCTATTTCTAGTATTATTCTCGTTGTTGTTATCGGATCATGCCTTTGCCGTGGATATTCTATTACCAAGTATTTCTGTTTGTGTGGATGTTCTTCAATGATGATTCCCAAAACAGAAAAACGAAAGCAAAAACAAAACAGAGAACAAAAAACAAAATTGCATTTGAACCTGCATTAATACAAAATTTTTTAGGTTGAAAGAGTCCTATAATTGGTATGGCAGACTGCTAGGCTCTCTATCTGTTCAAATTTTCAGAACGTGGTGGATATTTTTTTAAAGAAATATTGTTAGATTTCTAATTGCCTCAACACAGTTTTTTTTAAATTAAATGGAGAGGTAGATTTTGAGAGATTTAAGATGTTCATAATGGAGAAGAGCTAGAGCTCTAATGATATATCATGAAAGAATACGGGGATTTTGAGTGAATTCACAATGCCAAACAATTGCAATGCTCGCTGAATGCAAATGTAGCAGTACGCTTTGTGGGATCATAGGCTGTACCTGTATTATTCACAGCTCACATACTGTAAGCAAGGCTGAAAGAGATCCTTAAAGAGTTTCATTATTAACATATTATAAATCACATCTCTGATGATAAATGTCCATGGTCATATATGTTCTTTTTTGGCTGATGTCGGTTTAGGAATGAAGATGTCGAAAGCCTCGCTCAGGAAAATCCCCAAAGATGCAAACAATGTAGCCCATGTGTTAGGCTCTCAGGAAAATCGCCAAAAGATGCAAACAATGTAGGCCCATGTGTCTGCTAGATGGCTACTTAAAACGAGGTTTTCTGGTTATCTTCCTGCAAATGCATTATGCACCCCTGCCATGGAATTGTTCTTGGGAGATCAGGGTTCTGGGAAGGCCGTCGAGACTCAGTTTAGGATGGTTTGGTTTCCCTTTGTTTTCAGCTCTTTGGTTTCTTTTTGTTTTGTTGAGTTTTTGAGTAACAAGAAGAAAAGAAGAAAAAAAGGCGTCAATTCAATAAGGTATCATCAGGGCACAGGCAATAAGGCATATCGAATAAAACAAGGGTGCCCTGCTTGCGCAAAATATTGGTGCTTAAGCAGAGATATCTCAATTGAATAAAGAAAAGTGGATATGTGCGTGGCCACAATATTAAGGTAATGCTTCAAGTCACCTTTATTCAAAATCTTATTTCTGATATGAACATGTTCATTGTTCAAAACACTACACAAAATCTATATTTAATGAAAATAAAACCCTTCTTAGTAATGCAATGTAATCAACTAAGAAGTATACGAGAAAGATATCGGTATTTCACCTCTGCTTCAAAGCTTAGTAATCTGCTTTTAAGTTATTAGTTTCTCTTGCATTTTAATAATTTTAATCTTGCCAACGTCCCAGATTTTTAACAAGACGATTCTCAATTTCCATTCTCTTCTTCATTAGCGAGGCATACTTGGAGACTAGTTGTTGGTCTCCGGCAGTCATTGAAAGCTTGCAGCTGAGAGATGTCTTCTCCAACTTGTCCTCGTACAGGCATGATATAGGCACAAAACTGCCCTTTGTGTTGCACATCCAACCATGAGCAGCCCGCAATGCAGCTCCTAGGGAAGCTGAATCTGTCAACAAAACAAAAATAAACGTTTCTGCATCAGGCAAAGCTAAGATCAAACAAGGAAATTCCTGGCAGGAACAACCTGCCATTTGAAATTTTATTATTTAAGGCATCAATTTAATAGAAGCGTGGACTCGATGAAGCTGGGGAAGTCTTCAAAAGACTAAGACAAAAGTTTGAACGTAAATTAATTATCAATTTTGTGCATCTCTGCAATGAGATATTAACTACAATTTGAACAAGATTTGGTACTTGTATGAAGATTATGTTGAGTGACTATACTGAATTAAGTTTTAAACCCAAAATTCATTAACATATACAGATAGGAAATAATACAATGATGTTATAACTACTTACCAGGTCTTTGGACGGTATAGACGTCACAGCCAAAAATGGAAGCTATTGAGCTCAGAATGCTATGATTTGCTGATGCTCCACCAGTTGCTATTATCCGTTTTGGAGGAGAAGGCATCCCAAATCTTTCTGCATGAGCTCGCATTGAGAGGAACTGACCCTCAATTAATGCCCGGACCTGCAGTTGAATTGATATGTTTTTAAGAAAAGAGTTCTCATATAGGACCTCATCTGCCTATGTAAAAGACTCTTATTTGAAGAAAACTAACCTCAGAAGGGGGATCAAATTCCTGCGCTTCAAGTTCATCTAGGCCATCCAAACCACTGCCCGTGAAATTTTTAAGAACATAACGATGGAAGCCAACTGGGTGCATAAAGAACTTTGAGCTCAATATGATGGTTCCTTTTATGATAGAAGTGGAGTACTTAGTGAAGGACATCTGCATCTGACTTTCATCTCAACCTAGTTTTGCCAATAGAATAAGCAAATGGATGAAGCCAACCATTCCATGGGTGGCACTAAGCAGCTTTTGTGCATCATATACTGGCCTGCTGGCATTATTTTAACCATCCAATCATTTGAATTCCCATTTGGCTTAATTGGCAATATTTGAAATTCACCAGCTAAAAGAATTTAATGTATTTACTAACACCCCACCCAAACACACACGTGCACATGCGCACACAAATATTACAATAGGATACCTATAGATGGTGGTTTTTTGACGTGTTTAATATGTACTTGTACTTTATAAGTAACTTGGGGAGATATCGAATGCAGATGCCCTGAACTCAGTATCCTCTCAAAAAAAAAAAAAAAAAAAAAAAAAAATCATAAGTACATTGTCAGACCACCAATGGACTGTGTTGGAAAGAAAAGCCCACCTGGGAGGGGAGGGAGTATTTCATGCTCCTTGTAGTAGAAACCTATCTTTCCACCTATTACAGAGAGCATTATGAGAAGCCAGATAACAGGTAACTTCTGTCCAGGTAAGCTAACTAAAAGAATTATTTACAAACCATTTAGAGGTGGTGTTTGCTGCAGAAATTTATTGAAAACTTCCCAAGATTTCTCCGCACAGCGGTTACGCACATCTAGTGTCAAGATTGCAGACATACTGTCATTAGAGGAAACGACTAAATATTTCTTTGTTTATAGTGTTATATGTCGTATAAGTAGTACCTTCACGAGTCAGAGACCCATTCTTGTATACCAACATTACCATGTAGCCTTCTGTATCCACAGGATTAGGGAAAACATGCCCTTCTAACCGAGGTTGAGGATCACTAGTAATCCCAAAGACCTGAGTGACAAGCATGAGCAGATTACAAAAATAAAAAAAATAAAAATAAAAATTCAGTAAGAATCTAAATATATAGGGTGAAGCTGAAAAGTATTTTTGAAAGAGAACCTTGGCTCAAAATTTAACTCGTTTGAATTTGATCACTGGCACAAGCAAGCTGAGCTCATGCTTGAGTTTCAAGCTTGCTTGTTTAACAATCAAAGGTTGTACAACACCAGGCACTCGGGAACAGTTGAGGTAGGACAAATAACATAGAACCCTAAGAGACTTCCAAAATAACACAGTCTAAGATTACATGTGCCTTAAAGCTTTTGGAGTATGATGAAATGCTAAGTGGCATTTGCATAGTTCAAGAGTGGGAATCTTACACAGATTCACAGATACTAGGCAGATGACTAAAAACAGAATTCCCATTAATTAGATAAATAATTTCACCAAGAGCTGCTAAACTTATTCCAATTCCAAGAGTAACGTTGGATTAGGCTAATGAAGAAATTCAGACATGCTTGTGTTCAAGCTCAAACTTGGTTGGACCTCCATGAGCAAAGCTAAAACATTGCTAGTGAAGATTGGGTTAGGCTCAAGCGTGAGATTAGGCTGGCAAGCAACCTCAGTTAGGATTGTGAAAAACTTTGGACAAACCCACATGGGTTAAGGACACTCGCGCTCAATTTGAGTTCAACTAGACTGAGCTTGAACAGCCCAAAAAATGGTTGTGTCAGTAACCACCATACCCCAAACAATTTTGGCATAAGATGAAATTGATGGCTTACTTACCGGAAATTATATTTAAAGACCATGCTGATCAACAAAGTTGATGTCAAACCATAATTATCAGTTTGGAAACTAAGAAACAATATGGGAAACAGAAGCTAGAATGTCCCTCCCCCCCCCCTCTCCTTTCTCCCATTCTCTCCCCCTCCAAAAAAGAAGGGGGGGGGGGGGGGATGATAAACAGGAAAAAACATCATGAAAGAAAACAATAATCTGTCAATTATAAAGCAGAGAAGAAACGAGATTAAGGACTTCCGTCAACACTTTATGAATCTTGCACACTATAACTTATTGGGGCGTTGAGTAACTTTCTGATGCATGCAGCTTACTAGGTTCTGTAACATGATGTGCTGGTGAATATGTAACTATGGTCTAAGAGATGGAGATCAACATTCTAAGATATAATTACAAACAAGAGACTTACAATTATATTTTTTAACTTACAGTGTCACTAGTGCCAAGACTAATTGCCAGATCCCCTGGAGTGTTGAGGGTTAAACCTGCAGGTACAAAGCACATTTTGTTGATGAGAAATTAAGACAATAAATAGAGAATATGACCACTGAAGTGGTTCTGCATGTGGAGATTCAAACTGTACTAAGATGGTACTGTATTTAGTTTACTACTTAAAAGAAGAAAAAAAAAATGCAATTATGTGCTCCAGAGAAACTCAGCGAAAAGACACATTTATCAGTCATGAAAGCAATTACAACCTTTGATTAAGTAACCTGATGGTAGAAAGTTACATGAAGAAAATCATTAACCTGCGAGGCTGTTAGGGTTGTCTCCAGACCACTGAACAACCAAACAATTCTTGTTGAAGTGAAACCTGAAAGGAATTCAATGCAGTTTCTAGCTGTCAATCTAATGTCCTTGGACAGCAACATGCGACAAGTACAAATGAACATAGTAATGGATTATTAAATAATATATTACTTAATCATTTCATAGCAAAGGTGGCATGTATATACATCCAGAATGATGAGTTGTTATATTTTTTTTGTGTAATTTTAATTTGATAAACATTTTTGCTATGCTAGTCTGCGGTCATTCTACCTAGCCATCAGCTACATTCAAACATTTGCAACACATATCACCTGATATATCACAAACTGCATTCTTTTGAATCCTTCATTCACTAAAAGGTGGTGTGTGCTTCACACCTTAGCACGGTTTCCAAATCCTATAAATGTGTTGCAAACAGTTATCATACTTCAAGAATGTGTGGACTGTGAATAGCAATCTTGTGTTTATATAATTAACCTTGTTAGAAAGAGTTGTCTGGCCACCCACATTAGATTGCGAGGGCGGCTTTGCTTAAGATTATGCTACATGACTGTGCATCACACTTGCCACACATTCTATTTTATGATTGTGTGTACACACATGCTCATTTTAGAATTCTGAGGTTCTACCGTATTTGCTCTCAGAGATGCTCTTTAATCCAGCCAATTGGATTGTCAATCGAATTAAAAAGTGTTACTATTAGGTTTTGTAATGATCTTTATTGTGAGTTTTCAATTTTGTCGTTCTTTGACTCTATCACAGGTTGCATGTTATTCAATGCACTGACATATGTAATGTGTCATACTGGATTTAAGATCAAGTCAACAAATCTGCAGAACAACAAACAAATCCTGTTCCATATACCAGTCATCAAAGACCCATATCTACATTTACGCAGATTAAGCCAATCATAACTCGCTGAAAAGATAAACAAGAAGGATATACCAATCTCAGAAAATATCATGGTGATATAAAAATTACTTCAAAGATGATTGTAGATTTTCAATCAGTGTTCAACTAACCTCTCCACAAAATATGGAGCAATGAAACCAGCTACAGCATGGGCAGGAGCTAACTTCCCTAGTTTTTCTTCCAAACCCTGGTGCAGTTGCCTACAATAAACACAAAACCTCATCAATCAAAAAAACTATATGGCATTTTCTCAACATATAACAAGTACATAAATATTGGACAGGAATCATAAATATTGAATAAGGAAAGATCAAGAATTGTATCAAATATAACACACAAACCTCTAATGCAATTTTAGACCAGGCCCTTTGCTTAATATCCATCAAGTTCATCCCTGCACCATCAGTCTGATCAATACAGGCATAAGCCCCGATAAGAAGAGATGCCATAAAGGAGCTAACAAGAGAGATCCTCTCAGTAATTTTGTAAACTTCTGGCTGTGTCTCGAATATCTTCCGAATCTGCGGTCCAGTGTATCTTTCGTGTGCACGTGACCCGGTAAGTTGAGATAACTCCAATGCTCCTCCAACAGCTTTCTCTATCTCTCTACACTGATCTGTAGTGCTACTATCCATCCAGATTGGCGATTCCTTTATTGAAAAGGCGTCACCAAACTGTTCTACTAATGGTTTCTTGGAATCAAACGACTGACAGTATGGCAGAACTTCCATTCTTCCAATAAACGCTACCATGTTGCTGCCCGCTACCAGAAACAGCGGCGATCTTTCCAAAATCCAATTTAGATTTCAAGAGTTTCTGAAGAATGAGATCCAGAGCTTCCACCCACATCAAAGTGGGCGAAACAATTCTGCCATTAACTGGAGGGGTCTCTGTAGACCCCATCTTTCGTCTTGTAATGGGGCAATTCAGAATCAAAATGCACCTATCTCTGAAGTTACAATGTTAAGATTGGAATCTAACACAGTCGCCTTCAATGACCTAAACAATCAAAGTCTCATTCAATTCAGTTTACAGATTCCAATTTTGTAATTCTCGAGACAAATGAGAAATCAGAGGAAAACCCAATTGGATTTTCAACAGTTCCAATCCATTACATGAAAAATTCAAAAACCTAGTTACACCATGAATGAAATTTGATAAAAATAATAAGAACCGATAAACATAGTTTTACAGTCTTTGGTGTGGAAATCAATTCTCGATAAAAATATTATAAAAAAAATGGAAGAAAACCCAACTGGGTTCCTACAGTTTCAATTCATTACATGAAAATTCCAACCCGATATTTCACAATGTCTAGAATATCATAAAACCCATAAAAAAACTCAGAAGCGTAAGAAAGCTGTGATCATAATTCTCTATTGTTTTCACTGGCATTGAAGAATGAATAAAAAAATAAATAGACTTACTGAGTTGAGCTATCGAATCCAAGGAAAAGAGAGTCTTGGGGGAGGAAGCAATCCGCCATTGGAGGAACAGGATTCACAAGAGAAGAGACGAATCCTTCGAATTTGAAAAAAACTGGCTCTGTTAAAATTTATTTGTTTATATATTTGAGACTGAGAGACATTATAAACGGATGAAAACACCTGCAAATCCGAATAATTAGATGATTGGATAAGGTAGGGGAAGAGATTTGGATAAAATTAAGAATATTTTTGAATGTTCAGTGACTTCAATCCAACGTGTGAAATAGCTGTGTTTCAAATCTGTACGGTAAAAAATTGGGGTTAGACCAGCGTCAAATATGGTCAATTAACTAATAAGGATTTGCCATATCAGCATTAAAAAATAATTAATATCAAATCGATTCAATTGTTGGTAAAATATATGTGGCTTAAAATCAACCCATGTCTTTATTTTATTTTATTTTATTTTACAATTGATAGAAACCATCTCTACCTTCACAATTAACAAACGTGTATCAATATAGTAAGTTATTGTGCTGTTGGTAATGGATTAGGCTCGATATTGAATTTTACTTTCCTTTTTCTTAACCAATTAATAATTTTTTTGAAAATTAGCTTTTAGACAGAAAAATAGATTTAACAAAAATAATCTTGGCCTAATATTAACATGTCTTGACTTAATTAGGACATAGATTTTGCCAAAATCTTGGTTTCATTCCATACAAGCACTTGTATTGATTAACATACTTTATCAACAAATTATTTAATGCAACAGTTGACAAAAATTTACTATGTTTACACTATGTTATCAAATTGGGAGGGCCTATTTCCACACCCCTCCATGGATAATTTTAGTCATTTCATCTCTTTCTCCTCCTCTCCTTTCTCATCATCTTTCCATTTTCTCCGGCAATAACAAGTCTCCACATCCTCAACCCTTCCAAAGCATTCCCAACTCTCCCGACCCACATCTATTTATTGCCATCCATAACTCCAATTTTTCCTAACAAACTTTAATTTTTTCCCTACAGTAATAATGAGTAATCATCTCCAATCCTCTAAAAGCATCCAAAACCTTCCAAAACATTATTCCTAAAGTCCATTTAACACCATCCCTAAACCCATTTTTTTTCCGAAAAATGCCATCCGGTTAGCGATGGCTCTCCCTTCCTTTCCTTTTCTTTTCTTTAAAAAAAATAAAATAAAATGAAGATGGGAACCAGAGGGTGTCATTGTATATCAGTCCTATCAGCCAAATCTAAATCCCTCTCGTCGATCCCTCACTGATCTAATCTTTACTTGTGTGAGGATCACCGTTGGCCATCGAAGGTTCGGCGTCGAACTCGAAAAGTAAGCTTCTGCTGTGGGTTTGAGTCTATTCAGTCGAGCTTTGTGGAGTTCAAATCCATTTTGCCAGAGTTTAGACCCCTGTTCATTATCAAAATCATTTCGTCGGCGATTCGCGATATGATTCCTTGCCTCACCTTAAAGGTACCAAACCACCTAATTAACGGTGCCAATACACAAAACCAAACCCAACAGAGGCTTAGTCTTTATATCTAATTTATTGAAGGTGCCAAACCCAACCTAATTGACGATGTTAATACAATAGAGCTAAACTCATTTTTTCTTGATTATCACTGAAAAAAAAGGGAAGGGGAAAAGGGAGATGAATAGAGGAAGAGAGAGGAGAGATCGAGGAGAGAGGAAGAAAGAGATGAAATGACAAAATTACCCATGGATAAGCAAAAAAGGGTGTGGAAATAGGTCCTCCCATGGTAAGTGGTTTTTGCCCTAAAATGTTCAAAAATGTATTCATCATTAAAACACGGTTGTTTTGACTTTATTTCATTTAAATTAGAGTTAATTTGACTCCATTTTTGCACCTCCTTATTATGGTTTTTCATTCCATGTATGTTTTTGTTTGGTTTTCGAGTCTAGTCACTTGCATTAAGTTTTTAAAGTCATGAGGATAATGGGTATGAATTTTGGTTCAATTTTGAATTGATCTTAAGGGTTAATAAGAACTTTTGTAACTTGAAGAGTATAATCGTCTTTTAAGTCACGAACTGCTTCATTTGACTTTGAGGGTAATATCAGCAACTTGACTTTATGGTTTATTTATTTAGCATGATGATTTATGTACGGTAGAATAATATGATTATCATGGATGCTATGTTTACCGTGCATATTTAGCTTATATTTCATGTGATAGCAAGGTATGATAATGATAGCATGAATACCATCATTTAATAGACTCTCTTCATGAGAGAACCTAGGGTTCCATGCATATTTCCTCATAAGCATTATGTAGTGGATTCTCTATATGGGAGAAATTAGGGTTTTATCATGTGGCAACTTACTTCTTATATTTTTTTAGGAAAATACTAAAAAGGTCAATGACTCAATGCTTTGCCTAACAGCTAACGTTTTTGTCCCAAATTATGTGATAGATTATGTGGCTTATCATTTCAAGCCATTTTTAAGAAGCCAAAGCTATATTTTAGGTTGCAACAATGCCAAAATATAAAATTTGGTTGGACCGATTAACTTCAGTGGTGTAAAAATCATTTTGTCATTCATTCAACAATTTTCAACTGAGAAACTAATAAAAAATATGAGTTATGCATGTGGAACAATTTAGAGGAATAATTGACCATTGAAGCAATATCTTTTCAGAATTCAACTAAAATTTATCTTTGACCGGAAGAAGAGCTAACTGTTGGAGATACTCTTAAAAAAACAACAAACAACTTCAACAACAATTTAATATTCAAATCACCCCTCTCCTTATAATATGCATGGCATTTTTTTTTCCCAAAACAGGTTAGGTAAAACATGTGTGGGACAGGAGGACTGCAAATGCCCAAAGGATTAGTTAAGGTCAAAACCTCGGATACCCTTGTTAACAAATATATATATATATATATATATATAAAGTTATATAACAAAAATCTCATATATTAGTGCCATTATTATTACCATTATCATTTTTTAAGATGATATGCTAATGTGGTACTACTACATCAATTCTCACATCTTATGAGAAAAGGAAAGTGGAAAGAGTAAACTATTCTTCTTATGTTTTATATCCATAAGGACGTGTTAGGTTTGAACGGTGAGTTGTTGACTACTCACAGAGGGAGGAGTTAAAGCCCAAGAAGTGTGCGGCAAGCGGGGAGCTGGCCCAATGAAGGGTATAACTTGGCCCGGCTATTGCCACCCCTCAATTCCCACTAATTTTAGATTTTTAAGATTTTATATAAAATAAAAAGGGTTTTTATTAAAATCGGTTGCATTATATACTAGAAAACATCATTTTTAACAACTTTCAGAAGAAATTTTTTCCAAAATCTATCATTTATGTAAACTATAAATGGCAAAAAACTTACTTAAACAATAAATTTTGGAAAAACTGTTCAAAATGATGTTTTATAGTGGACGAAACGACCCGTTTTCATAAAAACCTTTTATATTTTTCATAAAACCTTGAAAACTAAAATAAGTTGGGGGCGCTGATCAAATTGAGGGGTGGCAATAGCCGGGCCCGTGTAGCTTGGACGATTTGGGCCAGGTTGGGCTGGTACCCAGTCAATACCTAGGTGTACACCCTGAATTAGCTTAGAATCACATTCCCACCAAGTATTCAAGATGCTGTTATTTTCAAGCCCATTGGGCTTCTCTATCGCCCTCGTTTTTTCAAGAAAATTTAGGAGTCCATCGGGCTCTTATTTATGAGAGCCAATACAATTTGAATCGTTTGAATCTAAAGCCCGTTTAGTCATCGAAATTGAAATTAAACAAGTGTATTTTATTCAGTATTGAAGGTACAAATCCATCACGTCTAACATAAAAATTCAAAAAAATAATGGATATTATGATAAATGATAATAGAAATTCAAAATAAGAATTTCTAAGAATTAGTCCTAAGACATCAATTATAATACATTACGACTTATAAATAGTCTCATTCAAAGCAATGGACTTTCCAAAATGAGAACTCGCCACAAAATTGTAATGAGCTTCCTTTGACACTAGAATGACGAGTCTGAATGGTCTTAAAAACGCAAATCCTTTCATTAATTAAGAAAATAAAAAGAAAAATTATGTCGATCATCTAAATCAGTTTGAAACTCAAGTAAACTATTTTTTAGTGATTTAAATTGTAAATTGTAAATTGTAAATTTTAATTTAATGACGAAAAAAATCCTTTCAGGCAAATCCCGGATTTATATAAAACCTTACAATACATACGAATCAAATAAGATCAAGGTCCACGTGACTCATGGTAACTTTTTTTTTTTTTTTTTTCTTTCTTGTCTTTTGGTTGATATAATTTATTCTTATCATATGGCTTGATAAGGTGCTTTTCTCAAATAACAAGAAGTAGACATAAGTCTTGTCATTTAGTTCACTTTTGATTTGATTAGACTACCATGCAGCTGAACCATATGTGGCCACAGACATCGGTTTCAATTCGGAATCTTTTGTACATTTTTGTGAATTTCTGGCCAGTATTGGAGAAGACACCCAAAGTATTCATATATGTAAACCTACACCATGCATGCATATCCCAAACACTACCAACTTGGCCTTTGTGTGGATTAGAATTTACACTTTGGAGCAACATAAAGTAGATGGGAATTGAAATGCCCTAAGCAAAAGGAAAAGGAAACAAGAGAAGAGATGTGAGATGTGAGATGTCCAGCAGCAATAATCCAGATATGAGGCAGGTTGGCACCACGTGGTCCCATTGAAAAAGCAAAGAAAAGAAATAAAGAGTAAGAAAAAATGTTTTTGGAAAATAAACGACTCGTCTCATGTATGCAAATGAGTGAAGCTCCTACGAGGGTGTCCCATTCTTCTTTTCTAGGGTGAATTATATTAAGATCTTTTGTAGAATCTAAAAAATATAGATACATCCCCTTATGCTTATGAAATTACATTGACATTTCTCATTTTACAAAATAAACTACAACGAGACCTTTCCATTTAACCTTCATTCATTGATCGTTTAAATCATATTCAAATTTTTTCAAAATACCCTAACTATCCTTATTGGATGACAACTTTCACGTTAAATGTGTATAACTTATCAGTTCACTCATTCATCTAACACATACGAAATTTTTTTTTTTTATAATATTGATAAACAACTAAAATATAACATATATATATATATATATAAGAAAAATGCCAAAAAAACTTAAATTTTTTGTCCAATTGATGTGATAGCCATAAGATTTGCTCATTATAAGTAATTATTTATTTAATTAAATGTTTAATTGTTGTACGAAAAAAAAATTGATTTGACTAGTTGCCACCTCATTTGAGTAAGTAAATTTGGGAAAAAAAAAAAAGAGGGTTATGTAGCATTTACTCATATGTAAAAATAAATTAAAAGAATTATTACAATGAGGATGCACGTATATAGGTGGCAAATGGGTGGCAACTTAGCAAATCAAATTTTTTTTCACACATCAATTAAAATTTAATTAAATAAATAATTATTTCTAATGAGCAAATCTAACAATTACCACATTAGTTAGACAGAAAATTTAAGCTTTTTTGGCATTTTTCAATAGTATAGATATACTATCTTTTTATTGTTTATCAATAATAAAAAGATTTCAAATGTGCGAGATGAATGAGTTGGATTGATGAGTTATATGCATTTAACATGAAAGTTACCATCCAATAAAGTTAGTTACGGTATTTTGAAAAAATTTGAGCATGATTTAACGAATTATTGGACGGAGGATTAGAGGAAAGGGTCTCTTTGTAGTTTATTTTGTAAAGCAAGGGTGTTAGTGTAATTTCATAAACGTGAGGGGATGTATCTATATTTATCAGATTCTACTAAGGGGTCTTAATGTAATTTACCCTTTTTTCTATTTGTATTCTTTTCTTTTTTTTTTTTAATGTTATTTTATGCATATAATTCAAAAAACATGTCATATCATTAAAAATTTAATCATGTTAAGCTTATCTTACTGGCGTCGATTTAGTCTTAACATATGTTGAAAATTAAAATAAGCCTATACATGTATCATCATGTCAAATAATCTTAAATAGAGGAAACATGCATTAAACTTTGATCATAAACAAAGTGAATAGCATAATATTTTTTTTAATAAAATTTTGTATATAAGATCCTCGTTGGAACTTCTATCCAACAATAAACTATGTTACATAAAAGACTCCCTTATACTTGATAACAATTAAATGTTTAATATTACCCATATACGACGTTGATTGTGATCGTTCGTATATGTCATATGCTCGTATATGATTATCATAAATGATCGACCCCTAAACATTTTCACCCTCGAGATTCAATCACTTCTCCATATATACATTAATTTGGTAATTGGTCATACATATATGTCACTGTAGGTTGGGGCTGGAGAGACTCGTGACCTCAAATTTTGCAGTCACAGTCGCACTGCGACGCGACCCAGCTGTAGCCTAGGAGGACCCCCATCACTAGTTTGTCTTTGCCTCAGGCCAGAAACTGTTAAATGATGATAGGGTACGTACTCTCAACTTTGTTTTTCATCACTTCCATACATCCACCGACAGAAACATGACTTCCCTTCCTCTATTAATGTTGTTTGTCATCTATCTGCCAATATAGATATATCCCATATAGATTTATTCCTTTGAGAGCCCATTGCATTGGCAATCTTGTCCCTCCCATCTCTTGTTATGTGCTTTTCAAGGCATCAAAATGTCTCCAAACGTTGCAATCATGGAGGAAGCCAATAATGAAACTATGCCAGCCGGCATAATTGTACGTAGTGAGAGATGCTACAATAACTTCTCTAAATCCTATCTTAATTAACTCAAATCTTTCTCTTAAATCTGTCATCTAAATACATCATTAGGTCTTTGTTTTCATTTTTACTCTATTTTTTTGGTGTACTTAGTGTGACGAAATATGCATTTTAGGGATATACTACGTATACTAGTTCAAGGAGCACACATATATATAATTAAGTGTCGCTATATATGATAAGGGCGTCCTCATCCCTCTTGCTTTGGGTTATTATGTTTTGTTTTCTTTTTTTTTTTTTTATAAAAAAATGCATTGCAAGTTATGTTACTATGAGCACATAATTTACTGCTCATGCTACATCATCAGATTTGTAACATTGAATTCGTTCTACTTATATATTTTTAATTATATATTATATTAATAAAATGAGTGTACACACTAGTTAAAGTTGATTAAAGATATCAGCCAAAAACTATAAACTGAAAGACAGATGTCTAAGCCTGATTGGTGCGTGTGATCAATTAAACCACTTATCATTTATATATAGTGAAATTTTGTGCATAATACCCTTGTCAAGTCTTTTATCAAACTGTAAGATGCATGCCTTTAAATTTATGTATTATATATTATCTAAAATATAAAGGAGCTCGTCAAATACAATCATAAAGGTGCCTCTTCGATCATTTGTGCGCCCGAGGGGAAAGAAAGAGAGGGGGGGGGGGGGGGGGGGTGATGAGGTCATGTGTGGATCCAAAACCTCTCTTAGAAAGCATGTCAAAACTGTAGGCAAAAGTGCTAACTTATATCATAAGAGCCCTCTGTAGGTAATGTATCCTTTTACAGATATATATTTAAAATTTGTAGGCTTTTTAAAAGGAGATTCAATAACTTTAGAGGCCACATTCCTAACCACCCACACACTGCATTGGGGACCATCACCAGAACGTGAAGTAGAGATGTCCCATGCAAGTTTCAATAGTGTTCATGACATGCAGGCCATGTGATTCTTTTTGCGGTCTCCTAAAACAAGTTTATATTAATATTGGAAAATGTTCATATAGTAACCAATTGCAGCAATTGATGTGGTATGCTAATTTAGTATATTATGACAATGAGGGGAGTGTTAATAGCTGTCTGCTAGAAAATATCACGTCAATTACTATATTTTATTATTGTATTTAGTTACTACCTATAGCACTACTTTATTATATTGCTTTTTAATAGGTGAAGAACACCTCCACCCCATGCCACCCCACCCAAAAAAAAGAAAAAAAAAAGAAAAACCTTTTTGAGATGGTGTGTTGACACGCCCTCTAAAAAATAATTAAGTCTTATTTATAGGTTTTTTTTTTAAAATTTTTTTATAGAAAAACTAAAATAGTATTAACAATAAATAGAAGAACGTTTACATCATGATATAGTAACATTCTTAAAATCTTATTGAATCACATTCCAAAGCCTTCTAGGAAACGTATTTTCCCAAATATATATTTACATCATTATAATTGTAAAGGAATATTTCCCAATGTACGTCTTATTCCCCCAAAGGGGTTGAGAATAAATAGATACATGAGCCTTGATCAACAAAGCATATCAAATCACTAATTACATACCTAAAATAATGGCCTAATATAATAAACTATACAAGAAAATATGACAGTGGACTTTTAATATGAAACAGCTCTATCAATAATAATATCTCATATTTGCTACACAATCAGCAACTCGATTAGCTTGCTTAAACACATGCCTAATAGCGACTTGATCAAAATAACAAAGTAGACGCCAAATATCTTGAACAAAATTTGAAATACTCCAATGATGTTGAATAGATCCACAAACAACATTAATTATCAATTAAGAATCACTTTCAATCCGGAAATGCTTGATACTTTTATAAATAGCCGCAATTAAACCATTTCTGAGGGTAGTGCACTTTGCAACAAGGATTGAAGCATTACCTAAATTGATAGATGATGTCATAAAAACTTTACCACAGGAATCTCTAATCACAAAGTCTCCTATTGTCTTCTTCTGATTATGTTTCCTCGAACCATCAAAATTGAATTTCATTCACTTTGTCAAATGTACCGGACTCCTCTAACATGTTCGGCCACGAGACATTTATCATTAAAAAAGGAAATAAGAAATAAAGGGTTTAGGGCGAATGAGACATCTATGATTCTGTAATTCCCCTGAAATTAAAATAATAGTAATGAAAAACTATCACCTTCACATTTTTCAAGAAAAAAAAAATCCAAGTACATCAAAATTGCTTGGTCCATACCCTATTCAGGTGAGCTTATGAATAGGTATAATTGGAGGACGCGGCGATACCGACCTTCCCGTTGATTGCATCTACGTTGTCCTTTGATGGTTTAGACGACTTCGGATTGTCAATGGATAGTCTCAGGTTACACCAAATACAATGACAGCAGACCGTCATTTCCAACTGGGATTTCTTATATTTCTTAAAAATTTAAATTTTTATTACAGTTTTGACTCTCATTTAGGTAAAGAAAAGTGGGTCGGCAGTACGCAAAACATAGTTGTTGCCATTTTGAGAAATTCATATATTAATACACATCAAAGCCCCCTCGAATTAGGTTTTGAATATGGTCTTGTCTCTCAGTAATTGATGGAGATGTCTCTTTTCTTCTAGCTAGCTACCATGCATCTGCCCCTATTCATGACCAGTTTACAAATAATAACTAGGAGACAAATTGAAACATGCTCATAATCTGAATCAGTCAGTGCAATTAATTGGGGGTGATGGCGGCATGAGCGGTCCAAGCGGCCTGCAGTTGTGACAATGGGTGGGGTCATGAACCTCACGAGTCACGACGTGGTGATAGTACTGGTGATAATAGTGGCAGGATAATTATTCACACGTAAGTCACATTAAAAAAAATGAACTATATATTCATGAAACATCTAATTAAAAAAGTTTAGTTGTTATAATAATAAATATTATAAACCTAGAAAGATTATTTAATTTATCAAAAAGTAATTTGATACGTATAATCACATTATTCACATTATCGAAGACTTATATGATCAATTAAGTTGCACTTACTAGGAGTACTATGAGTACTATAGGAATTAATCGAAGAGAGGAGATTTTAAATAATCACATCCCTGTTCAATATTATACCCCTAAAAGCAACTTTTTTCTTTTTTTTACCCTTCTATCTGGGATCCTAGATTTTTTTTTTTTTTAAATTTAAAAAAGGGGGAATTTTAGATTCGTCCGGCTACTGAAAAATAATTACAGTTAATAGTCATTGTTAGCTAAGTTAGTAGTCATTTACTAGGAAGTTTGCAATAATTTGTATTAAATGGTAATTATTTTCCAGTAGCCTAACTAATCTAAAAATCCCTCAAAAAGAAAATGGTTACATAAAGAAATTATTTTTAACACTTTCAAACAAATTTTTTTTCCCCCTTTTTCTAGCTCTTGCATTTTTTATATCAAAATATAGAGCCTTTGTGTTTCTTCTCAAAGAACTAGAAGCTACATTAATTTTGTATGGTATTTTGAAACATTTTTATATGAGTTGCATTATTTTGCCATAGCAATTTTTATTTAATTTTGCTTTTATGGATGACATGCACACCAGTCCTTATGACTCATTGTATATGGACTTTGGGTACGTAATCTTTGTCCAATGTGAGTGTTGAGAAAATATTAAGTCACTGTTGTGTGATGCTCTTCTCGGAAAGGTACCACAACTCCCTGATCCCCAACGTGTACTGTAGCTGTGCGATGCAACATCCCACATATAAATAAAATAAAAACAAAAACAAAAAGAATGTTACGCAATTTTTTGATTTTTTATTTTTGGTCAAAGAGTATTAAGCAATTTATTGTGGAGGTAGGTGGAGTAAATTGATAATTATACAAGATAATAAATTTGAAAAAAAGGTCAAAGTTCCCTTCATTAAAGTAATACCAGCTAGGTTTATTTTGGATATGAACTAGGGCAAAGCAGTGATGACCGTACCTTTATTAGAAGGGGTTACAGCTAGGTTTATTCTGGATATTAATTAGCGAACAATGGTGATCCTTACCTTTATTAGAAGAGATTAGTTGGGCCAAATTAATGTCTGGATATCCGTGTTGCTGGCAAAATAAAACTAATACGTATCTATTGGTTAGAGGGAAAAAGTTAAGAAGATTTAATACCTTAAGAGTAATGATATGTTAATAAATGTCTTTTTAAGACAAATAATTGCCCTGCAATAATTATAATATTATTTGGGATTGCATTAAAATCATTTTAGAGGATAGTAAATAAATTCAATTAAATTGCATTTATAGAGTAGAAAACAAGATAGTGGAATTCTTAATTAATTTGGGACTAGTTTAAATCTCATAAATTTTTTATTTTTTTTCCCAATTGAAAACTTTTATGAAAAGATGTACTTTGTAGATTTTAATTATTTTAGGACTAGTTTAAATCTCAGATAAGGAATTTAAAATTTTTTCCAATTTAAAACTTTAATGGGAAGGTGTGATTAATGTATAGTATTGATGTCTTCTTCTATCAGAAAGTAACAAGAATATGTTAAGAAAATATCAAAATACATTTTCATGACTACATAATAAGTATTTAAATGTGTGAACAAACCTTATCCCTTTGCTGAATGAGGATATGACACAGGAAACCGCCAAAGTCATACGAATGACAAGGCAAATTATATTAATGGGGAAAAAAACACTATATTAATTCATGGGGACAATGAATCAAATGCAACCTGATCTTGGGTCTGTCTACATATATAGAAAAACTTGAGTACCTATCTTGATGTCACATTATCCTATTAATATGGTATCAACATTAATGCATATCTCATTTTTGCAATGTATAACTTGGACAGATATTCTTAATTATTTGCTTCAAACATTAATGTGTATCTCATTTTTGCAAGTGCTTTTGTTGACTTGTGATAGTGACATGGTATCACTCTTCCACGTGAGTTATTTTCCATAAATACAATGGCCATGATATGCGTAGGACTTCTTTCAACAAGATGAGTCTCTAAATATATAGGTCAAAAATGAAAGAATCGCGGTATAAAAACCAAAAGTCCTAAGTTCAAATTAATTTTTGCCTCGTCTCTCTCTATCTAATGCATGATCTTAGAAATATAACTGACCTTCCTCCGAGTTATGATGCGGCCACCATTTACCTAATCTAAAATTCAATCCTATTCATCACATCCACATATCACCCACCAATGACCTTGGGTGTAACTGACATTCGTCAGAAACTGGGGGAGGTCAATGACATATCAGAAAACCAGGAACGTAGCATAATGATTAAGTCTCAAAGTCTGTGGAAGACTGTTGACACCTAGCCAAAGGCCAAAAAAAATGGACAAAAAAAAAAAAAAAAAAAAAGGAGGAACCGACTCTTCCCGAACAAACCACAGTGAAAGCACGATTTCTAGATAACTTCCAAGATATCGATGGATGGTTACCATATAAATAAAAAGCTTCAAATGGATGGACCAAACCACCAAAGGCAAAAGGTGGGGACCGTGGGTTTCAAGAAGACCACAACCCACCACCACTGATGGTGCAGGTCGAACCCCGGCCTGTCAATCATTCTCAACCAAACCTATACTATAACCCTAGTATGCACATTATAGCTAGGTCTTGCTCTTGCTTTGATTTCTTTCTTTCTTCTACAATACATAGTTCAGATTTAGAAACGGTTACGTGGGTGGTGGTGGTGGTGGGGGGTGCTACTTTAATTTCCTACTCTTGCTAGATGTATGCCACACCACAAAGACTTGGTGCTTGCCTTCCAAACTCACCATCATTTACCCATCAGTCCATCACTTTGTCCTTCTCTTTCGTAACCCCACCCAACGTAGCTTTTCACACCATTAAATCTTCAATCTTCACTCTTCACTCTTTATTAAGCGTTGCTATAACCAAACTCATAGAGACACAGAGAGAGAGATCGAGAGATGGCTAGGGAGATGCAGAAGAACAGCATGTTCATAGAACAAACCCCAGAAACAACTGACAACGGTTATATTCGCAAGAACTTTGACGACGATGGTCGAATCAAAAGAAGTGGTAAGGGTTTTTCTGCAGATGACCTCAATCTCACCATTCATTCATTGTTAAGTTATGTCTGATGCTGATTGTTCAAGCGAATGAATCACGAGATTGAGGTCAATCACATGCATGATTGATATTATGTATGAATATTCCAAAATAATCTCATGTTTTGGGCTGTGTTTTGATTTGAAGGAACATTGATAACTGCAAGTGCGCATATCATAACCGCTGTTATTGGGTCTGGAGTGCTGTCTCTAGCATGGGCGATAGCTCAGTTGGGTTGGGCTGCTGGGCCTGCTGTTCTCATGGCCTTCTCTTTCATCACCTACTTCACTTCGACTCTTCTAGCCGACTGTTACAGGTCTCCTGACCCTATCACTGGAAGGAGAAACTACACATACATGGATGTTGTGAGAGCAAACCTAGGTAATTAATCAACATTTCACAAAACCCACTTCCCTATGTGTAATATTCCTGTTCTCTTTCTCAAAATTCGAATTAATTGGGTCCCTGAAAAAACCCTCAAATATTAATGGGTTGCCATTTTTCTATTTCTTTTCTTCCAGGAGGTGTGAAGGTTGTGCTATGTGGGTTAGCTCAGTATGGAAATCTTGTAGGGGTAACCATTGGATACACTATCACTGCATCTATTAGTATGGTGTAAGTAATCAAAATGACTACTTTTGAAAATCATTTATGTTGTACTGGCTACCAAAATCACCTATTGTTCTCACCCACCATATATATGTGAGAGAGGGCATTTTGGTCATTATGTATGATATAAAGAAGAGGGCCGGAATGTTATGTCCGGGGATGTAGTCAATAATGGGTGATATTGGTAGATGAAGCAGCGCTTTCCTTTGAAAATTAATTTTTTTCAGCCATTAATTGATGTATAATATTTAGATAAACTATATTTGTTCCAATTATTTTTCAATAATCCTAATTCCTTTTCTTTTCTTTTTTTTTGGTGTTTCTTTTTCCCTTGCTCTTGTGTATCGATATCAGGGCGGTGAAAAGGTCAAATTGTTTCCACAAGAACGGGCATGATGAGAAGTGCTACATATCAAACTATCCATTCATGATCGTATTTGCATGCATCCAAATCATACTTAGCCAAATACCAAACTTTCACAAGCTCTCCTGGCTCTCTATTCTGGCAGCCATCATGTCTTTTGCTTATTCTTCTATTGGCCTTGGACTCTCCATCGCAAAAGTTGTAGGTAAAACCAAAATAAATATATAAAAAAAAAAACCCCACCCTCGGATCCAGTATTACTCCAAAAACGTACGCAATTAGATGTCATTTTGATTTGAGTTAAATCCAACGGTGATCCATTGATTTCGTAGGAGGAGGAGGACACGTGCGCACAACTTTAACGGGCGTGACTGTTGGGGTAGACGTTACGGCCGCAGAGAAAGTTTGGAAAACCTTCCAAGCTATTGGAGACATCGCCTTCGCTTATGCCTTCTCTACAGTGCTCATCGAAATTCAGGCAAGCCCAGTGACTATATCTTCCATTTCTTTAATTGCTTGAATAGATATATATGTATTTCATGGTTGTTGATTATATTGCCTGTGATGCGTGCTTGAAAGGTGTGCCTGATAATGATGAAATGTCGGCATGCCATACTGGGTACCTGAATGACACCAGTGCTTGCATATTCATGTCCTCACGTTTAGTTTAGTTTATTTTATTCACATGTGTTACTTGACAAATCATATGAGGAGGTGGGGGGTGTCTCTGTCTGGGCGACATGTATGTCAGTTACACCATATAAGAATGCTTATCTCACGAAATTATTACTCTAGCCAGCCACTTATAGCTCAGTTGGTTAAGGTAATACAAATCACACCTTAAGAAGTGAACGTCGTCGTTTCAATTCTTCATACTTCTAAGGAACCAATCACTTGATTAGATTTTCTTAGATAATTACGCTCTCAAGTGAGTAGTAGATTTACAAAAGACTAAACAACTTAGGCGATAATTTCCAACACCCCCCCCAAAAAAAAAAAAAAAAAAAAAAAAATGAGGTAGCATATACGTGCACTCAAGACACAAACCAATCTTCATGTGCGCATGATCAATCTTCATGTGCGCATGATGAGTGTCATACACTTAGAGGGCTGCCACATGTGCGGAAAATTTTCATGCGACTATGCGCGCACAAACAACTCCACACATAAAAGCACGTGGTGAGTCTGCTTGGGAGGGCACATGTATCTGATACACGGAATAATTTTTCACACACATCTGTTACGAGAGAACAATTTCTCGTCGATATAACGAGGGTTAGAGGCTATTCGATGATTCTGAGGCTCTATCAAACTCAAAGTAAGATCATAAAATAATCTAGAATGAAAATCGATTGATCTTATGGCATGGAGCTAGCCAAGCTATTTCCATGTTGTCGCAATTGAGTGCAACCGGCTGTCTTATACGTCAACAATTTAAGTCTGCTTCCTTTTTCTTTTCTGTTGGGTTACATCGAGAGGATTCGTCTTGATCTTAAATCTTCACTCACGCTCCAACCCTACGAAGATATCACTAGACCACAAAACACAATAGAAGCTGATGGTAAAGGCTATACCACTAGACCACAAGACACAATAGAAGCTGATGGTAAAGGCTGCTTTTGTGAAAGTTGAAAATTTTCCACTAGCAAAGGACCAAAAGTAAAACCAACGTAGATTGGTCCAGACTCTCGGCTGCGTCCATGTGCCCACACAGTCGGATAAGGACCCCAAGAATATGTAAGAGTAGAGATTCTCTCGAACAAAAGCAGAGGCTTGGGATAAGAAAACTTTGTTATATTTGTTCCTATATATCGTATGAACATAGCGAAACTAACAATGATTCCCCTGTGGACCATCGAGTCAGTAGACCACGCAACCTTCAGATGCCACTGAATGTGTTGGCTTTTTCTCAAAGAAGTGAAAGCCAACCTTTTCTGTTTTCATCCTTCTTTTTTTGTGAATTATATCTGATTCTGTCAAATCTTCTCTGCTGGGGTGTCACTTTATTGAACAGTCTGGATTCATTCAAAGTGGAGCCTTCCCTGTATGTTACAGAAAACACAAGACTATTGGCTCACCTCCAGCCTTGTAACCTAGGTGCTTTAATATCCATCCCAATTTTCAGAAAACTGGGTTTTAGAGACCTACCCCAGTTTGGGCCGATAATGATAGGTCCTGGAATCCTGCGTAGGGAACTGATGGTCTGGACTCTGGATCAATAGATAAGGCTTGCAGTGGTCCAAACAAGTTTGAAGCATGTTCTTCCATTCATCTTAGGCCCAGTTTTTTCTCATTACTCTCGAGACGCCCCAACCATTCATGCCTTGAAGCCCATCCAACCGGCCCAGCTCATTAAAATTTCGAGACATTTTATACTTCAAATAATATTGTTTGTGTCCTGCACCGAAGCATTGAACCCCATGATTTGCAGGACACACTGAAATCGAGCCCCCCAGAGAACAAAGTCATGAAGAAGGCTTCTTTAGTCGGCATCTCAACCACCACATTTTTCTATGTTCTATGCGGCTGCGTCGGCTACGCAGCATTCGGAAACAAAGCACCAGGAAATTTCCTCACTGGATTTGGATTCTATGAGCCCTTCTGGCTAATCGACTTTGCCAACGTGTGCATAGCGATCCATCTAATTGGCGCCTACCAGGAAAGCATCTATTAATACTCTTTTAGTTATATAGTCTATCTCTTGCTTTCCAGTCTGATTAAAGGGTTTATAAAATGGTTACCATATGCAGGTCTTCTGCCAGCCCATATTCGGTTTTGTGGAGACTTGGAGCAGCAAACGCTGGCCTGAAAGCAAATTCGTAACACATGAAAGGGCGATTAATGTTCCATTATATGGTGCCTACTATGTCAACTTCTTCAGGTTGGTGTGGAGAACAATGTATGTTATACTGACAGCAGTTATAGCCATGATATTTCCATTCTTCAACGATTTTCTGGGTCTACTCGGGGCAGCTTCGTTTTGGCCATTGACAGTGTACTTTCCCATAGAGATGTACATCGCACAGTCAAAATTGCCAAAATTTTCTTTCACATGGACGTGGCTGAAAATATTGAGTTGGACTTGCTTGATTATATCTCTCGTTGCTGCTGCTGGATCCATTCAAGGGCTGGCCCATGATCTTAAAACTTACAAGCCCTTCAGCACACAGCAATGATCACTACCTCTGTCTCTGTTCTGCGCAGTATGTAATGTTTTTCAAAAGAAAAATAAGACAATAAATCAATGCTAGTGTGTCTGTTAGGATGTATTTCATTTCCCCATTAATGTTTTACAAATATCAAAACTGCTTCAGGTTACTACACTGTAAATTAGAGATATAGTTTCGCAACAGCCCACCATATCTCCACACAAGGATCACAACAATGCATCTGCCCCTCTCACAAAGTCCTCATATTGCGTCTAAAAAAACTGACAGGAAAAAGATCTCAAAACAAAGAATTCCAGGAGGGAGGGGAAAGAGAATAGTTGTGGGGAAGGAGAAGGCAACTTCCCTAGAGATTCAACATTTTAGACTCCATGGACTAAATTTAAATTTTAGTAATCCACTAAAAACCCCAGCAGACCACTCTGCCTTTATCGTGTGGAGGACCTATTGTTGTTATTGGTAAGAACTACGCACAGGAGCCAAGGATGAATCTAATACCACTACCATCTGAAATAAAATTAGTGATCAAATAGATCAGAGTTCGAATATTATAAGACTCAGAATTCAATATAATCATTCAGTAATGTACCAGACACATGCGATGTGCACCTATGCTGATAGACTAAATGTAAAAAGACCCCATATGAACTCAGTAACAACTTTTTTTTCTTTTTTTTACATTTTTGGGTGGGGGGCAGGCAATATAGCAAGCATATTAAACGACTTCATTTGAATTACTCCCCTCCCAGAAATTCTCTCTGGTCAGGCTATTTAAGGTTTTAAAAATTCCATTTTCTGGCTACTGCTGCAGTGCATATATGGATCGCTTCATCAAAAAACAATAAATACATAAATCTCAACTTTTATTGCAAGTGGCACCAGGATGTGTTTCGGACCTATACATGTATACACACACACACACACACACGAAAATGATGGGTGTGGATCATCCCAGACAAGATCACACGGCTCCAAGCCGTCCAATCTGTCCTGGATGTCCAGGACCAATACATGTAAGACGAGGGTCCTGAGAGCTTAGTTCGTTATAGATAAACAATTTTTGTGTTTTGATGGGTTTCTAAAAGTATATTTGACAGCAATTCAGTCAAATTCAGTCAAAGATTAAATATTTTTCCTTTATTCAATTTGTATTCTCTTGCATTTTCATCCTTGTTTAAACAGGTTGTCACATTTTCACTAAGCATTTGAGTCACTGATATTCATTCGCAATTCCCGTGCATCATAAGGGTCCCTGCTAGTATATCTGTATGTATGTATATACAGGGTTCATAGCTAATTTATATGTGCAATCCAAAGTAAAAACTTCCTTTGCAAAATATTGAAAAATGATCCTAATATGTCACCATGAAAACATAGAAGGCAACCAGCATATAACTTTTAAGCAAACCTATATGAACATCAATACTGAAAGATTTCACCCTTTGTAATGCCATATAATTATTTATGCACGTAATACATCTGGAAAACCTATAACTACAATTATTACTAGTAACACATTTCTAGGTGCTTCACTATCAACAATGGGAAAAAATGCAGAGCACATATGGCAACAAGGCAATTACTAACAAAAACTCTCTTTAGCAACAAGTTCAAACAAAAGAAGGGTGAAAGAACAGCTTTGATGTGAAACCAAGCATGAAGCAATAAAAAGATGAACAAGTAAAGAGTACCAATACCTAATCAATTTGTGGCCACAATCCAACCAAAACATACATGGTCTTTTGGAATTCACACTTGAGAACCTAAAAATAATCTCAATAAACCACAATAATGTTAAAGGTAAACATCATTGAGTCAATGATCAAAAATCCATTGCAAAAATCACAACATAAGATTAAAGCAGTAAATAGCCTTTTTTGTTGAGTTATATCAAAATAGACTAATTTTCCCTTGGTTTTCTTCTTCATGATAAATCTATAATGCATGCTCGAGACAGAGACCTGCTTCCCACTATTACATTTGATTGACATGGGTGTGAAACACACCTAATTTCCTGCACTAAATTTGATGGCCTTAGGAGTAAATCAATTCAGCATATTTTCTTCACCCAAGCCTAACACAGGGGGATGAGGTTAAAGGTCCAACTTGGTGAGAGAAGTTCATCCTCTCACCATAGGTCGAACATACAGTGGCCATGCCAATACACAACCATATTTTCATAAAGAAAAGAAAATTTATATTTAATGCAAGAGGAAGGAGGTAGTAGCAGTAATATCATATACTGTAACTGATTCTAGTGCTTTTGGTGAGCTCCAACTTCTAATTTATAAGATTGTCGTTACAAATATTTGGATTAATCAATCACAATTATATGTCATAAATAATATAAGTACGTATAAAAAAATGTTTACAAACTATTGCAGTTCATTTGATAATGGTTGGTTTCGCAATATACAATCCGCGGGTAAGAGTTATGGAGTGCACCTGATACAAAGTTGCATCAAGTGCACAAAATATTAAAAGGACTGTATGTATATATATATATATTGTTTACGGATACTTGGGGGATGGATAGGGATACTTAGCAAATATTTGGAGGATGCATGGAGAATACATGAGGATACTTCAAGAATAGATGGTAGATATGGAGGTTGAATTGTAAGTTCTTAAAAATTAAGGAGTTAAAATTTTATTTAAATTGTTATTAAAAACATTCTATAAATACCAAAACAAAAAAATAAAAATAAAAGGGACTTTAATCCCCTGCTCTCTCTCAATCTATTCCTCTTTCTCATGCTTCACTCTCCTCTAGGGTTAAACCTAAGGGCTCGTTCTCTCATTCTACCCCTTCATCTTTCTCGCTCCTTTTTTTCCTTGGGCATAATCCTAGAGGTTTGATGTCGAAAAAATGTGATTTCTTTTCTTTTCCTTTTTAAATTTTACATTCATGAACTCTCAATTGGTAAATGTATTGAAGAAGAAAAAAAAGCCTAGGGTTTTTTTGTTTTTGTTTTTGTTTTGAGTTTGTGAATGTATTTGTGAGCTTATTCTTGCATCTTAATTGGATTTATGAATGTGTTAAACCTTTTAATGTTTGCTATTAATGTTTTAAACCAAAAATCAATACAACAAATATGTTTATTTATTCATATCTAATTGTATTGTACCCTTGCTATATCATATCCTACTTTTTCATGAATTGCCGTATTGGCGTATCCGTGTCAAATTGTATCATATACCATATCCGTATCCATGCTCCATAGCAACTAACCACAGTAACATGAACTAATAAGGATGCTCTCTGAACAAAATACTAAAATCAGAAGAAATTGAATGGAGCCTTCAATTCCAATTTATAAGAATGCATGGCACAAGGGGCAAACTAACATCGTGAGGTCATCTTATGTGGTAGAAATTTCATACACATGCATCATGCACACACAGTAGAATAAATATGTAATATGGGATTTTCTTGTAGTTCACTAACTGTTCTTCATCTCAAAAACAGCTTTTGTTTTTCGAGTTCATGGTCACCAAAGGTACAATGATCACCCCAATAACTCATCAAGTGAAATAGAAAATGAATGCTTTCCATGAATAGTCAGATGGATCTTCAAAGTTTGTCTGCCCCTAGTAGTGTTCAAAAAAGTTCTGCGGTACTCACAAAACTGCAAAATTAGAATTCTCGCATTTCTCCACTCGTCATGATCTTCAGCTGAGTATCAAGAAACTATAATATAATCGAAGCAATTAATAATAAACAGTAGTAATAACATATTTGCTATATATAGTTCCTACTGAGTATATGAGTGTACTGATTTTAAAAAATAAAAATTAAAAAAAAAACAGTAAAATCTATGTGTATTACCTTTTAAGAAAGATCAAGTAGACTCCGTCTCACTTAGTACAAATGCTTGAATAAGACTCTGTGCAGCATGGGTCTGTTCAGGTGTCCCCGATATTATGATCTTGGTTTCTGTTGCTCCAGGCTTGGCCTCAGTAATAGTAATTTTTGCATCAGAAATCTGCAAGGATGTTGATTATATCAATATATCTAAGGCTATTAATCTAGAATTCTTGAAATATATATATATATATATATATATATATATAGAGAGAGAGAGAGAGAGAGAGAGAGATCTAAACCAACTACTAATCAGGACTTTACGAAAAAAAAATTAGCACGCACGTCTACACTGTCCAGAAAACTAAACAAAAACCTGGAAGTTAAGTTGTAAACAATATGATATGCAGAGCAAGATTAATACCGCTTATCAATGCAGATTAGCAACAGAGTCAACCCACATTACAAGCTCTTTCCAAAACCCAGGAGCCAAAATTAGATGAATTCAAAAAAAAATTAATGGGAACTTCAAAAGGTGGGCGAAAGAAAGAAGGGTGTGTTTGGGAAACCCAAAAACCCGACCTATGGAGGATAGTCTGGCCAGGTTTGATCTTTACTACATTCAATAAAAAAAGATGAGTTGTATAGCTGTTACAATAGTTATCTCTTGCAATGGGATATCAAGAGGTATGAGGAACTGGCCTGGCCCACTTCAGGCACCCACCCGCCACACCCCCCCCCCCCCCCCCCCCAAAAAAAAAAAAAAAATTGAAGTAGAGCAACAGAAATGGCTCCAATTCCCTCCTCCTCCTCCTCTTGCCCCCCCCCCCCCCCGCGCGCGCGCGCGCGGCCGCGGTGGTACTTCTTTAAAACGATTGTGATTGACATACCTGATTCAATCTCTAGGCTATGGGTCTTCTAAAGCATACTTTTTTAGAGTATCAAAGAAGGATTTAGGAAAAATACAATAGGACACTTCAACATAGTTCATTTTTTTTTTAATACCCAACAAACCTTGGAATGAAAATGAAACCAGTGAAGTCGCAGAAAATGAGTGGGAAAATATATATATATATATATTGAAATTGATCAGATCCGGGATGTCCCAGGCAGCCAGACCTGATCAGCCCTCATTCAGAAATGTATCATAGCCATTCCTATTTTGTTACACGACTGTGGTAATATTCCAAGACTGTTGCGTGGCTTAACAAAACAACCTGGCGTAAACAGTCAAAAGCTAAAATTATAAAGCAGATATGGAAATTAAACCCAACATAGAGAATCAAGGTGTTCTTGCAAGTTCCAATGAAAAATGGATCACCAATACAATATCCTATAATTAAAATATATATAAGCTTCTGTGGCCTGTCTGTTCGCCACAATACAAACGAAAATTCGAAACCACTTAGCACCTTGAACATTGGTATGATTTATGATAAAGATATGATGGTAATGGCTGAACACCAAATTTGAAAGAATTCCAGTTTGGTATTGCCCCCACCCCACTGGAGACAGATGAAGATTTTATTTCAAAGAATAAAGATATGTAGGCATTAAGGTACATAACCATAACTTGGCTATATGATTTACGATAAGGTCAATGAGAAGGTATGAATCCATTAATGAATAATTTACAACAATCCTGACAAAACCATTTTTAGACCAGAGACCAAATTGGTCTAAAACATGAAAATATAAAAAATTCTCGAACTCTTACACTTCCAACAAAGATCTTTGGGGCACAAGGAAGTAAGGAACTTTAGGAGCCCCAAAAGGGAGAAATCCGCAATGTGCAATGTTCAACCAACGGCAATCACCACTTGACCCATAATGGAACTAAATTCGATGGTCCCATAATGGAACTAAATTCAATGGTTCTGTAGCAACAGTGTTTCAACAACGACATTTTTTAAATACTGACTCTAATTCAAAGCAATAGGCAATTATCAATGATGAAGTGCAATTGCTGATTCAACACAGTATTGAATCTTCATATCGGAGGCGATTGCAATCGAATCATTAAGAGCTGATGAATAAAAAACAGTCCACCATTCAGTATATGAATCTTTTCAAGAGCATTCAAAAGTTCTCAAGAGTAGTGAGACAGGCTACAAAGCAGCTGATAAATTCGTTATAACAGGAGTATGGGACACGACTTAATGAGCAATCAAAAATTGGTATCATGACTTTTCAAATGAAATAAGGTCCATAGTTAATAAAGATAATATAAGAATCATTTTTCTCTAATGTATGTACAATATAATTCCATTTCCACCAGAAAAGGGGAAGTCTAAGTTCATGCATATGTAATGATGACTATCAGATCAAAGAATGTACCTGACGAATTTGCTTCAAACATCCACCATCCTCTCCATAAATTAAAGGAACAATAGAACGAGGGACAACAACTTCCACAGTGGTGTTTGTGATGATAGCTGGTTGGCTTCCTCTAAATAGATATAGAATAATAAAAAATCCAAGGTGCACCATCAGCAAACAGTTCAATTTCTAGAACAGTAATTTAAAAAAAGAACTAAAACACTAAATGCACAAACCCTCCGAATCCCAGACTTCTTCTTTGAGGGGCACCTGCAAAGTCTGGCAAGCCTATTGGGCCACCACCATCAATTAGCCCCTACAAGTCAGGCAACTCAAGTAAATCCTTAACTCAGATAAGGTACTGTGTGATTTGCTTCCCTAATATCTATTAATATTCTTACAACTGCACAGTTTGCTTCTCCAACATCAAATTCTAAAGTTTGCAGCATCTTGTATTAAATGTCAGCAACAGAAAAAGGGTACCCCAAATGACTTATAATTTCAAATTAATTGATACTATAAAATGCATAAATTTATTTCTGTTTATAATTTTTGATAAATAATACTTATAAAAACTTACAGCATTTTTTTCAATTTATTTTAGTATAATAATGATATAAACTCATTCTTTTAAAGATTGTGTTCTCGTGCATTGCAGAGGTAAACAGCTAGTACTGCATTATAGAAATGACTTGTAAGCAAAGATTAGCACTAATAGCATAAAAGGAATTCAAACCTGAGGACCCCATTGTGCTGATGATGGTTTTCTTTCAGAAATATGAGGGGGAATGCCCGGTCTATGGATATTGTGAATAAAAGGAGCACGATCATCATGGGGATAAAAACCACCGTGTGGAGGCAGGCCGCCAACGGCATCAAACTTGTGAAATGATGGACCTAAATTGGAAAACATTCCTGGAGGTGAAAGTTCTCTCCTTCCCATAAATGAAGGAAATGGAAGCACTTGATCCTGAAAGGCAGGATTTGAAGGATGGTTGATAGAAGGAAATGCATCACGGAAGAAATGATGCCGCAACCTAGTGGTTATCTGCAAAAGAGCCTCTTGAACTGCTTCAAATTCTCCGTTAATCTGTCAGAAAAGATACAGCACAATGATCCAAAAGAGAGAGCTAATAACAAGGGTCAAGAGGTCAAAGTTCATTGAAAATGAGAAAGTAAGGAATACCAGCATTTGAGGCATAGATACCATGTCAATTGACATGAACATCATAAGTTTGACAACATCTAAACAAATTTATTTGTAACTCAACTGAGAAGACATTAATTTCATATAAATTATACCCCAAAACAAGACAAGTAGGCATGTCCAAAATGTTAAACCTTGTCATGCTTAACGAGACAAATAGTTGAACACAAATCCGCATGCAAACACACCTGAACTACTTCTTCATTTTCTGAAGCACACTTTGGAATCTGGTCCTTTCCCACTATGCGAATATGAGCCCCAGTTAACTTTCTCATTTCAGCTATGATGGCACCACCTTTGCCAAGGAGGCAACCAATTTGATTGGAGGAGACAAGAAGCCTTGCTATCACAGCCTTATCCTTGCTATCAGGTATAGCCCTTACTGTCCTCGACTGAACACGAAGAGCTGCATCTTGTGCAGCAGATATCCTATCTTCTGGGTGCTGCAATATTTGATTACTGTCAAATTTTGGCCTGGTACTAATAACTTAAATGGCTGAACAAGATAACTATGAAAATTTTAGCAAAGGCCAAACCGTCAAACCATACCGCTGGACCAGATATGACAATAATGCGGTCCTCTGAATCAGAAATGCCTTCCAGAATTTTGATCTCACAGCCCGTCTCATGCTGAAGTGTCTTAATTATAGTTCCTCCCTTTCCAATTATACCTCCTACTTTCTCTTCGTGACACAATAACCGGAAGGTTAGGATGTCCTGAGAAGGTTTCATTCTGCTAGGGATACCACCTTCATGAAATTTAGGAATCAGCACGGATCCAGTTGGATGATAATCAGAACCATCACGAGGCCCAGGAGCAAAAGGTGCTCCTTGAGCAGGGAAAGGATGGTTAGGTTGTGGGTATGCTTCCATCCTAGGAAGAGAATGGCCAAATGAGTTAGATAATGGCCCAGTAGAATTCGCAGGAAAAGAGTCCTGATCTCGAGGTGGATTCTCCAAAAGCTGTTGAGAAACAGACTGAAGAGCTTTCCTAACTGCATCTAATCCTCCTGTGATCTGCAATATAATAGCCAAATAAAACTTTATGCAACATAAAATATAAGTATCAAATATAAGAACAAAATTTCCAATATGGGCATATAACATATTTCTGTTTCTAAGACAGCAGTAATGACCACTGCTGTTAAAGATGTACTCCTAGGTGCCCCACAAGGCAATTACGCTTTTCCAGAAAAACAAGGCACCTAGGTAATGATGTGGCAAGACTGAACTAAAGTTACAGCAGTCACCCAAGTGGCCAACGGGGTCGCCACGAAATTTCCCAGGTCGCCTATTCATATTGAAGGCCTTTTTTTACTTTTTCTTCTTTTCGTCCCATCCAAATTGGTGTATCTATACAGAATATGTAGTATGCAGGACTTCAAAGAGTAGGACCAGTCAGTCCCATTGCTGGGGGAACCAAAGATACATCCCTAAGGCAGTTTGTCTACCATGCTGATATCCATGGCAAAATAACATTAAAAATATCATATGTCCAAAATAATAGTTAAATCTCATTAAAGATATAACTAAAGTAACCCTTATGTTTTTATTTTTTTTTGGATAAGTTAACCCTTATATTCAAATGGGTGATTGGTTGATATAGATACATTTTACCAAAGTTACCTGAACTAGTTCATCGGAAGCTGACGCACATGGAGGAAGTTTGTCTCTGGGAAGTATCCGAATCTGTGCACCGCTTTCAGATGACATTTGCTTAATTACACTGCCCCCCTTTCCCAAAAGACACCCCACTTGGCTGGAAAGCACAAGCAACCTTAGAACAAATGTAGAAGGCTTATCACTTTCTTCATCCCCTTCATCTGTCTCTGTCTCTCCCTCAACCATTCTTTCAAAAACAAGTAACAGAGCCTTCTGCACAGATGAAGTTCCCTTCTCAGATTTTGAGTCTTCCACAGAAACAGGTTCCTTATCTTCAGCATCCTCCCCGTGTTCCTTGGTATCATCACTCTCTTCAGCCGCATTAGTCTCTTCAGCATCATCCTTGCTCTGATCATTACTGTCAGTGTCTTTATCAGAACCTATTATAACAACTACTCTCTCATCACATCCGGGAACAGTTTCCTCAACTCTGACCTTTGCTCCAGTTTCTTGACGTATTTGTGATATGATGGTGCCCCCTTTTCCAATAACACTACCAGTTTTGGAAGTAGGACAGAGTACACGGAAAACTGTGCTACCAGGAGAGAATTTCAATGGTTGATTCTGTGAATAAAAACCAGCAGACTTTGGCCACTTTCCTTTTCCATTCGGCTCTGTAAGGCTCCGATCATGTGGTCTCTTAGAAGGCGTCAGTGGAAAAGACATGTCTACAGAAATTTATGCCAAACCTGTACCACTACCATTTGCACACAATTAAGAAGACAAATCAAAAAAGTCAAAATCAAAATCAAACTAGAGAGAACTCATTAACTCATAATAAAGATCCAAAACAACGAAATACGGAGTGTTTGATAATTGAAGCTTATGTGTCACATAATTATTTTTTAACAGCATAAAATTCTAGCTCTGAATTAGTTTCTCTTTTGTATTATATAGCTACAATGTTAATAAAACCACTCCTGGAGGTATGACAATTTTTTTTTTTTTTTTTTTTTTTATTTTGGGGGGTAAGCAGCTATGACAAGGGGTTTGCACCTCACATGATTCCCTACCCTACAAATAGGGGTCCAACTCCTTCACAATTGTGAATTTTTCCTTTATTCAACGTGTTGCCCTTAAAATATTCAGAGGAAAATTACCAAAAGACCCTCATAAAATTTTTGTTGACAAAGATTCCTTGTTTTCTAAACTTAAATAGACCAAAAACTCTCACATCTATACAAATATGACATTATATAGGAGACAAAATGAGTCAGAAATCCTAGTTACTGAAAGGGTTCATTCAATATTTAAAATTCTTAAAGATAGTGCAATAGGGGTTCTCAATAGCAAAGGCAAAGATGAAGAGAATGTAGATAATGTATGGCATAAGTGAAACATATAGAGGAAATGGAAAATGCATGGAACAAGTGAAAGAACCCCAATGACTTACTGTTCAGCATTGCTAGTTAATGAAGCATCAACCACTCTACATGATATGTATATATATAACACTAGTTCTCACATAAGCACCCTTAACATCAAACAAATTATTTACTTTTAATTGAATGGGTGTTCCTGATTTTCAACTAAGATGTTTCATTAGTGATATCCTTTTTTGATATCAACAGGTTTTAGATGCTTTGCACCCGACTACTCCCCCTAGGCACATGCACTCCCCCGTCCCACATGCACCAGGCAATTATAGGACAAAGTCCATGGGGGTTGCCTTGAGGGGGAGTGGTAAGAGTTGAACCTAAGACATGTTGCTTGGCAAGAAGCCCTAGGACCACTCAGTCTACCCCTCGAGGCTGTGAGTGATAACCTTTTGGCTTTATCTTTCTTTATACTTGCATATTCTTGGACTCTCTATAATAAATTGTTTTAAAGAAATTTTTTTTTTTTAAAAAAAAAAAAGGGACGGGGGGGGGGGGGGCGGCGGTGGTCCCAAACCCAAACCATACATAAATAAACCAAAAGTTGCTACTTATCTAGTTATTCTATTCTAAAAACCAACTCAAATTGATAGGACTCTCAAGCCATTAAGGTTGTTCTTGACTTCTCGCACATATTGTGGAATGTGGGGCAACTAAAGTTCCTTAACTAAGCTAGTCATTTAGCATTATCCAACACGACCACCAAGCCCATTGTAAACCATCCAACATTCTAATATGAGTCGTGCTACATCTACAGGATTCATCCACCTGCCGATGGGGCATCCACCTTTTCATAGCATAACGGGCTCATTTTTTGTGTTAATTACAATCTTATAATTGACACCTGAGCTGGATAATAAAGTAAGCGGATGAAAACGGTAGCTTTAACATTTTCCTTTTAATACATAGCTTTAGATCCTAATTGCACCACCAAGCGCTGAGGTGAATCAATCAGAATACCATTTCTCATTCTCAATCTCGGTTCCCAACATAACAAAAAAGAACTTCAAGAACTACACGGATAATAAATAAACGATGAGATTAAATAAACGCTAGAGCTCTATTTGGTTGTCGAGAAAAAAATTGTGGGAAGGGATAGAAATTAAAGTTTTGAATCGTTAAGACTTTCCACCATATTCTCGGAAACCAAACAAGCAATTAAGCTTTATTAGAAGAGAAAAAAATGTAACTAGTAGAATAATAGAAACCCAGGTTTACTGAAGGATTTGAGTTACTGACAGATTCGTGTGTTCAGGATGCAGAGGAGACGAATGAATGAGAAGGACCGACCCCAAGAACAAGCGATTCCAGTAGATTTCTTTGATCTCGAATGAAATCTCTTAGCTCCTTTGGAGAAAGTAGCAGTACTCGAACCCCGCAAGAGCTTCGTCCCTCCGTCGCGCAACGATGGTGCAAATTGCGAAACGAATCCTCCTGAAAAAATTAGGTTTTTATGCAGCTGCTATATTTTGTGCCGGACCGAGACGGTTTTACCCGGTTCGGACGGTTCTCTAAGAGTGTACCGGTATCACCGTGTGTGGGCTACTCGGCTAGGGTTAGGGCTAGGGCTTTTTTCGTTCCAGTCTTGGGCTTTAGGTCCGTTAGCAGGAGTGAGTCTTCCATGTAACTGCACCACCACTTGGTGTCACGGGTCAATAAGAATCAAGTAAAGTGAAATTATGGGCTCAAAAAATATTTTGACAATCCCAGTTTACTTGATCCCTATTAACCCGTGACACTACATCAGTCATATCACAGTTACATGGAAGTTTTTCTCTTGTTAGCAGGTTAAGTTTAGTTTGATTTGGATGGATCCAGGGAGGTTAGAGACTTTTAGAGACTTACCTTTTTTTTTTTTCCTTTTTTTTCTTTTTTGTTGGGGTGGGGGGTCAACACCCTGGGACTGCTTCCGCTTAGTGGTAGGTTAGAGAAATATAGTCCATTGAGAAAATTCTTATGCCATATTTGATAGGAACAATGAAAAATTGGAAGAGTTATCTATACTTGGTAAGCAAAAAAGATAGAAATGAAGGAAAATTAATAAATACATTATTTTATCATATTATCCTCAACAAATTAAGACGAATGAAAGCAAGGCGTAGATCAATAGGTTCACCGGACTTATTGCCCATGAAGTGGATGGCCATTAATTTGACTTCTTACTTTCTCTTTGAACTAGTTATCACCGATTTCAATAACCAATGTAAAGTAAATGATCAAGGAAATTAGTCAAGTCAATGCATGGTTATTGAGACTCTGTTACGGTATTCTAAAAAGGATAAATAAACACACACAAACATAATTTCTTTGAATACCCCTTGTAAAGTCTTAAAACAATGTTAATAATTTTATTTAATTTTGTTGGAACGAAGATCCTTTATATTGTTAATCATGATTTCTTTTTCTTTTTTTTTTTTTCTTTCTTAATATGATTGGTCCCTATTAGTATCATATTAAAATTGGAGCCCACTCTTTGACGCATTATATCATCTAAAAGTTAGTTATATGTGCAAAAATGATTTCAATCATTTAATTAGGACCTGTTTGGGTGTCCGAATGGAAATTAAATAATTATAGTGTAATTTTACACGACATTGAAGACATAAATCCACAGCCTTGAATGATACTATTAAAAAAAGTTGATGTCATTTCTATAGTTAATGTTATATAAGATAAGTTTTTATAAATTCATGAAATACTACTATTTTGAATATTTTATTACTTTTTTTACAATGATAGTTGTTAATCTATTAAATTTTTATATTCAAGGTGATGAATTTGCCTTCAACATTATATAAAATACATTAAAATTATTAAATTTTCATTTGGACGGCTAAACGCACCTCTACTTGAACTTCTCTCATTCTATAAAAGATCATAACGTAATAGGGAGAGAGAATAAACATGAGGAGTGGTAAACAACTAGCAACATCCAACTCATGCCTCATGGTGTAAGTGCTAAAGATGATGCTATGGCAACGCGGGATAATAATATAGAATAAAAAAAAGTAAGCAACAATTTTTTTTTTATCACAAATAAAGAAACAATTTTGATAAAGGCAAATCAAACTAAGGAAAACAACACAAAAGTCAAAAGCTTCTCCTCCCCTTTAATTCTCTATTTTAAGGTAGGAAAAATATCAAGTTTTAGAATGTAAAAAGAAGAAGTATTTCAGGTTTCTTAAGACCCCAATGTGGTTGTTCGAGTCAAAAGTGGACTTTAATCACGCAATGTAGATGCATGAAGATTTTATACAGAGCACGAAAAGTTTGGTTGTCAACTGAAGAAAAGATAAAGGTCATATGGTGGACTTTATTCCGGCAAATCCAACTCAACCAAATCTTCTCTACATTTCCTTTGGGCCGAAGCAAGGAGGAAAGAAAAAAAAAGGAAAAAAAAACGAAGAAAAAAAAGTAGGGCCAGCCCAATAGCGTCATGAAGCACACAGTTAACTTAACCCACAAGTCATTGTACCTAACACAGGACCCCTAAGGCGGTCACGTTTTCTTCGCAACCTCCGCCTCCACAATATTTCCTGATTAAAATACCCTTCGCCGCTCACACTGTTATCAACTAACCGACCTTCGATGACCGGGGGTGTAATAGTAATTTAACTTCACAATTCTTCCTCACGCTCATGGTGGTCCTATATATAGAGGCCGGAACGGTCGGTTTTCTGAATCATCAGTTCTCTCCCGTGTGTGTGCAATCTCGTGATTCAGCCTGTACATATCTATCTCATATCAATCAATGCTGACATAGTTTCTGATATTGTGTGGGTGTGTGCAAGAGCAGAGACGCTATGGATTCGAAAACGATGAGCCATCCCCAAAACCAGGAGAGAAGGAGCATTACGAAAACGATTAGGGTTAAGGTGCCTTCAAAACGACCGACTTCGTCCTCTTCTTCGACCGCAAACCCTAGAAAACAGTGCAATCATCCATCTTCTCGTCATACGCAGTTGCTGATGCAAAACCACTCGAATTTCAAGCGGAGTGAGGCGCCGACTCGCATCATGTTCTACGAGGGCGGGTCATGGGTCGATTTTCCTGGCGAAGTGGTGAGGTACTTGAGGTCGGAGTTCTCGGAGGGCAAGCCAATGGTGGGCGCGTCGATCGATGGGTCGCGGTACTTGTTCGATTTTATGCGAATGTTGCAGACTGATTTTGCGTCTGGTCGTGAAAGGTCCATTGCTTGGATTGACGATAACGGGAAGTGTTTTTTCCCGAAATTGTTCGTCGGCAGCGAAGATTTCGCCGTGGAAAATTCGGAAGATGCGAAGATTGATATCGAGATAAGAATCAACGGGGATTCGATTTCGGGGAATGGGAAGAGAGAGATGGTGGAAGTAGAAGGAGATCAAAATGTGGTGAGTTCTAATAACAATGAAGAGATTTCGTCGAAAAGACGACGAGCTGTTACGCCTGGTTTGGAAGCATCGAGATGGCAATGTCCTGATAATGGTGAAGAGAATTCGTCGAAAAGACAACGAGTTGTTACGCCTGGTTTGGAAGCTTCTAGATGGCCGAATGCGAAGCCGTTGAAGGAAGGAGACGGAGCTTATCAGCTGGTTAAGAAGCATTTTTTGTTAGGGGTGAGGAATGTTGATCCTAGTGCGACAATTAGCTCAATTTACCAGTGTACGCGAACTGGTCCGCTGGAAAGAGCTCGTTGGGAGGTATTTAAAAAGCAAACTGAGATTACAAAGGCGGCACGAGGTTCGGCCAATACTATATTTGCTTGGTACGGGACGTCGGCGCAAGGAGTTGTAAGTATATTTAATGCATGGGTTTGGGATGCCTAGTCAGATTTCTGGTTCTGAAGCTCATGGAGTTGGTATATACTTGTCTCCCGCAAGCTTACCCCAAATGAGGTAATTGTATAATTCCATTAGTATGTAGTTTGATTTGCAGTGATAATGTTTTTTGGGTTTTGTAACCTTTATTGATAATTGAATTGTATTTTAGTGCTATGAGGTCGGAGGCTGATGATAATGGTGAGAAGCATCTTATACTGTGCCGAGTTATAGTGGGTAATGTTGAAAAAGTTGAGGCAGGGTCCCAACAGTCTCATCCTTCTAGTGTGAATTTCGACACCGGTGTCGATGATCTTAAGAATCCTAAGCAGTATGTCGTGTGGTGTGCTAATATGAATAGTCATATTCTTCCAGAGTGTGTTGTGAGCTACAAGTTTTCTAATCATGTACCAGGTAATTTAATATGGTTATCTTCAGTTGCTTTTGCTTTGCAAATATATGTATTCGATTTATGGAAGCTGGGTTTTTTGTTTTTATCTGCTAGGCCAATTGAGAGGATCAGGCAGTTCCGAATTGGGTCCCGAACGCATCTAATTCGTACGGGGTGAAGTTATTTTCCAAGTTGGAGAGTTCCCTTCCATCCGAAAAAGTTAGGGAGTTGGAGAATTTGTGCGGTACCTTCAAGGTAAAGTGTTGCTTTCCCAATTTGTTTTTATCAAGCATTGCAACATACATAGAAAAGAAGATTAGAAATTAAGAATGGTACTCATACTTGATTGTATTTCTCATGGTTTTGTTACAGGTTGGAAAGGTGGCCAAAGATGTTTTCATAAAACAGTTGAGATCAATTGCAGGGGATGAGATGCTGCTCTCCACAATTCGTGAGATGCGTGGCTCGAATGAGGTCCATTAAAGTTCTTGTTTCATTTCGAAGCATTTAGAACTGTTTTTGTCATGGTTTGTTCATATGATACAACCACATGTGATGTTAGCCACAACTACATCATTGAGGAAAGCCTCGACATGATCAAACAAAATATACCTTTTTGTTGTTTTTTGTTTTCTGTTTTTTGTTTTCTGCCCACCATGTGTGTAGCAACAGAACTTCAATTTCAATTAAGAAGTTTCTAATATTTGTTGTTGTGCTTTGAGTACTGTTCTCAATCTTTTACGCCTTTTTACATTGTTATAACTCTGTGAAGAAAAACACATGACTATGAAGACGAAGGTGGTGTTGGGGTGATGGCGGACCGTTAATTTTCTCCAGGGAATGATTACAATTGAGTTTAAGAGATTCTAGGGTTCAAAAGATGAAAACACTAATTTTGTAGCTCTCTTTCTCCCTTGCTGTGCTTTTAAGATGGAGGCATAGCCAATGTAACTTGGAGTTTGGAAGTGCAAAATCATTTTATAGTTTTAGTTGCAAACTGTGGTAGAATAAGTTTCGAAGTGCTTCAAAATCTCTACTTTGAGTACGTGACTTAAATTTTTTGAATAGTATGGAGTAAGAGTGCATTAGTACATGCATGATGCCGCATTTGGTGTTTTGTGATTGGCACTCTGCTGTTATTTTATTTCCATAATTTGAATATTACTTTTAAGAAATAACACTTATTTACTAATTATCAATTATTTACACGGGGAACTGTAAATGCCATCTTCTTTTTTTCTCTTAAATAAGAGAAACTGTTAATGCCTTGTCAACTCCCCCCTCCCACTATTTTTTTGTTCATGTGTCACAAGCTGGAAAAACCTTTAGATAATTAATGTGCATGAATGGTTATAAAAGGATTCCGAGGAACATTTGTCCAGTACTTAGAAGCTCATAATAAATTCATTCCTTTTGTTTTCCCCCTAGACGTGATTTTCCCCTTAGATGCGATCTTTGTTGTTTTGTCAAGTACAATATTTTCCTTTTCTCCTCTTTCCTTTTAAATATATTGCCTTAAATATTGCACAAGGAGTTTGCTTGCGAGCGAGGTTGATGGGAGGTACGCACATGGGTCGTAGACTTGTAGTCAAAGAGGTTGGCCGCATAAGGTTACACAATAGTTGGAGTTACCTTTGTGGAGGAGAGAGAGAAGCGATTTGAAAGCTATGTGGAGGAGGAGGGGAGATGGCAATGGGGATATGCAATTGTGAGGCATGATTTTTGACTTTTTGGCAAGATTCTAGTCCAATAGAATCTTCCGATGGAGGATGAGAGGTAGGTGCTCTGATTATGAAAGTTGCTTATAGCATTTCCAAATGCCCTTAGTGAAGCCAAATATGACCTTTTATGTTGTCGAAGTTCTATTGTGACCTAGTTGTAGGGTGGATGAGGTAATAAACCTAGATCTCAGGGGAAGTAGATTTGTTGCCATGCTACGTGTGGGTAGTGGTCCCCATGTTGTTGTGTCAGAAGCTTTGACCAATATAAGGAATGACTTATGTTTAGTTAGCCGTCACCTTAACCAATTTGAGGAATGACTTTTTTTAATTTTTGTTATGAGGAAACCCTTTAGGCAAACCTCGGGTCCATATAAGACCCCAAAACCCATATGGACCAGGTAAGTCCAAGGCTCATGAGAACCATGGAACCTTGTGTGGGTAGCCTTAAGGGGTTTAGCAAGAGTCAAACTTTAGTAAGTCGTCATGGCAGCTTTTAGGGTTATTGATAAGGTGAGAAGTGTAGACCCTCAATGCCACTGGGAGTGGCTTCTACTTAAGCAAATTTTCTCTCTAGCCACCAAAGCAAGATTCTCTGAATTTCCCAAGTAAATAAGGGGATTTGGTCCTGTGCCCTAGCCCTAAACACCAAGCTTGAGGTTGAGCTCTCCAGGTCCTACCCTTGAAACATGCAAACATTGCGACAAGGTGCAATGCTGTCAACTGCTAAGAAGCACGGACACGGACACGAGTACGACACTACACGACACGGACACTCCGACACGGCAAATCCTAAAAAAACTAGGACACAACACGGCGGGGATACGACGATAAATAAATATATATTTATTAATTATATATATATAATTCCATTATACACATCAAAAAAGTATTCAAATGCATGGATTCATGGAACTAAAAAGACAATCATTAATCACAAAGACAACCAAGACATCAAAAAGCTTTTAACATTGGCATTTAACTTGAAGTACAGTAATTAGTTAGCACTTAGCAACATTTTCCATACAAAAAATCAATCATCATTGATTGGATGATTGTCTACTTGGCTTATTGCAATACCGAGACAAGATACACCCAACTCACAAAAAAAGTGCAGGTTATATATAAAAAATTGCAACTTACATATAAAAAATTTATAAAAAAAAAAGTCGACAAAGATCACCAAACAACAATATATAAAAAATTGCAAGTCATATATAACTATATAAGAAATCAAAAAGAAAAGTAAATAAATTTTTAGTAGTTCACCCAAAAACAATGGAGATAAAAAGACCCTAACTTTCAGGAGAAATAGGTGTACAGTCACAGTTTACCCAAGGAGAAGAAGAAGGAGAAGAAGAAGATGAGGAAGAAGAGAAGCAAAGCAGGAGAAATAGGGGTACTCACTTGTTTTAAACCCTAGCTTTCAAACAGATAGTCATGCGATGAGGGTCGTCGGAGGGAATGCCGTCCGTCATGGACGAAGGGGTTCCGCCATTCTGACTTTTCTCTCTCTCGTTCTTTCTCTCTGCTGTTCGTTAATGGCTGAATGGGTTTGGAAGGGTTGTCGACTTGTCGACTATCGTCGGAGGAAGGAAGGTCGTCGTCATCGGGAAGGCTGTTGTTGGCTGTTGTCGTCGCTGTCGCCGTCGCCATCGGTCATGGAAGAAGGTCGAAGGGGTTCCACTCTCTCTCTCTCTCTCGCTTTCTCTCTAGCTTGGGAACTGAATCGGGAAGCTTCGATTCTTCCCTTTCAACTTTATTTTTTATTTTTATTTTTATTTACAAAAAAGACCCCTTATTTTTAAAAATATAACATTATGTACCCCGGTTTTTTTTAAAAATATTTACAAAACGGCCCATCGTGTCCATAGAGTGTCCCGCGCATGTCTAGTCGTGTCCCCCCCGTGTCCTAACCATGTTCGACCAAAAAGGAACAGTAAAATTGATCCGGACACTTCTTTGGAGTGTCGGACACATGCCGTAGGCGTGTCGGGCAAGTGTCCGTGTCGGACACAGTGTTCGACACTGCATTTCCTCCATTTTTGGAGTGTCCGTGCAACATAGCTGTCAAGTCACTTCGAGGGAGATCTTGTAGTTCAGTGGCCTCGACGTCCATCGTTGTGATGCAATGGGTATCCAACCGTGAAGAAGGCTCAAAGACCCACCTTGAGATAGTTCAAGCATCTTCTATGGGGGAAGGCATCCATCCTGAAGTGGGCATCCTCAACAAGGGAATCTAGGCCATAGGCTTGAAATAAGGTAAGGGGCAGTAGGGCGTCCTCGCGGAGTGATTTGGGATGCCTGGTAATTAGTTGTGATGGACTTATGTACGTCATTGATTGGAGCCATGTGGCCATTGCTGATTGGTTGAGCGGAACACATGGTAAGGAATAATTGTATAGAAACAAAGTTATAGTGCATACGATCAAGGGCTCCACCTATAATTTATCATAAAGAACTGTTAATTGAAACATCAGCGCAATGTATTAAGTGTGGGCTAATACGAATCTTATTGATTGGTTTGTGTCCGTAATGGTGGCCACTGTTACTGATATTACATGACACCTTAGTGTGTCAAAATTCACATTTGTATGGTTTAAGAATTATGGTTAAGAGGAGGAGAGGGCAATGGGAATCTGAACAAAAAATAAAATAAAATAATTTGAGTTTTTTTTTTTTTTTTGGATGGTGGGGAGGGGGGCAAGGAAATTTTTTTTAATAATCAACAAGATGTCTAAAAAGGTGACAGCTTTTAACCCCTGATTTAGAAAATATCTAGATGAATGAATGAAAGATTGCTGGAAGATTTAAGTGGAAGTTTATACACTTGCACTGGTAAAAAGGTTGTGTCTGGATTAAGGAACATTGATCCTGGTGCTAGAATTACTTCAATTCATCAATGTGCATATTGGCCATTTGGAAGGAGCTCATTGGGGAGTTTTGAAAGCAGATGGAGATTAGGAGTGATGGTTCTAATGTTACAGGCTTAGCGAGCATTCTAATATGGAAAAGCTAGCAAGAAAGCATTATATTAGCTTTAAGAAGGGGCGAATCCATGCACACAGGTTTTTTATTCAAGGAGAATCTAAGAATCCAAAAATCAGATCTACCACTAAGGCAAAAGCCTCAGTCTAGCCAAATGGGATTTAAATTAGAAGAGGGAGTTTACAACCATTCCTCAATGCCAATACTTATGAATAAAGAGACTTGATGACAATACCTTTTAAAGTCACCATTAGAGAGCTCAGAGTCTTAAAGAAGTCCTCCGATTGCATGCCTGCTATAGACACAATAAATACACAAGGGGTGCCACATTCCATGCCTTAAAATATCTAGAAGTAGCTTTCTTGTGCAACCAACCTAGTAGGAGATTGCCCACCAAGTATAGGAACCCAACTTACACCAAGAATTGGGGAAGAAGAAAGAGGTTCTAAAGCTTTCTTAGAGTTTGATTTCAGGTATTATCTTTTTGGGGTTTGAGTAATTCCGATCGACGGTAGTGCAATGCTATCAAAGCCTTTTTGGGGTTTGAGTAATTCTCATCGACGGTAGTGCAATGCTATCAAAGGCAGATGGTGTCATGGTGATGGTGAGACCCATGCGCCTGTCCGGAGTTATATGCTTTATATCAGATGATTTTGAAAAGTGGAGGGCATGGTGCCAATGATGTCATCCTTCTACTGTGAATTTTTATACTGTTGTGAATGATCTGAAACATCCTAATTAATATGGGCAATGGTGTACAAATAAAAAATTGGATTTTTTATGAGCTACAGTGCTCCGGATCAAGGTAAATATAATTCTCTTTGGTTGTGTTTGTTCTCAAAATAAATGTATTTCCTTTTTGGAAACCAATTCTTTTCCCCTCTCTATGATTAATATATAGTTAGTTGTGAGGATCAATATTTATGAAGTGGGTTTCCAATGCGTAATATTCATTGGGTTTCCTATATTCCCAGTTTGAGAGTTCCTTCAACGTTGGGAATTAACTACATTTTGCATGCAGCACATACAATGTAAAGTTGGTCACTTTCTCATTTTTTTTGTGAAGTTTATGCTCTTAATTTTTTTTCTACCAATTATTGCAAATTTTTAAGAAAAGGAATAGTTGAAAGAGTTCCTTCCTTAAATGTTGGGAATTAACAACTCTGTTCTTGCAGCACATACAATGTAAAGTTGGTTGCATTCTCTTTTTTTGTGAAGTTTACGCTCCTCATTGTTTATAAACCAAATATTACATATTTTTTTTAAATGGAATATTTGAAAGTAAGAATGCTCATGTAGTTGATTGCACTTGTCATGGTTTATCACAGGCTGGAAAGGTGGCCAAGGATATCTTAATGAAACAGTTGCAATTAATTGCTGGGGATGAGATGCTGATTCCCATGATTCGTGATATTCATGGCTCAGATTGAGGTTCTTTCAAGTGCTTATTTCATTTGGGAGCATATAGAACTAGTATTATCATGGTTTATCCATCTGGTACAGCCACATAATTTTATTCCATATCTAGAGTTAGTAGGAAAGGTTGACCATATGAAACAATACTAACTTTTTTTTGTTTTTCCATCCACCACATTTATAGGAACCGTGCTTTTTTATTTACTATGCTCCAAGGAGGCGTTCACTATTGTTAGTGTTATGCATGAGGAACACACACCCGTTTATTTATTTATTTTTTTGAGGTATGGGAAAGGGGATGGGCTACCCTTTTTTGTGTGGCACTAGGGCCTGTTGGTTTCTCATCATTAGTAAAGAAAAGGGAATAGGATTATAGAGGAGCTTAATTAGTCCAAGGCGCATTGCATAATAATGTAGTTGTTGGTGCTGTTGCTTTTCTCTCTGCTTAATATATATATGCGCGCGCGCGCACGCCTGTGTGTTCGTGTGGATGTTTGAGGGGTGGGCATAGCCAGAATAGGAACTCTTTGGTCTCTATTTTGAGTATTTGTTCTAAAGTTGATTTATAGTATCAAAGCAGTAAAGCAGTGTGGATCAGTACTTGTATATTTAGTGTTTTGGTGATTGACGCATTACCCAACGATCTGTTTGTTTGTCCGATGAAATTTGTTTGTTTGTACCATGAAATTTTAATGGCGTCATTTGTATTGTGTAGAGCATCTAATGTAGAAATATATTAAATCTTACATCCACATCTTGAATGGAGCCTTTAAACCTTTTTTGGGCCATTGTCATGGTTGATGGTGTAGGATCAATGAGAATAATAGATTTGTTCATAAAATATACGCAAAACAAAATGAAACAATTCAAATTCCATGAGACAACCAAAGAGGTTCTAAAGTTTTATTCCATAGTAACTTTTCTCTTTTTGGTAAAATCCATGGCAACTTTTCAAAAGCAAGCGTGTGGGGCATCGTCATGTCCGACATGCGGTCCTACTACATGCACGTCCATTAAACTCATGAGTTTTTTTCACCGAAAACCCTTTTAGTTCAAGTCAATGCCGCATTATCATGATCAACAGAGAGAGATTGTGAATATCTTAGAGAATTCCTATCATTGGATCTCCTCATCTGAATTGTTTGATGGATGAAGATACCAAACCAGGAGCTGAAGTCCTGGAATAAGAAATATCTTTGGTAACGGTTGAGCTAAACCTAGTAAAAAAAGTGCTGTTACAATCTAGTCTCAAAGTTGGTGATATGATTTTTTCGGGAGGAAAACTTGGGGCTTAATTAGCCTATCTTCTGTTTGAAGCAGGAGATTCTGCGGGCCTTAAGAGGCTCAGGGTGATGGAAAGTAGGAGAGTTTATGAGAGTTTGCCAGGTTTTTTCCCGTAAATTGAGTTTGGTTAACAAGTGGATCTGGTTTCTGATGCAATGTGCAACTACAGCTCTGTATGCCATACTCATTATCACAGGAATTGACAATTGAATTAGTAGGAATTAAAAAATAAAATAAAAAGGGTGGCCCCCGAAATTCAGGAATTTAAAAATCATGCAAATAATTGCCGCTGGGGTGGTGAGACAGAAGTAGCCATGTCAGTTGTCATGATTACTGTTAAGAAAACCTTTTTATGGTCATGCTGCCAGTGGATTTGTACTTTCTATAGGGCAGGCAAGGAACGCTGCAACGTGAAGGGGAGAAGAATATTTATGCTTATGACACTAGGACATTAAATCCTTATATTTACATTGTTGAATTTAGATCAATACAGAAAAAGAATAAGATGGAATCATTGAAGAACAGGCCACCGAAGCCTGTAGCCATCTTTTCAAGAATCTTGTTTATGTAGAAGAAATCAGTTCTTCAGTTTACACGGTGAACTGTCTGTGATATGCTGTCGTCTTCCAGAAGTGCATATGGATCAATATATGGAGGTGGTACTATGGGTGTTCTGCTTGCATCATGGATGAAACTTGGCCCAAAATACTGCAATACATCAGCATTCTGTTAATCACGTAATACAAATCACTCTCTCACGAGGGATGTGGGTGCAAGCATGGCCTTACCTGCCCCATTTAACTACCAAAAACTTATGGATTTATCCTCTTTGTTTGCTTTCTTTTTTTTTTTTTGTAGGGAAAACAAGGACAAGATGAGCAAGCTTATGGTTGTAGTACAGAAGATGTACCAGCAGAAGTTTTGAAGTACATGCTCAAACCCCAGGTTCTAAATGTACCGAGAAATGTATGCCTCTTTTTACACCCGAGTCATATATGCTAATTTGTTACTTCAAAATCTTTATAATTCCGCCACCAGCGGGCACGGACCAATGAAAGAATTTATAGATTCAATTAAGTTATGTTTGGATACGGATTTTTAAAACGGAATTTGTTTTTGAAATAGAATTTGTAAAATTTGTATAAGAAAATTCCTTACAAAAATTTTACAAAATTCATTTTAAAGACAAATTCCATCTATAAATTCTTTATCCAAACAAAACATTAATGTTCATGTGACAAAACAGACAAAAAAAAAAAAAAAAAAAAAACCTCAAAACACAACTAATTAATGAAAATAAAATAAAATAAAGATAAAAATGATTTCCATGGGTGCTCTCTGCAGGGTTATTGACGTAATGTGAGACAGATGAAAAATGGAGAAGGAAAAAATGATGAGAGACATACGAAAAAGCCAAGGAAGGAGGGAGCTTACAAAGTATAGAGCAGAGAAGAATGCCACTGTTATGAGAATAAGTGGCCAAAATCCAATGAAAAATGTTCCACCAGTCGTTAGCAGCACTTTAGCCCGGGGAATCAAACCCTGGATTAGAAGTAGCAGCAAGTAGGCATTTTAAGTCTTAAATCCCACAAATAATTTAGAGAAGAAAGCAAGCTAAAAATGTGAATTGCCAAAGAGAACTTGAACAGATACTACCCACAAGAAAACCTTCAAAGCCATAACAATGCAATACAACCTTTTAGTAAAGGTCATGGGGGAAAGATTTTAACCTCAAGTCCTTCGCTGTTCAAAGCAATGGAACGCTCCCTTTGATTAGACAAGCTTTTCTCAATTTCTGTTGAGACCAAATTCATCTTAGAAGAAAATTCACCGTCATCTTCCTTTAAATTCGTATCCCCCTCCAGTCCATTCAAGGTTCTATTGCTGTCTTCAATCAGCGACGTGGGGGGGGTCATTCCTCTTTTCCTCAATTCCTTCATGAATTCCGACTCTGGAGGTTCTTCACCTGGAAAACTCGCACATGAGATCAAACAGACAAACAGAGACTGATATATAAAAGCAGGAGCCAGGAGGAGTTAAAGCAGAGCTCATTTTACCACTGCTTTCATTCTTGCTTTCTTGAAGATTGCAACGAACTCTAAAACCAACGGTCGAGGACCGAGGGCCCTGCAACTTCAAGACCTTCCTTTCTGTCGCCGGAAAATCAGATTCGGACCGGGATGAGCCCAAATTCCGGCGAAAATACGGTCGGAAACTTAAAGAAGAGTATAACCCAGAATCGAAGAACCGTAAAGACGCCGCCATTGTTTGTGAGGCGCCGCAATCAAAGGGAGTTGAGTTCCATTACGGAAGACAACTGAGTAAAGGTATAGTCGCAAAATCGTTAACCGCAAGCAAACAATGATTGCGGGCTGATTGAACTATTGAGGCGTGTCTCATAAGAACTCTTATATAATATATGTATTTTATATTTTATATTTTATATATTTTGATGCTTGCAAACCAAACAGATCGCTGTTGGTCGAAGTCGGTGAGAGTGAGAAACCAAGGAGGCGGAGAAGTGAAGAAGACAAAACGGAATTGCGTGCGAATTTCTCTTTTAGTCTCTTTTGGGCCTTTTTTGGTAATGGGTTTTCATAACGTGTATTGCGTGCGAATTTCTCTTTTAGTCTCTTTTGGGCTTTTTTTGGTAATGGGTTTTCATAACGTGTACCCTTAGGGCACATGTTAAAGAAATCTGTATACAACTGTGACACGGTTATTTGGTGTCACAGGTCAATGAAAGCGAAGCAAAATAAGATTATATGGTCAAAAAGTACTCTGACAATTCCACATTACCCCATTCTCATTGGCTTCCACATCAGCTGTGTTACAGTTGCATGTAAATTTCTCTCAACTCCAATTAACAAACCAATCATCCATTTTCATATTTTTCCAAGCAACTTTTACCATTTTTTTATATGTATTTTCACAATAACTCGTGCTATGATTAGCTCATTAACTATAGTGTAACATATGCTCTCAGGATACACGTTAAGAAAACCCTTCTATAATAATTAGTTTTTCGAATTTTGTGGATGCGTAGAAGAAGAAGCTGAATCTTGTTTTGTTACTTTATGGCAAGTGTGATTAATCTCCAACGCTATAGAACAAAAAAGGAAGAGGTAATGGTGGTTGTCACGTACTCTCAAGCTGCGTGGAATAAGCCCGGATCGTGGCCTATGTCTACTTCCTTTTCCTCCCCCTTTTCTTCTTTTTTTCTTCTCTCTTCTTTTGGGATCTCAGCTTGAACAAGTCGATTTGCCGATGTTATAATGTCTCTCAATTGTTCCTTCTTTGACTGTCGTGAAGAATTTATCACTGTAAGAAGGAGGACTGGATGACCTTTGATGGCTCCCTTCATCCTTTTTTGACTTTCATGTGAGGATTTCTTCTTTATGGAAAGGAGTTGGAATGTCTTCGGTGTACCCCTTTTTCTTTTTCTTTTTTAATAAAAATGAAATTATTAAACTCACCTGTTAGGCCGTTAGCGTTATGCGATGAGGAAAAAAAATAAAGATGGTCAAACAATAATATTACGAATTTTAATTGAATATTAAAGATTGCTCCATTTATACCCATGTTTTGTCATCGTCGACAACAATGGTTTACGCGCATAGCTTGTGCTGTTTTGTAATTTAATAATAATAAAAACATTTGTTACAAGGTGCTACCAATTGGCATGGTACGATTAATCACATTACAAGTTTGTTGTTTAAATTACAAAACTGTTCAAATGAGAGCTCAGAATATCTTTTTTATTTTTTTGGCTGCGAAAAGATTTGGGTAATTTAGATATACTTTGAAACACGTAGAAGCCTCCTCTTATTCGGACGGATCAATTCCTGGTGCAATCTTCCTTTCCATCCAAGGGAGGCTGGAAGGCTTTGGGCCTTGGGTTTTGGGCCTCGAAGCCATCAGAGCTGGAATGCCCTATAAAGGTGAGGATCCAACTAACGTGTAATGCCAATTTGCCAATCCACCTAAATTTGGGCTTGAGAGGCTCACCAACCCCAATAAGAGTGGGATGATTACATTTTACTTTCTTCAAAGTTTAATCCTTTTTTGTGTACCAAAAGTAAAAAGCTTTTGTCCGTTTCCACTTTCCACGTTAATAATTTTTTTCTTGTACGAAGTGGCCTTCTTAGTTTCAAAGGGATGCCCTCTATTGATTGATTCCCCTTTGGAAAAAGATATAAACCAATGGCACAGTACCCACTTCCGTAATGGAAGAGGAATGAAATCAATGAGACACAATTTCTCCATGTGCTATTGATGCAGATGAGATGTAAATTTTAAATTTTAATGGATTAAAATAAAAATGAACTAAACTTTTTTTAAAAAAATAATAAATTTAAGAAGGAAGACAAACCAAACATTTTTCTTCTTTATTAACAATTAGGGGTACTTATGTCTAAACCATTCTCCTAATAGTTAGTGCGAGATGTTTCATAATTACATAAGCAATGATTTTTGCGAGTAATCAAAATGATAACTTTTGGGAAGTACTTAAGGTTTGTCTGCTCGACCAATCCCATAAGGGTAGAAGATGAATCAAACATTAAAACAGTAAGATGTACTCCTTTCGTCCCACAAAGGTATGTTTTTTTTAAAAAAAAAAAAACACACAGATTAAAAAAGTAAATTAATACATTGATTTGTCATCCACTCAAAATTTTTTTTTTCTTCCAAAAGTACTATTATCCTATAACAATATATTGTTTATGTGTTTAAAGTAATTTTTGGTACGATGAAAGAATAATACGAAAAAGGTAAAAAAAAGAAATTATAATTTGATTTTTTAAAATGATAAATATTATCCAAATAAATAAATAAATAAAAGAGAGGAAACTTGAGGGCGGAATAATTTAAATCTGATATGCAATATCAAAATCGGAAATCAACATGGTGGAATCCAGCAGTCATCTTTTGCAGTCCACTCATTGGATGGTCCCCAAACCACAGGGTCGGAGATTACCAAAAGCATTTGACAACAAAAAAAAACAAAAAAACAAAAAAGGGGTGCGTCAGAAAAACGAATAAACATTGATCATCTGTTGTGTTGACGGACTGCGAATGTCGTACACGATGTCAAAACAAGTGCATGCATGCGTGCCACGTGTGTAGTTCTTATCGTGATTACAGATTTTTTTTTTTTTTTTTGTTTTTTTTAAGAGAATCTCAAGTCAGACATCACTGCAAATTCCCAAAGGCCAAATGCGTGCTACGCTAAAGCCAAGAGCGTGGGAGCAACCTCCAGTAGGCATGCTTAGAAATGCGGGCAGTTTTAATTGGGGTAAAAAGACGTTAGGTATAGTAACACACCTTTTTTGTGTTTGACTGTAATGAGGATAAATTAAAGCACAATGGATTTCGAATTCTGACATCTTTGGGTTTGAATGTGTACTCTTTTATTATGAATGTATGAATTTACGTGTGAAATGTGCATTATATGGGATTAGTTTAAGTTCAAATCCTAAATAAAGTAAGTTTTTTTTTTTTTTTTGCAAGCAATGAAATGTCCGAACTATCACAACCTAACTAATCTCTGCTCTCCAAACGGGACCACCATCCCATGAGGTCATTTAATGTCAAAGCTAATGACCTTAACTGATAGTTAGTCAAGGAAAATTTGATTGACTTCGATTTCTGTTTGGTAAATGATTTTTTTTAATGTTTTGCCTCCTTATGAATTTGTTTGGCCTTATTTGAAAAATCAATGCATAACAACAACTTTTGGGTAAAGAGTTCAATTTTATTCATCACTACCTTGTGCCTAATAATATCCATCCCTCTCTTAAAATTATGAGATAAGGGGTTAAAATTTTTTTTGTTTGTGAAAAATGAGAGTTCTTAATTAGGTTAAATTGATAATCTAATATATAGAGTGCCAGAATTAAGATATAATTCAAGCACATAATGACCTAGTTTTTGAAAAGATGAACGCACTTTAAAGAAGTAAACACACATTTAGATTTAAATAATGTGGGATTTTTGAAAAAATTTTCAAAAATAATAACAAAATGTTGCAACTTGCAACGACTTACCTGCTGAATCAATTAGTCCCGAAAATATAGATGGCACAAAAGTCTAAAGAAAGCACTCGTTTCACTTTTTACCTTACATTTGCACGCTCAATGAGTGCGTTTGGGTTTAGCCTATCACAATTTAAATGGTGCCACCAAAAATATGAATATTAAAAATACCATTAAACCACGAGACCCGAGAGCAGTGGTGTCCACTAAGACCAAATCATGGCCACATGAACCCATCACCATCATTGCATGTTTTCCCTTACCCTGAGGATGGGAGAAATGTCTCCAATCTCTAGTACCCCATCTTTGGCCCAGGCCTCAAGTGGTGTGTACGTGTACCATCATTCTGTGGAGGCAAGTTGTTTTGTGGTGCTGGACAACAAGCACCACCCAACTAAGGGGGCTCGATATTCCATCAATCCTCGAGTAAACTCCAAATGGAGGAGTTATAGTATGAGTTACAACTATAAATGAGTTTTAACTTTTAAGGAATTTTTTCAATGAGAGAATTAAATGGTGAGTTAAAATAGAAAATTTAAACTGAAAGTTAAATTTGACTATCAGTTTAACTTTAAACTATTTGACTATGTAGAAAATGGTAGTTGGAAAGAAGCAAAACTAGATGAGTTAAAAAATAATTTTTGCTACAATTGAGCAACCTCCACTTTACTGTAGAGAGTTATTTTTACTGTAGAAAACTAAAAATAGCTTTTAACTCACCAAAATAGCTCTCTTGGATTGGAAATGCTCTAAATTTTCACTCTCTGAAAGTTTAATATATTTTGGGCTCGGGTTCTTGACTTTATCTATATCTATACTATCTATAAAAGTCTGTATTTTAAAAAACCTTTTGATTAACCATTACACCCTTATTTTAATTTTAAATACTTATTTATCCTATATTTAACCAATTAAGAATGTTTATTTTCCAGTAAAAAAGAAGGAAAAAAAGGGACTTAAATCAACAAAAAGTAATAAATAATTAGATTTCCTTGTTTTATATATGAGAATTTATTAACTTTCATATATGTTTTATTATTTAAATATTATTCACGTGCAACGCATGTGTGCCCACATATATGTATATATATATATATATAATTATTATAATTATTTTTCCAATATATATGTAATTATTTTTCCAATGCAATCTAAGAAACGGATCCATCATAAAAAATACCAAGTTGATGGAAGCCATCTTATAAACATTCAATAAAAATAAAGTAATTAATTAATAATTTTTTTATAAAAAAAAAAAAAAAAAAACAACCAATTGGCAGTCCCAAATTCAAAATCCGAAGGATGTAGGATAATCATTGCAGGAGGCTACGGAGGAAAACTAGCATGTTGGTTCACATACTTTAATGTTAGGGATGTTGGGAACAACTCGATCCATCCACGTTTTCAATGAATTAATTTACTAAAATGATAAGATCTGACCTCTTGGGATAGAGCACTCATTTTGTTTATTTTATTTTTTTAAAAGAAAGAAAATGAGTATTCTTATCCAAATAGATCAACACTTTAGCACTGTCTTACAACTTTACATTCTTTATTGGTAGTATTAATATAAATATATATATTTTTTTTAAAACCATTTAATTTCACCGTTTATGCCCCCACTTAAATCACAATTAGATTTGAACATGACGCGTTTATGTCGCAATTATAATATGCTCACCTTGATTTCTTAAGCAATCCATTTCCATATATATATATTTGTGAAATAAGTCTTCAATTTCAAATTCCAACCATATGTCACCAATAGTCCTGACCCATCTCATTTTGTTTCTTAATTGATAATGGTAGTAATTCTTTTCATAAAATACTGCACTTGAACTTGAAGACGGCCGGAAACCAGATTACGATAAATGATTAATTGCGAGCCATCACATTAACACACCAATTTTGGATACTTGTTTTTTTTTTTTTGTTAAACAATGTGATGTCATTATATATTTATCCATTTAACATCAATCAATTATGCTAAATGCGCATTGCTATTCTAGGAGTGAGAGAGAAAATAGCTAATCTCGATCTACTTTGGCAAATGTGGTATGCTTGGAATAATGCTCTCTTTAGGAGTGAGCCTTCTAATAAATTTTAATTGTGAAATGAGCTACTAAACTCTGCAAATTGTGTGCCTAACCCAAAGATAGTATTCTTTTCAAAATTTCAATGCTTGTTGTAATAAAGGTCACGAAAATAATATAATGTTCATTAAGTGGAATCTTCTGGATGATGGGTGGATTAGATTGAATATTGATTAATCGATAAAAAATAATAGAGAGGTGACCGAGGTTATAATTCTTTGTGATAACTTTGGTTAGCCATTCGATATGCAAATCCAATTAGCTCGAGGAAGATGCTTTTAGGAGGCTATTACTTTAAGTTAGAAATGGGATGTATAGCAAAAGAAAGGAATGTTCATGAAGTGTTTGTTGATAGAGGTGCTAAATTAGGTGTTAATATATTACACAATTTGAAAAGCTATCACTATGGTATTTTTTTCATATAAATAGTGATTGCAGTGTGATAATACTAAAAACTAATGTTACAATGTATGATTGTTCATGCTTTTTGAGACATCATTTAAAGTATAAAAATATTTGATAATTTAATTTAATTTTCATCAAATACTAATGCTTATTATGTGAAAAGAAATGACAAATATAACTAATTTGGATGGTGCAAGCTAATAGAGTCGCAGATCGTATTGCTAATTTAGGTTGTGGTTGTAATAATGATGTTAGCATGCGTGAGGATAATTTTGCTAAGAAATTATGGAATGTAATATTGGAAGATTTTCGTGGTGTGGCTATCCTTAGATGTAACTATTTTTCTTATTAATGTATTAATGTCAATTGTTTAAAAAAAATAAAAAGATCTAATTTGGATGGTGTTGATTCCTTCCAGCATTTTTTCTTTCTAAGGATTAAAAAAAAAATTTCATGTTTCACCATTTAGGTATAAAAAAACACGGCGATCAATCATATATTTCAATGACTCTTTTCACTGTTTCTTGGAAAAACAAGAATGCCTAAGCCATTATGTCAACCAAAAAATAATATAAATAATGAAAATGAACTTGTTGAAGTAATCAGATTGCTGTTTATTTTCCTTTTGGTGAAATGACAAATAGAATCGTCTCTTTGTGGAGTGGTGTGGTATGGAGCACTATGAACAATGACCGGAGAACACGATAACGATAATATCCAAGTCGCCCAAGTTCTAACAATTCCCCCAATTTTAATTTTCATCAATAGTCACTACACTAGTCATATCATTATCTTCAATTACTCTGTAACTTCCTATTTATTCTCCTGCGAAGTTGGTTGAATGGTTAAGTTCTGGGGGTATTCTTTAAAATTCAATGCTTTGCTTTGATTACTCATGAGTATCGTTGTTTGTGCGGATATGAAAAATCTCATAATGCCGTTTTAACAATTAGTATAGACTAAAACCTACATAAATAAGATCTTGAACACCTCTGATCATTACTATGAACAGTTTCACTGACTAATTTGGGGATCACCAACTGCCTAAAATATCTGAACACATGTTTTGTTCATGGCAAAACCTAAAATATCTAAACATGTGGATCATGTGGAACTAAGATCGGGGTGTTAATTTCACAAGTCCATGTCCGACATGCCTTTTTAATGAATGGAAAAAGGGAGAATTACAGATTGGTCTAGCTATGGGCAATTGATTACACATCTATATAAATAACTACTAACTTAACTTAGAATGACTACCAATTATAATTATTTGCCTGTAACCAGACCAATCGATAATTTCCTGTGGAAAAATGTAGAAACAAGTCAGTGTGCAATTTTTAGTCAATTGGTGTACAAACTCACCAGTTATCTTTGACCTTCTAATAGTTTATGGTTACTATAGTGCGCATGATGATGATATGGTACAAAATTTCAAATCATATTTGATGTCCAAAAAAAACAGAAGGAAAAAGAAAATATCAATGTATGCATGGACATGCGCTACCTCAAATTAACTTGCACATTTGTTGCATATCTCTTGGCTTAGTAGCTAGTAAACTTTGGGCACTATAAACTTTACAGGGATTCAAATTATACCTTAAAAAATTTAGAAAAATGGAAATAAAAGGAAATCAATGGATCTTATTCACGGTTAACTATACTTTCTCCTGTAAGGGTTTATCCGTTTGTAACTTTCTTCTTATATATATATTTGCAACAAACATTTTTTTTTTCTTCTATTTTACATGTTGGTAGTTTTTAGTTATTTATTTATTTATTTATTTATTTTTTAAGGGTACATTCGTAGTTTATGTTAACCATTGGGGTTCCAAGAGCAATCAACCAAAAAAATAAATAACTCAATATTTATTTTTTAAAAAAATTATTATTTTGATATCTTACATGGGTTGTGACAACTCACATCGATCAACCTAGGCCATGTGAGAAATCGGTGGATCTTATTCATTGTTAACTATGCTTTCTCTTTCAAGGGTCTATCCATTTGCAACTTTCTTCTCATGTATATTTGCGATGAACATATTTTCTTTCAATTTGTAGTTTTTTTTTTTTTTTTTTAATAAGGGTGCGTTGGCTGTTTATTAACCATTAGGGTTCCAAAAGCAATCAAAAAAGAAAAAAAAAAAAAGAAAAAGAAAAAGAAGAGAACTCCATATTTAATTTTTTGAAATTATTATTTTGATTTCTTACATGGGATGTGACAACTCACATCAACCTAAGTCATGTGAGAAATTAGTGGATCTTATTCATTGTTAGCTATGCTTTCTATTCGTTTGCAACTTTCTTTCTTATGTATATCTGCAATGAACATATTTTCTTTCTATTTTATAAATTGGTAGGGTCTTTTTTTTTTCTTTTTTGATAAGGGTATGTTGGTAGTTTATTAACAATTAGGGCTTAAAGAGCAATCAACAAAAATAAACAAATAAAAAAAATTAAAAAAAAAAGAGAGAAAGTATATTTAATTTTTTGAAATTATTATTTTGATCTCTTGCATGGGATGTGACAACTCACATCAACTTAGGCATGTAAGAAATTATGGAAACCTAGAAATTTTTTTTGAACTTTTTTTTTTATCTTACCGAGGAGAATCGTAGTATTGCTATGTGACAAATAGTTAAATACTCCATTTGTCTCGTCGTATTCTATCACTTTGATAGTTGACTCTACGTATTAAAATAATATATTTAAATTTAATGAATTGTCATGTCATCTAATTTTTTTTAACTTTTTAATTTTATCATTCTATAATAGAACACCGCTGATGTGATAGTTAATATAATAATAATATTTTTAAATATGGTAAAGTATATTTTAGAAAATTAAGATAATAATTTGTTTTGACTTTTGAAAATGATCAACTATTTTGATACAAAGATGATCAAATAAAATAGGAGGGAAAGAGTATATTATGGTGCTCGATTCCTCTCAAATTCATAAAATCTCATAATCCTTAAAAATTGTTTTCTTTAAAAACTTCCCTTATAATTAAAGATTTTTATCAGTTTCTCAAGAAAACTAGATCTTTTATAAATACGAAAAAAAAAAAAAGATCAAAATTATATGGCTAGTTTGATACTCATCTAAAGCAACTCACGAAACTCCAATAAGGCAAAAAGAGTCGAAAAGAATTTCCATTTTAGCGCGTTTGATAATTATACATTGCCGGAGCGAGTACGAAACCAAAGCGACCGTCGAGCGTGGGGTTCCACAGTCTAGTACACGACGCGTAGCCAAAACATTATTTTATTATTTTATTTTATGTTATATATACCCCACCCAGCACACACCCCCACACCAGTCTCTCACACATATCATATATCTCTGCTGTCTTTCCTCCTGAAACCGACTCTCCCTCTCCTTCTCCGCTATTTCTCCAGAGCTTCTCCATTTCTAGCGGATCCTCCAAATCTATACTAGAAAACTTCAACAATTCCCCCTTTCAACATATTCACACTCAAAAAAAGAAGAAGAAAAAAGTAGGGCACCCGAAATCTACGCCCTCCGCCTCTCTGATTCTTGTTGTTTGACACTTTGATGTACAGATCGAGAAAGCCCATTCTTCAAACCAAAACATTTTCATCTAATTTGACTCGAAGAACTGTTGGAAAAAAGAAATATAAAAAATAAAGAGGGAATTTGGAATTAGGGTTTTGGTTGTTGAAGGGGAATGAGGTTGAAGGAGGAAAATATGTATAAGGTTGAAGAAGAGACGAGAGAGAATGAGAAGGTTGCGAAACCCTATTCGATTTCAGGAGGGTTTTCGCCGCCGGGGAAAGGGGTTGTTGTCGGTTATGCTCTTACGTCCAAGAAGACTAAGAGCTTCTTGCAGCCAAAGCTTGAAGGATTAGCTCGGTAATTAATTTATTTATAAATCAAATTATTATAAGACAAAATGAACGGTAGCGTTACAACTGATTCGTAATCTCTTTGAATCTCTTATCTCTAATATATATATATTATATATATATATACACACACACACACAACTTGTTTTGGGTCTTTGAGATAAAATGATGATGCTTTATATTTTTTGTTTTTGAATGTTATTTTTTGGACTATAATCCGGCTTTATTATAAGAGATGGGCTCTAGGGACGTTGGCTTTCTCTAGAGATTTTGGAATATCTGTTGGATGGGTGCTGATGTTTGCTTGTCCGAGTGTTGTTCTTGGGTTTTTTGGATTCTGGGTTTCTTTTGTTTGGTTGCTGGGAAAATGGAAGAAAATTTGTAGAATCCTACGACTACCAGGCTAATCTGGGTTTCTGTATTTCACATGGTGGAATATTCTACCCCACATATCCTTTTGTTTGGTTGCCGGGAAAATGGAAGAAAATTTGTTGAATCTTACGACTACCAGTCTAATTCCAAGTAGTTCCAATACATGGAACATATGTATACACACACATAAAGAGTATAGACACGAAGATATGTATATGTGCCATCTTATGGGCAACCAAACAGAGATCTAATGATTGTTTTGGATGAAAAAGTTCAAAATGTGAGAAATAATAATTTTCATTTTAGAACGTATAAAGAATTTAAAGTGGATTGTGGAAGTTGTTCTAGCACCCTCCGTAAAGAATTTTATACTATTAGTTTCTGTCTCTCGCATGAAAAAGATTAAATTAAATTAATTAATAAAAATGGAACTTAATCAGGCCATGAAAATTTGTGTCGCTTCACTTATTTGTGAGCATATGCCGACAGTTTGGAATACGTAGAAGTGTTTGTATAGACATTGTATATTGTTTGTTCATTGTTTGAAAGACTGTCTGAGCTACCCTTGTGGGTTAATTCTCTCTCAGTTGTTCTGCTGCAAGTGGTGAGCTAGTGTGATACGCTTTATAAGGATTCACTAGACTAAAAATTCTTAGGATGTTCCTTCTTCTTCTCACAGCCCCCTTCCCCTCTATTTTCCTGTTGTGTATAATAATGCAGGTAGCCTTGAGTTTTCCATTTTTAAAATTTTCTTTTATATGACTAATTCCTATCCACTATGCCTTCATATGTTTAGTTTAACTCCTTTATCATGATGTGCGGCTTCGGGATAATTGTTTGAATCATGGAGCTTGTATTTAGTTGGCTGAATATGTTCCTTTTTTCGTTAGTTTTGGTGAGGATGCATGCCTATTTTTATTTTGTTATGAATAGATTTTCTTTGTTGGTATTAAAATATCCTCAATTTCTTTGTTGGTTTCCTCTCTGTTTTATTTTAGTTCAATTAATTTTTTTATTTTTTTATTTTTTCATTTTCGTTTTGGAGAGTATGTAGCTTATTGTATGAAATGTCACATGTGATGCAGGAATAAGGGGATATTATTTGTTGCTATTGATCAAAACAGGCCCCTTTCAGATCAAGGTCCTTTTGACATTGTGTTGCATAAGGTTAGTAGAGATTTATTTTTTGCATAAGGTTTGTCGTTTATTTTTTCTTTCCTTTTGCCCTTCCCAACTTTGTTCCATCTACGAAATCCCATGATGTAGTCATGGAGAAGTTCAGGGATACTTTTGTTGTTCCACTTTTTGTTGTATGGTCCTCTTATTGGGATAGTTGATAAGACCCTCTCTCTCTATCTCTCTCTCTCTCTCTCTCTCTCTGGACAAGATCTGATGAAGCTTGCTATTTTCTGACAAATTTTTATGTTTCTTTATTATACTTAATGCAGTTATCAGGAAAGGAATGGCGCCAAATTCTTGAGGTTGGTCCATTTAGTCATCATGTTTATTATACAAATCGATTGATTACTGTAGCATCATGTTTGCTTGATGTACTACTTACCTTTTGTTGCCATATGAGCATATGATACTATATCTAAATGCTGGAGGATTAAATATGCACTGACAGTGACTGTTGATCCTACTTTCTCGATGCTTAAAACTTATTTCTGTTTGACACAACTTGCAGAGCACTTGCTCCATCTGTCATGAATCATGATTTGACAATTGAGGTCGAAGCCTTAAGATTCCAGCAGCGAGAGTGTTCCTACTCCGTAGATAATCTACCTGATTTGTTCAGGTCTTCCCAAGTATTATTTGCATTTTTTTTTTTTTTTGAATGGATTCATTATTCCAGGGTGCATCATTACCTCATTCTATCAGCTGAAAGGGAGATGGCCACCCAATTATAGTTACTTTAAGATCTGATATTAATTGTTCATAGTGTTTGTTACACTTTCTATTCCACTACTAGGTTTGTGAAGTATCCTTCCTTAGGCTTTTATGGGTTGGCAGATGTAGTGACAATTTAAACATTCACACTTCTAGGCTACAATCTGGATTAATGATAAAGGGATAGCCATTGTAATTGTGCTAGGATTATAGTTGCAAATTTTCTGACCCCAGCTTGATTCAAGTTTATATGTTTAGTTCATAAGAACTCGTGCTTTTAAAAGATTAACTAAGTGATGTGTGGATATTTCTTATTGTGTCCATTTACAACTGTTGAATGTCATTTGAGCCACAATTGTAAATTTTTGCCAATTGTTTCTGAATTCCAGTTTGAGAGCTATTCTTTTGTTAGAACAAAATTTATTATGTTACATCGATTCGTGGTTGTGGTTTAGTAGAACTTAAACCTACGATGTTGCTTCTCGACATACGGTTTAGAAGGACTTTAATATGTTGCCTTGATTCGTGGTTTCTTGGATTTGTGCTCCAATAGGAACTTAAACTACCATGATGTCCTAAAATAGGTTTGGAAGCATCTTGCTTGACTATGTTGCCTCGATAGACGGTTCCAAAGGGATTTACTCTACTACGTTGCCTCGAAATGTAGCTTAGTAGAACCTTAAACTACCTTGTTGCCTTTGTAGACGATTGCGAAGGCTCCTATCTTACTATATTGCTTCCATTTGTGGTTGTCTTGATATGTAGTCTGGAAATAGCTTACTGTACTATTTTTCTTGATTCAACCGCCTTGATAAGTTGTCTAGTTAGACCTTAAACTACCATGATGCTTCAATATATGGTTATTAACTTTGTTGAGTTGATTCATGGTTGCTGATAGGACCTTATGCTACCACATTGCCTTCAATATGGGGTTTGGAAGCACCTTGATCTACTCTATTGTCTCATTCTTGATTGCCTTGATATGTGGTTTAGTAACACCTTAAACTACCATGTAATTTTCATGAATGTTTTTTGACTTTGTTGCCTCAGTTTTATGGTTTTCTTGATATGTGGTCTAGACGTCTAGTAAGGCCTTTAACTATTATGTTTCCTCAAAATACAGTTTGTAACTCTGCCTCAATGCTTGGTTGCCTTGAAAGTTGAAACTTCCATGTTGTCTTGGCCAAGACTCGTGTCTAGTATGGTGCTAATCATACTAGTGAAATTCTTAAGGATTTTATGTTTGTGACATTTTGGACATGGCATTTCAGTGTATGTTTGGTTTCTTTGAGCATGCTTGCTAAACATTAACTAGATTTATCAATTATTGCTCTTTTACATTTGATCAGTGTGTCCAGTATTCTCTCATTGTTTCGTTATTGTGTATGCATTATGTACAACACCAGTTATCCTTATTTCTTAACCCTTTTTTTCTTTTGTGCATATATTTGAAGGATTACAGGCAAACACACCCAGAAGTCACAGTCCTTGATCCTCCAGATGCCATACAACACCTGCACAATCGCCAGTCCATGCTCCAGGATGTTGCTGATATGAACTTGTCTGATTCCTACGGTAATCTTTGTGCTAGTTTCCAATACTATAGGATCCAGAGAAAATGGTTGTGCGCTTGAAGTTGTGAACTATTTTATTTTTTTGATGTAGTGTTGAGCATACTGTGGTTTAAGTTTACCTGTCAGTTTACCGTGATATGGACCAAAATGATTGCTGAATGTTAACGACTGTGCAGGCAAAGTTGGTGTACCAAGGCAATTAGTCATTGAAAGAGACGCGTCATCCATCCCTGATGCAGTTACCAAAGCCGGGCTGATATTACCCCTTGGTATGTATGGGTTGTGCATATGCAGTTTCTTTGTATAGTTTGTGTGGAGGGCTGGAGGCTATAGGCTATGCATCAACTTTAGCTAGCCCATTTATTACAGTACAGAGCAATTAACATTGGTGGATTATGTGTTGAAAAGAAGTGACAGATTTCTGAGAATAGCCATGCTATTCCAATCCTTTTTAGATCTTGTTTGATCTCTGGATGAATAATTGCAGCATTAGTTTCATGAAATTGTCAGGAGTGGACTTGTTATTTTTCTGGCAGTCTTCCTAATTGAGTTTGTATATTTCTATTTCTCTCAGTTGCAAAGCCATTGGTTGCTGATGGAAGCACTAAGTCACATGAACTCTCACTTGCTTATGATCAATATTCACTTCAAAAACTTGAGCCTCCACTTGTTCTTCAAGAATTCGTGAATCATGGTATGCATCTGCCATCTACGTAGTGTTTTATCGCCTTCATAGTTTGCATAAAGTATTTCAATAACTAAAGAACTGCTATTGTTTTTTTTTCTTCTTTTTTTTTTCTGGTCTTAGGAGGTGTTCTCTTCAAGGTTTATATTGTTGGGGAAGCTATAAAAGTTGTCAGGCGTTTCTCATTACCTGATGTCAGTAAACGCGAGCTTTCCAAAAACTCTGGTGTATTCCGTTTTCCAAGAGTTTCTTGTGCTGCAGCTTCTGCAGATGATGCAGATCTTGACCCCGGTGTTGCTGGTGAGTTTATCCTGTCTGAGACTATTTTACTACTATTTTTGCATCTGTGTGAAATTTCTTATTGGCTTGTGAAGTGTGTTTCATTACGGTTACGGTTTGAATTGTTTAGGACTAGAGTTGTTGTGTTGTAATTTAGCCATTGAAGGGTACTTTGAAGGGGAGATCCTTCAAGCCAGTTTGCATTCTTGCCATGTTTCATTATAGCACTTCTTTTGTTATGTAACAGAGTGGTTGCATTCAAGGTGTCAACAGTGACACTTGTGTTGAAGTCCCAAAAAACTGTTGTTAGACCATGGCTTTAAGATCTTTTGAGGACCCTTCTAAATTACTTAGGCCTTTTTTCCCCTGCAGAGCTTCCACCACGACCTTTACTGGAGAGACTTGCTAGGGAACTTCGTCGTCGACTGGTAGCTTCGCCATTTCTCTTTTCAGTTTGGCAGCAGCATTCTTTTTATTAATGTCTGGATTATATTTAGTAGTTCTTTGTTATTGTTCTGTGTGTGTAGGGTCTCCGGCTGTTCAACTTGGATATCATCCGGGAGCATGGAACCAGAGATCGATTTTATGTCATTGACATCAACTACTTCCCTGGTTAGTGATAGCATGTCTTTCCTGCATTAATTGTCATCCTCTTCTATTTTTCTATTTTCTGTTTTCTATTTCTTTTCTTTTCTTTTTTTCCTTTTCTTTGGTGTGTGTGTGTGAGACGTTAAGATGATGGGATCCTGGTTTTGTCCCATTAAGAAAATAAATAAATAAATAGATGACTCACTGGCTTTTACTTGGCTGTGTCACCCTTTTAATTTTGCTCTTGTATCATTGGTACAATTGTTTCTAAACGACATGTTTTCTAGAACAGATGAGTATCTTTTTTCTCAACTTTGCTAAGAAACTTTAAATTTGGATTTTACATCCCTGTATTGTCTGTGGGAGTTTTAATGTTTTTGTTTTTTGGCGTCGCTTGAATTCATATGCCAGTTGGTTCTTAAATTGGTTTGCAATATTGCAGGGTATGGCAAAATGCCCGAGTATGAGCACATATTTACAGGACTTTCTCCTGAGCCTGGCACAAAGCAATTACAAGAAGCGTTGTACTAGTAACTGTTGAAAACGTTTCTGATCGAACAAACTGGTGGCACATTAACTCAACTATCGTGTCACCCCCCCCAAAGTAAGCCTGTGCAGGGAAAATCCGTCTGCATATTTGGCTATCATGTATAGCATCATGTGTGACTCCTGCTAGCGGATGAAGGTGGACAAGCAAAATGCAAATTGTGTCAAACCTTCAATTTCTGTAATTACTGACCTGGCTGGTAGGTCATGTCCCCTTCTGCAGCATCCATCATTGTGCACAAAGTTCTCTAAAGAAATGTTGAACCCTCATTTTTGCTTTTATTTGGCTTCATTTTTGCATAATTCTCTTTTTCTTTTTACGAGCATTTCACTAATTCACGCGATCGTGTACAAACATTTCATTTTGGGGTGGCTAAATATCTCTCCAACTCAATTTTGGTACACCTTAAATGTTCTTCTCAAGCTAAAGAGGCTGCATACATTCTTGTGTACCCAAAACATAAAATGTTCTTAGTCAACCAATTTGCAGGAAGTTTTGTATCTGAATTCATTTGTTGTTATTATTCACGGGTTTGCTCATCATGGCCTGAAAAAGGATTAGGAGACTGCCATCTTCTCTAGTTGTGGCATGTGCTGTGAATCACATCCCTCAGGTGGTGTGAATCCCGTTAATAATGCAAAATTGGTATCAGGAAGAACTGTGGCCATACTGTTGGGAGAGAGAGAGATTGTTTGGTTGGAATATTGGTAAGTCGCACTATTCAAGAATCTACATACCATGTGTTTGATTCTCAATACTTTGCTTCCTTTCTAATGGCGGAATAATCATAATCCATGGATTTGAGGTAATGAAAGAATGGTGTAAATTGTTTGGTGACAGGCAGGCACTATCTTCCTTTCCAGTTGCTAATAAGCGTGTGGCCTAGTTTTTTATGTTATGCCTCATAAAACATTAAAGGAGTACATGAAATTTTGAACCAAGGAACTTTGTACATTTTTCGTCTTCCTTACAGGTTCATCCTGCTTTCCCATGTCTTTGAGGTTTTCCTTTCATATTTTTAATTGAAGTATAACTGGTGTCTAATTCTGGACCTGCAAATCAGAGAGTGTGAAGGGAACCAGGCCAATTGCCAGTATTGCTTACCGTATTGAGTATTCTAGGGCCACAATGAGTTGAGTCGAGCTAAGCTTTGGGATGTTTGCAACTCAGCTCATTGGGCTTCATAAGCAGCCTATATTGTCAGTATTGCTTACTGTGTTGTGACTACTGTAGGGCTACAAATGAGCTAAGATAAGCTTTGGGATGTTTGAGTTCCGCTCACTTAAAATCTTGATTATTCAAACTCTCTATGAGTCAAGTTGAGCCGAGTCAGGCTTTGGTTTGCTTGAGCTTAACGAGCACTGTGTCGAGCTTGTTCAAGAGTATCTTTATTCATTTACAGCCTTGATTCTTTGCAAATTATATAAGATTTACAAATAATAGAAAACTAAGAGAAGAAAGACCTAAAAAACTTGGATTATATTTACCGGGTGTCCAGGCCTATTTGAGGCTTTAAGCCCTGTTTAGGAGCCCACTAACAAGTCTTTAATCAATCTCTTCACAAAGCCCAATTGAGCCAAATTTCAGTATGTTTGAACTCATCTTGTTTATTAGACATGCCTAAACTTTATATCTAAACTTGGCTTGATTAATAATTGATAAATTCAAACGAGTCCTTGCCGAAGAATTCACGAACAACTTGGATGGTTTGCAGTCCTAGTTATTTGTGGGATTGGAATCTCACAGTCTGATCCGATTCATAATCATTCGTACAATTATAATGCGAAGCGAACGACTAAATTTGACAGATTGATATCTTGCAGATAGACCCTGTTTGGATTTGAATAGGAATTCGCGTGAGTATTATTATGAGTTCATAGGTTGGTGCGAACAGAAATAAATACGAGTGGTTGGAAGACATGCATATCCGAATCAACTGTACCGTTGTCTAGTTTCCTACCTCGAGGATGCATATGTTTAACTCCTTTCAAAGTTCAAACCCTTCTACAATGAACCCATTTCCAGTGATGAACCATCCCCACAAAAATTTGGTGTGAATAATAAACCAGCGAGCCTTGCCCCAACTATTTGCTGTGATATGCAGAGTCATTGAACTCGATTTCCATGGAATTTCCAACGAAGTGCCGCCATATATATGCATTCAAAATTCTTGCCGCGGATCCCCTTGGAAATTGACAAGGTTTTCGAAAGAAAGACAATTCCAGGATAAGGGTTATATCGCACTTTGCACCGCCCTTTTATTTCTACTAAGATTAACATCAAACAGATTGTGGGCATTCTCTTCCCTCTCTCACTCTCTAGAGGAAAGGCCCATGAAGTGTTTTCATCAAAAGGCATCTCAATCTCATTCATCGATGGGAGACAAAACAAAGCATAGACGAAAGCATAATTAAACATCAATATCAGAAAACATCATCAAATTTCACAGTTCCAAACATAAAACAGTGGAAAAACAACAAAACGACGATACATAACAACTACTACTCGCTTGCGAGTGTCTCTGGAGAAGGAGAAACACCGCCTTCGGCATTATCAGAAGGGGTAACGAGGGTCCAGTCAGGAGGGAGGGTTGGGAGAGGAGGGTACACGGTGGGTCGACGATTGACGTCCCAAGGCTGAGTCTTGCGCGGCCGAGTCTTCCTGTGGTGCGCCGTCGCCTTCTTCTGTGGCCTTGACGAGCACTCTATCACCAACCCATTCCTTCTCGGTGCTGCTACCTTCGCCGCGCCACCGCCAATCCCCGACGCCGAATTGGGCACAACAGCGATTTTGGTACCAAATATAGCTGAAACCGACATTTTTGGTTCCGGTGGCGGTTTTGCTCTATTACTCTGCAAAAATTGGTATTTGAGAGAATGTGAGGCTGTGAGTGAGAAAAATTGGGATTGTTTGGACCTTCTGTTTGTGGATTATGTGTGTTATCTTTCACTCTTGGATAATTACCAAAGTGGCCTTTCTTCTCATGAAGTCTACTTCTATGGGCCTAAGGAAATTCTTTTTCAGCCCAAATCTAGACTTGGCTGAAATGCTGCAGCCCAATTTGAATTTCAGACAGCCATGTTCAACTTCCACCAGGGTGTACAATTTTTTTTTCTTCTTCTTTTCTAGGATGGCGAGTGTGGGTGTCTCGGTCTTACCTCCATACGGACATAGTCTATCTGCAAGCTTATCCATTCAATGGTGATGGACGAAGATTTGAATAGGGAATGACAAATTCCTAAGTTGTGGTTATTTGCCATTTGCGCCACTCTTACAGGTATAAAGATATACTATCGTTTAAAAGTTCTATTTTGTTAAATTAATGGAAGGAAAATGCTCGACTTATGGGCTGAATTAACAAACTAAGCATTGGGCTAATGGTGTAAAATATATTTGAAATGTTGGAGACTTGAAGCAAAGTAGGATAAGTCTAGCTGTCCATAACTTTTTTTTTTAAATGGAAAAAAAAATAAAAATAAAAAAAAGAGGGATAAGATAGGTCATTTTTTACATTACATGTAAGATGGATTAATTTACATCCATGCTCTTGACTAAGGGCGGAGTCAGGATTTGAAATTGACTTGGGTTAGATAAAAAATTAATAAATACAATATATATATATATTAGAAGTAGCGTTGTAAGCTTGTAGCGTGAAAAAGGAAAAAGTGTAGAGTTCTATGATTCTATGAAATATACGAATTTAAGTAACCCAAAAACAAAGAAAAAAACGAACGGAAATCTTATCGCTATATACAGGTTGACCTTTGAAGTTGTCGACATTATCACGGCGAGAGAATTAAGAGATTATATTGTTTATTCGTAAAAAAAGAGATTTTGCTTATTGTGTTAAAGAAGCTTCCACTAATCCTCCCTCCCCCCCTTCTTTTTTTACTCTGTAATATGTATTGGCTGCTTAGTGCGTTGGATTGAGAAGCTTCCTTGGTTTTCCATTTTCCCTCTTCTTCTTTTTTTCTTCTTTTTTTTAATTATATATTTTTGGACCTTTTGGTTGCAAGAACTTAGAAGAGAGCAATTAGTGAAATCTCTCTATATTATTTGCACACATTACTTGTTTTATTTTTCAATGTTTAATGGAAATTATTGTTAAATTTTATGTGTTTTAATAGGAAAGCTTCAAAACTTATTTGCCTTATATTTTGACTTTATTGGTTGAAATATTTTTAACAGTTTTAGTAATTTATTTCATTGGTTTATTACTTTCTTTAAGAGTCAACAGTTACCATTCTTATATTTAGGTATTATTACCCAACGGTAATATACTTTAATGGAGGAATGTTCTGTAAGGTTTCTAGAGCCTATTTAACCAGAACGTTCCATCCATTATAAACATATACACAGACTCTTCTCTCTACATATTTCTTCTCTCTGTAAAACTCTCTTTGCTTTTTCTTCACCATTTTTGCTATTATATATTTTGGGCGATTCAATGCATACTTGGCATCCCGTCTGCTGTAGGCGTGCGCTACAGATCAGACAACCTGCGAGGAATAGGGTTGTATCTTGGAGCCGTGTGCGACCGCCAATACCCGCACGTGGGGAGGCGTATACGACTTTAGGACAGCGACTACGTGCCTCTCTACAACTCCAGGCTATTTTCTATCTTTTTCTACTATTTGATTTTGTTTAATTTAATTGTTTATATTTAATTTTGTCCTGTTCATATTCTTTCTCCTTGGATAATGTTTGCATAGATTATATTTATTTTGTTCTATTAAATCATTGTGTAGATTTATGTTACCACTAACTTTGTTTATTGTAAATTTGTTCTAACAATTATAAAATGTTTTCATAAAAACTAGCCACGGAGTCCATTAGAAAACATTATTTTGAACAATTTTGCAAAAGATAATTTTTCCAAAATCTATTACTTGAGTAGAATTTTTGGTTAAAAATGAAACAAAAACTATAAATGGCTAAACAATTTGACAGATTTTGAAAAAATTATCTCTTGCAGAGTTGTTCAGAATTATGTTTTTTAGTGTACTACGTGACAAATTTTCATATAAAATTTTTATATATTTTTATAAAATCTTAAAAATAAAAATAAGTGGGGTGTGATAACCACCCTCAACTTGGAAAGACTCTTTTAGGCTAAGCTCTCTTTCAATTTTTATTTCACCTATGTTAAGACTAAAACTCACATAAATTATAGAAGTTTAAAAATAAAAATAAATAAATTAAATAAATTGGGCTGGGCTACTTGTACTACAGCCCAGTATAGCCCACCATGCAGCTCCGCGCCAGCTCTTAACAATGTTACTTTTGAAGAACTTACGTGGCAATAATAATCTAAATTATTTACAGAATTATAGCACAATGATTTAAAAAAATTGGCTATTCATCAACTCAACTTTCAACATACCCATGCACTGAGTCTGTTTGTTGTGGAGTCTCCATCCTAGTTTGGCTCATTCATAATAAATTTTATCCATTTTGGTTAAGTGGAATCAAGCCTAATCAATGTAAAAAAGAACTAAGACACACTATCATCATCATTAAACGAGTAATATGTAGTGCTATTTAGAGCATCTTCAGTGATGCGAGCTAAATTACTTTTATTATTGCTATTTTAGCACATGCTGCAGTGCCAAATGCTATAGTTTAGCACAAGGTACTTCAATGGTACAAATGACATAATATGCTATTTTTTACCATAACCTCAATTCCTTTTATTTTTTATAAATTACCAACTATCATCTTCTAACTTCCATTGTTCCAACCAAAATAAATTAAAAAAAGAAAAAATTAGGCTGTTTGGTTATTAAAAAAATATGGGAAAAGAAATGGAAAAAGATGAGTATTATATTTTTTTTCAGTTGCTCATATGTTTGGTTGTTAAGAAATGGAAAGAAAGCCGACATGGCAAATATAACAATAGTTGTCATTGTATTATATTTGGCACAATGATGAACTATTATCATTTTTAGTACAGGTTTTTAGAACATTATTAGAATAGCCTAACTTGTTCTAAATATTATAATATAATAATAATGCAAATTATAGCTCATCGGTGGAGATTCTCTTAGCAAAAGAAAAAATTAAAAAATGTCATACGTAGTGCTAGCTTGAATTGACGATGATTACAGCTTGGTTGCAAATAAATTCTCTTAACTATGTAAAAATAAAAAAGGAGAGAGAGACAGAACCCATCCTTGCTGCTGTGCAAAAGGACCTGCCCCAGATCAGATATTGGACCCTCAAAATCTCAAATGATTTTAGGTTAAACCGTGATTAAAGCATGACAGCTCCTGAGCTCCAAACATTTTGAATTTTTCCCACTCAATTAATTAATTTTTATGTAATGTAATAATGACATCAGTATGACATAGTACAAGTCAAATCTCCAAAGGTAGAATCACGGTCGGCTCTCCACTCACGGGGCTGCAGTAAACCGATCCCGATGACGCCACGTGTCAACACCACCGATGCATACCCACTCTGTTATCTGTCCCAATCATCCCCATCTTAGCTACAATGCACATCTATATCACCAGATCAAAATGATTCTAGTACCTTCCATTTTCCACCAACACTACAGATCCGACGGCCAAAAATCACCTGTTCATGTAGGGCCCACTTCATCCAGCACGCTTAGAGAGCAAAAGATTCCCTTTTATGCGAATGGGATTGGAGAGGAGGGACAAGGGCAAAATAGTCAGAGAGAGCGAAAAAAAATTAAATTAGATTTTAATAGAAACGAACATGAAAAGGTGGAGCCTACGTTGTAGTTGGTCAGGTCAGGTAAGGTGAGGGAAGGGACCTGCAGATAGCGTCAACTTCGGTCCGACTGGCAACAACGACAGCCTGTACACAGCTGTAGTCCAACTAAGTGAGCAACTAATGCTTCCAAACTCTTCTCTCTCCGTACACATCACCACCATTTAGAGAGAGAAACAGATAACATATAGAGAGAGAAGGTGTTTTTCGGTTACTCAAAACAGGCACATCTCTCCGCCTCTCCCCGCTATCCAGATAAATAGCAGAGCAGCAAAAAGATATAGAGATAGAGAGAGAAGCTGAGAAGAACAAGGTGAAGAAGGATAGTGATTTGGTGGCAGAGTGCGCATTGCGCACCTACTTCATCCACTCTCGGCGCATCGCGCATCCCTATGGATTTTTCCACACCTATTCCAGCCTGTTGCAGCAAAGTCATCTTAGGGTAGTAGCTACCGTACGCCTCACGTTAATTACGCCCACACTCCCCTTAAACCTAGTGTGTGTTTCTCTCTCTCTTGCCTCGTCTCCATTCTCAACAGTGAGAACCAGTTCTGAACATCGTTGAACCTAGACTTCAGCCGGAAGGACAGACCATCAATGGATCCCTGTCCTTTCGTGCGCCTTCTCGTAGGCAATCTAGCCCTGAAAATCCCGGTTGCTTCGAAGCCAGCTCGCTCTGTCGTACATCCATCTTCATCACCTTGCTTTTGTAAAATCAAGCTCAAGAATTTCCCCCTCCAAACCGCCGTCATTCCGTTTATCCCGCCGGAGAACCAGTTCCCCGACGGTCAGGTTCAAACCCTAGCGGCCAGCTTCCATCTTAGCAAGGCCGATCTCGACAAGCTCGTCGCGAAATCGATATTCGCCGGAAAACTCTGCCTGAAAATCGCGATCTACACCGGTCGGAGAGGGACGACTTGCGGTGTGAACTCAGGGAGGCTGTTGGGGAAGGTTTCAGTGCCGTTGGATTTGGCGGGAACGGAAACTAGGGCTAGTGTGTTCCACAATGGGTGGATTTCTGTTGGTAAGGATGCCAAGGGTTCGTCTGCGCAGTTTCATTTGAATGTGAAGGCGGAACCTGATCCGAGGTTCGTGTTTCAGTTCGACGGCGAGCCGGAGTGTAGTCCTCAAGTGTTTCAGATCCAAGGCAACATTAGGCAACCGGTGTTTACCTGCAAGTTCAGTTTCAGGAACAACGGCGACCGGAATCAGAGATCCAGGTTAGTTCTTTCATGCTCACCTGTTATCTTCCGTTTGGTTCCCGTGAAAATGTTGATAGTGATAAGGCATTCTATATTCTAGTTCTTAAAAGTCTCATGGCTTAGGAGTTTAGAAATCTATTACTGCGCTGTCTGTTTCTAACTGAACTATTTAGATACCAAAACAACCTGGACTTAAATTTTCTTTCTTTTCATCTCCTTCTGTTTTCTCAGCATCCAAACAAATTCCGGATTTTTTTAAAACTGTTTTCTTGCTTTTCGATTTTCCGTGCTTAGTTCGTTTTTTCTTGGCTTTTACACCAAACGGATCTCACTTAGCGCAAAACGCTTTCGCGTTCATTTTTTGTGAACCCAAAATTTGAACGGTTGAGTGAAAGCAGTAAAAAGCTTGCTCAAACCGTACGAAAAAGCTAATGCCTGCTCAAAACAACATACGATTTTCCTTTAAAACGTAGCGTTTCATCGCTTTACTCTTTCGAACGAAAATGTAAAGTTAAAGCAAAAACAGATTATATGTTCGTAAACGAAAAAGTTCACATCTTTAATCTGAATGCTTCAAATTGACTCTGATCCCCATCAAAGCAAGATCCTTAAACTTTGAATCATAAGCGGATTTGATTTCGTGTAGACATTTTAGAAAGCATGTACCGCAATTTGAATTCGAAATGTTTGTTCTTTGCTTGTCAATTAATCTATTCCAAAAATTTGCTCTGTTCCTCCAGATCGTTACAGTCCGAACTCAGTAGTACAAGGAGTTGGCTGAGTTCATTTGGTAGCGAGAGAGAACGACCAGGAAAGGAAAGAAAAGGATGGTCAATCACGGTCCATGACCTCTCCGGTTCACCAGTTGCGGCTGCTTCAATGGTCACCCCGTTTGTTGCCTCACCTGGTTCAGACCGAGTCAGCCGTTCCAACCCCGGATCATGGCTCATTCTCCGTCCTGGTGATGGCACCTGGAAGCCTTGGGGCCGCCTGGAGGCATGGCGCGAGCGTGGCAGCTCCGATGGACTTGGTTACCGGTTCGAACTCATCCCCGACACAAACGGTGGGATGAGCGCCGCCGGCATTGTACTCGCCGAGTCGACTCTGAGTTCGAATAAAGGCGGGAAATTCTCGATCGACTTAGGGGGCCAACACGAATGGGCGAGCCACGCCAGGAAGCTCAATGTCGCCGGCGTGCAGCCCGAGGGGCAGCGGAGATTACGGGTACGGATTGTGGCCTTATTGTATGTATAGAGGATTCGTGATGTCGGCGAGCGTGGAAGGGGAAGGCAAATGCAGTAAACCGTCCGTGGAGGTTAGTGTGCAGCACGTGAACTGCACGGAGGATGCAGCCGCATTCGTGGCGTTAGCCGCAGCCGTCGACCTGAGCATGGACGCTTGCAGGCTTTTCTCGCACAAGCTCAGAAAGGAGTTGTGCCAGCATCAGGATTTACTCGGCTGATTCGGATTTCCTTGTCGCTTTCTTCCCTTTTTAAACTTTTTTTTTTTTTTTTTTTTTTTTTGAAATTTACTTTTTTGGTGATCGAGTGGGGAATGGCAGATGGATTTTCATTTTCCGTCGCCGTGAGGGATGTATTACTACTAACAAACTGCATAGACTGTACAGTGAGAGAGGGGATTTGACAGGGCACGCTTTGTTTTTACTTGTGTGGCTTGTGTAATTTTTCTTTTGTTTTTCTTAATTTTGGGTTGGTTTTTTCTCTGATATGATGTAGTTGCCGACTCAAATTCTATGTTTAAATTAGAAATGCAAGTGTTGAGCTGGAAATATTATGGCTTGTCCATTTATTGGTTGGCATTTTGGTACAGTTGGCCGCTTGGCAGTTCATTTGATAACTTGTTCCATATATCAAGTTGCTTTTTTCGCGGGTTCCCTAAGTCGTAAGTGAGCTAGTTTTGTGGGCATTGAATAGAGCATATAACAATATCGTAAACATAATAATAGTCCATGGGGTTTGTTGGGGATTGGGGCTAAAGGAGATGTGCGTGCACGTTATGACTAAGTATATAGTATATACTAATATTTCAGAGTTTAACTTTGAAATGTGGGAGATAGCTGTAATGCTCTTTATGCGTGCATTTGGGAAGTTGCATTACCTTTGCATAGAATCATCGTCGGTTATGACTTTGGGATATGGTGTAATAGTGCAATTAATTATTGAGGGTGGATTAGCTGACTTTCCATTTCTCTACTCTAAAATAGTGTGCTTTTTTAACATAGTTTTTGGGTTTTTTTGGTGGGAAAATGGGGTCCTTTTCTCGCACTAGCCAACTCATCTATATTTGAATTACTCCTCTCCTACTTGAGGGGAAATTACAAGAATACCAAAACAGTTGGCCTGTGCTTGAACACAAGTATCCTATGTGGCAAAATTTGAGTTTACGGAATTAATCAAACTAAAGACGGGATATCTCTGTTGGTCACACACAAAAAGAAGAGAATTTTTGGACTTCTGATTCGATTAATCTTTAAATACAAGGAAGGTCATTGTTTACTATGCACTTATTGGTGTTTATGAAAAAAGAGGACATTTTTCTTCATGAAATATAAGCTTAGAAATCACTGGTACAATATATTCTAATGGTAGATGAAAATGATGAAACAACATATGTGTTTGATTACCTGCTCAGAATAGTTAACAAAGTAGAAGAGCTTGGAAAGAGGGATGAGCACTCAACATGCAAGTCAACATAGACTCATATGAAATTAACAAACAAACTTATCCGAAAGATGGAAAAATAATTTAACCAACTATAGGCAAGTGGGTTGGACATGAGTAGGTGGCTAGGAAGCATAGACACTTCTTTAGAGGTGTCTTGTCCATTTTAGACACGTATTGGACATGACACTTTTTCGACACACCTTTAACACGATACTTTTCTCTTTTCACTTTACTAAAGTTTCCGAAAAGAATATAAAAGATACATTTTGAATGATGGATGTAAAACTATATGATATTATCTAGTTATATGCA